>CM055118.1:438624144-440094626 GCA_029206835.1 Rana muscosa | reverse complement strand
GCCCCCATAGCTGTCCCCTGAATTTGGATATAGAATTGGCCATTAGCCTCAAAGTAATTATGGTTGAGGCAATAATCCAACATTTCAAGTAAGAAATTGGTCTGTCTATTATTGAGGAGTGGATCCTCATTGAGGAAATATTGTGTGGCATGTAGGCCTACTTTATGGGGAATGGACGTATAGAGAGACACTACATCCAACGATAGCCAACGGTAAGACGGTTCCCATCTATATTGCTGTAGCATTTGAAGTAATGTTATGCCATCTTTAATGTATGAAGGGAGATTATTAACTAGGGGCTGTAGGAAATGGTCAATATATATGGAAAAATAGCTGGTTACACTTTCCATAGCCGCTACAATAGGTCTCCCTGGGGGATTGGCAAGACTTTTATAGACCTTGGGAAGATGGTAGAAATAAGGTCTCTTATAAAAGTCATGCAGAAGAAAGGCGACCTCTATATTGGTCACTAATCCCTCGGCTTTGGCTTTGTTGACCAAATCATGTGCTTCCGTGGAGAATACTGGTAAAGGGTCACAGGCAAGCCTTAAATAAATTGTATCATCAGAGAGTAACCGAGCACTCTCTGATTGATAGTCTACACGGTTTTGGACGACTATCCCTCCCCCTTTATCAGCTGATCTAATTATAAGTTCTTTGTTGTTTATAAGACTTTTCAAAGCAATATTTTCGGCTATCGACAAGTTGGTGGAAAATTTATGTATGGAACATTGTTGGCACATCCGCAAAGTCTCTGCATAGACTACTTGATAGAAACTCTGGATATAGGGTCCTTTGGCGAACGTGGGATAAAAGATGGACTTGGGTCTAAATTTTGTCTTCTGGACAGGTGGAGAAGTGGACAGATGTTGAGTGAGCAACTCAGCAAGGTCATCTGGGTCATCCGTATGAAGGAGACCCAGGTGATCAGAGGCCGTGCAGTCCGGCAAGTCACAATCTAAGGAATGATCCACAGCAAAACATGCGTCAATAGGGGTGTCTAGGACATCCTCATCAGCAGGGGAATCTTTATCAACCTTCATATTGAAAAATCGTTTTACTGTAATGTTTCTAATGAATCTATTAAGGTCTAAAAATAGAGTAAATGGGTTGGGAGATGCTGTAGGGGCAAATGTAAGACCTCGAGCAAGGAGCAGCTCTTCGGATTTCGACAATGTATGACTGGAGAGATTGAATATCCTCACAGTCTTCGAAATTTCCCCCTCCTTTCTGTGTCTACGTCGTCCCCCTCTCCTGCCTCTGTGACGAGCTTTCTTTTTGGGCAAGGGAGGGGGGCAACCACTAAAAAAGAGGAAGGGGAAGGAGAGCCTGGGGCACACGGTCCCACAGTGTGCCCAAGGTGAATTATACTATCAATAGGTGGGGATAGAACAAATGTGGGGACTGTCATACTGGGAATAGCATCAACCCCTCCCAAAGAGGGGTGATGTATCTCAGCCGAAATGTTGGTGGGGGAATCAGAGTTAGATGTTACAAGACGAGATACAACAGTATCACCATGAGATATACTATTCAGAGGTGAAGTGTTGATAGAAGGAGGAACAAGTTCAATGGGTCTAGAATCAATCGTAGTGGAAATTAGAATAGAAGATGAATCATCTGTAGATATATGTGTAACGGAATTAGTGTATTTTTTAGTAATAGGACGTGAATATGGTTTAAAAAATGGAAGGGGATGGCCGTAGTTATTCATATGAAAACGAGGTGTGTTAGGCAATGGTCTAATGGTTGGCCTAGGTACACAATCCATCAACGGTATAAGACAGTTGAGCCTATCTGGACCAAGGTGATCATTATTGGGTCCAGACGGACCTAAATGAGGAGTTCTAGATTTCTTCCAACAGAACACTCTGTTGGTGTTGTAATCATCAAAATCTCTACGAATTTTGTGTAGTTTGGTTCCAATGAGAATATCTTCTTGAAATTTTGTGTTTAGTTTTAATTTTCTCAGCCATGAGATGGGCAATGATGTGATACATGACTGAAGTGATAGAATTAAATCTGTAATTTTGGAGAGACAGGTAATATATTGAATATCCCTTTGTTTGGCGACAATATCCATCCATTTTTGGGTACAGAACTCTGAGATATTGGCCCATTCCAGGGCTAAGTCGGTACCCAAAAAGGAACAAGTTTTGGTGTTTCTAAGTCCTCTAGGGGAAATTTTATATTTAGTATATTGGTCCAAAAAAAACCTATCCCACCATTGCTGGTTAGCAGCAACAATTGTATCTTCGATTTTACGAAATTTAGCACAGATTAACCTATAACTGGCTCTAGGGACTGATATAGATGCTGAGAAGAAATTCTCCGGAAACATAGTATATATTTCATCTAAGATTACATATTTGGCTGACTCAATTTGCGATATGATCTCCATGGTATCATAGACATATATAAGAAGAATAAATGTACATCTGTAAGCACAATGATAACAAGAACAGTATCTATATGCATATATCACATTATAAGCTGAGAATATCTAGATCTGGAGAGAAAACACCTATATTCCGTGGCTGCTCGATTGAGAACTTCAAAAACAATACATACAACACAAGGGGTTAATCAAGCGCACTCGGGATAAGGGTGTGTGTACAAAACTAATATGGGAACAGCGGTAAAATGATTAGGAGGAATAAACTCATAAGATCAGTGTCATATTAGTCCATACTTATAAAAATGACTAGTCCACAAAGAAGGCTGCCGGCTGACAGATAGAAGGGATCTGAAATAGTACAAGAAAAACAAAAAAGCAGCGCCTTCTGAGCGTAGCAATCAATTAAAATTTATTGAAACATAAAATCAATAACAGGTAATCCACTCACAAGAGGAGAATATACGTGAGCTTATCTGTATGAAGACTGGGATAGTTGGACTCATCCGCTCATCCCGGGCATGTGAAGCTGTGTATCCAGAGGTGGAGGGGAGATGGTGTCTCTGGACCTCCTCTCAAGAGTCGCCGATTATGCCGTAGAGTGGAACTAATCACTCGCAATGGAGGAACGGAGGACGACTTTGCTGGAACACAACGACAGAGTACATCCGGGTCGTGGGGTCAGCGGGGAGGATGCGCGCGTTCGAAGCATCCGTGCTTCTTCATCAGGCTTGGTAGGGGCCATCTTTGGTTCCAGCTATAAATACTAGGTAAAGATTGGCTGATAGGACAGTCTATATCACCATGGAAACCAAACACAAAGTACAGGCAGAAAACGCTAACTTGGCGCTGACCCATATATAAAGAAAAACAATAAATGCATAAAGATACTGATATGACATCAGGGATTAATAGGAGAAAAAAAAACGAACTAATACATAAAGGAATCAATAAATAAGCGGTAAAAGTATGGGAATAGAGAAATATATATGTAAAAAATATAAATGACAATAAAAATAGTCTAATGAGTTGCCATAGGGAACGGGATTAATAGCACATGTAAATATATATAAAAAATATATAAATATATATAAAAAATATATAAATATATATAAAAAATACATAAGAACGAAAGATATAATAAATTTCTAAAAAATCTCTAGAAGGAAGAAAACTTTACCCATATATGCACAAATACATATACAAATGTATCATAGCAATCTGGACTATAAAGGAGATATACACCCACAAAGGAATATCCCCACTATTGTAATATACCTGGATGACATGATATGTGCATACCGATATGCACATATACATACATACATGCGTGGGCAAACACACATAGCAAAGAGGTGAATATTAGAAAAGGAGGGACCAATGTTGGCATAAAACATGCACATAGTAATAACAACATAGAAGATGGTATCTTTAAAGGAGAATATTGATTTCGATACCTTCATTCAAGCCCCCGGGCGCAAGACTATCGAGGGTGAATATCCAATAGTTTTCACGCTCACATAGTTTTTTATAGCGCTCGGCTAAAGGGAGGTGTTTAGGGATAGCTTCTATAACCCAGACACATAGACCCACAGATGATTGGTGGTGAAATTCTTTGAAGTGTCTAACTACACTATATTTTTCTCGACCCTTCTCGACAAAGTTTCGATGTTCTCCGAACCTTTTTCGGAGGGTACGGATAGTGCGGCCTACATAGAATAGGCCGCACGGACAGGTCAAGCAGTACACCACATACTCAGAGGAGCATGTATAAAAATCAGGTAAGATGTACTGCTTGCCTTTACAGGTAAACTCTTTCTGTCTGTGGTTGACATGCTTACACGTAAGGCATAGTGCCTTCTTACACTGATACATACCCTTCAAATTAAAGAATGTCAGGGATGCACTGGTAGAGGGCCCTGAGGTTTTAATTTTGCTCGGGGCTATCAGGGCCTTGATGTTTTTGGCCTTTCTATAACTAACTACAGGGCGCTCTGTAAGTGTAGTTTTTAAGTAAGGGTCCTCCTTCAATATGGACCAATGTTTGACCAAGATCCTTTCCATTCTCCTGAATTGGCTATGGAATTGGGTGACAAAGCGGACTGGTTGAGTGTTGTCGTCTGTGCTCTTAGCTCTTTTTTCTCTCACGTCAGCATTGAGATAATGTCGATAGGCACCCTCTACTAACTCGTCGGGGTAACCTTTCTCAAGAAATTTTATTTTAAGCTTTGAGCCATGGGAAATATAGTCCTGTGGCCGAGTACAATTATGTCTCAGTCTACAGAACTGGCTCTTGGGTATGTTGTTCACCCATCGTGGATGGTGACAACTCCCATAATGCAGGAAAGAGTTACCTGCAGTGGGCTTGGTGTAGTTCTGTGCACAGACCGCATGGTCTTCATGAAAGAGCTCAAGGTCCAAGAAGGCCAATGTATTCTCATCTGTCACATAAGTAAAAGAAAGACCCATATTATTGGAATTGCAGTGTTGTAGGAACCCTGGGATTAGTGTATCAGGCCCATCCCAGATGATGACCACGTCATCTATATAACGACCATAAAATACTAGGTGGGAGGCATATGGGTTATTTTGCCAAATGTTATGGTGTTCCCAATACCCCATAGTGAGGTTAGCATAACTGGGGGCAAAATTAGCCCCCATAGCTGTCCCCTGAATTTGGATATAGAATTGGCCATTAGCCTCAAAGTAATTATGGTTGAGGCAATAATCCAACATTTCAAGTAAGAAATTGGTCTGTCTATTATTGAGGAGTGGATCCTCATTGAGGAAATATTGTGTGGCATGTAGGCCTACTTTATGGGGAATGGACGTATAGAGAGACACTACATCCAACGATAGCCAACGGTAAGACGGTTCCCATCTATATTGCTGTAGCATTTGAAGTAATGTTATGCCATCTTTAATGTATGAAGGGAGATTATTAACTAGGGGCTGTAGGAAATGGTCAATATATATGGAAAAATAGCTGGTTACACTTTCCATAGCCGCTACAATAGGTCTCCCTGGGGGATTGGCAAGACTTTTATGGACCTTGGGAAGATGGTAGAAATAAGGTCTCTTATAAAAGTCATGCAGAAGAAAGGCGACCTCTATATTGGTCACTAATCCCTCGGCTTTGGCTTTGTTGACCAAATCATGTGCTTCCGTGGAGAATACTGGTAAAGGGTCACAGGCAAGCCTTAAATAAATTGTATCATCAGAGAGTAACCGAGCACTCTCTGATTGATAGTCTACACGGTTTTGGACGACTATCCCTCCCCCTTTATCAGCTGATCTAATTATAAGTTCTTTGTTGTTTATAAGACTTTTCAAAGCAATATTTTCGGCTATCGACAAGTTGGTGGAAAATGTATGTATGGAACATTGTTGGCACATCCGCAAAGTCTCTGCATAGACTACTTGATAGAAACTCTGGATATAGGGTCCTTTGGCGAACGTGGGATAAAAGATGGACTTGGGTCTAAATTTTGTCTTCTGGACAGGTGGAGAAGTGGACAGATGTTGAGTGAGCAACTCAGCAAGGTCATCTGGGTCATCCGTATGAAGGAGACCCAGGTGATCAGAGGCCGTGCAGTCCGGCAAGTCACAATCTAAGGAATGATCCACAGCAAAACATGCGTCAATAGGGGTGTCTAGGACATCCTCATCAGCAGGGGAATCTTTATCAACCTTCATATTGAAAAATCGTTTTACTGTAATGTTTCTAATGAATCTATTAAGGTCTAAAAATAGAGTAAATGGGTTGGGAGATGCTGTAGGGGCAAATGTAAGACCTCGAGCAAGGAGCAGCTCTTCGGATTTCGACAATGTATGACTGGAGAGATTGAATATCCTCACAGTCTTCGAAATTTCCCCCTCCTTTCTGTGTCTACGTCGTCCCCCTCTCCTGCCTCTGTGACGAGCTTTTTTTTCTCCTATTAATCCCTGATGTCATATCAGTATCTTTATGCATTTATTGTTTTTCTTTATATATGGGTCAGCGCCAAGTTAGCGTTTGCTGCCTGTACTTTGTGTTTGGTTTCCATGGTGATATAGACTGTCCTATCAGCCAATCTTTACCTAGTATTTATAGCCGGAACCAAAGATGGCCCTTACCAAGCCTGATGAAGAAGCACGGATGCTTCGAACGCGCGCATCCTCCCCGCTGACCCCACGACCCGGATGTACTCTGTCGTTGTGTTCCAGCAAAGTCTTCCTCCATTGCGAGTGATTAGTTCCACTCTACGGCATAATCGGCGACTCTTGAGAGGAGGTCCAGAGACACCATCTCCCCTCCACCTCTGGATACACAGCTTCACATGCCCGGGATGAGCGGATGAGTCCAACTATCCCAGTCTTCATACAGATAAGCTCACTTATATTCTCCTCTTGTGAGTGGATTACCTGTTATTGATTTTATGTTTCAATAAATTTTAATTGATTGCTACGCTCAGAAGGCGCTGCTTTTTTGTGTTTCTCTTGCAGAACCAGGTCCAGCTACGGCTCGGGGCCCAGATTCTGACGCATCAGAGACTGCAGACCGTGACCGGACAGTGAGGATGACTCAAAGTCCAGGTCAGTACGCGAGACGGCTTTGGTATCCGACCTTATTACTGCTGTGCGGGATATGCTAAAATTGGAAAATACTGCAGAAGCAGCAGAGACTCCGGTCCACTTGGGTTTCATAGACCTGCCCGCACTGCTAAGGTGTTCCCTTGTGTGTCTTTTGATAAACTCTTATACAAGGAAGGGGAGAACCCACTGAGGGTCTTTACAGCCCCAAAGAGGTTTGCGGTACGGTACCCCTTTGAGGAGAGTTTTCTGAAGAAATGGACCTCTCCCCCCTATAGTGGACCCTCCGGTGTCCAGACTTAATAGAGCCACCACAATTCCTGTAGAAGGGGCTCCTGTTTTTAAGGGCCCTGTGGATAAGAAGGCTGAAGCACTCGCTTGCTACCTATACTCAGTGGTAGGCTCGGCAGTACGCCCGGCATTGGCGGGGGCCCTAGTGTCTCACACACTTACTGAATGGGCAAGATTGCTACTCCAGGGGTTAAGGAGCGAGATGTTCCTCCTGATGAGATAACATTGGCCGACCAATTGGTCCAGGGCCTTAGGTTTGTCTGCGAGTCAGACATGAATACTATTCCCTTGCTGTCTAAAACTTCGGTTTATGCAGTAGCAATACGCCGCCTGATCTGGCTAAAAGGCTGGTCTGCGGACCAGACTTCCAAGAAAGCCCTGTTGGATCTGCCTTTTAAGGGCGACAGACTTTTTGGGGCTTCTCTGGATGACATCATCAAGGATGCCACAGGAAGTAAAAGCACTTTGCTTCCCCAAATTAGCAAGGGTAAGGGGCCATGCCACGCAAGCGTTTTTTTCGTCACCCTAGGGTGACAGGGAAAAGACCCCAGGCCGATAAAGCGCCTGCCCAAGGACAAAAGCGTCCTTGGTCCCGCAGACCCAACAAGCCTGCGGACAAATCTGCGTCCACATGAAGGTCCGCCCCCACTCAGCTCTCGGGTGGGGGGACGTCTTCGCAAATTCGCGACTCAGTGGACTGCTCTAGTCTCCGACAGGTGGGTTTGCGAAGTAATCTCCTCAGGCTACAAGATAGAATTTCTCTCTTGTCCATGGGACAGATTCATCACCTCCAATCTCCAGCTACTACCGACCCGTCGGGAGGCCCTGTATGGGGCGGTCCAGGGTCTACTGGAACGCGGGGTAGTTATTCCAGTTCCAGAACAGGAACGGGGTCAGGGTTTTTACTCAAATCTGTTCATTGTGCCGAAGAAGGAGGGGGTTCGGCCAATCTTGGATCTCAGAGCCCTCAATTGCTTTGTGAAAGTACAAAGATTTCGGATGGAGTCGGTTCGATCTGTAGTCACGGCTCTCCATCCGGGGGACTTTCTGGCCTCCTTGGACTTCAAGGACGCATACCTGCATGTCCCCATATACTCCAGACACAGGAGGTTTCTGCGATTTGCTATCGGGAAGGACCACTACCAGTTTGTGGCCCTCCCGTTGGGCCTTGCCTCAGCACCCAGGACGTTCACCAAGGTGCTCGCTCTGATTCTGGCACTTCTAAGACAGCGGGGTATCGCTATCACAGGCTACTTATACGACCTTCTGCTGAAGGCCCCTTCAAGCTCAGAATTAGAGGTAAGCGTGTCCATTACCTGTCAGACTCTTCAAGACTGTGGTTGGATACTAAACACGCAAAAGTCAGTATTGGTGCCCACTCAACGCCTAGTGTACCTGGGGTTGATTCTGGATTCTTCAGAGGCAAAGGTATTCCTCCCTGTGGAGAAGTTGCAGACCCTCCGGGCTGCAGTACGGCAGCTGACTTCCAGGAATTGGTCGTCACTCCGTTTTTTGCATGCGAGTGTTGGGCCTCATGGTAGCCTCCTTCGAGGCGGTCCCATATACTCAATACCACACTCGAGTGTTACAGAAGGAAGTTCTGTCCAGATGGAACAGATGTCCATCATCTCTGGATTATCAAATCCGAGTGAGCCACCTAGGCAGGAGATCCCTGGTATGGTGGCTGACAGCACCGGCTCTAATGGCCGGGAAGTCATTTCTTCCGGTTTACTGGATAGTGATCACGACGGACGCCAGCCTTACAGGTTGGGGGGGAGTCTGGGGTGTTCAGTCGGCTCAAGGTCGCTGGACCCCAGAGGAAGCCCTCCTGCCGATCAATGCCCTGGTAATCCGGGCGATCAGGCTGTGCCTCTTCAAATGGTCTCAGAGGCTGCAAGGGCGTCCAGTCAGGATCCAGTCAGACAACACCACAGCAGTGGCATATGTCAATCATCAAGGAGGAACAAGAAGCTCAGCTGCAGCATCGGAGATCGCTCGCATCCTGAAGTGGGCAGAGAGGAGCGTACCGGCACTGTCGGCCGTGTACATTCCGGGTGTGGAAAACTGGCAGCCGGACTACCTGAGCCGCCAGATGCTGGACCCGGAGGTGTTCCAACTCCTCTGCCAAAGATGGGGTACACCAGACGTAGCTCTTCTGGCTTCCCGACTCAATCGGAAGGTATTGAGGTTTGTGGCCCGGTCAAGAGACCCATGGGCAGACGCAACGGACGCGTTGGTAGCATCGTGGGGTCAGTATCGGCTAATCTATGCCTTCCCTCCCTTAAGGCTTCTTCCTCTTCTGCTCCGCAGAGTGGAGGCAGAGGGAATTCCAATGATCCTAATCACTCCAGATTGGCCTCAGCGTCCTTGGTACGCCGATCTAGTACGTCTGGTAGCAGACGTCCCCTGGCGCCTACCACTACGGAGAGACCTGCTATCGCAAGGTCCCATACTCCATCCTGCTTTACGGTCACTGGCTTTAACGGCATGGCTGTTGAGAACCAGGTACTGAGAGACCGGGGCCTGTCAGACTCAGTAATCTCTACGATGAGAAGTGCTCGAAAACCGTCCTCTAGGAAGGTTTATCACCGCACTTGGAAGGCCTACATCTCCATGTGTGAGGAAATGAAATAGCATCCGCGTACCTATTTGGTTTCCCGAATCCTGCTGTTTTTACAGCATGGGGTGGACCAAAGGCTTGCCCTAAGTACGATTTAAGGGACAGATATCTGCCCTGGCTGTCTTTTTTCAGCGACCCCTGGCGGCTCACTCTCTCGTGAGTACATTTGTGCAGGGGGTTCGACATGTGGCCCCTCCGGTCCGTCCCCCGTTACTTCCGTGGGACTTGAACCTGGTCCTCCTGGGTCTTCAGAAGGCACCGTTTGAGAATATTAGAGATATTCCCCTGTTGACACTTTCTCAGAAAGTGGTCTTTTTGGTGGCTGTTACGTCAGTTAGACGAGTCTCTGAGCTGGCAGCCTTGTCCTGCAAGGCTCCCTATTTGATTTTCCACAAGGATAAGGTGGTGCTGCGGCCGCAGCCTTCCTTTCAAAAGTCGTTTCGGCTTTTTATCTCAATGAAGACATTGTACTTCCATCCTTGTGTCCCTCAGCCATCGAATCCTAAGGAGTCGGCGTTGCATTCCTTGGACGTTGTCCGAGCTTTGAGAGTATACCTATCTGCTACTTCCCTGTTCCGGAAGTCAGACTCACTGTTTGTTTCGGTGGCTGGTCCCAAGAAGGGCCAAGCAGTCTCATCGGCCACCATCTCTAGGTGGATCCGACAGATAGTAATCCAGGCTTACACCTTAAAGGGTCAAGCGCCCCCTTCCCGGTGACGGCGCATTCGACCAGGGCAATAGGTGCCTCTTGGGCTTTCCGACATCAAGCGTCTGTTTCCCAATTATGTAAAGCGGCGACTTGGTCGTCCGCTCACACTTTCACAAAATTCTACAAAATTGGTATAGGTGCATCTTCGGATGCCTCTTTCGGCCGCAAGGTTTTACAAGTGGCTGTTTAGAGTTGCAGCTCCTCCGTTGGAGGAGTGCTGTTTTGTGTTTGGGGTGAAGTTTATTTTTATGCTGTTACCACCCCTCGTTTTTCTCTGACACTGCTTTGGGACGTCCCACTTTGTCAATAGAGAAGCTGTGTCGGTCCATGGACGAAAGAGTAAATAGGATTTTTTACTCACCGTAAAATCCTTTTCTCTGAGTCCATGGACCGACACAGCACCCACCCCTCCTTTTTAAGTTTGTACTGCTTTTTGACGAACTGATCTGCGAAGATGCAGACTGAGAGGTTATACCCAGAGGGTCCGCCCCCTGGGCGGTACTGTAGAAGGTGTGATGCAACACTTTTTACACGTTTTTCTGCCTAGTCACTCCTAATTAACGGATAATACCCACTTTGTCAATAGAGAAGCTGTGTCGGTCCATGGACTCAGAGAAAAGGATTTTACGGTGAGTAAAAAATCCTATTATTTCACACACCTCAAAATATGTATAACACACTGCAAACTTTTTTTGTGCCCCTAAACGGCGTTTTTTGCAAGCGTACATTAAAGTGCAAATTTTTTATTTATTTATTTTTGCCCTAAACGGGTCCTTTTTTTTGCACGAGCAAAATAAAATGCTTTTTTTTTTTTGCCCTATGGGTCTTTTGGAAAAGAGCACAATAAAGTGCCTTTTTTTTTTCCCCTAAAAGTTAGATTTTCTCTGACACTGGGCTCATGGCAGTGTAAAAAGACTGCACTGCAACACAAATAGGTAAACCTATGCAGATCGCTGATTTTAATCTCTGAATCTGGACTCCTATATAATATTCTCTCTCCCTGAAAGCACCAACACAGGAACCTGGCCCTACACTATCTCTCTATCTTTTCCCTCAGATTGTAGAATCAGGACTACCTCATCTATCTTTCTATCTCTCCCTAAAAGCAGCAGCAGCAGCCAAGATCCTCTCCCTATCTATTCTGAAGCAGAGTGACATGTGTGCTGTGTGCCTCTAGCTTATATAGAAGTTGGGTCACATGTTGCACTGACCAATCACAGCCATGCCATTAGTAGGCATGGCTATGATGGCCTCTAAGGGCACACCAGCTAATCAAAAGGTGATTGGCTGGCCCCTGAAGCATTTCTTTTTTTGAATCAAAAAGGTTTTTATTGAACACCAGATAGATCACAACAGTTTCCATTGTACAAAAAATAGCAAAGGTTTCCCTCTGCTGGCGAACTGTAAAACAGCATATAGGATCACATAAAAAACAGCACCACAATCTTGCATATATAAGCATATTAATCCTTGGCCGCTTGGTTTCAAATTTACTGCAAAAGTCGGGACATCACCAGCTCCCTGGGGCTCAGGCCAGGGGTATCAAGCCATTGGGACCAAATTCTCTCAAACCTGCTCGGGCTTCCCCTGTGCTGGTATATGTACTTTTCCATTATAAGAGTATTCCCCATGTGTGCTACCCAAGAGGTGGTGGTAGGCGGTGAGACTGACTTCCAACCCATCAAAATAAGCTTCCTAGCCTGAAACAGGGCCCTAGAGACCGCGACCCTGGTCAACTCCCCAGGGATCGCTTCCTCCAAGATCCCCAGCAGGCAGCACTTAGGGTCCAAAGGGATCGTAGTTTGAAACACTCTGTTTATTGTACCCACCACCTCAGTCCAATACCTGTGAAGCTTAGGGCATCTCCACAGGAGATGAATGAGATCTCCATTGTGCCTCTGACATCTACCACACACAGGGTCCCCGAGCTTACCCATCTTATATAATTTCAGCGGGGTGTAATGTACCCTCAATAATATATATAGCTGTGACTAGTGATGAGCCGAACACCCCCGGGTTCGGTTCGCACCAGAACCCGCGAACGGACCGAAAGTTCGAACGAACATTAGAACCCTATTAAATACAATGGATGCGAACGTTCGAATTCTAAAGTGCTAATTATAACAACTATTATGCATGTTATTGTCATAAATAGGGTTTGGGAACCCGGGTTCTGCACCAGGGGACATGTATCAATGCAAAAAGAAGTTTTAAAAACGGTCGTTTTTCGGGAGCAGTCATTTTAATGATGCATAAAGTGAAAAAAAAAAAGTCAAATATTCCTTTAAATATCGTACCTGGGGGGTGTCTAAAGTATGCCTGTGAAGTGCCACGTGTTTCCCGTGTTTAGAACTGTCCCTGCACAAAATGACACTTCTAAAGGAAAAAAAAGCCATTTAAATCTGCTTGCGGCTTTAATGTAATGTCTGGTCCCGGTAATATGGATGAAATTCTTTAAGAAAAATGGCATAGCTACCCCATGACCCCCCCCCCCCTACCCCAGCCCATTACCAGCCCCTTTGGGTCTTGTATGGATATTAAGGGGAACCCCGTACATAAAATAAAAAAGGCCCTATATACTCTGAACAGCCGTATACAGGCGGTGCATACAAGACAGGGACTGTAGGTTTGTTCTTATGTAGAATCTGTTTGTAATTTTGAACAGGTACATTGTTGAAGTGTAGCTCCAGCCCAAAAATCTATTTTTAAACTTTTTGGGAAACATAGGTAAGGGTTATCACCCCTGTAACATTTGTTTTGCTGTCTGTGCCCCTGTTCAGAACATTTCACCTCACTTTCCGTCCCAATGACAGCTGTTTTTGAAATGTGGTGTTTTTCTTGAAACAAGGATTGCTGATAAAGCATCAGTACAGATGAGACCCCTTTCTCCCATATTTATTCTTACAGGAGAGAATTTTCCTTTCTAGGGGTAGATTTCCTCTCACTTCCTGTTGTCTTCTTTCGTTTGCAAGTAGGAGTCGTTTGTAAGTTGGATGTTTGAAAGTAGGGACCTGCCGTATATACTCTGCAGAAATAGGCCCCTTAGTTGTTGGTGTTGGCACAACACTGTAAGCACTCAGTTACTCTTGGTTGGTGCTGGAACGCCCTGCTGTCAACTATTATATCAGGAATTTTAATTACATATAATTGTTGATCAGTGGTAGTAAAAATTGGGGCTTTGATGGTGGTGCTGGTGCCACAACACTGTAAGCCCTGACAGTTACTCTTGGTGGGTGCAGCAATGGGCCCTGCTGTGAATTATTAGATCAAGAATTGTAATTACATGCCCCTTTTGAACAGGGGCTGAAAAATTGGGCCTTTCGTGGTGGTGGTGGTGGTGGCGTTGCCACAAGACTGTAAGCCCTCAGAGTTACTCTTGGTGGGTGCAGCAATGGACCCTGCTGTGAATTATTAGATCAAGAATTGTAATTGCATGCCCCTGTTGAACAGGGGCTGAAAAATTGGGCCTTAGGCACTGGTGGCACAACACTACAACCCCTCACAGATACTGTACTTGGAGCACAGCAATGAGCCCTGTTGCAAAGTATTGCTTCAAAAATTGTAATGACACGCCCCTGTTAAACAGGGGCTGAAAAATTGGGCCTTAGGCACTGGTGCCACAACACTCCAACCCCTCACAGATACTGTACTTGGAGCACAGCAATGAGCCCTATGGCAAATTATTGCTAAAAAAATTGTAATTACACGCCCCTGTAAAACAGGGGCTGAAAAATTGGGCCTTAGCCACTGGTGGCGGCACCCATAAACAAAAATGATCTTCCAAGCTATCATCATCAATCGTATCATTGAGGACTCGGAGGAGGAGGATAGCCAGTCAACATAACAGCACAGGCACTCAGCATCAGCATCAGTCTTGAAGGGATGTGACATGTTAAAATCAATTAGTCTGTTATATCAGCATCAGGTGTGTGGTAGCTGGTGGTGATCCAAGACTGGTTCATCTTGATGAAAGTCAGTCGATCAACCGAGTCGGTGGACAGGCGCACCCTGTGATCCGTGACAAATCCTCCAGCAGCACTGAATGTGCGTTCCGAAAGAACGCTGGATGCAGGACAGGCCAGTAGCTCAATTGCATACTGTGCAAGCTCTGGCCAGTGATCCATCCTCAAGACCCAGTAAGCCAGAGGATTTTCGGTGGGGAAGGTGTCCAAGTCTGACCTTGCCCCTAGATATTCCTGCACCATGTTTATCAGACGCTGGCGATGGCTGCTGGAACCGATCATACTTTGGGGCTGCGGACTAAAGAATTGTCTGAACGCATCGGTCAGACGGCCACCTTCCCCACCGCTCCTTCTTTGACTGGCCGAAGCCTCAGCAACTCGTTGTCCAGGACCAGGAGTTTGTAACCTCCCAGTCTCTGGGAACGCGTTGCACAGACCTTTCTGCAAGGCCTCCCGGAGTTGTCTCATCCTCTGCTCCCTCTGCGACGGTAACATAAGGTCCGCAACCTTACCCTTGTACCGTGGATCAAGGAGAGTGGCCAGCCAGTAATGGTCCCTCTCCTTGATCCGAAGAATACGAGGATCCTTCCGCAGACTTTGCAGGATCAGGGAGGCCATGCAGCGTAGGTTTGCTGAGGCATTCGCTCCGGAGTCCTCTGGGTCACTAAGGACGACATGATCCGCAGCCACCTCCTCCCAGCCACGTACAAGTCCACTGGTTTCTTGGGACTGTAAATCATCCCTAAAAGACTGCTGCTGATGATGCTGAGTGCCAGCCTCCACCTCCATGCTGACACAATCCTCCTCCTCCTCCTCCTCCTCCTCCTCCTCCTCTTCCTGTGCGATGGGTGGGACAGAAGGAACACTGTCTGGGTAAAGGGGGCCTTGAGAGGCAAGGAAGTCCTCCTCTTCCTGCCTCTGTTCTGCCTCAAGTGCCCTGTCCATTATTCCACGCAGCGTGTGCTCCAACAGGTGGACAAGAGGTACAGTGTCACTGATGCATGCACTGTCACTGCTCACCATCCTCGTGGCCTCCTCAAATGGTGCCAGGACAGTGCATGCATCCCTGATCATGCCCCACTGGCGTGGAGAAAAAAAACCAAGCTCCCCTGACCCTGTCCTGGTGCCGTAGTCGCACAGGTACTCATTGATGGCCCTCTGCTGCGTGTGCAGCCGCTGCAGCATGGCCAACGTTGAGTTCCACCTGGTGGGCATGTCACATATAAGGCGGTTCTTGGGCAGGTTCAACTCCTTTTGCAGCTCAGCCAGGCGAGCACTGGCATTATAAGATCTGCGGAAATGCACACAGACTTTCCTGGCCTGCCTCAGGACATCCTGTAAGCCCGGGTACCTGCCCAAGAACCGCTGCACCACCAGGTTAAGGACGTGAGCTACACAGGGCACATGGGTCAGTTGTCCCTGTCGGAGGGCGGAGAGGAGGTTGGTGCCATTGTCGCAAACCACCATTCCTGGCTTAAGCTGGTGTGGCGTCAACCACCTCTCGGCCTGGCCCTGCAGAGCAGACAGGACCTCTGCCCCAGTGTGGCTTCTGTCCCCCAAACACACCAGCGCAAGCACGGCATGGCATCTTTTTGCCTGCGTACTTGCGTAGCCCCGTGAACGGCTACGGAGCACCGCTGGTTCATAGGACAAACCACAGGAAGAGGCCATGGAGGAAGAAGAAGAGGAGGGGGTGGAGGAGAGAGGTGTGTCACAACCAGTAGTAGCATTTTGGAGGCGTGGTGGTGGGACAACCTCCAACACTACTGCACCTTGTCCTGCATCCTTCCCAGCTGCCAAAAGAGTGACCCAATGGGCCGTGAAAGAAAGGTAACGTCCCTGTCCATGCCTGCTGGACCATGAGTCAGCGGTAATATGCACCTTACCGCTGACCGCCCTGTCCAGCGAGGCCAAGACATTGCCTTCCACATGCCGGTAGAGAGCCGGAATAGCCTTCCGTGAGAAAAAGTGGCGTTTGGGAACCTGCCACTGAGGAACCGCACATTGCACAAACTCACGGAAGGGGGCCGAGTCTACCAACTGAAAAGGCAGCAGTTGAAGCGCTAGCAATTTAGCCAAGCTAGCATTCAACCGCTGGGCATGTGGATGGCTGGGAGTGAACTTCTTTCGACGGTCCAGCAGCTGGGGCAGGGAAATTTGCCTGCTAGAATCGGACGTCGGTGTACTGCTAGCAGAGTGGCCGCAAGTACTTGGCTGTGACACACCTAATTCTACACCTTCATTCCTCTCAGTGCATGTTTCAGAGAGGACTGAAGTTATAGTGGGGTTGGAGATCCCAGCTGATGCGGTGCAAGGAGAGGTCCGCTTTGTTCTTTGGTGTGGGTCTTTCAGGTAGGCTTGCCAACGAGCTGCATGGCAGGTCAACATATGTCTGGTCAGGCATGTGGTACCCAAGCGGCTGATGTTTTGGCCACGCGATATACGCTTGAGACATATGTTGCAAACAGCAGCTGTGCGATCTGATGCACTAGCCTCAAAAAAGGCCCACACCAAAGAACTTTTTGAATGACGGGCAGAGGCAGCGCCCTGCACAGGCGGAGCTCTGCGGTGTGATTCCGTCGGTGTACTGCCCTTACGCTGGCCACCAAAGGGCATCCTGCCTCGTTGGAGATGTGCCTCCTCCTCATCCTCCTCCTCCTCCTCTCTCCTATTAGGCACCCACGTGGAGTCAGTGACCTCATCATCACCTCCCTCCTCATCACTGGAGCCAATCTGGCAGTATGCTGCAGCTGCTGGAACATGACTGCCAGATTGGTGTCCTTCTTGAGCATCCCCTCTGTCTGCTCTCACGCTACTGCCTTCCTCTAGCTGGGTTTCATCATCAGACCCTTCGAAACGCTGGGCATCCTCCTGGAGCATGTACCCAACACTGTGCTGAAACAGTTCGGGGGACTCCTCAGGAGGAGGACATGGTGGGTCTAGGGAAGGAGTGACTGATGATGAGTCTGACATTGATACCAGGGAAGAGGACGCTTTGGCAGCTGCTTTTCCAGTACCCTGAGCCTGGGTGAGAGAGGATGAGGAGGAGGAGGAGGGCTTGGTCATCCACTCTACCAAGTCTTCGGCATGATGTGGCTCAACATGTCCAGCTGCCGAAAAGAAGGACAAGCGTGTCCCATGGCCATGTGCTGATGACAATGCACCGCGTCCACGACCAGCACTGTTGCCCCCAGACACAGAGCCTGCTTGCCCTCTTTTATTGCCTCCTGACTGTCTGCCTCTCCTTGTTTGCCTTCCAGACATTCTAATAGATGGCCTGCAGGGAGATGGGAAAAAAGCAATAAGGGCTACCTTCAGGTGTCCTTCTCTGTCCCTTGAAACAAGGACTTTGACAGTGAAAGAAACTGACACACTCTCCCTACCTACAGTTTTCTGTCCCTAGAAAAAATGTTTTTTTTAAGCACAATTTAGCACAAGGAGAATTCACTCACTGTCCTTCCAGGTCCCTGGAAACAAGGACTTTGACAGTGAAAGAAACTGACACACTCTCCCTACCTACAGTTTTCTGTCCCTAGAAAAAATGTTTTTTTTTAAGCACAATTTAGCACAAGGAGAATTCACTCACTGTCCTTCCAGGTCCCTGGAAACAAGGACTTTGACAGTGAAAGAAACTGACACACTCTCCCTACCTACAGTTTTCTGTCCCTAGAAAAAATGTTTTTTTTAAGCACAATTTAGCACAAGGAGAATTCACTCACTGTCCTTCCAGGTCCCTGGAAACAAGGACTTTGACAGTGAAAGAAACTGACACACTCTCCCTACCTACAGTTTTCTGTCCCTAGAAAAAATGTTTTTTTTAAGCACAATTTAGCACAAGGAGAATTCACTCACTGTCCTTCCAGGTCCCTGGAAACAAGGACTTTGACAGTGAAAGAAACTGACACACTCTCCCTACCTACAGTTTTCTGTCCCTAGAAAAAATGTTTTTTTTAAGCACAATTTAGCACAAGGAGAATTCACTCACTGCCCTTCCAGGTCCCTGGAAACAAGGACTTTGACAGTGAAAGAAACTGACACACTCTCCCTACCTACAGTTTTCTGTCCCTAGAAAAAATGTTTTTTTTAAGCACAATTTAGCACAAGGAGAATTCACTCACTGTCCTTCCAGGTCCCTGGAAACAAGGACTTTGACAGTGAAAGAAACTGACACACTCTCCCTACCTACAGTTTTCTGTCCCTAGAAAAAATGTTTTTTTTAAGCACAATTTAGCACAAGGAGAATTCACTCACTGTCCTTCCAGGTCCCTGGAAACAAGGACTTTGACAGTGAAAGAAACTGACACACTCTCCCTACCTACAGTTTTCTGTCCCTAGAAAAAATGTTTTTTTTAAGCACAATTTAGCACAAGGAGAATTCACTCACTGTCCTTCCAGGTCCCTGGAAACAAGGACTTTGACAGTGAAAGAAACTGACACACTCTCCCTACCTACAGTTTTCTGTCCCTAGAAAAAATGTTTTTTTTAAGCACAATTTAGCACAAGGAGAATTCACTCACTGTCCTTCCAGGTCCCTGGAAACAAGGACTTTGACAGTGAAAGAAACTGACACACTCTCCCTACCTACAGTTTTCTGTCCCTAGAAAAAATGTTTTTTTTAAGCACAATTTAGCACAAGGAGAATTCACTCACTGTCCTTCCAGGTCCCTGGAAACAAGGACTTTGACAGTGAAAGAAACTGACACACTCTCCCTACCTACAGTTTTCTGTCCCTAGAAAAAATGTTTTTTTTAAGCACAATTTAGCACAAGGAGAATTCACTCACTGTCCTTCCAGGTCCCTGGAAACAAGGACTTTGACAGTGAAAGAAACTGACACACTCTCCCTACCTACAGTTTTCTGTCCCTAGAAAAAATGTTTTTTTTAAGCACAATTTAGCACAAGGAGAATTCACTCACTGTCCTTCCAGGTCCCTGGAAACAAGGACTTTGACAGTGAAAGAAACTGACACACTCTCCCTACCTACAGTTTTCTGTCCCTAGAAAAAATGTTTTTTTTAAGCACAATTTAGCACAAGGAGAATTCACTCACTGTCCTTCCAGGTCCCTGGAAACAAGGACTTTGACAGTGAAAGAAACTGACACACTCTCCCTACCTACAGTTTTCTGTCCCTAGAAAAAAAGTTTTTTTTAAGCACAATATAGCACAAGCACAAAACACACTGACACTCTCCCTACCTATCCTTCTCTTTCCCTAAACTAAAGGAATCCAGGTTAAGCAAGAAAGAAATAAAAGTCACTGTCCCTGCCTATGCTGCTCTATCCCTGCTCCGGAACACACTACACTAGGCCGCCGTGCTGGCGGCCTTTTATAGTGTGGGGCGTGTACTAAACACCCTCAGCAATAATTGGCCACAGGCATCCTGCCTGTGGCCAATCATTGCTCTCCTCGCTGCCGGCGCTGTGATTGGCCAAGCATGCGGGGTCACAGTGCATGCTTGGCCAATCACAGCGCCTGGATGACACTGCGATGGCGTAGTGCATTGTGGGCCGTTCGCGTCACTCGAATTTGGCGCGAACGGCCCAAATCGTTCGATCTTCGTCGAACGATCGAACAGCCGATGTTCGAGTCGAACGTATGTTCGACTCGAACACGAAGCTCATCCCTAGCTGTGACACTTTCTGCGCAACGTTTAAAGAACAAGTAGTGACTGACTGCCACGCCTCCTCCCATTGGTCCCCTGACAGTGTACCTATGTCCTTCTCCCACATGGATTCCGCCCTGCTCGGGAATGCCTGTAGGTGACTTGCCAGTAACATCTGGTAGCATTTTGAGATAAATCCTTTTGTTTCAGTGCTAGTGTGCAGCACACGGAACACCAGGGCGGGCGACTGAACCCATTCCACCGCATTCCCGTGTGCCGCAACCGCATGTTGAAGCTGCATGTAGTAATAATGCATATGAGCTGCGAGGTCAAATCTGGCCTGCAGTTCGGGGAAAGTGAGAAGCCTGCCGTTAACGAAAATGTGGGACAGCAGAGCCACACCATGGGCACGCCATCTGGGCCCCTGCTGCAGCTTCACCAACTCCACATAAGACCTATTGCCCCATATTGGGCTGTCTTCCGTGAATCCCTGCACTCCCTGGAGTTGTCGGCCCTTATTCCAGACTTTTTGGATAAGTGCGAGCGTCGGGGTCCGCTTGTTGGATTTTAGGAACATTTGCCCCTCCAGCCCCATCGGGATAGTCTCAGCGCCAGTGGCCGACAGCATCAGTCGTGCCGCCGAGCTCCCCGGGTCCTGGGACATAGAGCCGATCAAATGCTGTAACTGGGCCGCTATGTAGTACAGCCAAGGATTGGGAACCGCCAGCCCCCCACTGTCCTTGGCCCGCTGCAAGTGTTCCAGTCTAACCTGAAGCATTTCTAAATGCGTAATTAGATTGCCGAACCCGAACCCGGACTTTTGGGCAAAGTCCGGGTTCGGGAAAAAGCTAAAGTTCGGTACGGACCCGAACTTTACAGTTCGGGTTCGCTCAACACTAGTAGGAACCAAATAAAACCAAGTTGTAGTTGTATTTTAGTTCATTTATATGGGACAGTAGCTAATATTAACCACTTGTCCCCCGCCCACTGTCAATTGACGGCGGGCGGAGGGTACTCTCGGTCTGGGAGGACGTCATATGACGTCCTCCCTTTAAAACGAGCTAGGAGGCGCGCGCTTGAAGCCAGCGGCGCGCGCGCGCCCGCCGCGTTCACGAGGCCCCGGTGCGCGTGCCCGGCGGCCGCGATTGCCGCCGGGCACCCGCGATTGCCCGGGAAACGAGCAGGAAAGTGGGTCTCTGTGTGTAAACACAGAGATCCATGTCCTGTGAGGGAGAGGGGACCGATGGTGTGTCCCTTGTACATAGGGACAACCATCGGTCACCTCCCCCAGTCAGTCCCCTCCCCCCACAGTAAGAACACATTGAGGGAACATATTTAACCCCTTCCCGCCCCCTAGTGGTTAACCCCTTCCCTGCCAATCACATTTATACAGTAATCAATGCATTTTTATAGCAGGGATCGCTGTATAAACGTGAATGGTCCCAAAAATGTGTCAAAAGTGTCCGATGTGTCCGCCGCAATATCGCAGTCACAATAAAAAAATCGCAGATCGCCGCCATTACTAATAAAAAAATAAAAAAATAAAAATGCTATTTTGTACACGCTATAACTTTTGCGCAAACCAATCAATACGCGCTTATTGCGATTTTTTTTTTTACCAAAAATATGTAGAAGAATACGTATCGGCCTAAACTGAGGAAAATTTTATTTAAAAAAAAAAAAAAAAAGGGTATTTATTATAGCAAAAATGAAAAAATTTTGTTTTTTTTCCAAACTGGACGGTCTTCTTTTGTTTATAGCGCAAAAAATAAAAACCGCAGAGGTGATCAAATACCACCAAAAGAAAGCTCTATTTGTGGGAAAAAAAGGACGCAAATTTAGTTTGGGAGCCACGTCGCACGACTGCGCAATTGTCATTCAAAGTGTGACAGCGCTGAAAGCTGAAAAATGGCTTGGGCAGGAAGGGGGTTTTCGTGCCCAGTAGGGAGGTGGTTAAAGTGGATGTAAACACTTACATATACTTAGTAAAGTGATTGGCCTCAGGTGATACACAGAGATGAAACAAATCCTCCTACTTAAGTTGTACCAGTTTATCTGTAGCCTTCTCTTCTATACATCCGTTCAAAGTGCAGAATTTATAAATCTTGTCTGAGCGTTCATGAAAACAGGGGACAGAGAGCTAAACTTACACTCTGCAGAACTCAGTTAGGAGAGCTCTGAGAGCTGATTGGAGGGAAGGGATACCCCCCCTTTCCACACAGCTCACAGAGCTGAGGCTGACAATCACAGGCTGTGTGCTGGAGGTCCCTCGCCTGTCAACTTTTTTTCTCACGGTGTCAGTAAAACTCATCAGAAGTGATTCATGCAGATAGCAGAGGAACAAAGCAGCGGACAGAAAATATACTTAGTGCTCAGGATTGAGACAAGTACACACTGTAGAGGGGTATGCTTTGTTTATATTTCATGTCTGAGATTTCTCACCACTTTAAGGCCAATGTGTGACACTCCTGAAAATGCAGTTAACATTAGGGGTAGCCGCAGCATTTGGCCAATGAGACAGTACAGACCAATAGTCAGAATAACAGTGCAGTTATAAATGAAACTGGTTGATCCTCATATTTTAAATTCCATTTTTTATTGATCCTCATATTTTAAATTCTTCTGCAGGTTTGTGATTGTTATATGCATGGAGATTCCTTAAAGCAATTATGGAGAGAATTCAGAAAAAAACCCTGACACCCTAACAGCCCTAATGACCTTCCCTGCCCTTTTTAACCACTTCCCTACCGTGCACGAAAACCCCCTTCCTGCCCAAGCCATTTTTCAGCTTTCAGCGCTGTCACACTTTGAATGACAATTGCACGGTCGTGCGATGTGGCTCCCAAACGAAATTTGCGTCCTTTTTTTCCACAAATAGAGCTCTCTTTTGGTGGTATTTGATCACCTCTGCGGTTTTTATTTTTTGCGCTATAAACAAAAGAAGAGTGTCCAGTTTGGAAAAAAAACACTATTTTTTACTTTTTGCTATAATAAATACCCATTTTATTTAATTATCAATTAAAATTTTCCTCAGCTTAGGCCGATACGTATTCTTCTACATATTTTTGGTAAAAAAAAAATCGCAATAAGCGCGTATTGATTGGTTTGCGCAAAAGTTATAGCGTCTACAAAATAGGGGGATAGTTTTAAAGCATTTTTTTTTTAAATTAGTAATGGCGGCGATCTGCAATTTTTATTGTGACTGCGATATTGCGGCAGACACATCGGACACTTTTGACACATTTTTGGGACCATTCACATTTATACAGCGATCCCTGCTATAAAAATGCATTGATTACTGTATAAATGTGATTGGCAGGGAAGGGGTTAACCACTAGGGGGCGGGAAGGGGTTAAATATGTTCCCTCAATGTGTTCTAACTGTGGGGGGAGGTGACTGACTGGGGGAGGTGACCGATGGTTGTCCCTATGTACAAGGGACACACCATCAGTCCCCTCTCCCTCACAGGACGTGGATCTCTGTGTTTACACACACAGATCCACTTTCCTGCTCGGTTCCCGGGCAATCACGGGTGCCCGGCGGCAATCGCAGCCGCCGGGCACGCACATCGGGTCCTTGGGAACGCGGCGGGCGCGCGCGCCCCCTAGCTCGTTTTAAAGGCAGGACGTCATATGACGTCCTGTCAGAACGAGAGTATCCTCCGCCCGCCGTCAATTGATGGTGGGCGGGGGACTAGTGGATAAAAAATGGCCTGCTCCAGATTAACCACTTGGTGCCCACGCTATAGCTGAAAGACGGCTACAGCGCGGACTTCCTTTGCCAGGAGGGCATACGTGGAGGTCCTCCCATTCTCGCACTGCCCATGTGCTCTTGGGACTCAGCTGATCACAGATCGGGGTAATAGGGCCAATCACAGCGGGCCCTTTACCTTGTGATCAGCTGTCAGCCAATGACAGCAGATCATGGAAGTAAACAGATGCCGGTAATCGGCTTTTTTTTTTCTCCTCACGCTGTTAGAAGTGAAAAGAGAAAAGAAAAGAAGAAAGCCGTTAATCGGGCTTCTGTTAGAGGTACATCGGTCCCCTCAGTGCCCATCAGTGCTGCTAATCAGTGCCCTCCAGTGCTGCTAATCAGTGTCAACCAGTGCTGCTAATCAGTGCCCATCAGTGCTGCCAATCAGAGCCCATCAGTGCCTCATCATCAGTGTCACTTAGCAGTGCTGCCTCAGTGTCCATCAGTGCCACATATCAGTGCCCATCAGTGCCAACCATCAGTATAGCCTCATCAGTGCCTCCTAATCAGTGCCGTCTCACCAGTGCCCATCAGCGCCACATATCAGTGCCCATCAGTGCTGCCTATCAGTGCCACCTATCAGTGCCAATCAGTGCCACCCATCAGTGCCACCTATCAGTACCACCTCTCTCTGCCGCCTGATCAGTGTCGCCTCATCAGTGCCCATCAGTGCCATCTATTAGTGCCCCTCATCAATGCCCATCTGATCAGTGCAGGCTATCAGTACCTATCAGTGCCACCTCATCAGTGCCACTCAGTGAAGGAGAAAAATTACCTGTTTGCAAAATTTTATAACAAAATATGAAAAACATTTTGTTTTATTTTGCTTCCCACTGACACCATTGATGGGGCACTATTCCCCCCACTGACACCAATGATGGGGCACTATTCCTCCCACTGACACCAATGATGGGGCACTATTCCTCCCACTGACACCAATGATGGGGCACTATTCCCCCCACTGACACCAATGATGGGGCACTATTCCTCCCACTGACACCAATGATGGGGCACTATTCCTCCCACTGACACCAATGATGGGGCACTATTCCTCCCACTGACACCAATGATGGGGCACTATTCCTCCCACTGACACCAATGATGGGCACTACCCTCCCTATTACCAAATAGGGCGATGTTTACTCCCATTGATGCCAGGAAGATTTTCACTCCCACTGGTCACAGTCCAGCCCCCCTAAAATCTGAACGAGAATAAACTGGCCCTTTGTTTAGAAAGTGTGGAGACCCCTGTTCTAGAGGGTATTCGTGTTGGTGATATTCCTCAACTTTTGTGTCAGCTGACCATTTGTAAAGACAAGAGTGCCGTACATTTCTGTATATCTGGGTTACACGATAATATTTATCTGCATTTCATTTCACAGGTACACAACTTTTCTTTGTACTTGTGTGAGCCTCAGCAGAGTCAGCACATGGTGCAAACAATGCCGGGCAGTAAGTGCAGCATCAGGTAAGAAAAATGATGTATCATTCAGCCTTGGTCACACCTGTGAGGGGAACACAGGCCGCGTCTATGTGATGTCATACAAGACAGATTGCAGTGAAGTAGATAAATGTGAGGGACCAAGGACATGCTTACAATGGATGTGTTGGTATGAATGAAAATGTTCTTTGAAGCACGCATTCACCGGTTTATTTTACAGAGCAGAACAAAGAGAAATAATGATGTGCAGGAAGCCAGAGTGACCCAGAATTCACTTATCATTAGCTTAGAGCAGTCCGAAAAAACGTAATGGGTTACTTACTATACTTAACCACGTGCCTTCCCACTGCATTTTTTTGTTAAAATCGGCATTGTTTACTGGAAATTACTGTAAAAATTTATATTTTCTGAAAGCCGAGACCCTGGAGAATAAAATGGTGGTTGTTGCAATTTTTTTTTCTCTGCAGTCTCGGGCCCTCTTCCTGTCTCCAGTTGACAGTTGGTTTTACTGTAATTACCTCCATTTTTTATTTCTACAAATTGCAGGTGTAACGGATCTCAGATACCCCAGATGGGCACATCCGCCAGACTTGTGTCTCCTGTCCTCCAAACGCACCCGCAGCCTGCAGATTCGCCATAACCAGCCCTTAACCCCTCAATCACGAGACAATCCACACAGGTGTTGAGGGTTAAACATGCAGAACATCAACTGTTTATTAAATCCAAAACATACACTTTTACACACAGTTAGGGACACTCCCCTTAGCCTTGTCATAGAGGGGGGGTAGGGGACAAGGAAGAATCAATGGGAACTGAACACTTGTACATTGAAACAGAGACTACAGATAAACAAAGGGATTATGATAAGCAGGCAACCCCTCAATACACATCCCCTGCGGAGAGATGTCTGCAGTCCAGACCATTGTCTGTGTGCCATGAACCAACACAGCTAAACACAGCAACAAGAGGGGGGGGGGATGGGGGAGAAGGGATGTAGCATTACATTACATTATCTCAATGCCAGCTTCTCCCCGAGTCTCCAGTCTCTTCTGGGCCATAATCTGTGGGTAGGAGGCCCGCCCTCAGTCCCTTCCAAAGCACACAGTGACAGTGGGTTCTGTCACATTTCTCCCCTTTTAAAAACAGACTAACCAGGTTCCTGACCCCGAACTGGTCTGGACCTGCGTTAGTCGCAAACTTCCACCCCAGGCCACCAGGAAAAGGAAAAGTAAGTGTCAGGGTCACCTGTGGCCAGGTGACAGATGCACACCGTAGGGGGACAGGAGTGCACCGCGAGGTAGTGAACCCTATGGCTGGCTTCTGTGGATAGGAAACTGGGTGGTTGTGGAAAGCGGGACCAGAGGAGCACAACCGGGATCCCAACGGAAGCGAGAGCCAAGATTCCCCAGGGCGCGGAGTCTAAGACCCAGCTGGTCTTCTCCAGGGCCTCTAGTGGTGAGGATGTTACGCTGCAGGCTGGGACCAGGTCGCGGCCCCTGGAGTTTCCTAGCTCACGCCCCGTAGGATAAGGGGAAGCAGCAGCACACGATAGAGAGAACCGAATAACAAGCCGAAGGTCAGGGGCCACAAGCAGACAAGGATAACGAAGAACGAGCCGAAGGTCAAGGGTCACGAGCAGACAGGGATGGTCGGGGACAAGCCAATAACGTAACAGAGAGACAGACGTAGCACACGGCAGGCAGGAACCCAAACACACAATGCCTAACAAACACGTTGATCAGCAAAGCAGGCTTGCAGTGCACAGGTTAATATAGTGTTCAGTGATAGGGCCTGGGGTGGAGTCAGGCTGGGAGGAGATTATAAAGGAAGCCAGGTGAAGGAGGTCTGGTCTCTAGATGAACACATGAGGAGGAAGGTAAGATGGCAGACAGACATTAATGCATATCCATGACAGTACCCTCCCTCTTACGAGGCCTCCCCCTTCCCCGCCTGGGCCCAGGTTTAGAGGGAAACTTCAGATGAAACTCCTTTAACAGACGAGGTGCAAAGACCTCAGATGCAGTGATCCAAGACCTCTCCTCAGGACCAAACCCTTTCCAATGAACGAGGTACTGAAGAACGCCTTTACAGAGTCGGGAGTCCAGAATTTGACTGATCTCGTACTCCTGATTATCCTCCGAGACAGGCGCCACGGTAGGAAGAGGACGAGAGAATTTATTGAGGACTAAAGGCTTTAGAAGAGCAACATGAAAGGAGTTAGTGATTTTAAGGCTCTTAGGAATCTGGAGTTTGAAACAAACCGGATTCAGTTTAGCAGTTACCGTGTATGGACCGATGAATCGTGGAGCAAACTTCAGAGAAGGAACTCGGAGCTTGATGTTCCTGGTAGAGAGCCAGACTTTGTCCCCTGGCTGAAGAGAAGGCGGTTTACGCCTGCGGCGGTCGGCAAAGCCTTTGAATTTTTCAGCAGCTGCCCGGAGGGAATCATGAACGTGACCCCAAACGGAATTGAGAGACTCCTGAACCGAAGCCAAAGCTGGAATGTCTGGAGAACAGATCATAGGAAGAGGAAGTTGAGGGTGTTTTCCATAAACTGTGAAAAAGGGTGTCTTCTGCGAACTGGTATTCACATGATTGTTATGGGAGAATTCTGCCCACGGGAGTAGAGAGGACCAATCGTCATGGTGAGAAGACACAAAGGTGCGAAGAAAGACCTCTAACTCCTGATTAACCCTCTCAGTCTGTCCATTGGATTGGGGATGGTAAGAAGAAGAAAAATCCAAGACAATATTGAGGGATTTGCAAAAGGCTCTCCAAAAACGAGACGTGAATTGGACTCCCCTGTCGGAAACAATATGAGAAGGGACCCCATGTAGGCGGAGAATTTCTCGAATGAAAATGGGAACCAAGGCAGGGGCAGAAGGAAGACCAGGAAGAGGAACAAAATGAGCCATCTTGGAGAATCGATCGATTACCACCCAAATGACTGTATTATTCTCAGACAGTGGGAGATCGGTGATAAAATCCATGGCAATATGGGCCCAGGGTTCCTTAGGAATAGGCAAGGGCATGAGGAGACCAGCAGGAGCTTGTGTGGAGGATTTGGACTGAGCACAGACATGACAAGCTTTAACGTAGTCTTTGACGTCTGAGCGGAGATTAGGCCACCAGTAGTGACGACTGATGAGTAGGAAGGATCGGAGGAATCCAGAATGCCCTGCCACCTTGGAATCATGTCCCCAACGAAGGATCTTAGCTCTTAGCTCAGTGGGGACAAAGGTCTTACCAGGCGGAATTTTAGACTTCAGGGTGGTAGAGTGGGCAACAATGCATGAGGTGGGAATGATCGGCTCAGGTTCAGGGGCGGACTCCTCGTCCAAAGTGTCAAATGACCTAGAGAGCGCATCAGCCCGACCGTTGCAGGAACCAGGTTTGTAGGTAATCGTGAAATTAAAACGGGCAAAGAAGAGACTCCACCTGGCCTGTCTAGGATTCAGACGTTTAGCATTCTGTAGATACTGTAAATTCTTGTGATCGGTAAAGATCGTTATGGAGTGAGGGGAACCCTCCAAGAGATGACGCCACTCCTCTAACGCCAATTTAATTGCGAGAAGTTCCCGATCACCGATGGCATAATTCCTCTCTGCCTGAGAAATTTTTTTGGAGAAGAACGCACATGGTTGGCGTCTCTTCTCAAAGATTTGAAGAAGCACAGCTCCCACCCCCATTGAGGAAGCGTCCACTTCAATAAAAAATGCATTCCCAGGATTTGGTCTCCTCAAGAGGGGGCCAGAAACAAAGGCCTGTTTCAGGTTGTGAAATGCAGAGACAGCTTCGGGAGGCCAGTCTCTGGCATTCACACCCTTCTTGGTCAAAGCGATAATAGGCGCGGCAATGGAAGAGTAATTCCTTATGAACTGCCTATAATAATTAGTGAAGCCAAGAAAGCGCTGTGTGGCCTTGAGGCTAGCAGGAAGAGGCCAGTTGGTGATAGCCAAGACCTTCCCAGGGTCCATACGAAGCCCCGAACATGAGACAAAGCACCCCAAAAACAGGACCTCAGAACATTCAAAGGAACATTTCTCCAGCTTGGCATAGAGATTGTTCTCTCTAAGACGTTGAAGTACAGTGCGGACATGGTTTCTGTGGACGAGCAGATTTTCAGAAAAGATCAGAATGTCATCCAGATAGATGACAACAAACTGGTACAGCAGATCTCTGAAGATTTCATTGACAAAGTTTTGAAACACGGCTGGAGCATTACACAGACCAAAAGGCATCACCAGATATTCGTAATGCCCGTCTCTAGTGTTAAATGCAGTCTTCCATTCGTCACCCTCCCGTATTCGAATGAGATTGTACGCGCCTCTGAGATCCAACTTGGTGAAAATGGAGGCACCCTTCAACCTATCGAATAGCTCAGATATTAAGGGTAAGGGGTATCGATTTTTAATAGTAACCGCATTTAAACCCCGATAATCGATGCAGGGTCTTAAGGTACCATCCTTTTTGGCAACAAAAAAGAACCCTGCCCCTGCAGGCGATGAGGATTTCCGGATGAACCCTCTCTCCAGATTCTCTGCTACATACTCCGACATGGCCTGGGTCTCTGGGATGGACAGAGGGTAGGTACGACCCCTGGGTAGAGTTGCTCCGGGGACAAGATCAATAGCACAGTCAAAAGACCTGTGGGGAGGAAGCACCTCAGCTGATTTTTTACAGAACACATCCCGGTAATCGCTGTATGCGGCGGGAAGATCAGAAGAAACAGAAGTGGCAGCAACCGGAAGACTCTCCTTGGGGGTCACCTTGAGAAGACACGACGAGAAACATGAGGAACCCCAGGCCAGGATCTGCCCAGAGACCCAGTCCACATGTGGAGAGTGGAGCTGTAGCCAAGGGAGGCCCAATACAACTGGGGTAGAGGCCTTGGGTAGAATAAGAAAGGATATCCACTCCTGGTGGAGAATCCCTACCGACATCCTAATGGGTAGCGTCTGGAAGCGAATAGGGCCCCCTGGGAGAACAGTGCCATCAATTGCCGAGACTACCAATGGGGTAGTGAGAGGTGAAAGGGTAAGCTTCATAGAAGAAGCAGTTCTCCAATCCATGAAATTGCCGGCAGCCCCGGAATCCAGGTATGCAAGGGTTGACTGAGGAGAAGTGCCTACATGAAGGGACACCGGCAAGAGCAGGCGAGAAGGTGATGTTTCTGGGTCCAATACTCCACCTTCCAAATGTATTAGACCCGAGCGTTTCCCGGACGAAGCGAGCAGGAGTCACGAAAATGACCCTTGCCCCCACAATAGAGGCACAAGCCCAGAGTTCTGCGCCTAGCACGTTCTTCGGGGGTTAGTCTGGTCCGGCCCAGCTGCATAGGTTCTTCAGCAGGTAGAGGATGCTCCACGGAATGAAGGGAGGGGAGCTCAGACTGGCTAGGACCCAGAGAGTGCTGGCGTCTTTTTTCTAAGGACCTCTCTTGAAAACGAATGTCGATCTGGTTGCATAATGAAATTACATCGTCCAGACCGACGGGAATGGCTCTTCCCGCTAATTCGTCTTTCACTCGGTCAGAGAGGCCATGTAAAAAGGTAGCGACCAGGGCCTCATTATTCCAGCTCAATTCAGCTGTGTGGATACGGAACTGAAGAGCATATTGCCCCACTGAACTAGATTCTTGGCGAAGACGTAAGACAGCACTAGCCGCTGAAGAAGCCCGAGCCGGCTCTTCGAAGATATTACGAAAGAGCTTCAAGAATTCGGACAGACTGGAAACCACCGGATCGTTCCTCTCCCACAGGGGGGCAGCCCAGGCCAAAGCTTCACCGGAGAGGAGGGAAATGATATAGGCTACCTTAGCCCGGTCAGATAGGAAGCTTTGAGGCTGAAGCTCAAAATGAATAGTGCATTGGCTGAGAAACCCCCTGCAGGCCTTGGAGTCCCCAGAGAAACGGAACGGAGCTGGCAATCTTAGTGAGTGTGAGGCTGCGACTGGTGCGATAGGTACAGCCGCTGGTTGTACTTGGGGTTGCGGATTCGGGGTTCCCAAGGAGACCTGAAGCTGCTCGAATCGAGAAGCCAGATCCTGGAGGAATCGCATCACCTGGGTCTGATTTGATTCCTGGGTCTCAAGTCTGCGAACTATGCCCTGCAATGGATCATCCGCGGGAAGCGGGATGTCAGCCGGGTTCATGGCTGATCAAACTGTCAGGGTCACCTGTGGCCAGGTGACAGATGCACACCGTAGGGGGACAGGAGTGCACCGCGAGGTAGTGAACCCTATGGCTGGCTTCTGTGGATAGGAAACTGGGTGGTTGTGGAAAGCGGGACCAGAGGAGCACAACCGGGATCCCAACGGAAGCGAGAGCCAAGATTCCCCAGGGCGCGGAGTCTAAGACCCAGCTGGTCTTCTCCAGGGCCTCTAGTGGTGAGGATGTTACGCTGCAGGCTGGGACCAGGTCGCGGCCCCTGGAGTTTCCTAGCTCACGCCCCGTAGGATAAGGGGAAGCAGCAGCACACGATAGAGAGAACCGAATAACAAGCCGAAGGTCAGGGGCCACAAGCAGACAAGGATAACGAAGAACGAGCCGAAGGTCAAGGGTCACGAGCAGACAGGGATGGTCGGGGACAAGCCAATAACGTAACAGAGAGACAGACGTAGCACACGGCAGGCAGGAACCCAAACACACAATGCCTAACAAACACGTTGATCAGCAAAGCAGGCTTGCAGTGCACAGGTTAATATAGTGTTCAGTGATAGGGCCTGGGGTGGAGTCAGGCTGGGAGGAGATTATAAAGGAAGCCAGGTGAAGGAGGTCTGGTCTCTAGATGAACACATGAGGAGGAAGGTAAGATGGCAGACAGACATTAATGCATATCCATGACAGTAAGTCTCTGGGGCTGGGGAGCAAAATCGCACATACGGTCTCCCGTGAATAAAAACAGCCGCTGCAGAGTGGGAACAGCTGTCCGCACTCCCGTGATCCGGGGCTGGGTTGCAGATATTGAGGGGAGCTGAATAATCCTCTGCCCCGATGCCAGCGCTTCAGCTTGTAGGGAACATAGGCTGGCAGTGCTATGCAGTTGGGGAGGAAAAGGTTCTTGCTTTTCTCCTGGAGTAGCTAACAGCCGCTGAGGAGGTATCTTGCAGGGACTGTCTCCCGGACTCTCCGTCTCTTTTTCTGATGCTGGGCAGAGGCCAACATCGCTCTGCCCCGTAGCCAGTGCTTCTGCTAGGGGGACATATACAATGGTAGAGTTCAGCAGCTGAAGAGGGGGAAGGATTTTCTCCCCTCCTGGTTCTGTGACCAGCTTCTGAGGCGACTTCTGACAGGGGCTGTCTCCCAAACCCTCCAAAAATCTACTGAGGGCTGGGCCGGGGCCGGTAACACTCTGCCATGCAGCCAGTGCTTCTGCTGGGGGGATATACACTGGGGTAGTGTCCAAGTGCTGGGCAACCAGCTCACTGAGGTCATCCCTCGGACTCCCTGGATCCAACTCTGAGGGTGGACAGAGGCCAGCGGCACTCTGCCCTGCAGTCAGCGCTTCTACTGGGGGGATGAACATTGGGGTAATATCCAATTGCTGGGGAGGGAGAATTGCTTCCTCCACTCCCGTTGGGGATATCTGCTGTTGGGGAAAAGGCTCACGAAAATCATCTCTCAGACTCTCCGGATCCAACTCTTTTTCTGATGCTGGGCTGAGGCTAGTGGCACTCTGCCCTGTAGCCAGCGCTTCTGCTGGGGCACCGGATGCGATACTCTCGACTTGCTGCTGATCACCATTTACAAGCCTTCCAGCGCCAGTCTCAACTTCCCCTTCTGAGACCTTTATGCTATTATCTTGTCTCTCTGCTTGGGGAACCTCTGGTGCGTTCCGGCATTCTAGCACTCGCAGTGCCCTCTGTATCATCGCCGCTTCTTCCATTGCGGTTAGGACGGGAAAACGTAGGGGCACTCCTGGCCCCATTTGCTCCGCATCTTCGTGACTGTCCGCTGTTTCTCCAGGACAGTCCCAGGCAACGGGAGCCATGCCAGGCTGCTGATCACCGTCAAACAGCCGCTTGTAGGCAATCTCGAGCTCCCATTCCTGCTCAACCAGGAACTCCAATTCCTCCAGGTCACACGCCTCTTCAGGGAGGTCCAGCACCTCATCTCGGAAGTCCAGGATGTTTTCCAGCCGCCACTCCTCATCGCTCCCAAAGTCTGGGTCTCCGTACATTTTTTGATGGAGCAGCCCCACGCCGCCGTAGCCAACGCCTTCTGTCGGGCTGCCGTCTGCTGTACTTGGCCACAGTTGAGCCGCGAACCACCGGAGGGCTCTGTAGCTGGCGTCCAGCCTCATCTCCTCCTGGACCAATCTTCCGATCTCCATCTTACACTCATCTCGCGGTCGTTCCCTCAGGAACACCTCTCGCGCATGGTACTGCGTCCAGTACATCTCTGTGGAGGAGGGAAGGATCTTCCCCTGATGGCGCCGCTCGTGGCTTAGCGTTTCATGCCAGAGTTGCCAGCGGATCACATCCTCCCAGCCGAGCATGGTGCGCTCTGTCGCTGGTCCCCGATGTTGCTTCCGCATGCCTTGCAGCCTCCTCTCAAACTCCGCTCTCATGCTGGCTGGTCCCCGTATTGCTCCTCGACGGCTGCCCAGATCTTGAATCCTGGTGGTGGTTTGGATGGCCCGGACTGCAGGAGACATCCCACCGCTGCCAACACTGTAACGGATCTCAGATACCCCAGATGGGCACATCCGCCAGACTTGTGTCTCCTGTCCTCCAAACGCACCCGCAGCCTGCAGATTCGCCATAACCAGCCCTTAACCCCTCAATCACGAGACAATCCACACAGGTGTTGAGGGTTAAACATGCAGAGCATCAACTGTTTATTAAATCCAAAACATACACTTTTACACACAGTTAGGGACACTCCCCTTAGCCTTGTCATAGAGGGGGGGTAGGGGACAAGGAAGAATCAATGGGAACTGAACACTTGTACATTGAAACAGAGACTACAGATAAACAAAGGGATTATGATAAGCAGGCAACCCCTCAATACACATCCCCTGCGGAGAGATGTCTGCAGTCCAGACCATTGTCTGTGTGCCATGAACCAACACAGCTAAACACAGCAACAAGAGGGGGGGGGGATGGGGGAGAAGGGATGTAGCATTACATTACATTATCTCAATGCCAGCTTCTCCCCGAGTCTCCAGTCTCTTCTGGGCCATAATCTGTGGGTAGGAGGCCCGCCCTCAGTCCCTTCCAAAGCACACAGTGACAGTGGGTTCTGTCACAGCAGGTAATTATCTTTTAATTTGGTGCGATAAAAGTGCTTCTTCGCAAAAGTAGCCCTATTAGGAACTACCTGAACCTGCTGAACATGTTGGTAAAGCTGCTAAAACTGGTGGCAGGGATTTATTTAACCATCTGCTTACTGAGCACCTATACCCCCTTCCTGCCCAGGCCAATTTTCAGCTTTCAGCGCTCTCACACTTTGAATGACAATGTAAATGATACTATGCACCAAAGATCTAGGGTGGGCACTGTTAGCATTCAAAATGGTATTCGCTGATGATGGTTACCTGTATAGATCAGAAAACAGGTTGCCAAGGGGTATTGGAGGAAAGAGGAAAGCTGTGGGAGAGGGGGGTAAGAGAGAGGGAAGAGAAAAGGAAAATCAGGTAGTTGCAGGATAGATCCATATTGTTGTGTCGTAAATGTTGTGTTTTGTATTATTTTAATGTAATGTATATATATATATATATATATATGCCTATGGGAAATAATATGAAAGCTTTATGTTTGTATAAAAAAATTGAATAAAATTAAATAAATGATAGAAAACAGGTTGCCATGTTCGTGCACCTTAATCTCTACATCAAAGAACATGACTTTGAGTTGGCTGTATTCCATGGTAAATTTCAAGTTGAAATCATTATGGCCAATAAGGTGTTCTGATCTAGTGCCATCCCAGATCATGAAGAAATCGTCGATGTACCTGTGCCACAAAATCACGGGGCACAGTTCCATTGACGCATTCTCCTTGAAAAAGAATTGGAAAATAATTGGAGTTCCCACCCCCAGGTACAGGTTGGCCTACAATGGGGCACATCACATCCCCAACGCCACCACCTGCACCTGGGGGAAGTGGGAACCCCCGAAACATAAAAACATTATGAGAGAGAATATACTCTAATGCGGCGTACACACGATCGTTTTTCATGCCATTTTTTAAACCAACGTTTTTCACGTCGTTTTTTTTCATGTTTCCTCTCAAGCCTGTCTTGCGTACACACGATCATTTTAAAAAACGTTCAAGCAAAGCGCAGTGACGTACAACACGTACGACGGCACTATAAAGGGGAAGTTCCGTTCGGATGGTGCCACCCTTCATGTTAGTAAAGTTTGTTGAGCGACGATTCGCGCTTTTCAGCCTCTTGCTTTTCAGTCCGTTACAGCGTGACGAATGTGCTATCTCCATTACAAATGCTAGTTTTACCAGAACGTGCGCTCCCGTCTCATACTTGATTCTGAGCATGCGCGTTTTTTTTCACCTCGTCAAAGCATACACACCATCGTTTTTTCACGTCGTTAAAAAAAAACGACATGAAAAACGACGTGAAAAAATAGAGCATGTTCGAAATTTTTAATGGCCGTTTTTCACGTCGTTAAAAATGCTCTGGAGCATACACACGATCGGTTTTAATGCCCATTTTTAAAAATGGCAATTTTAACGGCATGAAAAACGATCGTGTGTATGGGGCATTAGAGCCTTAGAACAAGCTTGTAGGGACACAATGGGGCTTATTTACTAACTGTTTGCGCCTTGAGTTGTGGCGCACGTTTTGGTATTTATGAAACTTTTGCGCCAGTAACGCAGCGCTATTCCCCATTTACTAAAGTGTTCTCGGCGCGCGGGAGGAGGCGCGCAGTGGGCCACTGTGGACCTGGCGCATGGCATCTTCAAATCAAAATGAAAAGAAGCTGGAAGTGCCAATATTATGGGGTGATGTGGGGTGATGTGAGGAAGTATAGCAACAACTGCCCAAGTAACAAATATGCCCAAAATAGAATGAGAAAGTATTTTTTTCAGAACAAGCCTGCTGCGCCTGCAAGTACGTTTAGAACTGTGTAAGGTCCTTTTGTGCACTGCGCATGCGCAAGCGGCATTTGCGCACGGCCAAGTGCATTGGTTCACTGCGCCGGCAAAATTTTAGTAAATGTCAAGTAACGTAAATGCATTTGCGTGGGTTGAACAGGCGCACCTCTATACTTGACATTTTTTTCTTAACGCTGGTTCACTTTTATGTCTTTTTTTAAGGATATTTGCACACAGGTCATGTTAGCGTGTTACGTTGTTAACATGTTACATGTACCTTGTTAAAATTATGTAAAAAGACTCGCTACTCTAGCTCTTACTAAAAGGGGATTTAACCTTCCCCCTGTAATGCATATGTTTTATTTGGTTTAGTTTTTGCTTTTAAAGGGGAACTCTACACTCCACTCCATTCTCCAAAGGCTTTGAGCTGCCTTTACCAATCCAAACCACTTTTGGGGTGCCTGAGCCCCTCCTGCCCCCAAGCATCCACCCCCTTTCATTAGCTGGCTTGCTGTGTTTGGCTAGGGGTTTGTTAGTGCGTGGAAGGGGGTGTTTTTTTTATGTGGGGGTTCTCATTTTATGCCTTTCCAGACCCAAATGGCCTTGTATGTTTTGGGGGGGCAGGCTTTTTTTTTTTTTGGAGTGTTAAAATCTTTCAGCTGCAATGTCGATTTGTAAGTTTGCTCTAAAGCCGTACATCTTTGAAGCAGCATTTTGGACCAATATGCTACAGATGCACCACTTTACAGGCAGAGTAACCCCCCCCCCCCCCAAGTTAATAGCTTTAGGGCAAGTTCACTCTATAGAAACGCAGTCCAGATGCTTTTCTGCAAGTGCATTTTGGATGCATTCCTTTGCGTTTATGATGCGTTTTTTTTGCGTTTTACAGCATTCCAGTACAGTCCAGTGCAGGAAAAATGCAGCATGTTCTACTTTTTTTTCTGGAAATGGAACGCACTGGAACTGCAAGCAATGGTGTGAACTATGCCATTGAAAAAAATATAACCTACTTTCCATGCCTTTTTGAGGCATAAAAAACGCACTGGACTGCATGTGGTGTGAACTGGCCCTTATGCAATATGGCATATTTAAAGGCACTTCTCCTTGTTTAGTTTTTGGGGTTCTCCAAATTGGTGACATTGATAAATGTCCCTTAGGGTGGGACCTGGACCCCCATACCTATTTTAAGGCCAATAACTAGAAGATAAGCCAGCCAAGTGGGGACTAGAAAAATTAACAAGTCAGTTCCCATAGACTGCAATGGTATTTGTTGTCTAACTTTTGCCCATGTTAGACTCTTTGTTTGCCCCCCTGGACCGGGGAGTGTTTGTCCCATCTCTAATTTAGTAGCATGCTGGATGATGTGCTTAATTTTGGACAGGGGATGGCTTATTTTGTGCTAGCTGCATTTTTTTTATGTCTGGGCATGCTCAGGGACTTTGCTTTTTTGGTGGTTTTTGTGTGTGAACAGCACTTGGATGTTTCTGGGCATGCTCATAAAGCGTATTTTTTCGGTTAGTAATTTAAGGACATCCTTTACAGGTGTAACCACTTTGAAGTTCCATCTCTACATTGGGTGAACTTGCGTTTTGTGTGTTTCATGGACTGTGCATGTGTTTTCAATTGCCTCATTAGCACACAAACCTATGTTATATAAAGCTTGCAGATAGCATTTTTTACCTTGCCCTGAAAAGAGGCAAGATTGTGTGTGTGTGTGTGTGTGTGTGTGTGTGTGTGTGTGTGTGTGTGTGTGTGTGTGTGTGTGTGTGTGTGTGTGTGTGTGTGTGTGTGTGTGTGTGTGTGTGTGTGTGTGTGTGTGTGTGTGTGTGTGTGTGTGTGTGTGTGTGTGTGTGTGTGTGTGTGTCCAGCAAAAAGTGCATTTTGGTCTCCTTATCGAGTTTGTAACACATGTTCGCTTTCTATTTTGTTTGCTATGTCTTTGCAAAACAGATGTTTTTTTTACTTTTGTTTATTGTATATTTTAGGGTGGGGGATATTTTCACCTGAAATATTTTTTTATGTTAATGTGTGTCGTTTGTTCACTTTGATTTAATTGTCTGTGCTGCATTATTTTGCTAAATGTTTCTCAAGATGTTGTGACTAATGTTTCAAATTAACATAAATGTTTTTTTTCTTTCCTTGCTTTTTTCCAAGTCCTGTTTTGTTGACCAATAAAATTTAATGCAAATTTTGATGTTTGTTTTTTTGTTTTCCATGCAACAAATTTCACAGCTGCAGCTTAACTAGGCTGATTGGCATGTCAAAACAAAACCGGTATGATTTGTATAAAAGTTACTTTCTTGGTGCCTTGATGGTAGCATATGCATGGATTGTGTGCTGCCATGGATAGTCACCAGGAAAGAAAAAATACAGAGCGGTAAGTATTCAATTTTCCTTTTTACTGCAGTGGTTCTCAGCCTCAGTCCTCAAGTACCCCCAACAGGACATGTTTTGTGAATTTATCTTATCGAGAATTGCTGTCCAAAATACCAAGCCATTGACTGTGATTTAAAGCACATGTGCAAGATGACGGAAAACCTGCAAACATGGCCTGTTGGGTGTACTTGAGAAGCACTGATTTAGAGCACTGCGCTAAAATCTAGATCAAGGCAATACTATTCTAATTTTGGGCATTTGAGGGAAACCAAGTCAGTGTTAGAACCCCTGATTGTTTTTTTTAGGTTGGGCTTTGTGTCCCTTTTAGTAAAATTGGCTTCACTTCCTGTCACACAGCCAAACAGGAAGTAAAGGTAAAACCCTAACAATGTCTTTTCTTGGGAACACACAGATCAATCTAACTAGTGTCCCCATTAAGCAAACTGGTGATTTTAACATTCAATCATGTAGAAGCAAAGATGGTGTTTTTTTTATTTCCTTTCATGTCCCCCTCGGATATCTAGCAAGTGCACTTGTAGTGCAAAGTGGATTTGCCTTTTGTAAATAAACCCCAAAGTCCAAGATACTGAATAATTTGGGGTGTACCCAGCAAAATGCTGGAGTGCAATTTACATAATGGGGGAAACTATTTAGATTGACCTGTGTGTCCCCAAGGAAAGACATTGGTAGGGATTTACCCTCACTTCCTGTTTGGCTATGTGACAGGAAGTGAAGAAATTTGAAGGAAAAAGTGAAAAGATTTGGGAGTTGTCTTCACCCTATCAGGGGTGCAGACATCCCCAAAAACTGAGCAGACTTATAATCCCTCTGCACTCTATCACCAAGCAAAAAATAATAAAGGATTTCATTAAGTTTAACTTTGCAAAGACACATTCCCAAGTACAACTGTGATGCATGTCAATGGCCCATTTAGACCTTGTTTAATATAAAACACCAGTTGCCTTTCACTAGAAACATTTGTTAGTCCAGTCCTGGAAATCTGCATCTGCTTTACTATTAATTTCCATAAAAAGTGCGCCAAATGTATGTAGATGCGCGACCGCTGTGTATATGAGATGCGCAACTGCTGTGTGTGCACACATGTGGCTCTCGTAAAGCGGTGGCCAGCACACAGGAATGACTTCATGCCCCTACAGGAAGTTGCTTGTACTGCTGCTAAGTTCTCCGAGGAAGAGATGATCCTTATTTGAAAAATTAATATTTTTTATATTTTTTTTAACATGGGGTGGAGTTTGTGTGGGTCCCTTACACACATATTAGGGCCAATTTAGACAGGATCCGATTTACAGCATGTTTTTAGATTGTGGGAGGAAACCGGAGTACCTGGAGGAAACCCACGCAGGCAAAGGAAGAACATGCAAACTCCAGGCAGATGGTGTCACGGCCGGGATTCGAACCATTGACCCTTTTTGCTGCTAAGTGAAAGTGCTAACCACTACACTGTGCTGCACAAATATGTATCTAGAGATGTAGGTTCTTGTGTCCACTTGTGAAAATACAAGTGGGTCATGGCACATCTACATTCCAAATTTGGCACTTAAGATGGTCATGCACTATGCAATCTAATTGGCCAATCTCTGTACAACTCTAGCTTTCGGCAAAATAGGTATTAGGAATACGCACTTGAACAATTAATTACAATTTTTGGAAATCAAACAGGCTCTTGCGTAATCAAATTTTTGTAAGTTTTGTAAAAAAAATTAAGATTGCAGTGTATTTATTGGGTTTAGAAACACTTTTCTGTTCTTTGTAATGTATTGAAAGATTTGTGTGAAAATAGAAAAAAAAACATTTCAAAGATATATTAGAAGTAATAGAAATGAGATTAGCATCGCAAGGGTTGATTAAGTGAGAACACCTACTAATTGCCTAACAAGACACATCCAATGAGATGGGCGTGCGCTATTATCAATGAGAAAAAAGCAGTTACCCTGGCAACAGTTTCCGTTTACATATTTATTTTTGCGTTGCGCGTCTGCCTGCGCCGATTCGCACGCCCAATCACTAATTTATCCGGCGCACCAATTAAGGTATGAACCGGCGCAGTGCAGTGTTCTTAGTAAATCAGCCTCAATGTTCTTTGTTTGTTTTTTAGGAATTCACCTATCACCTGTAGGCCTTTCTCATGCGGTATTGAGCTGTATACAGTGTCTATATCTATAGTGACAAGCCACGCACCCCGGGGGACCGTAAAGGTGTTAAGGGTGTGTAGCAAGTCTGTAGCGTCCTGTATATAAGATGGTTAGGAGAAAACAAAGAGTCTGAGATAATCATCTGCGAGTTTGCTTGCATGCTTTGTCAGACAGCCCAGTCCAGACACAATAGGTCTGCCTGGGGGGTCCACAAGATTCTCGTGGACCTTTGGTAGAGCGTAGAGCGTCGGGGTGACAGGGTGTATAATATTGAGAAAATTCTAAGTATCTTTATCTTTGAGAGCTGTAGAGTACGGCTCGTTGATGATAGTTCTATATTTCTCATAATATCTGGGAAGAATGATTTCTGAAATCAGTCTATATCAATCTCGGTTTGCAAGTATCTTTTGACACATAGTAATGTAGTGTTCTCTGTTCATCAACACTACATTACCCCCCTTATCAGAAGGTTTTATAATTAGGTTGGGATTACTTTCTAGTTCCTTTAGGGCATTTTGCAGAGAGGACTTCAGGTTCTGAGGTTCAGTTTGCAGAGCAGTAATATGGTCAATATCATAGCTAACCTTCTGCACAAATGCCCAAATAATACCATTCGTCTGTAATGAAGAAAAAAATTCTGATTTGTTTTTATAAGTTAGGGGGATGTCCTCCTCATCTGAGGAGTCATCATCTGTGTCTGATTCTTCATCTACTTGTCCCTCCTCATAGAGAGACATCAGATCTCTCAGGGCCCGAAGGTCTTTTTTAGTGAAGTCCTTCCATAACTCGCTGTCTACTTTGGAGGCCGAGGTGCTCCATAGTCTTTATCATGCATTACATGTGTAGCGCACAGACCCCTCTCTTTACCTGCCTTGTTCGGCTCCTCGCAGGAACAGAGGGGCACACCGCACCACAAGCCCGTACCCTCCTGTGTGAAGAGGTTAAGCGGTGTTGTTGATGGGTCCTCCACAGTCAGACAGCCAGAGAATGTTTCCCACCTCTATTTTAAATAAAGACAAGTCCTTGTATCCCCACAGTAACTTGAATGTCCACACAAGTTGCAACTCCAACGGACAGCTTAAAGTGTGGAAGAGGTCCAGGCACAAACGTAACCCAATTCACTGCTCCGATTCTCAAGCAGACTCAGCCCATTCGGATAGTCTCCCTAGCTTGGGACTAGCAGCCGATATGGTACTCAAACTTTACACTTGGTCTCTGCCACAGACCCGGTGAACTTGGTCTCTGCCACAGACCTGGTGAACTTGGTCTCTGCCACAGACCTGGTGAACTTGGTCTCTGCCACAGACCTGGTGAACTTGGTCTCTGCCACAGACCTGGTGAACTTGGTCTCTGCCACAGACCTGGTGAACTTGGTCTCTGCCACAGACCTGGTGAACTTGGCCTCTATTAAGGAGAAGACATCCCTACAGAGAGTTACCGGGACTCTTCCTTCACTGTGACTTCTGCACCAGTCCCTCGGAACGGTTCCTCCCCCGGCCTCCTCATCTAGGATACGGGTTACCTCGCAAGGCGGCACCCTGAGACTCTTAGAACCTTGGTGGGCTCCAGCCGAAGGTGCTGGGCCCAGGCCTTTGTTGCAGCCCCAGGACTAAAGGTGCCTGGGACTGATCCACTGACCTCCGCCCCTGGGCCAAAGGTGCCCAGGACGGACAGGAACACACACCCTGGGGTAGGACCCCCGACAATGAACCCTGAACAGGCAGCGTCTGCCCCTTTTATATCCTCTCCCAGCATGCACAGCAGGCCTGCCACACCCTCCGTACGGCTGCTGAGAGGGGACACACAAAGGACAGCACTGGATTAGCGGTTCGACCCTGGCCTTCTATGACAGCGCCACCTGCAGGCCACAGGGAACTATACACCAATACTCTCCCTGCAGACAAAAACGGTTGCAAGAACTCTAACAATTAGGGTGTTTAGGCATAACTACCACCCAACACTTCCCCTAAATTTAGCACCCCGCTACACATGTAGCAAAAGCTTTCTCGTAAAGAGATTCACATCTTTAATTACTTCAAATTTGTTGATATTCTTCTTCTGGACAGAAGCTTAAGCCTAATTGTTGCACCCTGGTCTCTTCGGCAGACAGCGAATAGGAGGAAAGGTTAATGATTTGAGTTTCATCGGAATTTAGATAATTTTTGTGACATATATCTCCAGGTTGCTCTGTTTTTTGGCCTCCCCCAAAGGGGGAAAACCCTGTACCTTTGGGGGCTGTATTTCATGTGAGTAATTTTTCCCTTTTGTGTTACTTACTTTACCTACCATAGATTTTCTTGTATTCATCTGTATCTGTAAAATAGGAGAAAGGAACAGGAGATCCACCACCAATAGTTTGACCACCACCACCTGTGCTAGTTTTAAAAGAAAAAAGATGTGGTTGATTAGATAGTGCACCTGAGTGGTTACCCTCAGTGGTATTAGATTTTTTAGATTAAGGCCTCATGCCCACGGACGTTTTTACAGCCACGTTTTTTAGCGTTTTTTACAGTTCAAAAACGCCTGTCCATGTTATTGTGTAAATTTTTCGACCGTATTTTTTTCGAAAAAAAAAAAAGCGCTTGCGTTTTTTATGCCTAATGCCGACGCGGCGAAACGCACTGGTCCTGTTTTTTTTTTTTACAGCTTAAAAACGCCTATGCTATTTGCAGCTCAAAAACGCCTAGGTGGGCATGAAGCTATAGACTAACATGGACAGGCGTTTTTAAGCTGTAAAAAACGCTCAAAAACACGGCTGTAAAAACGTCCGTGGGCATGAGGCCTTAGTGTTGCGTGTGTTGGCCATGCCTCTTTTGAATGCATGTGTAGAGGAAGATTCCCTGCAATGAGAGGAGAGTGATGTCATGGACATAGAAATGTCAGTGTCCGAGTCTATGTGTGCTGGAATGTTACTGTGTGATCGTCTATGCCGAAAATGATCATTTTGTGTCTGTTTTTATTCTGATGTGATCATTTATAAGTCTGGCCGGTGCTATAGGCCAGCAAGTCTCTATAGATAATTTTTGTTTTTTCCCAGTGATGATCTTCTTATTATGTGTCTCTATAAATTCTTGTAAAGCTTTCTGTTGAGTATCGTAGTCATAGGTGTGCGCAGCCTGTTTCATTAGGGTGTGCACCTGAAAGCTCAAAAACACGGTACCGATCTCTCACTGTGTTTATTCAGAAAGGGAAAGGGCCGGTAAATGACATTCCCCCTCCCCCCACTCATCCTGAATTAGCATCTATGTGTGCCCACTGCAGTAGCCAATGGAAGAGAAGGGAAGCCAGCCATGCTGTGGGAGGAGACACCGGGCAGCAGGGGGAATCTGTACTGCAGGGAGTGATTAGGGTGTGCCTGGTCATATGTGTATACATAATATGATGCTAATCCTTGATTTTATATGTGTTTTTTTTATCATATTCCCGATAAACATTTACTGTACAAAGTAAGATCCATTGGCATGGAACATAGGGTGAGTACATAGGGTGAGTACATGGATTGAAAACTGGCTACAAGGGTGAGTTCAGAGGGTGGTGAGAAATGGGGAGTGCTGGAAATGGTCAGGGGTGGGTATTGGGGTCCCCCAGGGTTCTGTCCTGGGACCAATCCTATTTAATTTATTCATAAACGACCTGGAGGATGGGGTAAACAGTTCAATCTCTGTATTTGCGGACGATACTAAGCTAAGCAGGGCAATAACTTCTCCACAGGATGTGGAAACCTTACAAGAAGCTCTGAACAAATTAATGGGGTGGGCAACTACATGGCAAATGAGGTTCAATGTAGAAAAATGTAAAATAATGCATTTGGGTGGCAAAAATATGAATGCAATCTATACATTGGGGGAGAACCTATAGGGGAAGCTAGGATGGAAAAGGACCTGGGGGTTCTAGTAGATGATAGGCTCAGCAATGGCATGCAATGCCAAACTGCTCCTAACAAAGCAAACAGAATATTGGCATGCATTAAAAAAGGGGATTAACTCCAGAGATAAAAGGATAATTCTCCCACTCTACAAGACTCTGGTCCGGCCGCACCTGGAGTATGCTGTCTAGTTCTGGGCACCAGTCCTCAGGAAGGATGTACTGGAAATGGAGCGAGTACAAAGAAGGGCAAGAAAGCTAATAAAGGGTGACACATACCTTGGAGGTAAGCCTGACGTGCAGAGGGAGACCTCTCGTACAGCCCTGGCTCTGGAGTCACTGGAGTTGGGACAGTGACCGTAGGAGCGCAGTGAGGTATGAATGCCTGCAGGGTTCTCTAGGCTGGAGATAATGACAGCTGGCAGAGACAGGAACCGGCATGGATGCTGTGGATGCAGGTCAGCGGGTGCAGGTGCGCTGAGGAGCAGCGGATGCAGGTGCACTTTGATGCAGGTGCGCTGAGGGGTAGCGGTTGCAGGTGCACGCGGATGCAAGACAGCAGGCAGAAGCAAGGTCAGACTAGCCAGGTAATACACAGCGGATCAGTCAGGCAAAAGCGGCAGGCAAGGGATGGTCAGAGTTCAGGCTGGGTTGCTAACAGAGGATCAGGCAGACAGATAAACAGAGCAAGGTCAAGGAAGCCAAATGTCAGGACTGGAGATAGCAGCGAGGTCAGGAAGCTGGGTCAGTATTGAATCAGATGCAGGTTCAGGATCAGATCACAGGGTAGAGCTGCAGATCAAACAGCAAAGGACCGATGCAGCTGAAGCCCCTTTTAAAGGCCACTGGGAGCCAAGGCAACGTCACTGACAAAGGGTCTGGAGGATATTAGTTATGAGGAAAGGTTACGAGCACTGATCTTATTCTCTTTGGAGAAGAGACGCTTGAGAGGGGATATGATTTCAATTTACAAATACCGTACTGGTGACCCCACAATAGGGATAAAACTTTTTGGTGGAAGGGAGTTTAACAAGACACGTGGCCACTCATTAAAATTAGAAGAAAAGAGGTTTAACCTTAGACTGCGTAGAGGGTTCTTTACTGTAAGAGAGGCAAGGATGTGGAATTCCCTTCCACAGGTGGTGGTCTCAGCGGGGAGCATCGATAGTTTAAAAAAAACTATTATGCCGCGTACACACGACCGTTTTTAATGTCATTGAAAAAAACGTAATTTTTCTCGACGTGATTCTTCTCAAGACTGCCTTGCCTACACACTATCGCGGAAAAAAATGCTTGAGTAAAGCGCGGTGACGTACAACACGTACGACGGCACTATAAAGGGGAAGTTCCATTCGGATGGCGCCACCCTTTATGTTAGTAAAGTTAATTGAGCGACGATTCGTGCTTTTCAGCCCCGTGCTTTTCAGTCTGTTACAGTGTGACGAAAGTGCTATCTCCATTACGAACGCTAGTTTTACCAGAACGAGCGCTCCCGTCTCATACTTGATTCTGAGCATGCGCATTTTTTTTCACGTCTTTAAAGCCCACACACGGCCATTTTTTATGACGAGAAAAACGACGATGTAAAAAACGACGATGTAAAAAACGACGTGAAAAATTAGAGTATGTTCCAATTTTTTCATGGCCGTTTTTCACGTCGTGGAAAAATGCTCTGAAGCCCACACACGATCATTTTTAATGACCATTTTAATTTTTTTTATTTTTCTCGTCATTAAAAACGGTCGTGTGTACGCGGCATTAGATAAGCACCTGAACGACCACAACATACAGGGATATACAATGTAATACTGACATATAATCACACACATAGGTTGGACTTGATGGACTTGTGTCTTTTCTTTTTCGTACATCACGGGACACAGAGCGACTTAGTCATTACTAATGGGTTATATAGATTACCTTCAGGTGTTGGCACTGGCCAATTCCAAACCGGAAGTACCCTCCCCTATATAAGCCCCTCCCACCCGGGAGCACCTCAGTTTTTTGCCAGTGTCTAAGGTGTTGGCCAAAGAGTAACATGTGTTTTCACTGGGCTTGCGTACAGGTTCTTTTGGGCCTTAGTAAGCTGTTCCGGATCCCACCAAAAAAGCTTCATAGCTAAACGGTCGGTACCCGGGCCTTGCAGCAGAAGAGCAAGGTTTTGCCTGTAATGCTTCTCTTAGGAGGGCTGGACCCTGGGATCCAGAGCTCTGGTCATACCCACGACCAAGATGTTGTCTGTGCAGGGTGCTATACAGGTCCAGGGGAGTGGAATCCTTGGGAACCTGGTCCCTGAAGGTTTAATTACAATGCCTGCCGTGATAGGTGAAGTTTGGACTTCTGTGGACCAAACAAAGTCCTGCGGCGGGGATCAGGTAAGTGGGGGCCCCCAGGAACTTGGTTCTATTGGGGGACCCCCAAGCCTAATTTGTCTTTCTGTCTGTTACCTAACGGTATTCCCGCTAAATATCTGTGTTTGCCTGTAACTACTGAAAATGTCAAATTTTAATAGTAGTCAAGAAAAAAAAAAAGGGACCGCGGTACCTGTGTTAAACCACTAGAGGCCGCTGTAGTCCATTTTTCTTGTCATGTGGATCTTTGGTTTTCTCAAGTCAAAAGATCCAGGCAGCTGGTAAGTTTCTCTGTGGGAATCCACTTCCTCTGCCCTGTTGCTGCGCTCATCCACCGCACAGGCCCTCCGGCAAAAAGGGCCCTGGCTCCTAGTCCCCTGTTTGATTTCGAAAAGGGCGCCAATGGCGCACGGGCGCGCGCGCGGGCGCGTGCACGCGCCTCCTATGAAAAAAAAGGGGCGGGGCGGGTGGATGACGCTCGATGCGCGGTGCTTCTGCGCATGTGCGGGCGTCCCAGCATGGTTAAAAGTCACAGTACAAGTGTCAGCTGGATGCAAACAGAGCTAGCAACAAACAGTGGCACACAGAGGCGGTTGATGCAGGCATCCCCATAGAAAGGCACTTTAGTGGACACCAGCTGGTATATAGCAGCAACTTTGTTAGACTATTACCAGCAAAATTGGTGTATGACGACGGGAATACCTCAGCTTTGTGCTTAAAGGATATGTCGTCCAGACGCTCCGGAAATAGATCTTCCAGGAAGCCAAAGGGGTCTCCATCGGGCTCTGAGGATATTGGGCATGCTTGTACTGCACCAATCTCCCCTGAGAATTCAGAGGTCAGTAGCCGTAGAAACCCTGCAGGAATACCTGGTGCTGCGGCTGTCCCCAGTCCACCTGCTCCTGTATATATAACAGAGGAGGTTTTATCCTCAACTCTGGGAGGATTGGAAGAGAGATTAACAGCATTGATCGCTGCTTCCCTGTCACAGGAAAAGCGCGTCCGATCTCCGTCTCCTCCTTCAGAGTGCCTGTTAATGGAGGAACAGCCCCACACAGAGATCGACCTACCTGAAGGGGATCAGGATGAGGTTGATTCAGTTATGGAGGAATCAACAGTGGAAGAACCTTTCTCAGCATCTCAGGCTGAAAGATTACGGGTTCAGTCTCTGACTAATATGGTCCGATCAGCATTTAAAATGCCTCTGGCGGAACCACCATCCACTACGGTTTCTTCACTGGGGTCGCTAAAAGCTCCCCAGGCTGACTGTTCCTTCCCAATCCACCCTTTATTAGAAGGGCTTATTTACCAGGATTGGGAGCATCCTGATAAAATATTTGCTCCCCCCAAGAGATTTCCGGTGATCTATCCCATGGAGGATAAGTTCATAAGAAAATGGAGGGTCCCTACAGTGGACGCAGCCATCTCTTCTGTTAACAAATCACTGACATGTCCAGTAGATAATGTTCCAATGTTCAAAGACCCAATAGATAAAAAATTGGAGTCTTTACTAAAATCTGCTTTCTCTACAGCAAGCATGGTGACACAACCTGCGGTAGCAGCGATTGGAGTCTGCCAAGCAGTGAAAGATCAGTTGAAACAAGTCTTAAGGGACTTACCAGATCAGCAGGCTCTTGCCCTAGCTGACCTGCCTAGAGCCTTGTGTTTTGCGGTGGACGCCATAAAGGATACAATCCAACAGGCCTCCCGCTTTACGCTGTCTATAGTACATATGCGTAGGCTTCTGTGGCTCAAAAACTGGTCTGCTGAAGCTCCCTGTAAAAAACTGCTGGTTAGCTTCCCATTTCATGGAGAACGCTTATTTGGAGAAGATCTGGACAAATATATCCAGAAAATTTCTGCCGGTAAAAGTTCACTCTTACCGGTTAAGAACAAGGGTAGAAGTCCTTCTTTTAAGAGGCCTACTTTTCCAGTCCCTGGCACATCGGCTGTGAAACAGTTCTGACGGCCTCCGCGGTCAAATCCAGGGGGCAGAAATCAGGGACAATCACAGGGTAACAAGAAACCCTGGGTCAAGAGAGGTACAAAACCTCCCCCTAAGTCATGAAGGGTTGCCCCCACTCAGTCAGTTGAGGGGAAGACTTCAGTTGTTCATAGAGACCTGGCGGGACACCATCAGAGATGGGTGATCTCCGCAGTAAGTCTGGGATACAGGCTGGAGTTAAAAGACATTCCTCCTGCCCATTTTATAAGGTCAAACGTGCCAAGCGATCCCCAGAAGAGTGGATCCCTCCTTCTGGCACTAGAGAAACTATTGCCCCAAGGGTAATCATGAAGGTTCCCTTGAAAGGAAACGGGTTCGGGTTTTACTCGAACCTTGTCACAGTCCCCAAACCAAATGGGGACATGAGGCCCATATTAAATATAAAAGGGCTAAACAAGTTCCTACAGATCAGGACTTTTTCAGATGGAGTCGATCCGATCGGTGGCCACCGCCCTACAAGGGCAGGAACGGTTAGCCTCGATCGACATAAGGGATGCTTATTTGCATATTCCCATCTGTCCGGCCCACCAGAAATTTCTACGCCTTGCAGTAGAAGGGCGCCATTTTCAGTTCAGAGCCTTACCTTTCGGTCTGGCCACGGCACCACGAGTGTTCACAAAAATTCTGGCCCTAAGATTGGCCAAACTAGGAACACAAGGTGTAACGATAATGGCATATCTAGACGACTTGTTGCTGATAGACCACTCAGTGAAAAAAACTAGAAGTGGTCGTTCACAAGATAATCAAGTATCTGGAATCTCACGGTTGCATTATCAACCGAGACAAGTCAGCCCTAAAACCAGTCAAAAGCCTGGAATACTTGGGGGCTAAGACTGGATTCGAATCAGAGAAAGATTTTCTTACCTCCAGAGAAGGTGTCGTCTTTGAAAGATTTGACCCACTTAGTGGGTACAAAAAAGAAAAACCATCCATACGCCTGTGTATAAGGCTGCTGGGAAAAATGGTGGCTTCATTCGAAGCGGTACCCTACGGTCAATTCCATTCAAGGAACTTGCAGAGGGCCATACTGTCAGCCTGGAACAAAAAAGTTCAGGCTTTAGACTTACCAATGTCCCTGTCCCCTTCCGTTCGCAAGAGCCGCCATTGGTGGTTGGTGCCCCAGAATCTGGGAAGGGAAACCCTTCAGTCCGGTTTCTTGGAAGGTGGTCACTACAGTTGCAAGCCTCATAGGCTGGGGGGCAGTACTGGAGCAATGGTCTCTCCAGGGCAAGTGGTCAGAAGCAGAGAAGGCCCTGCCCACCAATCTCTTAGAGATACGAGCAGCCCGGTATGCCCTAGTAGCATGGACATCCAAACTCCAAGGGTCACCTGTCAGAATTCAATCAGACAATGCCACAGCAGTGGCATATATCAATCTCCAGGGTGGCACCAGGAGTCGTGCAGCCCAGAGGGAAGCGAATTGCATCCTGGAATGGGCAGAAAGGTATGTCACAGCCATATCCGCGGTTTTCATCCTAGGAGTGGAAAATTGGAGAGCGGACTTTTTAAGTCGCCAGCAATTATGCCCGGGGGAATGGTCTCTTCACCCCGAGGTTTTCCAGGCAATATGCCAGCGGTGGGGAACACCGGATGTAGATCTGCTAGCATCCAGATTCAACGCAAAGGTGGACAGATTTGTGTCTCGCACAAAGGATCCCCTAGCTTGCGGTTCGGATGCCCTAGTGTTCCCTTGGGATCAGTTCAAGCTGATATATGCATTCCCACCGCGATTAATCCGCAGAATCAGGGTAGAAAAGAAACCAGTGATTCTGGTGGCTCCAGCGTGGCCCCGAAGGGCATGGTACGCGGAGATTGTAAAAATGTCAGTGGGAAGTCCTTGGACCCTCCCACATCGTCCGGACCTGCTTTCGCAAGGACCGATATACTACCCTTCCTTACCAGCCCTAGGTTTGACGGCCTGGCTATAGAAGCCCACATTCTAAAAAAGAGAGGGCTCTCTAATCCTGTGGTATCTACCATGATCAATGCCAGGAAGCCGGTATCCAGGCAGATCTATTATAGGATCTAGAGGGCGTACATCACGTGGGGTGAGGCCAGGAAATGGCATCCACGTAAGTACGTAATAGGTAGGATTCTGGACTTCCTACAGTGGGCTGTACATAGGAAGCTTGCCTTGAGTACTATCAAGGGTCAGACGGCCTTGTCAATATTTTTTTCAAAGGCCCTTGGCTTTGCATTCATTAATCAAAGCTTTCATACAAGGAGTGATGCGTATTAGCCCTCCGGTTAGTATTCCCATATGTCCATGGGACTTAAACCTGGTTCTGTCGGTTCTACAGAAACAACCATTTGAACCATTGCGGCACATTTTCTTGGTTCTTTTCACCAGGAAATTGATTTTCTTAGTAGCCATTTGTTCGGCTAAAAGAGTATCGGAATTAGCCGCCTTGTCCTGTAAGGAGCCATATCTGGTTATCCATAAGGACAGAGTAGTGTTACATCCTCATCCAGCCTTCTTCCTAAGGTGGTATCGAGGTTCCATTTGAACCAAGATGTGGTTCTTCCTTCCTTTTCCCCAAACCTAGTTCGGTAGAGGAGAAGTTATTGCATTCTTTGGATGTAGTAAGAGCAGTTAAAGCTTATCTTAAAGCCACTGCTCAGATTCGTAGAACGGATACTTTGTTTGTTCTGCCGGAAGGCCCCAGAAAGGGTCAGGCAGCATCAAAAATCTACTTTAGCCAAGTGGATTCGACAGGTCATAATACAAGCCTATGGCTTGAGAAAGAGACCGCCTCCGTTCAAAGTTAGGGCGCACTCCACAAGAGCAGTTGGAACTTCATGGGCAGTGCATCACCAGGCCTCCCTGGCTCAAGTATGTAAGGCCGCAACATGGTCTTCGGTACACACGTTTACTAGATTCTACCAGGTAGACGTTAGAAGTCAGGAGGATGTCGCCTTTGGGCGCAGTGTGTTGCAGGCCGCAAAAGATCCTCATGCCTGATGGCGCCCAGCTTATGTATCCCTCCCCTCATTTGGCATTGCTTTGGGACGTCCCATTAGTAATGACTAAGTCGCTCTGTGTCCCGTGATGTACGAAAAAGAAAAAGGGATTTTTATAACAGCTTACCTGTAAAATCCTTTTCTTGGAGTACATCACGGGACACAGAGCTCCCACCCCTCTTTTTGGGACACTTATTGCTTGGCTACAAAACTGAGGTGCTCCCGGGTGGGAGGGGCTTATATAGGGGAGGGTACTTCCGGTTTGGAATTGGCCAGTGCCAACACCTGAAGGTAATCTATATAACCCATTAGTAATGACTAAGTCGCTCTGTGTCCCGTGATGTACTCCAAGAAAAGGATTTTACAGGTAAGCTGTTATAAAAATCCCTTTTTTTCAACCTCACCTACTATGTAACTTTGTAACTACCGGTATGTTGTTAAAATAAATTTGGATTTTATTCTATTGAGTGCTTTTTTATTTGGGTCTATCAGTGGATACCAATTTAAAGTCCAATATCACCTTATACTCTTTTTCCAGGTGCTGCAAAATAAGAATGCTTTCAGAAATAGAAGTGTTATGCCCTGTACACACGATCCGATTTATGATGAAATAAAATCCGATGGATTTTTCCATCGGAAATCCGATGAAGCTGACTTTCATCAGTCTTGCCTACACACCATCAGTCAAAATTCCGACCGTCCCAAACGCCGTGACGTAAAACACTCCGACAAGCCGAGAAAAATGAAGTTCAATGCTTCTGAGCATGCGTCAACTTAATTCTGAGCATGCGTGGGTTTTTTGTCCAGTGGAGTTCCACACAGACGATCGTAATTTGCTATCGTTTTTTTTCCATCGGTAAAATTTAAAACAGGTTCTATTTTTTTATACCGATGGGGCCCACACACGATCGGTTTGTCCGATGAAAAAAGTCCATCGGTCTGTTTTTCATCAGAAAAACCGATCGCGTGTACGCAGCATTAGGCTCTGTTCTCACTAGTGTAAAGTTGCACGATTTCCAGTGCGACTTTGCAGTGCAACTTGAATGTGACTTTTATCACTCTATGGCATTCAAGTCGTAAGAAAGCTGCATCAAAGTAGTGCAGGAACCTATTTTGGAGTTGCTGCTGGAGTTGCTGCAATTGGAACTACATGGTTTTTGACTTGTCATGCGACTTCAGGTGCCACAAGTCTCACTGGTGAGAATCGAAGCCTTCATTTTTTTCAATTAACAAAATGGAAAGTAAATGAACAGAAGAAAAAACAAACTCAAATCAATATTTGATGTGACCGCCCTTTGCTTTCAAATCAGCATCAATTCTTCTAGGTAGACTTGCACACAGTTTTTGAAGGCACTTGGCAGGTAGGTTGTTCCAAACATCTTGGAGAACTAACCACAGATCTTCTGTGGATGTCGGCTGCCTCAGTTCCTTCTGTCTCTTCATGTAATCCCAGACAGACTCAATGTTGAGATCAGGGTTCTGTGGGGGCCAAACCATCACTTCCAGGACTCCTTGTTGTACTTTACGTTGAAGATAGTTCTTAATTACATTGGCTGTATGTTTGGGGTCGTTAAATTTGTGGCCAATCACACGCCTCCCTGTTGGTATGGCATTATGGATATATTGCATTTTTGCTATTGGGTTTACATATGCTTTATAAGCAAAAACTGCATCGCACTGTTAGCGTGGTGCAATTTTTTTCTTATATTTTTTGAAAGTTTGTCATAACTGCAGCTTTGTTTGGATCTTCCACTACATTGGTGAGTGTGGGCATTTTTTTCTTTATTACATATGATTTCAGCTTTGTGTAAGTGGGTGTGTTCAGGTGTACTAAAATGCATTCAGTTTAGGTGGATTCATGAATAGGTGCAAATACCCCCATAGTGTAAAGAAGAAAGACATTGGAAGTTTTCAGCTACACGAACTCATACGCCATGTGCAATAATTCTATAGTGACAGACAAGCTTGGTCTAAATAAAACAAAGTAAGACACAGCATGCAAATTACGCCCACATATAATTATGCGTCATGCCGGATATCTCCATCAAGAATCAACACCCTTCATCCGCCCTTGTTTACACATTTAAAATGAGCTACATTAATGGACTTTAAAGGCACGGCCCATATCCTCCTAAGGACATTCGATATCTATTGATTTTATTTTGGTTTTATTTCCATATGTCACATCATTTATAAGGTTGATAAAAGACACAGGTCTATCCAGTTCAATCTATGCATGTATATGTGTGTGATTTTTATTCGCTAACAATTCCCATTTCACTGTACATTCTGCTTCCTGAAGTAGACATCTAAAAGATTTTTTACGTTTTTGACAGCTAGTACCACTTACTGGGGGAGGGAGTTCCCCATTTTTGCTGCTCTAACAGTAAAGAACCCTTTCCTCAATCTAAGGTTAATCGTTTTTCTTCTAACATAAAATTGTGGCTGTGTGTCCTCACCAGAGTTTAACACAGTTACAAAATTCACCTTTGATATATCATCTTCAGAGGGAAAAACTGTAATATATGTAATAAATTTTCAGGTCCTACATCCCCCAGGACTGAGGTCTTCCATCCCCCATATCTGATGTCCTTCATCCCCCAAAGATGAGGTCCTCCATCCCCCATAGTTTATATCCTCCATCCCCAATAGCTGAGATCCTCCATGCTCCAGAACTGAGATCTTCCACATCACATAGCTGATCCTCCATCCCCCAAAGCTGATGTCCTTGACCCCCCCATAGCTGAGTTCCTCCATCCCCAATATCTGAGATCCTCTGTCCCCCATAGCTGAGGTCCTCCATCACCCATAGCTGAGATCTTCCACATCCCAAAGCTGACAGCCTTCATCCCCCAAAACGGAGCACCTTCATCCCCCAAAGCTGAGATTCTCTATCCCCCAGAACTGAGGTCCTCCATCCCGCATAGCTGAGATCCTCCATCCCCCAAAATTGATCCTCCATCCCCCAAAGCTGATGTCCTTCATTCCCCGAAGCTGATGTCCTTCATCCCCTGTAGCTGAGGTCCTTCATCCCCAATAACTAGGATCCTCCATCCCCCATAGCTGAGGAACTTCATCCCCCCCATAGCTGAGATCCTCTATCCCCCCAGAACTGAGGTCCTCCATCCTCCATAGCTGAGGTCCTCCATCCCCCACAGCTAGAGTCCTCCATCCTCCAATACTGAGGTCCTCCTTCCCCCATAGCTGAGATTCACCATCCCTCAGAACCTAGATTCTCCATCCCCCAAAGCTGAGGTCCTTCATCCCCTATTGCTGAGGTCCTCCATCCCACAAAAAGCTGAGGACCTTCATCTCCCATAGCTAAGATCCTCTAGCCCCCCTCCCCTGGAACTGAGGTTCTCCATTCCCCATAGCTGAGGTCCTCCATTCCCCAAAGCTGAGGTCCTACATTCCCCATTGCTGAGGTCCTCCATCCCCCAAAGTTTAGGTTCTGCTTCCCCCATTGCCAAGGTCCTCCACCCCCCTCGGTACTGAGATCCTCTATCCCCCATAGCTGAGGTCCTCCATCCCCCATAGCTGAGGACCACCATCCGCCATAGCTGATCCTCCATCCCCCAAAGCTGATGTCCTCCATCCCCCATAGCTGAGGTCCTCTGTCCCCCATAGCTGAGGTCCTCCATCACCCATATAGTGCCTTGCAAAAGTATTCACCCCCTTGGCTTTTTACCTATTTTGTTACATTACAGCCTTTAGTTCAATGTTTTTTAATCTAAATTATATGTGATGGATCAGAACACAATAGTCTAAGTTGGTGAAGTAAAACTAGAAAAATATATACATAAAACTATTTTTCAGAAATAAAAAAATTATAATTGGCATGTGTGTATGTATTTACCCCCTTCATTATGAAGCCCATAAAAAGCTCTGGTGCAACCAATTACCTTCAGAAGTCACATAATTAGTAAAATGATGTCCACCTGTGTGCAATCTAAGTGTCACATGTTCTGTCATTACATATACACACCTTTTTGAAAGGCCCCAGAGGCAGCAACACCTAAGCATGAGGCACCACTAACCAAACACTGCCATGAAGACCAAAGAACTCTCCAAACAAGTAAGGGACAATGCTGTTGAGAAGTACAAGTCAGGGTTAGGTTATAAAAAAAAAATCCAAATCTTTGATGATCCCTAGGAGCCCCATCAAATCTATCATAACCAAATGGAAAGAACATGGCACAACAGCAAACCTGCCAAGAGACGGCCGCACACCAAAACTCACGGACTGGACAAGGAGGGCATTAATCAGAGAGGCAGCACAGAGAACCCTGGAGGAGCTGCAGAGTTCCACAGCAGAGACTGGAGTATCTGTACATAGGACGACAATAAGCCGTACGCTCCATAGAGTTGGGCTTTATGGCAGAGTGGCCAGAAGAAAGCCATTACCTTCAGCAAAAAACAAAATGGCACATTTTGAGTTTGCGAAAAGGCATGTGGGAGACTCACAAAATGTATGGAGGAAGGTGCTCTGGTCTGATGAGACTAAAATTTTACTTTTTGGCCATCAAAGAAAACGCTTCGTCTGGCGCAAACTCAACACATCACATCACCCAAAGAACACCATCCCCATGGTGGTGGCAGCATCATGCTGTGGGGATGTTTTTCAGCAGTCGGGACTGGGAAACTGGTCAGAGTGAAAGATGGATGGTGCTAAATACAGGGATATTCTTGAGCAAAACCTGTACCACTCTGTGTGTTATTTGAGGCTAGGACGGAGGTTCACCTTCCAGCAGGACAATGACCCCAAACACACTGCTAAAGCAACACTTGAGTGGTTTAAGGAGAAACATGTAAATGTGTTGGAATGGCCTAGTCAAAGCCCAGACCTAAATCCAATAGAAAATCTGTGGTCAGACTTAAAAATTGCTGTTCACAAGCGCAAACCATCCTCCAACTTGAAGGAGCTGGAGCAGTTTTACAAGGAGAAATTGGCAAAAATCCCAGTGGTAAGATGTGGAAAGCTCATAGAGACTTATCCAAAGCGACTTGCGATAGCCGCAAAGGGTGGCTCTATAAAGTATTGACTTTTGGGGGGTAAATAGTTATGCACATTGAATTTTTCTGTTATTTTGTCCTATTTGTTGTTTGCTTCACAATAATAATAATAATAATAAAAAAAAACATCTTCAAAGTTGTGGGCATGTTCTGTAAATTAAATGATGCAAATCCTCAAACAATCCATGTTAATTCCAGGTTGCGATGCAACAAAACACGAAAAATACCAAGGGGGTGAATACTTTTGCAAGGCACTGAAGGTGAGATCTTCCACACCCCAAAGCTGAGAGCCTTCATCCCCCAAAATGGAGCACATTCATCCCCCAAAGCTGAGATCCTCCATCCCCCAGAACTGAGGTCCTCTATCCTCGATAGTTGAGGTCCTCCATCCTCCATAGCTGAGATCCTCCATCCCCCATAGCTGAGATTCTCCATCCCCCAAAGTTGATCCTCCATCCCCCAAAGCTGATGTCTTTTATCCCCCGAAGTTGATGTCCTTCATCATCCATAGCTGAGGTCCTCCATCCCCAATAACTAAGATCCCCCATTCCCCATAGCTGAGGACCTTCACCCCCCCCATAGCTGAGATCCTCTATCCCCTAGAACTGAGGTCCTCCATCCTCCATAGCTGAGGTCCTCCATCCCCCACAGCTAGAGTCCTCCATCCTCCATAGCTGAGGTCCTCCTTCCCCTAAAGCTGAGATTCACCATCCCTCAGAACATAGATCCTCCATTCCCCCAAAGCTGAGGTCCTTCATCCCCTGTTGCTGAGGTCCTCCATCCCGCAAAAAGCTGAGGACCTTCATCTCTCATAGATAAGATCCTCCAGCCCCCCTCCCCCCGGAACTGAGGTTCTCCATCCCCCATAGCTGAGGTCCTCCATCCCCCAAAGCTGAGGTCCTTTATTCCCCATCGCTGAGGTCCTCCATCCTCCATAGCTGAGGTCCTCCATCCCCCAAAGTTTAGGTTCTTCTTCTCCCATTGCCAAGGTCCTCCATCCCCCTCGGTACTGAGATCCTCTATCCCCCCATAGCTGAGGTCCTCCATTCCACATAGCTGGGGTCCTCCATCCCCCATACCTGAGGTCCTCCATTCGCCATAGCTGATCCTCCATCCCCCAAAGCTGATGTCCTTCATCCCCCAAAGCTGATATCCTTCATCCCCCATAGCTGAGGTCCTCCACCCCCCTATAGCTGAGTTCCTCACCCCCCATAGCTGAGTTCCTCCATCCCCCATAGCTGAGGTCCTCCATCACCCATAGCTGAGATCTTCCACCTCCCAAAGCTGAGGTCCTTCATCCCCCAAAGCTGAGCACCTTCATCCCCCATAGCTGAGATCCTCCATCTCCCAGAACTGAGGTCCTCCATCCCCCATAGCTGAGGTCCTCCTTCCCCCATAGCTGAGATCTTCTATCCCTCAGAACTTAGGTCCTCCATCCCTCTTAGCCAAGATCCTCCATCCCTCAAAGCTGAGGTCCTTCATCCCCCTTTGCTAAGGGTCCTCCATCCCCTAAATCTGAGGACCTTCATCTCCCATAGCCGAGATCCCCCCCAGAACTGAGGTCATCCATCCCCCATATCTGAGGTCCTCCATTCCCCATAGCTGAGGTCCTCCATCCCCCAAAGCTGAGGTCCTCCATCCCCCAAAGCTGAGATCCTCCATCACCCATGGCTGAGGTCCTCCATCCCCCAAAGCTGAGATCCTCCATCATCCATAGCTGAGGTCCTCCATCCCGCAAAGCTGAGATCCTCCATCATCCATAGCTGAGGTCCTCCATCCCCCAAAGCTGAGATCCTCCATCATCCATAGCTGAGGTCCTCCATCCACCAAAGCTGAGATCCTCCATCACCCATGGCTGAGGTCCTCCATCCCCATAGCTGATGTCCTCCATCCCAATAGCTGAGGTCCACCATCCACCAAAGCTGAGGCCCTTCATTCCCCATAGCTGAGGTCCTCCATCATACATAGCTGGGGTCCTCCTTCCCCCTTATTCACTTTGTTGCCTTTCACCCTTTCTAATTAAATAATGTCTTTCCTGAAGATTGATGACCAAAACTACATACACAAGATGAGAGTGCACAAGTGTATTGTAAAGGGGTACAATTATTGATTTATCTCTGGAATATACACCATTTTTACTGCCTGATAGTGATCTGCTAGCTTTGTTAGCTGTGGCTTGGCATTGTGTGCTATTGCGAAGTCAGTGTTCTACAAGCACCCCCAGATCCTTTTCCATTACTGATTCTCCTAATGTGTATTTTTGGCCCCCAAGTGCATGGTGTTACTTTTCTCAATATTGAGCCTCATCTTCCAATGTCACTGCCCAACCCTCTATTTTGTCTAGGACTTCCCGTAATGACGCTACATGCTGAGCCAAAGTTATTTCCTGCAATAATTTGGTATCATCAGCAATGTTAATGGATGTTTCTTCTGTCACTTTTCTTATAAACTAATAATGACATTTATTCACAAAAGCAAAACTTGAAGGGAAGCCAAATTATTCATGTATTTGTTTATTTACCCTCAAATACACCAATCAGCCATAACATGATGACCACTGACCGGTAAATTGAATAACATGGATTATCTCGTTACATTGCCACCTGAAAGTGGCAGCAAGTGAACATGTTGTCCCTAAAGCAGAAAAAACGGGCAAGCGTAAGGATTTGAGCAACATTGACAAGGGCCAAGTAGAGCAACTCCAAAACTCAGGGAATCATCCTGGGGCCGGCTGGCATCCGGGACTACATGTCCCATAATCCTCTGCCTGCTAGTTTCCCAGCCATTGGCCCTGAATGTAGCCAATAGGAGCAGGCATTGGCAGGTGAATGCTCGGCTCAAGGAAGAGAAGGAGGGGTGGAAATTCCCCACAGCTGCGGCTCTGCCTGTGTCACTCCCTTCACAGAGCCTGTCAGTTTCGGCACAGCAACGGCTGATGGGGGGTCGGCATCAGCACAGCCTGCTCACTATTTTCTGGGGGGGGGGCAATTGACCCGTTGCCCCCCCCTGGATCCGCCCCTGACTTGAATCCAATATAATAGAATTATTTTTACTATCGATCTGTTGTCTGCTCCTTGAAGGCAGTGTGGGCAATCTTTTGGTAAAGTTTAGAGATTGTGAATTTAACTGGGTGTGTCAGATTGGTCGGGGGGGTTAAAACAGTCATCAGAGGACCCAACTAATCCTGCGGCTGCTTCAGGGGTGGCGCTAGATATGTTTTACAGAATCACAAACCATTTGGTTGGCTATACATAAAACATTGAAAAATTTGCAACATTTTAATAAATGTTTAACAAATCCTTGAATGTTTTTATCAAAATGATTGCCAGTGAATAAATTATTAAGAACATATTTTGGGATCTTTTTTATGTGACTCATTTAATTTTGTGGTGACCCGTCACCATTTCCAGATGTTTGGACTTTGAACATTAGCACACATCTTTTAGACTGCAATTTGTTCTGCACGCTAAAAGATTGTATTGATAAATTGTATTGAAAACAATCCCCTACAGAGGATCATTCTCCAACTAGCCGGAAAATCATTTAGACCCGATACCTCCAAATCAGACTCCAGTTCCAATCTTTCTACTGTAAATTTGCGAATATTAAAGAACGTCTCACTGGTACTATTTTTCTTCTTTTTTTTTTTTTTAAATCTTTTTTTTTTCTTAAAGGGTTAGTACACCTTTACTGAAAAAACTGCCTGTGCAGGTGAGGGGCGCCTGTGGATAAAAACAAACTGTGCAAACAAACTGTGCAGCTTTTGGTTGCCAGTGCCACCATTGCCTGTCACCAGATGCAGCGTCAGCGTGTCACTTCTCACCATTGTCTGCCACTTGTCACCATTGCCTGCAACTTGCCACCATTGCCTACCACTTGCCACCATTGCCTGTCACCAGATGCAGCGTGTTACTTGCCACTATTACCTGCCACTTGCCACCATTGCCTGCCATATGCCACCACTGCCTGTCATCAGATGCAGCGTGTCACTTGCCACCATTGCCTGACATCAGATGTAGCGTCAGCGTGTCACTTGCCACCATTGCCTGCTACTTGCCACCATTGCCTGACATCAGATGCAGCATCAGCGTGTAACTTGTCACCATTGCCTGCCACTTGCCATCATTGCCTGCCACTTGCCACCATTGCCTGTCACCAGATGCAGCCTGTTACTTACCCCCATTGCCTGCCACTTGCCACCATTGCCTGACATCAGATGCTGAGTGAGCGTGTCACTTGCCACCATTGCCTGCCACTTGCCACCATTACCTGTCACCAGATGCAGCCTGTCACTTGCCACCATTGCCTGCTACTTGCCACCATTGCCTGTCACCAGATGCAGCCTGTCACTTGCCACCATTGCCTGCCACTTGCCACCATTGCCTGACATCAGATGCAGCATCAGCGTGTCACTTGCCACCATTGCCTGCCACTTGCCACTATTGCCTGTCACCAGATGCATCGTGTTACTTGCCACCATTGCCTACCACTTGCTACCATTGCCTGCCACTTCCCACCACTGCCTGTCATCAGAGGAAGCGTGTCACTTGCCACCATTGCCTGACATCAGATGCAGCGCCAGCATGTCACTTGCCACCATTGCCTGACATCAGATGCAGCGTCAGCTTGTCACTTGCCACCATTGCCTGCCACTTGCCACCATTGCCTGCCACTTGCCACCATTGCCTGTCACCAGATGCAGCCTGTCACTTGCCACCATTGCCTGCTACTTGCCACCACTGCCTGTCACCAGATGCAGCCTGTCACTTGCCACCATTGCCTGCCACTTGCCACCATTGCCTGCCACTTGTCACCATTGCCTGCCACTTGCCAATATTGCCTGTCATGAGATGCAGCATGTTACTTGCCACTATTACTTGCCACTTGCCACCATTGCCTGCCATATGCCACCACTGCCTGTCATCAGATGCAGCGTGTCACTTGCCACCATTGCCTGACATCAGATATAGCGTCAGCGTGTCACTTGCCACCATTGCCTGCCACTTGCCACCATTGCCTGCCACTTGCCACCATTGCCTGACATCAGATGCAGCATCAGCGTGTAACTTGTCATCATTGCCTGCCACTTGCCATCATTGCCTGCCACTTGCCACCATTGCCTGTCACCAGATGCAGCCTGTTACTTACCCCCATTGCCTGCCACTTGCCACCATTGCCTGACATCAGATGCTGAGTGAGCATGTCACTTGCCACCATTGCCTACCACTTGCCATCATTGCCTGCCACTTGCCACCATTGCCTGTCCCCAGATGCAGCCTGTCACTTGCCACCATTGCCTGCTACTTGCCACCATTGCCTGTCACCAGATGCAGCCTGTCACTTGCCACCATTGCCTGCCACTTGCCACCATTGCCTGTCACCAGATGCAGCGTGTTACTTGCCACCATTGCCTGCCACTTGCTACCATTGCCTGCCACTTCCCACCACTGCCTGTCATCAGAGGCAGCGTTTCACTTGCCACCATTGCCTGACATCAGATGCAGCGTCAGCTTGCCACCATTGCCTGCCACTGGCCACCATTGCCTGCCACTTGCCACCATTGCCTGTCACCAGATGCAGCCTGTCACTTGCCACCATTGCCTGCTACTTGCCACCATTGCCTGTCACCAGATGCAGCCTGTCACTTACCACCATTGCCTGCCACTTGTCAGCATTGCCTGCCACTTGTCACCATTGCCTGCCACTTGCCACCATTGCCTGTCATGAGATGCAGCCTGTCACTTGCCACCATTGCCTGCCACTTGCCACCATTGCCTGTCACCAAATGCAGCCTGTCACTTGCCACCATTGCCTGTCACCAGATGCAGCCTGTCACTTGCCACCATTTTTTTTAATGGACAGGGCACTTGAGGCAGAACAGAGGCAGGAAGAGGAGGACTTCCTTGCCTCTCAAGGCCCCCTTTACCCAGACAGTGTTCCTTCTGTCCCACCCATCGCACAGGAAGAAGAGGAGGAGGAGGAGGAGGAGGATTGTGTCAGCATGGAGGTGGAGCCTGCCACTCAGCATCATCAGCAGCAGTCTTTTAGGGATGATTTAAAGTCCCAAGAAACCAGTGGACTTGTACGTGGCTGGGAGGAGGTGGCTGCGGATCATGTCGTCCTTAGTGACCCAGAGGACTCCGGACTGAATGCCTCAGCTAACCTACGCTGCATGGCCTCCCTGATCCTGCAAAGTCTGCGGAAGGATCCTCGTATTCTTCGGATCAAGGAGAGGGACCATTACTGGCTGGCCACTCTCCTTGATCCACGGTACAAGGGTAAGGTTGCGGACCTTATCTTACCGTCGCAGAGGGAGCAGAGGATGAGACAACTCCGGGAGGCCTTGCAGAAAGGTCTGTGCAACGCGTTCCCAGAGACTGGGAGGTTACAAACTCCTGGTCTTGGACAACGAGTTGCTGAGGCTTCGGTCAGTCAAAGAAGGAGCGGTGGGGAAGGTGGCCGTCTGACCGAAGCGTTCAGACAATTCTTTAGTCCGCAGCCCCAAGGAATGATCGGTTCCAGCAACCATCGCCAGGGTCTGATATACATGGTGCGGGAATACCTAGGGGCAAGGTCAGACTTGGACACCTTCCCCACCGAAAATCCTCTGGCTTACTGGGTCTTGAGGATGGATCACTGGCCAGAGCTTGCACAGTATGCAATTGAGCTACTGGCCTGTCCTGCATCCAGCGTTCTTTCAGAACGCACATTCAGTGCTGCTGGAGGATTTGTCACGGATCACAGGGTGCGCCTGTCCACCGACTCTGTTGATCGACTGACCTTCATAAAGATGAACCAGTCTTGGATCACCACCAGCTACCAAACACCTGAAGCTGATATAACAGACTAATTTATTTTCAAATGTCACATCCCTTCAAGACTGATGCTGATGCTGAGAGTTTGTCCTGTTATGTTGACTGACTATCCTCCTCCTCCTCAATGATCCGATTGACGATGATAGCTTAGAAGAACATTTTTGTTTCTGGGTGCCGCCACCAGTGGCTAAGGCCCAATTTTTCAGCCCCTGTTTAACAGGGGTGTGTTATTACAATTTTTTATGCAATGCTTTGCAGCAGGGCTCATTCCTGCACTCCAACTAGAGTATCTGGGAGTGGTTGCAGTGTCGTGGCACCAGCACCAGTGGCTAAGGCCCAATTTTTCAGCCCCTGTTTAACAGGGGCGTGTAATTACAATTTTTGATGCAATACTTTGCAACAGGGCTCATTGCTGTGCTCCAAGTACAGTATCTGTGAGGGGTTGCAGTGTTGTGGCACCAGTGCCTAAGGCTCAATTTTTCTGCCCCTGTTTAACAGGGGCATGTAATTACAATTCTTGATCTAATAATTCACAGCAGGGCCCATTCCTGCGCCCACCAAGACTAACTGTGAGGCCTTACAGTGTTGTGTCAACACCACCACCACCACCACCACCAAAGGCCCAATTTTTCAGCCCCTGTTCAACAGGGGCATGCAATTACAATTCTTGATCTAATAATTCACAGCAGGGCCCATTCCTGCGCCCACCAAGACTAACTGTGAGGCCTTACAGTGTTCTGTCAACACCACCACCACCACCAAAGGCCCAATTTTTCAGCCCCTGTTCAACAGGGGCATGCAATTACAATTCTTGATCTAATAATTCACAGCAGGGCCCATTCATGCGCCCACCAAGAGTAACTGTGAGGGCTCACAGTGTTGTGGCAACACCAACATGTAAGGGGCAAATTTCAGCTGAGTATATACGACAGGCCCCTACTTTCAAACATCCAACTTACAAACGACTCCTCCTTGCAAACGGAAGGATACAACAGGAAGTGAGAGGAAATCTACCCCTAGGAAGGCAAATTCTCTCCTGTAAGAGTTAATATGGGAAAAAAAGTGTCTCCTCTCCACTGATTCTTTATCACCAATTCTTGTTTCAATAAAAACCCCAAATTTTCAAAAAACATTTGTCATTAGGACGGAAAGTGAGGTGAACTGTTCTGAACAGGTGCACACTGCACAGACAGCAAAACAAATGTTACAGGGGTGATAACCCTTCCCTATGTTTTCCAAAAAGCTTAAAAATATATTTTTTGGCTGGAGCTACACTTAAACAATGTACCTGTTCAAAATTACAAACAGATTCTACATAAGAACAAACCTACAGTCCCTGTCTTGTATGCACCGCCTGTATACGGCTGTTCAGAGTATATAGGGCCTTTTTTATTTTGTGTGCGGGGTTCCTCTTAATATCCATACAAGACCCAAAGGGGCTGGTAATGGGCTGGGGTAAGGGGGGGGGGGTGTGATGGGGTAGCTATGTCATTTTTCTTAAAGATTTTCATCCATATTACCGGGTCCAGACATTACATTAATGCCGCAAGCAGTTTTAAATGGCTTTTTTTCCTTTAGAAATGTCATTTTGTGCAGGGACAGTTCTAAACACGGGAAACACGTGGCACTTCACAGGCATACTTTAGACACCCCCCAGGTACGATATTTAAAGTAATATTTGACTTTTTTTTTTCACTTTATGCATCATTAAAATGACTGCTCCAGAAAAACGGCCGTTTTTAAAACTTCTTTTTGCATTGATACATGTCCCCTGGTGCAGAACCCCGGTTCCCAAACCCTTTTTAGGACAATAACATGCATAATAGTCGTTATAATTAGCACTTTAGATTTCGAACGTTCGCATCCATTGTATTTAATAGGGTTCTAAAGTTCGTGCGAACTTTCGGTCCGTTCGCGGGTTCTGGTGCGAACCGAACCCGGGGGTGTTCGGCTCATCACTACCGTATACTGAGACTGTTTGCCGACCAGTGTACTAACTTGAGAACTGCTACAGAGGTTCCGTGTCCTACACAATTAGCAATGGTCTCCACATTATCTGAATCAGAAAGCTCTGTACCTTTGTGTTCGGGCCATTACTGAATCTTTGGAGACCTCTGTGCTACACCAATGTATTCATGAAATCACAAAATAATCTATATTCACTGAGAAGTACCAAAGACTGTTGCCTATGTATTTTTCTTGAGCGGCACACATACCGCAACCACGGGAAGCAGGCCACTGTTTGTTTGTTGGTTCGCATCAATAGTCACCGAGTTTACAGCCCTTGCGAGAGCACTATATGCATTTGTGAATTTTTGATACTTAAATCCCTTGCTACGGATGTGAATGGACTTCTTTGTTACAGCACCTCATACCCATTCCCCCTTTTTGAAGTGGGGACTCCCATTCAGGAACAGCGGGGTTTTTGTCCAGCGTTTACTTTTTAACCAAACAACGTTGTTTATTACTGCAGTATTTTTGTGTATTTTATATTTGTAGGTTGATACTCTGGAGGAACGTGTTCCACCTGGGCGGTATTAGTCCTACGGGTGATCAGGGAGTTAGGAGTTATCCCTGTATATATCCCCACCAACCTTCCATTAATGGGCGGTATAAAGCCTCGTACACACGGTCGGACTTCCATCGGACTTTTCCGTGGATTTTTGTCCGAACGGAGTTGGTTGGGATCACCCATAGCATACACACGTTCGGACTTTGCTCCATCGGACTTTTGTTGGGCAAAAGTTTGTCCGTTTGCAGACCCAACTTTTGTCCGATGAAATCAAAAACCAAACGAAAAAAGTTTGTCCGATGGAGCGTACACACGGTCGGATTGTTGGTCCAACTTGCTTAAAACTAAGTTTGTTGGGCAAAAGTCCGACCGTGTGTACGAGGCTTTAGTGTCGTCTCAGCTGGACTCATTTAAACTTGTTTGCATTCATCAATAGAACTCATAATATAATTGGAATATTCCGTTGTTGATTCTCCCTTTGATTATATCTTGAGACATCTTTTGTCTCAAACCTTTCCTTTTATTCACTGTTCATTATTGTTATCAGGGAGGTATCCCGTCACATTGACAAATCGGTCATTCCATTATCACGCCTATTTGTCCACAGGTGGATTCTGGTCATTTTATTATATATTTTTTTTAACAGAAAATACATTTTATTATATTTACTTCACTGCCGGGTTCCCTTACTTGCAATGGAGGTGGCATGCACCCGACAGCTGATGGAAACATCAGCTGTGGGTGCCGACATCGCTGGACTCCAGGACAGGTAAGTGTCCTATTATTAAACACTTCAGCACTGGGCCTATTCTGGCACTTCTCTCCTTCATGTAAAAATCACAATTTTATGGCTATAAAATTACTTAGAACCCCCAAACATTATATATGTTCTTTTTAGCAGACAAGCCAGGGAATAAAATGGTGGTCATTGCAAATTTTGATCTCGCTCGGTATTTGCGCAATACATTTTCAAACGCCTTTTTTGGGGAAAAAAAATGGTTTCATGAATTAAAAAAAAATACAAAACAGTAAAGTTAGCCCAATTTTTTTGTATAATGTGAAAGATGTTGTTATGCTGAGTAAATAGATACCTAACATGTCACGCTTTAAAATTGCGCACACTCATGGAATGACACCAAACTTCAGTACATAAAAATCTCCATAGACGATGATTTAACATTTTTTACATGTTACCATTTTGGCATTACAGAGGAGGTCTAGTGCTAGAATTGTTGCACTCATTCTAACGCACGCAGCAATACCTCACATGTGTGGTTTTAACGGTATTTACATATGTGGGCGGGACTTACGTGTGTGTTTGCTTCTGAGCGCGAGCTACCGGGGACAGGAGCGTTTAAAAAAAAAATTATTATAATTTTTTTTTTTTTTGACTTTTTTTTTTTACACTTTTTTTTAAACTTTTTTGTTTATTTGATCACTTCTATTCCTATTACAAGGAATGTAAACATCCCTTGTAATAGGAATCTATTGTGACAGGTCCTGATTATGGAGAGATGCTGGGTCAATAAGACCCCACATCTCTCCTCCAGGCTGGAAAGCATGAGATCGGTAATTTTTTTTTACCGATCTCATGCTGACAGCCGAGATCACGGCTTTGTTTACATACGGGAACCCGGCGTGACGTCATAACGTTGTGCCCGGGTCTCCGATGGTCATAGAGATGACTGGTGACCATCTGGTCACCAGTCATCTCTATGCTTCCCATCCGGTGCCTGCCAATTCATTCTCTGGGCCCCCGATGGCACGGGAGAACCCGGAGAAGCACTATAAGAACGATCAAGCAGCGGAACTGCCGCTATGATCGTTTTTATCGTGCACAGAATCGCCGGCTCAAAAGAATGATATCTGAATGATGCCTGCAACTGCAGGCATCATTCAGATGTCACCGCACAAAGTCAAGGACGTCATTTGACGGTGGGCGGTAGGGAAGTGGTTAAAAGTCAGCAGCTGCTGGCTTTTAATTTGTGCAGCAGTGGGTGGACCTCCGCTTTAACACTTCAGCTGTCAACAGGGGGACCCCACTGACAGCTCAAAGAACCGAGCCTGAAAGTATCGGTTTCAGGTATCGGTGCATTTGCACGAGTACCGATACTCGGTATCAGCACCAATACCGATACTAGTATCAGTGCAACCCTAGTTCTAATCCCTCTCTAAAATAAAAATAAAAACGTTTTGCCTTTAGTTATACTTTCAAAAGCAAACTATCAATGTTGCTGCTTGAACACAAAACTCCTTTCTCTCTATATCCAAATTTCTGAGTAACAAATCATTTATTTGTCTTGGAGGTCCATCCAACAAAGTCAGCCATTGCTACTGCTGAACTCCACCATCCTCCCAGTGGGGTGAGTAGTGATCGATGGACTAGTAGAATTCGATGGACTTTACATAAGTAACACTAACAAATTAAAGAGTAATCGTGGCTTGGCAGGAGGAGGCGGAAGTTGGGAGCAGTAACAATTGGCCAGTTGTTTCTTGCGCGTGGCTTGCTAATAAGATACAGAGTGGATATATTCATGCCAGAGCTGAGTTTTTCCTTGAACTCTGATCAGCTGTACATTCCAGCCAAACTCCCAGATTATTGGACGTTTTATTACAGAAAAACTAGCATGGAAAGGGTGCACTACACGCAACACATAACACGGCCAACTGTCCCTGATTTCGAGGGACTGTCCCCGATTTCGAGGAACTGTCCCTGATTTCGAGGAACTGTCCCTGATTTCGAGGGACTGTCTCTGATTTGAAACAAAGTCCCTCTTTCCTTCTCATTTGTCCCTCATTTTGGTCTGATCTATATACAGTAAGTTGTTTATGAAATGCACTTTTTATCTTTCAAAAAGTATTTCCCCCGTGCTAAACCTTACATCTAATTTCTAAATTTCTGCATTTTTAAATGAAAAAGCCAATATAAAGGAATATTAGTGGTAAAAAAATACCACTCGTGGGCTTAACTAATCTTTTTTTTTTGTATACCGTATATACTCGAGTATAAGCCGACCCGAATATAAGCCGAGGCACCTAATTTTACCACAAAAAACTGGGAAAACGTATTGACTCGAGTATAAGCCTAGGGTGTCCATCTGCATGCCTCACTGTGCCCATGCCTCACTGTGTCCATGCCTCACTGTGTCCATGCCTCACTGTGCCCATGCCTCACTGTGCCCATGACTAGACTGACGTTTATCATTGGAGTCTATGGAAGGGGTGCCCGGATGGGGCTACATGTGTGCAAAGTTTTGGGTCCAGAGGACCTACGACCGGCCGGTACCGGGTCAACAAATTCACCAAAGAAATTACCATTTAACATGGGAGTGTATGGAAGGGGTGCCCGGATTTGAAAAATCGGTGCTCCCCGGCTGTAGGTCCCCTGGACAACAAACTTTGCACACTTATAGACAAAGAGTGAGGCTACATGTGTGCCAAGGTTGGGGTCCAGGGTACCTAGGGCCGGCCGGTACCGGGTCCCCAAAGTTCAGGAGATCAGGCGCAAAAAGGTGACTCGAGTATAAGCCGAGGGGGGCATTTTCAGCACAAAAAAATGTGCTGAAAAACTCAGCTTATACTCGAGTATATACGGTAATACTTCTTTAACCACTTCAGCCCCAGAAAGATTTACCCCCTTAATAACCAGGTCATTTTTTTGCGATACAGCACTGCGTTCCTTTACCTGACAATTGCGCGTTCGTGAGACGTTGTATCCAAACAAAATTGATATGCTTTTTTCCCACAATTAGAGCTTTCTTTTGGCGATATTTGATCACCTCTCCATTTTTTTGTTTTGTTTGCGCTATAAACAGAAAAAGAGCGACAATTTAAAAAAAATATATATATTTTTTACTTTCTACTATAATACATTTCCCAAAATATATATATATATATATATATATATATATATATAAAAAATGGATTCATCAGTTTAGGCCAATATGTATTCTACATATTTTTGGTAAAAATAAATCCCAGTAAGCGTATATTGATTGGTTTGCGCAAAAGTTATAGTGTCTACAAAATAGGGGATAGATTTATGGCATTTTTATTTATTTATTTATTTACTAGTAATGATCAGTGATTTTTAGCGGGACTGTGACATTGCGGCGGACAGATTGGACACCTAACTGACATTTTTTACACTTTTTTGGGAACCAGTGACATTATTACAGTGATTAGTGCTAAAATTATGCACTGTTACTGTACTAATGACACTGGCAGATCTCTGTGTCATCCCCTGCCAGAACGGAGATCTGCCTTGTTTACTTCAGCAGATCCCCGTTCTGTCTCTCGGGGAACGACCGCGGGCGGCTGGCGGACATTGAGTCTGCCGGACCTCCTAATTGGCTCCCCCGCTGCCCAATTGGAGCGTGCGCGCCCACAAAAGCTAGTGCACGAATCGCCGTATCAGTACATCGATTTGCGTAACCGAGTTACCTTGCCGCAGTATATCTGCGGCGGGTGGTCGGCCAGTGGTTAACCACCACAATGCTGGGCACTTTCACCCCCTTCCTGCCCAGGCCAATTTTCAGCGCTATCGCATATAAATGACAATTGTGCGGTCATGCAACACTGTACGCATATGAAATTTTTATAATTTTTTACACACAAATAGAGCTCTCTTTTTGTGTTATTTATTCACCTGTGGGTTTTTTATTTTTTTGCGCTACAAAAAATAAATAAGAAAATGTTAAAACAAAAATGCGTTTTTCTTCATTTCTGCTATAGCATTTTGCAAAAAAGGTGCCCTGCATATAGATTAGGGGGCCGGACGCATGGATGGGAGAGGGTTGCACCCGTATGCCCCTATGGACTGGCCGCCACTGGTTTTACATAAATAAAAGCTGATTGTTCTAAGCATCCCTGTCAGTAGTAAATGGTTTATCTCAATCCTGTAACTGCTACATCTGCAGAACAGCCTGTATTGTTGAAAAATAACAGACTTACTGGCCAGATCATCAGGTGAAAATAAAGGAAAGACAGCCTAAAAAAGAAAACCAATACAGCCACCACATCTAAGAATTGGTAAGCTGCAATATAATAAGGAGCGTTTAGCATATTTTTCTGCCAGAAAACTGCTTTCAAAATCGAAAGACAAAATAATCTTTTTTTCTGCCTCTAAATGCTGAGCTTAACATCTTCCCGCCTGGCCTATAGCAGATTGATGGCCGGATGGGAGCTTTACCTTCCTGACTGGACGTCATATGTCGTCCACATCGCGGCACGCAGCACAGTGATTGGTGGTGAGGACACAGCGCAACACTGATCAAGGTAAAGAGCCGATGATGTAGGCTCTTTACCATGTGATCAGCTGTGTCCAATCACAGCTGATCACATGTAAACAAATGACGGTTATCTGCATTTCCTTTCCTCAGTGCTGTCAGTGTCTTTCAGTTACAGGGGACATTTACACTGATGATCAGTGCAGGCCCATCAGTTCCCATCAGTGCAGCATATCAGTGTCCATCAGTGCCGCCTATCAATGCCTTTCAGTGCAACCTATCTGTGCCACCTCATCAGTGCAGCCACGTCAGTGCCCATTAGTGCAGCATGACAGTGCCGCCTATGAGTGCCTCCCATCAGTGCCGCCTTATCAGTGCCCATCAGTGCAGCCTCATCAGCGCACATCAGTAAAGAAGGAAAATTACTTATTTGCAAAAACGAAGAAAACCTTTTTTTTTCTCAATTTTTTTTTTTTCCTATGCTTAGCAAAAAATAAAAAACTCAGCGGTGATTAAATACCACCAAAAGATAGCTCTATCTGTCTCAAGAAAATTATAAAAAATTGGGTACAGCGTTGCATGACCACGCAATTGTCATTTACAGTGCGACAGTGCTGAAAGCTGAAAATTGGCCTGGGCAGGAAGGGGGTAAAAGTTCCCGGTATACAAGTGGGTAAAATATGCCACTAATTTAATGTCCTGATGTGCATGGACACATAGGATAACATTGGCTGCTTCTACTTACAAAATGCTAAACTCCCCTAGAAGCAGCGTTTTTTAAACCATTGTGCATGGATGGGATTTAATACTGCATTAAATTGGTTAATTAAGGTCAACTGCTCTCTTGCTAGGACTTTGGATGCTGGCACACTGTGAGATGTGCTAGTCAGTTTTTAAGTATAAATTAAAATCCTGGATTCCTGTTAATTCAGTTAAAGTTTATTATGAAAGCTGGCTGAGCTGTAAATTCAGAGTTGACTCCTCTGAGCGACAAACCAACCAGCTATTGAATAGTATAATCATTATACAGTGCCTTGAAAAAGTATTCATACCCCTTTAACCACTTAAGGACCGAGCCTCTTTTTCAGATGTGTTGTTTGCAAGTTAAAAAAAATTTTTTTTTACTAGAAAATTACTTAGAACCCCCAAACATTATAAAAAAAAATTCTAACACCCTAGAGAATAAAATGGCGGTCGTTGCAATACTTTTTGTCACACCGTAGTTGCGTATTTGTCTTATAAGACAACAGTAAAGTTAGCCCAATTTTTTTTTTATATTGTGAAAGATAATGTTACACCGAGTAAATTGATACCCAACATGTCACTCTTCAAAATTGCGCCCGCTCGTGGAATGGCGTCAAACTTTTACCCTTAAAAATCTCCATAGGCGACGTTTAAAAAATTCTACAGGTTGCATGTTTTGAGGTATAGAGGAGGTCTAGGGCTAGAATTATTGCTCTCGCTCTAACGATCGCGATGATACCTCACATGTGTGGTTTGAACACCGTTTTCATATGCGGGCGTGCCCACGTATGCGTTCTCTTCTGCGCGCGAGCTCGTCGGGACGGGGCGCGTTTAAAAAATGTTTTTTTTTTCTTATTTATTTTACTTTATTTTATTTATTTGTACACTGTTTTTTTTTTTTTTTTAATTTGGGTCACTTTTATTCCTATTACAAGGAATGTAAACATCAAACATGCAATTAAAAAAATAAATACTGTATTTATTGGCGTATAACACTCACTTTTTTACCCTGAAAATAGAGGGTAAACTGTGCCTGTGTGTTATACGCAGGGGGCTGTGGAAAGTTTTTTTCCTGAAACTTCCCTCTTAAAGTTAGGGTGCGTGTTATACGCCTGTGCGTGTTATATGCCGATAAATACGGTACATTTTTTGTCATTAGAAAAAATGACAAAAAAAAATGTCCCTTTTTAGAGCTACGCAAGTGACGTTTTGACGTCGCTTGCGCCCTGCTATGGTATGGAGACAGGTGGGGGCCATCTTCCCCTCACTCGTATCCATACCAAGTAGGAGAGAGGCCCCTCTCCCACCACCGATAACGGTGATCTCACGGCGAATCCGCCGCAGAGACCACCATATAGCTGCTGCCATAACAGAGATATCCCTCTTCAACGTGTCGATGTATATAGTGGTGCGGCGGTCCGGAAGTGGTTAAATTTTCCACATTTTGTCATGTTACAACCAAAAACGTAAATGTATTGTATTGGAATTTTATGTGATAGACCAACACAAAGTGGAACATAATTGTGAAGTGGAAGGAAAATAATAAATGGTTTTCAATTTTTTTTACAAATAAATATGTGAAAAGTGTGGAGGGTACATTTGTATTCAGCCCCCCCCTGAGTCAAAACTTTATAGAACCTCCTTTCTCTGCAATTACAGCTGCAAGTCTTTTTGGGGATGTCTCTATCAGCTTTGCACATCTAGAGAGGGACATTTTTGCCCATTCTTTGCAGAATAGCTCAAGCTCTGTCAGATTGGATGGAGAGCGTCTGTGAACGGCAATTTTCAAGTCTTGCCACAGATTTTTAATTGGATTTAGGTCTGGACTTTGGCTGGGCCATTCTAACACATGAATATGCTTTGATCTAAACCATTCCATTGTAGCTCTGGCTGTATGTTTAGGGTTGTTGTCCGGCTGTAAGGTGAACCTCCGCCCCAGTCTCAAGTCTTTTGCAGACTCTAATGCCGCGTACACACGATCGGAAAATGCGACAAGAAAACCGTGGATTTTTTTCAGATGGAACCTTGGCTCAAACTTGTCTTGCAAACACACGGTCACACCAAATTCCGACCGTCAAGAACGCGGTGACGTACAACACTACGACGAGCCGAGAAAAATGAAATTCAATGCTTCCGAGCATGCTTCGACTTGATTCCGAGCATGCATGGTTTTGGGTGCGTCAAGATGGCATACAGACGATCGGAATATCCTCCAAGAACTTTTCTTGTAGGAAAATTTGAGAACGAGCTCTCAAATTTTTCTTGGCGGAAATTCCGACAGAAAAATTCCGATGGAGGCTACACCCAGTCGGAATTTCCGACCAAAAGCTCACATCAGACTTTTCTTTTTGGAATTTCCGATCGTGTGTATGCGGCATTACAGGTTTTCTGCTAAGATCACCCTGTATTTGGCTCCATCCATCTTCCCATCAACTCTGACCAGCTTCCCTGTCCCTGCTGAAGAAAAGCATCCCCACAACATGATGCTGCCACCACTATGTTTCACGGCGGGGATGGTGTGTTCAGGGTGATGTACAGTGTTAGTTTTCCGCCACACATAGCGTTTTGCTTTTAGGCCAAAAAGTTCAATGTTGGTCTCATCTGACCAGAGCACCTTCTTCCACATGTTTGCTGTGTCCCCCACATGGCTTCTCACAAACTGCAAATGGGACTTCTTATGTCTTTCTTTCAACAATGTCTTTCTTCTTGCCACTCTTCCATAAAGGGCAGATTTGTGGAGAAGCACGACTAATAGTTGTCCTGTGGACAGATTCTCCCACCTGAGCTGTGGATCTCTGCAGCTCCTCCAGAGTTACCATGGGCCTCTTGGCTGCTTCTCTGATGAATGCTCTCCTTGTCCGGCCTGTCAGTTCAGGTGGATGGCCATGTCTTGGTAGGTTTGCAGTTGTGCCATACTCTTTCCATTTTTGGATGATGGATTGAACACAGTGCTCCGTGAGATGTTCAAAGCTTGGGATATTTTTTTATAACCTAACCCTGCTTTAAACTTCTCCACAACTTTATCCCTGACCTGTCTGGTGTTTTCCTTGGTTTTCATGATGCTGTTTGTTCACTAAGGGTCTCTAACAAACCTCTGAGGGCTTCACAGAACAGTTGTATTTATACTGAGATTAAATTACACACAGGTGGACTCTCTTTACTAATTAGGTGACTTCTAAAGGCATCTGGTTCCACTAGATTTTAGTTAGGGGTTATCAGAGTAAAGGGAGCTGAATACAAATGCACGCCACACTTTTCAGATATTTATTTGTAATCAATTTTGAAAACCATTTATCATTTTCTTTCCACTTCACAATTATGTGCCACTTTGTGTTGATCTCTCACATAAAATCACAATAAAATACATTTAAGTTTCTCGTTGTAACATGACAAAATGTGAAACATTTCAAGGGGTATGAATACTTTTTCAAGGCACTGTATATGTGCATTGCAAATTAAGATCACTAAAATGAATGAGCCCTAGGTACCAATTCATGCCATCAATAACCAAACCACATTAAAAATAATAAAACAAATCTAAAAAAAAAAAAAATATGTGAAATAAATAATTAGACACTATACCTTGCATATTCAAAACGTTAAATGTCCATAAGGATATACAGTACGCAGCTGAAATCTGCTGGGTGCCGGTGGAGGCACCGAAATATGTGAGTGCGAATATTTTTTTTACCTTTGTTCTAGACACATCAATTTTAATAAACGAGTTTCACGGTGATCCTGTTTGTAGTTTTTTCCTTTATCCCTGAGCTAATGTATGTGGACAAATGGACCATAAGAGAGGTGGGTGGCCAGATACCTGATTTACTGGAATTAAATCATAAGCGCATTCAGACCATTTATTGTCTGGGTCTAAAAGTCTGGTGGGTTCTATTTTTTACTTTCTGCTATAAAACATATGTAGCACACAGTCCCTTTTTTCCTGCTTACCTTCACTCGCAGGTTTAAGGCACACCATGCCACATGCCCGTATCCTCCTGGTATAAGAGGTTGAGCGGTGTTTTTGCAATTTTTGGGTCCTGCGGCGAGTTACCCCCTTCCACTGGTTCTCGTCCCTAGAGGGGAGAAGTCTATCTTTCCTGCCTAAGAAGGCCAATGTCCAGACAGTGTCAACTCCAACAAAGAGTTTATTTTTCCTTTGCTTGATGACAACAGGGGAAGTTGAAGAGAGAAAGAAGTTGGATAGGGAGGTAGATTCAGGCACACAACACCTATCGTTACACTTTGCCACTCAAGCCTGAGTGGGCTTTGCTCCCCAGATAGTCCCCTCTCACGGTTCTAGCAGCCGGAATGAAGTACAAACGGTTACTTTGATTTCGTCCCCTTCACGGACAAGTTCAGGAGATCCTCTGCCACAGAATCCTTTAGTTTCTGAAGTAGAACTTTGAAACCCCTGTAGATTATTAGAGACCATAGGTCCTAATGGGGCACACTACATGAGCTATCTTGCAACTCATGAATCCTTCCCTCTGATAGGCAACCAGGCCTCCCCGAGACCGTGACTTCCCTCACCGGTCCTCCGGACAGGTCTTCCCCTGGTTTCCTCTATTTCAGAGCGGGCCACCCTCACTCGGGTTCCCTAGGACTCCAGTGGTTGGTTGTAGACCCAGTTGAAGGTACTCGGCCTACCTGGAACTCTATAGCCTCGGGCTAAAGGTACCCGAGTCTCCTCGGTCAGTTCACGCACCCCCCCGGCCAGCAAGGCCAAAGGGCGCGACTTCGCCACCTGGGGTTCCTCCTTGTAATCCCCCGGCACAACACACAGATCATGGCGTCTGCCCTTTATGTACTCTCTCCCGGCATGCACAGCAGGCAGAACCCGCCCACCGCACAGCAGCTGAGAGAGGACACCCAATCCTGCAACGCCACCCGTGATTCGACCTGAGACCTAGGCAACAGCGCCACCCACAGGCCAAGGGGAACTACACTCCAGGCAACACCACAGCAGAGCAGAGTCCAAACTAACAGAATTAGAGAACCTGAACCAAACTATTGCTCAGGCTACCCTTAAATTTAAAGCATAGCGACCCCAAATTTGGGGGGTCCGCTACACATATGTTGCACCCTCTACCTTTTGGTGTCAGAAACCATGAATCAGACCGAGACAGAAGTACAGTTAAAGCAGAGTTCCACCCGCAATTTTTTTTTTTTTTAAAAGTCAGCAGCTACTAACACTGTAGCTGCTGACTTTTAATAAGGACACTTACCTGTCCTAGGTGCCTGCGATGATCGGCCCCCGACGGCGATCAGTCGGTCCTGGCGCCTCCATCCTGACTAAGGGTATAAAGGCAGTGAAGCCTTACAGCTTCACTGCCCGTTTGCTACTGCGCATGCGCGACTCGCACGGCGCTTTTTGAATGGGCGGCTGCCTCCTGGGATACACACAGTTCTCAGAAGGCAGCGCGCCCCATTCACCAGAAGACACCGCGACGAAGGACGAGGAAGAAGACCACCACGGTGGATGAAGAGGCAGAAGAGCTACTTCCGCATAGCAACCACCCTTTTTGGTGAGTATATAAAAAAAAAAAATTCAATTAATTTTTTTCTATTTTTTTTATGATTTTTAGGAAAAAAAAATCAGGGTGGAACTCCACTTTAAATCACACTTGTTTAATAATAAAAACAAAAGGTAAACAGAGTAAGCGTAGTCAAAACATAGCCAGAGTTCAGTAACTGGATTGGGTAGTCGGCCAAGCCAATGTCAAAGAGCCAGCGATAAAGGTAGTAGTACAGTGAGCAGGATCAGTAGCCAGAAGGAACATCAGTCAAGCAAGTCTTCAACAGGAACGCAGGAGAAAGTCTCTGTGATGTTGACAAAGGCGAAGGCAGAGATGAAGTGAACTGGAAGGCTTTAAGTAGGCAGGACTGACGAGCAGATCATCAACAGGTTAGTCACTTTGGAGAGAAAATAAGCTGGCAATTAGCCGACAGCTGAGCGGCCAGCTCAGAGAAGGAAGGGCTGAGCCCAGCCCTGACATTTGGTAGGTACTAGAATGAGATTTCTGTATGTTTAGGGTTTCAGTGCGGGTAAATTTAGGCAGGCCTGTGCTCTAGGCTAGGCCTGCTTGTTTTGATCTGGGCTGGGAGTGTTTAGAGTAGCTGTGGGGGTGACCACTTGTGCTCAGACTCAGAGGCGCCTCCCCTGCTTTCAGGAGAATTGTTCTGGAACAGAGGCTGGACCTGAAGTTTGAGTGGCAGGCAGCTCATGTGAGGAGCTCTGCCAATCCCCATTTGGTATTGGCAGAGGGCAGGCCTCCCATTTAAGCTGAGGTCACATGCTGCGGGGCAGGAGTTGCTGGAGAAGGAAGATGGAGTATTAGGTAGTTGCTGCAGGGCGTCCCCCAGCCTGGTGCGTGCCGCGTGTGGGGAAGGCTCACCCCTCACTCAGCCGCAGAGGAGGAATTCTTGGAGAGGAAGAATTAGAGGAACAGCTGAACTGTGCGTTTGAACTGTGTTTTTCCTCCATGTACCGGGGAGCATGGAGAAGGTCAGTGTGTACAATACAGCGGAGCAATGGAACAGGAAAAAGACTTTAAGCATAATGCAGACTGCTGTGGCCGGGAAACGCAGCATTTGCACGTTTGGACTAGCTGGGTGCAGTAGTCCACCTGTCGCCACGTGCTGCTAAAGTACTGAGCCGCCGGGGGGAGGTGTTGCAACGCCTCTGTCCCAGTACCAGCATTTGAGTGACTTCAATCAAGTAGTACAGTAATAGTAACTACAATTCAGCCAGCAATCTGAGGAGTTATTCAGAGTGACTCCTTCTCATACTGAGAGTGAGAGAACAGGAATCTAACGGTTTGCAGCAGACGATATGCACAGGTGGAGAGAAATCTAGAGGAGTGATACTCTGCAGGAGCCAGTGCATAAGAGGAGGAGCAATAGTCTGCAGTGGAGGAAAGTAGAGAAATAGACTGTGGACGTTAACTGTGCCTCATTATCAGGGCTGAACCTATCAGTTAAAGTTCTACAAATGTGTTAAGTGCTATGGGCATCTCATATCTTCCTTACCCCTTCCGAAATGTACCCTGCAATAAACTACAGCAAAGCAAATGCAAATGACTGCTCATTGTCTCAAAATGGATAAATGGGGGTCTGGCAGCAGGGTGATGTGGTGGATCTTTGAAACTCGTGGCAGTGCACCACTACACATATCCAATGAAAAAAATCCCCAAAAATCAAATTTCTTCATAAATTTAGGCTAATACGTATTCTGCTACACGTTTTTGGTAAAAAAAAATCCCAATAAGCGTATATTGATTGGTTTACACAAACGTTATAGTGTCTACAAACTATGTGATATATGCTGGAATTTTTATTTATTTTTTACAAGTAATGGCAGATATCAGTGACTTATAGTGGGACTGCGATATTGTGGCAGAAAATCAGACACTAACTGACACTTTTGACACTTTGCGGTACCAGTGACGCTAATACAGTGATCAGTGTTAAAATTTGTAATGTCACTGTACTAATGACACTGGCTGGGAAGAGGTTAAACATCTAGGGCGATCAAAGGGGTAACTGTGTGCCTAGCCAGTGTTTTTGTGTACTGTAAGATCTGCTTTTACTAAGGGAAGAGATGGATTGGAGTCCCTGCTTTGCAAGAACACAGAATCTATACCTTCCCCCTGTCAGAATGGGACTCTGCTTTGTTTACATAGGCAGAGCTCCGCCCTGAGTCTCTGCCCGATGATCGGCGGGTGCCGGTGGACATCGAGTGCCCGGCACCTGCAGATCGGCTTCCTGCAGACGGATAAGCGAGATCACCTATATAACGTGATCGGGTGCACAACTGCCGCCCTGTATCAGTAAAACTGCTATAGGGCGGTCAGCAAGTGGTTAATTATTTCATATAATATAATATATATATTTTTTTGGTTGTTATTTTTGGTTTGTTTTATTATTTCTCATGTGATTTGGTTATTGATGGCACTAATTAATACCTAGTGCTCATTCATTTTAGTGATCTTAATATGTAATGTCTAAGAGCATTTAGCACAAGATATTTGGAAGAGCAGCAAGGGTTTTGTAGGTATGAGGTGGAATCTGTGGTGCAGTGTTTTGAATATACAGCTGATGTACATTGCAAAATCTGGTAGGATGGCACCGTAACAGATACAAATAATACTAGTTATTTTATTGTGATTGATAAGATATTAATTATCAATGATTTCATTAGTTATGTGTAGCGCCCTGTAGTTTTGGCAGGGAGCTCCTCACAAATTTACTTGCCAAGAGTAGTTATCTTGGTCGATTGATAGAGATCTATTGATTTCTCCCTAAGCTTGACCTTGTTGCACTTTTCTCTTCTACCACTGGGTGGCCGGGTACTTGGTGGTACTAGTTATGAGAAGGGCAACCCAAGGTCAGGTTATGGGTATGTGGGTGTCCCAGCCAATGGGCAGGGGTTTTCTTGAATCACTGGGCCTATTGGGAGAGCCTATATATTCGGGTGAAGTCAGGTGATCTGTGTTCTGTGCCACCTGGACGGCTGTCTGGGTAGATGTGTGTCGTACGCCCCAGGCTGCTAGGCCAGATATTGGGCCTATTCCGGGCACATCTGGCTCCTAGTCTGAGGGCCTATTCAGAAGTGGGAGAGCAGCGCAGGGTTGGGATTGTGGCTTGCAGTCCAACCAAAAGTGACGGTTCTGTTGGCCGGAGAACCTGTCAGTGGTCGGAGATAGAAGGGAAGTTGTCGCCACGAAGGGACCAATCACCTTTACCAGGGACCACAGAGAGTAACTGAAGCAAGTACCGGAACCATTTTCTCACCGATAGGCACGGTGGAGAATCGGGAAACTTCAGCCGGTGATCAAGTCAGGGACCCAACCAGCGGAGGTGATGCTTGCAGAGCAGCCTTGTGTGTCAAGCCAGGGACCAAGCCAGTTAGCAGGGGTGAAGCTTGAGGAGTATCTGGAGTGCCAAGCTAGGGACCCAGCAGAGAAGCAGGGGTGATGCTTGAGGGGATACCACCGCAAACCTTGGAGGAGCTCAAGGGATTCAAGGGATTCAGAGCCAGGGATTCAGAAAAATACCAAAAGAAGTACACTGTAAAGAAAACAGCTTCATGTTTACCTGTCCATTGTCTGGTTTACAGAAAGTAGTAGAGCTCCTGGTACCGATCCTTGCTGAAACTTCTGGGTGTGGAATAGCATGTCCTCTGCTGACTGCTATAGTTCCTTCAGATGAACCATACATCAATATGTGTCCAGGAGTCAGCAGAAGGAACCACAGCGACCAGTGGGGGGATCTGCTATTTAACCAATGCAAGGTGTCAAAAAGGATCAGCATCAGGAGCTCTGCTCCAGACTAGGGATGAGCCGAACACAATGACATTTTGTGCAGAGACTGTTCTAAGCACGGGAAACAAGCGATTCTTTACAGGCATACTATACACACACCCCAGGTACGAAATTTAGAGGAATATTTCACTTTTATTGTTTCACTTAAAGCATTATTAAAATCACTGCTCCCAAAAACAACGGCCGTTTTTAAAACTTTTTTTTGCATTGATACATGTCCCCTGGGGCAGGACCCGGGTCCCCAAACACTTTTTATGACAATAACTTGCATATAAGCCTTTAAAATTAGCACTTTAGATTTCTCCCATAGACTTTTACAGGGTGTTTTTAGAATTTGCCTCGAACACCCCAAATTGTTTGCTGTTCGCCGAACGGGCAATGTTCGAGTCGAACGTGAGTTTGACTCGAACTCGAAGCTTATCCCTACTCCAGACCAAAGTTTCTGCAAAGTGTCTGTTTTCTTTGCAAAGTACTGCTTTTGGCATTTATCTAACCCTGTGACAGGTTTGCTTTAAATGTTAGATATACAATTTGCAGCAGCAAGCAGGTACTAAAAGCACAGAAAACATTACAATAGAATATTACATTTTAGTTTCCTCTAGAAAAAAAAGCGCAAATGCCTAAAAACGTTTCAGTTTGTGGAAAAAATAAGATGTCAAAAGTTACCTTTAACTATCTGTAATCTGTTGGACTGACTGCTTCTGTAGTTAAGATTAGCATTAGATAGAATTCACCACGCTATTTTTTTCTTCTGCTGAGAGGCAAACTTCTGGTGGAATACCACAAAAATGAAGTGGAAAATCCTTTCAGGAATAGGTACCACAGGTTTGGCAAACCTGCATGGAATATGAGTTCATGGACCACGCATTCTGAAATATTTCCAACCTATATGAAACCCTTACTAAAGGAGCTTGCGCTTATTACATAATCTTACAGAATGTACTTAACCACTTGCCTACTGGGCACTTCCCCCCCTCCCCCTTCCTGCCCAGGCCAATTTTTAGCTTTCAGTGCTGTCGCACTTTGAATGACAATTGCGCGGTCATGCAACACTGAACCCATATGTAAGTTTTATACGTTTTTGGAGACAGATAAACCTTTATTTGGTGGTATTTGATCTCCACATTTTTTTTTATATTTTGCTAAACAAATGAAAAAAGATCAAAATTTTTGGGATTTTTTTTCTTTCTTAATTTCTGTTATAAAATTTTGCAAATAAGGAATTTTTCTTCTTCATTGATGTGTGCTGATGAGGCTGCACTGATGGGCACTGATGGACTGCACTGAAGAATCTGCACTGATGAAGCTGCAGTTATGGGCATTGATAAGCTGCACTGGTGGGCACTGATGAGGAGGCACTGATGAAGCTGTACTGATAAGTGGCACTGATAGGCTGCACTGATGGACACTGATATGCTGCCCTGATTATCAGTGTAAATGTGTGCTGTCACAAGATAGCTGGTTATCGGCTTTCCTCTCCTCACACAGTGACAATGCTGAAGAAAGGAAATGCCGGCATTTCTTTATATGGGATTGCCTGTTATTGGACACAGCTTATCACATGGTAAAGGGCCGTTGTGATTGGCCCTTTACCTCAATCTGTGATCACAGAGTGCGCCCGATGTCAAAAGACTCCCTCTCAGAACTGGTCGACTGTATATATATTTTTATATATATATATATATATATATATATATATATAAGGGCCATGCAGATAGAAATACAAAAGTAGGCATACATTTTTTAAGAACTTACAGAGCTCATTCAAATTTCACAAGTTGGTAGAGTCAGACTCCATTCACACAGGGGCAACGCGACTTCCAGTGCGACTTTGGGAGGCAACTTGGACACGACTTGAGCATGAATCACAGCGCGACTCCAGGCAACTTACAAGGCAACTTCAAGTTGCCTCCAGGACAGAAGGCTTTCCAGTGGCCAATCAAACAAGAATCAGCTCTGTGGGAGGGAAGGGGGAGGGAGGGGTTTGCATGAAAAATGTATGTTATCTTCCTGTATTGTTGCTTCTGTTAAAGCGGTTGTATAGTTATTTTTTTAACTTTTACCTACAGGTAAGCCCATAATAAGGCTTACCTGTAGGTAAAAAAAATATCTCCTAAACCTTTACGGTTTAGGAGAAATTCACCTCGCAAACCGCCGCTGAATGCAGCGGCGCATGCGCACAGGGGATTTTCGGCTTAAGGCCCGGCAGACGGCAGACCTTGCCGGAAAGAAGTCTCCCGCGCGCATGCGGCTCCAGCCACTCAGCTTTGCGGCTCCAGCCACTCAGAGCCGCGATACCCGGAAGACACGGCGAGGCAAGATGTCATCTCCCTCGGCGTGGACCAGGTAAGTTACTGATGCCTCGTTCTAAGGTAAGTATTTCATAATGAGCTAGTATGCGGTGCATACTAGCTCATTATGCCTTTTTATGCCTTTTTTACAGGGTTAAAAAAATAATATTTGTTCAGCGGGTATACAACCGCTTTAAGACAGTGATCCGACTTCTGAGGCGACTTCCATTGAAATCAATGGGTACAAGTTGCCTACAAGTCGCCTAGAAGTCGGATTGAAGTAGTACAGGAACCTTTTGAACCTTTTGAAGTCGGATCCAAAGTTGTCACTGTGTGAATGGGCTCTAACTCTTCCTGCATAGTAACTCTTCATCTTCTTCTTTTTTTTTTGCAGGTAAGTAATAGATTCCAAAAAGAAGCAACATGCCGCCTTTAGTTCAATGTTTTTTTAATCTGAATTATATGTGATGGATCAGAACACACTAGTCTAAGTTAGTGAAGTAAAATTAGAAAAGTATATACATAAAACAATTTTTCAGAAATAAAAAAATTATAATTGGCATGTGTGTATGTATTCACTCCCTTTGTTATGAAGCCCATAAAAAGCTCTGGTGCAACCAATTACCTTCAGAAGTCACATAATTAGTGAAATGATGTCCACCTGTGTGCAATCTAAGTGTCACATGTTCTGTCATTACATATACACACCTTTTTGAAAGGCCCCAGAGGCAGCAACACCTAAGCATGAGGCACCACTAACCAAACACTGCCATGAAGACCAAGGAACTCTCCAAACAAGTAAGGGACAATGTTGTTGAGAAGTACAAGTCAGGGTTAGGTTATAAAATATATCCAAATCTTTGATGATCCCTAGGAGCCCCATCCAATCTAACCTAACCTAACCTAACCAAATGAAAAGAACATGGCACAACAGCAAACCTGCCAAGAGACGGCCGCACACCAAAACTCACGGACCGGGCAAGGAGGGCATTAATCAGAGAGGCAGCACAGAGACCTAAGATAACCCTGGAGGAGCTGCAGAGTTCCACAGCAGAGACTGGAGTATCTGTACATAGGATGACAATAAGCCGTACGCTCCATAGAGTTGGGCTTTATGGCAGAGTGCTCAGAAGAAAGATATTAATTTCAGCAAAAAACAAAATGCCACGTTTTGAGTTTGAAAAAAGGCATGTGGGAGACTCCCAAAATGTATGGAGGAAGGTGCTCTGGTCTGATGAGATTAAAATTGAACTTTTTGGCCATCAAAGAAAAGATGTGTTGGGCGCAAACCCAACACATCACATCACCCAAAGAACACCATCCCCACAGTGAAACATGGTGGTGGCAGCATCATGCTGTGGGAATGTTTTTCAGCAGTCGGGACTGGGAAACTGGTCAGAGTTGAGGGAAAGATGGATGGTGCTAAATACAGGGATATTCTTGAGCAAAACCTGTACCACTCTGTGTGTGATTTGAGGCTAGGGCGGAGGTTCACCTTCCAGCAGGACAATGACCCCAAACACACTGCTAAAGCAACACTTGAGTGGTTTAAGGGGAAACATGTAAATGTGTTGGAAAGGCCTAGTCAAAGCCCAGACCTCAATCCAATAGAAAATCTGTGGTCAGACTTAAAGATTGCTGTTCACAAGCGCAAACCATCCAACTTGAAGGAGCCGGAGCAGTTTTTCAAGGAGGAATGGGCAAAAATCCCAGTGGTAAGATGTGGCAAGCTCATAGAGACCTATCCAAAGCGACTTGGAGCTGTGATAGCTGCAAAAGGTGGCTCTATAAAGTATTGACTTTAGGGGGGTGAATAGTTATGCACATTGACTTTTTCTGTTGTTTTGTCCTATTTGTTGTTTGCTTTACAATAATAAAAAAAAATCTTCAAATTTGTGGGCATGTTCTGTAAATTAAATGATGCAAATCCTTAAACAATCCATGTAAAATGCCATGGGGGAGTGGGGGGGGGGGGGGTAAATACTTTTGCAAGGTACTGCAAAGTTACTATAAAAGAAGAGTTAGGGCTAGTTTACACTTGCTTCGAAATATGGCTTCGGACACGCTTTGTTAAAGCTCTCTGAACGCCATTCAAAGCTCCTGTCACTAAAAAAAATGGTTAGATTAAAGTCCTGTTTACACCTTGCTTTGGCTTGGTGCTTCGATGAGGCTTCGGTGAGCCTTCGGTGGGGCTTCAATGAAGCTTTGGTGGGGCTTCAAGCGAGCTTTGCCATAGACTTCTATGGAGGCTTTGAAGACGCTTTGAAGCACCACTAAAGCTACATGGGGTATCATTTTTGTAGCAAAGCCAAAGCAAAGCAAAAGCAAGGTGTAAACGAGACTGTAAGCTAACCATTTTATTTCGTGACGGGAGCTTTGACTGGCATTCAGAGGGCTTTAACAAAACCTGTCCGAAGCCTTGTTGCAAGTGTAAACTAGTCGTTAATATGTGTCAAAGCCGAAGCAAGTATAAATGAGCCCTAACTCTACCAACATGTGAAATTTGAAAGACCTATGCAAGTTAATAAAAAAGTAGGACTGTGGAAATTAACTATCAATTCCTCGATTAAACGATACATTTTTTTGATCGATCAAAATTCTTTTGATCGGTACTCAATCCTCCGCCGGCTTCGGGGTCTTCAGGGAGTTCGGTCGGAGATCCGGTGACGACACGGACACCGGCGGGGCTTGCCGTGTCCATCTGAAGGGCTCCTTTGCTGTGCCTTCATATCTGCATGCCAGCGGGACCTTACTATCTGCCACACGCAAGGGCTGTTACACTTCCCTCTATCAACCTGGGATTCTACAGCCATCCACTGGGAGTTGTGATAGTTCCCTTCACGGGACATCTACATGCCGACGGACTGATGTTAACCCCTCCTCATCTGGATTCAGCAGTGGTATCGTTGTACACATTTTTATACCAGTATCATACTTAGCTACATGTTTTTATGACTGCTTTTGCTACCGTTTGGTATTACTCGCGCCATTTTTACAGTTTATGTAGCTACATCGATTTTATCTCCAGTGCAATATTTATTTTGTTACCTACTTGAAGACTATAAAAGTTTTAATGCTATTCCCATCGAGCGCTGCCTTTGTGTGTTTTTTGTATCCTGCTATCCATTTTCCAGTGGTTGGTAGCTGCACTGGGAATCAGCCTGCAAGGAGATCAGCTAAAAGTAGTTGGATCTGTATGTGCGTTATAATTAATCGAAATTAGTTGATTAATCAATGAAAAAAAAATAAAGATTAATCGAACACGAAAATTTTAATCAGTAACAGCCCTATAAAAAAGTAATGCCCACTATACATACACATATAAGTTGAATTAATGACTTTGATTATTAAAGAGAAAAATACCTGCTCATTTGTGAATTTAATTAATTTAATTAAAGCCCAATTGCACACTTACCCCTACAGTCCTCCCCTCAAGTTATCTGCATAATTGCAAATGCAGGGTGTCACACTGGAAGAGGCTGAGTCCATGACACTCTGCACTCACAGAAAGATTAAGATTGAATGACAATGGGCATTATTCCACCCAGAAGAGGATTGGTCTTGGATGGCAAAGAGGTGATGACATCACTGGAAGAGTATTGCAGCAAGATTTTTTTATTGTCTTTACCTGGCCTGGGCTAATATTTAAAAAAAAATACTTTTAAAATGCAAACCTAAAAAGGTAATTATAAACTCAATAAATAAATATTTTTTGCTTTGATGAATAGGCATAATATGGATATTTTTGTCCAATTTTTTTTTTGATGATTAAGATTTTTACTTAAAGAGGAGCTCTAGCCCCCCCCCCCCCCCCCCCAAGAAAAATTAAAAGTCACCACCAGCCACAAATCCTGTAGCTGCTGACTTTTAATATAAAGACACTTACTTCCAGCACTGTCCTCACCTGAACTGATTCTTCAATCGGCTCCGGGTGCACCCACCAGCATTGTAAATAAGGAAACCGGCCTTGCTGCTTCACAGTCGGTTTCCTACTTCACCTATGCGAGTCCCGTAGTCTTATGGCACCTGTAATGTGTCCCAAAACGCTGTGGGGGAAGGAGGGGGGGGCCGAACTTCCATCTCAGATTGCCGCAGCGATCTGACCGGAAGTGGGAGTGGGTACCTGTCAAAAACAGGTACCCACTCCCCCCAAAAAGTGCCAAATGTGCAGTGGAAGGGGAGAACAGCAGAACTTCACCGTATGAATGAAGTTCTGCTTTAGGTTTAACCACTTACGGACCGTCTGCCGCAGGAGAACGTTTGCTGTTTGAAGAGGAATACCGTTGTTATGGTAGCAGCTAGCTACCATAACCCCGGTATTCTCTTCTTCAGCGGGTGGTCCGCTACAAGATAGAAGTGGTCTCTGTGGCGGATACACCGCAAGATCACTTTTATCAGCGGCGGGAGAAGGCCCCCCCTCCCGCCGCTCTCCAGTGCCCTCTCCCGCTTATCGGAGCTGTCGGCAGCGGCGAAGGCGATCGTGTCTGTCCCCTTGCTGTGTATTAAGACGAGTGAGGGGATGATGGGCCCCACCCGTCTCCATATCATTGCAGGGCAGAAGCAACGTCAAAACGTCACTTCCGCCCAATGCTCTTAAAGGGACATTTTTTTTTATTTTTTAGAATGACATAAAAAAAAAAATTCTATTGCATTTTAGTGTAAATATGAGATGTGAGGTCTTTTTGACCCCAGATCTCATATTTAAGAGGTCCTGTCATGCTTTTTTCTATTACAAGGGATGTTTACATTCCTTGTAATAGGAATAAAAGAGACCCATTTTTTTTTTTTAAAAAACAGTGTCAAAATAAAGAAAATAAAGTAAAATAAATAAGAAAAAAATTATAATAATTTTTTAAAGCGCCCCGTCCCGACGAGTTTGCGCGCAGAAGTGAACGCATACGTGAGCAGCGCCCGCATATAAAAACGGTGTTCAAACCACACATGTGAGGTATCGCCACAATTGGTAAAGTGAGAGCAAAAATTCTAGCCCTAGACCTTCTCTGTAACTCAAAACATGCAGCCTGTAGAATTTTTTAAACGTCGCCTATGGAGATTTTTAAGAGTAAAAGTTTGTCGCCGTTCCACGAGTGGGCGCAACTTTGAAGCGTGACATGTTGGGTATCAATTTACTTGGCATAACATTATATTTCACAATATAAAAAGAAAATTGGGCTAATGCCCCGTACACAGGATCGGATTTTCCGTCGGGAAAACCTTGGATGGTTTTTCCGACGGAATTCCGCTCAAGCTTGGCCTGCATACACACGGTCACACAAAATTTCTCGAAACTTTCGACCGTCAAGAATGCGGTGACGTACAACACTAAGACGAGCCGAGAAAATTAAGTTCAGCGCTTCCGAGTGTAGCGGGGTCTCCTTTAAGGGCCCGGGACTACGTTACCCAGAACCCCGTTCGGCACCCAGAATGCAATTGGCCACCGCAGAGACTCATGGGAGGGGCTATTTAAGAAGGAGGCGAGGCGGAGCTCGGCCTCTTTGGGACACCGCGCTGCAAGCAACAGTTTTCTTCCTGTGCGGATCTGCTGCAGTGCAAGGCCTGAAGCCTGGGGCCTTGCGCAACTTCCAAAGAGCCTTCCACCCCACTGCGGAGCCTGGGTGGCACCAGACTGGTCGAGTGAGGACATCAGTTGGATCGGGGACCCGATCGTTGCAGACGCTGTGTGCAGAGACACAGCCGGTGGAAGTCCCGGACTGGGATCGCGTCCGGAGTGGTGAGCGAGCACTTGCTCAAGCCAATAGACGGTACTGTGTAGGCCTATAGACTGCCTTGGCCCACCTATCGTTAGTTTGTTGTTCCATTAGGAGACCAGTAGCAGGACAGAGTTAAAGGGTCTCCAGTATAGTGTTCCTTGGGACTGCCTACTTGTGGATTACAAATACTATTTCATCAAGTGCACCACCGAAAGTTTGCATGCGAAGAAATCCTAAAGTGAGAAGACTGAGATTTCTTCTATGTCAGGCCTGACTAGGGAGGAGAGAGAGGGATATGGTTTAGTGCGCCACAGGGCGCGTACACCATAATAGCTGCGCGCGGTGGGTTACCGCCCTGGGCCATTGTTGTGTGCTACACCTATTGCTGCAGAGCTCTGCAAGCAAGTTGCATGTGTTCTGTTCTGCCTATGACTTTTGATAAAAGTAAAACTGTTATATTGGATCTCTCGCCTCAGTGTGTTCTCTTATTATTCAAAAAGGTTACTCCTTGAAATACTAAATTGCATGTGATATAAGTTTAGCCCTAGACTGACTGTGCCAGAGTGGGTCGAGTAAGATTGCCGGGGGTTGGCGGTGCTGTATACAGGGCCCGAAATCAAACCAGCGGCTCTCTTAACTGGGGGTAGCGCTACACGTGGGGGCTCTGGAGTCCGGGATCCTGTTGCAGCAAGTAACGCGCCAAAAGTACCAGCATGGACCCACTAGAAGTAGGACAGTGGTGCAAAGTGGTCGGCACAGATCCAGCCGGGGTAGTAGTCATAGAACTCCCAGGGATCTGGCAAGAAGAAGCGGTGAAGCAGCTAGTGATGTCACTGTCCTCGTATCAGAAGGCATGGGTGGTGGATGTCAGGACGAATTCCTCACTGACCCACGCACTAATAGAATGGAAGGACGGAGTCCCAGAGCATTTCAAGAATCCAAGTGTAGAAGCAATAGATGATCAGACTTATAGCCTAATACACGCACTGCCGCTCAAGCCAGGAGGACGGTTTCAGACACCAAAACTATCTCCATCACCCACCCCAAAAACAGAGAAACAGCAGAAAAGGGAAAGTCCCGGGTCGCCGCCTGCCACCCTCAGCACAGAATTATGCGCAGTCCTGGGGGAAATTGTAGCCCAGTGTAAGAAGGATCCTACAGACTACCAGATGTCGGTAAACCGAAACCTCAGAATATTCTCTGGGAGGAAACCTGTACCTTCGGGTGAAGAGGGGTTTGAGGAGTGGTTAGACGGTGCCACTCAGGCCTTAGAAGAATGGGAAGTCCCAGACCACAGAAAGAAGCAGAGAATTGCTGAGAGCTTGAAGGGGCCTGCTCTAGAGGCCATACGCAACCTCAAGATGAGTAAGACAGACTGTGATGCACAGGACTATCTGGACATTCTGCAGAATGTGTTCGGTGGAACAGAGAAAATCACTGAGCTCACTTATCAGCTGGAGCACTGCTACCAAAAGACAGGAGAGAAGCTGTCAGAGTTCATGAGGCGCCTGGATAAGATCCTGCATAAGATGATTCTGAAGAAAGAGATTGACCCGCGGAAGGTGGATGAGGCCTGTGTTCAGCAGGTGATGAGAGGATCTCAGCCCTTGGACCCAATCGCATTGCCGCTATGCACAAGACAGGACGGGAAGAGCCTGGAGTACCCTGACTTGATCCGAGTAGTCAGAGAGGAAGAAGCTATGCTGGAGGAAAAGAAGAAGAACCAACCAGTTGAGTCGGTAAATCCTCCTCCAGTGATGGTCAGGACGGCCATGACCCTGGAAAGAGACTCAGAGGTGCATACTTTGAAGTCGCAGATGTCCCAAGTATTGGGAATGCTGACCTCCCTGATGGAAAAGAAGTCAAGGGAACCAGAGAGGGAAAGTCAGAGGAAGGAGCTGTTTCCCAACACCTCAGCGTCCGCATCCCTGGAAGATTGGGGGGATGTGATTTGTTTCAATTGTGGAGGAGCTGGCCATTTCGCTAAAGTGTGTGCCAGTCCAAAGAAAAAAAAGATGAATAGCCGCAAGCCGCCGGAAAACTTCAGCGGGCCCCGGTGAAGGAGTCAACCGGTGCCCATCATCTCCAGTGAGCTCCAAACTGAATGAGAAGCACATGAAAAGAGTGGACAAGACCCCTCAGAAGAAACACAAGGGTCCTCAGAGGGAACGCACCCCAAAGAAAGAGTAGTGTCCCTCAGCGGGTAGTTACACCCATAAAAAGGAGGGAGATCAATGCATACCAGGCCCAACAGAGACTTAAGTCCAAAGAGAAATGGAAGAAAGAAAGTCCAAAAGGAAAATGCAAAGATCAAAGGAAAGAGACCCCTTTGAAGCGATATCCATAGAAGCTGGTGGGTCCCTCCCCGATAGTACCTGTTCAAGTGGAGGGAGTCTACACAAGAGCCATATTGGATACTGGGGCGCAAGTGACCCTGTTGTACCGGGACTTTTATGACAAGCATTTAAGTCACCTACCCATCCAGAAGATTGAAGAGCTGGAAATATGGCTATCTGCCTATAAAACTGACTTTTGACCCGTCCATAGCCGGGAAGGCTGAAGTGTTTGATACCTTAGCTGTGGTATGCCCCCGACCGCCTGGAGCTAACAAGAGTTCCATAATAATAGGGACCAACACGGATCTGGTCCGAAGACTCCTGACCCCTCTAACAAAAGGAAAAGGCCCCACAGTCATGGGATCCACCCTATGTTGAAGACAGCCTACCAACGACTGATCTTGGAACAGAAGGCCCCAGAAGAGGGGGTAGGGAAGGTTTGGAGGCTGGGAAGAAAAGGAATAGTGCTACAGCCCGGTGAAGTGGCCTGTTTGAAAGCCACTGTGAAACTCACTTGGGAGCAGCCTGGGCCCTTTGTCATGTTGGAACCCGACCCAAGGGGAGAACATTCGGGCTTAGAAGTAGTCCCAGAAGTGGTCCCGTTGAGGGCCCTGAAGAAGGCCCACTGTAAGGTACCTGTGAGTATCAGGAATACTACAGGTGGCCCCATGGAGATCCCAGCCAGGATGCTGCTGGGCCAGGTGAGCCCTGCCACCCCAGTTGGTTTCTCGGATGTGGAGAAGACAGATGGAGAGAGCACTGTGTGGGAGAAACTTTCCATGGAGAACCCAAACCTACCCAGGGCTTGGAAAGAGAGAGCCAAGGCCCAGTTGACCAGGTGGGAAAAGATCTTCTCCCAAGATGAGTTCGATGTGGGGTGTGCAAGGAGTGCCACTCATCGAATCCGCCTCCAGGAAGACAAGCCCTTCAGGGAAAAAGTCAGGCGAGTTCCGTTAGCAGACCTCGAGGACTTAAGGGAACAGCTCGCCAAACTAAAGCGAACCTGTGTGATTCGAGAATCCAGAAGCCCCTATGCCTCCCAGATAGTGGTGGTCAGAAAGAAGAATGGATCATTGAGGCTGTGCATAGACTACAGGACCCTCAACAGGAGAACCATACCCGACCAGTATACCACTCCGAGGATAGAGGATGCCCTACAGAGCTTGTCTGGAGCCAAGTGGTTCAGTGTTATGGACCTAAAGAGCGGGTACTATCAAATCCCGATGCATCCAGAAGACAAAGAGAAGACGGCTTTCATAACCCCAGTGGGGTTTTTTGAATTTGATCGGATGCCTCAAGGTCTGTATGGAGCCCCAGCTACCTTCCAACGTCTTATGGAGAAGACTGTAGGAGACATGAACCTCATCGAAGTCTTAGTATACTTGGATGACATCATTGTCTTCGGAAGAACCTTGGAAGAACATGAAGAGAGGCTGGAGAAAGTTTTGAAGAGACTGAGTGAGGAAGGACTCAAGCTCTCACCTGAAAAATGCCAATTCTATCAGTCATCAGTCAACTATCTGGGGCACATAGTGTCTGAAGATGGGGTAGCCACAGACCCCGAAAAATTGGAGGCAGTCACCTCCTGGCCCAGGCCCACCACTGTGACAGAGCTGAGATCCTTCTTGGGGTTCTGTTCCTATTACCGGAGGTTTGTGGAGGGGTTTGCTCGGATAGCCAGGCCTCTGAATGAGCTGCTTAAGACGGAGGAGGAAGAGGATGACACAGGCCCCAGAAAGCCAGGGGAGTCAGTCAAGGACCAGTGGAACGAGAAGTGTGAGGATGCCTTCCAGATGTTGAAGAAAACATTAACCACTGCCCCTGTCCTGGCCTACGCAGGCCCTAAGAAGCCTTATGAACTTCATGTAGATGCCAGTCATGATGGTTTGGGAGGAGTGCTATACCAGGAGCATGAAGAGCAACTGAGGCCCGTTGCGTATGTGAGCAGAAGTCTGACTCCCTCCGAGAAGAACTACCCCACCCATAAGTTGGAGTTCCTGGCCCTTAAGTGGGCGGTAGTTGACAAACTCAGAGACTATTTGTATGGGGCGGAATTCTCAGTGAAAACCGACAACAACCCTCTCACCTATCTCTTCACCACAGCAAAGTTGGATGCCACAGGACATAGATGCTTGGCGGCTCTTTCTGCCTTCAATTTCAGCTTAAAGTACAGACCTGGGGCTGGAAACCGAGATGCAGACGCCCTGTCTAGAAGATCTCATGTCTCCTCCTTCAATACAGAAGAGTGGACCCAAGTGGCGCCCGACGGGGTGCGGGCCCTCCGTCAAGGGGCTGAACTCCAAGCCAGTGGCGGCTCAAGAGCAGAAGAGGTAGGGGTTACCATAGTCGGAGTCCCCAAGCAGTACTGTGGGGTAACCCAACTGGGGGAAGATAACTTGCCAAAATTGTCAAAAAAGGAGTTGAGATCTGACCAATTGGAAGACCCCATGGGGAGATTGGTCTTGGAGGCCCTAGAGAATCAGGATCCGAATAGACTCTTACGTCACCCTTCAAAGGAAGCTCGCCTGTTAAGGAAGGAGTGGGACAGGTTGCAGGTGCATCAGGTAGTGGTCTACCGAAGGGGCCCCTCTAATGACCTGGAAGACAAATGGCAATTGTTCTTGGCAGAGAAACACCGAGAGACTGTCCTGGTTGCTCTGCACAACAACCATGGCCACCTGGGGGCGGAAAGGACCTTCCAACTCGTTAGGCATTGTTTCTATTGGCCCTGCATGAGGGCTAAAGTTGAAGAATACTGCCACTCATGTGCACGATGCACCCAGAGAAAGACTTTACCTCGTCAAGCTGCCCCAATGGGCCATCTGCAAAGTCAAAGCCCACTTGACCTGGTATGCATTGATTTTCTCTGCCTCGAACCCGACCTGAGTGGACTAGGAAATGTTCTGGTAGTAACCGACCATTTCACCCGGCATGCCCAGGCCTTCCCAACCAAGGACCAGAAGGCTTCCACTGTGGCCAAAGTGTTGATGGAGAAATACTTTGTACACTATGGGCTACCACAACGGCTCCATTCAGATCAGGGAAGAGATTTTGAAAGTCGGTTGATCCGGAAGCTCCTGGATTCTTTGGGGATCAAGAAGACAAGAACTACGCCCTATCATCCACAAGGTGATGCTCAGCCGGAGAGGTTCAACCAAACCCTGCTCAACATGCTGGGGACCCTAAGCAGTGAAAAGGAGCAGCATTGGAGCAACCACATAGCGGCAGTTGTGCATGCATACAACAGCACCACCAGTGACGCTACAGGGTACTCACCCTATCGACTTATGTTCGGGAGAGAAGCAAGACTACCTGTAGATCTGGCCTTTGGCACTTCCATAGACCATTGTTCTGCTGCTTCCCACAAAGGATATGTCGATAGACTCAGACGCAATTTGAAATTGGCCTATGAACAGGCCCAGGCGGCCTCAGAGCAAAGGGGGGCCCGCAACAAGAAAAATTTTGACCTGAAAGTTAGGATTCAGGATTTACAACCAGGAGACAGAGTGTTGCTATGGAACTTGGGGGTCCCTGGAAAACACAAGCTTGCAGACAGATGGAGACCTGAACCTTATGTTGTTTGCAAAAGGCTACTGGGCCTGCCCGTTTACAGACTTAAACCAGAAGGGAAGGTGGGACCTTTGAAGACCTGGCATCGGAACCACCTGCTCCCACTAGCTGAGGCAGTTTGGATACCCCCTGTGACGGGTTCCCCTGAGCCAACTTCCATCCTGGATACTCCCAGACCAAACACTCGGTCCCAGACCTCTCAGATTGGGGATACAGAGACCTCGGAGATAAGTGAAGATGAGGGAGAAGAACTTGATTGGCTTTGGCCTTCACAGGCCCCAGGAACTTCTGCTATTGATCTTCCACCTGAAGAAGACACCATAGATCAGATGCTGAATGCAGAAGCTACTGAGTTTTTTCAGTCCAGTCCTTGGTCAGATTCTTGGGAGAGTGCCTGTGACTTACTCCCAGAAGAAGATCCAAGGGAATCCCTGTACCTCCCTGCTCCGGAGTCCAGTGCTCCTGAACCAGAGGAAATTCCTAAGTCGGTTCCAGAGGAGGAGCCTGTTTTAACAGAAAGCCCAAGAGGACAGAGGAAGCAAAGAGCCATAAAGCCTCCTAGAAGATTAACTTACCCACAGATGGGGAGGAGTGCGGAAGACACTGTGGTTACTGCCAGGAGGAGTATGGAAGACCCTGATCCTCCCACTGTTCATTTAGTGGGGGGCAACCCCAACTCACTCTCTGGCACAGTTAGGCAGGACACTGATGATAGTGTGACCTGTGGGCAGGGAAGTTCACTACCTCGATTTGGTGGGAATTACCTCTGCCAACATCATACGAAACTTTGATTGATGTTGTACATTCTGTAATGTAGTGTTATGTTATCTTGGGGGACCAAAGAGTTTAAGTGGGGGGAGTGTGTAGCGGGGTCTCCTTTAAGGCCCCAGGACTACGTTACCCAGAACCCCGTTCGGCACCCAGAGTGCAATTGGCCACCGCAGAGACTCATGGGAGGGGCTATTTAAGAAGGAGGCCAGGCAGAGCTCGGCCTCTTTGGGACACCGCGCTGCAAGCAACAGTTTTCTTCCTGTGCGGATCTGCTGCAGTGCAAGGCCTGAAGCCTGGGGCCTTGCACAACTTCCAAAGAGCCTTCCACCCCACTGCGGAGCCTGGGTGGCACCAGACTGGTCGAGTGAGGACATCAGTTGGATCAGGGACCCGATCGTTGCAGACGCTGTGTGCGGAGACACAGCCGGTGGAAGTCCCGGACTGGGATCGCGTCTGGAGTGGTGAGCGAGCACTTGCTCAAGCCAATAGAATGTACCGTGTAGGCCTATAGACTGCCTTGGCCCACCTATCATTAGTTTGTTGTTCCATTAGGAGACCAGTAGCAGGACAGAGTTAAAGGGTCTCCAGTATAGTGTTCCTTGGGACTGCCTACTTGTGGATTACAAATACTATTTCATCAAGTGCACCACCGAAAGTTTGCATGCAAAGAAATCCTAGAGTGAAAAGACTGAGATTTCTTCTATGTCAGGCCTGACTAGGGAGGAGAGAGAGGGATATTGTTTAGTGCGCCACAGGGCGCGTACACCATAATAGCTGCGCGCGGTGGGTTACCGCTCTGGGCCATTGTTGTGTGCTACACCTATTGCTGCAGGGCTCTGCAAGCAAGTTGCATGTGTTCTGTTCTGCCTATGACTTTTGATAAAAGTAAAACCGTTATATTGGATCTCTCGTCTCAGTGTGTTCTCTTATTATTCAAAAAGGTTACTCCTTGAAATACTAAATTGCATGTGATATAAGTTTAGCCCTAGACTGACTGTGCCAGAGTGGGTCGAGTAAGATTGCCGGGGGTTGGCGGTACTGTATACAGGGCCCGAAATCAAACCAGCGGCTCTCTTAACTGGGGGTAGCGCTACACGAGCATGCGTCAAATTGTTTCCGAGCATGCGTCTGAATTTTGCGTGGCGGAATTGCTACAGACGATCGGAACTTCCGATCGGAATTTTTCCTGTCTGAAAAATTGAGAACCTGCTCTCAATCTTTTGCTGGCGGAAATTCCGACAGCAAAAGTTCAATGGAGCATACACACAGTCGGAATTTCCGACCGAAAGCTCACATCGGACTTTTGCTGGCGGAATTTCCGACCGAGTGTACGCGGCATAACTTTACTGTTGTCTTATTTTTTAATTTAAAAAAAAAGTGTTTTTTTCCAAAAAAAGTGCGCTTGTAAGACCGCTGCGCAAATACGGTGTGACAAAAAGTATTACAACAACTGCCATTTTATTCTCTAGGGTGTTAGAAAAAAATATATAATCTTTGGGGGTTCTAAGTAATTTTCAAGCAAAAAAAATGTTTTTAACTTGTAAACACCAAATCTTAGAAAGCGGCTCGGTCCTTAAGTGGTTAAAAAATAAATATTATATATATATATATATATATATATTGTGACAGCAGGAAGGTAAAGTCACCTGGTTGCATCCAGGGGGGTAGATATATTTCGCCCAGATTCAGGCTTTACGCCGACTTATACAACTAGGTGGAGAGTTGTATAAGCCCAGCTAAGGCTAGTGGGCTCATGGATGACTCATACCTCTAGGGAGAGGGCTGGGCGTCGTGCAGGCAGGGAGTTGATGAGGCCAGCTGAAGCCTGTCAGTTCGTTTAAGGCCTCTATAAGAACTCCCAGCTTCATTAGATGTTAGCTCATGCCTGGAACCAGACCTGTGTGGACTGTCTAGGGAGAGTGAACCCCTGTGCGGTGAGAAAAAGCCTGTGTGGCTATTTGCTTGGACATTTAAAACCAGGGACTTAGGGACTAGGACAGCACTAGGCTGATCCCAGTTGTTAGTTAGGAAACCTGTATGTTTAGTCAGAGGTCAAGTTGACCAGGATTTATTTTGTTTATATGTTTCTTTTGGCTTTGCTGTGTTTTGTCACTGTAAATAGAAAATAAACCGCACCTTTTTTTTGATTTTGAAAACCACAACCTCCGTTTGCTGGGCCTGTTTTTGTATGGGGAGCCCATCCCGGGGGTCACACACACCCGCTGCCGAGCTAACCCCCTCACAGTTGGTGGAGAATGCGGGCAGTTTTTTTTAAGCCAGCATGGAGGAGATACTGAAGCAGCTGGCTCTAGCAAATGCCAATCAACAGCAGACAAATGCAGGTTTGCAAAAGAGCCTTGCAGCTCAACAACAGAACTTCGCAGCCCAGCAGCAAGCTCACCAACAGAGTCTGGAAGCTCAGCAACAAGCCCAGCAGCAATCTGAGGCCCGCTTCATAGACCTGTTACAGAAGCAAGAGCAGAGACTACAACAAATGGAAGCAGTAATGCAGCAACGTCCGCAGACCAGTGAGGAAAGCCGTCCCACTAATACCGCGTCCTTTGGGGTGAGTCGTTTATTGACAAAAATGACTGGAGAGGATGATCCAGAGGTATTTTTGACCACATTTGAAAGGACTGCTGAAAGAGAAAAGTGGCCTGAGGAGCAGTGGGCTGGACTGGTGGCTCCTCTGTTAACTGGTGAATCGCAGAAGGCTTACTATGACCTAGAGCCTGACCAAGCAAAAGACTATGTGATGCTAAAAGCTGAGATATTGGCAAGGCTGGGTGTCACCCAGGCTGTCCGGGCTCAGCGTGTGCATAACTGGACTTTCCAGCTTGGAAAACCCCCCAGGTCTCAAATGTATGATCTCATTCACCTGAGCAGAAAGTGGCTACAGCCAGAGACTTTTTCCGCACCAAAGATTGTGGAACGTGTTGTAATGGATCGGTTTTTGAGAGCTCTTCCTACTGCCATCCAAAAGTGGGTAAGCCATGGAGACCCAGAGACGGCCGATGGTCTTGTGGATCGTGTGGAGAAATACTTGGCTACAGAGAACCTGACGGCCTCTTCCAGAGACACTCGGACTTTCCACCCTAAGACCAGACCATCCCCAGGGGCGGATAAGAGGATTCCAAGGGGTAAGGGTGGAGAGAGTGAGAGGGTGGGAGCTCTACCCCAAGTTTGGCGAGAACAGCCTGGGAAATCAGCGGCTCAAGAGGCGGCAAGAAGGATCGTTTGCTACCGCTGCCGGCAAGCGGGACATATTGCAGCCAATTGCCCGGTTGTGGAGGAACCCATGCAGTGTGACTTTCTGACGGGCAGACGTCAGTCGCTGTGTGCGACAGTCGCATGCACTGCCATTCGAGGAATTGAGAAACATTTATGCAAAATGTGTGTTAATGGTAGAAATGTTGTGGTATTGCTGGATTCAGGTAGCCTTGTGACCCTGATAAAGGCTGAGTTAGTTAAAACAGAGGTCTCTGGGAATAGCAAGGTAGCTGTTATTTGTGTGCATGGGGACACCCGAGAGTATCCAGTGACTACAGTGTGTTTCGAGACCCCCAAAGGTACCCTCTCTCATCCAGTGGGCTTAGTATCTCAGTTACCGTATGACGCCATTGTGGGAAGGGATTTTCCGAAGTTCTGGGAACTGTGGGATGATCCTGAGCCCCCCACTGGTGCCCCTATGTACCAGGAATGTGATAGCCAGAACTCCCCTGAGAGTGGTGAGGACTCTCCGGAATTTCCCTTATCAGTATTGGCAGGGGAGACTCAAGAAACTGGAGAGGAGCCCACCTCCTCAGACGAAAACCTACCGTCTGTGGAGTTTTCTGATCTTGAGGTTCACAGGGAAAACTTTGCCACAGAACAGTTGAAAGACCCCGCCCTAATAAAGGCACGCGAAAACGTAGTGAAAATAGATGGCTAGTTAGTGAACCCAGATAATACCTGCACTTACCCATACTTCAGCGTAGAGAAGGACCTACTGTATCGGGTGGCAAAAAGGGCAGAAGAAACCGTTGAGCAGCTTGTGGTGCCCAAACCTTACAGGAAGTTGGTGTTGGAGTTGGCCCATGGGCACATTCTTGGAGGTCATCTGGGGACAGAGAAAACCCGAGAGAGGGTATTACAGAGATTCTATTGGCCGGGGGTGATGAAGGACATAGAAAATTATTGTTCCTCCTGCCCTGTGTGTCAGAGGTCGGCCCCGATGCCACATTTCCGTAGTCCGCTGGTCCCTCTACCCATCATTGAGGTCCCGTTTGAGAGGATCGCCATGGATTTGGTAGGTCCTATAATCAAGTCCGCTAGGGGGCACCAGTACATATTAGTTATAATGGACTATGCCACCCGTTATCCAGAAGCGATCCCTCTCCGAAATACCTCGGCCAAAACCATAGCCAAAGAGCTATCTCTTGTGTTTAGCCGGGTGGGTATTTGTAAAGAACTGCTTACGGACCAAGGTACACCCTTTATGTCCCGGGTTATGAAGGAGCTGTGTAAATTGTTCAAAGTGACGCAATTACGTACATCTGTGTATCACCCCCAAACCGATGGGCTGGTTGAAAGATTCAACAAAACCCTAAAACAAATGTTGAAGAAAGTGGTGGATAGAGATGGAAAGGATTGGGACTGTCTACTTCCTTATCTGATGTTTGCTATTAGGGAGGTGCCCCAATCCTCTACGGGATTCTCCCCCTTTGAGTTACTGTATGGGAGACACCCAAGAGGGCTGTTGGATATTGCCAAGGAAACTTGGGAAAGTGAGAGTTCTCCCCACAGGAGTGTGATTGAGCATGTCGCCCTGATGCAAGACCGAATTGCACAGGTAATGCCCATCGTGAAGGAACATTTGGCCCAAGCGCAGTTAGCACAGCAGAGAGTGTACAACCGTGGAGCCAAGACCCGTACCTTTTCCCCGGGGGATAGGATACTGGTACTTGTCCCTACGGTTGAAAGTAAATTCCTTGCCAAATGGCAAGGCCCCTACGAGATAATGGAAAAAGTGAGCGAAGTGAATTACAAGGTCAGACAACCAGGAAGGCGAAAGCCCGAACAGATCTATCACGTTAATCTGTTGAAAGCCTGGAGGGATAGAGAGTCCCTAGTCGCAGACACTTGGTCACCAGCTCAAACTGGTTGCGTGATTCCTGAGGTTGGAATAGCAGCCACCTTGTCACAACCCCAACAACAGGAGGTTAAGGAGTTTGTGCTTCGCAACAAGGAGGTATTCTCTGAGCTGCCGGGACAAACATTTGGGGTAGAGCATGACATCATTACCCCGCCCGGTGAAAGGGTGAAGTTAAAACCCTATCGGATCCCAGAGGCCCGACGGGAGGCAATACGGGAGGAAGTACAGAAAATGCTGAACTTAGGGGTGATAGAGGAGTCCCAAAGTGATTGGTCTAGTCCCATTGTGTTGGTGCCTAAACCGGATGGGAGCTGGTGATTTTGTAACGATTTTCGTCAGTTGAACAAAGTTACAAAATTTGACACCTACCCCATGCCACGTATAGATGAGTTGATCGACCGGCTGGGAACAGCCCGATACATGACGACTCTTGACCTCACAAAAGGGTATTGGCAAATCCCCCTGGCCAAATTGGCCAAAGAGAAAACCGCATTTGTAACCCCAGACGGGGCGTTCCAATATAAAAGAATGCCGTTCGGGTTACAGAATGCGCCGGCCACATTCCAGCGGAAAATGGACCAGATGCTGAGGCCCCATCGGAAGTATGCTGCGGCTTACCTGGATGACGTAATTGTCCATAGCACAGATTGGGCCTCACATCTGCCAAAAGTGCAAGCAGTCCTGGACTCTGTTCGGGAAGCGGGGTTTACGGCTAACCCCAAGAAGTGTACCATTGGGCAGGAGGAGGCCAAATATCTTGGGTACACCATTGGGAGGGGAGTAATAAAACCCCAACTCAACAAAGTCGAGGCCATCCAGAGTTGGCCACGTCCCAACAGCAAGAAGCAGGTACGAGCCTTTCTGGGAATCGCTGGGTATTATCGGCGATTCATTCCCCACTTTGCTTCTAAGGCTGTGCCCCTAACCAACCTAACGAAGGGGAAAGGGTCGGTCATGATTAAATGGACCCCCGAGGCTGAGGCAGCATTCCAATTCTTGAAACAAGCCTTATGTAGCCAGCCAGTGTTGTACTCACCCGACTTCTCTAAAGACTTTGTCGTACAAAGTGATGCGTCAGATGTGGGGTTAGGAGCAGTATTGTCCCAGGTCTGGAACGGGGAAGAGCACCCAGTCATTTACCTCAGCAGGAAGTTGAAGTCCCATGAGGTAAATTACGCCACCGTTGAAAAGGAGTGTTTAGCGGTGAAGTGGGCTCTAGATTCCCTTCGGTACTACCTGCTAGGTAGGCACTTTGACATGGTTACGGATCACGCTCCGTTAAAGTGGATGGCTCAAAACAAGGAAACAAATAGAAGAGTGAATAGGTGGTTCCTGGCCCTCCAGGAATTCAACTTCACAGTAAAGCATCGCCCTGGCGTTCAAATGGGGAATGTGGATGCTTTGTCTCGAGTACATGAATGCCTGATTGCTGGTGTTCCAACCCCGAGGTTAAAACAAGAGGGGGGGGGTATGTGACAGCAGGAAGGTAAAGTCACCTGGTTGCATCCAGGGGGGTAGATATATTTCGCCCAGATTCAGGCTTTACGCCGACTTATACAACTAGGTGGAGAGTTGTATAAGCCCAGCTAAGGCTAGTGGGCTCATGGATGACTCATACCTCTAGGGAGAGGGCTGGGCGTCGTGCAGGCAGGGAGTTGATGAGGCCAGCTGAAGCCTGTCAGTTCGTTTAAGGCCTCTATAAGAACTCCCAGCTTCATTAGATGTTAGCTCATGCCTGGAACCAGACCTGTGTGGACTGTCTAGGGAGAGTGAACCCCTGTGCGGTGAGAAAAAGCCTGTGTGGCTATTTGCTTGGACATTTAAAACCAGGGACTTAGGGACTAGGACAGCACTAGGCTGATCCCAGTTGTTAGTTAGGAAACCTGTATGTTTAGTCAGAGGTCAAGTTGACCAGGATTTATTTTGTTTATATGTTTCTTTTGGCTTTGCTGTGTTTTGTCACTGTAAATAGAAAATAAACCGCACCTTTTTTTTGATTTTGAAAACCACAACCTCCGTTTGCTGGGCCTGTTTTTGTATGGGGAGCCCATCCCGGGGGTCACACACACCCGCTGCCGAGCTAACCCCCTCACAATATATATATATATATATATATATATGTATGTGTACAGTATAAATATTTTTTATGAGAAACTAAACAGCCTCATTCATTTTTACAAATGTGTACATTTCTACGAATGAAAGACCTTGTTCAGGGTGAAAATGTTCCATGTTCTATTTACATTCAGAACACTCTGCTGCTCATCTATCACCCCTGTTTTGAAATATTGAAGAGGAAAATCATTTCATCTGATATTTAAATCCAACTGACTTATCCGGGCTCAAATCAAAATGTAATTTCACTTTCAAAATTGTGTTGTTCTGGAGACAATGATTTTAAGGGCGGATTTGGTGTTTAATGCCTTGTACACACGACCGGATTTTGCGATGGAAAAAGTCAGACGGGCTCTTTTCATCGGATATTCCAACCATGTGTATGCCCCATCAGACCTTTTTCTTCGGAAATTCCGACGGATTTAGACAAAAAATCCGTTCATCTGGATGCAATTCCGACGGACTAAAAACCATGTATGCTCAGAATCAAGTCGACGCATGTTCGGAAGAATTGAACTTAATTTTTCTCGGCTCGTCGTAGTGTTGTACGTCACCGCGTTTTTGATGGTCGGATTTTAGTGTGACCATGTGTATGCAAGACAGCTTGAGCAGAATTCCGTCGGAACTCCGTTGGACAAACCATCGGACTTTATTCCGACGGACAATCCGGTCGTGTGTACAGGGCATAAGGCTGGCCATAGACTGTGCAAATTTGAATATTTGCATGATTCCCCCACCCCCCAGACATTGTATTATCCCAGTGGAGAAGGGGGGGGCGAGAGAAGCCGCTCCCACCAGGAGAGGACAGTGATTATTGTTAGCGATGGTAGCAGCCGCTAGAGATAATCGCAAGTAAACGCTTCGAATCTCAGCCAGTTCAGCATTAGATTCAAACCATCTATGACCAGCCTAACATTGGCCTGTTCCATATAGGGTGGAATTATTATTTTTTTTATTATTGTTATTGATTGGTTGGTTATTGATTATTTCAATGCTGTAAGGTTTAAAAAAAATAACTATACCTAAAATGTGCACATTCTCTCATCGAGGTCCAGATTTGTTGCATGTTCTTGGCACTCATGACTCTACATAGACATTGTGCGTACCTGAAAGATAAAACCCTTTTTTACAAGCTCTGCCCCTTTTTATATCCAAATCATTTTTATTGAAAATGTTTTAACAAAAGCAGTAAATTAAAGGGGTTGTAAAGGTCCTTGTTTTTTCACCTTAATGCATCCTATGCATTAAGGTGAAAAAACACCTCGCTGTCACGGGCCCCCCAGCCCCCCCCGTTTTACTTACCTGAGCCCGTTCACCTGCTGTGCGTGTCCCCCGGCGTCCTCTTCTCCACTGAGTCTGGCCGTTGATTGGATAGATTGGTAGCAGCGCAGCCATTGGCTCCCACTGCTGTCAATCACACCGCTGCCGGGGGGCGGGACCGAGTCATACACTCGCCATCTATGGACGCCAACTGTATGACACGGGAGCGCGCCCGCAAAGTAACCCCCTCAGAAAAGAGCTTCCCAGAGGGGATTAGCTAATGCGGGGAGGAGCCGAGACAGCCCCCGTGGGACCCCAGAACAGGAGGACTGCACAGTGGAGGTAAGTATAACATGTTTGTTTTTTTGCTTTGTTTTTAAATCAAACCTTTAAAACCCCTTAAAGTAACAGAGTACAGAAGTTGACAAAAATGGGTACTTAAAGCGAAGGTCCACACAAAAATTTTACTTCTGCTGTCCGGATCCCCCCCCCCCTCTGGTGTCACATTTGGCAGGTATTTGCACCCACTTCCGGGCATAGATAGTCGCATTATCTGCGGGTATCTACTCCACATCCGGTGCCCCCCTGCTGTCTTCTGGGAATTACACAGGTCCCAGAAGACAGCAGGGACCATTCAGATCGCGCAGCGCGACCCTGGCATGTTCAGTAGGGAACCAGCAAGGCTTCACTTCCTGATTCCCTTACCGAAGATGGCGGCGGCAGCATCCGAGAGCCGAGCGGTAGATCGGCTTCGGGTACCGACATCGCGGGCGCCCTGGACAGGTAAGTGTCCTTATTTTAAAAGACAGCAGCTGCAGTATTTGTAGCTGCTGACTTAAAAAAAAAAAAAAAAAACGGCGGACCTCCACTTTAAGGGTGTAGCAAGATAGAGGTGCAATAGAAGAGCTGAAGTAAACTTTGCGGTTGCATTGGGGAGTCATTTATTGGAGTGGTTCTGTTATCCCAATAAAATACATTTACGTTTTTGGTTGTAACATGACAAAATTTGGAAAATTTCAAGGGGTATGAATACTTTTTCAAGGCACTGTATTTCTGTACATTTTAGTATTTTTTTTCCTGAAAAAAAAATTAGATTTGCTAAACATTTACACAACTATCCTGCAAAATAAACGTTCCAACTGTCACCATTTGATTCTACAGGGTTTCAGGAAAAATTTACTTGTTTGAGGTTTTAAGAATTTTCTAGTAAAAAACAAAGATTAGATTGTAAGCTCTTAGGAGCAGGGCCCTCTTAACCCTCTTGTATTTTAGTGTATTGCAACTCTACTGTATCCCATTATATTGTAAAGTGCTGCACAAACTGTTCCCAAATAATAATAATACATTTAACATGTGCAGAAAAAATTAAAAAAACTTTGCATAAACATTGATTGGGACATCAATGTTTTTATAAACAATTCCTGATGTCCTTATTTATGTTTTTTTATCATCTATCTTTTGTTATAAATGTATTGTTGTATTATTAAAAAGTATACAATTCATTATGGTTGTCCCTTGCGGAAAGAGGACAGCCACTCCTCTTTTTTCTTATGCTCATAGTGAGATAAAATAAATTTTAATAAATAACTTCATTCATTTTTTCACAAATTCATTAGATTTTTCTTTCATTTATATAATTACTCCATGGTGACTACACTGTCATTTTTTGGACAGTTCACTGCCATTTTTTCTTGTTGTCCGCATTCTTGATTTGCGCTGGACATCCAATCTCTATCTGGCGGGACATCAGGATATGTCAGTTCCGTGGGTGACTGTGTCGGATCTCCTTTTGGAAGTCAGGCTTGGTTTCTTCCTGTCTTTCAGATCCAGGTCTGTCCTTTACGTAATACCGCAGTTGCGTTGGATTGGGAACGAGGTTTGGCTCTTTTTCCTTGGCTCAAACCGAGGTCTGGTTTGTATCCACCGCTGCGGCTATGTCACTTTGAAAATGAGGCTTGGCCATCTAATAGATACTACGAGTGGCCCCCTTCTGTGACCCACCCATTTCATTACAATAAGGTTGTGTCATTTACCTTAACAAATGGCAGCCATACTAATGAGATTAGTGCACTGGATCAGCTGTTCTCTTTCCGCTATGGACCTGATACATAGCGTGGGTCTTGACATGAACTCCACACCCCGATGACGTCATGTATGACGAAACTAGTAGGGTGAAGTTTATGCTCAATCACACCACGCTTGTTTGATTGTGATCTGCAGATTGTTGTAACCCAGGATTATTTCATTCATGTCTTGCTGACCTTGATATATAGCGTGAGTCTTGACATGAACTCCACACCCCCAATGACGTCATGTATGACGAAACTAGTAGGGTGGCGTTTATGCTCAATCACACCACGCTTGTTTGATTGTGATCTGCAGATTGTTTTAAACCAGGATTATTTCATTCATGACTTGCTGGACTTGATATATAGCGTGGGTCTTGACATGAACTCCACACCCCCAATGACGTCATGTATGACGAAACTAGTAGGGTGGAGTTTATGCTCAATCACACCACACTTGTTTGATTGTGATCTGCAGATTGTTTTAACCCAGGATTATTTCATTCATGTCTTGCTGGCCTTGATATATAGCGTGAGTCTTGACATGAACTCCACACCCCCAATGACGTCATGTATGACAAAACTGATAGGGTGGAGTTTATGCTCAATCACATCACGCTTGTTTGATTGTGATCTGCAGATTGTTTTAAACCAGGATTATTTCATTCATGACTTGCTGGACTTGATATACGTAATACCGCAGTTGCGTTGGATTGGGAACGAGGTTTGGCTCTTTTTCCTTGGCTCAAACCGAGGTCTGGTTTGTATCCACCGCTGTGGCTATGTCACTTTGAAAATGAGGCTTGGCCATCTAATAGATACTACGAGTGGCCCCCTTCTGTGACCCACCCATTTCATTACAATAAGGTTGTGTCATTTACCTTAACAAATGGCAGCCATACTAATGAGATTAGTGCACTGGATCAGCTGTGCTCTTTCCGCTATGGACTTGATATATAGCGTGGGTCTTGACATGAACTCCACACCCCCAATGACGTCATATATGACCAAACTAGTAGGGTGGATTATGTGCTCAATCACACCATGCTTGTTTGATTGTGATCTGCAGATTGTTTAAACCCAGGATTATTTCATTCATGTCTTGCTGGACTTGTGGAATTTTATATTAACTTTTCAATAAACCATCACAGTTTTATACTGTGGCGATTTTTTCCCCTTTTTTACATTGTATACGTGAGAGAGGGGGAATGACCAGTGCGGTTGGTATCAACATCGCCCTGCTTAGATCCAGTGGATGGATCCCTCATGACGTATGAATCCATGTCTTACTATACTCCTATTACGTGGATGAAGAAAGGGGGCACTCTTGGTCAAATCTTATAGCACCACATCCCATATGATATGAAAATGGAAATGGGGGGGCAATTGGTATACTCAATACCCTGGGATGGCTCTGAGAGAATTTTTCTTCTGTTCATTATAAATGATTTATTCTGCAAACTGGTGAGTGCATATGTACACATATGTATGTTTGGTGTTCAGCATGGGTCCTGATCAATGATGCATGTCAATATTTTTTCCCCAATATATTTTCAATACTTTTTCCCTATTATTATGCCAATATTGATGCGGCAATTTCCGCAATGTAATTTAAATAACGTTATGTGCTTATGCTCACTAACCTGTAACCATCCTTCATGTTAATCATATGTATTCTGTGTTTTCAGTATAATCTGCTATTGTCACAATCACTCCTGAGGAAGCTATTCATAGCGAAACTAGTAGAGTGGCGACCTAGCAATTGCATCTTTGATCACTGAGTCACACGTCTTCAATGGATGGTTATGATATTTTATGTATTTTCTGTTTTTGTCATGTAATAAAATTTAATTTTTTTTAGTTCTGATTTCTTTGTCAATCTCTATCTAGCACCGTATTTAAAAATCCCAGGGTATTGAGTATACCCACTGCCCCCCCATTTCCATTTTCCTATTACGTGGAGTCTAGCTATCCAGTAAGGACACAGCCTTTTCTTATCGCGGTAAAAGGTGCACTTTTGGGTGTATAGTCGCCTACCATCCTTGGGACACGACTGCAAAGGATTCTTTCAGATTATTTGTTTGGACACTTTCATGAACTGATCATTGTTATTTATTCATTTCATATATATTTATTATTTCACTTACATAGCATGGCAATTTTATTTTATTTTATTTTTATTTCTCTGGACATGAAGTCTGCAACATTTACCTATATAGAAGAGTGCAAAAAAATCCCTATTTTCCTGTGACCCTGAAACAAGGTTTAAATGTTCTTGTTACAACTATAATTGGTGCTATATAAATCCTGAATAATAATAATTATAATTTTACATGCACAGGAAAAATTTAAAAATTGCACTGGACACGAAGTCTGCGACATTTACATATAAAAAACTAATAAAAAATGTAGGGCTGCGGAAATTAACGATTAATTGTTCGAATAATCGTTAATTTCTTTGATCGATCAAAATAATTTTGATCGAGGACGATCCGCGGAGTGAGCTCCGCGGTCTCGTCCATAGGAAAGGCCGCAGCTTCGGCCTAGCTCCGGAGCCGCGGCCATCTTGGTCCACCCGGCGGCGGCCTAGTAGCAGCACGCTGAGGTCATCATCAGCCGCCTGCTTGTGCCATCTACTCTGCGGTTCTGCCTGGATTTTACGGTATGGGTGGAGATGTGGGGAGATGTGGACATTACAGCATGGGGGGGGGGCAGATGTGGACATTACAGTATGGGGGCAGATGTGGACATTACAGTATGGGGGCAGATGTGGACATTACAGTATGTGGGGCAGATGTGGACATTACAGTATGGGGGCAGATGTGGACATTACAGTATGTGGGGCAGATGTGGACATTACAGTATGGGGCAGATGTGGACATTACAGTATGGGGGAGATGTGGACATTACCGTATGGGGGCAGATGTGGACATTACAGTATGGGGGCAGATGTGGACATTACAGTATGGGGGGAGATGTGGACATTACAGTATGGGGGAGATGTGGACATTACAGTATGGGGGCAGATGTGGACATTACAGTATGTGGGGCAGATGTGGACATTACAGTATGGGGGCAGATGTGGACATTACAGTATGGGGCAGATGTGGACATTACAGTATGTGGGGCAGATGTGGACATTACAGTATGGGGGCAGATGTGGACATTACAGTATGGGGCAGATGTGGACATTACAGTATGTGGGGCAGATGTGGACATTACAGTATGGGGGCAGATGTGGACATTACAGTATGGGGCAGATGTGGACATTACAGTATGGGGGAGATGTGGACATTACAGTATGGGGGAGATGTGGATATTACGGTATGAGGGGAGATGTGGATATTACGGTATGGGGGGAAATGTGGAAAATTTGAAAAACTGTATGTGCGTTATAATTAATCGAAATTAGTCAATTAATCGATTAAAAAAAAATAGATTAAACGAACACGAAAATTTTAATCAGTAACAGCCCTAAAAAAAATCCCTATTTCCCAGTGACCTGAAACCAGGTTCAAATGTTCTTGTTACAAGTATAATTGGTGCTGTATAAATCCTGAATAATGATAATAATAATTTTTATTTTAAAATGCACAGAATTTTTTTATTTTTTTTAATTTTACCACAAAAAACTGGGAAAACGTATTGACTCGGGTATAAGCCTAGGTTGAGAATGCAGCAGCTACTGTAAGCGGAAAAGAGGGTCAACAATGCCCATTTGCAGCCTCACTGTGCCTAACCTCACTATGCCCATTGCAACCTCACTGTGCCCATCCTCACTGTGCCCATTACAACCTCACTGTGCCCATTACCTCACTGTGCCCATTACCTCACTGTGCCCATTACAACCTCACTGTGCCCATTACCTTACTGTGCCCATTACCTCACTGTGCCCATTACCTCACTGTGCCCATTGCAACCTCACTGTGCACATAACCTCACTTTGCCCATTACAACCTCACTGTGCCCATTGCAGCGTACCTGAAATTCTTGACAGGCTGTTCCACAGTTGCGGAATGCCGGCCACCAGCATACTGGAAGCAGTGCGGCCGCTTTATGGGGGCGTTAGACTAATTTGCCTCTCAGTCCAGTCCACCCCATAAGACTGGCGTTACACTAACAGTGTAGCGCAAGTCGGCGGGGACTCTTTCCGTGCTGCCCCCCTGCAAAGTGCTGCCCTAGGCCTGGGCCTTGTTGGCCTAGGCCAGGATACAGCGTTGGCCCAAGGTACACTGACTCGAGTATTAGCCGAGAGGGGTATTTCAGCCCTAAAAAAGGGGCTGAAAAACTCGGCTTATACTCGAGTATATACAGTAAGGCCGTGTACACACGATCAGTTTTACCGATGAAAACAGTCCGATGGACTTTTCTCATCGGACAAACCGATCGTGTATGGGACCCACCGGTCTTTTTTCCATCGGTGAGAAAAAATAGAACATGTTTTAAATTTATCCGATGGGAAAAAAAACGATAGCAAATTCCGATCGTCTGTGTGGAACTCCATCGGACGAAAAACCCACGCATGCTCAGAATCAAGTCGACGCATGCTCAGAAGCATTGAGCTTAATTTTTCTCGGCTTGTCGGAGTGTTTTACGTCACAGCGTTTGGGACGGTCGGATTTTTGACTGATGGTGTGTAGGCAAGACTGATGGAAGTCAGCTTCATCGGATTTCCGATGGAAAAATCCATCGGATTAGAATCCATAGGAAATCCGATTGTGTGTACAGGGCTTAACTATAATTGGTGCTGTATAAATCCTGAATAACAATAATAAAAATAATTTTTATTTTAACATGCACAGAAAAAACTTAAAAAATTGCACTGGACACAAAGTCTGCAACATTCACATATAAAAAAAATATAAAAAATTCCCTATTTCCCTGTGACCTGAAACCAGGTTCAAATGTTCTTGTTACAACTGTCTTCATGCTGCAGCTGTTAGAAACACCACTATCACTTTTACAGCTTTGTGATTCATGTCCTCAGCTGCCTCTCAACAATTGCTGCTGATAGATGTAACCGTCAGTCACACCGCTGTAAGAACAAATGAGCAACATGACCAGTGCATCACGTAACTGTTTCCAGAGACAGCTTAGCTGGGAGCGCAAGAAATCTGCATTAAGATGGAGAAAGGGAGCTACTATTACATATAGGGGCTGAAGATATATTATATCCTTTTTTATATACTGCCTTTTATTTCTCCATTTTACACACATTTCTTTTTTTATACTTTTTTCTATGCTAATCTCTTGTATTTTGAATTGAATGGTAATGATCTATTGCAGAAGCTCTTACAATTTTAATTCTATAAACAGAAACTTTAACCGCCGTTAAGCATCAAGCTATTTTAGGCATCTTATACTTCTCGTAGGCATGTATTTCTATCAGAGAATTGGCATTTCTTTCATTCGCTCTGTTGATGTTATGTGATAGTGAGATACCGGAGGGGTAGCCCCACTATGACAGATGCAGCCACAACAGCTGCAAGAATGTGACGTGCAGGATGTGTAAACTTAGTTCACAGATTTCTGCCAAGCCATAGAATTCTTGTGTGGATGAAACAAATGATCATCATTAGAGCAATAAAGCTAAAAGAAAAATGTTACTTTAACCACTTGACCTCCGGAGAATTTACCCCTCCCCCCCCCCCCCCTTCATGACATGACAGGCCATTTTTTGCGAAACGGCACTGCGTTACTTTTACTGACAATTGCGCGGTCACGTGACACTGTACCCAAATAATATTTATGTAATTTATGTCCAATAGGATCGCCTGTCCTTTCAGCCAATCGGGTGGCGGGTCTCAATACCTGCTTCCTGATTGGCTGGGAGGAGGATCAGTGTTACAATAGTGAATATTCATTCGCCATTGTAACACACCTGGGTGGGCTTGGTTTGCATTCTCTGCGCCCCAAGCCCACCCTATTTTGAAGCCTATTAGAGCCTCTGGCTCTAATCAGGTGCTCCAAAAAAAACACCTCTGCCATTGGAATCCATGCATCTGGCATCCTGCAAAGGGCCGGTTGCATGGTTTAGGGGGGTGGCGCCCATGCGCCCTTAATGGACAGGCCGCCCCTGCTTTCTATCTATTTACTAATGCGAGTAAGGGGGAGAGCAGGGCTCTCTGGAAGTGCCCTTTTCTGGACTCATTGGAAATAAGTTAAAGCTCTGCTACATCCGAGCTGAGGAGGAGGCATTAAGGACTTGGTCCCCTCCTTGGTTCCCCCCTTAAGGGGGAAGGAAGTATGGAAGACAGTAGAGGGAAAGTCAGGCTAATCACTCCAGCCAAAGCTGAGGAGCAAGCATCTCCTAGTTAGGCAGTTATACACTTCGTTGAGAACAGCTGTGGATTAATGAAGTTGGATCTGTTATGCTGCCACTCAACTTTATACAGTAAATACATTTATTGGTCAACTTTGGCCTCTGTGAATGTTTGTACAAGGAATGAGATCCACAGCCAAGTCTAGGGAGTATCAAAGTAGACATTGTCTGTGTAAACCTGGCTGTTGAGCCCAGGAAGGAATGAGGGGGGTATCTAGTGTGTGGACATCCATGGGAGTGAGGGGGTTGAACAGGCACAGCCAGGAGGGTGAAGGGGTCCGACCACCATCCTCACAAAGGGGAGTACAATTTGGGCTGGAAAGTACAGTATGTGTGCCCTGGAAGTTGTTACTACTTGCAAGGTGGCCGGGCTACTCACTACAGCCACACACGGGGCAGCCTGGGTCACGCTTACATGTGGGGCAATTGATGGGCCAAAAAACACACTTTAACCACTTTAATACCGGGCACTTTTACATCCTTCCTGCCCAGGCCAATTTTCAGCTTTTGGCGCTGTCGCACTTTGAATGACAATTGCGCGGTCATGCAACACTGTACCCAAACAAAATTTTTATAATTTTGTTCACACAACTAGAGCTTTCTTTTTATGGTATTTAATCCCAACTGGTTTTTTTTATCTTTTGCTAAATAAGCGAGAAAAAAAACTAAAATTTAGAAAAAACATGTTTTTCTTTGTTTCTGTTATAAAATTTTGCAAATAAATAATTTTTCTTCATAAATTTAGGGCAAAATGTATTTTGCACTGATTCTTTGGTGAAAATAACCCAAATCAGTGTATATTATTTAGTCTGTAGGAAAGTTATACAGTCCACAAATGGCATATATCTGAAAATTGATCAATCCCAAATGTACCGATGGCCTATCTAATTTCTTGAGGCAGGCCCAAAAAAAGCCAGGATAGTACAAAAAAAAACAACAAATAACCCTTTTTGGAAAGTAGACAGTCCAAGGTATTTAGCATGGCGAGTTTTTTGAAGTTGTAATTTTTTTTTCATAACTTTTTGGAACAGGAAGAAATAATAAAACAATAACTTTCCCCACATGCTGTGAGCAGTACAGTGTCATCATATAATTGGTGTGGCGGTGATCAGGGACACTGATTGGTGACAGCACAAAAAAAAATTAATAATTGTTTTTACATTTTTTATTAAATTTTTTTTTTTTTTTTTACGATTTATCTTTTCTAACACACTGTGACCAGAGCAATATAATGTTACCAGAGTAACATTGTACTACTCTAGAGAAGTGATCAGGTTTGTTTTTTTTTGTTTGTTTTTTACACATTATGATTGCTTATAGCAGTGCATTACATTGCTATAAGCAAGAATATTACTTAAAGCGGAGTTCCACCCAAAAATGGAACTTGCGCTTTTCGGAACCCTCCCCCCTCCGGTGTCACATTTGGCACCTTTCAGGGGGGAGGGGGGTGCAGATACCCGTCTAAGACAGGTATTTGCACCCACTTCCGGGAATACACTTCTGCGGCAGACACGCCCCTACCCGCACTCCCCCGCTGTCTTCTGGGAAACACACTGTTCCCAGGAGAGAGCGGGGACCAGTGACGCATGCGCAGTAGGGAACCGGGCAGTGAAGCCGCAAGCCTTCACTTCCTGATTGGAAAGTAATAGTGCAGCGCTAAATATAGACCAGTAAAAACTGGACTGTAACTCAAATGTGACCATAAAAAGAAACACAAAAAAAAGAAAGAAGGGGCAGGTTGAATACCCAACCCAATATATAAAGTGTCCACAACACTAAACAATGTGATAAGTGTCCAAAAAGGTGAATAAATGGCATGGAGTGGATGGAGTAATTCTTGCACGGATCTTCACGTGAATGATGACATAAATGTGTGCTTACCGGAAATGTTGGACCCGAATGTCATACGACAGCGGATCAATCGAGCTTAAGAGTATCCCCAGCGGCTGTCCACAGGAACGTCACCGAATCGCTGATGGATGATGAAATGCACCAGCTGGGCAATCAGATGACCTCAATCCTGGATGGAACCAGATGGATCGAAAACTTCTCAAATCTTCGATATCCTCGAGGCTGGAGGTCTCCCCAAAAGATTGGCTTTCTGGATCCTGGTACTCAACCAGGCATGCCCCTGTAGACGTCCTGGTAGGAACGAAACGCGTCGGGCTATACATTTTGCTTCCCACATTGCCTTTTAATGTATGAACTGTGATCACCTTTTAACTTTGTATGTTGTTTTTTTTTATTAAAAACCCATTGTTTTGACCTACACCAGTGGAGCACCATATTTTTTCTTCTCTTTGAATGATTCGGCGAGGAAAAGTTTTTTCAGTTTCTCCATTCGGTCTCTCTGCAATACCCTTGTCGGGGTATTTTTATATTGAAGCTTGATTGTATCCCATTGTCTGGTTGAGTACCAGGATCCAGAAAGCCAATCTTTTGGGGAGACCTCCAGCCTTGAGGATATCGAAGATTTGAGAAGTTTTCGATCCATCTGTCCATCAATCCAGGATTGAGGTCATCTGATTGCCCAGCTGGTGCATTTCATCATCAATCAGCAATTTGGTGACGTTCCTGTGGACAGCCGCTAGGGATACTCTTAGGCTCGATTGATCCGCTGTCGTATGACATTCGGGTCCAACATTTCCGGTAAGCACACATTTATGTCATCATTCACGTGAAGATCCGTGCAAGAATTACTCCATCCACTCCATGCCATTTATTCACCTTTTTGGACACTTATCACATTGTTTAGTGTTGTGGACACTTTATATATTGGGTTGGGTATTCAACCTGCCCCCTCTTTTTTTTTTTGTGTTTCTTTTTATGGTCACATTTGAGTTACAGTCCAGTTTTTACTGGTCTATATGTAGCGCTGCACTATTACTTTCCATTTTGTTTGAATTTGTCACATTCCAGTACAGCTGCTTCACCTCCCTCTTTAGGGTTGTTAATATTTATGTGTTTTTGGGTAGCGCATTTATACCCTTTTTACTTTCACTTCCTGATTCCCTCACCGAGAATGGGGGTGGCAGCATCCAAGGACCGAGCGACTGCTCGACCTCGTCTGCCGACATTGCGGGCGCACTGGACAGGTAAGTGTCCATTTTTTAAAAGTCAGCTGCTGCAGTATTTGTAGCTGCTGGCTTAAAAAAAAAAAATTCGCCGGAACCTCCGCTTTAATTAAACTGATTTATTTTGTTTGTTTTGTTGTGATTAGCTGTGATTGGCCAGAGCTAATCATATGGTACAGATGGGCTATGCTTGGCCCTGTCTAAACCATGTGATCACAATGACCAATCACAGCTAGCAACACAATTGTACACAATGGATGGCATGAGAGGAAGCCATTCATTCTTTACAACTGTCATATGACGTCCACCCGGATCGATGAAAGTCCCGCCCGGCCGTCTTTTTGCTAACCACCCATGGTTACCACCCATTTTTACCCCACCACTGTGAACAAACCCTTAATCATGTGATTTAAAATGAGAGATGTTATAATATTTATGCTTTAGATGCATTTAGAGTGGAAATACTATTTATTTAGTGAATTAGAAGTTACTACCATTGCAAGACTTGTAGACTTTTAAGGTTTTGTTTTGCCCTTGTTATATTTCGTATTTTACAACGCTACAATAAAAATCCCAATGTAAGACATAATCCTGTACGTGTTAAAAAAAAATCCATTTATTTCTCAAATCCCCCAAAAAAATGATTGATCCTAAAAGATTATGATCTCGTGATTGGCCATGTGGCTGGGACTTACGGTGTTGACTGTAGAGGTTAACTTCTTGGTGTTAGAAGAATAAAAACAGCTTTTTTCATTAATAACCTCTGATCTTGGAGACTTTCCCAAGTCATTCAAGGTGACTGAAATTTCCAGACTGGAAAACGTAACTGTAGCAAAGGGCAGACCCTGATGTTGTTGTAAAGGATCACTGTGGGCAGAAAGGGAGGGCACACCGGCTAGTTAGTGATTATTATAAAACCTTCAGGAGAACGGGAGCAAGTTGATGAGAAGTCATGTTCTGGGGATTAAATACAACAGCTCTGAAAAAAATACTTTATAGATGGGGCTGCCAAAGACGTGGGATTAAATAGAAAGCAAAAAATAGAAGCTGATCAACTGTGAAAGGATATTCTGTATCACACACAATATTTACATACAACATTTCCAAGGAATCCGACCATTGGGTATTGGGTCCAATTAAGAAAAAAGCATCCAAGTGGTGCTGGGACTTTGACGTGAGTTCATACAAAGTAGTGAAAGGACCGAAACATTCAGAGAGCTCATGGGCTCAGGTTAGGCTACTCAAAACAGACAAGGCTACCCTCAAGGGTGTACCTAGCAGGTTAGCAGAAAAAGACGTGCACCAATGGAAGTAGCGCCTGACCGAAAGAAGGGGACCCATTCACACCTCACCATTTTGTACCTTGAAGCTCCAAAATGCTAAAGGAGAAAAAATCAATTATTCTCTATGGACTTGGTTCACATCTCCACTCAAAGTCACCTGAAGCCAAATGGCTGAAGCTCAAAAAAGTTCTGGAGCTTTTTTTGCTTACCCCTAACCCTAATATTAACCCCTAATCCTAAACCTAACCCTAATATTAACCCCTAATCCTAAACCCTAACCGTAATATTACCCCTAACCTTAATCCCAACCACTATATTGACCCCTAACCCTAACCACTAACCCTAATATTAACCCCTGATCCTAACCCTAATATTAACCCCTAACCCTAATCCCAACCCCTATATTGACCCCTAACCCTAATCCCAAACCCTAATAATTGACCCCTAACCCTAATACAGTATTAACCCCTAATTCAAAACCATTGGCCCTGCCCACCACCACACAGAATGCCCACCCCTGCTATCGATTGGCCACGAACAACAAAAGCACGACTCTGTGATTGGCTGCTCTTACGGGCCACTTATTGCTGACATAGGATTCCATGCAGCGTGCCTGCCTTAGTTCTCTCCTTATTCTTCTTTAAGAGCAGCCCTGAGAAGCTAGCATGACCGGCTAACTCTGTCAGTGAAGTTCTGGCACCTGTCACACTGGCCCCCACCTGTCTCACTGGCCCCCACAAGTCACACTGCCCCCCCAGCTGTCCCACTGGCCCCCACCTGTCACATTGCTCCCCACCTGTAACATTGCCCCCCCACCTATCAAACTGCCCCCCTAGCTGTCACACTGGCCCCAACCTGTCACATTGCCCCCACCTGTCACATTGCCCCCACCTGTCACACTGCCCCCCCACCTGTCACACTGGCCCCCCACCTGTCACACTGCCCCCCACCTGTCACACTGGCCCCCACCTGTCACACTGCCCCCCACCTGTCACACTGGCTGCCCACCTGTCACACTGGCCCCCACCTGTCACATTGGCCCCCACCTGTCACATTGGCCCCCACCTGTCACATTGCCCCCCCACCTGTCACATTGGCCCCCACCTGTCACACTGGCCCCCCACCTGCCACACTGCCCCCCCACCTGTCACACTGGTCCCCCACCTGTCACACTGGCCCCCACCTGTCACACTGGCCGCCCACCTGTCACACTGGCCCCCACCTGTCACATTGGCCCCCACCTGTCACATTGCTCCCCCACCTGTCACATTGGCCCCCCCACCTGTCACATTGGCCCCCACCTATCACACTGCCCCCCCAACTGTCACAATGGCCACCACCTGTCACACTGCCCCCCCCACCTGTCAAACTTCCCCCCATCTTTCACACTGGCTCCCCACCTGTCACACCCCCCCCCCACCTATCACACTGGCCCCCACCTGTCACACTTGCCCCCCCACCTGTCACACTGGCCCCCAACTGTCACACTGGCCCCCCACCTGTCACACTGGCCCCCAACCTGTCACACTGGCCCCCCACTTGTCACACTGGCCTCCCACCTGTCACACTGGCCCCCCACCTGTCACACTGGCCCCCCCACCTGTCACACTGCCCCCCCACCTGTCACACGGCCCTGCCACCTGTCACACTGGCCCCCACCTGTCACACTGCCCCCATACCTGTCACACTGCCCCCCTCCCACCTGTCACACTTTCCTCCACCTGTCACACTGCTGGATTTGGCTGTCTCTTTGCTATGTGGGAATGTCTCTTTGCTATATGTGGATGTTTCTTTCCTGGATTGGGCTGCTTTTTTTGTTTGTTTTTTACTGGATTGGGCTGTCTCTTTGGCATCTTATGGCACATTATTTTGCAATTTAAAAGAAATTTTGCAGTTTCATGTTAAAATGTTTTAATACTTTCTACTGTTTATAAAATGGTAGACATTTTTATTTTTTTTCTTGGGGGGGGCTTGAGGGTGCAAGTAGCTGGTGTTGCCTAGGGCGAAAATAATCTAGAACTGGCCTGGCTGTCTATATACTACCCTAGCCTGTCCATATACCTGCGGACAACGGCTGGCATGAGGAAGTGAGCAGGTGCCGCCACTATTCATCTTCTAACCAGGTCCAGGGGGGCAGGCGCGGGCCTGTGGACCACAGCTGAAGAAATAGATGGAGAGGCACCTCAAAAATCTCCACTCTCGCCACCTCCACCATATACATGGGCATGGCAAATGGGGGTGGGGTCAAGGGCGGAGCCAATGGGGGCAGCAAAATTAAGTTTCGCCTAGGGTGTCAAAAATCTTGGCACCTGCCCTGACAGGCAGCTGCTTCAGCTGCCCACAGTTAAAATGGTTGCAGCCAGACTCAGTGGAGGGAGATTTCTGCAGCATATTTGGCAAGTACAGAACACAGAATATATTAAATATTCCTTCCTTATCCCCCGAGAGGCAATCAGATTTTCCCTGGATCAACTTTACCTATAAATGTCAGTACCCAGTTATATTATGTACATTGTGACAGCAGGAAGGTAAAGTCACCTGGTTGCGTCCAGGGGGGTAGATATATTTCGCCCAGATTCAGGCTTTACGCCGACTTATACAACTAGGTAGAGAGTTAATGAAGCCCAGCTGAGACTAGTGGGCTCATTGATGACTCATACCTCTAGGGAGAGGGCTGGGCGTCGTGCAGACAGGGAGTTGATGAGGCCAGCTGAAGCTTGTCAGCTCATTTAGGCCTCTATAAGAACTCCCAGCTTCATTAGGGGTTAGCTCATGCCTGGAAGCAGACCTGTGTGGACTTCCTGGAGAGAGTGAACCCTTGTGCGGTGAGAGAAAGCCTGTGTGGCTATTTGCTTGGACATTTAAAACCAGGGACTTAGGGACTAGGACAGCACTAGGCTGATCCCAGTTGTTAGTTAGGAAACCTGTATGTTTAGTCAGAGGTCAAGTTGACCAGGATTTATTTTGTTTATGTTTCTTTTGCCTTGCTGTGTTTTTGTCACTGTAAATAGAAAATAAACCGCACCTTTTTGATTTTGAAAACCACAACCTCCGTCTGCTGGGCCTGTTTTTGTGTGGGGAGCCCATCCCGGGGGTCACACACACCCGCTGCCGAGCTAACCCCCCCTCACAGTTGGTGGAGAACCAGTGGCAGTTTTTTTTTAGGCCAGCATGGAGGAGATACTGAAACAGCTGGCTCTAGCAAATGCCAATCAACAGCAGACAAATGCAGGTTTGCAAAAGAGCCTTGCAGCCCAGCAGCAGACAAACGCAACTTTGCAACGGAGTCTGGAGGCTCAGCAACAAGCCCAGCAGCAATCTGAGGCCCGCTTCATAGACCTATTGCAGAGGCAAGAGCAGAGACTACAACAACAGATGGAAGCAGTAATGCAGCAACGTCCGCAGACCAGTGAGGAAAGCCGTCCCACTAATACCGCGTCCTTTGGGGTGAGTCGTTTATTGACAAAAATGACTGGAGAGGATGATCCAGAGGTATTTTTGACCACATTTGAAAGGACTGCTGAAAGAGAAAAGTGGCCTGAGGAGCAGTGGGCTGGACTGGTGGCTCCTCTGTTAACTGGTGAATCGCAGAAAGCTTACTATGACCTGGAGCCTGACCAAGCAAAAGACTATGTGATGCTAAAAGCTGAAATATTGGCAAGGCTGGGTGTCACCCTGGCTGTCCGGGCTCAGCGTGTGCATAACTGGACTTTCCAGCTTGGAAAACCCCCCAGGTCTCAAATGTATGATCTCATTCACCTGAGCAGAAAGTGGCTACAGCCAGAGACTTTGTCCGCACCAAAGATTGTGGAACGTGTTGTAATGGATCGGTTTTTGAGAGCTCTTCCTACTGCCATCCAAAAGTGGGTAAGCCATGGAGACCCAGAGACGGCCGATGGTCTTGTGGATCGTGTGGAGAAATACTTGGCTACAGAGAACCTGACGGCCTCTTCCAGAGACACTCGGACTTTCCACCCTAAGACCAGACCATCCCCAGGGGCGGATAAGATGATTCCAAGGGGTAAGGGTGGAGAGAGTGAGAGGGTGGGAGCTCTACCCCAAGTTTGGCGAGAACAGCCTGGGAAATCAGCGGCTCAAGAGGCGGCAAGAAGGATCGTTTGCTACCGCTGCCGGCAAGCGGGACATATTGCAGCCAATTGCCCGGTTGTGGAGGAACCCATGCAGTGTGACTTTCTGACGGGCAGACGTCAGTCGCTGTGTGCGACAGTCGCATGCACTGCCATTCGAGGAACTGAGAAACATTTATGCAAAATGTGTGTTAATGGTAGAAATGTTGTGGTATTGCTGGATTCAGGTAGCCTTGTGACCCTGATAAAGGCTGAGTTAGTTAAAACAGAGGTCTCTGGGAATAGCAAGGTAGCTGTTATTTGTGTGCATGGGGACACCCGAGAGTATCCAGTGACTACAGTGTGTTTCGAGACCCCCAAAGGTACCCTCTCTCATCCAGTGGGCTTAGTATCTCAGTTACCGCATGACGCCATTGTGGGAAGGGATTTTCCGAAGTTCTGGGAACTGTGGGATGATCCTGAGCCCCCCACTGGTGCCCCTATGTACCAGGAATGTGATAGCCAGAACTTCCCTGAGAGTGGTGAGGACTCTCCGGAATTTCCCTTGTCAGTATTGGCAGGGGAGACTCAAGAAACTGGAGAGGAGCCCACCTCCTCAGACGAAAACCTACCGTCTGTGGAGTTTTCTGATCTTGAGGTTCACAGGGAAAACTTTGCCACAGAACAGTTGAAAGACCCCGCCCTAATAAAGGCACGGGAAAACGTAGTGAAAATAGATGGCGAGTTAGTGAACCCAGATAATACCTGCACTTACCCATACTTCAGCGTAGAGAAGGACCTACTGTATCGGGTGGCAAAAAGGGCAGAAGAAACCGTTGAGCAGCTTGTGGTGCCCAAACCTTACAGGAAGTTGGTGTTGGAGTTGGCCCATGGGCACATTCTTGGAGGTCATCTGGGGACAGAGAAAACCCGAGAGAGGATATTACAGAGATTCTATTGGCCGGGGGTGATGAAGGACATAGAAAATTATTGTTCCTCCTGCCCTGTGTGTCAGAGGTCGGCCCCGATGCCACATTTCCGTAGCCCGCTGGTCCCTCTACCCATCATTGAGGTCCCGTTTGAGAGGATCGCCATGGATTTGGTAGGTCCTATAATCAAGTCCGCCAGGGGGCACCAGTACATATTAGTTATAATGGACTATGCCACCCGTTATCCAGAAGCGATCCCTCTCCGAAATACCTCGGCCAAAACCATAGCCAAAGAGCTATCTCTTGTGTTTAGCCGGGTGGGTATTTGTAAAGAACTGCTTACGGACCAAGGTACACCCTTTATGTCCCGGGTTATGAAGGAGCTGTGTAAATTGTTCAAAGTGACGCAATTACGTACATCTGTGTATCACCCCCAAACCGATGGGCTGGTTGAAAGATTCAACAAAACCCTAAAACAAATGTTGAAGAAAGTGGTGGATAGAGATGGAAAGGATTGGGACTGTCTACTTCCTTATCTGATGTTTGCTATTAGGGAGGTGCCCCAATCCTCTACGGGATTCTCCCCCTTTGAGTTACTGTATGGGAGACACCCAAGAGGGCTGTTGGATATTGCCAAGGAAACTTGGGAAAGTGAGAGTTCTCCCCACAGGAGTGTGATTGAGCATGTCGCCCTGATGCAAGACCGAATTGCACAGGTAATGCCCATCGTGAAGGAACATTTGGCCCAAGCGCAGTTAGCACAGCAGAGAGTGTACAACCGTGGAGCCAAGACCCGTACCTTTTCCCCGGGGGATAGGATACTGGTACTTGTCCCTACGGTTGAAAGTAAATTCCTTGCCAAATGGCAAGGCCCCTACGAGATAATGGAAAAAGTGAGCGAAGTGAATTACAAGGTCAGACAACCAGGAAGGCGAAAGCCCGAACAGATCTATCACGTTAACCTGTTGAAAGCCTGGAGGGATAGAGAGTCCCTAGTCGCAGACACTTGGTCACCAGCTCAAACTGGTTGCGTGATTCCTGAGGTTGGAATCGCAGCCACCTTGTCACAACCCCAACAACAGGAGGTTAAGGAGTTTGTGCTTCGCAACAAGGAGGTATTCTCTGAGCTGCCGGGACAAACATCTGGGGTAGAGCATGACATTATTACCCCGCCCGGTGAAAGGGTGAAGTTAAAACCCTATCGGATCCCAGAGGCCCGACGGGAGGCAATACGGGAGGAAGTACAGAAAATGCTGAACTTAGGGGTGATAGAGGAGTCCCAAAGTGATTGGTCTAGTCCCATTGTGTTGGTGCCTAAACCGGATGGGAGCTGGCGATTTTGTAACGATTTTCGTCAGTTGAACAAAGTTACAAAATTTGACACCTACCCCATGCCACGTATAGATGAGTTGATCGACCGGCTGGGAACAGCCCGATACATGACGACTCTTGACCTCACAAAAGGGTATTGGCAAATCCCCCTGGCCAAGTCGGCCAAAGAGAAAACCGCATTTGTAACCCCAGACGGGGCGTTCCAATATAAAAGAATGCCGTTCGGGTTACAGAATGCGCCGGCCACATTCCAGCGGAAAATGGACCAGATGCTGAGGCCCCATCGGAAGTATGCTGCGGCTTACCTGGATGACGTAATTGTCCATAGCACAGATTGGGCCTCACATCTGCCAAAAGTGCAAGCAGTCCTGGACTCTGTTCGGGAAGCGGGGTTTACGGCTAACCCCAAGAAGTGTACCATTGGGCAGGAGGAGGCCAAATATCTTGGGTACACCATTGGGAGGGGAGTAATAAAACCCCAACTCAACAAAGTCGAGGCCATCCAGAGTTGGCCACGTCCCAACAGCAAGAAGCAGGTACGAGCCTTTCTGGGAATCGCTGGGTATTATCGGCGATTCATTCCCCACTTTGCTTCTAAGGCTGTGCCCCTAACCAACCTGACGAAGGGGAAAGGGTCGGTCATGATTAAATGGACCCCCGAGGCTGAGGCAGCATTCCAATTCTTGAAACAAGCCTTATGTAGCCAGCCAGTGTTGTACTCACCCGACTTCTCTAAAGACTTTGTCGTACAAAGTGATGCGTCAGATGTGGGGTTAGGAGCAGTATTGTCCCAGGTCTGGAACGGGGAAGAGCACCCAGTCATTTACCTCAGCAGGAAGTTGAAGTCCCATGAGGTAAATTACGCCACCGTTGAAAAGGAGTGTTTAGCGGTGAAGTGGGCTCTAGATTCCCTTCGGTACTATCTGCTAGGTAGGCACTTTGACATGGTTACGGATCACGCTCCGTTAAAGTGGATGGCTCAAAACAAGGAAACAAATAGAAGAGTGAATAGGTGGTTCCTGGCCCTCCAGGAATTCAACTTCACAGTAAAGCATCGCCCTGGCGTTCAAATGGGGAATGTGGATGCTTTGTCTCGAGTACATGAATGCCTGATTGCTGGTGTTCCAACCCCGAGGTTAAAACAAGAGGGGGGGGGTATGTGACAGCAGGAAGGTAAAGTCACCTGGTTGCGTCCAGGGGGGTAGATATATTTCGCCCAGATTCAGGCTTTACGCCGACTTATACAACTAGGTAGAGAGTTAATGAAGCCCAGCTGAGACTAGTGGGCTCATTGATGACTCATACCTCTAGGGAGAGGGCTGGGCGTCGTGCAGACAGGGAGTTGATGAGGCCAGCTGAAGCTTGTCAGCTCATTTAGGCCTCTATAAGAACTCCCAGCTTCATTAGGGGTTAGCTCATGCCTGGAAGCAGACCTGTGTGGACTTCCTGGAGAGAGTGAACCCTTGTGCGGTGAGAGAAAGCCTGTGTGGCTATTTGCTTGGACATTTAAAACCAGGGACTTAGGGACTAGGACAGCACTAGGCTGATCCCAGTTGTTAGTTAGGAAACCTGTATGTTTAGTCAGAGGTCAAGTTGACCAGGATTTATTTTGTTTATGTTTCTTTTGCCTTGCTGTGTTTTTGTCACTGTAAATAGAAAATAAACCGCACCTTTTTGATTTTGAAAACCACAACCTCCGTCTGCTGGGCCTGTTTTTGTGTGGGGAGCCCATCCCGGGGGTCACACACACCCGCTGCCGAGCTAACCCCCCCTCACAACATTTAGGAGAGAATCCAGGCCTTTTTTAAAGCAATTTACTGAGCTTGCCAGAACCACCTCCGGAGTCTATTCCACATTTTCACAGCTCTTACTGTGAAGAAGCCTTTCCGCATTTGGAGATGAAATCTATTTTCCTCTAGACGAGGAACCAAGTTCACTACCTGGACCCCTTATATATTTGTACATGTTGATCGTATCCCCCTTAATCTCCTCTTCTCAAGAGGGAATAAATTCAGTTCCTATAATCTTTCCTCATAGCTGAGCTCCTCCATGCCTCTTATCAGTTTGGTTGCCCTTCTCTGCACTTTCTCCAGTTCCCCGATATCGTTTTTGAGAACTGGTGCCCAAAACTGAACTGCATATTCCAGATGAGGTCTTACAAATGATTTGAACAGGGGCAAAATTATATCTCTCTCTCTGGAGTCCATACCTCTCTTAATACAAGAAGGGATTTTGCTCACTTTGTAAACCACAGCTTGGCATTGAATGCTATTTTTAAGCTTATGATCTACCAGAACACCCAGACAGTGGCGTCTGGTGCTCAATTTTTTTTTTGGGAGGGGGTGGAAAACAAACCTGTTTTTTTCACTGAGTTTTGGGTGCCATAGTTTAGCCATGTCATCATGGAAAGGGCAATGGTCCCTATACTGTATATACCACACATGAACTGAACTGGTAAAATCTGAAATATGAAAGATCACTGGCGGATTGTTTACTTGTCTCAATAACAGATCTTCTGCATTTGGCCAGTATATGGTTACATGTAGGTAGGTATAACAGTCTGCTTGCTGAAGACTCATGGGCAGAAGATCCATAGCTGTTTAAGTTTGCCTATCGGTAAACATATCTGTAAGACAAAAGAAAATTACACGCTAGTAAAAAATAAACTTTCACAGTTCATAATTGACAAGATTTGAAAACATATGCAAAGATGTTGCCACATTCAGAGGAGCCCCCTCTGAATCCTAAGCTTGCTGACTATTCTTCTTGACTAAAGACCCAGATTCTTTCCAGCCTTATATTCTTAGATGGGAACAAGAATGAGACCTTTCCTTTACCATGGCAAAAATGTGCTATTGTTATCCTATGAGGCATCCAATGCCAACAGATATCAGGAGACCAACTATTAATTCCAAACCCCTTGGAACAGTACACCTGCGACTTTGCACATTTCCAACGGTTCCCAGAGTCTGTTGTAGATGCCAAGAAGATGAAAGGAACGCTACTTCACATTTCCTGGTCCCCCAGAACCCACTTCTCAGTTACCCAGATTATTAACAAACTTACCAGACTGTCCCTCCACAATCATTCCCTAACATTTCTTTTTCGCCTTACGTCCTCATTGAAGGATCAGGATGAACATTTCAGACAAACCTGGTTCTACTGGTTCTACAAACTCTCTCTTGATTAAGACTCCACCTACCATCTTTAACACCTACCTCTCAAAACAAATTTTCCATATAGAAATACACCTTCTGGATCATTGACTAGGGTCATTGGTTCAAATCCCAACCACAACACTACCTGCATGGAGTTTGAATGTTCTCCCTATGCTTGTGTTCCTTCCTGTAACATTTGTGGTGAGCTTGTAACTATGTCGGTTTGTGATTATATTCATTGATTTTTATATATTCGATAAATGGTGTTGTGGTTAATGCACTAGGCTGGTGTGCCCTAAGTTATCTTGTTGTGCATTACGCTCACATTTGAGCTTAAACCTCTTCTTCGCACATTGCTGTCTTCTTCACACTTGGTTCCTCATAGAACTTTTGATCTTCCGTACCACCATCTTGCATTTGAAGACAGCCAGCTGTTAGGTCCTGATTAGGGATGAGCCGAACACCCCCGGGTTCGGTTCGCACCAGAACCTTCGAACGGACCGAAAGTTCGCGCGAATTTTTGAACCCTATTCGTTATAATGGACGCGAACGTTCGAAATCAAAATTGCTAATTACAACGGCCAATATGCATGTTAATGTTATAAAACAGGTTTGGGGACCCGGGTCCTGCCCCAGGGGACATATATCAATGCAAAAAGAAATTTTAAAAACTAAAGTTTTTTCGGGAGCAGTCATTTTAATGATGCATAAAGTGAAAAAAAAAAAGTGAAATTTTCCTTTAAATATGGTACCTGGGGGGTGTCTAAAGTATGCCTGTGAAGTGGCATGTGTTTCCCGTGTTTAGAACTGTCCTTGCACAAAATGACATTTGTAAAGGAAAAAAAGAAGCCATTTAAAACCACTTGCGGCTTTAATGTCATGTCTTGTCCTGGCCGCCATATGGCTGAAAATCCTTGAGAAAAATGGCATGGCTACCCCATCACCCCCCCCCCCCACCCCAGCCCCTTTGGGTCTTGTATGGATACTAAGGGGGACCCCGCACCCAAAATAAAACCCTATACCTACAACCCTATATACTCTGAACAGCAGTATATAGGTGGTGCAAACAAGACATGGACTGTAGGTTTGTTCTTAAGTAGAATCTGAACAGGTACATTATGAAGTGTAGCTACATCCCAAAAAAATCAATTTTTAAGCTTTTTGGAGAACATAGGGAGGGGTTATCACCCCTGTAACATTTGCTGTCTTTGCACATCTGTTCAGAACATGTCACCTCACTTTCCGTCCCAATGACAAATGTTTTTGGAAAAGTGGGGTTTTAATTGAAACAAGGATTGGTGATAAAGCATCAGTAGAGAGGAGATACCTTTTTCCCAAATTAAATCTAACAGGATAGAATTTTCCTTCCTAGGGGTAGATTTCCTCTCACTTCCTGTTTTCTCTTGCCGTTTGCAAGTAGGAGTCGTTTGTAAGTTGGATGTTTGAAAGTAGGGGCCTGCCGTATATACTCTGCAGAAATTTGCCCTATTAGATGTTGGTGTAGCCACAAGACTGGTGGGCACAGGAATGGGCCCTGCTGTGAGTTAATAGATCAAGATTTGTACTTGCATGCACCTGTTGAACCGGGCAGAAAAATTGGGCCTTTGGTGGTGGTGGTGGTGGTGGTGGACGGTGTTGCCACAAGACTGTAAGCCCTCACAGTTACTCTTGGTGGGTGCAGGAATGGGCCCTGCTGTGAGTTATTAGATCAAGATTTGTAATTGCATGCACCTGTTGAACAGGGCAGAAAAATTGGGCCTTTGGTGGTGGTGGTGGTGGTGGACGGTGTTGCCACAAGACTGTAGGCCCTCATAGTTACTCTTGGTGGGCGCAGGAATGGGCCCTGCTGTGAACTATTAGATCAAGATTTGTAATTACACGCCCCTGTTAAACAGGGGCTGAAAAATTGTGCCTTAGGCATTGGTGCTGGTGCCACAACACTGCAACCCCTCACAGATACTGTACTTGGAGCACAGCAGTCACACCTGTTGCGAAGCATCTTTTTAAAAAATTGTAATTACACGCCCCTGTTATACAGGGGCTGAAAAATTGTGCCTTAGGCACTGGTGCTGGTGCCACAACACTGCAACCCCTCACAGATACTGTACTCTGAGCACAGCAATGAGACCTGTTGCAAAGCATTGCCTAAAAATTGTAATTACACGCCCCAACAGGGGCTGAAAAATTGTGCCTTAGGCACTGGTGCTGGTGCCACAACACTGCAACCCCTCACAGATACTGTACTCTGAGCACAGCAGTCACACCTGTTGCGAAGCATCTTTTTAAAAAATTGTAATTACACGCCCCTGTTATACAGGGGCTGAAAAATTGTGCCTTAGGCACTGGTGTGGTGGCATGGATCATTGAGGAGGAGGAAGAGGATAGTCAGTGAACATAACAGGACAGTCACTCAGCATCAGCATAGGCAGTCTTGAAGGGATGTGACATTATAAATTATTCCGTTATATCCGCTTCAGGTGTCTGGTAGCTGGTGGTGATCCAAGACTGATTCATTTTTATGAAGGTCAGTCGATCAACCGAGTCGGTGGACAGGCGCACCCTATGATCGGTGACAAATCCTCCAGCAGCACTGAATGTCCGTTCGGAAAGAACGCTGGATGCAGGACAGGCCAGTAGCTCAATTGCATACTGTGCAAGCTCTGGCCAGTGATCCATCCTCAGGACCCAGTAAGCCAGAGGATTTTCGGTGGGAAAGGTGTCCAAGTCTGACCTTGCCCCTAGGTATTCCTGCACCATGTATATCAGACGCTGGCGATGGTTGCTGGAACCGATCATACCTTGGGGCTGCGGACTAAAAAATTGTCTGAACGCATCGGTCAGACGTCCACCTTCCCCACCGCTCCTTCTGCTACTGACCGAAGCCTCAGCAACTCGTCGTCCAGGACCAGGAGTTTGTAACCTCCCAGTTTCTGGGAACGCGTTGCACAGACCTTTCTGCAAGGCCTCCCTGAGATGTCTCATCCTCTGCTCCCTCTGCGACGGCAAGATAAGGTCCGCAACCTTACCCTTGTACCGTGGATCAAGGAGAGTGGCCAGCCAGTAATGGTCACTCTCCTTGATCCGAAGAACACGAGGATCCTTCCGCAGGCTTTGCAGGATCAGGGAGGCCATGCAGCGTAGGTTAGCTGAGGCATTCGGTCCGGAGTCTTCTGGGTCACTGAGGATGACATGATCGCCAGCCACCTCCTCCCAGCCACGTACAAGTCCACTGGTTTGTTGGGACTGTACATCATCCCTAAAAGACTGCTGCTGCTGATGCTGAGTGCCAGGCTCCACCTCCATGCTCACACAATCCTCCTCCTCCTCCTCCTCCTCCTCCTCTTCCTGTGTGATGGGTGGAACAGAAGGAACATTGTCTGGATAAAGGGGGCCTTGAGAGACAAGGAAGTCCTCCTCTTCCTGCCTCTGTTCTGCCTCAAGTGCCCTGTCCATTATCCCACGCAGCGTATGCTCCAACAGGTGGACAAGAGGTACAGTGTCACTGATGCATGCACTGTCACTGCTCACCATCCTCGTGGCCTCCTCAAATGGTGAGAGGACAGTGCATGCATCCCTGATCATGCTCCACTGGCGTGGGGAAAAAAAGCCAAGCTCCCCTGACCCTGTCCTGGTGCCGTAGTCGCAAAGGTACTCATTGATGGCCCTCTGCTGCGTGTGCAGTCGCTGCAGCATGGCCAACGTTGAGTTCCACCTGGTGGGCATGTCACATATTAGGCGGTTCTTGGGCAGGTTCAGCTCCTTTTGCAGCTCAGTCAGCCGAGCACTGGCATTATAAGATCAGCGGAAATGCACACAGACTTTCCTGGCCTGCCTCAGGACATCCTGTAAGCCTGGGAACCTGCCCAAGAACCGCTGCACCACCAGGTTGAGGACGTGAGCCATACAGGGCACATGGGTGAGCTGCCCCTGTCGCAGGGCGGAGAGGAGGTTGGTGCCATTATCAGAAACGACCATTCCTGGCTTAAGCTGGCGTGGCGTCAACCACCTCTCGGCCTGCCCCTGCAGAGCTGCCAGAACCTCTGGCCCAGTGTGGCTCCTGTCCCCCAAACACACCAGCGCAAGCACGGCATGGCATCTTTTTGCCTGCGTACTCGCGTAGCCCCTTGTACGCCTACGGAGCACCGCTGGTTCCGAGGACAGAGCACTCGAAGAGGACATGGAGGAAGAAGAAGAGGAGGGGGTGGAGGAGAGAGGTGTGTCACAACCAGTAGTAGCATTTTGGAGGCGTGGTGGCGGAACAACCTCCAACACTACTGCACCTTGTCCTGCATCCCTCCCAGCTGCCAATAGAGTGACCCAATGGGCCGTGAAAGAAAGATAACGTCCCTGTCCATGCCTGCTGGACCATGAGTCAGCGGTAATATGCACCTTACCGCTGACCGCCCTGTCCAGCGAGGCATGGACATTGCCTTCCACATGCCAGTAGAGAGACGGAATCGCCTTCCGTGAGAAAAAGTGGCGTTTGGGAACCTGCCACTGAGGAACCGCACATTGAACAAACTCACGGAAGGGGGCCGAGTCTATCAACTGAAAAGGCAGCAGTTGAAGTGCTAGCAATTTAGCCAAGCTAGCATTCAACCGCTGGGCATGTGGATGGCTGGGAGTATACTTCTTTCGACGGTCCAGCAGCTGGGGCAGGGAAATTTGCCTGCTACAATCGGACGTCGGTGTACTGCAAGTACTTGGTTGTGACACACCTAATTCTACACCTTCAGTCCTCTCAGAGCAGCTTTCAGAGAGGACTGAAGATATAGTGGGGATGGAGATCCCAGCTGATGAGGAGCAAGGAGAGGTCCGCTTTGTTCTTTGGTGTGGGTCTTTTATGTGTGCTTGCCAACGAGCTGCATGGCAGGTCGACATATGTCTGCTCATGCTTGTGGTGCCCAAGCGGCTGATGTTTTGGCCACGCGAGATACGCTTGAGACAAATATTGCAAATAGCAGTGGTGCGATCTGATGCACTCGTCTCAAAAAAGGCCCACACCAAAGAACTTTTGTGATAACGTGCAGAGGCAGCGCCCTGCACAGGCGGAGCTCTGCGGTGTGGTACAGTTGCTGTGCTGGCCTCTAGCTGGCCTCCAGGGGGCATCCTGCCTCGTTGGACATGTGACGCTGCATCCTCCTCCTCCTCCTCCTCTCTCCCTTCAGGCACCCACGTGGAGTCAGTGACCTCATCATCCCCTCCCTCTTCACCACTAGAGCAAACCTGGCAGTAAGCTGCAGCTGGTGGAACACTACTGCCAGATTGCTGTCCTTCAGCATCCCCTCTCTCTGCGCGCACACTACTGACTTCCTCAAGCTGGGTATCATCATCCGAGCCTTCGAATCGTTGGGCATCCTCCTGGAGCATGTACCCAACACTGTGCTCAAACAGTTCGGGGGACTCCTCAGGAGGACATGGTGGGTCTAGGGAAGGGGTGGCTGATGATGCCATTGAGTACGCATTGGCAGCTGCTCTGCCAGTACCCTGAGCCTGGGTGAGAGAGGATGAGGAGGATGAGGAGGGCTTGGTCATCCATTCTACCAAGCCTTCGGCATGATGCGGCTCCACATGTCCAGCTGCCGAAAACAAAGACAAGCGTGTCCCATGGCCACGTGCTGATGACGATGCACGACCACGTCCACGGCCAGCACTGTTGTCTCTAGAAACAGAGCCTGCCTGCCCTGTGTTCTTGCCTCGGCACGCTCTGCCTCTCCTTGGCGGTCTTCCAGCCATTGTAGTCGGTAGTGTATATAGTATAAAAAATAGAACTCCTATGTGTGCTCACAACACACTGTAGGTCCTATGGGTGCTGACACTAACACACTATAGGTACTATGTGTGCTGCTGACAAGAAAATATAGGAGCTCTGTTTGCTGCCACTAACACACTAGAAGTCCTATGGGTGCTGCTGAGAAGAAAATATAGGAGCTCTGTTTGCTGCCACTAACACACTAGAAGTCCTATGGGTGCTGCTGAGAAGAAAATATAGGAGCTCTGTGTGATGCCACTAACACACTAGAAGTCCTATGGGTGCTGCTGAGATGAAAATATAGGAACTCTGTGTGATGCCACTAACACATTAGAAGTCCTATGGGTGCTGCTGAGAAGAAAATATAGGAGCTCTGTTTGCTGCCACTAACACACTAGAAGTCCTATGGGTGCTGCTGAGAAGAAAATATAGGAGCTCTGTGTGATGCCACTAACACACTAGAAGTCCTATGGGTGCTGCTGAGATGAAAATATAGGAACTCTGTGTGATGCCACTAACACATTAGAAGTCCTATGGGTGCTGCTGAGAAGAAAATATAGGAGCTCTGTTTGCTGCCACTAACACACTAGAAGTCCTATGGGTGCTGCTGAGAAGAAAATATAGGAGCTCTGTGTGATGCCACTAACACACTAGAAGTCCTATGGGTGCTGCTAAGAAGAAAATATAGGAGCTCTGTTTGCTGCCACTAACACACTAGAAGTCCTATGGGTGCTGCTGAGAAGAAAATATAGGAGCTCTGTGTGATGCCACTAACACACTAGAAGTCCTATGGGTGCTGCTGAGAAGAAAATATAGGAGCTCTGTTTGCTGCCACTAACACACTAGAAGTCCTATGGGTGCTGCTGAGAAGAAAATATAGGAGCTCTGTTTGCTGCCACTAACACACTAGAAGTCCTATGGGTGCTGCTGAGAAGAAAATATAGGAGCTCTGTGTGATGCCACTAACACACTAGAAGTCCTATGGGTGCTGCTGAGAAGAAAATATAGGAGCTCTGTGTGATGCCACTAACACACTAGAAGTCCTATGGGTGCTGCTAAGAAGAAAATATAGGAGCTCTGTTTGCTGCCACTAACACACTAGAAGTCCTATGGGTGCTGCTGAGAAGAAAATATAGGAGCTCTGTGTGATGCCACTAACACACTAGAAGTCCTATGGGTGCTGCTGAGAAGAAAATATAGGGGCTCTGTTTGCTGCCACTAACACACTAGAAGTCCTATGGGTGCTGCTGAGAAGAAAATATAGGAGCTCTGTTTGCTGCCACTAACACACTAGAAGTCCTATGGGTGCTGCTGAGAAGAAAATATAGGAGCTCTGTGTGATGCCACTAACACACTAGAAGTCCTATGGGTGCTGCTGAGAAGAAAATATAGGAGCTCTGTTTGCTGCCACTAACACACTAGAAGTCCTATGGGTGCTGCTGAGAAGAAAATATAGGAGCTCTGTTTGCTGCCACTAACACACTAGAAGTCCTATGGGTGCTGCTGAGAAGAAAATATAGGAGCTCTGTGTGATGCCACTAACACACTAGAAGTCCTATGGGTGCTGCTGAGAAGAAAATATAGGAGCTCTGTTTGCTGCCACTAACACACTAGAAGTCCTATGGGTGCTGCTGAGAAGAAAATATAGGAGCTCTGTGTGATGCCACTAACACACTAGAAGTCCTATGGGTGCTTCTGAGAAGAAAATATAGGAGCTCTGTTTGCTGCCACTAACACACTAGAAGTCCTATGGGTGCTGCTGAGAAGAAAATATAGGAGCTCTGTGTGATGCCACTAACACACTAGAAGTCCTATGGGTGCTGCTGAGAAGAAAATATAGGAGCTCTGTTTGCTGCCACTAACACACTAGAAGTCCTATGGGTGCTGCTGAGAAGAAAATATAGGAGCTCTGTTTGCTGCCACTAACACACTAGAAGTCCTATGGGTGCTGCTGAGAAGAAAATATAGGAGCTCTGTGTGATGCCACTAACACACTAGAAGTCCTATGGGTGCTGCTGAGAAGAAAATATAGGAGCTCTGTTTGCTGCCACTAACACACTAGAAGTCCTATGGGTGCTGCTGAGAAGAAAATATAGGAACTCTGTGTGATGCCACTAACACATTAGAAGTCCTATGGGTGCTGCTGAGAAGAAAATATAGGAGCTCTGTTTGCTGCCACTAACACACTAGAAGTCCTATGGGTGCTGCTGAGAAGAAAATATAGGAGCTCTGTGTGATGCCACTAACACACTAGAAGTCCTATGGGTGCTTCTGAGATGAAAATATAGGAGCTCTGTGTGATGCCACTAACACACTAGAAGTCCTATGGGTGCTGCTGAGAAGAAAATATAGGAGCTCTGTTTGCTGCCACTAACACACTAGAAGTCCTATGGGTGCTGCTGAGAAGAAAATATAGGAGCTCTGTGTGATGCCACTAACACACTAGAAGTCCTATGGGTGCTTCTGAGATGAAAATATAGGAGCTCTGTGTGATGCCACTAACACACTAGAAGTCCTATGGGTGCTGCTGAGAAGAAAATATAGGAGCTCTGTTTGCTGCCACTAACACACTAGAAGTCCTATGGGTGCTGCTGAGAAGAAAATATAGGAGCTCTGTGTGATGCCACTAACACACTAGAAGTCCTATGGGTGCTGTTGGGGTGCAATGCTGTGCTAACAGCACTGCGGTTGGTACTACTGCAATACTGTACTAACAGTAAGCACGCACCAGACTAATCCCCAGCAGCAGCTAATAACACACTAACTGTGCAATCAGCAGCAATGAACGATCAATGACTTAGGTAGCAATGGTTTAGCAAAGAAACAGCCAATGGTTTAGCAAAGAAGAGCAAATCTTTCAGTATCAAGCAAAGACAGAATCAGCAGACTAATCTCTCCTAAAGCCGGAACTCATGTGACCGGGGCCGATGGCGTGGCGGCCTTTTAAATGGTGGGGCGTGTACTAAAGCCCCTGAGCTGTAATTGGCTACAGGCGTCCTGCCTGTAGCCAATTATTGCTCTCCGAGTTTCGGGCGCTGTGATTGGCCAAGCATGCGGGGTCACAGTGCATGCTTGGCCAATCATCAGCCAGCAATGCACTGCGCCGGCCGCGCCGGCCGCAATGCATTGCGGGGCCGCTCGCATCACACGAATGTGATGCGAACGGCCCAAATAGTTCTGGGCTCGACGAGCGAGCGAACGCCCGATGCTCGATTCGAACATGGGTTCGAATCGAGCACCGGGCCCATCCCTAGTCCTGATCACTCACTGCTGGATACCCTCCCCCCCACCTACTGCATATGTGCAAGGAAATGGATTGCAGTGAGATGGGCCTGTAACCTCCTGGGGTGTATGATGTATATCCCAGGAGACTACGAGCAGGCCAAGGGTACGTCATCCTCTACAGGAGCCAGCACCACTGAGACTGAGACTTTGTAACAGGCTGAAACAGACTTTCTTAACCTTTTCAACACAGATGAACCCTTCAGATAACTTTCTGCTCTCAGGGAACCCTCTGCTAAAATGACTATATCCACAACTCATGATACATTATAGTGTGATGGTCAGTAGAAAGAATGCTCCTTACACTTGTGGACATTGGGAAGAATTCCCCCCTTACAGATTGCTAAAAAGATCAATGGAGTCAATGGGAATTTATTTGAGAGGCAAAAATTGGTCATTGCTTAAGGAACCCCTAGCAACCTCTGGAGGAACCCCAGGATTCCAAGGAACCCCTGATTGAGAAACCCTGGGCTGGAGGGAGGTGGTGAAGGAAGAGAGTCACATCACACTGTTCTTCTTCAGGTGAAGGTCCTCTGTAAGGGGTTTCTGTCCAGTGTTTTTGAATAGTGGCTCAGTGGTTACCACTTCTGCCATGCAGCACAGGGGTCATCAGTTCAAATCCCAACTATGATACTACCGTCATGTTAGACCTATTCTTTAAAGGGTTTCCTCCGGGTTCTCTGGTTTCCTCTAACACCACAAAGACATGATGGAAGGTTAATTGGTTTGTGCCCAAGAATGTGTATGCATTTAGAAGCGTTTCAGCAAAAAAAAAAAAAAAAAAAAAATATATATATATATATATATATATGTAGCGACCTCACCCCATCTCTTTCTTCTAGGGGTATCACACACGATAGGGTGAGATGCGCTACGGCCCATGTCCTCCCCATAGCTATGGATGAGGTGAAGGCCAGTACCAGATATTTCCTCGGGCCTGTGTGCTTCTGTAAAGGATTAAGTCCTGCTGTGCCAACACTTCCCTTTGCTCCCATTAACCAGAGTTCCACACATGTATCACAGTCCAACTCTTGTTTTATTGCATATCTCACAATAAACAGTGCTTCAGTAGCCAACTGGTTGCAACTTGATAACATTTTGATACAGGGGATGAGCAGGTCGAGGCACTGTCCTGATTGTCAGCTAAACCACTGCGATCTCGCCAGCAGTTACTATAGCCTTAGCTAGAAAGGACTTAGAACTTGAGAGTCTCTACCAGCGACTCAAGAGAACGTAGATAGGAGTACCTTCGCTGCGTTGTGGCCCCTGTCAGGGGAAGATGTCCCTCCAAGGGAGTTACCAGAGGCCCATCCGTCACCGGGTTGATGCTGCTCCAGACTCTCCAAATGGGTGACCTCTCCGGCCTCCTCACCTCAGACATGGGCCCCATCCACCTCAGGGACCCTCGGACGTCTCCACCCTCGCGGGATCCAGTCGAAGTCACTGGGCCCCAGGACTCCTGGTTTAGTACCTCACCCCAGGCTGAAGGTGCCTGGGATGGACTCCAACTCCATTCCGGTCAGGCCTAGGGCACCTGAGCCGCAATCTGGAACTGCCCACACCCAGGCCTAAGGTGCCTGGGTGCGTGAAGAAGAACCTCCACAAGAGCCAGACCTCGTGACCAGGGCGTCTCCCCCTTTTATCCCCTCCAATGACGCCACAGCAGGTTCCCTGCCCTCGCCGTACCATCTCCGAGAAGGGACAAAAAGGACAGCACTATGGCAGTGAATCTACCTCCAGCCTGCGGGCACCTGCCACCCACAGGCCAAGGAGATTATTACAACGCCCAATCCTCCACGAATACAAATGGTCCATTACTCCCATACTTACACACCTGGACTTCCACCCAGGTGTACCCCACCTAAATTTAGAGAACCCGCTACATATATATATATATATATATTTTAAATGGGCAAAAACGATAAACGCCTATAAACGAAACGCTGCTAAACGCGGGGTACCGCATTTAGCCGCGTTTAGAAGCGTTTGAAATGCCTCTAAACTCAGCGTCTGAACTCATTTTTTTGCTTTACAAAAAATATCTCTAAACTCAACTGCCTAAAAGCGACTATAAACGACCCTGTGTACATGGATAGATAAGATAACATTGAATGAGTTCAGGGGCAGTTGAAAAAAGCATCCAACTGCCTCTGAACGTCCGTTTAGCAGCAGCAGTGTACATGGGGCCTAGGCTTCATGTACACTGCTGCTGGTAAACGGACATTTGGGAGCAGTTGGGGATTTTTTTCAGCTGCCTGAACTTTCCTTTATGTTATCTTATCAGTACATGTACACAGGGTCGTTTCTAGGCAGTTGAGTTTAGAAGCATTTTTTGGAAAGCAAAAAAAATGCATTCAGGACGGATGTTCAGAGGCATTTGAAACGCCAAATGCCTGTAACAGCTTGTAAACACGTGTAAACATGGTAACTCACTTTTAGCCATGTTTTGTTTACAGTCGTTTTAAATTTTTTACGATTTGCAAATATATATATATATATATATATATATATATATATATATATATACAGTATATAGGAGGTTGTAAAACGTGTACATTATAAAAGTGAATTCAAAAAGTGCAGATTTGCTGTGTTATAGGGAGAATCTAGAAATGTTAATTGGGCTTAAGCAATATCCTAAAAAATTGACCTTTTCCACTGGTATGATAACTACCGTATTTATCACACGCACAGTTGTATAACACGCACCCTAACTTTAAGAGGGAAGTTTCAGGAAAAAAAACTTTCCACAGCCCCCTGCGTATAACACGCAGGCACAGTTTACCCTCTATTTTCAGGGTAAAAAAGTGAGTGTTATACGCCAATAAATACAGTATATTTTTATTAGATACCGAGATAAGCCGTTGCAATAAACATTCTGAAACCTCCAGACTGAGTGCTAAGCTTAAAATAAAACTGCACCTTTGGTACGACTGTCCTTCAACCGCTTCCCGACCGCCGCACGCACTTTAACGTCGATAGAATGGCATGGCTGCGCATATGGGCGTATATATACGTCACCCTTTAAGATGCGAGCCGTGACCCTGTTGCGAGCTCCGTGACCGCGCCCGCGGGACCCGGGGACCCGATCGCCGCCGGTGTCCCGCGATCGGGTCACAGAGCTGAAGAACGAGGAGATGTTAGTGTAAACACAATATCTCCCCGTTCTGCCTAGTGACACTGTCACTGATCGTGTTCCCTGTCATCGGGAACAGCGATCAGTGATGTGTCACGGCACTAACAGTTAGAAGCACTCCCTAGGTCACACTTAACCCCTTCAGCGCCCCCTACAGGTTAACCCCTTCACTGCCAGTGCCAGCCAGTGTCATTTTTACAGTAATCAGTGCATTTTTATGTGCGATGTGTCTCCATAATGTCGCAGTCACGATAAAAATCGATGATCACCGCCATTATTAGTAAAAAAAAAAAAATATTAATAAAAATGCCATAAAACGACCCCCTATTTTGTAGACGCTATAACTTTTGCGCAAACCAATTAATAAACGCTTATTGCGATTTTTTTTTAACCAAAAATATGTAGAAGAATACGCATCGGCCTAAACTGAGGATTTTTTTTATATATGTAGCGCCCTGCCCCCAATGATTGGGGCGCTATTGTAAATTTAGGGGGTGTCTGAGCCAATAGTTGGGCTCAGGCTTATGTACTTATATACAAATTGCTTCTGTCCTGGCTAAGGTGGTGCCTGGTAGTAATTTCCCTTGTTGCCTGAAGGTGGCGGTACCACCTCAGGTCCATGTTGGAACACAGGCTGACCATGGTGTATTGGGTGTCCCTTCTCGGCAGCGGTTCAGTGGGAGTGGTGCCCCGCTGTGCTGGGGAGGGATACTTAAGGAGCAGACGCCATTGTGTGGGGCTCGTTTTCGCCTCGTGGCCCTCCTGGCGCGAGGTGTGTGTGTGTGTGTTTCCAGCCCGGGAGCCACGTTGGCCCAAGGCTGCATCGCTGGCGAGTAGGCCCAGTTGTGATGACTGGGGCCTACAATCCTAAAGGGGATCCCAAGCTGTCCACCAAGAGGGAGGAAGCTGCTTAACGAAGGAAACCGGGGGAGGACCTGCCCTGGAGGAGACCAGCAAAGTGCTAATGTCTCGGGATAGGCCTGGTGACCTTGTTAAGAAGGGATCCACTACGTTAAAAGCCCAGCAGTTTGCCGGATCGGCTTAAAGGATCTTTTACTACACGGCTGGAAGTTCGGGACTGAAATCCTGTGGCAGAGGATTCCTGGCTATCCACAATTGTTCTCAAACGGTCTGTGGCAGAGACTGTTCTCATACTGGTTTGTGCATCATCCCGGCTGCTAGGCCAGGTGAGAGGGGTCTATCCGGGTGAGCAATACCAACTCGAAAGAGTGAGTGGTGAATGACTTTAGACATTTTTGTGTGTTCTGCAACGAGTACCTGAACCTTCCCCTCTCTTCTCATACCTTCTACTTTCTCTACAAGTTACTGCAGCAAAAATAAAACCCAACAGTTGAAGGTTTTACATCTCGTGTGGACATTGCAGTTTCTACAGACTTTCCTCCCCTGACAACGAACCTAGAGGTAATGTGCAAATCCCAAAACTTAAACCAGCAGCTCCTACGGGGTTAGTGCTACATATATTTTTTGGGGATATTTATGTAGCACACAGACCCTTTTTTCCTGCCTACCTTCACTTGCAAGAGCAAAGGCACACCATGCCACATGCCCGTATCCTCCTGGTATAAGAGGTTAAGAGGTGTTCTTGCAATTTTGGGTCCTGCAGTGAGTTACCTCCCTCCGTTGGTTCTCGTCCCTAGAATGTAGGAAAAAGTCTATTCTTCCCCGGAAAAAGGCCAATGTCCAGACAGTAATTAAACTCCAACAAATAAGTTTATTTTCTTTTTGCTTGAAATAACTTTGGGAGAAAGGTTGAAGACAGCAATAGAATCTAGTAGGGAATTAGGTTCAGGCACGCGGCACCCAGTCACCCTATTCTCCACTCAAGCCTGAGTGGGTATTGCTCACCCGGATAGATCCCTCTCACAGTTCTAGCAGCTGGAGTGAAGCACGAACATGACACTTATGCCGCGTACACACGATCATTTTTCCCGTCGGGAAAAAATAAATTTTTTTTTTAACAAGAAAAACGACCGTGTGTGGGCTTTTTGTCATTTTTCCCGACGGGAAAAACGGCATTAATCACGACGACAAAAATTAGAACATGCTCTAATTTTTCTCATTGTGATTCCCGTCATTTTTTTCCGCGGCAGTTTTCCCATAGGGAAACACTGTCACGGAGCCCACACACGGTCGTTTTTCTCGACCAAGAAAAAAAATGTCGGCCGTGTGTAGGGAACCAAGCCGTTCCCTCGTTTTTCCCGTCGATTTTCTCGACGGTGTTTTCACCGTCGAGAAAATTGATCGTGTGTACGCGGCATTAGTTTAAGTCCCCTTCACGGACAAGTTCAGGAGATCCTCTGCCACAGAATCTTTTGGTTCCTGAATTTAGAACTTCCTAACGCCTGTAGATATTTAGAGACCATAGGTGCCAATGGGGCACACTACAGGAGCTATCTTGCAACTCATGAATCCTTCCCTCTGATAGGCAACCAGGCCTCTCAGAGACCGTGACTTCCTTCACCGATCCATCGGACAGGTCCTCCCCCGGTTTCCTCTGTTTCAGAGCAGGCCACCCTCCCTTGGGTTCCCTGGGACTCCAGTGGTTGGTTTTGTAGACCCAGTTGAAGGTACTGGGCCTACCCGGAACTCTGTAGCCTCGGGTTAAAGGTGTCCGAGACTCCTCGACCAATTCACGCACCCCCCGGTCAGCAGGGCCAAAGGGTGCGACTTCGCCACCAAGGGTCCTTCTTGGAATCCCCCCCGGCAAACCACCCCAGATCATGACATCTGCCCTTTATGTACCCTCTCCCAGCATGTACAGCAGGCAGAACCCGCCCACCGCACAGCAGCCGAGAGAGGACACCCAATCACACTGCAACCCCACCTGTGGTTCTTCCCAAGACCTGGGCAACAGTGCCACCTGCAGGTCAAGGGGAACTATACTCCAGGCAACATTACAGCAGAGCAGAGTCCATGCTAAGCAAAATTGAAGAACCTGAGCTAAACTATTGCTCAGGCTACCCTTAAATTTAAAGCATAGCGACCCCAATTTTGGGGGTCCGCTACATTTATTATAGCAAAAAGTAAAAAATATTGAATTTTTTTCCAAATTGTCACTCTATTTTTGTTTATAGTGCAAAAAATAAAAACCGCAGAGGTGATCAAATACCACCAAAAGAAAGCTCTATTTGTGGGAAAAAAAGGACGTCAATTTTGTTTGGGAGCCACGTCGCACGACTGCGCAATTGTCAGTTAAAATGACGCACTGTAGAATCGCAAAAAGTGGCCTGGTATTTGGCCAGTAAAATGGTCCGGGGCTTAAGTGGTTAATAATTTCCCCCACCCCTCTGAGTGCTGCCAACCGGAATAAATACTTTCTTCCTCCTCAATCTGGTGATCTCCACTGTGCAGCCTTGCCCACACAGCCTTTTCAGCAAAAAAATTTTCTTCTTAGTGCGCATGCCATTGTGGCCCAACTTATTTATATGGCAAGGCCAGCGTCTGTTGAAGGCCACCATGAGTACAAACTTACCCATAGGTATGAATGGGGCCATGATACACATGCACACACACAAAAGACCGGCAGGTATGCTTTTGCTGGAAAGCCTGTGTGGTTCAGGCACATAGTGAATGCCACTGAATCAAGGAGGAAGGTAATTATTTGTCCTGGTGAGCAGAACTCAAGGTCGTGGGGGAACAGGTTAAAGGACAATTGTACAAACTTGTCCTGTAGGGGTTTGCCTTTACTTTTATTACAAGATCAGTCTGTCCTTGAAGATTATCATTTATCTTGGTCATGGTATAGATAGTAATGGTTGGTCATATTCAACTAGACTTGTTGCATAATGTTCAAGACATTTTGAAGGTTGAATAAGCTGCTTGTTCAGTTCTTTTGAGTGTCAGGAACCCCAGCTTTTATATGCACGTGGATAACTCATTCCCCCGATTCCAATGACCACTGCATCAGTTAGGGCAGATGCATTTCTCCAGAAAAGTGGATTTTCACCTCAAATTGACCTTAGTTCAAGGATTTTGTTTAACCCTTACACTGCCACTCCCTTATGTATGTGTATCACCCTCTAGTGTGTGCTACTTGAAGTGTAGTACAGGTAAAAACATAGCCTGGCTCTGGGATAAACCGGAGTCATTGAATCTGGGTCAGTAATATTAGTGGCAATGCTCGATGACTCATCCTGGCAGCTCTCTAGTGCCCCCCCCCCCGAAACACGTTTCTAGAATGTTGAAGAACATTTTAGAAGATAGTGGGAGGAGGCTAGGAGGGGTCGCCTTGAATATTTAGGGGCCTTTGGCCCATCTTCAGGTTGGGGGCCTGGCAGGGAACCAAAGAAGCCATTAAATAGACATGAGCCATGCCAGCAGGGGGTTTGGGTGGAGATGGAGAAGCAGTGCTGAGGGAGGCTGTTGGAGGCTCTTGAGGGACTCCCACCACAGGAGGCAGTTGGAGGAATTCAACCAAGAGAGGCAGTGGAGAGAGCAAGGAGAGACAGTGAGTAGATCAGCACGGTGCAGGGACAGACAAGGGGAGAGGCTGCCAGCTGTAGCAGTGCTCTTTTGAAGACCTCAGTGTCAAGTCTTTATCTAACTTTGCCCTGGGGAATCTCCATGTGTGTGTCCGTCAGGTGGACTGGGAAGAGGAAAGCAGACAGTTGCGGCTGGTGGCATTTCTTTCTCTTTTTTTTTTACGTTTTGCAGTGCGCACACTCATAACCAAACACCAGGAACAAAAAAAGTGAGCATGCAAAAGTGAAGCACACAAAAAAGTGCACCTGGTGTACTCATGGTCCTCCCCTGAAGAGAAAGGACCCTGGCCCTAATCCCCTGGGGCACAAGACTCCTGACGGGGATCAGAGTACTCATGGTCTACCCACCCAAAGCCAGGCAGACCTTTTTCTTCGGGAGACCTGTCGAAGCAAGGTATACCAAAGTACTAGTTAGGGCTCCCCTGAAGGGAGACCCCATGGAAGGGGGAGAACCTGACCAAAAGGCCACGTGCAACCCCAAGGACCTATGCCATACTAGTTGGGAGTGCCATTGTGCTGTGCAAAAAGTGCAAAGACAACAAACAAACATAAATAAAAAGGTGTAAGGTTAAAGGAAAAGTGCTTTGTGCCAGTGTATAACTGGCAGGTCCTTTGGCTAGTATAGAAATTCCTCTGGTGCAGGACAAAAGGCCCAGCCCAGGAGGCAGGTAGTGTAGCTATCAGGTATGTACTTACGGAGGCCGAGATGCTGAGAGCGGTTCACCCTTGCGACTCAGTGCACTCTGCCCCCTGGAGGTGAGACAGGGAGCGGATGGCACCAAGAGGCACTGGTTACCAGCAGGTGCAGGAATCTTGCTGGAAGGTCTGGTAGTGCCGGGTTGGCTGGGGGTAGAACACAGCAGGTACACAGGTTCTGGCAGGAGCTAGCATCAGATAAGCACAGTCCAGGTCTGAGCTAGCAGGGGGTGAGCAAAAGTCCAGATCAGGGCTAGCAGCAGGTTTACAAGTCCAGATCAGAGCTGGCAGCCGGAAGTGCGAGAAGGTCCAAGGTGCAGGCACAAGGTCAGGGGCAGGAGACAGGCAACAGATCCGGAAAGCAGGCCGAGGGTCAAACACAGGAGAAGGCAGAAGTCCGTAATCAAGCCAGGGGGTCAAATCCAGGAGAAGTACAGGGGAAGCCAAGCCGGTCCGGGTAACAAACAGGAGATGGGGTAGAGATTAGCAGAACTTGGTACACAGGAAGCTGACAAACCAGCAGTTTGTTCATGCATCTAGGCTTCTTTAAATAGGCCCGCCTGGATTCCGATTGGTGCGCCAACGCGCATGCGCGTGCACCCGTGAACGCTGAAGCGACGTCCCGCCGCGCGTGCGCATTGGATGCTGACTGGTGCTGCTGGAAGGGAGATTTCCCTGACAGTAGCCCCTTTTGCCATGTCTCCTGGACTGCACTGCCAGGCTGTGAGCCCGGGACCCCGGATGTTGCTGGGTAGAAGAGAGGGAGACTAGCTAACATTCATCTGCTGATCTCTTCTAGCTAATTAAGTCACTTTCGGGTTTGGTTTTCACTTTCCCCAACTGCTGTGAGCGTGGAAGGAGCTAATGGAGCATGATCTGTGCCTTTGACCCTAGAACGTGTTAAAACAATGAGGTTTTCCCAAAGAGGTTGATGAAAACCTGGATGCATATAATGAACATTGACAGTCAGAACAGTTGCCAGAAGAGTGTTGGATGCAAGTGGAGTTTGTGTACACTGAGGTCGGCGCAGGAGACAGCCTCTCTACTGTGTTTGTTTCCTCGCCAGACACTGCCCTGCCAAACGCTGGAAAAGGGAGTTCTTACAAGGTTGATAGCATTATTGTCATTATTGTTATTTGGGAGATGTGTAATACATTGCAGAATTTTACTGTCAATAGTAATGCATTTTGGCTTTAGAACCACCTTAAAGTGGTTGTAAATCCATATTGACAAAAAACAAACAAACAAACAAACAAACAAACACCTGCAAGACAAAGGCATAATGAGCTAGTATGCATAGCATACTAGCTCATTATGTAATACTCACCTGAGATCGAAGCCCTCGCTGCGGTGCCCGTACACAGCACCGGCCGCCAACATCACTCCCTTAGGTTACTTCCGGGTATCACGGGCTTCGGCGCTGTGATTGGCCGGAGCCATGATGACATAACGGCACAGTCTAACTGAAGCAATGGCACAACGTGCCATTGCTTCAGTGCGCATGTGCCGATGATTTTGGCACATGCAGATACAGGGGATATCTCCTAAACCGTGCAGGTTTAGGAGATTTCCAGGGTAGATACAGGTAAGCCTTATTATAGGCTTACCTGTAGCAAAAAGTGGTTTGTAAGGGTTTACAACAACTTTAACAGTCACGGCAGAGATAAACAGTGTAGTGGGAGTGGGTCTACAGGTTAAGGATGGTGGCTTTTGGGAGCGTGGAGGAAAAGTGAGAGTGCCCCCCAGGAACCCAAAGCAAAATAAAGAACAGGAGGAAACAGTAAAACCAGACTTCGGGAGGTAAGTACATGGCCTACACTTTTATCAAGACCATTATTCAACGTTGGCCAAAGCTGCACAGTTTGTTATTATCTACAGCAGGGGTTTCCAAACTTTCTAAACAAAGGGCCAGTTTACTGTCCTTCAGATGTAAGGGGGGCCGGACTGTGGCCATTGGAATTTGAAAAAGTCCTGATGTCAGTGGGAATAAACAATTGCCCCATCTCTGGTGTCAGTGAGAGGAATAGCGTCCCATCGTTGGGGTCAGTGGGGGGAATTGTGCCCCATTGTTAGTGTCATTGGGAGGAATTGTGCACTATCATTGGTGTCATCCAGCCACCAGTACCAGCACCCACCAGCAGTACCAGCCAGCAGTACCAGTACCCACCAGCAGTGCCAATACCCACCAGCAGTACCAGCCAACAGTACCAGTACCTGCCAGCAGTACCAGTACCCGCCAGCAGTATCAGTACCCACCAGCAGTACCAGTACCCACCACCAGTACCAGCCAGCAGTACCAGTACCTGTACCCGCCAGCAGTACCAGCCAGCAGTACCAGTACCTGCCAGCAGTAGCAGTACCCACCAGCAGTACCAGCCAGCTGTACCAGTATCCACTAGCAGTACCAACCAGCAGTACCAGTACCCACCAGCAGTACCAACCAGCAGTACCAGTACCCACCAGCAGTACCAACCAGCAGTACCAGTACCAACCAGCAGTACCAGTACCAGCCAGCAGTATCAGTACCCACCAGCAGTACCAGTACCCACCAGCAGTACCAGCCAGCAGTATCAGTACCCGCCAGCAGTACCAACCAGCAGTACCAGCAGGCATTACCCAACAGCAGTATCAGCCAGCAGTACCAGCCCTGGAGGACAGCCAGCAGCAGCCATCAGTTATAACCGCCTGGGGGACAGCAGCAACCAGCTACAGGAATCCTGAGGAAAAAGTGAAGATTGAGGTCAGTTGAGGTGCAGGTAAACCGCTATGCATCAGTGTGAAAGCAGCCTTAGGCCCCTTTCACAAGATCGGTCCGATCGGGTCTGCCTGTCTGTTTTTCAGGTGGACCCAATCGGACCCTCCATTCACCTCTATAGAGCGGCAGATGTAAACAGACTCGTGTCTGCTTACACCCGCCTATCTGCAATCCGATCTGCTTAAAAAAACTGAAGGGGATCTGTCCCCTTCTGTCTGGGCAGATCGGAGGGCCCTTAGGGTAGAGCGGGCTGCATCTGTGTCTGCTCTACATATGCAGAGTGGACACAGACCTGCCATCTGCCCGCTACGCTCATTGTGGCCCGCATCCGGTTACCAAGTCGCTAAAGTGTCCCTCGCTCCTCAAAAGGTTGGGCACCCCTGGTTTAAATGAACATTGGCGAGTTGAGAGCATCCTTGGAAGCGCTATGCTTGAGCTGATTCCCACACTAAATATAGCATGTATGCCTAGTATTAAAAAGTTTAGTCGTTTCCTAAGACCAGCATGTGTCCTATAATACTAGTGTCTTTATTAGCATCTTATGATGTATAGTCATACACGTCAGGATGAGCAAATGTTCCATTGGGGACACAAGACTCTAGGTCATGTACCCTATTCTCCATATGTCAGGATCCTGAATTAAGTTTTACCCAGCCTTTGAAGATCACAAGACAGGAAAATACAGCCACTTGATCAGGACATTCCGTCAGATGTGCTGAGCACAGCGCAGACAGTTCAACAGAAAAGTTAAGTAATAAATAAGGTGAAATGAGGAAACCAGAGTTAATATGTCATGTGACAACTTCTTGTGTTCCATTATTTCAACCTTTCCTCCTTTTTTTTTTCGTTAGATCCAACAGGAGCCAAGGCTGGTAACAGATATCTCAGCGTAGGCTTATTTAAAAATGGAATAAAAACAGGAAAATAGAACAGCGAGAGATAGAAAGAGAAATCTGAAACAATAATTCATAAAATGTATCTAATAAAACTGCTTCCAATTGCATCTAAAGTAAATTGTTTGATATTCGGGGCCATCTAGGGTTTACAGATTCATAACATCACACTTAAGGCTATTAAGAAATCCTAAGAGCGAATAAATAGTAATAACACATACTGCACTATAATGGTGGCCAACTAGGAAGCTCAAAAAATTGGATAATTTGTGCGAGAGACACTACATCTAATGTATAATAGCTGAAACAGCTTAATACTGAGGGATCATCAACCCAAAAAATATTGGAGAAGAGAAAGTGAGGAGAATGTGGGTGTTCAAGGATGGTCTCTTAGTATATTAATTTGCACAAATTACCTATATAATATAAAAAATCCATAATTTTATTACAAAATATTAAGAATTGTACAATCAGTATCAGTAGGAACAACTTTCCATTGATCAACCACAAATAAAACCATTAAGTTTAATAGTCAGAAGCAATTGTCTTTCTACACATTTCCTTGTCAATTTTGTTTATTGAATATTAAATAATAAAGACAGTTACAATTAGTAATAAATAGTTACAACAAATGGTAATATTAGCTAAGTATATGATAATAAATTGGATGGAATTATACATATCTGAAGATTGGATATTTTACATAAACAGGTAATCAACTTGAAAATGAAAATGAAAATGTTAAGTTAATATAAACAATTGAAAAATGTAATATGTAAATATGTGCTAATACACTTAGTTCCAGGCATATTCAATTAATATATAGCCACTATGGAAAGAAAGCTAATTGGAAATCAACTAATTCAATAAAAACTTCAAAAATGTATAATTATTGTAAGTAATAACTAAATATAGTATTTATGTATAATACATTACTATTTAAATACGGTAATACAAAAAATAGGGAAATTGAAAAAAAAGGACAGAGTAATAGTAAAAGGGAAAGAATGAAGGTAAGAAAGAGAGAAAAGAGTCTAGGGTAAGAAAGTTCTCCGGAGCATCTATATTGTAAGAATATTATTAAGTTAGTACAGAAGATAAATGTTAATGTTTAGTACTTGTTTCCACTCATATTGTTGTATAATATTATAGTATTATAGTATATCAAGGTCTTAATAGGGAATTGTCAGGGATCGTAGGAAGAAAATACGTCATCCAAGGATTCCATATTTTCTCAAAATTTTGTATAGTATCGTTGGTTATGGCTTCTGATTTGGAAAGGATCATTGCTTGGTTTATTCTGTTTTTAGCTTCAGAGATCATTAATATATTGGGTTTCCAAGCTTTGGCAATGGTTTGCTTTGCGGCTGTGGTGATCTGGAGAAAGAACATAAAATAAGCGTAATATGAACTGGTTTTATATTTAAAAGCGTAATAGTCGTGTCTGGAATGAAAGCTATCTTAAATATTTTAGATACCATGAGGAAAATTTAATTCCAGAACTTTTTTGCAATTGGACAATCCCAAAATGTATGTAAGTGCGTTCCCAGACCACCACAGCCACAAAAACAGAATGAGGAGCATATTCTGCAATTTTAACAGGAACCAAGTACCAGTGCATGATTATTTTATAGTTTGTTTCCAAAGCAGTGTAAAGAGAAAACTCCTGCGCTGTCTGTGGGCTTACTCTAAAAGGTTAGGCTTGGAACCACTGCTGCAGTTACTGGAAATCTGATCCTGTGAGACTGGTATGCAAAAGAAAAAAGTGGTAGTAACTGCACTGTGAAAAAGTGATAAGGGGAAAGAAAAGGGGGGGGGGGCTGGGGGGAGAAGGGAAAGAAGAGGTGGAACACAGATCTTCTCCTAGAAAATATAAAAAATGGCTGAAAGATATCAGTGATATAAAGAGTAGCAGCCCTGAAACAGGTGAAGCTAATAACTAGTGTCCTGGTGATCTGTGAGACATTTTTGTATTGGTCCAGACTTTATTCCAGTCGGAAATGTCGATTTTAGTTCCAAGTTCTTTCTCACATTTTTCCACATATGAAGGTAGTAGCTTTGAGTCAGAAGTAGTGATCAGATGATTATATAACATTGAAATAAGACCTTTGGTATGAGGGTCTTGTTTGCATATATGTTAAAATTGCGACATATTACTTAATTGATTAGTATCATGTAAATAAGGTTAAAAAAAGTTTTTGATTTGTAAGTAGCGAAAGAGTTCAGAAGCCGGGAGTTTGTGATGTTCACATATTTCAGGGAATGTTTTGAATGAGGTTAATGTTAAAAAATCAGCTAATTGTGTTAGGCCAGCAGATGTCCATTTTTTGAAAGTATTAGGGTATGTGTGGACTGGGTAAAATTTGGGGTTTCTGAGAAATGATATTAAAGGTGTATGTGGAGATTGCAAACCTTTGGTTATTTAACCACTTCCCTAACGGGCACGAAAACCCCCTTCCTGCCCAAGCCATTTTTCAGCTTTCAGCGCTGTCACATTTTGAATGACAATTGCGCGGTTGTGCGACATGGCTCCCAAACGAAATTTGCGTCCTTTTTTTCCCCACAAATAGAGCTTTCTTTTGGTGGTATTTGATCACCTCTGCGGTTTTTATTTTTTGCGCTATAAACAAAAGAAGAGCGTCCAGTTTGGAAAAAAAAACACAATTTTTTACTTTTTGCTATAATAAATACCCATTTTTTTTTTCAAATAAAATTTTCCTCAGTTTAGGCCGATACGTATTCTTCTACATATTTTTGGTAAAAAAAAAAAAAAATCGCAATAAGCGCGTATTGATTGGTTTGCGCAAAAGTTATAGCGTCTATAAAATAGGGGATAGATTTATAGCATTTTTTAAAATTTTTTTTATTAGTAATGGCGGCGATCTGCGATTTTTATTGTGACTGCGATATTGCGGCGGACACATCGGACACTTTTGACACATTTTTGGGACCATGCCCATTTATACAGCGATCCCTGCTATAAAAATGCATTGATTACTGTATAAATGTGATTGGCAGGGAAGGGGTTAACCACTAGGGGGCGAGAAGGGGTTAAATATGTTCCCTCAATGTGTTCTAACTGTGGGGGGAGGTGACTGACTGGGGGAGGTGACCGATGGTTGTCCCTATGCGCGCGCACCCCCTAGCTTGTTTTAAAGGGAGGACGTCATATGACGTCCTCTCAGAACGAGAGTGTTCTCCACCCGCCGTCAATTGACAGTGGGCGGGGGACAAGTGGTTAAAATGTATCCCATATGGTAATTGTATGTTTGGTTATTTTATTTTCAATTATTTTATGGTCAGAAGAGGTAGACCATATTAGATTAGGTAAGGGTGTTGGGTTACTATCAATTGTTTCAATTGCTACCCAAAGAGGGATTTCATGTTTTGTATGATATTTGGGGATATTCGCTATTTGTGTGGCATGGAAATAGGTGGTAAAATTGGGAAAGCCTTGTCCATCTTTCAATTTTGGGAGATATAGAGTGTGTGAGGGTAAGCGTTGAAGATTTCTCAAGAAGTATGAGGGTATTGGAATGGGTAAAACACGAAAAAGGTATAATATTTTTGGAAGTATAGTCATTTTTATGACATTCATTTTGCCTATCCATGATATTGGGAGAGTAGACCATTGTTTTAGATAATTAGTAATTTTCCGTAATAGTGGGGGATAGTTAACATAAAATGTCGGTGAGATCAGGAGTGAGAGTAATACCTAGATAAGTGAGGTGTGTAGATGACCAAGTAAAAGGGAGGGACGTTTTCGCTTGCTGTAATGTATCTGGAGATAAAGAAATATTTAGAGCTGTAGATTTTTGTGAATTTATTTTTAAATCTGATATTCGGGAAAATTGGTCTAATTTGTTGATAAGATTAGGGGCAGTAATATGTGGGGAAGTCAGAAAATTAAGATGTCATCAGCAAATAAGCAAAGCTTATGTTGATGACCTGCTAATTCTATACCTTTGATTGAGAGATCTGCACGAATGGATTGGGCAAGGGGTTCAATTAATAGGGCAAATAGGAGTGGGGAGAGAGGACATTCCTGGCGTGTACCTCTATTGATATCAAACATGTCAGACTTGTATCCTGCGTATTTAGCATAAGCTTTGGGTTTATTATATAATGATGAAACCCAGCTTGGAAAGTGGGGGCCAAAATCCCATTTTTGTAGAGCGAAATGTAAATATGACCATGATAACGTGTCAAAAGCTTTTTTGATGTCTAGTGATACAAGGCATGTAGGTCTTCGTCTAGTTTTAGCTGCCTTGATCAATAGGGCTGTTCTACGGACATTATCTGAAGCTTGGCACAAGGGGATGAAACCTACTTGATCTTTGTTGATTAGGGAACCAATTATATTTTTCAGCCGAAATGCCATAACTTTCGCTAGTAGTTTTATGTCTAAATTTAATAAAGATATTGGCCTATAATTTGCACAGGCTGAGTCATCTGACTGAGGTTTAGGGATCATTGTTATTATTGCAGTAAGGGTTCCTGATCTAAAAGATTGATTGTTGGGAAGGGAGTTAAATGCTTCTGTCAACATGGGAGTTAATACATGGGAGAATTTTTTGTAGTAAAGGGTTGAGAACCCACCAGGTCCTGGACGTTTGTTTGGTTTGAGGGATTTGATTGCCAGTTCAATTTCACTAGGGGTAATGGGATTTTCAAGACTGTCGTATTGTGTCTGAGATAGAGTTGGGAGACTTAATTGTGAGAAAAATGATTCTGCGTTGGATTGGTCAAAAGATCCTTCTTTTTTATAGAGAGAGGTGAGATGTTTATGGAAGGTGTGTAAGATTTTTACAGGATTACTTGTGTATCTATCTTGAGAGATTTTTAGTCTAATTGGTTTAAAAGGGTTATTTCGTTTTTTGAGTGCTCGGGCAAGGAGGGTACCTGGTTTATTTGCTTTAAAATAAAATTTTTGTTTAGATTTATGTAGTGTTTTGTCTACTGATTCTGATAAGAAGAGGTCAAGTTTTAAGCTAGCTTTATCTAGTTGTGACTTTGTGGTTGGAGTAGGGTTAGATTGAAAAATACTATGGCATTTATTAAACTAATTTTCTAGTTCTCGCTGTAATTTTTGCTTCTCTTTTTTAATATATGATGCTTATACAATAACCTCTAAGAACAGGCTTGTGTGCTTCCCATAATGTTATTGGAGATGTGTCTGGAGATTTATTGTTGCCAATGTATTCTTTTATAGCAATTTCTAATTCAGCGGAATTTGACGGGTGAGACAACAATGCGTCATTAATATGCCAGGTGGGGTCATGTTTTTTGGGGATTAGTGAGGTAAAAGTAGATATAATAGCACAATGGTCAGTCCAAGTATATGGTTTAATAGATGAGGCTATTAGTTCTGGGGACATGCTCATAGAAATTAATATATGGTCAATGCATGAGAATGATCTATTCTGGTGGGAGTAAAATGAGAATTGACATCTGGTTGGGTTAATTTCACGCCATTAGTCTATTAATGAATATTGTAGGAGGAGTCTTTGGAAAGATTTGGATTGAGAATTAGACGTAGCTGGAGTTGGGGATTTATCAAGGTAAGGGTATAGTGTTTGGTTTGAATCTCCACATATCAAGAGTGTACCTTGTTTGTGAGTGTCTATTACTTGAAGTAAATGGGAGAGAAATGATGTCGGTCTCTTATTTGAAGCGTAGTAAGAGACTACTGTAATTGGGATGTCACATAGATGACCTGTGAGTATAAAGTAACGGCCTTCTGGATCCTTGATTTCTGCTAAGGGGGAAAAGGGTGTGGAGCGATGGAAAGCTATTAATACACCTCGGTGTTTGGATTTGGATGAGGCAGTAAAAACCTGGGGGTAACTTGAACCAAAGTATTTAGGTGTTGAAGAATCAGTAAAGTGTGTCTCTTGGGAGACAAACTATGTGAGCTTTAGATGAAGCTTTAGATGAAGACAACGACCTGAACACTTTCGTTCGCTTTTGGGGAATGTTTAGACCTTGTACATTCAATGTAAATACATTTAAAGGAGCCATATATAAATCTTAAAGTGGAGGTCCACCCTGAAAAAATCTTCACACTAAAAATTCTTCACAGCCTGTTTCCCCTACTCAGAATGGAGGAGCCGGGAGCCTGCCAGCAGCGATCGATCGCCGCGGCAGGACCGACATCGCGGGAGAGTAGGACAGGTAAGTGTCCTTATTAAAAGTCAGCAGCTACACTGTTAGTAGCTGCTGACTTTTTTTTTTCCCTGCACCACCGCTTTAAGTAGGTTATAATTAAACATATCAGGTATAGCTTGTACCATCAGACTTACCCCGGAGAAGGGCAGAGGGAAAGAAAGAAATAGAAACAGAATATGAAAGAAGAAAAAGGAAATAGGAAGTATATATATAGTCAACTTGTAGTAGTTTAAATATGTGATAAAAAATTAAATGTTGGCGTACCAGGTGTGCATGTCTAGCAGACCTGGAGGCACAAAGTCTGTCCGGGGAGCCCCCCTCACCACAACTGAAGTGGAGGAGAGTCCCAAGACAGAAAAATAGGGGATGCAATGACCACTTCCCAGGTTCTTCACGGCAAAAATCTAAAAATATAACAGTTAAACTTAGACAACCTTTTTCGTAATATAGTTAGATATAAACTTATATGAGAGCAAAAAATAGATAATTCTCTATTTACTGACTAAAATAATTAAATAAAAAGTAGGTACTACTATTTTAGTTCAGTAATGTGCGTTTTATCGTATACTTCTATTCAGAAGTATTAGGTTAGTTGCCCTAGGGTTATCAGAGGTGGGAAAGGTACGGTATACTTTTGGAGTCAGATTAGTGAGAGATAGAGTATTTGTTGAAATGATTCAATTAAGTAGATGGAGCATTTGGAGTATAGTTTAGTTTTGTAGTTTACAAATGGGGAGGGAGAAGGGGAAAAATAAAAATAAAAACAGGGGATGGGGTAGGGGTGGGGGGGAGTAGGAGGGGAGGGGAGGGGGTTTAGGGAGCTAAGTGAGGAGGGGGAATAAGGGGTAGGGAAAGGGGAGAGGGATTAAAGAGGGAGGAATTAGAAGTAAATAAGGGATATGTGAACATATACTCTTAAGCCGTGTACACACGATAGGTTTTACCGATGAAAACAGTCCGATGGACTGTTTTCATCGGACAAACCGATCGTGTATGGGTCCCATCGGTCTTTTTTCCATCGGTGTTTAGAAATAGAACATGTTTTAAATTTATCCGATGGTTAAAAAAACGATAGGAAATTACTATCGTCTGTGGGGAACTCCATCGGATAAAAAACCCACGCATGCTCAGAGTCAAGTCGACGCATGCTCAGAAGCATTGAACTTAATTTTTCTCGGCTCATGGGAGTGTTTTACATCACCGCGTTTGGAACGGTCGGTTTTTTGACTGATGGTGTATAGGCAAGACTGATGGAAGTCAGCTTCATCGGTTTTCCGTTGGAAAAATCCATCGGTTTAAAACCATAGGAAATCCGATCGTGTGTACAGGACTTAATACTTAACCTTTGTGATTAGAAAATCTTACCTAATGTGTTTTGAGTTCAATACATAGGCCAAACTAGAGTTTGGATAATTCAATCATGAAGTTAAAGGAGTTCTTTGTATAATGTAGAGATTATTCAGTCCATAGAGTCTGGAAGATCCAATTCTGGGGAGTTGAAGCGACCTCTTTTGGATGTAGCTTGTCTGCTTCTGTCAGTTTCAGGTTTTGATGAATTTTGTGGAGAGCTGGATAGCGTGCGCCAGCGAGGACTTGTAGATGATTTGTTGTATAGCTGGAGTTTTTGCAGTGTGGTCTGTAGTTCTTTCGTGGATCTACTTGTGTATTTGGTTCCTTGGTGGGTGAATCGAACAGCGAATGGGAATCCCCATTGATAAGGGTTGTGATGGTGTTGGAGATTTTGAAGTAGAGGCTTCATCTCACGCCGTTTGGCTATTGTTATTGGCGATAAATCTGCGAATATTTGATAAGAATGTCCTTGAAAAGTTAGGGTTTCTTTAATCCTGGCTGCGGCCATAAACTGATCCTTAGTACGGAAGAAATGGAATTGAATAATTATGTCACGCGGGGGTCCGTCTGTTTTGCGTGGTGCTAATGCCCTGTTAATTATATCGAATTCCAGTCTCTCAATAGGGATGGAAGGGGACAATTCCTGAAAGAGCGCTGTCATGGACGATTGAAGATCAGTGATTGATTCAGGTATACCTCTTATGCGGAGGTTTGACCGTCGTGCTCTGTTTTCAAAGTCTTCCAAACACGTTTGCAAAGTCAAATTTTCATCTCTGAGTAGCTCAAGTTCGTTGTCATGGGAAACTACATTGGTTTCAATGTCATCCATTCTGCATTCTGAGGCCTCGTACACACGGCCGAGAATCTCGTCAAGAAAAAACACGTCGGTTTTTCTTGACGAGATTCTTGGACAAGAAACTTGTCCCGGCCGAGTGTACAGACGCTCCATTCAAAGAACCCGCTACCGCGCATGCGTCAAAGTCATTTTGAGCATGCGCGGGTTTCCAACGCGACAGGTAAGTGTACACACACTCGGGTTTCTCGTCGAGAAACAGGCCGATGAGAAACCCAACGAGAAAATAGAGAGCAGGTTCTCTATTTTTCTCGTCGAGATTCTTGTCGGTTTTCTTGAAAACTGAAAGCCGCGTACACACGACCGATTTACTCGGCAAGAAAGCTCTGCCAGCAAGTTTCTTGCTGGTTCTTGCCGAGAAACTCGGTCGTGTGTACGAGGCTTAAGTCTGCAGTACGTTGGCCTAAGTCACAAATCTCTTTAGTCAATTGTCTCCGTTATTTGGTCAGAGGTCTGTTGCAGAGCTTTATGAAGCATCTTCTCTATTTGTTTAACATTTTTTGGGTGTAATGTCTCAGTTTGTTGTGTTAAAGAACCGGCACTTTGTTCAAATTCTGTGTAATTTGAGTCCTGTGAAGAACTCAGCTGTTTTCTGTCAGCGCGGGCTTTAGTTGTGTGAGGTGAATTAGACAGTGCCATTACATTAGAGCCTCTGAGAGGTTTTTCTTTGTGTGTTTTTGTCTTGGCTTTCCTGCGGGTCACTCCAAAAACCATACTATTATGTTCCCAGGGCGTTAGGGAAGATTATGGAGTCGTTTTTGATTATTTACCCTGTCATTCAGGTGTCCGTGGAAGCCGTGAAGACCTGAGAAGAACGGAGCCTCAGCAGGACATGTCTGACACCGTCAGCTCCGCCCCTGGTTTACTTTTTCTACACATTTCATGATCACAGCAGCTTCCTCAGTGTTAGAGATTTTTTCGTCTGACACAAGTCCTAATATCAACAATTTAAGTCAGATGGGTTTGTCATGTCTAACTGGGCTATGGGGAGGCTGAAGAAAGGGATCCAAGGCAACGATGGCCTCCAATGTGCATAAAGCAGAATGGGGGAACGGTAGCAACAACCAACTGTAATTCTATAGGGCTGGAACCATGGCGATTACAGCTGTGTAATTCCAAGATGGTATAACCGTAGTAGTGGTCACTTTAAACAGAGCATAAGCATAGGTTGGCGTCTGAACAATTCCTGATTATGTGCGCAGCATCAAGCGGTATACATCAGTGTCTGTTACATGCCACCTGTTCAGTAGTCCTCATGCCTCCCAATGACCCAAGGCAGGCATTAAAAAATATATATTTGTCACAGCAGCTATTCAGGACAGGTCATGGGGGATTTGGGGGGTCAGTGAATACTTGAATTGTTACAAATCTGGGGGGCTCATCTGGGGTATGGTGCTTCACTAGGTTGGTTAGGGTTAGAGGTCAGAGGTTAGTAGGTGGGGAAACTTTCTGAACTTTCAAGAATAAATACCCAGCAGCCTTCACAGGAACATCCCTTGCAGCACTACCCTGACCATCTGTTCTCTAGCCACCAATATGGTAAGACCTGCATCCCTTCCACACTGATCCCACCCTTTTAACACTTTTTATGACCTGTTCCTCCTCTAGTCATGCAGACCCTCTATCCATTTGCTATTTTCTGGGTCTCTCTTTACCTGTTGGAATAAAAAAAGAGCTGAAGAGTTAAACCCTCTGTAAATCTGTAAATTATTTGTTATGTATTAAATGTGTATATGTATATATTTTTTTTTTCTATTTTTTTTTTAAGTTATTCATTATACATAGGATGGTCATTCCATTTGATCTGATACATCATAACACAAGACAAATTTATACAAATTCCAATATCTAGCATCATTCCAGATTGATATACCTATATACTGTATACTACCCTACAGGGCGTCCTTTATCCGAACTCATCAAGACCTAGACTTTAATTAAAAGGGTCCATACTCTGAGTTCCTTCCATCTTTCCCATCCTAGCCATACAAATAACACCTTTTCCTTTAACCACCTTAATAACAAAAATAAGAAGGGAAAAAAAAAACAAAAAAACCTCTGAAATCTATATATATACCCGCAGGCGAGGTTAAATTAATATATATATATATATATATATATATATACACATACATTTAATACATAACAAATAATATACGGATTATATTTTTATTTATTTTATATTTGTATATACCGTATTTATCGGCGTATAACACGCACCGGCGTATAACACGCACCCCAAGTTTAGGAGGGAATTTTAAGGAAAAAAACTTTTAGGAGGGAAATTCAAGGAAAAAAAACTTACATTTAAATGCAGCATGCAGCCTTGCCCAGTGTCCATCTGCAGCCTTGCCCAGTGTCCATCTGTCCATCTGCAGCCGTGCCCAGTGTCCATCTGTCCATCTGCAGCCGTGCCCAGTGTCCATCTGTCCATCTGCAGCCTTTGTCAGTGTCCATCTGTCCATCTGCAGCCTTGCCCAGTGTCCATCTGTCCATCTGCAGCCGTGCCCAGTGTCCATCTGTAGCCTTGCCCAGTGTCCATCTGTCCATCTGCAGCCGTGCCCAGTGTCCATCTGTCCATCTGCAGCCGTGCCCAGTGTTCATCTGTCCATCTGCAGCCTTGCCCAGTGCCTTTGCGATCGTGTCAGCCCCGGCGGTTTTTAAAATTTGACGCCGATTTCTGTGGAGAGGAGCGAGCGGGGCCGAGTGTACTTCGGCTGGACTCGGCTCCTCTCGCAGTTCCGCCCATCTCCACTGACTGCGCCGCTGACGGAGAAAGCCGAGTGTACTTCGCCTAGACTCGTGTCTGCTCACAGTCACAGGCAGGACTGCGAGAGGAGCCGAGACTAGGCGAAGTACACTCGGCTTTCTCTATGTCAGCGGCGCAGTCAGAGATGGGCGGGACTGCGAGAGGAGCCGAGTAAAGCCGATTGTACTTCGGCTTCGGCTCCGCTCGCTCCTCTCGCTCGTTTTCAGCAGGGGAATTCGACGGAGTATCGGCGTATAACACGCACCCACGATTTTCCCCTGATTTTAAGGGGAAAAAAGTGTGTGTTATACGCCGATAAATACGGTATATATATATATATATATATATATATATATATATATATACTGTACTGTATATAGTACCGTGCAAAAGTTAAAAAGAGAAATCCAAATCAAATCAATATTTGGTGTGATTACCTTTTGCCTTCAAACCAGCATCAGTTCAATTCTTCTAGGTAGACTTGCACACAGTTTTTAAACTCAGCAGGTAGGTTGTTCCAAATATCTTGGAGAACTATAAGTGTGTAATAAATGAAAAAAGCTGTGCTCCCTTAATTAAATCCCAATCCTACCAAACAAATGCAGCATCCACAACAATGTTATCTATAACCATAACTATCTATAAGGCCTCATGCCCACTGGCGTTTTTACAGCTGCGTTTTTGAGCGTTTTTTACAGCTTAAAAACGCCTGTCCATGTTATTGTAAATATTTATTTTTTTTTTTTTTTGAAAAAAAAAAAAAAAAAAAAAAAAAAAAAACGTCGGAGCTAAAAACGCGACCGCGCGTTAGTGCGCGTTTTTTGCGCGTTAGTGCGCGTTTTTGCGCGTTTTTTGACGCTCGCGTTTTTTCCTGCCTAGTTCTGACGCTGAGGAACGCACTGGCCCTGGGTTTTTTTTACAGCTTACAAACGCCTATGCTCTTTACAGCTCAAAAACGCCTAGGTGGGCATGAAGCTATAGACTAACATGGACAGGCATTTTTAAGCTGTAAAAAACGCTCAAAAACGCGGCTGAAAAAACGCCCGTGGGCATGAGGCCTAACTCTAAATCAAACATAATTGGTGCAAACAAAAACACAAAAAATAGTGTGTATATACTCAAAACAATATTAATGGTTATGCCATCAAATGTACATCAATCAAAAAATGTGATTCCTTATGTGTCCATGCACCACTAAACTCTTTTCTTCAATTCTGTGCTCAGCATGCTCAACCGGTTCCCAACCGCCTCACGCACATATACTGCGGCACAATGGCACCGCTGCGCGAAACCCCTGTATGGGTACAGGGTTACCTTTAAGAGGGGGACCCGATGCACTTGGCTGGTGATCGCCGCCGGCCACACGCGATTGCGTGCATGAGAGCCAGCACGGGGATTTGTGTGTGTAAACACACAAATCCCTGTTCTGTCAGGGGAGAGGAGACATGTCGTTTGTTCCTACTAAGTAGGAACAACGATATTTCTCCTCCCCTACTCAGTCCTATCCCCATACAGTTAGAACACACCTAGGGAACACACATTTAACCCCTTGATCGCCCCCTAGTGTTAACCCCTTCCCTGACAGTGACATTTATACAGTAATCAGCCCCAATTTATAGCCCCAAAAATATGTCAAAAGTGTCTGATCTGTCCGTCACAATGTCGCAGTACCGATAAAAATTGCAGATCACCGCCATTACTAGTAAAAATAATAATAAAAATGCCATAAAAATGCCATAAATCTTTCCCACAGTTTGTAGACGCTGTAACTTTTGCGCAAACCAATCAATATACGCTTATTGCGATTTTTTTGCCAAAAATATGTAGAAGAATACATATCAGCCTAAACTGATGAAGAAATTTGCTATTTAAAAAAAAATTGGGGGATATTTTTTATAGCAAAAAGTAAAAAATATTGTTATTTTTCCCCAAAATTTACGCTGTTTTTTTGTTTATAGCGCAAAAAATAAAAACCGCAGAGGTGATCAAATACCACCAAAAGAAAGCTATATTTGTGGGAATAAAAAGGACGCATTTCGTTTGGGTACAGCCTCGCATGACTGCGCAATTATCAGTTAAAGCGACGCAGTGCCAAATTTTAAAAAGTGCTCTGGTCAGGAAGGGGTAAAATCTCCTGGGGCTGAAGAGGTTAATCACCACAAATAAAGTGTGTTATCCTCCACCATCCAAAAAACTCAATCACCAGATTCAAACAAATTTAAAGCGCTAATGCTATAAATTTCTTCCACTCTCTCCAATTCACCAGGGATCCTTGGTCAGTAGCGTAATCCACCTCTCTCATTCAATCATACAATCAGAAAAGGCCACCAATGACAAAATGTACATCCATGCTTACTCACGTTTAAACGTGCCTTTCAACCAGCACTCAGTCTTTCCAGCAATCCGCAACAAGCATCTGTCACGTTGCTCCCTATATCCAAACTGGCATGCGTTCCAATTTTCGGATATTACGTTTACAAGGGACAGGAAATGACATGTGTCACCCCGCTAGACCTCAACGCATTTTGCATAAATAATGCGTCTTCAGGACAGATGCTTGTTGTGCATTGCTAGAAAGACACTTTTAACCACTTGCTTATTGGGCACTTAAATCCCCTTCCTGACCAGGCCAATTTTCAGCTTTCAGCGATGTCACTCTTTGAATGACAATTGTGCGGTCATGCAACATTGTACTCAAACAATTTTTTATCATGTTTTGCTAAACAAAAAAACAAAGACTGAAAATTTTGAAAAAAAACAAAACTGTTTTCATAGTTTGTTATAAAATTTTGCGTGCGCTGATAGGTTGCACGAATGGGCACTGATAGGCAGCACTGATAGGCACTGATAAGGTGGCACTGATGGGCACTGATAGGTGGCACTGATGAGGCTCCTCTGATAGGTGGCACTGATGGGCACTGATAAGGCTGCAATGATAGGCAGCACTGATAGGCACTGATAGGTGGCACTGCTGGGCACTCATGTGCACTGATAGGTGGCACTGATGGGCACTAATAGGTGGCACTGCTGGGCACTTGTATGTGACATTTATATGCATCACTGATAGGTGGCACTGATGATGAGGCACTGATTGGCAGCAATGATATGAACTGGTAGATGGCACTTGTGGGCACTGCTTAGCAGCAGTGGGTCTGGAGTGAGTGAGACCAATGTCCCGTGAGAGGAGAGCACAGGATTACATGGGAGCAGGGCACACAAGAGCAGGGTACAGGATTACATGAGAGCAGGGCACATGGGAGCAGGGCACATGGGAGCAAGGCACATGAGAGCAGGGCACAGGATTACTTGAGCGCAGGGCACCGGATTACATGATAGCAGAGCACATGATTACATGAGAGCAGGGCACAGGATTACAGGGCACAGGATTACATGAGAGAAGGGTACAAAGGAGCAAGGCACAGGATTACATGAGAGCAGGGCACATGAGAGCAAGACACAGGATTACATGAGAGCATGGCACATGGGAGAAGGGCACGTGGGAGCAGGGCACATGAGAGCAGGGCACAGGATTACATGGGAGCAGGGCACATGAGAATAGGGCACATTATTATTATTATTATACAGGATTTATATAGCGCCAACAGTTTGCGCAGCGCTTTACAACATCAGGGAAGACAGTACAATCACAATACAATTCAATACAGGAGGGATCAGAGGGCTCTGCTCGTTAGAGCTTACAGTCTAGAAGGGAGGGCCACGTGAAACAAAGGGTAGTAGCCGTGGGGGATGATCAGGTGGACAAAATGAAAATACAGTTGTTAGGTGTGGGTAGGATAGGCTTCTCTGAAGAGGAGGGTTTTTAGGGATCCTCTAAAAGCTAACAGAGAAGGAGATAGACGGACAGATTGGGGTAAGGAGTTCCATAGGCTTGGAAAGGCTCTGGAAACGTCCTGGAGACGAGCATGGGAGGAGGTGATGAGAGAGCTAGAGAGCAGGAGGTCTTGAGAGCTTGGGAGCAGGGCACATGAGAGCAGGGCACAGGATTACATGAGAGCAGGGCACATGGGAGCAAGGCATATGGGAGCAGGGCATATGAGAGCAGGGCATGTGATTACATGGGGAGAGGGCACATGAGAGCATGGTACATGATTACATGGCAGCAGGGCACTTGAGAGCAGGGCACATGGGAGCACGGCACATGAGAGAAGGGTACATGATTACATGGGAGCAGGGCACATGGGAGCAAGACACATGAGAGCAGGTCACAGGATTACATGGAAAAAGGGCACAAGGGAGCAGGGCACAGGATTACATGTGAGCAGGGCACATATATGCAGGTGAACTGAGAACACAATTACATTTGGGCATGGCACATTCTACATTTGAGCATGGCACATTCCTACATGAGCAGGGCAGATTCTTACATTTAATCAGGGCAGCCATGGTTTCCTTTTCATGCAGAGGTACACAGGAAAGCGGCTGTGGTAGACGTCTGGACTCTCATGCGCTGTTCCCGGCCAGCCCCTCCTCTCTTGTCCATCCTATCACATGCAAGCACCTGGGATGGACGAGAAGGTGGGGAGGAGCTGGCCGGGAAGAGCAGAGACACCCTTTGTTTACCTGACTGCTCTGCATGCAAACGTGTGTGGGGATGCAATCTACCTGTCAGTGGCTTGCAATTGACAGGTAGATTACCGCGGAACCCCTGGGGACCTCTCGCGGAACCCCAGTTGAGAAACACTGAGTTAGAGGCTCAGGCAAACACATGTCTTGTTAATTTTTTGCTATTGGGCAATGCTACAATAACAGTCTGTATTAAACCCTTTTGTCTGCTGGCTAGCATATTGGGGCCAAAATCCAACGTTGGAGCACTCAGCTAAAGTTCCTTAAAACCTGGGCATAGGTGTCTGACCTGTGTTCCTAGAGGACAACACTGTTCCTCTTTAATAGGTTGTAGTGAGGTTAGGCCAGCGGCCTCTCACCAACTCTTGGGATGATAACTTGTCTCCTTCTGTTCCCTGTTCACAGTTTAGCCAAGTCAACAGCAGTAGTGTTCTCCCCAATCATAAGGCAGCAGAACCACTCAGTGACAGTGGCATTCTCCCCAATGATCAGGCAGCAGAACCAGTCAGTGACAGTGGCCTTCTCCCCAATGATTAGGCAGCAGAACCAGTCAGTGACAGTGGCCTTCTCCCCAATGATCAGGCAGCAGAACCAGTCAGTGACAGTGGCCTTCTCCCCAATGATCAGGCAGCTGAACCAGTCAGTGACAGTGACAGTGGCCTTCTCCCCAATGATCAGGCAGCAGAAACAGTCAGTGACAGTGGCATTCTCCCCAATGATCAGGTGCAGTACTAGTTAGGGACATTGTCATGTACCAAGAGATGTCTGCTACTCTTCATCCCTGGGTCCACATATTACCTGGTAGCTATACTTCGTTATTAGTCTCAGCTGTCTACAGGCCTGTATTTATGCAAGCTGACTGGTGCTCAGCGCTCCCCCTTTCTTTCTCCGCCGTGGGAGCCTGCTGCTGGGTTTAAAAGCTGACTATTGACAGAACACTAAAAAGGTACAAGTGCTGCCTGTTTGTGTTTGGTCTGGCTAAAGTCAAAATGTATATTTAATATTCTATATCTCAACGATATGATATGGGTTAAATAAGAGTTCTTTGGACAAGAAGTGAAAGCTTCAATATAATAAGCATTTATTAAAGAATTGTTATTAGTCTATCTAATACACCGCAAACATTTACAGTCTTAGGCAAGGGAGTAAATATTAGTTTCAAACACAAAGTATGTAAATATTAGTATTAGGTTACAATACAGAGTATATACATTACATTACAAATAGACAGACAAACATATGACAAGCAAGTATACTGTAAGTGCTGGGAGATGGTCTGATAATTACCTATAATAATGATTCCTGGGCCCAGGTCATCTCATCTCTCTCTCTCTACTGATTGGGGTGGTCCTTTTATGGAGCCCTCTCCCATGGACTAAAACAGGGCGGCTACGATTGGTTACTGTTATCTCTCTCCTCCCTCCAGCCGTTATATTAATTTCCCACACTAGCCCACTCCTTACTGGAATTTAGTGATAATTGGATTTGAAGATAAATTAATTAAACCGGAGGTCGTTAACTTCCCTTGAATGGGGCACTTAGCTATGCATGGAACTAGCCAAGCAAAATTACACCTTAAATGGATATTGGTTTGTTAACATGGGAGAATACACATGCCTTTATCTAGCGAATAAAGGCAGTGCTGCATAGATTAGAAGTTTCAGATGTGGTTTCTTCCTGGCTTGTTTGAATATGAAGTTACCTCGTCAGACATGAGGACTCCGTAGCACCTTGTCACCCAGCCTTCATGCATATTCAACAGAGGACTGGAAATTAGATTTCCCTCAAGCCCAGCTTGTCAGCCAAGTTAACCCTTACAGACATACACATTTCTTATTCTAACTGACATATACATATATGTACAGATATTCCCAGTTTACAATGGAAATTATTCATAAAAATTCCTCATAAGGCAACATTGGGAACCCATTAGGGGGCTAAGCATAGGATGCATTAAGGTGAAAAAACACGAAGCTTTACAACCCCTTTAAAAGCTGACTTCTGACAGAACACTAAAAAAGGTACAAGTACTGCCTGTTTGTGTTTGGGAACCCATTAGAGGGGACCCTCTTAGCCAGGAACTAGAGATAGAGAGTTAGAGATTTAGGCAAGCACATATCTTGTTTGTTTTTTACTATGGGGCAATGCTACAATAACAGTCTGTATTAAACCCCTTTGCCTGCTGGCCAGTACGTTGGGGCCCAAATCCAACGTTGGAATATACAGATAAGGTTCCGACAAACCTGGGTATAGGTGCCTGACCTGTGTCCCTAGAGGACAATACTGTTCCTCTTTATTAGGGTGTAGTGGGGTTAGGACAGTGGCCTCCCACCAACTCTTGGCATGAAAACTTGTCTCCTTCTGTTCTCCATTTGCAGTCTAGCAAAGTCAGCGGCAGTAGGGTTCTCCCCAATGATCAGGCAGCAGAACCAGTCAGTGACATTCTCCTCAACAATCAGGTGGCAGTACCAGTCAGTGACAGTGGCATTCTGATGTACCAAGAGATGTCTGGTACTCCTCATCCCTAGGTCCACATCTTACCTGGTAGCCATACTTCGTTATTAGTCTCAGCTGTCCACAGGCCTGTATTTATGCGAGCTGGCTGGTGCTCAGGGCTCTCTCTTGATCTCTCTTGCTTTCTCTGCTGTGGGACCCTGCTGCTGGGTTTAAAAGCTGACCGTTGACAGACCACTGGAGAAGGTACAAGTGCTGCCTCTTTTTGTGTTTGGGAACCCATTAGAAGACACCCCATTAGTCAGGAACCAACCTGAGTTTAGTTAGAGGCTCGGATGAGCAGATATCTTGTTTGTTTTTTGCTATGGACTTTCTGTATAAAACCCTCTTACCTTGAAACTGTGTTTGCTGCCTTGCTGAACAGAAGTGCAGGACAAACCTGCTTGGACTGTTCCTGGGTGTCCCTCTCTCGTGTATGGTTTACCTCTGCCATTACCAGCTGAGAAAAAAAATCACTTTAAATATAATTGACCCAACATTATGTTGTATTATATTTTTCCTCATTGAGGCAAACAGCACAAATCAGATTATACCTGCTGATATAATCTAATATAAACATCAGGTCAACGGCTGATTCATGGGTGGTGGGTGGCACCATACAGAACGAGGGTAACCCTACTAACCATTACTCACACTAATCCCACTGCAGAAAAGCATTGTTTCCGGATAGATTTTCTGTGTATATGCCAGGCATATTTTGGTTGTAAAAAGTATAAATAGATTTTCACAAGTGGAAGATTGATTAATATGTCAATAGACCGCATTCCTTCTATTTTCCCCAACCTAGCTCAATAAAAGCAATGAGGATGATGTATTAAACCTGGTAGAAAGTAATTCTTAGATGCTTGCTTACATTCTCTAACTTGTACTAAAAGAGTAGTGGCTACAATCTAAATACACTATATTGTCAAAAGTATTGGGACACCTGCCTTAAAATGCACATGAACTTAAATGACATCCCAGTATTAGTCTATAGGGTTCAATATTGAGTTGGCCCACCCTTTGCAGCTATAACAGCTTCACCCTTCAACTCTTTTGGGAAGACTGTCCACAAGGTTTGGGGGTGCGTCTATGGGAATGTTTGACCATTCTTCCAGAAGCGCATTTGTGAGGTCAGGCACTGATGTTGGACGGGAAGGCCTGGCTCGCTGTCTCCACTCTAATTTACCCCAAAGGTGTTCTATTGGGTTGTGGTCAGGACTCTGTGCAGGACAGTCAAGTTCCTCCACCCCAAACTCGGAGGTCTTTATGGACCTTGCTTTGTGCACTGGTCCAAATTATTTGGTGTAGGGGGGATTATGGCGTGGGGTTGTTTTTCAGGGGTTGGGCTTGGCCCCTTAGTTCCAGTGAAGAGAACTCTTAAGGCTTCAGCATACCAAGACATTTAGGACAATTTCATGTTCCCAACTTTGTGGGAACAGTTTGGGGATGACCCCTTCCTGTTCCAACGTGACTGTCCACCAGTGCACAAAGCAAGGTCCATAAAGACATAAATGAGTGAGCCTGGGACTCTCCCTCCTGATTGGCTGAGACACAGCAGCGGCGCCATTGGCTCCCGTGGCTGTCAAAGTCAGTTAGCCAATCAGGAGAGGGGGTGGGGCCGAACCACAGCCCCGTGTCTGAATGGACACACAGAGCTGCAGCTTGGCTCGGGTGCCCAGTGCCGGCCTAAGACATTGTGCTGCCTGGTACCAAGAATTAAATGCTGCCCCCCCCCCAAAAAAAAATAACGCCCACCAAAAGGATATAATTTTATATCATGATAACTTAAGAGGATCTGTCATGGCTCTATACATGTATGTAGGAGTATAAAGAGGACCTGTCATGGCTCTATACATGTATGTAGGAGTATAAAGAGGACCTGTCATGGCTCTATACATGTATGTAGGAGTATAAAGAGGACCTGTCATGGCTCTATTCATGTATAGGAATATAAAGAGGACCTGTCATGGCTCTATTCATGTATAGGAATATAAAGAGGACCTGTCATGGCTCTATTCATGTATAGGAATATAAAGAGGACCTGTCATGGCTCTATTCATGTATAGGAATATAAAGAGGACCTGTCATGGCTCTATTCATGTATAGGAATATAAAGAGGACCTGTCATGGCTCTATAAAAAGGACCTGTTATGGCTGTATTCATGTATAGGAGTATAAAGAGGACCGGTCATAGCTCTATACATGTATATATAAGTATGAAGAGGACCTGTCATGGCTCTATACATGTGTATAGGGGTGTAAAAAGGACCTGTCATGGCTTTATACATGTATTTAGGAAAATAAAGAGGACCTGTCATGGCTCTATACATGTATGTAGGAGTATAAAAGGACCTGTGTGTGGCCGCGATGTCAGCCGGCCACCCGCGATCGCTCCACAGAGAGCCAGAACGGGGATTTGTCAATGTAAACAGACAGATTCCCATTCTGACAGGGGAGGAGAGACAGATCTGCTGTTCCTAGTGATTAGGAACAGAGATCTCTCTCCTCCTCCAGTCAGTCCCATCACCCCCAGTTAGAAACACCTCCCAGGTAACACATTTAACCCCTTCCCTACCAGTGATATTTACACAGTAATCAGTGCATTTTTATAGCACAAATCGCTGTATAAATGTCACTGGTCCCAAAAATGTGTCAAAAGTGTCCGATCTGTTCACCGCAATGTCGCAGTCTCACTGAAAATCGCAAATCACCGCCATTACTAGTAAAAAATTTATAATAATAATAATAATAAAAATGCCATAAATCTATCCCCTATTTTGTAGACGCTATAACTTTTGCGCAAACTAATCAATATACACTTATTGCGTTTTTTTTTTTTACCAAACATATGTAGAAGAATACGTATTGGCCTAAACTGATGAAGAAATACCACCAACAGAAAGCTCTATTTGTAGGAAACAAAGGATGTAAATTTTGTTTGGGTACAGCGTCGCACGACCGCACAATTGTCAGTTAAATCGACGCAGTGCCGTATCGCAAAACAAAATTAGTGAAGTGCGTCATTTCTATTATTACATTGTTATATAAAATATAAAATAGTTCAACTCACCATAATGCAGAATCAGTGGGAGCCTGAGCGTGTCACTTGCCACCGTCACCTGCCACCAGTTGCGGATTGTCACTTGCCACGACGTCACACATTGCAGATTGTCACTTGCCACGACGCCACCTGCCACACATTGCGGGTTGTCACTTGCCACGACGCCACCTGCCACACATTGCGGGTTGTCACTTGCCACAACGCCACCTGCCACACATTGCGGGTTGTCACTTGCCACATGTTGCGGATTGTCACTTGCCACGACATCACACATTGCGTTTTGTCACTTGCCACAATGTCACTTACCACACATTTGCGGATTGTCACTTGCCACGACGTCACACATTGCGAATTGTCACTTGCCACACGTAGCGGATTGCCACTTGCCACAACGTCACCTGACACACGTAGCGGATTGTCACTTGCCACGACGCCACCTGCCACACATTGCAGATTGTCACTTGCCACAACGTCACCTGCCACACGTAGCAGATTGTCACTTGCCACTTCACCTGCCACATGTAGTGGATTGCCATTTGCTGTGTCCCAGAGTGAAGGCAGGCAGGAGAGAGATAACAGAGAAGAGGGGGATCTGACAGAGAAGAGGGGGGTCTGCTGTCAGAGAAGAGGGGGGGTCTGCTGACATAGAGATGGGGGGGTCTGCTGACATTGAGGACGGGGCGGTGGCTGACATTGAGGACGGGGGGTGGCTGACATTGAGGAGGGGGGGCGGCTGACATTGAGGAGGGGGGGCGGCTGACATTGAGGAGGGGGGCGGCTGATATTGAGGAGGGGGGGCGGCTGACATTGAGGAGGGGGGGCGGCTGACATTGAGGAGGGGGGGCGGCTGACATTGAGGGGGGCGGCTGACATTGAGGAGGGGGGGCGGCTTACATTGAGGAGGGGGGGACGGCTGATATTGAGGAGGGGCTGACATTAAAGGGGGGGTGGCTGACATTGAGGATGGGGGGGGCGGCTGACATTGAGGAGGGGGGGTGGCTGACATTGAGGAGGGGGGGGCGGCTGACATTGAGGAGGGGGGGCGGCTGACATTGAAGAGGGGGGGCAGCTGACATTGAGGAGGGGGCGCGGCTGACATTAAAGAGGGGGGGCTGACATTGGGGGGGGGCGGCTGACATTGAGGAGGTGGGGGGGCGGCTGACATTGAGGACGGGGGGGTGGCTGACATTGAGGACGGGGGGGGTGGCTGACATTGAGGAGGGGGGGCGGCTGACATTGAGGAGGGGGGGCGGCTGATATTGAGGAGGGGGGGCAGGTGATATTGAGGAGGGGGGGCAGGTGACATTGACGAGGGGGGCGCGGCTGACATTGAGGAAGGAGGGCAGCTGACATTGAGGAGGGGGGGCTGACCTTGAGGGGGGGGCAGTTGAGGAGGGGGGCGGCTGACATTGAAGAGGGGGTGCAGGTGACATTGAGGAGGGGGGGGCTGACATTAAAGAGGGGGGGGCTGACAGAGACGGACCTCAGGAGACAGTGACACACAGCGAGTTAGGAGCATGCAGGGCAGGCGCGATTATCCACAGACACAGTCCAGCTCCTCCAGGCTCCAGGAGAAGCAGTACTGGGGCGGGTCTTCACAGTTGTGATCACATGATTAGGAGCAGGCTCCCGTCCTGTGTTCACCATCAGGATACAAGGGAGCTCCTCCAGGCGAATCACAGAGCCTCATGTCCGCACATGACCTGCTTAGCCAATCACAGGACACCCGCTGCTGCCAATTGCTGAGCTGAGCTCGGCTTAAACACAGAGCGCACCGAGGCAGTAGTGTGATTGTGAACTGGATGATCGTGCCCCTCTAGCCAGGGATTCGGCTGCCGCAGGACAGGTATGTGTGCCTGGGTTTCCGACGGGTGGAAACCCAGGCACATGTGCAGCGGAGCGGGCTGGCAGGTGCCAATTTGCCGCCCCCTGAAAGTGCCGCCTGGGACCGAGGTACCATCGGGTCCCATGGTAGGGCCGGCCCTGCGGGTGCCCCCATAGCAAGCTACTTGCTGTGGGGGCACTGAACAGGAGGGAGGGACCAGGAGCAGCGAAGAGGGACCCAAGAAGAGGAGGATCCTGGCCACTCTAGGCAAATCCACTACACAGAGGAGGTAAGTATAACAGATTTGTTATTTTTTTGTTAAACAATCACTTTAATTATTATTTGCCTGCTGATTTTTATTTTTTGTTCACTTCTATTTTATAAACTATTAATAATTTAAAAAAAAAGTTTTTTGTTTGCTTTAGTCGTTAATATTTTTAACATATGTAGCACACGGATCTTTTTCCCCCTCTTACCTTCTCAAGCAGGGGGATAAGACACACCATGTCACATGCCCATGTCCTCTAGATTATAAAGGTCAGGCAGTGTTACATACTTGGGTCCCGCAGCGAGTTGCTTCCTTCTTCTGGTTATCCCCTCTATGTTTATAGAGGCGAGTCTTTATCTTTCCCAAATTAGGTCAATGTCCACACAACATATCAACTCCAATGTGAGTTTATTTTTATCTTGCTTTCAGGAACCAGAGAGTTGAAGTGAGAAGAAAAAGGTTAGCAGATAGAAGTGGATTCAGGCACACTCTTGGCTTCGTCACCACTCGATCCCGAGTGGGTACAGCTCACCCGGATAGTCACTCAATAGCACTAGCAGTCGGCGTGATGCTGGAACAATGACTCAGTCCCCTCCAAGGACCAAATCAAGGAGATCCCTCCTGAACTTTCAACACTCTGCAGAGGCAGTCTGCGAAGTGAGGAATCCTTCCCTCCGACAGGTCACCAGGCCTTTCCCGAGTCAGCAATACTCTATTACTCGCCCTCTTGTTATGGGATCGATCCTCCCCTGGCTTCCTCTGTGTCAGAGCGGTCACCCTCACGCGGGTTCCCTGGGACTCCTCTTCTGTTGTAGACCCAGTCAAAGTTACTGGGCCTACCTGGAACTCTGCAGTCTCAGGCTGAAGGTGCCTCAGACTCCTCGATCAACATGGGGCGCACCCCCCTCTGAGAGGTAGCTCCCTCCGGACATGGGCCCCGGAATTGTCTCTCCTCCGGGCATGGGCCCCAGGAATTGCTTTTCTCCGGGCATGGGCCACGGGAATTGCTCCTTGAGCAATGGCGTTTGCCCCTTATATATCCTCTCCCGGCATGCACAGCAGGCCAGAACCGCCCACCAACGGCAGCCGAGAGAGGACATCCAATACCTACTCCATCACCTGTGGTTCAACCCCGGGTATAGGTGACAACACCACCTATACGCCCAAAGGGGAACTGCACGCCAGCAGTAAGACAGAGTCCAAATAATAAAGAGACCCGAGCCAAACTATTGCTTTGGTCCCCGCTAAATTTAGGTATAGCAGGGTTAAATTTGGGGACCCTGCTACACATATATTTACTGTACACATTTTACATTGAAAAAAGCCTGAAATAAAAATAAATAAATAAATAATAATAATAATAATAATTTGTAAATAACTTTTCAATGCTTTGTACCATTGCTGACAGCTGAAGTGTAAATAAAAAAATTGCGGTAGGCATCGGTAGTTGGTATCGGCGAGTACTATTAAAAAAAAAAGTATTGATACTCGTAAAAAAAATGGTATCGGTGCATCTCTACTAATATTATATGCCATAGGAAACAGAAAAAGCTTTTCCAAAGTATGGCAGCCATATGAATATTGGAATACCACCAGTGCTTGAAGGGTTATCTTGTCACACTTAATAGCATCACATTTGTCCTTCTTTTGACTCCTTATTCTAACAGATCTGTGGATGATCTATCTTCATTCCTGCGAGCTCAGTAATACATGGAAACACATTCCAATTCTTGATGACTCAAGGCAGCAGACACAAGTTGTAATTGTATATCTATATCTCCGCTGTTGCCTTATCTCTTTCTTAGCCGAGTGTCTTGTATTAATAATGCCTGGCACAGATGGATGAATGGGAAAGTACACGGGCAGTAGGCGGATGGTGGCCGGCCGCACAGAAACTGTTTACAATGTTAAGGATGGCGCTGAAGGTTACCCAGGTGCCAGACTGCCCAGGAAAGGAGTTTACATTCTTGGTACAGACTGAGATTGTTTTGTCTCCTTTACACAGTCTGATACATTTGTTCCTTTTGCATGAATGCCATTTCTCTTGCCATGCATCTTGATTGTGGTAATCATTAGGAAAATGCCAAGGCTTGCAGAATAAAATTGCTCCATCAGTTATTGCACAAATAATTACAGAACTGTTATTGTCTGTATTCCTTGTACTAGAAGACCTTTATTTTAAATACTAAAATTAAAATGTGGAGCTGTGCAGGGACGCGTTTAACTACTTCCAGCACAGGCCAGTTCTAAAATTTCTCTCCTACATGGAAAAATCATCATTTTTTTGTTAGAGAATTACTCAGAACCCACAAACATTATATATATATATATGTGTGTGTATATATATATATACAGTATCTCACAAAAGTGAGTACACCCCTCAAATTTTCGTAAATATCTTATGATATCTTTTCATGTGACAACACTGAAGTAATGACACTTTGCTACAATGTAAAGTAGTGTGTACAGCTTGTATAACAGTGTAAATTTGGTGTCCCCTCAAAATAACTCAACACACAGCCATTTATGTCTAAACCGCTGGCAACAAAAGTGAGTACACCCCTAAGTGGAAATGTCCAAATGGGGCCCAATTAGCCATTTTCCCTACCCGGTGTCATGTGACTCGTTAGTGTTACAAGGTCTCAGGTGTGAATGGGGAGCAGGTGTGTTAAATTTGGTGTTATTGCTCTCACTCTCTCGTTTTGGTCACTGGAAGTTCAACATGGCACCTCATGGCTAGGGATGAGCTCCGCGTTCGAGTCGAACATACATTCGACTCGAACATCGTGTGTTCGATCGTTCGACGAAGATCGAAAGTTTTGGGTTGTTCGCACCAAATTCGAGTGACGCGAACGGCCCAAAATCCCGGCGCTGTGATTGGCCAAGCATGAACTGTGACCACGCATGCTTGGCCAATCACAGCGCCGGCAGCGAGGAGAGCCATAATTGGCCACAGGCAGGATGCCTGTGGCCAATTATAGCTCGGGGGGGTTTAGTACACGCCGCACACTATAAAAGGCCACCAGCGCAGCGGCCTTGTGTAGTGTGTTCCGGGGTGCAGGGAGAGAGAAGGATAGGCAGGGACAGTGTTAGTGAAATTGTGTGTAGGGAGAGAGAAGGATAGGTAGGGACAGTGTCAGTGTGATATTCTGCTAAACCTTGTGTGTAGGGAGAGAGAAGGATAGGCAGGGACAGTGTCAGTGAATTCTGCTAAACCTTGTGTGTAGGGAGAGAGAAGGATAGGCAGGGACAGTGTCAGTGATATTTTTGCTAAGCCTCCTGCACAGCATACACCTGAAGCTAGCCCTTATTGCTGTGTTTTCCGTGTGTGTCACACTAACAGGCATCTGCAGCACTTACAGCAGGCATAGTGTGCTTCCTGCAAAATATACACCTGAAGCTAACCCTTATTGCTGTGATTTCCTGTTTGAGTAACACAGGCAGGCATCTGCAGCACGGAAGAGGAGGAGGAGGATTGTGTCAGCATGGAGGTGGAGCCTGGCACTCAGCATCATCAGCAGCAGTCTTTTAGGGATGATTTACAGTCCCAAGAAACCCGTGGACTTATACGTGGCTGGGAGGAGGTGGCTGCGGATCATGTCGCCCTTAGTGACCCAGAGGACTCCGGACCGAATGCCTCAGCTAACCTACGCTGCATGGCCTCCCTGATCCTGCAAAGTCTGCGGAAGGATCCTCGTATTCTTCGGATCAAGGCGAGGGACCATTACTGGCTGGCCACTCTCCTTGATCCATGGTACAAGGGTAAGGTTGCGGACCTTATCTTACCATCGCAGAGGGAGCAGAGGATGAGACAACTCCGGGAGGCCTTGTAGAAAGGTCTGTGCAACGCGTTCCCAGAGACTGGGAGGTTACAAACTCCTGGTCCTGGACAAGGAGTTGCTGAGGCTTCGGTCAGTCAAAGAAGGAGCGGTGGGGAAGGTGGCCATCTGACCGATGCGTTCAGACAATTCTTTAGTCCGCAGCCCCAAGGTATGATCGGTTCCAGCAACCATCGCCAGCGTCTGATATACATGGTGCAGGAATACCTAGGGGCAAGGTCAGACTTGGACACCTTTCCCACCGAAAATCCTCTGGCTTACTGGGTCTTGAGGATGGATCACTGGCCAGAGCTTGCACAGTATGCAATTGAGCTACTGGCCTGTCCTGCATCCAGCGTTCTTTCAGAACACACATTCAGTGCTGCTGGAGGATTTGTCACGGATCACAGGGTGCGCCTGTCCACTGACTCGGTTGATCGACTGACCTTCATAAAGATGAACAAGTCTTGGATCACCACCAGCTACCAAGCACCTGAAGCTGATATAACAGAATAATTTATTTTCAAATGTCACATCCCTTCAAGACTGATGCTGATGCTGAGTGACTGTCCTGTTATGTTGACTGACTATCCTCCTCCTCCTCAATGATCCAATTCCTGATGATAGCTTGGAAGAACATTTTTGTTTCTGGGTGCCGCCACCAGTGGCTAAGGCCCAATTTTTCAGCCCCTGTTTAACAGGGGCATGTAATTACAATTTTTTATGCAATGCTTTGCAGCAGGGCTCATTCCTGCACTCCAACTAGAGTATCTGGGAGAGGTTGCAGTGTCGTGGCACCAGCACCAGTGCCTAAGGCCCAATTTTTCAGCCCCTGTTTAACAGGGGCGTGTAATTACAATTTTTGATGCAATACTTTGCAACAGGGCTCATTGCTGTGCTCCAAGTACAGTATCTGTGAGGGGTTGCAGTGTTGTGGCACCAGTGCCTAAGGCCCAATTTTTCTGCCCCTGTTCAACAGGGGCGTGTAATTACAATTTTTGATGCAATACTTTGCAACAGGACTCATTGCTGTGCTCCAAGTACAGTATCTGTGAGGGGTTGCAGTGTTGTGGCACCAGTGCCTAAGGCCCAATTTTTCTGCCCCTGTTCAACAGGGGCGTGTAATTAAAATTTTTGATGCAATACTTTGCAACAGGGCTCATTGCTGTGCTCCAAGTACAGTATCTGTGAGGGGTTGCAGTGTTGTGGCACCAGTGCCTAAGGCCCAGTTTTTCTGCCCCTGATCAACAGGGGCGTGTAATTACAATTTTTGATGCAATACTTTGCAACAGGGCTCATTGCTGTGCTCCAAGTTCAGTATCTGTGAGGGGTTGCAGTGTTGTGGCACCAGTGCCTAAGGCCCAATTTTTCTGCCCCTGTTCAACAGGGGCATGTAATTACAATTCTTGATCTAATAATTCACAGCAGGACCCATTCCTGCGCCCACCAAGAGTAACTGTGAGGCCTTACAGTGTTGTGGCAACACCACCACCACCAGCACCACCACCAAAGGCCCAATTTTTCCTACCACTGTTCAACAATGGCATGTAAATACAATTCCTGATATAATAGTTCACAGCAGGGCGTTCCAGCGCCCACCAAGAGTAACTGTGAGGGCTTACAGTGTTGTGGCAACACCGACACCTAAGGGGCAAATTTCTGCAGAGTATATACGGCAGGCCCCTACTTTCAAACATCCAACTTACAAACGACTCCTACTTGCAAACGGAAGGAGACAACAGGAAGTGAGAGGAAATCTACCCCTAGGAAGGGAAATTCTCTCCTGTAAGAGTTAATATGGGAAAAAGGTGTCTCCTCTCTGCTGATGCTGTATCACTAATCCTTGTTTCAATAAAAACCCCACTTTTCAAAAACAGTTGTCATTGGGACATAAAGTGAGGTGAAATGTTCTGAACAGGGGCACAGACAGCAAAACAAATGTTACAGGGGTGATAACCCTTCCCAATGTTTTCCAAAAAGCTTAAAAATAGATTTTTTGGCTGGAGCTACACTTAAACAATGTACCTGTTCAAAATTACAAACAGATTCTACTTAAGAACAAACCTACAGTCCCTGTCTTGTTTGCACCGCCTGTATACTGCTGTTCAGAGTATATAGGGCCTTTTTTATTTAGTGTGCGGGGTTCCCCTTAATATCCATACACGACCCAAAGGGGCTGGTAATGGGCTGGGGTAGGGGGGGGGGGGGTGATGGGGTAGCTGTGCCATTTTTCTCAAAGATTTTCATCCATATTACCGGGACCAGACATTACATTAAAGCCGCAAGCAGTTTTAAATGGCTTTTTTTCCTTTAGAAAATTTAATTTTGTGCGGGGACAGTTCTAAACACGGGGAACACGTGGCACTTCACAGGCATACTTTAGACACCCCCCAGGTACGATATTGAAAGGAATATTTGACTTTTTTTTTTTCACTTTATGCATCATTAAAATGACTGCTCCCAAAAAACAGCCGTTTTTAAAACTTCGTTTTGCATTGATACATGTCCCCTGGTGCAGAACCCGGGCTCCCAAACCCTTTTTAGGACAATAACATGCATATTAGTCGTTATAATTAGCAATTTAGATTTCGAACGTTCGCATCCATTGTATTTAATAGGGTTCTAACGTTTGTGCGAACTTTCGGTCCGTTCACGGGTTCTGGTGCGAACCGAACCCGGGGGTGTTCGGCTCATCCCTACTCATGGCAAAGAACTCTCTGAGGATCTGAAGAAAATAATTGTTGCTCTACATAATAATGGCCTAGGCTATAAGAAGATTGCCAAGACCCTGAAACTGAGCTGCAGCACGGTGGCCAAGACCATACAGCGGTTTAACAGGACAGGTTCATTTTAGAACAGACATCGCCATGGTCGACCAAAGAAATTGAGTGCACGTGCTCAGCGTCATATCCAGACGTTGTCTTTGTGAAATAGACGTATGAGTGCTGCCAGCATTGCTGCAGAGGTTGAAGGGGTGGGGGGTCAGCCTGTCAGTGCTCAGACCATATGCTGCACACTGCATCAAATTTGTCTGCATGGCTGTTGTCCCAATAGGAAGCCTCTTCTATAGATGATGCACAAGAAAGCCCACAAACAGTTTGCTGAAGACAACTAGACTAAGGACATGGATTACTGGAACCATGTCCTGTGGTCTGATGAGACCAAGATAAACTTATTTGGTTCAGATGGTGTCAAGCGTGTGTGGCGGCAACCAGGTGAGGAGTACAGAGACAAGTGTGTCTTGCCTACAGTCAAGCATGGTGATGGGAGTGTCATGGTCTGGGGCTGCATGAGTGCTGCGGCACTGGGGAGCTACAGTTCATTGAGGGAACCATGAATGCCAACATGTACTGTGACATACTGAAGCAGAGCATGATCCCCTCCCTTTGGAGACTGAGTATTCCAACATGATAACGACCCCAAACACATCTACAAGATGACCACTGCCTTGCTAAAGAAGCTGAGGGTAAAGGTGATGGACTGGCCAAGCAGGTCTCCAGACCTAAACCCTATTGAGCATCTGTGGGGCATCCTCAAACGGAAGGTGGAGGAGCGCAAGGTCTCTAACATCCACCAGCTCCGTGATGCCGTCATGGAGGAGTGGAAGAGGACCCCAGTGGCAACCTGTGAAGCTCTGGTGAACTCCATGCCCAGGACGGTTAAGGCAGTGCTGAAAAATAATGGCGGCCACACAAAATATTGACATTTTGGGCTCAATTTGGACATTTTCACTTAGGAGTGTACTAACTTTTGTTGCCAGCGGTTTAGACATTAATGGCTGTGTGTTGAGTTATTTTGAGGGGACAGCAAATTTACACTGTTATACAAGCTGTACACTCACTACTTTACATTGTAGCAAAGTGTCATTTCTTCAGTGTTGTCACATGAAAATGTAGCACACAGACCCTTTTTTTCCTGCCTACCTTCACTTGCAGGGGTAAAGGCACACCATGCCACATGCCCGTATCCTCCTGGTACAATTTTGGGTCCTGCAGCGAGTTGCCTCCCTCCATTGGTTCTCATCCCTAGAATGTAGGGAAAAGTCTATTCTCTCCCGAAAGAAGGCCAATGTACAGACAGTATTTAAACTCCAACAGATGAGTTTGTTTTCTTTGCTTGAAACAAATTGGGAAAGAGGTTGAAGACAGCAATTAGATTAGGTAGGGAAATAGGATCAGGCACGCGGCACCCAGTCACCCTATTCTCCACTCAAGCCTGAGTGGGTATTGCTCACCCGGATGGATCCCTCTCACAGTTCTAGCAGCCGGAGTGAAGCACGAACATGACACTAAGGCTACTTTCACACTGAGGCGCTGGATGCGCTGGCGGTATAGCGACGCTATTTTTAGCGCCGCTATACCGTTTTTTTGGCCGCGATTTGCGGGCGCTAGCGGGGGTATTTTAACCCCCGCTAGCGGCCGAAAAAGGGTTAAAAACGCCCGCAATAACGCCTCTTTGAGGCGTTTTGCGGGCGTATTAGAGGCGCTACCCCATTGATTTCAATGGGCAGGGGCGCTATAGGAGCGCTATTTTTAGCGCTCCTATTGCGCCTCAAAGATGCCGCTTGCAGGAGTTTTTTGAGCCTCCTGCAAGCGCAACGCTCCAGTGTGAAAACCCTCGGGCTTTCACATTGGATAGTATTGAGAGGCTTTTTTGGGGCGCATTGCAGGCGCTATTTAGAGCGCAATAGCGCCTGCAAAGCGCCTCAGTGTGAAAGGGGCCTTAGTTTTAGTCCCCTTCACGGACAAGTTCAGGAGATCCTCTGCCACAGAATCCTTTAGTTCCTGAATTTATAACTTCCTAACGCCTGTAAATTATTAGAGACCATAGGTGCCAATGGGGCACACTACAGGAACTATCTTGCAACTCACGAATCCTTCCCTCTAAAAGGCAACCAGGCCTCCCCGAGACCGTGATTTCCTTCACCGATCCATCGGACAGGTCCTCCCCCGGTTTCCTCTGTTTCAGAGTGGGCCACCCTCCCTCGGGTTCCCTGTAACTCCAGTGGTTGGTTTGTAGACCCAGTTGAAGGTACTGGGCCTACCTGGAACTCTGCAGCCTCGGGCTAAAGGTGCCCGAGACTCCTCGACCAGTTCAAGCACCCCCCGGCCAGCAGGGCCAAGGGCGCAACTTCGCCACCAGGGGTCCTCCTTGGAATCCCCCCGGTACACCACCCCAGATCATGGCGTCTGCCCTTTATGTACCCCCTCCTGGCATGCACAGCAGGCAAAAACCCACCGCACGGTAGGCAAGAAAGGACACCCAATCACACCGCAACGCCACCTGTGGTTCTCCTCAAGACCTGGGCAACAGCGCCACCCACAGGACAAGGGGAACTACACTCCAGGCAACACTACAGCAGAGCAGAGTCCAAACTAAACAGAATAGGAGAACCTGAGCTAAACTATTGCTCAGGCTGCCCTTAAATTTAGAGCATAGCGACCCCAATTTTGGGGGTCCGCTACAAAAAGATATAATGAAATATTCACAAAAATGTGAAGGGTGTACTCACTTTTGTGAGATACTGTGTATATATATATATATATATATATATATATATATGTAGCGGGGTCCTCAATTTAAGGGAAGTGTTTGGGAGGTAGTATGCCCAAACACCTTGATTTATCAGGGTTTACAACCATTTTATCCACAGGGAGAGTATTGGTGTACAGTTCCCTGTGGCCTACGGGTGGCGCTGCCATGGTAGGCTAGGGTTGAACCACTGGTACAGGGCTGTGCTTTTTGTGTCCCCTCTCAGCACACGTACGGTGGGGCGGGGTTAACCTGCTGTGCGTGCCGGGAGAGGAGATAAAAGGGGCAGACGTTGCCTGTTCAGGGTTAGTCGGTGGGGTCCTACCCCTGGTTCTGGTTCCAGTCCACCCTGGGCGCCCTAGGCCCAGGGGCGGGTGTTCTCTGTTCCTGTTCCATCCTGGGCACCTTTAGTCCCAGGGTGAAGTACTACTCTGCTGTTCCTGTCCGTCCTGGATGCGAGGACTCGGGAATTGCAGCAAAGGCCTGGGCCCATCACCTTTGGCTGGAGCCTATCGGGGATCGAGGAGTCTCAGGGTGCTGTATCTGAGTAGAGGAGGCCGGGGGAGGAATCGTTCCGAAGGACTGATGTGGTAGTCACGGTGAAGGAAAGGGTCCCGGTAACTCTCCGGAGGGATGTCTTCTCCCTAGGCCAAGGTCAAGTTCACCAAGTCTGTGATAGAGGCCTCGAGTAAAGTGTGAGTGTCATTTGGCTGCTAGTCTTGTCCTAAGTAGACTATCCATTTGAAGCTGAGTCTGTTCAAGAAGCTGGACAGTGAGGTGACTGAGATTGTGCCTGGACCTTTCCCCACATCTTGTGCTATCCTTTTCTTGCTCCAACCTTTGTTTCTATCAAGAGACTGTTGTTTGCTAAGAGAAGAAATAAACTCTCTGTTGGAGTTATAGCAAGTGTGGACATTCTATTCACTGGGGGAAACAAGTACTCAAATCTGTTATCCACAGAGGTGAGAAAAACATTCTCTGGTTCAACTGTGAAATGACCCACCAACAACACCACTCAACCTCTTAATACAGGAGGGTACGGGCTTGTGGCATGGTGTGCCCCTTCTTCCTGCGAAGAGCCGAAGAACAAGGCAGGTAAAAGGGGGTTTGTGTGCCACATATATATATATATATATATATATATATATATATATATATACACACACACACACACACTATATTACCAAAAGTATTGGGACACCTGGGACATGAACTTTAATGGCATCCGAGTGAGTCTTAGTTCATAGGGTTCAATATTGAGTTGGCCCATCCTTTGCAGCTATAATATAATATTTACTTGTATGGGGTTGTAGGAATTTTCTAGCAAAAAATAAAGATTCCACCTTATTAGATTGTAAGCTCTTATGAGCAGGGCCCTCTTAACACTCTTGTGTTTTATTGTATTGTAACTGTACTGTCGCCCTTTATATTGTAAAGTGCTGTACAAACTGTTGGTGCTATTTAAATCCTGAATAATAATAATTATATATTTAACGTGCAGGAAAAATAAAAAAATTTCCCTGGACACGAAATCTGCGACATTTACATACACTATATTACTTAAAGTATTGGAACGCCTGCCTTTACACGCATATGAACTTTAATGGCATCCCAGTCTTAGTCCGTAGGGTTTAACCACTTAACGACCGCTCACTGTATATATACGTCGGCACAATGGCACCGACAGGCACAATCACGTAGAGCATACGTGATTGCCTTTGTACAGTTGGGGGGTCCGATCGGACCCCCCTTCTGTACAGTGAGCGGTCGGAATTCGTCTGGGAGCGTTCCGAGATGGGGGGGCGGCCGTTCGATTCCGACCACCCCCCCGCGATCGCTCCCGGCGAATAGAAATGCCCCCTCTGTCTGTGTACTGTTTACACAGATAGAGAAAGCAGGAGGAAGTGATGTCATCTCCTGTGCGGCGCTCACATATACCGAGCGTCGTACAAGAGAAGACACACAGGTCAGTGCACTAACACTACACTAACACCAGCACACATAGGCACATAAATCGCCCCCCCAGGCCCCCCCAGATCACCCCCCAGCCCCCCCAGATCACCCCCCAGCCCCCAGTCACAGTGTCACTGATTGCAGTGACCATTTATTTACTGATCACTGCAATCAGTGACATTTGTGACTTTAAAAGTGTCACTACATTTAGTTTTAGGTCCAGTGTAGCCCCCTAACCCCCCCTAATAAAGGTTTAACCCCTTGATCACCCCCCAGATAACCCTTTCACCCCCTAGCACCGCCGTCGCTTGGCGATCATTTTTCTGATCGCTGTCTTGGCGTCGGTGATGCAGATCGGTACCCAGTAATTTTTTTTAGGTTCGCCGCAGGTTTTTATAGCGTCGGGTACCCCAATATATTATCTAATAAAGGTTTAACCCCCTTGATCGCCCCCCAGGTAACCCTTTCACCCCCTATCACCACTGTCACTAAGCGATCGTTTTTCTGATCGATGTCTTAGCGTCGGTGATGCTGATCGGTAGCCAGTATTTTTTTTTTAGGTTCGCCGCAGGTTTTTATAGCGTCGGGTACCCCCATAAATTATCTAATAAAGGTTTAACCCCCTTGATCGCCCCCCAGGTAACCCTTTCACCCCCTATCACCACTGTCACTAAGCGATAATTTTTCTGATCGCTGTCTTGGCGTCGGTGATGCAGATCGGTACCCAGTAATTTTTTTAGGTTCGCCGCAGGTTTTTATAGCATCGGGTACCCCCCATAAATTATCTAATAAAGGTTTAACCCCCTTGATCGCCCCCCAGGTAACCCTTTCACCCCCTATCACCACTGTCGCTAAGCGATCATTTTTCTGATCAATGTCTTAGCGTCGGTGATGCAGATCGGTAGCCAGTAATTTTTTTTAGGTTCGCCGCAGGTTTTTATAGCGTCAGGTACCCCCATATATTATCTAATAAAGGTTTTAACCCCCTAATTGCCCCTAGTTAACCCTTTCACCAGTAATCATCATATAAGTGTTAAGGGTGACGCTGGTTAGTTAGTTTGCTTTTTATAGTGTCAGGGCACCCGCCGTATATAACCCAATAAAGGTTTAACCCCCTGATCGCCCGGCGGGTGATATCAATTAGGTTTTAGCGTCAGAGAGGGTCTGCGTCACACCCCAGGCAGCGTCAGGTTAGTGCCAGTAACGCTAACACCCACGCGTGAAGCATACACCTCCCTTAGTGGTATAGTGTCTGAACAGATCAATATCTGATCTGATCAGATCTATACTAGCGTCCCCAGCAGTTTAGGGTTCCCAAAAACGCAGTGTTAGCGGGATCAGCCCAGATACCTGCTAGCACCTGCGTTTTGCCCCTCCGTCCAGCCCAGGCCACCCAAGTGCAGTATCGATCGATCACTGTCACTTACAAAACACAACACACATAACTGCAGCGTTCGCAGAGACAGGCCTGATCCCTGCGACTCCAGTGCTGTAGGAGGTGATTTCACCACCACAGTTAAAAAAAAAAAGAAGCAAATATGCCGAAGCATTGGGGCAGCAGGGGCGGAGGAGCGATTTTGCTCCTAATGCCGCGTACATACGGTCGAAATTCCGACGGAGGCTTGCCCGTGGAAAAGTCCGACCATGTGTGTGCGGCATAACTTTTTTGCGGGAGGATGCCCCCATGCTTCGGCATATATAAATGGTGCATGTATGCCCATCATTAGAAGTGGGTGGATGAAGGGCGGTATTCTAATGGTGGGCATACCCACCGATCAATCTCTTTTTTCGTTCAGCCACCTGGCTGCATGAAAAAAAAAGATTACAATACATGTCCAACAAGGACCAGCAACGTACTGGTATGTTGCTGAACTTTGAATGGTTATACCAGATTGATGCCTGCGGGTTTAGGTATCATCTTGGTATCATTCTTTTCAGCCAGCGGCCGGCTTTAATGTAAAAGCAACCCTAGTGGCTAATTAGCCTCTGGACTGCTTTCACAAGCAGTGGGAGGGAATGTCCCCCCCGGATATAAAAAGCGCCATTGGGAAATTGGGAAAGCATTTTATCACACCGATCTTGGTGTGGTCAGATGCTTTGAGGGCAGAGGAAAGATCTAGGGTCTAGACCCCAGTTTTTTCAAAAAAAGAGTACCTGTCACTACCTATTACTATCATAGGGGATATTTACATTCCCTGAGATAACAATAAAAATGATAAAAAAAAAAAAACATGGAAGGAACAATTTAAAAATAAAATAAAAAAGCAAAATTAATAATAAAAAAAAAAAAGCACCCCTGTCCTGCCCTGCTCTTGCCCAATGGTGAACGCAAGCGTCGGTCTGGCGTCATATGTAAACAGCAATTGCACCATGCATGTGAGGTATCACCGCGAAGGTCAGATCGAGGGCAGTAATTTTAGCAGTAGACCTCCTCTGTAAATCTAACGGGGTAACCTGTAAAGGCTTTTAAAGGCTTTTAAAAATGTATGTAGTTTGTCGCCAATGCGCGTTTGTGCGAAATTTTAAAGCATGTCGTGTTTGGTATCTATGTACTCGGCCTAAGATCCTCTTTTTTATTTCATCAAACATTTGGGCAATATAGTGTGTTTTAGTGCATTAAAATAAAAAAAAGTGTATTTTTTCCCCAAAAAATGCGTTTGAAAAATCGCTGCGCAAATACTGTGTAGAAAAAAAAATGCAACACCCACCATTTTATTCTGTAGGGCCTTTGCTTTAAAAATATATATAATGTTTGGGGGTTCAACATAACTTTCCTGCAAAAAAAAAATATGTTTTCATGTAAACAAAAAGTGTCAGAAAGGGCTTTGTCTTCAAGTGGTTAGAAGAGTGGATGTAAGCTTCCTAATGTTGTGTATAAAATGCCAGAACAGTTCAAAACCCCCCCAAATGACCCCATTTTGGAAAGTAGACACCCCAAGCTATATACTGAGAGGCATGTCGAGTCCATGGAATATTTTATATGTTGACACAAGTTGCGGAAAAAATACAATTTTTTTTTTTTTGCACAAAGTTGTCACTAAATGATATATTGCTCAAACATGCCATGGGCATATGTGGAATTACACCCCAAAATACATTCTGTTGCTTCTCCTGAGTACGGGGATACCACATGTGTGAGACTTTTTGGGAGCCTAGCCGCGTACGGGACCCCAAAAACCAAGCACCGCCTTCAGGCTTTCTAAGGGTGTAAATTTTTGATTTCACTTCTCACTGCCTATCACAGTTTCGGAGGCCATGGTATGCCCAGATAGCACAAAACCCCCCCAAATGACCCCATTTTGGAAAGTAGACACCCCAAGCTATTTGCTGAGAGGTATTGTGAGTATTTTGCAGATCTCGCTTTTTGTCACAAAGTTTTGAAAATTGAAAAAAAAAAAAAGAAAAAAAAAAAATTCTTTCTTCATTTTCAAAAACAAATGAGAGCTGTAAAATACTCACCATGCCTCTCAGCAAACAGCTTGGGGTGTCTACTTTCCAAAATGGTGTCATTTGGGGGGGTTTTGTGCTATTTTGGCATTTTATGGCCTTCGAAACTGTGATAGGTAGTGAGGAGTGAAATCAAAAATTTGTGCCTAGAAATCCTGAAGGCGGTGATTGGTTTTCGGGGTCCCGTACGCGGCTAGGCTCCTAAAAAGTCCCACACATGTGGTATCCCCGTACTCAAGAGAAGCAGCAGAATGTATTTTGGGGTGCAATTCCACATATAACCATGGCATGTGTGAGCAATATATCATTTAGTGACAACTTTTTGTAATTTTTTTTTTTTGTCATTATTCAATCACTTGGGACAAAAAAAAATATTCAATGGGCTCAACAGGCCTCTCAGCAATTTTCTTGGGGTGTCTAATTTCTAAAATGGGGTCATTTGGGGGGTTTTGTGCTATTTTGGCATTTTATGGCCTTCAAAACTGTGATAGGTAGTGAGGAGTGAAATCAAAAATTTGCGCCCTTAGAAATCCTGAAGGCGGTGCTTGGTTTCCGGGGTCCCGTACGTGGCTAGGCTCCTAAAAAGTCCCACACATGTGGTATTCCCGTACTCAGGAGAAGCAGCAAAATGTATTTTGGGGTGCAATTCCACATATAACCATGGCATGTGTGAGCAATATATCATTTAGTGACAACTTTTTGTAATTTTTTTTTTTTTTTGTCATTATTCAATCACTTGGGACAAAAAAAAAAAATTTTCAATGGGCTCAACATGCCTCTCAGCAATTTCCTTGGGGTGTCTACTTTCCAAAATGGGGTCATTTGGGGGGGTTTTGTACTGCCCTGCCATTTTAGCACCTCAAGAAATGAGATAGGCAGTCATAAATTTAAAGCTGTGTAAATTCCAGAAAATGTACCCTAGTTTGTAAACGCTATAACTTTTGCGCAAACCGATAAATATACACTTATTGATGTTTTTTTTACTAAAGACATGTGGCTGAATACATTTTGGCCTAAATGTATGACTAAAATTGAGTTTATTCGATTTTTCTTATAACAAAAAGTAGAAAATATCATTTTTTTTCAAAATTTTCAGTCTTTTTCCGTTTATATCGCAAAAAATTAAAAATCGCAGAGGCAATCAAATACCATTAAAAGAAAGCTCTATTTGTGGGAAGAAAAGGACGCAAATTTTGTTTGGGTACAACATTGCATGTCCGCACAATTTACAGTTAAAGCAGCGCAGTGCAAAATTCTGAATTCACCTCTGGTCCTTTAGCTACCAAATGGTCCGGGGCTTAAGTGGTTAATATTGAGTTGGCCCACCCTTTGCAGCTATAACAGCTTAAATTCTTCTAGGAAGGCAGTCCACAAGGTTTAGGAGTGTGTCTATGGGAATGTTTGACCGTTCTTCTAGAAGCGCATTTGTGAGGCAGCATGGGGGGGGGGGGGCATTCACCTGCCCTGCTACTCCTCCCAGGGCTCACGCCCAGCATCTGTAAGGAGCTTATCATGGCTATGGCCCCATTTTCAATTTTATTCGGGTCCAGGGTAGGAGGCCTTTTCACACCAGTGATGTGTGGCATGAGGATGAGGCCCAGTGCAGGCTTCTGTTGATTACTGCTGTAGCTCAGTAAGTCCCATGAAGATGTCTCAGGCGGTGTTGTCAGTTTTTTACTGTGCTACATTATTGCATATGGGCTGCTCGGTACTGTGGGCGCTTTTCTCATTTGTCCCCTGTCATCTCTTCAAGTCATGTGGTCTGGTTGCCAGTGGTTCAGGGGGGGGGGGGGGGCTGGTTGACGTCTCGGATCCACTGTCAGTCTTTTCTTGCGTTTTATGCGATTTGTCGCTGCAGTTTTCCTGTATAGCGTTTTCTGCCATAGCATGTTCTGTCTTAGCGTTTGATTTTCTGTCGTAACGATTTTCTGTCGTAACGATTTTCTGTCGTAACGATTCTCTGTCGTAACGATTCTCTGTCTCAGCCATTTCTGTCTCAGCCATTTCTGTCTCAGCGTTTTCTGTCTCAGCGTTTTCTGTCTCAGCGTTTTCTGTCTCAGCGTTTTCTGTCTCAGCGTTTTCTGTCTCAGCGTTTTCTGTCTCTGCGATTTTAGGTCCCTGCGTTTTCTGTCAGCACGTGTGCCATGCAGGTTCAGCTTTCACCGGTAGCCGTTTCTTCCTCGTTCATTTCCATATCATCTTACTTTTCATAGGTCCTTTGCATTCCTGGTTCAGTTGGCTAGGGTTCACGTCTCGGGATCTGTCACGTCTACAGATCCATACGGTCTGAGGTTTTCATTGGTTATGTTTATTGACCACAATCTTCTCGCCTGTTACATCACGTCATACGATGCATTTGTTTCTTTTCACCTGCAGGACAACCCACCACGGCCTGTGGGTACACAGGTCCTGAGTATTCCTTTCTACAATCTGTCATTGCGCTGTAGGTTACTTGCGCTCACTCACGTCTCACACCGAGGGGGGGGGGGGGTCGTTGTCAGGTTCATTATATGCTATGGTCCCTCCTTCACTGCTCACGTTTTTGCACTGGGGTAGGTACAGAGGGGGTTGTGTTCTGTCGTAGCGTGTTTTACCCCAGAGTGTTTCAGTTATAGCAGGTCTCAGCCAGGAGTAGCTGTTCTGTCATAGCTTGTCGGTGCTATGCAGTCACGGCACACGCACAGCCGTTGCATCGTTGTTTGTTTTCTTTGTCTCGTCACACCTTTCTTTCAGGTGCTTGCTTACCGGGTGTAGTTAGCCAGGGTGCGCATCTCAGGATCTGTCACGTCTACAGATCCATACGGGCTGAGGTTTCGTTTTTAAATGATTGTTGACCACAATCTTCTCGCATGTATACCATACGTCATACGTGCACATTCATTCTTACGCCTATACTACTACCCACCACAGTCTGTGAGTACATCGGCCCTGAGTGTTTCGTTTTTTAATTACCTGTCTCTGCGCGGCAGGTTACTCTGGCTCATTTGCTGCATACACTTACTACATACACTAGGGTGGGTTCTGTTGTCAGGTTAATTCACGCGCTGAGGTCTGGTCTTTTCTGCTACGTATTTGGCCCAGGCAGGTACAGAGGGGTGGTGTCATGTCTGGTTTGTCTGTTGTCTTTTCTTTGTGTTTTAGAGTTGGGCATTCGGCACGGTTCAGGTGCAACACATGCAGGTTCATCCCTTCTACTCCACGTGGGGGTTCTGGCCATGGTAGTACTCCGTCGTCCAGGAGTTGGCCACACTTTGCTTTGTAGTGCGGTGTGTCAACTCAGGGGTTTTCCTTTTCCGGCCACAGCAGGGTAGGCGGTACGCTTCAGTTTGTTTCCTATTCCATGATAGCTACTCCCATGTACCAGCATGGAGCTTGTTCTGGGCTTTTTTCTTAAGCGCAGTTTCATGCGGGCCAAGCAGGCTCTCCACGGCCTCTTATGTTTACAGGTCAGGGTAGATACAGCCATCCAAGCTGGTTTCACCAAGGCTTGGAGCTTTCATCAGGCCTGCCCGCTGCCAGGGCAGATAAGCAGCGGTAGTGTTGGTTTCACTGCTGGGTTACCCTTGGGGCTATGCAGTCCTTACTTGTCACCAACGTCCATGTGTCGGCCCACGATAGTAGGTCTGGGCCGATATCATCTTTTGGTGCTATTCTCTTGTTTTAGGTTGCCGGATCTACTGGGCAGGTTCGTCAGACCTTTCATCTTTGTCTGGTTCCCAGCCTGTTCCAAGGGGGCTCACAGTCACTCGGGTAGGTTGTGTCATGCTATGTCTGGTGCTGTGCGTTATTGTTGCATATCGCTACAGCATGTTGGACTCATCCGTCAACACCAGCAAACTCCTATCAGTTCGTCCATTTTTGGCATCTCTCCCTCTCACGTCCCCTTACCAGGTATGGGCAGTTAGGCCAGGGGTTGTGGGTGTTTCACGGAGCTACTTGTCTTTCGTCCTGTTGGCTGGGTTCTACCTTTGCATTATTCCCCAGGGCTCCTCGGGTCAGCCCTTGTTCCGTTCCTCCCACGTGTCCTCTCGCCACAAGTCGTTCGTTCCCATGTCTTTGTTTTCTGGTTGTAGGCTTATCCAGTCAGCTATGGGACAGTCGTTTGGTTTCTGGGCAGGTTTGCAAGTTCCAAACGGATGGGGCCCCTTCTAGTCATCAATTCTTAGGTCGCTGGTTTATGCTGTAGTAACGGATGCATACCGGATCCATTCATTGACGCCATCCGGACGTGCGTTAATCTACCAGACGGTTTGTTACCTGCCCTTCTTCTATTTTCTTAACACGCCTACTTCTGGGTCTTTTTGCCCACTTTTAGGCATACTGACCAGCAGGCTAAGGCACACCTCAGGCCTTGGTAGTTAGGATATCGCATTCCTAAGTGAAGACTCTGACTACAAGTGGAAGGCTGGCCGCAGGCTAGCCTGTGTTTGTAGGAGGAGTCTGAGGGCTATTTATCCCTCCTCCTCTCTTGTCTCCTGCGTTGGCTGGGTTTCTGGGTTCCCACCCACCCGTTCCCCTTTTTTATATTATCATTTACTTTATTAATTTCTTCACAGTCATATTCAGGGTATGCCCACTTTTAGGCATACTGACCAGCAGGCTAAGGCACACCTCAGGCCTTGGTAGTTAGGGCATCACATTCCTAAGTGAAGACTCTGACTACATATATATATATTAGGGCTGTTACTGATTAAAATTTTCGTGTTCGATTAATCGTTTTTTTTTTTTATCGATTAATCGACTAATTTCGATTAATTATAAGGCACATACAGTTTTTCCAATTTTCCACATCTCCCCCCATACTGTAATGTCCACATCTGCCCCCCATACTGTAATGTCCACATCTCCCCCACATACTGTAATGTCCACATCTGCCCCCCATACTGTAATGTCCACATCTCCCCCATACTGTAATGTCCACATCTCCCTCCATACTGTAATGTCCACATCTGCCCCCCATACTGTAATGTCCACATCTCCCCCATACTGTAATGTCCACATCTGCTCCCACATACAGTAATGTCCACATCTGCTCCCACATACAGTAATGTCCACATCTGCTCCCACATACAGTAATGTCCACATCTACTCCCACATACAGTAATGTCCACATCTGCTCCCACATACAGTGATGTCCACATCTACTCCCACATACAGTAATGTCCACATCTACTCCCACATACAGTAATGTCCACATCTGCCCCCATACAGTAATGTCCACATCTGCTCCCACATACAGTGATGTCCACATCTGCCCCCCATACAGTAATGTCCACATCTGCTCCCACATACAGTAATGTCCACATCTGCTCCCACATACAGTAATGTCCACATCTGCTCCCCCATACAGTAATGTCCACATCTGCTCCCACATACAGTAATGTCCACATCTGCTCCCACATACAGTGATGTCCACATCTGCTCCCACATACAGTAATGTCCACATCTGCCCCCATACAGTAATGTCCACATCTGCTCCCACATACAGTGATGTCCACATCTGCTCCCACATACAGTAATGTCCACATCTGCCCCCATACAGTAATGTCCACATCTCCCCCGTAATGTCCACATCTGCCCACATCTCCCCCATACCGTAACATTCAGGCAGAACCGTCCGCAGACTCGCAGGCACAAGCAGGCGGCTGATGATGACATTGGCGCGCCGCCGGGTGGACCAAGATGGCCGCGGCTCCGGAGCTAGGCCAAAGCCGCGGCCTTTCCTATGGACGAGATCGCGGAGCTCACTCCGCGGATCGTCCTCGATCAAAATTATTTTGATTGATCAAAGAAATTAACGATTAATCGAACAATTAATCGTTAATTTCCGCAGCCCTAATATATATATATATATATTTTTTTATATAGCAGGCAATTAATGGGCAATTAGCTGCTAGGATGGATTCTACATTAGAGGGAATCGCTGGCAGAAAAAAGGCACCAGGATGATGCCTGTAGCTGAACTCCCAAACATTATATATATATATATATATATATATATATATATAGTACATCCAAATCGAAGGAAGGGTTTGGGAATTACAGCTCTTAGGAATAGCCACCCCCCTTTATCAAGGGACCAAAAGTAATTGGACAATTGAATTTAAAAGCTATTTCATTTCCACGTGTGGGCTACTCTTTCATTATTTCTTCATAAATTAAGCAGGTAAAAGGTTTGGAGTTGATTCTAAGTGTGATATTTGCATTTGGAATCTATTGCTGTGAACCTTGACTGTAGAGGTTGTCTGTAGGGGGTTGTGTCAGCAGAAGGCAGAGAAACAGCAGTACACTGATCTTCCCTGTGATTAGCTTTGCAGGGGGGGGGGCGTGTCAGCAGAGGTTTGACCATTAGAGTACATGCAGGGTTTGCTCTCAAGTAGAATGCAAAGAAGAAAACTGACTGTGATAGGCTCAACCGGGCCTACCGACTATGGGCCCTGGTATTTCAGGGAACTACAAGCCTTTTGGAAGATGTTCTGTTATGTAATATGTAGCGCCCACCCCCCAATATTTGGGGGCGCTATGTGTCTATTTAGGGGTAATCCGAGCCAGTAATTGGGCTCAGAACAATTGATTCTTCTGGATTGCTTCTGCTCTGGGTGTGAAACTGCCTGGCAGTAGTGTTCCCTGTTGCCTGTAGGTGGCACTGTCACCACCGGCATAGGTGAACCAAGAGGGGTATCACAGCACCTTGGGTGTTCTCTCTCGGCAGCCATGCAGTGGGTGTGGTCAGCCCACTGTGCATGCTGGGAGAGGGTACATAAGGGGCAGACGCCATTGGGGGGGGGGGGGCGCGTTCCAGGAGACCTTTGGTCCTGTAGGTGTGCCTCGTGACCCGTATGGCACGAGGTGCGCGAGTGTGTTTGGGGCCTCGGGCTCTTTCAGCCCGAGGCTGCGTTGCTGCATGGTAGGCCCAGTTTTCCTGGCAGGGGCCTACACATCAAAGAAGGATCCTAGGCTGACTATTGACAATCCTGTGGCAGAGGATTTCCGGAACGCATCCTTTCAAATTTAACTATTTATCCATGCTCCATCCCGGCTACTAGGACCGCTCTCAAAAGGGACTATCCGGGTGAGCAATACCTACTCAGGCTTGAGTGGCGATGAAAGATTAACACTGTGCTCTAGGTGTTGCGTGCCTGAACCTTTTTCCCCTTACTTCTCTCATCGTCCTACTCTTTATTCAAGTTCACTGCAAAGATAAAAGAATAAAACCTTGCTGCTTGAGTTTTACTCCTGTGTGGACATTGGCTTTATTCTGAGGAACTTCTACCTAGACAACGGAGAGAGAGGATCCACTAGAGAGAGGTAATTGCTGCAAGACCCAAACAATAACACCGCTCGCTCCTCTCTATTCACAGGGAGGGGATACCGGGCAAGTAGCAGGTGTGCCCCGCTGCAGGTGGAGGACGGCAGGAGAAAAAGGGGTTTGTGTGCTACAAATGCAAAAGGACATTATTAAGGAGGCCATGATGGTCTCTGCCAGCTTGGGACTCAGTGGATAGATGTTTGTGAAAAGAAAGATGAATGAGATATGGAAAGCCCTGGGTCTCCTGTTGTCTACTAGGCTGAGGAGGGGGAAATCACTGTTTGTATTGCTAATGATGCTAATTAACCCACCTATTGTCTGTCTGCTAGCAATACATTGTGGGTTGTGTTTATACTTATAATAATGTGTATTGTACAGTACACTGTATTCAGTATTGTAGGGGCCAAGATGTCTGACCTGGAATGAGATCTCTGAATAGTCTGGATGGGCACTGAGTCACCCATGTGGCTAATTGTGTAATTAACGTAATGTTTACAGTATATTCTGGCTGTTGTAATTATATTCCTGTGTGCAGTTTGTATTGTTAGGGTAATATGATCAGGAGGGGGATGTCCTCCTGTCTGGTATATATATTCTGTGTGAATTTGTTCAATAAAGGTTCCAGCTTTGCAGCCAAACGAGTCCTGCCTAATTCCTGGTTGCAATAGGTGGCTATAATATCTGATATCTATGTTCAGACTGGAGGAAGTGGTATACTGATGGAAGCACTCAAGCGGAGTGTGTGACGGGTGGGGTGGATGTGCTTCCGTGTCCTGGCGAAGTTGTGGGCAGGGTCTGGCTGCGACCCGTGCACATGGGGTAACACCGCACCCGAGGGCGTGCTCACCAATGCCTGGGACAGGGTGGAGGCTGCGGTCATGTGAGGAATCAAACATTAAGGCAGTCCCTGACTCAAGAGATGAGCCACCAGGTCACAGCACTAATAAGCGGAGTTCCTCCTTAAAGTGGAGTTCCACCCTAAAAAAAAAAAATACACCAAAATGTTCCAAAAAAATGAAAAAAAAAATTGAAAAAAATAAATAATTTTTACTTACCAGAAACTGCGGTTGCTAGGGGTTTCTTCCTAATCTGCCTCTTCCTAGTCCGCGGCTGGTCTTCTTCTGCATCCTTCTCGCATTGCCTTCTGGGGAATGGGGCGCGCTGCCTTCTGGGAACTGTGTGTATCCCAGAGAGCAGCCGCCCATTCATACAGTGCCGCGAGACTCACGCATGCGCAGTAGGAAATGGGCAGTGAAGCCGCAAGGCTCCAGTGCCTGTTTCCCTTAGTGAGGATGGCGGTGCCGGAACCCTCCACGATAGAGGGGTCGGCCTCGGGGGGGGGCTGACATCGCGGGCGCCTAGGACAGGTAAGTGTCCTTATTAAAAGTCAGCAGCTACAGTCTTTGTAGCTGCTGACTTTTAAAAAAAAAAAATTGCGGGTGGAATCCCGCTTTAAAATGTTTTGTCCCAAATAACTACACACTTGAGTAGATGTATGTGTTGCATTCGGAGGGGCATGCAGGGCCATTGCCCACTCCACCAGTCCAGCATACCTCTGTTACTTTACTCCCATTAACAGAATGGAGTCCCGCTAAGCACATAGCGAGCCCAATGCGTGCTCATTAACTCTTTCTTTCCCGTGCCCAGTGATCAGGCCTTAGATCTTCGTGACGCTAGTCTGCTCCCGGTGACCGGAGGAGACGGACAGCTAGGGAGGGAGTCAGGCCACCAACCCCCTCACTATCGGAGGACCCGTCACCTAACCAGGTACCACGCCAAACCTCTGGTTGCTGTTCTTCTTAGCGGTTACCCATGGCAACTACCTCCTCTTCTTTGCCTTGCAAGTTAATCTTTTGTAGTGGTGTTACATATATCCCATAGTGCTTTACAGTCCCAGGTTCTTTAGGAATACGCCAAGACCCAACGTGCACCCCTTGAATAACTTCAGACCAGGTTTAATGCAGTTGAAATAACTTTACTGAGGGTTCAGTTAAACATGTGTAACATGCACAAACGTTTTCAACCTAACTACACCTAGCTGAGGCTACACCAGGTTACCTGAACAGATGAACTAATATCAGGAATAGTCCATTCTTGGAAAGGCTTGTGCGGAGAAGTCCATGTTCTTGGGATAGCCCAGGGAGTCAGCGTCCATTGCTGTACCACAGGTCTCCGAGAACTCTTGCAGATGTCCCGTCTTCACTTAGCTGGGCAGCCAAGCTAACTAAACATAGGTAAGGCCACCAGTAGGCCACCTTCTGACTACATGGTCAGTTTTTAATAGGAAAGCAGAGGGACTGGCAGGATCACCTGGAATTTCACACAAAGGAATCAATACAAAGAGAACAGGATACTTTCTAATACTAGTATATGGTACAGCAGGCGCATATCAGGAATATGAAGTGTTCTGGTAACATAAATCTTACAGATAAATAAAGTATACATAACACATATATTACGGGCAGAAGATGTTGTAAAGATAAACCTGCACTTTAAGGCTTATTCACATTGAATGTGTAGCTATCCCCTTTAGTTAGCTTGCTAGGTTATGTAGCGCACTCACCCCATTCACCTGCCTTTGGCTCCTCGCAGGAAGAGAGGACACACCACGCCACAAGCCCGTACCCTCCTATGTGAAGAGGTTGAGCGGTGTTGTTGGTGGGTCTCCACAGCCAGAAAGCCAGAATCCTGACAATTGGGGTATTTGAGCATAACTACCACTCAAACACTTTACCTACATTTAGGACCCCGCTATACACTCCCCCCCCCCACTAAATTAGACACTGTCCCCAGTGTCTGGAGAAAACCTATGCCTCTCAAGCCTGAATCAACATAGACCTATCCCAGAAACTATCTACAAGAAAAACAAATTTGAAAAAAAAATGTTTGTTTGTGCCTGAACCTGAACATGGGGAAAGGGAGTTAAACTGAAGAGATGAAGAAAGAGTAGTAGAAAACAAATGTGTACATCCCATTCTCAAATATTTCAAAATAAACATAATCTTATTATTTACATTTCCCTCCCCTCCTGCAATAGCTAAATCCACCCATACTCAGTGATTTGCTTGGTGTCCACCTGCAGAGGGAGAAAGAAACATGCACAACCAACAATTTGACATCCTAACTTATGTACATTAGAAGAGAAAAGATTCTCCCCGGGAAAAAATCCTTTCCTTCTAACAAGTAAAAAGTAAAACACATTTTAAATGTAGTGCAAGAGTTACACAACACCGCCACCTAGTGGTAGTGCCACCGTCAAGACACTTGTCCCAGAACTTGTACAGAACATCTTCTCCTTCTTCTGTGGCCCTAAACTATTTCTACCCCAAAGTCTTGATCTTTGTTGCGCTGCGAGAGGAGAAAAAAAAACAACATCTCCTGCTCTTCCAGCGAAGTAGAATACACCACTTTTTTTTTTCTTTTGACAAAGTTCTCTGAGACTCCAGAAGAGTGCACTCCGGAATACAGAAAGGACAAACATAAAGAGTCCAGTCTCTCAAAGATAATACTGTGGATGAGGCAACACTAGTGGTTTCCAGTTCTTGTCAAGGGTGTCAATAAAGTACTCGACATTGTCTTTTTCCTTCCGACAAATAACCACTTTATCTGCGTGGATATGCCTGCCAAGCATCCATGACTCCTTACATTCCTTGTACCGCTTGGTGGTTGCGGCGGAACAGGCAAAATACCTACGGGACTGGGGTACCTTTAAGTAAGTCCATAGAAAGGCCCCGTACCACCGATCCCTATAGGCCTCCACTTCAAAAAGCAAGTCTTTAGGCAAGTACGGGTATTCCCACCCATATTCGTTTGCCACTCTCTGGTTGAATAACCGCTGCATCCTGGACAATGGAGGCATGGTTGCACGATCTCCCATACCTGGCAGGACTATGGCATCCGGGTGTCGAGGCACTTTCACTGCCTCCGGACCAGACATAGGGGTCCGCAATGACACTCGTTCCATCACGGCAACAGGTGCAGGTACCTCAAGTGGTGGAAGGGCAGACAACGGGACAGATCCCTCCTCAGGCTCCTGGGCCTCCTCCCGGGGTGTATCATCCCCAGTGACCATGGTGGGTCCTATTTCCTACGGGACGAGGACAGGGGTATCTTATCCCAGCCCTTCCGCTCGAACAGTTTATCTATGTCCGCATCATCCCCCGGATCGGAGACTGGCTCCAGGTCGGAGGTATCACACTCCTCCGCCGGCAGGTAACCATTAATGGACGAGGAATCACCGTCTCTAACAAGTTCAAGTTCTCTGGGGTCCCTGACCCAAACATCCCAGACACTTCGGACCTTAGCCAAGGTCCCTTTCCCCGGCTTACCTCGGCCTGTAGCTGATGCATGATGTCCGGAACTCTTTCCTGTGGATACATCCGATCCGGGCAAGCGCTGGGGTGTAACTCTACCACGGCCGTAGGAAGCTTTAACATAGCCGAACATTCTCAACAGCGACTTCCTCCGAAGTCCTGACAGTGCGCGTAGGGGTGACTGTTGAAGCTCTGGTTCCCTCCTTTAGAGTGGTGGCGCCCGTAAGGCAGTTCAAACGGAAGGCCCGAGGTTTTTCAGTAGGCTGCTCTACCTCAAACAGGAATTCTTTGCACTGTTCGCATCTTCCAAAAGGCCTAAGATGCACCACCAGTCCCTGGCATCTGGGACAAACCACTCCAAGGGCCTCCGCATCTCTGCAGACATAGGGGGTGAAGCGACCCCAAGGCTTCAGTCGGATCCCCGTATCAGTCACAGAAGCAGCAAATGAGGTTACATTCATGGTAGAAGAACTTGGAATCCATGAGGCATTAGACGCCATGTTACCCACTTGCCGGTCCATTTCGCACTGTCCCCTTTGCGCCAAAGTCACCACGTGCAACTCATCACATGGCGAGGCTCCTCCCATCTTCTGCAATGTTCCCGGGCTTTCTTACTCTTGACACGCCCACGAACTACGCAGCTTGGGCTCTCCTCGTGGCGCAGTCACTTTCTCTCAAAGATGGCCGACCTCCACGGAGCCTCACAGGGGGAATAAAGTCCAAACTCTGGGAGGGTTTCTTCTTCTTTCCGGCCGCAGAAATCCCGTACGAGCCCCCACATGTAGCGCACTCACCCCCTTCACCTGCCTTTGGCTCCTCGCAGGAAGAGAGGGCACACCACGCCACAAGCCCGTACCCTCCTATGTGAAAAGGTTGAGCGGTGTTGTTGGTGGGTCTCCACAGCCAGAAAGCCAGAATCCTGACAATTGGGGTGTTTGAGCATAACTACTACTCAAACACTTCCCCTAAAATTAGGACCCTGCTACAGTTACATTTAGTTTTTTGGCTTCACTGCACCCAGTTGAGCAGCAATTCATTGTTTTGTCTGGTCAGGGTTTCCAGGCTAGGTGTTTGATTTGTCCTACCTGCTTCCGGAAGAAGTTTTCAAAATATAGGGCAGGGAGAGTCATAAGACCAGCAAGAATATTTATCATTCTACAGTCAATCCCTGGAAGGAGGCATCCAGAAGGTGGCTGGGGAAGTGATAAATGTTTTGGAGGCCTATCCAGAGAGTGTTCTTTTCTCTCCAGGGAGGGTTCCAGTTCTCCTGGGGCTACTGCCGCTAGAAGATAGCCAGTGAGGCTGCATGCAGTACTTTTTTTTTGACGCACACCACCGCAACACAGTGGTGTTATCCCACCACACTGGAAACAAGCCATTTTTGCCTTGTCTTGCGGTGAGGATACCCTGGGACTGCGCTGGATTAGCCGCCCAATGCAGTCCCATCCCACTCTTTCAATGTGTATCTGAGACAGTAATGAATGACGCAAAACCATGAAGTATCAACCCCAACCCACAGCCATCTGTTGTTTTTGAGTGGGGAATGGTCAGTTTTATTCACAGGGTGGGATATTCCCAGTGACGCACATGTTGAAGGCTAACAGTCTGTAAGCAGATCTGTGTTCAAAAGAAAGCGTGTTTTTTAAACTTAGCCAATAGTGATGAGCCGAACACCCCCGGGTTCGGTTCGCACCAGAACCCGCGAACGGACCGAAAGTTCGAACGAACATTAGAACCCTATTAAATACAATGGATGCGAACGTTCGGATTCTAAAGTGCTAATTATAACGACTATTATCCATGTTATTCTCCGAAACAGAGTTTGGGAACCCGGGTTCTGCACCAAGGGACATGTATCAATGCAAAAAGAAGTTTTAAAAACGGACGTTTTCTGGGAGCAGTCATTTTAATGATGCATAAAGTGAAAAAAAAAAAGTCAAATATTCCTTTAAATATTGTACCTGGGGGGTGTCTAAAGTATGCCGGTGAAGTGCCACGTGTTTCCCGTGTTTAGAACTGTCCCTGCACAAAATAACATTTCTAAAGGAAAAAAAGCCATTTAAAACTGCTTGCGGCTTTAATGCAATGTCTGGTCCCGGTAATATGGATGAAAATCTTTAGGAAAAATGGCATAGCTACCCCATCAACCCCCCCCCCCCTACCCCAGCCCATTACCAGCCCCTTTGGGTCTTGTATGGATATTAAGGGGAACCCCGCACACAAAATAAAAAAGGACCTATATACTCTGAACAGCCGTATACAGGCGGTGCATACAAGACAGGGACTGTAGGTTTGTTCTTATGTAGAATCTGTTTGTAATTTTGAACAGCTGCATTGTTTAAGTGTAGCTCCATGCCAAATTCCTTTTTTTTAGCTTTTTGGAAAACATAGGGAACGGTTATCACCCCTGTCACATTTTTTTTGCTGTCTGTGCCCCTGTTCAGAACATTTCACCTCACTTTGCGTCCCAATGACAACTGTTTTTGAAATGTGGTGTTTTTATTGAAACAAGGATTGGTGATAAAGCATCAGTAGAGAGGAGACACCTTTCTCCCATATTAATTCTTACAGGAGAGAATTTTCCTTCCAAGGGGTAGATTTCCTCTCACTTCCTGTTGTCTTCTTCCTTTTTGCAAGTAGTAGTAGTTTGTAAGTTGGATGTTTGAAAGTAGGGACCTGCCGTATATACTCTGCAGAAATTGGCCCCTTAGGTGTTGGTGTTGGCACAACACTGAAAGCACTCACAGTTATTCTTGGTGGGTGCTGGAACGCCCTGCTGTCAACTATTATATCAGGAATTGTAATAACATATAATTGTTGATCAGTGGTAGTAAAAATTGGGCCTTTGATGGTGGTGCTGGTGCCACAACACTGTAAGGCCTGACAGTTACTCTTGGTGGGCGCAGCAATGGGCCCTGCTGTGAATTATTAGATCAATAATTATAATTGCATGCCCCTGTTGAATAGGGGCTGAAAAATTGGGCCTTTGGTGGTGGTGGTGGTGGTGATGGTGCCACAACACTGTAAGGCCTGACAGTTACTCTTGGTGGGCGCAGCAATGGGCCCTGCTGTGAATTATTCGATCAATAATTATAATTGCATGCCCCTGTTGAACAGGGGCTGAAAAATTGGGCCTTTGGTGGTGGTGATGGTGGTGCTGGTGCCACAACACTGTAAGGCCTGACAGTTACTCTTGGTGGGCGCAGCAATGGGCCCTGCTGTGAATTATTAGATCAATAATTATAATTGCATGCCCCTGTTGAATAGGGGCTGAAAAATTGGGCCTTTGGTGGTGGTGGTGGTGGTGGTGGTGATGGTGGTGCTGGTGCCACAACACTGTAAGGCCTGACAGTTACTCTTGGTGGGCGCAGCAATGGGCCCTGCTGTGAATTATTCGATCAATAATTATAATTGCATGCCCCTGTTGAACAGGGGCTGAAAAATTGGGCCTTTGGTGGTGGTGGTGGTGGTGATGGTGGTGCTGGTGCCACAACACTGTAAGGCCTGACAGTTACTCTTGGTGGGCGCAGCAATGGGCCCTGCTGTGAATTATTAGATCAATAATTATAATTGCAAGCCCCTGTTGAATAGGGGCTGAAAAATTGGGCCTTTGGTGGTGGTGGTGGTGGTGGTGGTGATGGTGGTGCTGGTGCCACAACACTGTAAGGCCTGACAGTTACTCTTGGTGGGCGCAGCAATGGGCCCTGCTGTGAATTATTAGATCAATAATTATAATTGCATGCCCCTGTTGAACAGGGGCTGAAAAATTGGGCCTTAGGCACTGGTGGCACAACACTGCAACCCCTCACAGATATTGTACTTGGAGCACAGCAATGAGGCCTGTTGCAAAGTATTGCATCAAAAATTTTAATTACACGCCCCTGTTAAACAGGGGCTGAAAAATTGGGCCTTAGCCACTGGTGGCGTCACCCATAAACCAAAATGATCTTCCAAGCTATCATCATTAATCGTATCATTGAGGAGGAGGAGGAGGATAGCCAGTCAACATAACAGCACAGGCACTCAGCATCAGCATCAGTCTTGAAGGGATGTGACATTTTAAAATCAATTAGTCTGTTATATCAGCATCAGGTGTGTGGTAGCTGGTGGTGATCCAAGACTGGTTCATCTTGATGAAAGTCAGTCGATCAACCGAGTCGGTGGACAGGCGCACCCTGTGATCCGTGACAAATCCTCCAGCAGCACTGAATGTGCGTTCTGAAAGAACGCTGGATGCAGGACAGGCCAGTAGCTCAATTGCATACTGTGCAAGCTCTGGCCAGTGATCCATCCTCAAGACCCAGTAAGCCAGAGGATTTTCGGTGGGGAAGGTGTCCAAGTCTGACCTTGCCCCTAGGTATTCCTGGACCATGTATATCAGACGCTGGCGATGGTTGCTGGAACCGATCATACTTTGGGGCTGCGGACTAAAGAATTGTCTGAACGCATCGGTCAGACAGCCACCTTCCCCACCACTCCTTCTTTGACTGCCCGAAGCCTCAGCAACTCGTTGTCCAGGACCAGGAGTTTGTAACCTCCCAGTCTCTGGGAACGCGTTGCACAGACCTTTCTGCAAGGCCTCCCGGAGTTCTCTCATCCTCTGCTCCCTCTGCGACGGTAAGATAAGGTCCGCAACCTTACCCTTGTACCGTGGATCAAGGAGAGTGGCCAGCCAGTAATGGTCCCTCTCCTTGATCCGAAGAATACGAGGATCCTTCCGCAGACTTTGCAGGATCAGGGAGGCCATGCAGCGTAGGTTAGCTGAGGCATTCAGTCCGGAGTCCTCTGGGTCACTAAGGACGACATGATCCGCAGCCACCTCCTCCCAGCCACGTACAAGTCCACTGGTTTCTTGGGACTGTAAATCATCCCTAAAAGACTGCTGCTGATGATGCTGAGTGCCAGCCTCCACCTCCATGCTGACACAATCCTCCTCCTCCTCCTCCTCCTCCTCCTCTTCCTGTGCGATGGGTGGGACAGAAGGAACACTGTCTGGGTAAAGGGGGCCTTGAGAGGCAAGGAAGTCCTCCTCTTCCTGCCTCTGTTCTGCCTCAAGTGCCCTGTCCATTATTCCACGCAGCGTGTGCTCCAACAGGTGGACAAGAGGTACAGTGTCACTGATGCATGCACTGTCACTGCTCACCATCCTCGTGGCCTCCTCAAATGGTGCCAGGACAGTGCATGCATCCCTGATCATGCCCCACTGGCGTGGTGAAAAAAACCCGAGCTCCCCTGACCCTGTCCTGGTGCCGTAGTCGCACAGGTACTCATTGATGGCCCTCTGCTGCGTGTGCAGCCGCTGCAGCATGGCCAACGTTGAGTTCCACCTGGTGGTCATGTCACATATAAGGCGGTTCTTGGGCAGGTTCAACTCCTTTTGCAGCTCAGCCAGGCGAGCACTGGCATTATAAGATCTGCGGAAATGCACACAGACTTTCCTGGCCTGCCTCAGGACATCCTGTAAGCCCGGGTACCTGCCCAAGAACCGCTGCACCACCAGGTTAAGGACGTGAGCCATACAGGGCACATGGGTCAGTTGTCCCTGTCGGAGGGCGGAGAGGAGGTTGGTGCCATTGTCGCAAACCACCATTCCTGGCTTAAGCTGGCGTGGCGTCAACCACCTCTCGGCCTGCCCCTGCAGAGCAGACAGGACCTCTTCCCCAGTGTGGCTCCTGTCCCCCAAACACACCAGCGCAAGCACGGCATGGCATCTTTTTGCCTGCGTACTTGCGTAGCCCCTTGAACGCCTACGGAGCACCGCTGGTTCCGAGGACAAACCACAGGAAGAGGCCATGGAGGAAGAAGAAGAGGAGGGGGTGGAGGAGAGAGGTGTGTCACAACCAGTAGTAGCATTTTGGAGGCGTGGCGGTGGAACAACCTCCAACACTACTGCACCTTGTCCTGCATCCTTCCCAGCTGCCAAAAGAGTGACCCAATGGGCCGTGAAAGAAAGGTAACGTCCCTGTCCATGCCTGCTGGACCATGAGTCAGCGGTAATATGCACCTTACAGCTGACCACCCTGTCCAGCGAGGCCAAGACATTGCCTTCCACATGCCTGTAGAGAGCCGGAATCGCCTTCCGTGCGAAAAAGTGGCGTTTGGGAACCTGCCACTGAGGAACCGCACATTGCACAAACTCACGGAAGGGGGCCGAGTCTACCAACTGAAAAGGCAGCAGTTGAAGCGCTAGCAATTTAGCCAAGCTAGCATTCAACCGCTGGGCATGTGGATGGCTGGGAGTGAACTTCTTTCGACGGTCCAGCAGCTGGGGCAGGGAAATTTGCCTGCTAGAATCGGACGTTGGTGTACTGCTAGCAGAGTGCCCGCAAGTACTTGGCTGTGACACACCTAATTCTACACCTTCATTCCTCTCAGAGCAGGTTTCAGAGAGGAGTGAAGGTATAGTGGGGTTGGAGATCCCAGCTGATGCGGTGCAAGAAGAGGTCAGCTTTGTTCTTTGGTGTGGGTCTTTAAGGTAGGCTTGCCAACGAGCTGCATGGCAGGTCAACATATGTCTGATCAAGCATGTGGTGCCCAAGCGGCTGATGTTTTGGCCATGCGATATACGCTTGAGACATATGTTGCAAACAGCAGCTGTGTGATCTGATGCACTCGCCTCAAAAAAGGCCCACACCAAAGAACTTTTTGAATGACGGGCAGAGGCAGCGCCCTGCACAGGCGGAGCTCTGCGGTGTGATTCCGTCGGTGTGCTGCCCATACGCTGGCCACTCAAGGGCATCCTGCCTCGTTGGAGATGTGCCTCCTCCTCATCCTCCTCCTCCTCCTCCTCTCTCCTATTAGGCACCCACGTGGAGTCAGTGACCTCATCATCCCCTCCCTCCTCATCACTGGAGCCAATCTGGCAGTATGCTGCAGCTGCTGGAGCATGACTGCCAGATTGGTGTCCTTCTTGAGCATCCCCTCTCTCTGCTCTCACGCTACTGCCTTCCTCTATCTGGGTATCATCATCAGATCCTTCGAAACACTGGGCATCCTCCTGGAGCATGTACCCAACACTGTGCTCAAACAGTTCGGGGGACTCCTCAGGAGGAGGACATGGTGGGTCTAGGGAAGGAGTGACTAATGATGACATTGATACCAGAGAAGAGGACGCTTTGGCAGCTGCTTTGCCAGTACCCTGAGCCTGGGTGAGAGAGGATGAGGAGGATGAGGTGGGCTTGGTCATCCACTCTACCAAGTCTTCGGCATGATGTGGCTCAACATGTCCAGCTGCCGAAAAGAAGGACAAGCGTGTCCCATGGCCATGTGCTGATGACAATGCACCGCGTCCACGACCAGCACTGTTGCCCCCAGACACAGAGCCTGCTTGCCCTCTTTTTTTGCCTCCTGACTGTCTGCCTCTCCTTGTTTGCCTTCCAGACATTTTAATGGATGGCCTGCAGGGAGATGGGAAAAAGAGCAATAAGGGCTACCTTCAGGTGTATACTGTGCAGGAGGCTTAGCAACAATGACACTGACACTGTCCCCTGCCTATCCTTCTCTGTCCCTAAACTCAAGGATTTCAAATATGGTTCAGCAAAATTGGTTTAGAACAGAATAGCACACTGTCAGTTTCACTCACTGTACCTCTCTGTCCCTAAACTCAAGGATTGAAAATATGGTTCAGCAAAATTGGTTTAGAACAGAATAGCACACTGACATTTTCCCTCACTGTCCTACTCTGTCCCTCCCTACAAACAAGATTTAGCACAGAATAGCACACTGATAGTTTCCACGAGTGTCCTTCTCTGTCCCTAAACTCAAGGATTTCAAATATGGAACAGCAAAATTGGTTTAGAACAGAATAGCACACTGACACTTTCCCTCACTGTCCTACTCTGTCCCTCCCTACAAACAAGATTTAGCACAGAATAGCACACTGATAGTTTCCACGAGTGTCCTTCTCTGTCCCTAAACTCAAGGATTTCAAATATGGAACAGCAAAATTGGTTTAGAACAGAATAGCACACTGTCAGTTTCACTCGCTGTACCTCTCTGTCCCTAAACTCAAGGATTTCAAATATGGTTCAGCAAAATTGGTTTAGAACATAATAGCACACTGACACTTTCCCTCACTGTCCTACTCTGTCCCTCCCTACAAACAAGATTTAGCACAGAATAGCACACTGATAGTTTCCACGAGTGTCCTTCTCTGTCCCTAAACTCAAGGATTTCAAATATGGAACAGCAAAATTGGTTTAGAACAGAATAGCACACTGACACTTTCCCTCACTGTCCTACTCTGTCCCTCCCTACAAACAAGATTTAGCACAGAATAGCACACTGATAGTTTCCACGAGTGTCCTTCTCTGTCCCTAAACTCAAGGATTTCAAATATGGTTCAGCAAGATTGGTTTAGAACAGAATAGCACACTGTCAGTTTCACTCACTGTCCTACTCTGTCCCTACAAACAAGATTTAGCACAGAATAGCACACTGACACTTTCCCTCACTGTACCTCTCTGTCCCTACAAACAAGGTTTAGCACAGAATAACACACTGACACTCTCCCTACCTATCCTTATTTGTCCCTAAACACAAGGAATCCAGGATTAGTAAAGGGAAAAAATGACACTGTCCCTGCCTATGCTTCTCTTTCCCTGCTCCGGAACACACTACACAAGGCCGCCGCGCTGGCGGCCTTTTATAGTGTGGGGCGTGTACTAAACCCCCTCAGCAATAATTGGCCACAGGCATCCTGCCTGTGTCAAATCATTGCTCTCCTCGCTGCCGGCGCTGTGATTGGCCAAGCATGCGGGGTCACAGTGCATGCTTGGCCAATCACAGCGCCTGGATGACACTGCGATGGCGTAGTGCATTGTGGGCCGTTCGCGTCACTCGAATTTGGCGCGAACGGCCCAAATTGTTCGATCTTCGTCGAACGATCGAACAGCCGATGTTCGAGTCGAACGTATGTTCGACTCGAACACGAAGCTCATCCCTATTAGCCAACACCGGTGCACAGTCTGGGTGACAAAATGTGGGAAAATGTTGCCTAAAATGTTCTGTTTTTCAATAAGAATTTATGAGAAGAATGCAATACCTTTGCTGACCTTTTTTTCATTTTTTTTTGTGATCTTCCATTTCAAAACACTTCACACAGACAATGTAATTCACAACTAATTAACCACTTCCATACCGGGTCATTGTAAAATGACGCCGGCAGGAAACCTCTCTCCCTCCGGGTGGACGTCATATCCTGGGTTTGAGGGGGGATATCTGAATGATGCCTGCAGCTAGAGGCATCATTCAGATATCCTTGACTTCAGCCAGCGATTCTGTGCACCATAAGAATGATCATAGCGGCGGTTCTGCCGCTTGATCGTTCTTATAGGTGGCGGGAGGGGACATCCCCCCCTCCCGCCGCCATCCGGTGCTTCTCCGGGCTCTCCCGTGCCATCGGGGGCCCGGAGAAAGAATCGTCCGGCGCCAGTGGTCACATGACGAGGAGCATAGAGATGACTGGTGACCAGATGGTTACCAGTCATCTCTATGACCGTCGGAGGCCCGGGCGCGATGTGATGACGTCACGCCGGGGTCCTCCGAAGTAAACAAAGCCACCATTGCGGCTGTAAGCATGAGATCGGTGAATTTTTTTTCACAATCTCATGCTTTCCAGCCTGGAGGAGAGATGCGGGGTCTTATTGACCCCGCATCTCTTCATAAAGAGGACCTGTCACACACATTCCTATTAAAAGGGATGTTTACATTCCTTGTAATAGGAATAAAAGTGATCAAAAAAAAAAAAGTGTAAAAAAAAAAAAAAAAAAAAGGAAAAAAATAAATAAAAATATTTTAAAAACGCCCCAGTCCCCAATAGCTCGCGCTCAGAAGCAAACGCACACATAAGTCCCGCCCACATATGTAAACGCAGTTCAAACCACATATGTGAGGTCTCGCTGCGTGCGTTAGAGCGCGTGTAACAATTCTAGCACTAGACCTCCTCTAACTCTAACCTGGTAACCTGTAAAAATTTTCAAAGCGTCGCCTATGGAGATTTAAGTACCGAAGTTTGGCACCATTCCATAAGTGTGCGCAATTTTATAGCGTGACATGTTAGGTATCTTTTTACTCGGCGTAACATAAGCTTTCATATTTTACAAAACAATTGGGCTAACTTTACTGTTTTGTTATTTTTTTATTCATGAAACCATTTTTTTTCCAAAAATAGGGCGTTTGAAAAATTATTGCGCAAATACCGTGCAAGATAAAAAGTTGCAACGACCGTCATTTTATTCCCTAGTATGTCTGCTAAAAAAACATATACAATGTTTGGGGGTTCTGAGTAATTTTCTAGCAAAAGAATGATGATTTGTACATGTAGGAGAGAAGTGCCAGAATAGGCCCGGTATGGAAGTGGTATAAAAAGCCCTGTATTGAAAGGGTTACACAAAGTCTTATTAAAAGGTCTGTGTATACAGAAAATACATTCCATTTCTATGTGTGTGTCTGTGATCTTCTTTTGTATGGGTGCTTAATACCAGAAATGGAAAGTTTGAAATATAACATTTAAAGGGGTTGTAAAGTCAGAAGGTTTTTTATCTTAATGCATTCTATGCATTAAGGTAAAAAGCCTTCTGTGTGCAGCAGCACCCCTAATGCTAACCTGAGCTCCCTCTCTGTCCAGCAATGTCCACAAGTGCCTCAGCCATCCAAGACTCTCCCTACTGATTGGCTGAGACAGAGCAGCGATGCAATTGGCTGCCGCTGCTGTCAATCAAAGTCAGCTAGCCAGCAGGAGTGAGAGGAGGGAGGGCCGGGTCGGGGATCTGTGTCTGAATGGACACAGGGAGCTGTGACTCAGCTTGGGTGCCCCCATAGCAAGCTGCTTGCTGTGGGGCCACTGAACAGGAGGGAGGGGCCAGGAGCAGCGAAGAGGGACCTAGAGAATCTGATCTTTTTCAAATTGAACCAAAGCTACAGTTGTCTTTCAAACCAGTTTGATTTAGCCAGATTGAGAGCCATGTTTTTATTAACATCATGATAACTAGGGTTGTCCCGATACCACTTTTTTAAGACCGAGTACAAGTACCGATACTTTTTTCCAAGTACTCGCCGATACCGATTACCGATACTTTTTTTTCAATGTCATGTGACAGTTTGAAAGATGGGGACTGATAGGTGGCACTGACAGGTGGCTGGCACTGATAGGCGGCACTTATGGGCACTGACTGGTGACTGGCGCTGATGGGCACTAATAGGTGGATGGCACTAATAGGTGGCACTTATGGGCACTGATAGATGGCAATGGTAGATGGCATTGATAGGTGGCACTTATGGGCACTGATAGATGGCACTGATAGGTGGCACTTATGGGCACTGGTAGCACTAATAGGTGGCACTTGTGGGCACTGATAGGTGGCACTGATTGCACTGATAGGTGGCACTTGTGGGCACTGATTGCACTGATAGGTGGCACTTGTGGGCACTGATAGGTGGCACTTGTGGGCACTGATAGATGGCACTTGTGGGCACTGATAGATGGCACTTGTGGGCCCTGATAGGTGGCACTGATAGATGGCACTTGTGGGCACTGATAGATGGCACTGATAGGTGGCACTTATAGCACTGAAAGGTGGCACTTATAGCACTGAAAGGTGGCACTTGTGGGCACTGATAGATGGCACTGATTGCACTGATAGGTGGCACTTGTGGGCACTGATAGATGGCACTGATAGATGGCACTGATTGCACCATTAGTGCAATCAGTGCCATCTATCAGTGCCCAAAAGTGCCACCTTTCAGTGCAATCAGTGCCACCTATCAGTACCCATAAGTGCCACCTATCAGTGCAATTAGTGCCATCTACCAGTGCCACCTGATAGGTGGCACTGGTAAATGGCACTGATTGCACTGATAGGTAGCACTTGTGGGCACTGATGGCTGGCACTGAAATGCTGCAAAAAATGACACAGGATTTATAAAAAATAAAAAAACTGCTGCAACGTCCATCTTGGTACACTCTGCACTCGGCTGCAGTAAGCAGCAGCGGACATCTTGTTACACCCAGCCCATATAGCTCAGGCTGGGTGTAACAAGATGTCTGCTGCTGCTTACTGCAGCCGAGTGCAGGGTGTACCAAGATGGACGTTCAGCCGCTGACGGTGACCGAATGTGACAGCACCGGTCACCGATCCTGAGGCGACTACGCCCTGCACCCCTGCCAGCTTACCACGTTCAACTTCAGGTGAGGGACTCTCTCTCCCCCCGCCGACTCGGTCCACTGACTGTGCCCGCCCTCCCCAGCCAGACTCCGCCCACCCCAGCCAGACTCCGCCCGCATTTCCTTCAAAGACTCTGCCCGCCCCATCTCCAGCCAAACTCCGCCTGCACTCTCCGTCCACAGGCTCTGTCCGCCCTCTCCAGCCAGACTCCGCCCGCACTCCCCAGCCCTCCCCAGCCACTGACTCCTCCCGCCCTCTCCGGCCACTCTACACTGAAAGAAAAAAAAAGTATCGGGTGAAGCATCGGGAGCATTTGCGCGAGTACAAGTACTCACGCAAATGCTCGGTATCGGTCCCGATACCGATACTAGTATCGGTATCGGGACAACCCTAATGATAACCAAAACTTGTTCCATCTGGTAACTAAATAATTAAAGGGGGAAGATTGGGACTTTGAGTGAGGCACAAGAAAAAAAACGGACATAGAAGTGAATATATTTATTGAACAATCATAATCATAGCATAGTACTTCAAAAAATTAGTATTGCAGTAAAAAATATTATTAAGTTGATGTAAAAACTATGAACAGTTGCATAACATCTGGTACAAAGAGAGATATATAGGACACTAAATGGTGTAGAATAGCATATGCCAATATTGATCCATATACAAGATAACATAGAACATAATTGCACATATATATGTAGCGGGGTGTTCCCCTTTAATCAGAGACAGGAAATTCCAGAGAGAGGGGAGTCGGGAGGAAGGAGGAAAGAGACGTTTTTGTTAACAGAAGCAGAGGACAGAACTACTGTTCCCAGAACCCCACTGGGTCCCAGGATGTTTTGAGTTATGCCCCAGAGACTCATGGGGGAAGGAATATAAGGAGGGGGCGAGGCCTAGCTCTCTCTCTTTGGACACGGGGAGGCAGAGAGAGATACACCTGTGCGGATCTGGGCTGTTCCAGGCCTGAAGCCTGGGGCCTGTGGAGCGAACCAAAGAGCCTTCCACCCCCTTTGCGAGCCTGGGTGGCATCCAGACTCATCTCTTCTAAAGTTATCTGGATCGGGGATCCGATCGCAGAAGCCGCTGTGGACGAGGACCGACACAGCCGGTGGAAGTTCCGGACTGAGGGAAGTGTTCCAGAGTGGTGAGCGAGCGAAAGCTCATCTTTAAACGGTTACTTTTATACTTTGTGCCTACTAGACTTCCGAGGCCTAACACCTCCGGTGAGGGAGAATTACCCCCCCCTTATTGGATTACAAATACATGGTTTTAAATACTTCAAGTGCACCACCTTTACAGATCCTGTGCCGGTGAAGATTTGTGTTTCTTCTAAGACTGAGTTTCATGGTTAGGGATCAGGCCTGATCCGTTAGATAGTTATAAGTTAGTTATCACACCACAGGGTGTTTAGGTAACGGTCGCCCCACGTGGCGTTCCGTCCCCTTTCCATTGCTGGTACACACACACACAGTATTGTGATTTATAACTGCAGGGACCTGCTTATGTGTTGTGAACCAAATGTTACATGCATGTTATCCCCTTTTATCTTACCACCAGCAGTAAACTCAGTTATTATTTACAACATTGTCTATGAGTCTGAGTTATCAATCCACACACCCACATTTAAAGCATAAGTGATTGTTTATGTGAAATTGCTGTGGGTTAACTGTGCCAGAGCGGGTAGAGCAGATTGCCGGGGGGTTGGGGAAGCTGTACTCAGGGCCCAAATCAAACCTTGCGGCTCTCTTAAGTTGAGGGTATCGCTACACGTGGGGGCTCGTCCGGGATCCTGATACAGCAGGTGAACGCCAGAAGTGCCGGCATGGACCCCATCAAAGTAGTCCAATGGTGCGAAGCAGAAGGGACACGCTCAGAAGCGAGTGTGGCCATTGAACTTCCAGGGAGTGACTGGAGAGAGAAACAAATTAAAGAGGTGGTACAAATATTGTCCCCGGATAGAAAGGCTTACGTGGTCGCAATGAGACCAGACTCAAGGACCAACTGCACCTATGCACTGATAGAGTGGGGACAGGATGTCCCTGAAAACTTCCACGGTGCCAGTATAAAATTGTCCGAAAAGACTGAGTTCCACCTGACACATCCTAGTCAGAAGCAGTTAGAACCCTTGGACAGGAAAGCAGGGGCTGCTGTTAAATCGCAGGCAGAGCAACAGCTGATTGATCTGAAACGACAGTACCGTGACATACAAGAGAGGTTTCAGGAGACTTCCAGTATGATAGCTGAACGCATTAAGGAGTTACGTGTCGCTCCTGAGGATCAGAAAGATGGTCAGATAAAGCCCAAACCTGGGAAGGTACCGAAGAAACGAGCTCAGGGTCGCCTGCAGGAAGTAACCATCCGGAAGGATTTCCGCATTGATGGCCAGATAGGAGAAAGAGGGCAGAAGGACAAACTGTCCTACACCAACCTCCTACACCAAATAGAGTTGGGGTTACAGAAAGGATATCAGGAATCTGAAATTAGAGAGGCTGTAATCCATGCCATCAACCCAGGTTCAAGTGTCAGGGGCATGTTAGAGAGGAAGGGTGGATTGACCCTGAACCAGCTAAAGAGGATACTGAAAAGCTACTATGAGGAGGAAGATGCTGCTGAGTTATTTCATCGACTGATAAATATGACCCAGGAGAGTGGAGAGACTCCTCAGAACTTCCTATTCCGGGCCATTGAGCTCAAGGACCGCCTGTTTGCATCCAAGGATGAAGGAAATGGGGAGCATTTTGGAGTCGAGCTAGTCCAAAAGAAATTTCGGAGATCTGTGACTACGGGATTGAGGAGTGACTACATCAAGCTACAGCTGAAGCAGCATTTGGAAGATCCCTCAACTCCGGATGAGGTCCTCATTGAGAAAATGAATGAAGCAGATAAGATGGAGATTGAGAAGGACCAAAAACAGAGGAAACTTCAATCTCCTAGCACCACAAGTGCCAAAGTACAACAGATAGATGTCCCTTCAGACACTCGGGAGCTTAGTGTACTGACAGCAAGCACTGAACAGGGATCATGGTCTTCACCTATTCACCATTTCCCCACAAGTCAGACTGGACTGGAGGAGCTGTTACAGACCCAGAAAGAAATACTAGAGATGATGACGATGTTGATGACTCGTCTGGTGAAACCCCAGACAGAAGAGGTCTCACCACTCATGGCACCAAAGACCCCTACCACTAACCGCTCTATGAAACCAATACAGAGAGCCTGCTTCAAATGTGGGGGAAAAGGACATCTCAGGCGAGTATGCCCAAGCCTGGTAGTTGAGGAAAAGTCCAAACAGCTGGCGGGAAACTTCAGCGGGCCCCGGTGAAGGAGCCGACCGGGTGCCCATCATTTTCAGTGAGTTCCAAACTGAATGAGAAGCTAAGGAAGAGAAAAGACAAAACTCCTCAGAGGAACTATAGTATCCCTCAGCAGGGGTACACCCCAAAGAGAGAGGGCCAGACCCCTCAGAAGAGGCACAGCATTCCCCAAAGGGAATGCACACCTAAGAAAAACTATAATATCCCTCAGCAGGTCTGTGCGCCCATTAAAAGGAGGGAAATCGATGCATACCAGGCCCAAGAAAGACTAAAGTCAAAAGGGAGATGGACGAGAGAGAGTCCGAAGGGAAAGGACCAGAAGAAGGCGACTCCTGCCAGGCCATATCCGGAGAAACTGGTAGGCCCATCTCCTGTAGTGTCCATTCAAGTGGAGGGAGTCTACACCAGAGCCATCTTGGATACTGGGGCACAAGTGACCCTACTATACCGGGATTTCTACGATAAGCACTTGAGTCATCTGCCCATCCAGAACATAGAGGAGCTGGAAATATGGGGAATTGGAACCCAGAGTTTCCCCTATGATGGCTATCTGCCCATCCGGATGACCTTTGACCCATCTGTGGCTGGGAAGGCCGAAGTGTTTGACACCCTGGCAGTTGTGTGCCCTCGGCCGCCAGGGGCCAACAAGAGCTCCCTTATAATAGGGACGAACACGGACCTGGTCCGAAGACTCCTGACCCCTTTAGTGGAAGAGAAGGGGCAAGCAGCCACCAAGATCCATCCCATGCTGAGGACGGCTTACCAAAGGCTGGTCCTAGAGCAGAAGACCCCGGTGGAGGGGATAGGGAAGGTGTGGAGACTTGGAAGAGGAAGGGTAGTGTTGCAGCCTGGCGAAGTAACCTGTCTCAGAGCCACTGTGAAGCTTACTTGGGAGCAGCCTGGACCCTTTGTCGTGCTGGAATCCGACCCAAAAGGAGAGTCCTCAGGTCTGGAAGTGATACCAGAAGTGATTCCGCTGAAGGTTCTGAAGAAGGCCCATTGTAGAGTTCCAGTGAGTGTTAGAAACACTACCAGAGGCCCCATGGAAATCCCTGCCAGAATGCTGCTGGGCCAGGTGAGCCCTGCTGCCCCGGTTACCCTGTCAGAAGTAAAGGGGACGGGTGAAAGAGGAGATCTTTGGGAGAAGCTGTCCATGGAGAACTTGAATCTATCCAGGGTTTGGAAAGAGAGAGCCAAGACCCAGTTAACTAGATGGGAGAAGATATTCTCCAGAGATGAGTTCGATGTGGGGTGTGCAAGGAGTGCCACCCATCGGATCCGCCTCCAGGAAGACAAGCCCTTCCGAGAGAGAGTCAGGCGGGTCCCCCTAGCAGATCTGGAGGATCTAAGGGAACAACTTGCAGAACTCAAGAGGACTGGTGTGATACGGGAGTCCAGGAGCCCCTATGCCTCTCCCATAGTGGTGGTCAGAAAGAAGAATGGGTCATTGAGGCTCTGTATAGACTACAGGACTCTCAACAGAAAAACCATCCCCGACCAATACACCACTCCGAGGATAGAGGATGCCCTACAGAGCCTCTCTGGAGCCAAATGGTTCAGCGTTATGGACCTCAAGAGCGGGTACTATCAGATCCCTATGCATCCAGAAGACAAGGAGAAGACAGCTTTCATAACCCCAGTGGGGTTCTTTGAATTCAATCGGATGCCCCAAGGTCTGTCTGGAGCCCCAGCTACTTTCCAACGTCTTATGGAGAAGACTGTAGGAGACATGAACCTTATTGAAGTCCTTGTATACCTGGACGATGTCATTGTCTTTGGGAGAACCTTGGAAGAACACGAAGAGAGGCTGGAAAAAGTGTTGAGAAGACTAAGTGAGGAAGGACTCAAGCTTTCGCCTGAGAAGTGTCGGTTCTACCAGTCTTCGGTGAACTATCTGGGACACATAGTGTCTGAAAAGGGGGTGGCTACTGATCCTGAGAAGTTGGAGGCAGTTACCTCCTGGCCAAGACCCACAACAGTCACCGAACTTAGATCTTTCCTGGGCTTCTGCTCCTACTATAGGAGGTTTGTGGATGGGTTTGCCCGTATTGCCAAGCCCCTAAATGAACTGCTCAAGACTGAAGGGGAAGAGGATGGCTTGGGACCCAGAAGACCCGGGGAGTCGGTTCAAGATCAGTGGACCCCCAGGTGTGAAGAGGCCTTCAGAACCCTGAAGAGGAGCCTCACCACAGCCCCAGTATTGGCCTATGCTGATCCCACCAGACCATACGAGTTACATGTTGATGCTAGTCATGAAGGCCTAGGTGGAGTGCTCTACCAAGAGTATGAAGAGCAACTGCGACCAGTGGCCTATGTGAGTCGGAGTCTGACCCCCTCGGAGAAGAACTACCCCACTCATAAGTTGGAGTTCTTGGCCCTCAAATGGGCAGTGGTGGACAAACTAAGAGACTACCTCTATGGGGCAGAGTTTACAGTAAAAACAGATAACAACCCTCTGACTTACCTATTCACCACTGCCAAGCTGGATGCCACAGGACACAGGTGGCTGGCTGCATTATCTGGGTTCAACTTCAGTCTTAAATACAGACCAGGGACTGGAAATAGGGATGCAGATGCCCTGTCCCGAAGATCTCATACCATGGCTGATGACTGGGAGGACTGGACTCAGGTAGCACCAGAGGGAGTGCGAGCCCTTTGTCAGGGGGCTGAATTTCAAGCCAGAGGGGGCTCCAGAGCCGAGGAGATAGGAGTTACCACAGTGGGAGTCCCAAAACACTACTGCGGGGTGACTCAACTTGAAGAGGAATGCTTGCCGAAGCTGTCTAAGAAGGAGCTGAGGTGCGACCAATTGGAAGACCCCATGGGGAGATTGGGCTTTGAAGCATTGGAAAACGAGAGTCCAGAGAAACTTCGACATCACCCCTCCAAGGAGGCTCGTCTGCTATGGAGGGAGCTAGACAAGCTACAGGTCCATCAGGGAGTGGTCTACCGAAGGGGCCCCTCTGATGACTCCGAGGATAAATGGCAGTTGTTTCTCCCAGAGAAGCACCGAGAGACTGTGCTGGTTGCCTTACATGACCAGCATGGTCACCTGGGAGCTGAAAGAACCTTCCAACTTGTCAGAAGCCGGTTCTATTGGCCCTGTATGAGGGCTGAAGTGGAGGAGTATTGCCACTCCTGTGCACGATGCATCCAGAGGAAGACTCTACCCCATCAAGCTGCCCCAATGGGCCACCTACAGAGTCAAGGCCCAATGGATCTGGTATGCATTGACTTTCTCTGCCTCGAACCCGATTTGAGTGGATTGGGAAATGTTCTGGTGGTAACCGATCATTTCACCCGTTATGCACAGGCGTTCCCCACCAGAGACCAGAAGGCTTCCACTGTAGCCAAGGTGCTTGTAGAAAAATACTTCGTCCACTATGGATTACCACAGAGAATCCACTCCGACCAAGGAAGGGACTTTGAGAGTCGCCTGATCCGGAACCTACTGGACTCCCTGGGAGTGGAAAAGACCAGGACTACCCCTTATCATCCACAAGGAGATGCCCAGCCTGAGAGATTTAACCGGACTTTGCTAAACATGCTTGGGACTCTGGAGACAGAGAAGAAGCAGCATTGGAGTCAACACATATCCACTTTGGTGCATGCCTACAATTGCACCACCAGTGATGTGACGGGTTACTCTCCCTACCGCCTCATGTTTGGGAGAGAAGCAAGATTGCCAGTGGATCTGGCCTTTGGCATTTCTCTAGACTATACCTCTGCTACCTCCCACAAAGGATATGTAGACAGACTTAGGTATAATTTGAAAGCGGCCTATGAACAAGCCCAAGCGGCCTCAGACCAGAGAGGGGCCCGAAATAAAAGGAACTATGATTTGAAGGTTCGAGTGCAAGACCTGCAGCCTGGAGACCGTGTTCTGCTACGCAACCTAGGGATCCCAGGGAAGCACAAACTTGCTGATAGGTGGAGGTCTGAGCCTTACGTTATTTGTAGGAAACTCCCTGGACTACCGGTGTACAAGTTAAAGCCAGAGGGGAGAGTGGGACCCTTGAAGACCTGGCACAGAAACCACTTACTCCCGCTTAAAGAAGCAGTCAGGATACCTCCAGTGAGGAACCTACCGGAATCTGTTTCCATCTTGGATACTCCCAGACCCAACACTCGGTCTCAGACCTCTCGATCTAGAGGTGGACAGGCTTCTCAACCAAGTGAAGATGGGAGAGGAGAACTGGAGTGGCTATGGCCTTCCCCAACCCCGGAAAATCCCACCATAGACTTTCCACCCACTGAGGATATGCAGGATGGGACCCTGAACCCAGAAGCTACAGAGTTCATTCCATCCAGTGGCGTGCCTGAATGCTGGGAAGATATTCCGGGCCTGTACTCAGATGAAGAAGAGACAGAGGCCCCAGAACCAGTGACGATGTCAGAGAGTGTTCCTGAAACAGAGCCTGTGGCACCAGAGCCTGAAGTCCCAAGGGAGCAGAGAGCTCGCAGAGTCGTGAGGCCTCCCATGAAGTTAACCTACCCTCAATTGGGAAAGAGCTCAGAGGACTCTGTTACCACCGCTAGAAGAAGTACCGAGTGCTCCAATCCTTCCACTGTTCATTTGGTGGAGGGCAACCCCAGCTCACTCTCTGGCACAGTTAGACAGGTCGCCCCCACTGAAGCGACCTGTAGACAGGACAGCTCCCCATCCTATGATGATTGGTGGGAGGCTCCTCTGTCAATCCTATGCAACCGCATTGAAGCTAAAATGTTTTGCAGATCTAAAAATGTTAGATGTCTTTGGGGACCAAAGAGTTCAAGTGGGGGGAGTGTGTAGCGGGGTGTTCCCCTTTAATCAGAGACAGGAAATTCCAGAGAGAGGGGAGTCGGGAGGAAGGAGGAAAGAGACGTTTTTGTTAACAGAAGCAGAGGACAGAACTACTGTTCCCAGAACCCCACTGGGTCCCAGGATGTTTTGAGTTATGCCCCAGAGACTCATGGGGGAAGGAATATAAGGAGGGGGCGAGGCCTAGCTCTCTCTCTTTGGACACGGGGAGGCAGAGAGAGATACACCTGTGCGGATCTGGGCTGTTCCAGGCCTGAAGCCTGGGGCCTGTGGAGCGAACCAAAGAGCCTTCCACCCCCTTTGCGAGCCTGGGTGGCATCCAGACTCATCTCTTCTAAAGTTATCTGGATCGGGGATCCGATCGTAGAAGCCGCTGTGGACGAGGACCGACACAGCCGGTGGAAGTTCCGGACTGAGGGAAGTGTTCCGGAGTGGTGAGCGAGCGAAAGCTCATCTTTAAACGGTTACTTTTATACTTTGTGCCTACTAGACTTCCGAGGCCTAACACCTCCGGTGAGGGAGAATTACCCCCCCCTTATTGGATTACAAATACATGGTTTTAAATACTTCAAGTGCACCACCTTTACAGATCCTGTGCCGGTGAAGATTTGTGTTTCTTCTAAGACTGAGTTTCATGGTTAGGGATCAGGCCTGATCCGTTAGATAGTTATAAGTTAGTTATCACACCACAGGGTGTTTAGGTAACGGTCGCCCCACGTGGCGTTCCGTCCCCTTTCCATTGCTGGTACACACACACACAGTATTGTGATTTATAACTGCAGGGACCTGCTTATTAGGGATGAGCTTCGTGTTCGAGTCGAACATACGTTCGACTCGAACATCGGCTGTTCGATCGTTCGACGAAGATCGAACGATTTGGGCCGTTCGCGCCAAATTCGAGTGACGCGAACGGCCCACAATGCACTACGCCATCGCAGTGTCATCCAGGCGCTGTGATTGGCCAAGCATGCACTGTGACCCCGCATGCTTGGCCAATCACAGCGCCGGCAGCGAGGAGAGCAATGATTGGCCACAGGCAGGATGCCTGTGGCCAATTATTGCTGAGGGTGTTTAGTACACGCCCCACACTATAAAAGGCCGCCAGCACGGCGGCCTAGTGTAGTGTGTTCCGGAGCAGGGATAGAGCAGCATAGGCAGGGACAGTGACTTTTATTTCTTTCTTGCTTAACCTGGATTCCTTTCGTTTAGGGAAAGAGAAGGATAGGTAGGGAGAGTGTCAGTGTGTTTTGTGCTTGTGCTATATTGTGCTTAAAAAAAACATTTTTTCTAGGGACAGAAAACTGTAGGTAGGGAGAGTGTGTCAGTTTCTTTCACTGTCAAAGTCCTTGTTTCCAGGGACCTGGAAGGACAGTGAGTGAATTCTCCTTGTGCTAAATTGTGCTTAAAAAAAACATTTTTTCTAGGGACAGAAAACTGTAGGTAGGGAGAGTGTGTCAGTTTCTTTCACTGTCAAAGTCCTTGTTTCCAGGGACCTGGAAGGACAGTGAGTGAATTCTCCTTGTGCTAAATTGTGCTTAAAAAAAACTTTTTTTCTAGGGACAGAAAACTGTAGGTAGGGAGAGTGTGTCAGTTTCTTTCACTGTCAAAGTCCTTGTTTCCAGGGACCTGGAAGGACAGTGAGGTAATTCTCCTTGTGCTAAATTGTGCTTAAAAAAAACATTTTTTCTAGGGACAGAAAACTGTAGGTAGGGAGAGTGTGTCAGTTTCTTTCACTGTCAAAGTCCTTGTTTCCAGGGACCTGGAAGGACAGTGAGTGAATTCTCCTTGTGCTAAATTGTGCTTAAAAAAAACATTTTTTCTAGGGACAGAAAACTGTAGGTAGGGAGAGTGTGTCAGTTTCTTTCACTGTCAAAGTCCTTGTTTCCAGGGACCTGGAAGGACAGTGAGTGAATTCTCCTTGTGCTAAATTGTGCTTAAAAAAAACATTTTTTCTAGGGACAGAAAACTGTAGGTAGGGAGAGTGTGTCAGTTTCTTTCACTGTCAAAGTCCTTGTTTCCAGGGACCTGGAAGGACAGTGAGGTAATTCTCCTTGTGCTAAATTGTGCTTAAAAAAAAACATTTTTTCTAGGGACAGAAAACTGTAGGTAGGGAGAGTGTGTCAGTTTCTTTCACTGTCAAAGTCCTTGTTTCCAGGGACCTGGAAGGACAGTGAGTGAATTCTCCTTGTGCTAAATTGTGCTTAAAAAAAACATTTTTTCTAGGGACAGAAAACTGTAGGTAGGGAGAGTGTGTCAGTTTCTTTCACTGTCAAAGTCCTTGTTTCCAGGGACCTGGAAGGACAGTGAGTGAATTCTCCTTGTGCTAAATTGTGCTTAAAAAAAACATTTTTTCTAGGGACAGAAAACTGTAGGTAGGGAGAGTGTGTCAGTTTCTTTCACTGTCAAAGTCCTTGTTTCCAGGGACCTGGAAGGACAGTGAGTGAATTCTCCTTGTGCTAAATTGTGCTTAAAAAAAACATTTTTTCTAGGGACAGAAAACTGTAGGTAGGGAGAGTGTGTCAGTTTCTTTCACTGTCAAAGTCCTTGTTTCCAGGGACCTGGAAGGACAGTGAGGTAATTCTCCTTGTGCTAAATTGTGCTTAAAAAAAACATTTTTTCTAGGGACAGAAAACTGTAGGTAGGGAGAGTGTGTCAGTTTCTTTCACTGTCAAAGTCCTTGTTTCCAGGGACCTGGAAGGACAGTGAGTGAATTCTCCTTGTGCTAAATTGTGCTTAAAAAAAACATTTTTTCTAGGGACAGAAAACTGTAGGTAGGGAGAGTGTGTCAGTTTCTTTCACTGTCAAAGTCCTTGTTTCCAGGGACCTGGAAGGACAGTGAGTGAATTCTCCTTGTGCTAAATTGTGCTTAAAAAAAACATTTTTTCTAGGGACAGAAAACTGTAGGTAGGGAGAGTGTGTCAGTTTCTTTCACTGTCAAAGTCCTTGTTTCCAGGGACCTGGAAGGACAGTGAGTGAATTCTCCTTGTGCTAAATTGTGCTTAAAAAAAACATTTTTTCTAGGGACTGAAAACTGTAGGTAGGGAGAGTGTGTCAGTTTCTTTCACTGTCAAAGTCCTTGTTTCCAGGGACCTGGAAGGACAGTGAGTGAATTCTCCTTGTGCTAAATTGTGCTTAAAAAAAACATTTTTTCTAGGGACATAAAACTGTAGGTAGGGAGAGTGTGTCAGTTTCTTTCACTGTCAAAGTCCTTGTTTCAAGGGACAGAGAAGGACACCTGAAGGTAGCCCTTATTGCTTTTTTCCCATCTACCTGCAGGCCATCTATTAGAATGTCTGGAAGGCAAACAAGGAGAGGCAGACAGTCAGGAGGCAATAAAAGAGGGCAAGCAGGCTCTGTGTCTGGGGGCAACAGTGCTGGTCGTGGACGCGGTGCATTGTCATCAGCACATGGCCATGGGACACGCTTGTCCTTCTTTTCGGCAGCTGGACATGTTGAGCCACATCATGCCGAAGACTTGGTAGAGTGGATGACCAAGCCCTCCTCCTCCTCCTCATCCTCTCTCACCCAGGCTCAGGGTACTGGAAAAGCAGCTGCCAAAGCGTCCCCTTCCCTGGTATCAATGTCAGACTCATCATCAGTCACTCCTTCCCTAGACCCACCATGTCCTCCTCCTGAGGAGTCCCCCGAACTGTTTCAGCACAGTGTTGGGTACATGCTCCAGGAGGATGCCCAGCGTTTCGAAGGGTCTGATGATGAAACCCAGCTAGAGGAAGGCAGTAGCGTGAGAGCAGACAGAGGGGATGCTCAAGAAGGACACCAATCTGGCAGTCATGTTCCAGCAGCTGCAGCATACTGCCAGATTGGCTCCAGTGATGAGGAGGGAGGTGATGATGAGGTCACTGACTCCACGTGGGTGCCTAATAGGAGAGAGGAGGAGGAGGAGGATGAGGAGGAGGCACATCTCCAACGAGGCAGGATGCCCTTTGGTGGCCAGCGTAAGGGCAGTACACCGACGGAATCACACCGCAGAGCTCCGCCTGTGCAGGGCGCTGCCTCTGCCCGTCATTCAAAAAGTTCTTTGGTGTGGGCCTTTTTTGAGGCTAGTGCATCAGATCGCACAGCTGCTGTTTGCAACATATGTCTCAAGCGTATATCGCGTGGCCAAAACATCAGCCGCTTGGGTACCACATGCCTGACCAGACATATGTTGACCTGCCATGCAGCTCGTTGGCAAGCCTACCTCAAAGACCCACACCAAAGAACAAAGCGGACCTCTCCTTGCACCGCATCAGCTGGGATCTCCAACCCCACTATAACTTCAGTCCTCTCTGAAACATGCACTGAGAGGAATGAAGGTGTAGAATTAGGTGTGTCACAGCCAAGTACTTGCGGCCACTCTGCTAGCAGTACACCGACGTCCGATTCTAGCAGGCAAATTTCCCTGCCCCAGCTGCTGGACCGTCGAAAGAAGTTCACTCCCAGCCATCCACATGCCCAGCGGTTGAATGCTAGCTTGGCTAAATTGCTAGCGCTTCAACTGCTGCCTTTTCAGTTGGTAGACTCGGCCCCCTTCCGTGAGTTTGTGCAATCTGCGGTTCCTCAGTGGCAGGTTCCCAAACGCCACTTTTTCTCACGGAAGGCTATTCCGGCTCTCTACCGGCATGTGGAAGGCAATGTCTTGGCCTCGCTGGACAGGGCGGTCAGCGGTAAGGTGCATATTACCGCTGACTCATGGTCCAGCAGGCATGGACAGGGACGTTACCTTTCTTTCACGGCCCATTGGGTCACTCTTTTGGCAGCTGGGAAGGATGCAGGACAAGGTGCAGTAGTGTTGGAGGTTGTCCCACCGCCACGCCTCCAAAATGCTACTACTGGTTGTGACACACCTCTCTCCTCCACCCCCTCCTCTTCTTCTTCCTCCATGGCCTCTTCCTGTGGTTTGTCCTATGAACCAGCGGTGCTCCGTAGCCGTTCACGGGGCTACGCAAGTACGCAGGCAAAAAGATGCCATGCCGTGCTTGCGCTGGTGTGTTTGGGGGACAGAAGCCACACTGGGGCAGAGGTCCTGTCTGCTCTGCAGGGCCAGGCCGAGAGGTGGTTGACGCCACGCCAGCTTAAGCCAGGAATGGTGGTTTGCGACAATGGCACCAACCTCCTCTCCGCCCTCCGACAGGGACAACTGACCCATGTGCCCTGTGTGGCTCACGTCCTTAACCTGGTGGTGCAGCGGTTCTTGGGCAGGTACCCGGGCTTACAGGATGTCCTGAGGCAGGCCAGGAAAGTCTGTGTGCATTTCCGCAGATCTTATAATGCCAGTGCTCACCTGGCTGAGCTGCAAAAGGAGTTGAACCTGCCCAAGAACCGCCTTATATGTGACATGCCCACCAGGTGGAACTCAACGTTGGCCATGCTGCAGCGGCTGCACACGCAGCAGAGGGCCATCAATGAGTACCTGTGCGACTACGGCACCAGGACAGGGTCAGGGGAGCTTGGTTTTTTTTCTCCACGCCAGTGGGGCATGATCAGGGATGCATGCACTGTCCTGGCACCATTTGAGGAGGCCACGAGGATGGTGAGCAGTGACAGTGCATGCATCAGTGACACTGTACCTCTTGTCCACCTGTTGGAGCACACGCTGCGTGGAATAATGGACAGGGCACTTGAGGCAGAACAGAGGCAGGAAGAGGAGGACTTCCTTGCCTCTCAAGGCCCCCTTTACCCAGACAGTGTTCCTTCTGTCCCACCCATCGCACAGGAAGAGGAGGAGGAGGAGGAGGAGGAGGAGGAGGAGGATTGTGTCAGCATGGAGGTGGAGGCTGGCACTCAGCATCATCAGCAGCAGTCTTTTAGGGATGATTTACAGTCCCAAGAAACCAGTGGACTTGTACGTGGCTGGGAGGAGGTGGCTGCGGATCATGTCGTCCTTAGTGACCCAGAGGACTCCGGAGCGAATGCCTCAGCAAACCTACGCTGCATGGCCTCCCTGATCCTGCAAAGTCTGCGGAAGGATCCTCGTATTCTTCGGATCAAGGAGAGGGACCATTACTGGCTGGCCACTCTCCTTGATCCACGGTACAAGGGTAAGGTTGCGGACCTTATGTTACCGTCGCAGAGGGAGCAGAGGATGAGACAACTCCGGGAGGCCTTGCAGAAAGGTCTGTGCAACGCGTTCCCAGAGACTGGGAGGTTACAAACTCCTGGTCCTGGACAACGAGTTGCTGAGGCTTCGGCCAGTCAAAGAAGGAGCGGTGGGGAAGGTGGCCGTCTGACCGATGCGTTCAGACAATTCTTTAGTCCGCAGCCCCAAAGTATGATCGGTTCCAGCAACCATCGCCAGCGTCTGATAAACATGGTGCAGGAATATCTAGGGGCAAGGTCAGACTTGGACACCTTCCCCACCGAAAATCCTCTGGCTTACTGGGTCTTGAGGATGGATCACTGGCCAGAGCTTGCACAGTATGCAATTGAGCTACTGGCCTGTCCTGCATCCAGCGTTCTTTCGGAACGCACATTCAGTGCTGCTGGAGGATTTGTCACGGATCACAGGGTGCGCCTGTCCACCGACTCGGTTGATCGACTGACTTTCATCAAGATGAACCAGTCTTGGATCACCACCAGCTACCACACACCTGATGCTGATATAACAGACTAATTGATTTTAACATGTCACATCCCTTCAAGACTGATGCTGATGCTGAGTGCCTGTGCTGTTATGTTGACTGGCTATCCTCCTCCTCCGAGTCCTCAATGATACGATTGATGATGATAGCTTGGAAGATCATTTTTGTTTATGGGTGCCGCCACCAGTGGCTAAGGCCCAATTTTTCAGCCCCTGTTTTACAGGGGCGTGTAATTACAATTTTTTTAGCAATAATTTGCCATAGGGCTCATTGCTGTGCTCCAAGTACAGTATCTGTGAGGGGTTGGAGTGTTGTGGCACCAGTGCCTAAGGCCCAATTTTTCAGCCCCTGTTTAACAGGGGCGTGTCATTACAATTTTTGAAGCAATACTTTGCAACAGGGCTATTTGCTGTGCTCCAAGTACAGTATCTGTGAGGGGTTGTAGTGTTGTGCCACCAGTGCCTAAGGCCCAATTTTTCAGCCCCTGTTCAACAGGGGCATGCAATTACAATTCTTGATCTAATAATTCACAGCAGGGTCCATTGCTGCACCCACCAAGAGTAACTCTGAGGGCTTACAGTCTTGTGGCAACGCCACCACCACCACCACCACGAAAGGCCCAATTTTTCAGCCCCTGTTCAAAAGGGGCATGTAATTACAATTCTTGATCTAATAATTCACAGCAGGGCCCATTGCTGCACCCACCAAGAGTAACTGTCAGGGCTTACAGTGTTGTGGCACCAGCACCACCATCAAAGCCCCAATTTTTACTACCACTGTTCAACAATTATATGTAATTAAAATTCCTGATATAATAGTTGACAGCAGGGCGTTCCAGCACCAACCAAGAGTAACTGAGTGCTTACAGTGTTGTGCCAACACCAACAACTAAGGGGCCTATTTCTGCAGAGTATATACGGCAGGTCCCTACTTTCAAACATCCAACTTACAAACGACTCCTACTTGCAAACGAAAGAAGACAACAGGAAGTGAGAGGAAATCTACCCCTAGAAAGGAAAATTCTCTCCTGTAAGAATAAATATGGGAGAAAGGGGTCTCATCTGTACTGATGCTTTATCAGCAATCCTTGTTTCAACAAAAACACCACATTTCAAAAACAGTTGTCATTGGGACGGAAAGTGAGGTGAAATGTTCTGAACAGGGGCACAGACAGCAAAACAAATGTTACAGCGGTGATAACCCTTACCTATGTTTCCCAAAAAGTTTAAAAATAGATTTTTGGGCTGGAGCTACACTTCAACAATGTACCTGTTCAAAATTACAAACAGATTCTACATAAGAACAAACCTACAGTCCCTGTCTTGTATGCACCGCCTGTATACGGCTGTTCAGAGTATATAGGGCCTTTTTTATTTTATGTGCGGGGTTCCCCTTAATATCCATACAAGACCCAAAGGGGCTGGTAATGGGCTGGGGTAGGGGGGGGGGGTCATGGGGTAGCTATGCCATTTTTCTTAAAGAATTTCATCCATATTACCGGGACCAGACATTACATTAAAGCCGCAAGCAGTTTTAAATGGCTTTTTTTTCCTTTAGAAGTGTCATTTTGTGCAGGGACAGTTCTAAACACGGGAAACACGTGGCACTTCACAGGCATACTTTAGACACCCCCCAGGTACGATATTTAAAGGAATATTTGACTTTTTTTTTTTCACTTTATGCATCATTAAAATGACTGCTCCCGAAAAACTACCGTTTTTAAAACTTATTTTTGCATTGATACATGTCCCCTGGTGCACAACCCGGGTTCCCAAACCCTATTTATGACAATAACATGCATAATAGTTGTTATAATTAGCACTTTAGAATTCGAACGTTCGCATCCATTGTATTTAATAGGGTTCTAATGTTCGTTCGAACTTTCGGTCCGTTCGCGGGTTCTGGTGCGAACCGAACCCGGGGGTGTTCGGCTCATCACTACTGCTTATGTGTTGTGAACCAAATGTTACATGCATGTTATCCCCTTTTATCTTACCACCAGCAGTAAACTCAGTTATTATTTACAACATTGTCTATGAGTCTGAGTTATCAATCCACACACCCACATTTAAAGCATAAGTGATTGTTTATGTGAAATTGCTGTGGGTTAACTGTGCCAGAGCGGGTAGAGCAGATTGCCGGGGGTTGGGGAAGCTGTACTCAGGGCCCAAATCAAAACTTGCGGCTCTCTTAAGTTGAGGGTATCGCTACATATATATGCATCTTAGGTAGCTCGACGTGTTTCGGGGTTAAATACCACCTCATCAGGAGCAGATGCAAAGGGCAATTCTGTAAAGAAAAATATATGTACAAAAATAAATCTATATTAACCCCAGTGATTGGGGGAGAAAAAGGAAGGAGGAAAAAAGGACAGTAGGAGGGAAGAAAATCTCCATCCCCCTACTTACATCAAAATTAAAATGCCAGCATAAGCAATATGTTTTTGTTCACTGTTTCTTCTTGCAAATCCTTAATAAAAAACTATTGAATTTAAAATTCAAATGCCAGAACTGGCCGGGGAACATCTTGAATGTCTGTGCCAGGAGCTGAGGTAGTAAAGGCCCACACGACGGAGCAAGCCCACAAGTCATCTGGTAACTAAAGCAGCATGTTTGTCAGGTCACCTGTGGCCAGGTGACAGATGCACACCATAGGGGGTTAGGAGTGCACCACAAGGTAGTGAACCCTATGACTGACTGCTGCAGATAGGATACTGAGTGGTTGTGGAAAGCGGGACCAGAGGAGCACAACCGGGATCCACAGGAAGCTAGAGCCGAGATACCCCAGGGCGCGGAGTCTAAGACCCAGCAGGTCTTCTCCAGAGCCTCTATTGGTGAGGATGTTACGCTGCAGGCTGGGTCCAGGTCACGACCCCTAGAGTCTCCTAGCTCACGCCTCGTAGGGTAAGGAGGAAAGAAGGGGAGCAGCAGCACAGGATACAAGAGTAGCGAAGGACAAGCCAAAGGTCAAGGGTCACAAGCAGACAAGGATAAACGAAGGACAAGCCGAAGGTCAAGGGACACAAGCAGACAGGGATAGTCAGGAACAAGCCAATATCGTAACAGAGAGACAGACGTAGCACACGGCAGGCAGGAACCTAAACACACAATGCTTAACAAACACGTTGATCAGCAAAGCAGGCTTGCAGTGCACAGGTTAATATAGTGTTCTGTGATAGGGCCTGGGGTGGAGTCAGGCTGGGAGGAGATTATAAAGGAAGCCAGGTGATAGAGAGTCTGGCCTCTAAGATGAACACATGGGAAGGAAGGTAAGCTGACAGATAAACACTACTGCATATCCATGACAATGTTATTCATTGTGTCCCTTTCATAAAGCGTCTAAAATTATTATCACAAAAAGATCAGGCACCAATGGGACAGATTACTAGGAGGAATATTCCCAAACAGCTCTACGGATCCTAGACATGACTTGATTAGGCGCAGGTGTGCAAAATGTGTAGTCATAGTGACGGGACCTTCGCTCCTCCGCTTGCGTTCCATGGCTCCACCAGAGGCTTCCGTCCGGCTCTCCATTCCGGCATGGCTCCATGACGCCATCGCTGGCCGCCCTCGTCACTCCAAACATCCTCACACTGCAGGTTCCTCCGTCTTCACCCCAACATCAATGCCGCGACCGGTGGTGGGCACACTAGCCCAGCCATCCTTCTCGTTCCCCATATGCACCCAGGTGACCATCTGCAGGGCCATCTTTAACACAGGGCAGAGGGGGCAGCTGCCCTGGGCCCAGTCATTGTTGTGGGGCCCAAAGCAGCTGCCCTATGAGTCCGTGCTGCCTGCAAATAGTTGATAAGTGGATTCAGGGGGCCCAATAAAATCTTTGCCCAGGGTCCAATCAATATTAAAGATGGCCCTGACCATATGCCCCATGATTTTGCCACGGCTGAGGACCTATTGGTATCTCTTCACACTGGCAAGTAGGCTGCACAGCTCCTGGTTCTTTACATCTGGCTATTGGTGGATCTGGTGCGGGCTCATTTATAGCATACAATTTCATTGAAGCTCTCACTGACTTTTTACATGCTTTTCAATGCTTACAACTAGGGATGAGCTTTGAGTTTGAGTGGAACGTAAGTTCGACTTGAACATCGGCCGTTGGATCGTTCGTCGAATTACGAACTTTATGGGGCGTTTGCGCCAAATGCGAGTGGCGCATCACGACCCATAATTCACTGCGGCATCGCAGTGCATTGCTGGCTGATGATTGGCCAAGCATGCACTATGACCCGCATGCTTTGGCCAATCACAGCGCTGTAAGAACAGAGAGCCATAATTGGCCAAAGGCAGGGTGCTGTGTAGTGTGTATATATATATACACACTGTATTCAGTTTAGCTAGATCCGTTCCTGTTATTCTCTTCCTAATATACTGACAGGCAGGCAGTTGATTGTGGTAGCTGCAGTATTTTCAGTCAGTGTACTGTATCCTGTGTACAGTGTGCAACTAAAGCTAACTGCAGACAATTGCTGGTGTTCTCTTCCTAATAATACCAATCCTTGTTTCCCTAAAAAAAACAAATTTTCTAAATACAATTGTCATTGGGACATAAAGTGAAGTGAAATCTTCTGAACAGGGGCACAGACATCAACACAAATGTTACAGGGGTGATAACCCTTCCCTATGTTTTCCAAAAATCTTAAAAATAGATTTTTTGGCTGGAGCTACACTTAAAAAATGTACCTGTTCCAAATTACAAACAGATTCTACGTAAGAACAAACCTACAGTCCCTGTCTTGTTTGCACCGCCTGTATACTGTTGTTCAGAGTATATAAGGCCTGGGGGCCCCACGCCTTTACTTTTTTTTTCTTTGGGTGCAGGGCTCCCCTTAATATCCATACAAGACCCAAAGGGGCTGGTAATGGGCTGGGGGGGGGGGGGGTACCCATGCATTTTTTCTCAATGATTTTCATCCATATTGCCGGAACCAGACATTACATTAAAGCCGCAAGCAGTTTTAAATGACTTTTTTTCCTTCAGAAATGTCATTTTGTGCAGGAACTGTTCTAAGTGCGGGAAACACGCGCCACTTTACAGGCATACTATAGACACCCCCCAGGTACGATATTTAAATTAATATTTCACTTTTATTTTTTCACTTTAAGCATCATTAACCACTTAAACCCCGGACCATTTTGTTGCTAAATGACCAGACCACTTTTTGCGATTCGGCACTGCGTCGCTTTAACTGACAATTGCACAGTCGTGCGACATGGCTCCCAAACAAAATTGACGTCCTTTTTTTCCCACAAATAGAGATTTCTTTTGGTGGTATTTGATCACCTCTGCGGTTTTAATTTTTTGCGCTATAAACAAAAATAGAGCGACAATTTTTTTAAAAATTCAATATTTTTTACTTTTTGCTATAATAAATATCCCCAAAAATATATAAACAAACATTTATTTTCCTCAGTTTAGGCTGATATGTATTCTTCTACATATTTTTGATTGGTTTGCACAAAAGTTATAGCGTCTACAAAATAGGGGATAGTTTTATGGCATTTTTAATTAATAATTTATTTTTTAATATTAATGGCGGCGATCAGCAATTTTTATCAGGACTGCGACATTATGGCGGACACATCGGACACATTTTTGGGACCATTGTAATTTTTACAGCGATCAGTGCTCTAAAAATGCACTGATTACTGTGAAAATGACACTGGCAGTGAAGGGGTTAACCACTAGGTGGCGCTGTAGGGGTTAAGTGTAACCTAGGCAGTGATTCTTACTGTCAGGGGACGTGACAGGGAACACGATCTGTGACAGTGTCACTAGTCAGAACGGGGAGATGTTGTGTATACACTAAGGCCCCTTTCGCACTGGGGCGTTTTTCATGCGGTTTAGCACTAATATTAGCGCTATTATACCGCATGAAAAAATCATGCCCTTTAGCCTTCAATGTGAAAGCCTGAAGGCTTTCACACTGAAGCGGTGCGCTAGCAGGACCGCTCCAAAAGTCCTGCTAGCCGCTTCTTTACAGCGGTAAAGGAGCGTGTGTGTTCACCGCTCCTTTACCGCGGTCTCCCATTGAAATCAATGGGACAGCGTGGTAATACCGCCCGCAAACCGCGGAAATAGCCGCGGTTTGCAGGCGGTATTAACCCTTTTTCGGCCGCTAGCGGGGGTTAAATTTACCCCCCTAGCGACCGCATACCGCGGTAAGAACGACGGTATAGCAGCGCTGAAAATCGCGCTGCTATACCGCCACCGCTCCTGCCCGCCCCAGTGTGAAAGGGGCCCAACATCTTCCTGTTCTATCTCTCCGCGAGACGATCGCGGGACCCGCGGTCGGGCTCACGGAGATCGCGGCGGGCGCGCGTCCACAACAACCGCTTCTTAAAGGGGAAGTATATATATGTCCTTCTGCCTGCCCGTGCCATTCTGCAGATGTATATCTGCGTGCGCCAGGCGGCAAGCGGTTAAAATCACTGCTCCCGAAAAAAAGGCAGTTTTTAAAACTTTTTTTTGCATTGATACATGTCCCCTGGGGCAGGACCCAGGTCCCCAAACCCTTTTTAGGACAATAACTTGCATATTAGCCTTTAAAATTCGCACTTTTGATTTCTGACGTTCGAGTCCCATAGACTTTAACGTGGTTCGAAAGTTCGCGTGAACTTCTTCTCCTTCTCCTCCTCCTCCTCCTCCTCCTCCTCCTCCTCCTCCTCCTCCTTCTTCTTCTACAGGTCCTTCTCAAAAAATTAGCATATTGTGATAAAGTTCATTATTTTCTGTAATGTACTGATAAACATTAGACTTTCATATATTTTAGATTCATTACACACAACTGAAGTAGTTCAAGCCTTTGCTTGTTTTAATATTGATGATTTTGGCATACAGCTCATGACAACCCAAAAATCCTATCTCAAAAAATTAGCATATTTCATCCGACCAATAAAAGAAAAGTGTTTTTAATACAAAAAAAGTCAACCTTCAAATAATTATGTTCAGTTATGCACTCAATACTTGGTCGGGAATCCTTTTGCAGAAATGACTGCTTCAATGCGGCGTGGCATGGAGGCAACCAGCCTGTGGCACTGCTGAGGTGTTATGGAGGCCCAGGATGCTTCGATAGCGGCCTTAAGCTCATCCAGAGTGTTGGGTCTTGCGTCTCTCAACTTTCTCTTCCCAATATCCCACAGATTCTCTATGGGGTTCAGGTCAGGAGAGTTGGCAGGCCAATTGAGCACAGTAATACCATGGTCAGTAAACCATTTACCAGTGGTTTTGGCACTGTGAGCAGGTGCCAGGTTGTGCTGAAAAATGAAATCTTCATCTCCATAAAGCTTTTCAGCAGATGGAAGCATGAAGTGCTCCAAAATCTCCTGATAGCTAGCTGCATTGACCCTGCCCTTGATAAAACACAGTGGACCAACACCAGCAGCTGACATGACACCCCAGACCATCACTGACTGTGGGTACTTGACACTGGACTTCAGGCATTTTGGCATTTCCCTCTCCCCAGTCTTCCTCCAGACTCTGGCACCTTGATTTCCGAATGACATGCAAAATTTGCTTTCATCCGAAAAAAAGTACTTTGGACCACTGAGCAACAGTCCAGTGCTGCTTCTCTGTAGCCCAGGTCAGGCGCTTCTGCCGCTGTTTCTGGTTCAAAAGTGGCTTGACCTGGGGAATGCGGCACCTGTAGCCCATTTCCTGCACACGCCTGTTCACGGTGGCTCTGGATGTTTCTACTCCAGACTCAGTCCACTGCTTCCGCAGGTCCTCCAAGGTCTGGAATCGGTCCTTCTCCACAATCTTCTTCAGGGTCCGGTCACCTCTTCTCGTTGTGCAGCATTTTCTGCCACACTTTTTCCTTCCCACAGACTTCCCACTGAGGTGCCTTGATACAGAACTCTGGGAACAGCCTATTCGTTCAGAAATTTCTTTCTGTGTCTTACCCTCTTGCTTGAGGGTGTCAATGATGGCCTTCTGGACAGCAGTCAGGTCGGCAGTCTTACCCATGATTGCGGTTTTGAGTAATGAACCAGGCTGGGAGTTTTTAAAAGCCTCAGGAATCTTTTGCAGGTGTTTAGAGTTAATTAGTTGATTCAGATGATTAGGTTAATAGCTTGTTTAGAGAACCTTTTCATGATATGCTAATTTTTTGAGATAGGAATTTTGGGTTGTCATGAGCTGTATGCCAAAATCATCAATATTAAAACAAGAAAAGTCTTGAACTACTTCAGTTGTGTGTAATGAATCTACAATATATGAAAGTCTAATGTTTATCAGTACATTACAGAAAATAATGAACTTTATCACAATATGCTAATTTTTTGAGAAGGACCTGTATATTGTAATTTTTATTATTTTCAAAGAAATTACAAAGTAATATAAGCAAAAAGAAAATAGAATAAAATAGAATAAAATTACAAAGAAGAAGCTATAACAAGCAATCTGACGGTACAAGCACCAAACATGTTCCTTTTAACATTTCAAAAGTTACCAAAATAATTTCTGATTTTGGAGATATTACTATGTTTAGTCTCAAAGTATGGAAGAATAAAGCACTAAAGTAATGTACCATAGTATTAAGATTGTTTTAGTAAGGCCCCTTTCACACTGGGGCGGGCAGGTACGGTGGCGGTATAGCGGCACGATTTTCAGCGCCGCTATACCGTCGTCTTTACCGCGATATTCGGCCGCTAGCGGTGCGGTTTCAATGGGAAGGAGCGGTATACACACCACTCCTTCACCGCTCCAAAGATGCGGCTTGCGGGAGATTTTTTTTTCTCCTGCCAGCGCATTGCCTCCGTGTGAAAGCCCTCGGGCTTTCACATTGAGAATGCTGGGGCAGGAGTATTTCAGGCGTTTTCTATGCGCTATTTTTTAGCACTAAAACACCTGAAATACGCCTCAGTGTGAAAGGGGTCTAAGGCATTTATAGCAGGATGCTTATAAGAGCCACGTGAAAAATTCATCAAAAAAGCGAGAAAAAACAAGAAACACAAACAAAAAAGACAATCAAATTAAAATCAAAGCAAACACCAAAAACACTCATTAAAAACAGCATAAAAAGGCATTAAAGTCAATTCGCAGAAGGAAATAAATGCATGCGGTAATTAAGTACTGGTCCAAGCTTGCGATAACTATGGCAATTGTCAGACCCCCCCCCCCCCCCCAGTGATTGGTTTAAAAGATAGGCAGGAAAGTGCAAGCTGGAGCAGGTGTCCGCTACATTTTACTCAGGAGTTGTTTCTGGAGGCTGGCAGACGGCATAGCAAAGAGGATGGAGCCCTTTGAATCCATTCTTCTGGAATTTAAAGCAATGCAGAAGAGCAGGAGGAGAAGATCTCCAGTGGTCCTTTTAACCTCTTACCGACCGCCCCACGTACATTTACTGCGGGGAAGTGGCTCCTGTGCGTAGAATCACGTGCAGGTATGTAATCCTGCACTTCCGGGTCTGGGGCGCACACGCACGCCGCCAGCGACCAGGGATTGGACACATCGGAAACCAATCAGCGGGTCCGGCGGATGCGACGTCCACTGGAACCCACCGATTTTTCGAGGCAGAACGGCGCTCTGCCTATGTAAACAAAGCAGATCGCCGTTCTGTGATAAGGGAAGGCAGTGATCTTGTGTTTCTGCTAAGCAGAAACACGGATCTCTCTGCCTTTCCACAATACTAGCACCCCCTCACAGTTAGTAAGCACTTCCTAGGCACACATTTAACCCTTTGATCGCCCCCGATGTTAACCCCTTCCCAGCCAGTGTCGTTAGTACAGTGGCAGTGCATATTTTTTTGCACTGATCACTGTATTACTGTCACTGGTTCCAAAAAAAGTGTCAGTTAAGCCCCGTACACACGGTCGGACTTTTGGCCAACAAACTTCATTTTGAGCAAGTTGGACCAACAATCCGACCGTGTGTACGCTCCATCGGACAAACTTTTTTGTTTTTTTTTGTGTTTTCATCGGACAAAAGTTGGGTCTGCAAACGGACAAACTTTTGCCCAACAAAAGTCCAATGGAGCAAAGTCCTACCGTGTGTACAGAAAACCATAGGACTTTTGTCCGATGGACAAAACAACTAATGTTAAAATCAACCAACAATAGCAGAAGTTGACTAAAGAGCAGAAAAGAGCAGAAAAACCACGTGATGTTGCAAAAAGTTTTGGGAAAGTTTGCAGAAAAGTCCTGTGGTGTGTATGCTATGGGTGTGCCCGGCCAACTCTGTTCGGACAAAAATCCACGGAAAAGTCCGATGGAAGTCCGACCGCGTGTATGGGGCTTTAGTGTCCGATTTATCCGCTGCAATATTGCAGTACCACTATAAGACGCTGATCGCCGCCATTACTAGTAAAAATAAATAAAAATTCCATAAATATATCCCATTGTTTGTAGACGCTCTAACTTTTGCACAAACCAATCAATATACGCTTATTGGGATTTTTTTTTACCAAAAATATGTAGCAGAAAACATAATGGCCTAAATTGATGAAGATTTTTTTTTATTTTATTTTTAAATAAAAATAGCTTTTTTCAAAATTGTTGGTCTTTTTTCGTTTATAGCGCAAAAAATAAAAACTGCCGAGTTGATCAAATACCACTAAAAGAAAGCTCTCTTTGTGGGGAAAAAGGAAATGCATTTTATTTGGGAACATCGTCGCACGACCGTGCAATTGACAGTTAAAATAACACAGTCCCGTATCACAAAAAATGGCCTGGTCGTGAAGAGGGGCAAATTTTCCAGAGATGAAGTGGTTAAAGGAAAGAAGCTTTAAGGAGTGCACAATGCTGGATCAATTCACGGATGCTGATACCCTGCAGAAGTGCAGCTTATCCAAGCCACTTATCACGGAGCTTCATACCCAACTCATAAGGTACCTTGAGCCCTCAGCACAGAGAAGCCACGCCATCCCAGCCATGACTAAATTGCGGTAATATATCGCTTAGTGAATTGTGCCCATTGTCTTTAATGAATTTTTCCCCATCTGTGGACATATCACATGTGTGCCCTTCTCAGGGCCGCCATCAGGGGGGTACAGTCAGGCATTATACCTGTAAGGGGCCCAATGGTCCCCAGGGGCCCGGCTGGCCCCCCTCCCGTTTTTTTTTTTTTTACATTTTTGCATTACACCTGTAAGGGGCCCGATGGTCCCAAGGGTCCCTCAAAGGCCCGGCTGGCCCCCCTCCCGTTTTTTTTGCATTACACCTGTAAGGGGCCCGATGGTCCCCAGGGGCCCGGCTGGCCCCCTCCCGTTTTTTTTATTTTTTTGCATTACACCTGTAAGGGGCCCGGTGGTCCCCAAGGGCCCCCCCACTTATCACCTCGCGTCAGGAGAGAGGAGAGAAGAGATTACACTTGTTTTTTTTTCCGTCAGCACCCCCCCTCCTCTCCCAGTTTTCTGCTCCAGGGGGGCCCTGCCTAAAGCTGTGTAAGGGGCCCCAAAATTTGTGATGGCTGCCCTGGCCCTTCTCAGGACTCACTGACAGATGAGGTTTTCAACTGTGAGCAGAGGAAATCAAACCAGCTCCTACTTGAAGATCACTGCAATTATCCCATGCATCGATCACTCAATGTAATGTTGTAAAACCGGTAAAAAGTTCCACTTCTGGAGCCGTGTGTGTGATCGGTGGTGACCTTACCCTAAAAGCAGCTGCAGCAAACCTGTATAGTGAAATACAAGTAAAACATTTTTCTAGTTAACACCCAATTACTTTTATTAAATATAATTAACTCCTACGTAACCCCTCCATCTCTTAGCTAGTTTTAGTTTAGCAACCAAAAAAGAAAAGTTTTTTTTTATTTTTTTGCCATTTTATGTATTTATCCTATTATTACATTCTTTTTAAGGTATTACATTAGTAAAAAGAGCATTTAAAAAAGATACCTTAGCTCTGTTTTTTAACCACTTCAATACCAGGCACTTACACCCCCTTCCTGTCCAAGCCAATTTTCAGCTTTGAGCGCTGTCACTGTTTAAATGACAATTGCGCGGTCATGCTACACTGTACCCAAACAGAATTTTTATCATTTTGTTCCCACAAATAGAGCTTTCTTTTGGTGGTATTTGATCACCCCTGCGATTTTTATTTTTTGCTAAACAAATAAAAAAAGAGCAATTTTTTTTTAAAACAAAAGTTTTTCTTTTATTTCCGTTCTAAATTTTGTAAAGAAGTACGTTTTCTCCTTCACTGATGGGCATTGATAAGGCAGCACTGACGGGCACTGATAAGGCAGCACTGATGAGGTGGCACCAATGAGGTGGCACTGATGGGCACTGACGATGGACACTGATAGGTCGCACTGATGGGCACCGGTAGGAGGCACTGATGGGTGGCACTGATATGCAGCAATGATGGGCATTGATAGGCAGCACTGATGGGCACTCATGGGTGGCACTGGTGGGCACTGATAGGCAAAAATGATGGGCACTGAAAGGCTGCACTGTTGGGCACTGATAGGTGGCACTGCTGAGCACTGATACGTGGCACTGATGTGTGACACTGGTAGATGGCACTGATAGGCATCCCTAGTGGCACTGGCACTGGCAGGCATTGTGGATGGGCACAGATTGGCAGCTGCCTGGGCATTGATTGGCAGCTGCCTGGGCACTGATTGGCATACCTGGTGGTCCAGTTTGGGCGGCCATCCCTGATGGTTCTGGCGTCATCCTGGTGGTCCTGGGTGGGCATCCGAGGGGAGCTGCGCTGATAAACAATCAGCACAGACCCCCCTGTCAGGAGAGCAGCCGATCGTCTCTCCTCTACTCATGTCTGTCAGACGCGAGTGAAGAAAAGCCGATCAAAGGCTCTTCCTGTTTAACACGTGATCAGCCGTGTCCAATCACGGCTGATCACAATGCAAAGAGCCTCCGCTGGAGGCTCTTTACCGAGATCGGTGTAGCGGTGTGTTAGACTGACACGCCGCACCACCGATTGCCGTGATGCGCGCCCCCACGGGCGAGCGGTGGCTGTTATCCTGCTGGACGTCATATGATGCCCAGTCAGGATAACTGAACCACCGCCCGGCCGTCATTCTGCTATAGGCCGGGCGGGAAGTGGTTAAATAACTTTCCAATTCTACCATCAACATGGTGTTGTGATAAATAGGACCGCTCACAGAAAAAAATCACAGAACTTTGAATTTTATCAGACATTCCAGATTTGCATAGATCATACATGATCTAGAACAGTGGTTCTCAACCTACCAGTCCTCAAGTACCCCCAACAGGCCGTGTTTTGGGAACTTCCCTTAGATAAAATAGCTTTTATCAATACCATGTCATTGATATTGATTAAAACCAGCTGTGCAAAGTAAAGGAAAACCTGAAAACGTGACTCGTTGGGGGTACTTGAGGACTGAGGTTGAGAACCACTGATCTAAAGCAGGGATCTCCAAACTGCGGCCCGTGGGCCTTCTGCTTTCCTTTATCTTGCCCTTGGGGCACTGTTCCTTTCACTGATATGAGGCACTATTCCTCCCACTGACTTTAAAAATGGGGTACTATTCCTCCCACTGACAGGAGAGATGGGGAACTAATTTTCCCACTGACACCAACGATGGGGCACTATTCCTCCCACTGTCACCAATGATGTAAGATTGAACCCCAAGCCTAAGGTATTGTTTAATCCCACCAATGCCAGGGCATCATCCACTCTCACTGGCTACAGTCCGGTCCCCCTAAAGTTTGAATAGCAGTAAACTGGCCATTTCTTTCGAAAGTTTGGAGACCCCTCATCTAGAGGGAGGTTTGGTGGAAAGTTTGCCAAAGCCTAGACTCAAGCATTTTACTGTATGTGCCTATATACTGTACCTAGATAAAAGCCACTAGACCTAGTAATATAATAAGCAACCATCATTCTTTCATCTCATGACAGGTTTGGTTTGAAAGCTTAATAAGTAGGTCTTACAACAGCTTCTTACTTACTGCAAGAAATGGGATAAGCTTGGGTTTGGTTCAAGCCCGGAAGTTAGCTGTGATTTCAAAGCCAATGAGCTGTGGGTGGGAGATTTTCCTCCCTGCAGCTGCACTCATACACGCGGTGTGACGTCATTGACCTACTATACCTACTTGGCTATTTTAGGTCAATGTCATTGATCTAATATGGCCATGTGTCAATAATAGGTCAATGATGTCATAAGCAATCCTTACCTCCCATCCACAGCTCATTGGCCCAGCAATCATAGCGACTTCAGGGTTTGCACCGAACTCAAGCCTAAACCCAAGCTCATTACTAGTCAGGAGGACAGCCACAGCCCGCTCCTTGATTTCATTCTATCTAACTTCCTGCTGGCTACCTGCTGAGTGAGCTCTTAGAAAATTGAATACAGGTGACAGGATATGCTTTTAATATGGTCCTATACATGTCTGTGTGTGATGAACTTATGAGCAAATGCAACTCACAAAAAAGAAAATGCTTAAAAGACACACAAAAAATGCACTGCAAACGTGACAAAAACACACAGCAAACGTATTACAAACACATGTAGATGCACATGCAAAACTCACTGAACACTGGAATTGCAATGTAAACAACCCCTTAAAGTAGGGTGACCAGACATCCCCGGTTTCAGGGGACAGTCCCCGGATTAAGGACACTGTCCCCGGACCAAGTCTGTCCCCGGGTTTTGTCCCCGGATTGGATTTGAACAGGGGCTGGGGCAATTTCAAAGACAGTCAGTGCAGAATAATAAAAAAATAATAGTTCTGAATTACACCCCCCCCCACTCCGCCGCTACTACTAGCTTAGTGGGGTGTATTTTTTTCCATTATCTGTGCCCCTTTCTGATGATCATGTGCTGGTCGGAGCGGAGGGAATATTTCCTAAGTTTCGGGTGCCCGTTCCGCTCCGCTCGCATGTTGTTCTGCCTTGGCTCAAGTCCCGGCCAGCCGCCTGCCTGCTTATCTCCTTGCCTTCCCTGGCGGAGTGATCTTCCTCCGCACCCCACCCAGTAGTAGCCGAGGCCCGGAGAGTAAAACTTGGCGGGCGGCGATGGGCAGAGAGTAGCTGATTGCCGCCATTACTAGATTAAAAATTTTTTTTAAATATGTCCCCGGATTTCATTTTAAAAATCTAGTCACCTTACCTTAAAGTGATTGTAAACCTTTGTTTTTTTTAACCACTTGCCTACAGGGCACTTTCACCCCCTTCCTGCCCAAGCCATTTTTCAGCTTTCAACGCTGTCACACTTTGAATGACAATTGCACGGTCATACAACACTGTACCCAAACAAAATTGACGTCCTTTTTTTCCCATAAATAGAGCTTTCTTTTGGTGGTATTTGATCACCTCTGCGGTTTTTATTTTTTGCGCTATAAACAAAAGAAGAGCGACAAGTTCGAAAAAAAACACAATATATTTTACTTTTTGCTATAATAAATATCCATTTTTTTTTTTTTTTTAATTTTCCTCAGTTTAGGCCGATATGTATTCTTCTACATATTTTTGGTAAAAAAAAAATCGCAATAAGCGTATATTGATTGGTTTGCGCAAGAGTTATAGCAGCTACAAATAGGGGATAGATTTATAGCATTTTTAATATTTTTTTTACTAGTAATGGCGGCGATCAGGGATTTTTATCGTGACTGCGATATTGCGGCGGACACATCGGACACTTTTGACACATTTTTGGGACCAATCACATTTATACAGCGATCTGTGCTATAAAAATGCATTGATTACTGTATAAACATGACTGGCAGGGAAGGGGTTAACACTAGGGGCGATCAAGGGGTTAAATGTGTTCCCTGGAAGTGATTCTTACTGTGGGGGGAGGGGACTGACTGGGGGAGGTGACCGATGGTTGTCCCTATGTACAAGGGACACACCATCGGTCTGACAGGACATGGATCTCTGTGTTTACACACAGAGATCCACGGTCCTGCTCGGTTACTGGGCAATCACGGGTGCCCGGCGGCCATCACAGCCACCGGGCACGCGCATTGGGTCCCCAGTAACGCGGCGGGCGTGCCCCCTAGTGGCTTTGGAAGGCGTGACGTCATATGACTTCTGCCCAGAACAACAGAGTCTTCCACCCGCCGTCATTTGACGGTGGGCGGTTGACAAGTGGGTAAATAACAAACATATCATACTTACCTCCACTATGCTGTTTGTTTTGCACAGTGTGGCCCCGAATCTCATCTTCTGGACGAGAAAACATACACACGAACGTTTTTCTCGGCAAGAAAGCTCTCCTAACAGTTTCCTTGTCGTTTCTTGTCGAGAAAACCGGTCGTGGACTCGTGTGTACGAGGCCTAAGTCCTAAGACTGGATTGGCCAAGAGGAGAATCTACCAGATTGGCCGGGAGGGCTGGAGAAGCCGCACAAGCCACTCGCGACCTGGATGGGGTAAGTGCGGGGCTGTCGGGCAAGCAAGCAAGCAGGCGGTGGGGGGAGGTTGGGGGTTTTGTTTGCCGCCCCCCCAAAAGATGAAGCACAAGCCGCCACTGCTGATGGGTGTACCAAGTTGTGGCCCTTAGACACCTGTGCAGATACTCCAGGACAACATATTCAAAGAGAAGCTGTGGACTTTTAGACTTGCAAATGTAGTCATATGTAGAGATGTGCATGACGGAAACATTTAGTTTAGATTTGGATTCGTTTATTAAGTTTCATTATATTTATCATATTTATTATGTTAGAATGATTTGTTTTTGGAAATTCGCTTCGTATATTCGAATTCGGTTAGTATATTCGTTGTTTTCTAATTCAAATGTCATCTATATTCATATTCTATTCTATTCTATTCTAATCTATTCTATTTTTTTTTCTATTCTATTGCTCTCTTATTTTATCATCATCTTATTTGACTTGAATATCTTATTGTATTTATTGCAATATATTTCCATTTTGAATTCAAATTTATTTTTGAATTCTAATTCATTTAAAAAAAAATCAAATTCGTATTTATTTTAGATTTTTTTCAAATTCACGTTCATTTTTAAAATCATTTTTTGAATTTTTTTCAAGTTCTTATTCATTTTTCAAATTCATTTTAGAATTTTTCAAATTCATTTTAGAATTTTTCAAATTCATTTTAGAATTTTTCAAATTCATTTTAGAATTTTTCAAATTCATTTTTTATTTTCTCAAATTCTTGATTTCGTTATATTATTTTGTTTTGTTCTAATTTATTTCGGATTTGTTAAAAATTCGTTATGTAGCGGGTGTTTGAATTTTAGGGGAGGTATCTGGGTGGTAGTGTAACCCAGATGCACCAATTGCTAGGGGATCCGAGACCCTTTTCTGGTTCTTGGAGGACTCTGGTGGTGTGAGGTTCCTTGCGGTCCACAGGTGGCGCTGTTGCCCGGGGTCGGAGCTGAACTCACACTGCAAGACTGTACCTTTTTGTCCTCCCCTGGAGCTGGTACAGCGGGGCGGGGTACCCGCTGTGGCGCGAAGGGAGAGGGGATAAAGGGGGCGGATGCCCTTGCCACGGGGTTCAGAGTTCGGAGAGAGTTGGAGGATGCGGCCGCACCCAGGCACCTTCAGCTTGGGTGCTGGCGTTCCGGAGTTCCGGGCTCAGGTGCCCTTGACCTGGCCGGAGCGAGAGATGGAGTCCATCCCAGGCACCTTTAGCCTGGGGTGAGGTACTATGACGGAGGCCTGGGGCTCAGTACCTTCGACTGAGTTCCGCGAGGGTGGAGGAATCCGAGGGGGCCCTAAATCCTTGGGTGCCCGTGTCTGAGTTCGTGAGGACTGGTGTGCAGAACTTCTCTGAAGAGTCCAGCGCAGCATTGCTGGTGACAGAGAGGCCTCCTGTTTCTCCCTTGGACGGATCTCCTTCCCCTGACAGGGGCCGTGCTAGCGAAGGTAATTCACATTCTACTCAATATAGTCAGTGGCAGTGACTACCCGCCACTGGTGATATCACAGTGGTTAGCATCAGAAGGGAAAGGATTGTGCCTCGATCTATTCCCCATCACTACTCAGCAGAAGAAACTGTTTATTGTTTGGCAAGAAGAATAAAACTGAGTTGGACCTATTCACTGTGTGGAACTCTGGTTACTAGGAGCAAAGGAGTCAGGGACGAAGTACTGGACTTGACTCTAGGACACCTACACAAGACCTAATCTTCTGGCCTTCACCTCTTAGCTATGGAGGACATGGGCCGTGGTGTATCTCATCCCTCCCCCCAGCACTGAGACCCCTAGACGAAGAACGACAAGCCGAGCATGAGAAGGGGAGAGAGGGGTGAGGCTGCTACAGTTATAATTGCGATTCAAAAATTTGGATACATCCAAATCTCAGAATAACGAAAATGTCATCTCATTTTCAATTTGTAACGAGACGAATTGCACATGCATAGTCATATGTAGGAAAATTTCAAACAAGCCCAATAGCTCTGGCAAGGCAGCTCTCACACAGCAAGGCTTCCCTTGATGGTCACCCAACAGTTACTCAAACCATGGAAATACAGAAAGGAGCACCAAACCAAAACCAAATAAAAAGAGTCCAAGATCATTTTTATTTCTGGTAACAAAAAGTCATAAAAACCGCTTCCAAAACACTAAAGAAAGAAAGACCGAATGGAACCCTAAAAAAATAACACATCCATGCCTCCATCCCTGTATATGGAGAGAAAAAGGAGGGACTTTAAATGAGGCAAGGATGTGTGTCTGAAAAAGTCTAGGATAACAAAAAATATATATGTGTATACACTGTCACAATCCCAAAGGGGAAATTTCTGTAGCCATGTGAGACTGCTGAGTAGTCAATCCAATAAATGAGATATCAAGAGTGGATATGAAAAATTATATATTATGTATCATCTCAAATAATACACAGATCATGCAGACAAAGGCATAATACAAGTCATAATAATATCATTGACATAATTAACATTCATTTAAAGGGGGATACAAGACTAATAAAGCAATCACAAACAATAAATGGACATACAGATGGAGTGAACATAATTATCCTTTAAAATATATACATATTACGATTGGTTAAAATTCATTGTTGGGCAGACTTGACTTGGCATCCCTGAGCATGGACTCAACGCGTTTCTTGGCGTTTGAAGCCAGTCATCAGGAGTGGGGTGCGTAAGTGTCAACTGGAATAATAGATAAATGGGCAATAAGGTCACTAAAGTCTCAAATGGGTTAAATTATGCTTTCAAAAAAGAGAGCAGGGTGGAAAAAATGTTATACACATACTGTATTTATTGGCGTATAACACTCACTTTTTTACCCTGAAAATAGAGGGTAAACTGTGCCTGCGTGTTATACGCAGGGGTCTGTGGAAAGTTTTTTCCCTGAAACTTCCCTCTAATGCCGCGTACACACGATCGTTTTTAATATCATTTTCAAAAACAACGTTTTTCTCGAAGTGATTTTTCTTGTTTCCTCTCAAGCCTGTCTTGCATACACACGTTCATTAAAAAAAACGTTTGAGCAAAGCGCGGTGACGTACAACACGTACAACGGCACTATAAAGGGGAAGTTCCGTTCGAATGGCGCCACCCTTCATGTTAGTAAAGTTTGTTGAGTGACGATTCGTGCTTTTCAGTCCGTTACAGGGTGACGAATGTGCTATCTCCATTACGAACGCTAGTTTTACCAGAACGAGCGCTCCCGTCTCATACTTGATTCTGAGCATGCGCGGTTTTTTCCCCTTGTAAAAGCATACACACTACCGTCGTGAAAAACGACGTGAAAAAATAGAGCAGGTTCTCATTTATTTAGGCCATTTTTCACGTCGTTTAAAATGCTCTGGAGCCTACAAACGATCGTTTTTGATGCCCAATTTAAAAAATTGCATTTTTAACGACGTGAAAAACGATCGTGTGTACGTGGCATTAAAGTTAGGATGCGTGTTATACGTCTGTGCGTGTTATGCGCCGATAAATACGGTATATATTTTTTGTTATCCTAGACTTTTTCAGACACACATCCTTGCCTCATTTAAAGTCCCTCGACCCCTCTCCTCCTTTTCCTTTTTTTAGCTTCCAAAACACGTTGGCTGTTTTATATGACTTTTTTTTTTACCAACAATTAAAATGATCTTGGACTCTTTTATCTGGTTTTTGTCTGGCATTCCATTCTCTATTTCTATGGTTTGAACACCATATTTTGTATTTCTATGGTTTGAACACCATATTTGCATTTCTATGGTGTGGACAGCTGACCAGGAATAGAACAAAATTGTCACTGAAAAAATTGAAAGGGACCCTCTTTAATATTTACAAGTTGGAGAAGGACAGAGGTGCAGAGTCTAAGTACTCACCGGATCTTCACCAGGGCACCCCGCGGGAATTTACTGGTGGCTGCACCCAGGGCCGTCTTTTCGCATGGGCACGCTGGGCAGTTGCCCGGGGCCCACTTGCCTGGGGGGCCCCATCTGCTCAGCTACCCCAGCCAAGCTGATCATTCAGATCAGGGGCGGATCCAGGGGGGGCAACAGGGCAATTGCCACCCCGAGAAATTTGTTGCGGGCCGGGCGGGTTGAGAGAGCGGGCGGCATCGCGGACGGGTGAGAGAGCAGGTGGCTCCGCGGGCGGGTGAGAGAGCGTGCCGCTGGGCGGGCGGCTCGGCGGGCGGACCAGGTGGCTCGGTTTGTGGGCGGGTGGGCGTGTGGCTCAGTGTGTGGGCAGGTGAGAGCAGGATAGGTGTGAGTGGGCGGCTGGCCAATCAGCGAGCCGGCGGGCAGGGGAGCAGAGAGATGACATTATCTCTCATCGCCCCCGCATCCCTGCAGTAACTTCCGCCCTTACTGTGCAGGCAGCGTGGGCAGCAGAGAGATTACATTATCTCTCTGCTGCCTGACTCTGGGACAAAGAAGCAGGAGACAAGCAAAACACCACCTTAGCAGGCAAAGTGTGGCAGGTGACGTGGCAAGTGACAATCCACAATGTGTGGCAGGTGACGTGGCAAGTGACAATCCGCATCTGGTGGCAGGTGACTTGGCAAGTGACAATCCGCAATGTGTGGCAGGTGACGTGGCAAGTGACAATCCGTATCTGGTGGCAGGTGATGTGGCAAGTGACAACCCGCAACATGTGGCAAGTGACAATCTGCAACATGTGACAGGTGACAATCTGCATCTGGTGGTAGGCAAGTGACAATCCGCAATGTGTGGCAGGTGACGTGGCAAGTGACAATCCGCAACATGTGGCAGGTGACAATCTGCACCTGGTGGCAGGCAAGTGATAAGCCGCAATGTGTAGCAGGCGACGGTGGGAAGTGACACGCTCAGGGTTCCCACTGATTCTGCATTATGGTGAGTTGAACCATTTAATTTTATATTACAATGTAATAATAGAAATAATGCGCTTCAATCATCCTGACACCATAACAACCATGGTGCCGGGATGATTGAAGCGCCAACACCAGCCATTTTTTGGAAGAACCAATACATATAGTGTAGCGGGTATTTGAATTTAGGGGAGGCATCTGGGTGGTAGTGTAACCCAGATGCACTGATTGTTAGGGAATCTGAGTCCCTTTTATGGTTGGAGGACTCTGGTGGTGTGAGGTTCCCTGCGGCCTGTAGGTGGCTTTTTCGCCCTGGGCCGGAGCTGAACTTCTCCGGAAAGTCTGGCGCAGCATTTGCCGGTGACGGAGAGGCCTCCGGTAACTCTCTTGGACGGATGTCTTCTCTCTGACAGGGGCTGTGATAGCGAAGGTAATTCATGCTCTTGTTCTATATAGTCGGTGACAGTGACTATACATCATAACCATTGGTGACACCACAGTGGTTTGCTCTACTTAAAGGATTGTGCCTTGACCTACTCCCCACAAATACTAAAGTGTTCTCTGGGTCTCAACCTGTCTGTGTGGAACTCTGGTTACTAGGAGCAAAGGGAGTCATTTCGGAGAAAGGATTTGACTCTGAGACATACACACAAAACCCGATAGTTCTGGCTTTCACCTCCAGTCTCTCTGGAGGACATGGGCCGTGGTGTATCGCATCCCTCCCCCCAGTACTAACCCCCTAGACAAGACCAACAAGCCGAGAATGAGAAGGGGTGAGAGGGGTGAGGTCGCTACACGTGGGGGCATCGTCCGGGATGTGTATTGTGTCTGAATTTGAACTTTGCTGCCCGGAGGAGTTCCGAGTAGGTCGGCCATGTTGGCCAACGCGCCACGAGGCACACCATAGCTGCGCAGTTCGTGGGCGGGAAAAAGAGAAAGCCCGTGAACAAATGCAGAGTATGGGAGGAGTCTGGCCATGTGGAAGGACACATGTGGGGATTCCGGCGCAAAGGGGTCAATGCGCATTGGAGCAGCAGCCAGTCAGGATGACCTCAAGTACTCCGTGGATTTCTGTTCCTTCAACAGCGGAGATGACTTCCTTTGCTGCTCCCATCACGGACACAGGAATAAGACTAAGGCCCCGGGGGCGGTTGGCTCTGTATACCCGCAGAGACATAGAGGCCCTCGGTGTGATCTGTCCCGGCTGTTCGGGACTGGTGGTCCATTTGAAGCCGTTCGGGCAATGTGAGGTCTGCAAAGAATTTCTCTTCGAGGTGGAGCCATCCACAGAAAGGCCTCGCGCCTTCCACCTCAACTACCTCACAGGTACTGCCACTCCGGAGGGAGAGATCGATGCCTATGTGGACATTCCTGCGTGCACTGACCAGGGCGAAGTGACTGCCCCAGCGGAGATTGAGAGAGAAAAATCAGAGGATGCTGCCTCAGTCACCACAAGCTCCCTGCTCCCACCGCCGAAGAGGAAAGTTGGCCTGGTGATGGCATCCTGTGGTCGTGGAAGAGCTTCGCCCCATCGCTTGCCTGGCCTGGATGGATCCGGGAGGGAAGAGCCCTGGACATCCCTGTTCTTCTAAAGGCCCAGGTGAGCCAGGGGTTGGGACTGTGTGTTTGGTTGGAGGTGTCGGGAGCCCACAGTCGGTGGAACCCATCGAGGGGGGTGATTCCATGTCTACGGGGAATTACATGCCCGCAGAGTGTTATGACACCTCTGACCTAGAGTCACTATCTGATGCCGGTGATGATGGGGAGATAGATGAAATCTTCCACAAGATGAAGTTACCCTCGTCCCGTGTCACAAGGGAGCCACCTATGTCCATTGGGGATAGTACGCCCCGGGTGGAGGCCTCGGAGCCTAGGGAAGAATCTGGTCCCCTGCCTACACTTTCGCTTCTTGAATCATCAAATGTTTCACCTGCTCTTGTTGTGGGAGTGCAACGCGCATCACTACGGGCTCCTAGGCCCAAATCTACCGAGGTGGTTGGAGTACCTCGTCATCCTGAATCAATCGTTCTGCCTGGAGCAGGAGACCGTGCCACAATGCCACCCTTGGCAAGGCTGCAGCGTCTCTTTTGTCAGAAGGTTGCCCGAGAATATGGGTGGGAATACCCATATCTACCCCGAGACTTGCTCTATGAGGTGGAAGTTTTGCGGCAGCGGTGGTACAACGAGTTTGTCTGGACAAAGCTCAAGGTACCTCACGCACGCAGATACCTCTCGTGTTCCCCTACAGTTACCAGAAAATTCAAGGACTGTAAGGTGGAGTGGATGTTGGGAAGGCACATCCATGCTGACAGGGTGATTATCTGTCGGAAGGATGGAGGGAACATTGAGTACAACGTGGAGGCTTTTGACAAGCATTTGAAGCCTTTGTTCCTGCCACATCCAAAGTTTTATTTATAGGAGAAAAAGACTCCTTTATATTCCCTTTTTGTTGCTGAACTTTCCGGAGTATTTGCTGGAACACAGGGACTGTGCCCTATATTTTTTTGGGTGTTTTTGCTCTTTGGAGAAATGGGAGCTGTTATGGTTGTTTTGTTCTCCTTCTTTCTCCTTTCATCAAGAAAAGAAATCAGTGACTTTGGGGCATAGCTAGCATAGGGTCACAGTACAGAGAAAAAAAAGAAGAGAGAAAAGTTCATCTGGATTTGATAAGTGTCTTGACCGCGGCATTGCCACCAGGTGGCGGAGTTGCGCAATGATTGTTTGTTTTACACTCTGCACTGTACTTATTGGAGCGAATGGGTTTCTTTACGGATAGACCCATTCCTTCCAAAAAAAAACAAAAAAAACACATACATTATGTTAGGATGTGTGTTTCTTTGGTTTTTTTTTTCCCCTCTGCAGGAGATTCATCTATCAAGGCTGCTGAGAATGGGGTGGTTCTTAGATAGCGAGGGGCGGAAATTTCAATGTGTAAAATCATTTAACGTTTTTTTGATGCCAAGTTCATTGTTTTATATTCCTGTTTCCCTTTCCCGTTTTAGGTCCTGGCACAATTCATGACTAAATTGTGAGGTTGGATTCTGTGTGTAGTTTGGTCTCTGGGTCGAACTTATGTTACCATTCTTTGGGAGACATAGGTTTGCACCAGACACTGGGCACCAGTGTCAAATCACTAGGGGGAGAGTGTAGCGGGTATTTGAATTTAGGGGACGCATCTGGGTGGTAGTGTAACCCAGATGCACTGAATGTTAGGGAATCTGAGACCCTTTTATGGTTCTTGGAGGACTCTGGTGGTGTGAGGTTCCCTGCGGCCTGTAGGTGGCGCTGTCGCCCTTGGCCAGAGCAAAACACTCACCGCAAGACTGCATCCCTTTTTGTTCTTTCTTGGCGCTGGAACAGCGGGGCGGGGAATCTGCTGTGACGCTAAGGGAGAGGAGATAAAAGGGGCGGACACCCTGACCTTGGGGTTCAGAGTCGGAGGACGCAGCCGCGCCCAGGCACCTTCAGCCTGGGTGCTGGCGTTCCGGAGTTCCGGGCCCAGGTGCCCTTGACCTGGCCGGAGCGGGAGATGGAGTCCATCCCAGGCACCTTTAGCCTGGGGTGAGGTACTAATGCGGAAGCCTGGGACTCAGAACCTTTGACTGGGTTCCGCAAGGGTGGAGGAATCCGAGGGGGCCCTAACGCCTTGGGTGCCCGTGTCTGAGATGAGGAGGCTGGTGAGCGGAACTTCTCCGGAAAGTCTGGCGCAGCATTTTCCGGTGACGGAGAGGCCTCCGGTAACTCTCTTGGACGGATGTTTTCCCTCTGACAGGGGCTGTGATAGCGAAGGTAATTCATGCTCTTGTTCTATATAGTCTGTGACAGTGACTATACATCATAACCATTGGTGACACCACAGTGGTTAGCTCTACTTAAAGGATTGTGCCTTGACCTACTCCCCACAAATACTGAAGTGTTCTCTGGGTCTCAACCTGTCTGTGCTGTATGACTATTTATTGCTGGAAAAGAATAAATACGAGTTGGACCTTTTCAGTGTGTGGAACTCTGGTTACTAGGAGCAAAGGGAGTCATTTCGGAGAAAGGCTTTGACTCTGAGACATACACACAAAACCCGATAGTTCTGGCTTTCACCTCCAGTCTCTCTGGAGGACATGGGCCGTGGTGTATCGCATCCCTCCCCCCAGTACTAACCCCCTAGACAAGACCAACAAGCCGAGAATGAGAAGGGGTGAGAGGGGTGAGGTCGCTACAATAGCCTTATTGATCATTTGCATTTTTATTCTTGTGCGTGATTGTGTAGACAGGGCCCCAGTGCACTGTATTGCCCGGAGGCCTATAATGCTCTTAAGATGGCACTGGGTGCACCAGGTTGGAGCCGTCGGACACATCCACACCTTCGTAAACAGGAATAGAACTGGAATGTGGTGCACAGTTGACAGGCAATATCGTAAACAGGGAAAGGCAAAAGGTCAGGGTGGGTAGTGAACAAGCGTAGTCAGATACAAGCTGAAGTCGGTAAATGGAGAAACAGGAATACAGGAAATAACATTGGGCTAGGAAATTAACCTAATGACCAGGCAACAGGTGTTTGTCTAAGCACAGCAAAATAGTGAGCTTGGTTGACAGACTGGATGAGGACTTATCCAGCACCCAGCAGTTCCTAAACCTCCCGATCCTGGAAGAAGGCATGATGTAGAAAGGAAGGAGAGACCACATGTTAACCACTTAAGGACCGGAAGGATTTGCCCCCTTAATGACCAGGCCATTGTTTGCGATACGGCACTGCGTTATTTTAGCTGACAATTGCACAGTTGTGCGACGCTGTACCCAAGCAAAATTGATGTCCTTTTTTTCCCACAAATAGAGCTTTCTTTTGGTGGTATTTTATCACCTCTGCGGTTTTTATTTTTTGCTCTATAAACAGAAAAAGAGCGACAATTTTGGAAAAAAAAGCAATATTTTTGCTATAATAAATATCCCACTTTTAAAAAAAAAATAACGAATTTCTTCATCAGTTTAGGTCAATATGTATTCTTCTACATATTTTTGGTAAAAAAAATAAATCGTAATAAGCGTATATTGATTGGTTTGCGCAAAAGTTATAGTGTCTACAAAATAGGGGATAGATTTATAGCATTTTTATTATAATTTTTTTTTTCTACTAGTAATGGCGGCGATCTGCAATTTTTAAAGGGACTGTGACATTGCGGTAGACAGATCGGACCCTTTTGACACTTTTTTGGGACCACTGACATTTAGCCTAGGTTCACACTGAGTGCCGGAATGAAATGGTGCGAGTTCAGCTGAACTCGCACCACTTCATTCCCGCATGTCAGTCCCGATTTCAGCGGCGATTTCAGAGACCTCTGTGCGGGTTTCTGCTCAGATGTCAATGGAAATCGTAACACTAAATCGCAAAAAGTAGTATAGAAAAGTTTTTTAAAAAACCCGTGTGGCGCCGCACTGATTAGGACGGTGCCATTGCCGCTGATTTGACATGTCAAATCGCATGTCAAATCACACCATTGTGATCCAGGGCTTATACAGCGATCAGAGCTAAAGATAGCCACTGATTACTGTATAAATGTCACTAGCAGGGAAGAGGTTAACACTAGGGGGCGATCAAGGGGTTAAGTGTGTCCCTAGGGAGGTGTTTCTAACTGTATGGGGGATGGGCTGCCTGGGAGTAGAGAGAGAGATCGCTGTTTTCTGATCACTAGGAACAGCAGATCTCTCTCTACTTCCCTGTCAGAGCGGGGATCTGTCTGTTTACATTGACAGATCCCCATTCTGGCTCTCTGAGGAGCGATTGTGGGTGGCCGGTAGACATCAGCATCAGCTTCGGGAACACTGCATGGGCGCACACGCCTGCTAAAGCCTTTTAACCACTTCCATACAGAGCATTTTCACCCCCTTCCTGCCCAGACCAATTTTTAGTTTTCAGTGCTGTTGCACTTTGAATGACAATTGCGCGGTCATGCAACACTGTACCCAAATGAAATTTATGTTTTTTTCCCCCCCCACAAATAGAGCTTTCTTTTGGTGGTACTTGATCATCTCTGCGGTTTTTATTTTTTGCGCTATAAACAAAAGAAGAGCGACAATTTTGAAAAAAACACAATATTTTTTACTTTTTGATTTATTAAATGTTACAATTTTTTTTAAACAATTTTTTCCCACAGTTTAGGCCGATACGTATTCTTCTACATATTTTTGGTAAAAAAAAATCGCAATAAGCGTATATTGATTGGTTTGCGCAAAAGTTATAGCGTCTACAAAATAGGGGATAGATTTATGGCATTTTTTTTTTTTTACTAGTAATGGCGGCGATCTGCGATTTTTATTGTGACCGTGACATTGCGGCGGACACATCGGACACTTTTGACACGTTTTTGGGACCATTCATATTTATACAGCGATAAGTGCTATAAAACTGCACCGATTACTGTGTAAATGTGACTGGCAGGAAAGGGGTTAACACTAGGGGGCGCTGAAGGGGTCAATATGTTCCCTATTGAGTGATTCTAACTGTAGGGGGAGGGGACTCACAAGGGGAGGAGACCGATCTGTGTTCCTCTGTCCTGGGAACACACATCGGTCTCCTCACCTCTGACAGGACATGGATCTGTGTGTTTACACACACATTTCCACACTCCTGCCATGATCGCAGGCAATCGCGGGTGCCCGGTGGACATTGCGGCCGCCGGGCACGCGCACCGGGTCGCGGGCACGCGTGCACGCCCCCCAGACTGCTGGGAAGAAAGGACATCATATAACGTCCACCCGGAGGGAGGGAGGGTTCCTGCCGGCGTCATATTATTATGGCCCCGTAAGGAAGGGGTTAAAGAGCCGACGTACAATGATGGCGATTCGCGCAGCCGTGCCAACCTGCCGCGGTACAACTGCGGCGGGTGGTCAGCAAGTGGTTAAGAGAACCACAAGTAGCAGATCGGCTTTACTGCTGAACTGTGACACAGATCAGGTTCTAAATAAAATAAGAAGAATATGGCGCTAACACAATCAAATTAACACAAAATTGCAAAAAAAATTATAATAAGAAATGAATGTCCATAAACACGCGCAGTAGTCACCACACCATGTGGAACAAATCTTCTGTGTTCTGATGGATAATCTTTTAATAGTGCCGGGATCTCCAAACTACGGCCCTCCAGCTGCTACACGTCCCATGAGGCATTGTAAAACTCTGACATTCACAGACATGACTAGGCATGATGGGAATTGTAGTTCCTGAACAACTGGAGGGCCGTAGTTTGGAGATCCCTGCAATAGTGCAACGCCATACACTACCAACACAGTGAGAAGAGCACACTCACCGACAGTCCGGTGACCTCTAAATCAAAGGTCAACAAGCGCTGTATGATAAGCAATAATCACGTCCAGATCGGTCACACCACTATTCAATAGATCTCCAATGTCCCCACTTTCTCCCATCATCGCTCCATAAACACAACAACATCAAAGCCAAACAAATACTATAGTGTAGCATTTTACACCAATGCAAACAGGATCTGCGTGCGTTCCAAACACCGGATGTTCGGCACACATGGAGCCTTGACTAGTTTCACTGACCACCTCTGGTGACGTCCTGAAGATTCCACTTCTTAAAGCGGAGTTCCAGCCTGGGGGAAAAAAAATTAAAGTCAGCAGGTACAAGTACTGTAGCTGCTGACTTCTAATATAAGGACACTTACCTGTCCGGGAACCCGGGATGTCAGCACCCGAAGCCGATCCGTCCATCGGCTCCGGGTGCAGGTGCCGGCATCTTCACTAAGGGCCAGTTCACACCAGACGCAGTTCCGTTCAGTTCCGTGTGCTTTTTTTTCTGCACAAAATGCATGCACAGTATTTTCCATGTATTCCAATGGCTCTAGTTGGCTCTAGTTCACACCATGCAGTCAGTTTCCGGTCAGTTTCTGCACTGGAAACTGACCGGAAACTGACTGCATGGTGTGAACTAGAGCCAACAAGAGCCATTGGAATACATGGAAAACACTGTGCATGCATTTTTAGTGCAGAAAAAATGCGCATGAAACTGAACGGAACTGCGTCTGGTGTGAACTGGCCCTAAGGGAAACTGGAAGAGAACCCTTGGGGCTTAAGAGCCTATTCCCTTGTGCGCATGCGCGAGTCGCGCTGTGCTTTCTGAATGGTCCCACTGTCTTCTGGGACCTGTGTGTCTCCCAGAAGGCAGCGGGGGGGAGGAGCCGGAAATTGCGTAGATCAAGGATTGCAGCGATCCTACTTGGAAGTGGGAGCGGGTACCAGGTTTTGACAGGTATCCGCTCCCCCCGAAAGGTGCCAAATGTGGCAGTGGAGGGGGGGGGGGCTGGGGGTGAAACAAACAAGCGTAGCTGGATGGAGCTTCGCTTTAATAATAGACTTCACTGTGCTTCTAGGCATTGATAAAGGCTGGGTTCACACTATGTTCGCATGCGGCTCACAGCAGGGGGTCCGGTGCGTCCCCGTTCACCATTTCAGGTCTGATTTCAGCTTGAATTGTGGGCTGAATTTGGACCTGCAATGGACCAAAAGATGCACAGGACTGTGCAAATTAACACCGAACCCGCTGCGAAGATGTGTGAACCAGCTCCATAGAGAGCCAGTCAAAATCTCCTGCTATTGCAAATTGGATGCAGGGAATCCGCATCCAATTCGCAATAAGGTGAACCCAGCCTGAAATATTTTTGTATCCGTCTTCTGACTTGTGCCTGTCCACAACTTTATCCCGGAGATCCCGGTGACAGTGCCTTGCACTCATAGTTGATTGTTTGCTTCAGTTGCACTACCAGTAACTGAAAGGCTCCAAGAAAGCTCTTATCATGCTGAGCTAATCAAAATGACCGCAGCTGATCACAATTGAAAGTCAAATGGCTTTGTGTGCCATTGAGAAGGTAATTAGCTACACCTAATTGAGTTTACAAGTCATTTTTATGAGGGGGGTGATCCTTTTTCCAACTCAGTTTTTGAATTTTTTGTATTTTTTTCTGACATGTTGATGTTATATCTTTCACTTGTTGCACTGCGTAAATAAGCTGGATAAAACGAAAACTGTCTTTCTTCTCTTAAGCCCTGTACACACGATCGGATATCCTATGGATTCTAATCCGATGGTTTTTTCCATCGGAAATACGATGAAACTGTCTTCCATCAGTCTTGCCTACACACCATCAGTCAAAAAACGGACCGTTTTAAACGCGGTGACGTAAAACACTCCGATGAGCCGAGAAAAAATAAGTTCAATGCTTCTGAGCATGCGTCGACTTGATTCTGAGCATGCGTGGGTTTTTTATCCTTTGGATTTCCACACAGATGATTGGATTTTGCTATCGTTTTTTTTTTTGCAATTGGATAAATTTAAAACATGTTCTATTTTTTTCACACCGATGGAAAAAAGACAGATGGGGCCCATACACGATCGGTTCGTCCGATGAGAAAAGTCCATCGGACTGTTTTCATCGGTAAAACCGATTGTGTGTACAGGGCTTTACTCTTCATGTTTGGGAATTGCACACTCTGAAATTGATCTTCAGAACTGTAATTTGATTTTATCTCATGTTTTGAATCTTTTGATATTACTGCCATATGGCAGAAAAATAAAAGTTGTTTATTTTTCTATAATTCTGGTATTTATATATTTATTTACTCCACTGAGGCACACACAAAGTCCCACCCCGCTTAACCTTTTTCTTGACACATAGTCGTTTACACAAATCAACAAAATGTGATTCTTCATTCTTTTAAGGGGGGGGGGGGGCGATTCTTTTCTATACCCAGTGTATATACTGGAATTTTTATTCATTTTTTTTTTTATACTAGTAATGGCGGCGATCAGTGACTTATAGCGGAACTGCGATATTGCGGCAGACAATCGGACACTAGCTGACTCTTTTTGGGAGCCAGTGACACTAATACAGTGATCAGTGCTAAAAATATGCACTGTCACTGTACTAATGACACTGGCTGGGAAGGTGTTAAACAGCTAGGGTGATCAAAGGGTTAAATGTGTGCCTAACCTGTGTTTTTGTGTACTGTGTGAGGTCTTTTTACTAGGGGAAGTAATGATTTTTTTTCCCCTGCTTTGAAAGAAAATCCATAACTTCCCCGCTGACAGGACGGAGATCTGCCTTGTTTACTTAGGCAGGGCTCTTTCCAGTGTGTCTTCCCGACGATCGGCATACACTGTGTATAATTAGAGCACAGCGGCTCCCTACCTGGAAGTGCCGGATCACGTACCTAGTATTGTGCATGCTCTGGCACAGCAGAGCCGCCTTGCTGCCGTAAATGTAAGCAATATGGTCGGCAAGCGGTTAATCAGGCCGCTATAAGCTGGCCATAAATAGATCAATATCTGACCAGTTCCGCAGGAACAAGAAGACTTTGATCCATATGTGGCCACGTCCACTCAACAGAGGTCTATCTAACAATTGACTTCTGTCAAACTGGAATGTTTTTCTTGATCTGCAGGGGCTGATCAGTGTATTCTGACAGTGGAGAGTCCCCCTATATCAGGAGAAAATAAATTCTCCTACTCACAACGATACCACATAGGTGAATGTTATTTGTTGTTTGTACCCGTAGTAGGGCCCAGAAATGCGCATTTTGTTTTTGTTGTTTTTTTATCCACCCTAAAACATACTGACACTGATTCTAATTTTAAAAATGCTTTAAAAAAAAATCCTACCTAAAATATACTGACACTGAGCTTTGACCTTGACCTTTGACCCTGACCTTGACCTTTTATCCTTGTGTAGCGCTACCCCCAGTTAAGAGAGCCACTGATATTGATTTGGGCCCTGTAGTGCACTGCTGTCAACCCCTGGCAATCGGCTCTAACCTCCCGTGGCACAGCTGGTGATAGAGGGATAGGACCGCGTGACCGCAACTGTTGGTGACGCAGTCCTATAACAAACATACACAGAATATACTTTAAAACTCCTATTAAAGTAAGCGGAACTGACACCAAATGTACTTTACCCAGATATTTTACTGAGGCTAATGGGCAAGTAATAAACAACAGTATAACAAGTTGCAGATACCTGCAATAAACAGTAATAAAGATAAACAGAGTAATCAGAATAATAAAGTATTGCTATGCAACTCTAGCACTGCCCTTTTACAGCTACTTCCCCTCATGGGTAGACTAACACCCAGCAATGTCTACCTATGCAGTCAGGCCTGACTGATCTAAATGGAAGTTCAGTGAAACAATATTCGCTAGCAATCTTTTCGGTGGTGCACTTGAAGAACAACTTTGTAATCCCAACGAATAGTAAAGATAAAGGTATCTGTCTTTAAACAGCTCTCACCACCCGGGCAAGTCAAAGTCCGTTTCCTCCATCGATTCGTCTGGGAACAGGAATCCACCGACATCCAAGTCTTCAATCCTTCTGGTGTACTGCAGCAAGGAGGATTAGATGTCTCTAAGGCTCTGCTAGGCTGGCAGAGGGCTCTTTGGAAAGGAGCACACGGCCCTGGCTTCAGGCCTTGTGCACACAGCAGTTCAGCACAGACATCCTCTTGCTACGAGAGGGGGGTCCAAAGAGACCGACCAAAACTCCGCCTCCCCTTTATAAAGTCTCCCCCAGCAGTCTCTGTTCTGGAGCAATGCACCCTGGGTGCTGCAAGATGTACTGGGAGATGTAGTCACTCTCTCCTCTGCTTTCACTTCCATAATGTCTCTTTACTTCCTCCTGACTCACCTCTCACCTGGAACTTCTTGTCTCTCTGCATTAAAGGGGAACACCCCGCTACACACTCCCCCCACTTGAACTCTTTGGTCCCCAAAGATAAACTTCAACAAATACTGTTTACCATTTTGGACAATGTCGAGCATGATGTTGGCATAGGGAATTCCCACCAAAACTTTGGGATGGAACTCTCTTGCCCACAGGTCACACTACCATGAGTGGCCTGCCTAACTGTGCCAGAGAGTGAGCTGGGGTTGCCCTCCACCAAATGGACGGTGGAAGGATCAGGTTGTTCAACACTTCTCCTAGCCGTTACAACAGAGTCCTCTGAGCTCGTCCCCATTTGGGGGTAAGTTCGTTTCTTGGGAGGCCTGATGACTCTGCGAGCCCTCTGCTCTCTTGGTGCTTCTGACTCTGGCACCACAGGCTCTTCTTCAGGAGTAAGTTCAGGTAACATTGCTGGTTCTGGAACCTCTGATTCAGAAGTCGACTGACGTATGGAATCTCTAGAGTCCTCCTCTGCGCAAGTGTCAGGAACATCTTCCCAGTAATCAGCTGAGGGACTGAAGGGTATGAATTCAGTAGCCTCCGGATTCAGCGTTGCATCTGGGGTATCCCCTCCATTTGGGAGATCTATGGCGGACGTTCCCAGAGTCGAGGGAGGCCACAGCCAGTCCAGTTCTCCACCTTCTTCTGTACTCAATTGGGAGGCCTCCCCATCTTTGGCTCGAGAGGTCTGGGACAGAGTGTTCGGCCTAGGAATATCCAGGATAGAGGCCGGTTCAGGGGAGTCTCTCACGGGAGGTATTCTGACTGCCTCAGCAAGTGGGAGCAGGTGGTTCCGATGCCACGTCTTCAGTGGACCCACCTTTCCTTCTGGCTTTAGTTTGTAGACAGGCAAACCGGGCAACTTCCTACAGACAACATAGGGCTCAGATCTCCACCTGTCGGCAAGCTTGTGTTTTCCAGGGACCCCCAGATTGCGTAGCAGTACTCGGTCCCCGGGCTGCAGATCTTGCACTCGAACCTTCAGATCAAAATTTCTCTTGTTGCGGGCCCCCCTTTGATCCGAAGCCGCCTGGGCTTGTTCATAGGCCACCTGCAAGCTACGTCTAAGTCTGTCCACGTATCCCTTGTGGGATGTAGCTGAGGTATTGTCTATAGAAGTGCCAAAGGCCAGGTCCACAGGTAGCCTTGCTTCTCTCCCAAACATAAGTCGATAAGGGGAGTAGCCAGTGGCGTCACTTGTGGTACAGTTATAGGCATGTACTAGGGCTGATATGTGCTGACTCCAGTGTTGCTTCTTCTCTGTTTCTAAGGTTCCCAACATGTTGAGCAGGGTCCGGTTAAATCTCTCCGGCTGAGCATCTCCTTGTGGGTGGTAAGGCGTGGTTCTGGTCTTCTTTATTCCTAATGAATCCAAAAGTCTTCGGATCAACCGACTCTCAAAGTCCCTTCCTTGATCTGAGTGGAGTCTCTGTGGTAGTCCGTAATGGACAAAATACTTCTCCATAAGTATCTTGGCCACGGTGGATGCCTTCTGGTCTTTGGTTGGGAAAGCTTGAGCATAGCGGGTGAAATGGTCGGTTATTACCAGAACATTCCCCAATCCACTCAGGTCGGGTTCGAGGCAGAGAAAGTCAATGCATACCAGATCCATTGGGCCTTGACTCTGTAAGTGGCCCATTGGGGCAGCTTGATGGGGTAGGGTCTTTCTCTGAATGCATCGTGCACAGGAATGGCAATACTCCTCTACTTCTGCCCTCATGCAGGGCCAATAGAACCGATTTCTGACGAGCTGGAAGGTCCTTTCTGCCCCTAGGTGACCATGATGGTCATGCAGGGCAATTAGTACAGTCTCTCGGTGCTTCTCTGGAAGAAATAACTGCCACTTATCTTCTGAGTCATCAGAGGGGCCCCTTCGGTAGACCACTCCCTGATGTACCTGTAGCCTGTCCAATTCCTTCCTCAACAGGCGAGCCTCCTTTGAGGGGTGATGTAGGAATTTGTTGGGATCCTGATTCTCCAGGGCTTCGAGGACCAATCTCCCCATGGGGTCTTCCAATTGGTCACACCTCAACTCCTTCTTGGACAGTCTCGGTAGGTTGTCTTCCTCCAGTTGAGTTACCCCACAATAGTGTTTGGGGACTCCTACCATGGTAACCCCTATTTCTTCTGCTCTGGAGCCTCCTCTGGCTTGGAATTCAGCCCCTTGACAAAGGGCCCGCACCCCGTCCGGTGCCACTTGGGTCCAATCTTCCCAGTCATTTGTCGTGGCATGAGACCTCCGGGACAGGGCATCTGCATCCCTATTTCCGGCTCCTGGTCTGTACTTCAGACTGAAGTTGAATCCAGACAATGCGGCCAACCACCTGTGTCCGGTGGCATCTAGTTTTGCGGTGGTGAAGAGGTAGGTCAGGGGGTTGTTGTCTGTCTTCACAGTAAACTCTGCCCCATACAAGTAGTCTTTTAGCTTGTCTACTACCGCCCATTTGAGGGCCAGGAATTCCAGCTTATGAGTGGGGTAATTCTTTTCTGAGGGGGTCAGGCTCCTGCTCACATAGGCCACTGGTCGCAGTTGTCCTTCATGTTCTTGGTAGAGTACACCACCTAGACCCTCATGGCTGGCATCCACATGTAATTCATAAGGTCTGGTAGGGTCGGCGTAGGCCAGGACTGGGGCAGTGGTTAAGCTCCTCTTCAGAGCATGAAAGGCCTCTTCACACCTTGGGTTCCACTGATCTTGAACTGACTCACCAGGCCTCCTGGGCCCTGAGTCATCCTCTTCCCCTTCTGCCTTTAGCAATTCATTCAACGGGCGGGCAATCCGAGCAAACCCCTCCACAAACCTCCTATAATAGGAGCAGAACCCCAGGAAGGATCTGAGCTCTGTTACTGTGGTGGGTCGTGGCCAGGAAGTGACTGCTTCCAACTTCTCAGGATCTGTGGCCACCCCTTCTTCAGACACTATGTGCCCCAGATAGTTCACAGAAGACTGGTAGAACCGACACTTCTCGGGGGAAAGCTTAAGTCCCTCTTCGCTGAGTCTTCTCAATACTTTCTCCAACCTGGCTTCATGTTCTTCCAAGGTTCTTCCAAAGACAATGACATCGTCCAAGTACACAAGGACTTCTATAAGATTCATGTCTCCAACAGTCTTCTCCATAAGGCGTTGAAAGGTAGCAGGAGCTCCAGACAGACCCTGAGGCATCCTATTGAATTCGAAGAATCCCACCGGGTTATGAAGGCTGTCTTCTCCCTGTCTTCTGGGTGCATAGGGATTTGATAGTACCCACTCTTGAGGTCCATCACACTGAACCATTTGGCTCCAGACAAACTTTGTAGGGCATCTTCTATCCTTGGCGTGGTGTATTGGTCAGTAGGCTTGTGCAATTCGTTTCGTAACTAATTGAAATTCGTCCGAATTTAGCAACTTTCGGACATTCGGAAGCATTCGAATTTCCGAACAAAGCAATTACGAATAAGACCGAATCAAATTTTCCAAGGATGAGGGCTGCTCTCCAGGACTTAGACTGGGAGAGAATATTGGCATCAATGGGCACAGAACAGAAATGGGAATTCTTCAAAAAGACTGTTTGTGAACTCACTGCAAAGTATATTCCCATGGGCAATAAGTTTAAAAGGCTAAAAATAAAACCTATGTGGCTCACAGTTAAAGTTAAAAAAGCTATAAACAATAAGAAAAGCGCTTTTAAAAAATATAAAAATGAAGGAACACTAGTGTCGTTTAAATGTTACAAAGAATATAACAGGATATGTAAAAAGGAAATCAAGGATGCAAAAATTCAAAACGAACGACAGATTGCAAAAGATAGTAGGACAAACCCCAAAAAATTCTTCAAATATATTAATAGTAAAAAGGTCAAGTCTGAGCATGTAGGCCCTTTACAAAATAATCTAGAGTGGGTGACTGGGGACAAAGAGAAGGCTAATTTATTAAATACTTTCTTCAGCTCTGTGTATACAATGGAGCATGGGGGAGCTCATGTCCATAATGGGGGTGGTAGTGACACAGCCTCAAATCCACAATGGCTCAAAAGTGATATGGTCCAGAAATATTTAGACAGAATAAAGGTGGATAAAGCACCTGGACCAGATGGCATACACCCACGGATCCTAAAAGAATTGAGCTCTGTAATTTCAAAGCCATTGTATTTAATTTTTAGGGACTCATTAATGACAGGAATAGTACCACTGGATTGGCGCAGGGCCAATGTGGTGCCTATATTTAAAAAGGGAACAAAGTCTTTACCAAGTAACTATAGACCTGTTAGTTTAACTTCCATAGTTGGGAAGATACTGGAGAGATTAATAAAAGACCACATAGATGAGTTCTTGCTGGAAAAAAACTATTTAAGCAACAGACAGCATGGATTCATGAAAGACAGAAGTTGTCAGACAAACCTGATTTCTTTTTATGAAGAGGTAAGTAAAACCTTGGACAGAGGTGTGGCTGTGGACGTGGTATACTTGGATTTTGCAAAAGCGTTTGATACAGTTCCCCACACACGGCTCATGTGTAAGGTAAAGTCTACAGGATTGGAAATATCAGTTTGTAAATGGATAGAAAACTGGCTAAAAGACAGAATTCAGAGAGTAGTAGTTAATGATTCTTACTCTGAATGGTCTAAGGTTATCAGTGGTGTACCCCAAGGTTCAGTGCTGGGACCCTTACTTTTTAATATCTTTATAAATGATATTGGGTCTGAGATCAAAAGCAACATTTCTGTCTTTGCAGATGACACCAAGCTATGCAGTGGAATAACGTCCTTACAAGATGTCTCCAATTTAGAAGCCGACCTCGATGCCCTGTCTAATTGGGCGACTATGTGGCAGATGAGGTTTAATGTTGATAAATGTAAAGTTATGCACTTGGGGGCTAAGAATATGAATGCATCATACATATTAGGGGGAATACAACTGGGGGGATCCGTAGTGGAGAAGGATCTGGGGGTTTTGGTAGATCATAAGCTCAATAATGGCATGCAATGCCAAGCTGTGGTTTCCAAGGCGAGCAAAGTCCTTTCTTGTATTAAGAGAGGTATGGACTCCAGAGAGAGAGATATCATTTTGCCCCTGTACAAATCATTAGTAAGGCCTCATCTGGAATACGCAGTTCAGTTTTGGGCACCAGTTCTCAAAAAGCATATCGGGGAACTGGAGAAAGTGCAGAGAAGGGCAACCAAACTGATAAGAGGCATGGAGGAGCTCAGCTATGAAGAAAGATTAGAGGAACTGAATTTATTCACTCTTGAGAAGAGGAGAATAAGGGGGGATATGATTAACATGTACAAATATATAAGGGGTCCATATAGTGAACTTGGTGATGAGTTATTCACTTTACGGTCAACACAGAGAACAAGGGGGCACTCTTTACGTCTAGAAGAAAAAAGATTTCATCTCCAAATGCGGAAAGGTTTCTTCACAGTAAGAGCTGTGAAAATGTGGAACAGACTCCCTGCAGAGGTGGTTCTGGCCAGCTCAGTAGATTGCTTTAAGAAAGGCCTGGATACTTTCCTAAATGTACATAATATAACTGAGTACTAACAGTTCTTGGTAAAGTTGATCCAGGGTAAATCCGATTGCCTCTCGGGGGATCAGGAAGGAATTTTTTCCCCTGCTGTAGCAAATTGGATCATGCTCTGCTGGGGTTTTTTGCCTTCCTCTGGATCAACTCTGGGTATAGAATTGGGTATATGGGAGTGCACGATATTTTTTTTAATTTTATTTTAGTTATTTTTTTTATGGTTGAACTGGATGGACTTTGTCTTTTTTCAACCTGACTAACTATGTAACTATGTAACTATGTAACTATGAATCCGAAAGAAATTATACCGCAAATAGCGAATGCCCGAATGTCTTCGGCATAATTCGTTATGAAAAAGTTACGAATGTACGAATCCATACGAAGCACAATAACACTCACTCTGCTCTGCTCTCTGCTTCTCCCACACCGTGCTGAACTCCCTCTCAAAATGGTGTACAGGGGCGGAGGTTATAGCCGCATGTAAAAAACGAAAGTAAAATACGAGATTTCGAATCCATTCGAAGCACAATAACACTCTGCTCTGCTCTCTGCTTCTCCCTCACCGTGCTGAACCCTCTCAAAATGGTGTACAGGGGCGGAGCCTATAGCCGCATGTAAAAAACGAAAGTAAAATACGAGATTTCGAATCGTTACAAATAACCGCTATGTATTTAGAAAAGTACAAATCCATTCGAAGCACATTAGGCATAATAGGCAGCGTCGTTGTGAGAGAGACACGGAAAATTACGAATCAACGAACCCAAAAAAAGTTACGAAAGTAGGAGTTGTGTCCAGAATCAACGAAAAACAACGTACTCTACCGAAAGTACGAATTATAAAGCAACAAAAAATTCAACGAAAAATGTCGCTTGCAAAAATACGAATGAGTCCGAACACGAAAAATCCCGTCTAGCAAAATTACGAATGATTACGAATCAACAGGACCGGAAAGAAACGAACCGAAACGGAACGAATTTTTCCGTTGTGCACAAGTCTATTGGTCAGGGATGGTTCTCCTGTTGAGAGTCCTGTAATCGATACAAAGCCTCAACGACCCATTCTTCTTTCTGACCACCACGATTGGGGAGGCATAGGGACTTCTAGACTCACGGATAACACCAGTCTTCTTTAGTTCTACAAGTTGTTCCCTCAGATCCTCCAGATCTGCCAGGGGGACCCGCCTGACCCTCTCTCGGAAGGGCTTATCTTCTTGGAGGCGGATCCGATGGGTGGCACTTCTTGCACACCCCACATCGAATTCATCTTCGGAAAAGATCTTCTCCCACCTGGTCAGCTGGGCCTTGGCTCTTTCTTTCCAAGCCCTGGGTAGGTTCGGGTTTTCCACGGACAGTTTCTCCCAAACATCTCCTCCGTCACCCGTCCCCTTGACTTCGGACCAAGTGACCGGGGCAGCAGGGCTCACCTGACCAAGCAACACTCTGGCAGGGATCTCCATGGGTCCTCCCGTAGTGTTCCTAACACTCACCGGAACTCTGCCATGGGCCTTCTTCAGGGCCTTGAACGGAATCACTTCTGGTATCACTTCCAGGCCTGAGGACTCTTCCCTTGGGTCTGATTCCAGCATGACAAAGGGGCCAGGTTGTTCCCACGAAAGCTTCACAGTGGCCCTAAGACAGGTTACTTCTCCGGGCTGTAGCACTACTCCTTCTCTGCCAAGTCTCCACACCTTCCCTATCCCCTCTCCCGGGGTCTTCTGCTCTAAGACCAGTCGTTGGTAGGCCGTCTTTAGCATGGGATGGATTTTGGTGGCTGAATGGTTTCTCTCTTTCACTAGAGGGGTCAGGAGTCTCCTGACTAGATCCGTGTTTGTCCCAATGATCAGGGAAATCTTGCTGGCTCCAGGCGGCCGGGGACACACAACTGCCAGGGTGTCAAACACTTCAGCCTTCCCAGCCACGGATGGGTCGAAAGTCATCTTTATGGGCAGGTACCCATCATAAGGGAAACTCTGGGTTCCAAGTCCCCATATCTCCAGCTCTTCTATCTTCTGGATAGGCAGATGACTCAAGTGCCTATCATAGAAGTCCCGGTATAGTAAAGTCACCTGTGCTCCGGTGTCCAAAAGAGCTTTAGTATAGACTCCTTCCACTTGAATGGGCACAGTAGGAGACGGGCCCACCAGTTCCTTTGGGTATGGCCGGACTGGGGTCACCTCTTTTTTTTGGCTTTCGACCCTTGCCCTGCTCCTTTTGGACTTTAATTTTTCCTGAGCCTGGCATGCATTGACTTTCTCCCTCTCAATGGGGGCACAAACCCGCTGAGGGATGTTATTGTTCCTTTTAGGTGGATCATCCTTCTTTGGGGTGCTGTACTTCCACTGAGGGGTCTTGCCCCCTCCCTCTGGGGTACATCTTGGTGGGGGTGTACTATACCTCCTCCTAGGAGTTTTGTCTCCTCCATTCTTGGCCTTTTTTTTTAGTTTGGAGCGCACTGAAGATGATGGGCACCCGGTTGACTCCTTCACCGGGGCCCCTTTTGGAGTTTCCCGCCGGCTTGCAATTATCTGTTCTCTTCTTCTTTGGGCTGGAGCATACGTTAGCAAAGTGGCCACTCCCTCCGCAGTTATAGCAAATCACCCCTTCTCGGTCCTGTAGGGAGGCCGGTGCTGAGGTGTTCGGGAACAACTCCTTTCTTGGGCTTGGTTTCTCTCGTCTTCTCTGATCTTTCTCCATCAAAGAGGTCAGCATCTCCAACACTTGGGCCATTTGCGATTTCAGAGTGTCAACCTCCGCATCTCTTTCTGGGCTCTTGACCGAATGGACCAACACTGGTACAGGTGTGACATTCGCCTTGGCCACCTGCTAATCTTCCTCCAGCGCCTCTTCGTCCCTAATAATTTTTATTAGATCAGAGTAGGTTAGTGACATTCCTCCTCCTGAGGTTTTCAGGTGCAGCCAGACCGGGTCTGAGCGCCGCGCTCCCCTCATGATCTGCTTCATGCGTGCTTCATCTGCATCTTTGGGCAGCATTCCCTTCTTCAGTACAATCTTGCATAACTGCCTGTTCAGCCTTCTAACATATTCTGACAGTTTCTCATTCGGCTGCTGGAGAGTGTGTTCAATTTGATAAATCATCTCTGACACCTTCTCCAGCTGACCAAACTCTTCCTGCAGCATGGCCAGGCAATCTTGAGCTGTACAGTTTTCATTTCCAAACCGGAAGCTCTTCACCGCTTCTGCCGCGGTACCTTTCAGACTTTCTAAGACTCGCTGTCTCTTCTGTGCCTCAGGCACCTCCCATGCTTCTACTGCCTGCAATGCCTGTTCCACCCAAGTGTCAAAATCTTCCTCCCCCGCAGGGACGGGGAGCTTCCCTGAGAAGGTGCTAAGCTTCCGGTAACCGGCCTCCACATGCACCGTACTGCTTTTCTGGCACTTAATTACAAGGTCTCCTAGAGCATTCAACAATTCAGGCCCTATAGCGGCCAGCGGTGATCCCGGGCTTAATAGTTCCTTAAGCTTTTCTGCTTTAGGGGATAGTGGTGGAGATAATTGTGGGAGTGATGGCTTTGGTGTCTGAAACCATTCTTCCTTCACTGGCAGCGTATGTATCAAGTGATAGATCTGATTATCTATGGCTTGTATACTCTGACTTTTAAAATGCTCTGGGATTTCGTTTTTCCATTCTACCAGTGCGTATGTAAACGAGATCACTGGATCTGGCCTAAAATCCATCACCCATGCTTTGTGGCTCGGAGACAGTAACAATACGAGCTGTTTTATCTCCTCTTCCTTCCATCTTTCCCCCGGGAGTACAATGACTACCGCCGCGGTTGGATCGGCGCCAATCGCTGCGCACCACTGTGACATTGCCAGCGGGTCCATGCTGGTACTTCTGACCGGCTTGATTGCAGCGTGCAACGTACAAGGATCCCGGACTCGAGCCCCCACGTGTAGCGCTACCCCCAGTTAAGAGAGCCGCTGATATTGATTTGGGCCCTGTAGTGCACTGCTGTCAACCCCTGGCAATCGGCTCTAACCTCCCGTGGCACAGCTGGTGATAGAGGGATAGGACCGCGTGACCGCAACTGTTGGTGACGCAGTCCTATAACAAACATACACAGAATATACTTTAAAACTCCTATTAAAGTAAGCGGAACTGACACCAAATGTACTTTACCCAGATATTTTACTGAGGCTAATGGGCAAGTAATAAACAACAGTATAACAAGTTGCAGATACCTGCAATAAACAGTAATAAAGATAAACAGAGTAATCAGAATAATAAAGTATTGCTATGCAACTCTAGCACTGCCCTTTTACAGCTACTTCCCCTCATGGGTAGACTAGCACCCAGCAATGTCTACCTATGCAGTCAGGCCTGACTGATCTAAATGGAAGTTCAGTGAAACAATATTCGCGAGCAATCTTTTCGGTGGTGCACTTGAAGAACAACTTTGTAATCCCAACGAATAGTAAAGATAAAGGTATCTGTCTTTAAACAGCTCTCACCACCCGGGCAAGTCAAAGTCCGTTTCCTCCATCGATTCGTCTGGGAACAGGAATCCACCGACATCCAAGTCTTCAATCCTTCTGGTGTACTGCAGCAAGGAGGATTAGATGTCTCTAAGGCTCTGCTAGGCTGGCAGAGGGCTCTTTGGAAAGGAGCACACGGCCCGGGCTTCAGGCCTTGTGCACACAGCAGTTCAGCACAGACATCCTCTTGCTAGGAGAGGGGGGGTCCAAAGAGGCCGACCAAAACTCCGCCTCCCCTTTATAAAGTCTCCCCCAGCAGTCTCTGTTCTGGAGCAATGCACCCTGGGTGCTGCAAGATGTACTGGGAGATGTAGTCTCTCTCTCCTCTGCTTTCACTTCCATAATGTCTCTTTACTTCCTCCTGACTCACCTCTCACCTGGAACTTCTTGTCTCTCTGCATTAAAGGGGAACACCCCGCTACACTTGCATTGGCCATATCTCTAATGCTGACACTGGCTTAGATCAAACCTTGATTTATTTTCTTTACTTAAAGCAGAGCTCCACCCTAAAGTGGAACTTCCGCTCATCGGAACCCTCCCCCCCTCCGGTGTCACAATTGACACCTTTCAGGGGGGAGGGGGGTGCAGATACCTGTCTAAGACAGGTATTTGCACCCACTTCCGGGAGTCCTCTCTGCGGGAAATCTGCGGGAAGCACGTCACTTCCCGCAGAATACTCGTAGTGTTCTGGGAGACACTCGGCTCCCAGAACACAGGAGGACCAGTCAGAACGGCGCAACACGACTCGCGCATGCGCCGTAGGGAACCGGGCAGTGAAGCCGCAAGGCTTCACTTCCTAGTTCCCTCACCGAGGATGGCGGTGGGGGCAGCAGAGTGACGAGCGATTGCTTGTCCTCTGCTGCAGACGTGGCTGGACTCCAGGACAGGTAAGTGTCCTAATATTAAAAGTCAGCAGCTGCAGTATTTGTAGCTGCTGGCTTTTAATTTTTTTTTTTTCGGCGGAGCTCCGTTTTATTTTTTTACACAGACTTTTGTTTATTTTTATTTTTATTTTCTAGCAAGGAAATAAACAATGTATCTTTCTCCCCATTCAGAGAAGAAAGCATACACGGGGCTGTCTTTATAGTGATTGATCACTGTGGCGATAGCTGCACAACGCTCGTTTGGGTGCCATTATCACTTAACCACTTGCAGTACATTTACTGGTAACGGGCGGCACAGCACATGCGCAGTGGCACGCCCTGCAACCGTTGTTTCCACCAGACACAGAGGATTGCGGTGCTCATTGGGCCGCTGTAAGTGGTCCAGATACCCCGTGATTGCCACGCGATCACATGACACAGGATAAACAATCGTCATGAATAGAGTCCATTCATTACATCATTGTTTACTACTGCATAGCTCCCAACGGTCCCTGATTTTGAGGGACTGTCCCTGATTTGGAACAAAGTCCCTCTGTCCCTTTTTCCTCCTCATTTGTCCCTCATTTTGGTCTGATCTATATAGTTGTATATAAAATAAGGTGACCAGATTTTTAAAATGAAATCCAGGGACATTTTTTTTATCGGCAATCAGCGACTCTCTGCCCCCTGCCTCACAGCCTGTCAAGTTTTACTCTCCGGGCCCGGCTACTACTGGGTGGGGAGCGGAGGAAGATCACTCCACCAGGGAAGGCAAGGAGATAACCAGTTAGGCGGCTGGCCGGGACTTGAGACAAGGCAGAAGAACATGCGAGCTCTGACCAGCACATGATCATCAGGAAGGGGCACAGATAATGGAAAAAAATACACCCCCATAAGCAAGTAGGAGTGGCGGAGCGGGGGTGTGTAATTCAGATTTTTTTTTTTTATTCTGCACTGACTGTCTTTGAAATTGCCCCAGCCCCTGTTCAAATCCAATCCGGGGATGACAAAACCGGGGACAGACTTGGTCTGGGGACAGTGTCCTCAATCCGGGGACTGTCCCCTGAAACCGGGGATGTCTGGTCACCCTAATATAAAATGCACTTTTTGTCTTTCAAAAAGTGTTTCCGAGTGCTAAACCTTTCATCCAATCTCTAAATTCAAAAGCCAATATAAAGGAAAGTAGTGGTAGAAAAATGAACTTGTGGGTTTAACTAATCTTTTTTTTGCATAATTCTCCTTTAAGGGGGTGTGTCCTATGACTACATACTTTTGCTAATAGGTGTCCCTGGTTTCCATCTCAAAAAGTTGGGAGATATGCTACTGTGTGTGTGTGTGTGTGAGACCTGTGATTGGTCACCAGTGATCACATGGCACCTGGCCCAATCACAGCGCCTTGTACCATGTGATAGCTTTGGGCCAATAGTAAAAAACGAATCATGAATGAAAGCCATTCATGACAGTTCTAACAATGGCTGTTAGGCTCCATGTACACGGGACGCTGCTAAACGTATGTTCAGAGGCAGTTGGACGCTTTTTTCAACTGCCCCTGAACTCAATGTTATCCTATGTGACCATATACACAGTCTCATTTATTGCCGTTTTTAGGCAGTTATGTTTAACAGCGTTTCTTTGAAAGCAAAAAAATGGGTTCAGACGCCGAAGATTTTCACGTTTCAGATGCCAAACGCGACTAAACACGGGCTAAACGCGGTAACCCACGTTTAGCAGAGTTTCGTTTATAGGTGTTTTTCGTTTTTGACCATTTAAAAAACGCTTCTAAAACGCAAACGCGGCAAAACTTCGCTAAACGCGGCATGTAAACGCGGCAAAACGTTAAGTTGTAAAAACGTCCCATGTACATGGAGCCTTACTGTGATCATCACAATGACAAGCAATCACAGTGTAAAAAAAAAATCCAGATTTTTTTTTAAAAGAACGGTGTAAAAATAAAAAGTAAAATACATTTAAAAAAAAATTTAAACGCTCCTGTCCCGCCGAGCTCGCATGCAGAAGCAAACGCATACGTGATTAGCGCCCCCATATGAAAACGGTGTTCAAACCACACATGTGAGGTATTGCCGCGATTGTTAGAGCGAGAGCAATAATTCTAGCCCTAGACCCCCTCTGCAACTCAAAACATGCGACCTGTAGAATTTTGTAAACATTGCATATGGAGATTTTTAAGGGTAAAAGTTTGTCGCGCCATTCCACGAGCAGACGCAACTTTGAAGCGTGACATGTTGGGTATCAATTTACTCGGCGTAACATCATCTTTCACAATATAAAAATAAATCGGGCTAACTTTACTGTTGTCTTATTTTTTAATTCAAAACTTTTTTTCAAAAAATTTGCGCTTGTAAGACCGCTGCACAAATACGGTGTGATAAAAAGTATTGCAACGACCGCCATTTTATTCTCTAGGGTGTTATAAAAAATATATATGTTTAGGTGTTCTAAGTAATTTTCAAGCAAAACCAAAAAACCTGATTTTAACTTGTAAACAACAATTCGTGCGACGTTGTACCCAAACAAAATTGACGTCCATTTTTTTCCCACAAACAGAGCTTTCTTTTGATGGTATTTGATCATCTCTGCAGGTTTTTATTTTTATTTGCCTATAAACAAAAAATAGCAACAATTTTGAAAAAAAGCAATATTTTTTACTTTTTGCTATAATAAATATCCCCCAAAAAATATAAAATTAAGCAACCAGCGTGGACCGCAAGCTGGAAGTGATGTCATCAACATGCAACACATTTCGGAAAAGCTGATTGGGTCCTTCTTCAAGCAATGACAGTCATTGATTGAAGAAGGAACCAATCAGCTGTTCCGAAACGCATTGCATGTTTTTGACTTCACTTCCGGCTTGCTGTCCACGCTGGTTGCTGGTCCCTTCCTGATGATGTCACTTCCTGGATTCGGCTTCCATGCTGTCTCAGACAACTTAGCTGTCTTCCCAGTATCCAGGAGAGATGTGGCTTCCATCTGTTGGCCACTTCAAAATATGCTGCCTAAAGCCCCGTACACACGGTCTGACTTTTTGCCAACAAACTTCATTTTGAGCAAGTTTGGCCAACAAAAGTCCGATGGAGCAAAGTCCAACCGTGTGTACAGAAAACCATCGGACTTTTGTCCGATGGACAAAACAAATAATGTTAAAATCAACCAACAATAGCAGAAGTTGACCAAAGGGTGGCAGTAAAGAGCAGAAAAGAGGAGAAAAACCACGTGATATTGGTAAAACTTTTGGGAAAGTTTGCAGAAAAGTCCTGTGGTGTGTATGCTATGGGTGTGCCCGGCCAACTCCGTTCGGACAAAAATCCACGGAAAAGTCCGGTGGAAGTCCGACCGTGTGTACGAGGCTATAGAATTACACCTGCGGATATCACTGAGACTCCTTGGGACTACCAGAACGCCGGACCACCTGCCATATTACTAATATGATGTGCTTCTACCCATCCACCCTTTTGTAAGTGTCTTTAACCCTTTTAGGAAATATAAAGTTTTACTTCTGCACTTAGAGGCACCTTTTTTTTCTTTTCATTTTACTTCCAGAGTTTGCTTCTCTCTTCAATAGTGATGAGCCGAACACCCCCGGGTTCGGTTCGCACCAGAACCCGCGAACGGACCGAAAGTTCGTACGAACATTAGAACCCTATTAAATACAATGGATGCGAACGTTCGAATTCTAAAGTGCTAATTATAACAACTATTATGCATGTTATTGTCCTAAAAAGGGTTTGGGAACCCGGGTTGTGCACCAGGGGACATGTATCAATGCAAAAAGAAGTTTTAAAAACGGTCGTTTTTCGGGAGCAGTCATTTTAATGATGCATAAAGTGAAAAAAAAAAAGTCAAATATTCCTTTAAATATCGTACCTGGGGGGTGTCTAAAGTATGCCTGTGAAGTGCCACGTGTTTCCCGTGTTTAGAACTGTCCCTGCACAAAATGACACTTCTAAAGGAAAAAAAAGCCATTTAAAACTGCTTGCGGCTTTAATGTAATGTCTGGTCCCGGTAATATGGATGAAAATCTTTAAGAAAAATAGAAAAATGGCATAGCTACCCCATGACCCCCCCCCCCTACCCCAGCCCATTACCAGCCCCTTTGGGTCTTGTATGGATATTAAGGGGAACCCCGCACATAAAATAAAAAAGGCCCTATATACTCTGAACAGCCGTATACAGGCGGTGCATACAAGACAGGGACTGTAGGTTTGTTCTTATGTAGAATGTGTTTGTAATTTTGAACAGGTACATTGTTGAAGTGTAGCTCCAGCCCAAAAATCTATTTTTAAACTTTTTGGAAAACATAGGTAAGGGTTATCACCCCTGTAACATTTGTTTTGCTGTCTGTGCCCCTGTTCAGAACATTTCACCTCACTTTCCGTCCCAATGACAACTGTTTTTGAAATGTGGTGTTTTTCTTGAAACAAGGATTGCTGATAAAGCATCAGTACAGAGGAGACACCTTTCTCCCATATTTATTCTTACAGGAGAGAATTTTCCTTCCTAGTGGTAGATTTCCTCTCACTTCCTGTTGTCTTCTTGCGTTTGCAAGTAGGAGTCGTTTGTAAGTTGGATGTTTGAAAGTAGGGACCTGCCGTATATACTCTGCAGAAATAGGCCCCTTAGTTGTTGGTGTTGGCACAACACTGTAAGCACTCACAGTTACTCTTGGTTGGTGCTGGAACGCCCTGCTGTCAACTATTATATCAGGAATTTTAATTACATATAATTGTTGAACAGTGGTAGTAAAAATTGGGCCTTTGATGGTGGTGCTGGTGCCACAACACTGTAAGCCCTGACAGTTACTCTTGGTGGGTGCAGCAATGGACCCTGCTGTGAATTATTAGATCAAGAATTGTAATTGCATGCCCCTGTTAAACAGGGGCTGAAAAATTGGGCCTTAGGCACTGGTGGCACAACACTACAACCCCTCACAGATACTGTACTTGGAGCACAGCAATGAGCCCTGTTGCAAAGTATTGCTTCAAAAATTGTAATGACACGCCCCTGTTAAACAGGGGCTGAAAAATTGGGCCTTAGGCACTGGTGGCACAACACTACAACCCCTCAAAGATACTGTACTTGGAGCACAGCAATGAGCCCTGTTGCAAAGTATTGCTTCAAAAATTGTAATGACACGCCCCTTTTAAACAGGGGCTGAAAAATTGGGCCTTAGGCACTGGTGCCACAACACTCCAACCCCTCACAGATACTGTACTTGGAGCACAGCAATGAGCCCTATGGCAAATTATTGCTAAAAAAATTGTAATTACACGCCCCTGTAAAACAGGGGCTGAAAAATTGGGCCTTAGCCACTGGTGGCGGCACCCATAAACAAAAATGATCTTCCAAGCTATCATCATCAATCGTATCATTGAGGACTCGGAGGAGGAGGATAGCCAGTCAACATAACAGCACAGGCACTCAGCATCAGCATCAGTCTTGAAGGGATGTGACATGTTAAAATCAATTAGTCTGTTATATCAGCATCAGGTGTGTGGTAGCTGGTGGTGATCCAAGACTGGTTCATCTTGATGAAAGTCAGTCGATCAACCGAGTCGGTGGACAGGCGCACCCTGTGATCCGTGACAAATCCTCCAGCAGCACTGAATGTGCGTTCCGAAAGAACGCTGGATGCAGGACAGGCCAGTAGCTCAATTGCATACTGTGCAAGCTCTGGCCAGTGATCCATCCTCAAGACCCAGTAAGCCGGAGGATTTTCGGTGGGGAAGGTGTCCAAGTCTGACCTTGCCCCTAGATATTCCTGCACCATGTTTATCAGACGCTGGCGATGGTTGCTGGAACCGATCATACTTTGGGGCTGCGGACTAAAGAATTGTCTGAACGCATCGGTCAGACGGCCACCTTCCCCACCGCTCCTTCTTTGACTGGCCGAAGCCTCAGCAACTCGTTGTCCAGGACCAGGAGTTTGTAACCTCCCAGTCTCTGGGAACGCGTTGCACAGACCTTTCTGCAAGGCCTCCCGGAGTTGTCTCATCCTCTGCTCCCTCTGCGAAGGTAACATAAGGTCCGCAACCTTACCCTTGTACCGTGGATCAAGGAGAGTGGCCAGCCAGTAATGGTCCCTCTCCTTGATCCGAAGAATACGAGGATCCTTCCGCAGACTTTGCAGGATCAGGGAGGCCATGCAGCGTAGGTTTGCTGAGGCATTCGCTCCGGAGTCCTCTGGGTCACTAAGGACGACATGATCCGCAGCCACCTCCTCCCAGCCACGTACAAGTCCACTGGTTTCTTGGGACTGTAAATCATCCCTAAAAGACTGCTGCTGATGATGCTGAGTGCCAGCCTCCACCTCCATGCTGACACAATCCTCCTCCTCCTCCTCCTCCTCCTCCTCTTCCTGTGCGATGGGTGGGACAGAAGGAACACTGTCTGGGTAAAGGGGGCCTTGAGAGGCAAGGAAGTCCTCCTCTTCCTGCCTCTGTTCTGCCTCAAGTGCCCTGTCCATTATTCCACGCAGCGTGTGCTCCAACAGGTGGACAAGAGGTACAGTGTCACTGATGCATGCACTGTCACTGCTCACCATCCTCGTGGCCTCCTCAAATGGTGCCAGGACAGTGCATGCATCCCTGATCATGCCCCACTGGCGTGGAGAAAAAAAACCAAGCTCCCCTGACCCTGTCCTGGTGCCGTAGTCGCACAGGTACTCATTGATGGCCCTCTGCTGCGTGTGCAGCCGCTGCAGCATGGCCAATGTTGAGTTCCACCTGGTGGGCATGTCACATATAAGGCGGTTCTTGGGCAGGTTCAACTCCTTTTGCAGCTCAGCCAGGCGAGCACTGGCATTATAAGATCTGCGGAAATGCACACAGACTTTCCTGGCCTGCCTCAGGACATCCTGTAAGCCCGGGTACCTGCCCAAGAACCGCTGCACCACCAGGTTAAGGACGTGAGCCACACAGGGCACATGGGTCAGTTGTCCCTGTCGGAGGGCGGAGAGGAGGTTGGTGCCATTGTCGCAAACCACCATTCCTGGCTTAAGCTGGCGTGGCGTCAACCACCTCTCGGCCTGGCCCTGCAAAGCAGACAGGACCTCTGCCCCAGTGTGGCTTCTGTCCCCCAAACACACCAGCGCAAGCACGGCATGGCATCTTTTTGCCTGCGTACTTGCGTAGCCCCGTGAACGGCTACGGAGCACCGCTGGTTCATAGGACAAACCACAGGAAGAGGCCATGGAGGAAGAAGAAGAGGAGGGGGTGGAGGAGAGAGGTGTGTCACAACCAGTAGTAGCATTTTGGAGGCGTGGCGGTGGAACAACCTCCAACACTACTGCACCTTGTCCTGCATCCTTCCCAGCTGCCAAAAGAGTGACCCAATGGGCCGTGAAAGAAAGGTAACGTCCCTGTCCATGCCTGCTGGACCATGAGTCAGCGGTAATATGCACCTTACCGCTGACCGCCCTGTCCAGCGAGGCCAAGACATTGCCTTCCACATGCCGGTAGAGAGCCGGAATAGCCTTCCGTGAGAAAAAGTGGCGTTTGGGAACCTGCCACTGAGGAACCGCACATTGCACAAACTCACAGAAGGGGGCCGAGTCTACCAACTGAAAAGGCAGCAGTTGAAGCGCTAGCAATTTAGCCAAGCTAGCATTCAACCGCTGGGCATGTGGATGGCTGGGAGTGAACTTCTTTCGACGGTCCAGCAGCTGGGGCAGGGAAATTTGCCTGCTAGAATCGGACGTCGGTGTACTGCTAGCAGAGTGGCCGCAAGTACTTGGCTGTGACACACCTAATTCTACACCTTCATTCCTCTCAGTGCATGTTTCAGAGAGGACTGAAGTTATAGTGGGGTTGGAGATCCCAGCTGATGCGGTGCAAGGAGAGGTCCGCTTTGTTCTTTGGTGTGGGTCTTTGAGGTAGGCTTGCCAACGAGCTGCATGGCAGGTCAACATATGTCTGGTCAGGCATGTGGTACCCAAGCGGCTGATGTTTTGGCCACGCGATATACGCTTGAGACATATGTTGCAAACAGCAGCTGTGCGATCTGATGCACTAGCCTCAAAAAAGGCCCACACCAAGGAACTTTTTGAATGACGGGCAGAGGCAGCGCCCTGCACAGGCGGAGCTCTGCGGTGTGATTCCGTCAGTGTACTGCCCTTACGCTGGCCACCAAAGGGCATCCTGCCTCGTTGGAGATGTGCCTCCTCCTCATCCTCCTCCTCCTCCTCCTCCTCCTCTCTCCTATTAGGCACCCACGTGGAGTCAGTGACCTCATCATCCCCTCCCTCCTCATCACTGGAGCCAATCTGGCAGTATGCTGCAGCTGCTGGAACATGACTGCCAGATTGGTGTCCTTCTTGAGCATCCCCTCTGTCTGCTCTCACGCTACTGCCTTCCTGTAGCTGGGTTTCATCATCAGACCCTTCGAAACGCTGGGCATCCTCCTGGAGCATGTACCCAACACTGTGCTCAAACAGTTCGGGGGACTCCTCAGGAGGAGGACATGGTGGGTCTAGGGAAGGAGTGACTGATGATGAGTCTGACATTGATACCAGGGAAGAGGACGCTTTGGCAGCTGCTTTGCCAGTACCCTGAGCCTGGGTGAGAGAGGATGAGGAGGAGGAGGAGGGCTTGGTCATCCACTCTACCAAGTCTTCGGCATGATGTGGCTCAACATGTCCAGCTGCCGAAAAGAAGGACAAGCGTGTCCCACGGCCATGTGCTGATGACAATGCACCGCGTCCACGACCAGCACTGTTGCCCCCAGACACAGAGCCTGCTTGCCCTCTTTTATTGCCTCCTGACTGTCTGCCTTTCCTTGTTTGCCTTCCAGACATTCTAATAGATGGCCTGCAGGGAGATGGGAAAAAAGCAATAAGGGCTACCTTCAGGTGTCCTTCTCTGTCCCTTTACTTAAGGATTTCTAAATATGGTTGAGGATGATTGCTTTTGCACAGAATAGCACAACGACAATTTCCCTGACTGTCCAAAAAACAAGGATTTCAAAGATGGTTGATGAGGAATGCTTTAGCACACTATAGCACAAAGAGAATTCCCCTCACTTTCCTTCTTTGTCCCTAGAAACAAGGACTCGCACAGTGAAAGAAACTGACACTCTCCCTACCTAGAGTTTTCTGTCCCTAGAAAAAATGTTTTTTTAAAGCACACTATAGCACAAGGAGAATTCCCCTCACTTTCCTTCTTTGTCCCTAGAAACAAGGACTCGCACAGTGAAAGAAACTGACACTCTCCCTACCTACAGTTTTCTGTCCCTAGAATTTTTTTTTTTTAAAGCACACTATAGCACAAGGAGAATTCCCCTCACTTTCCTTCTTTTTTCCTAGAAACAAGGACTCGCACAGTGAAAGAAACTGACACTCTCCCTACCTAGAATTTTCTGTCCCTATAATTTTTTTTTTTTTAAAGCACACTATAGCACAAGGAGAATTCCCCTCACTTTCCTTCTTTTTTCCTAGAAACAAGGACTCGCACAGTGAAAGAAACTGACACTCTCCCTACCTAGAGTTTTCTGTCCCTAGAAAAAATGTTTTTTTAAAACACACTATAGCACAAGGAGAAATCCCCTCACTTTCCTTCTTTTTTCCTAGAAACAAGGACTCGCACAGTGAAAGAAACTGACACTCTCCCTACCTAGAGTTTTCTGTCCCTAGAAAAAATGTTTTTTTTAAAGCACACTATAGCACAAGGAGAATTCCCCTCACTTTCCTTCTTTGTCCCTAGAAACAAGGACTCGCACAGTGAAAGAAACTGACACTCTCCCTACCTAGAGTTTTCTGTCCCTAGAAAAAATGTTTTTTTAAAGCACACTATAGCACAAGGAGAATTCCCCTCACTTTCCTTCTTTTTTCCTAGAAACAAGGACTCGCACAGTGAAAGAAACTGACACTCTCCCTACCTAGAGTTTTCTGTCCCTAGAATTTTTTTTTTTTTAAAGCACACTATAGCACAAGGAGAATTCCCCTCACTTTCCTTCTTTTTTCCTAGAAACAAGGACTCGCACAGTGAAAGAAACTGACACTCTCCCTACCTAGAGTTTTCTGTCCCTAGAATTTTTTTTTTTTTAAAGCACACTATAGCACAAGGAGAATTCCCCTTACTTTCCTTCTTTTTTCCTAGAAACAAGGACTCGCACAGTGAAAGAAACTGACACTCTCCCTACCTAGAGTTTTCTGTCCCTAGAAAAAATGTTTTTTTAAAGCACACTATAGCACAAGGAGAATTCCCCTCACTTTCCTTCTTTTTTCCTAGAAACAAGGACTCGCACAGTGAAAGAAACTGACACTCTCCCTACCTAGAGTTTTCTGTCCCTAGAAAAAATGTTTTTTTAAAGCACACTATAGCACAAGGAGAATTCCCCTCACTTTCCTTCTTTTTTCCTAGAAACAAGGACTCGCACAGTGAAAGAAACTGACACTCTCCCTACCTAGAGTTTTCTGTCCCTAGAAAAAATGTTTTTTTAAAGCACACTATAGCACAAGGAGAATTCCCCTCACTTTCCTTCTTTGTCCCTAGAAACAAGGACTCGCACAGTGAAAGAAACTGACACTCTCCCTACCTAGAGTTTTCTGTCCCTAGAAAATTTTTTTTTTTAAAGCACACTATAGCACAAGGAGAATTCCCCTCACTTTCCTTCTTTTTTCCTAGAAACAAGGACTCGCACAGTGAAAGAAACTGACACTCTCCCTACCTAGAGTTTTCTGTCCCTAGAAATTTTTTTTTTTTAAAGCACACTATAGCACAAGGAGAATTCCCCTCACTTTCCTTCTTTTTTCCTAGAAACAAGGACTCGCACAGTGAAAGAAACTGACACTCTCCCTACCTAGAGTTTTCTGTCCCTAGAATTTTTTTTTTTTTAAAGCACACTATAGCACAAGGAGAATTCCCCTCACTTTCCTTCTTTTTTCCTAGAAACAAGGACTCGCACAGTGAAAGAAACTGACACTCTCCCTACCTAGAGTTTTCTGTCCCTAGAAATTTTTTTTGTTTAAAGCACACTATAGCACAAGGAGAATTCCCCTCACTTTCCTTCTTTTTTCCTAGAAACAATGACTCGCACAGTGAAAGAAACTGACACTCTCCCTACCTAGAGTTTTCTGTCCCTAGAAAAAATGTTTTTTTAAAGCACACTATAGCACAAGGAGAATTCCCCTCACTTTCCTTCTTTTTTCCTAGAAACAAGGACTCGCACAGTGAAAGAAACTGACACTCTCCCTACCTAGAGTTTTCTGTCCCTAGAAAAAATGTTTTTTTAAAGCACACTATAGCACAAGGAGAATTCCCCTCACTTTCCTTCTTTGTCCCTAGAAACAAGGACTCGCACAGTAAAACACACTGACACTCTCCCTACCTATCCTTCTCTTTCCCTAAACTAAAGGAATCCAGGTTAAGCAAGAAAGAAATAAATGTCACTGTCCCTGCCTATGCTTGTCTTTCCCTGCTCCAGAACACACTACACTAGGCCGCTGTGCTGGCGGCCTTTTATAGTGTGGGGCGTGTACTAAACACCCTCAGCAATAATTGGCCACAGGCATCCTGCCTGTGGCCAATCATTGCTCTCTTTGCTGCCGGCGCTGTGATTGGCCAAGCATGCGGGGTCACAGTGCATGCTTGGCCAATCACAGCACCTGGATGACACTGCGATGGCGTAGTGCATTGTGGGCCATTCGCGTCACTCGAATTTGGCGCGAACGGCCCAAATCGTTCGATCTTCGTCGAACGATCGAACAGCCGATGTTCGAGTCAAACGTATGTTCGACTCGAACACGAAGCTCATCCCTACTCTTCAAGTGCTGCCAAAAGTGTATGAAGACCCTCTTCTATTTCTACATAGACTGAACTCTGCTTGGTTTGTTACTCAGAGCGCCCTTATATACACTTTTATCTACACTTGATCTTAGCCAAAAGGCCAGAGAAGCGATAGCCAATCACAGGCTATCACAGCGATCAGATGACTGGGAACTGGGCTTTCCAGCTCCCAGTAGTTAGTATGGGACGTGGGGCTCTTGGAGAGAGCCCAGTCCCTGTGCTGGGAGCGCGTTGTGCAATGGCCAATAAGGAAGCCCCTAATATTAACCATTATGATAGGGTGACCAGACATCCCCGGTTTCTGGGGGCAGTCCCTGGATTGAGGAAACTGTCCCCGGACCAAGCCTGTCCCCGGTTTTGTCCCCGGATTAGATTTGAACAGGGGCTGGGGCAATTTCAAAGACAGTCAGTGCAGAATTTAAAAAAAAATTCTGAATTAAACACCCCCCCGCTCCGCCGCTCCTACTAGCTTAGGGGGTGTATTTTTTCCATTATCTGTGCCCCTTTCTGATGATCATGTGCTGGTCGGAGCGGAGGGAATATTTCTTCAGTTTCGGGCGCATACCCATTCCGCTCCCACTGGCATGTTCTTCTGCCTTGGCTCAAGTCCTGGCCAGCCGCCTGCCTGCTTATCTCCTTGCCTTCCCTGGTGGAGTGATCTTCAACCGCTCCCCACCCAGTTGTAGCCGGGGCCCGGAGAGTGAGACTTAAGAGGCTGTGAGGCGGGCGGCAGTGGCGATGGACAAAGAGACGCTGATTGCCACCATTACTAGTAAAAAAAAAAAAAATATGTCCCCGGATTTCATTTAAAAAATCTGGTCACCTTATCCTACTAGCTTAGGGGGGTGTATTTTTTTCCATTATCTGTGCCCCTTTCTGATGATCATGTGCTGGTCGGAGCGGAGGGAATATTTCTTCACTTTCGGGTGCCCATTCAGCTCCGCCCACATGTTCTTCTGCCTCGGCTCAAGTCCCGGCCAGCCGCCTGCCTGCCTATCTCCTTGCCTTCCCTGGTGGAGTGATCTTCCTCCGCTCCCCTCCCAGTAGTAGCCGGGGCCCGAAGAGTAAGACTTGAGGCGGGCGGCGGCGGCGACGGGCAGAGAGTCGCTGATTGCCGCCATTACTAGTAAAAAAAAATATGTCCCCGGATTTCATTTAAAAAATCTGGTCACCTTACATTATGAACCTAACCTTAGTTCGGAAGCCAGGAAGTGCATTATTGGTAGTCAGTTGCTCTGGTGGCAAACAGCCGCATCAGTTCTCCATGTGCGCAAATGGGTTGAGTTTGCTACAAATCTGCACTCAACCCAAATCCGAAAAGCTCGTCCCTAAAGCCTCATACACACAATCAGAGAAAGAGTAGGACTTTTGTCCGAAGGGCGTTGGCCAGGAACTTGTCTTGCATACAAACGGCAAAGAATTGTCGACCAACAAACACAAAACTATATGGTTTTTCAGCTCTTTAGTGCCACCCTTTGGGCAACTTCTGCCAATGTTGTGTTATGGTGAGCATTGCTTCTGAGCATGCGTGTTTTGTCCAACAACCGCAAAATCCGACAACACACAATTGTTGGCGGACAATTTTAAAGCATGCTATCCCACATTTGTCGGCGGAAAGTCTGACAACAATTGTCTGATGGAGCGTAGAAACGGACGGATTTTCCGACAACAGTCTGTCATCACACAATTCCCGTCGGATAATAGGTTCATGTGTACGAGGCTTTACAGTAATAAACACTTGCTGTGTTCGGTGAGCACTCCCAACAATGAATAGCAATCACGTGGACAATATTATCGTATTCTCTGATCTTTCTAGGACCCCAGCCTGTACCGGGTGCCATCAGGTGCGTAAAAAGGTGCACTCCATCCTTATATTACATCCAGCAGAATTATTTTCCCAGCTAAACGGGTAGTAATTATCCTTGCGTCACGGTTAGGATTACAAAACATTTCGTTTTAATAGGAGTTATTATCTCCGTATAAAAAATAAAAATAAGAACCGTGTCCATTCCGGAAGAAGGGATTTGGAATATGAATCACTCATGTGAACCAGAGAAGGGACTCAGTTTCGCTTTCCCCCCCTTTCTGTATCCTAAATGTGGGTCTGTCCTAACATAGCCTTCCCAGCTCCCGGCAGAACGAAAACTCCGAACCACCTCTTAGAGAGCCACATACTTTTCCCATGACATATGAGGAAGTGAGGGTTGGAAAAAAGACCTGGGCTGGGTTCCTGGCATGGAAGGATAGAGATTGGGAAAGATAGAGGTAGATGCCGAGATCTGAATGGCACGCTGATTTCCCTGGAAATAACATGCGTTCAGGAGCAGGATGGAGCTAGATGGAGTAAAGATACCTCCAGGTTATAGGGATTTGTATAGATCTGCTTGCGGTACATCCAAGCCAACAACGGAAGGGTTAAAACGCCTCGGTTTAATAAAGTTTAAAACTAAAAAATCCATTCTACGAAACATTTGTACCGACTCAATGCAGTGATTTGACATTCGAAAGCCAGGCCAAGAATAACACCATGCGGCACATTGTATAGGAATGGAACACCTGGGATCCCCGCCTGCCAAGGTGCCCACCGGGCCAAGCTGGTACAAGAAGTGATTATTTCTGGGTGTTGTCATATCTGAGCACACTTCGCTGAGCAGATCTCCTCCCGAGGGCCAGAAACAAATCTACATTCCTAGCAAACAGACTGCACAGCACCAGGGCTGTCTTTAATGTTGATTGGACCCTGGAAAAAAAAAATCTTGGGCCCCCCTCCATGCAATTTTGCTCTCCATCTGCTCTGAGACATACAATAAATATCAGCTAGACTTATCAGTTTACTGTATCAGATCAGGCAGTGATTGCGATTGGTTGGTTGCCAGAGGTTACAGCATATCATTACCACTTACTGACTGGTTGCTAGAGGTTACAGCACACATTACGGCTCACTGATTAGTTGCTAGAGGTTACAGCACATGATTTCTTCTTGTTGATTGGTTGCTAGAGATTACTGTACAGTAATACTGCTCACTGATTGGTTGCTAGAGGTTACAGCACATCATCTTTTCACTGCAGAGGGGCATGATATACATATGAATGCCGCCGGCCTCATCTATTTACATATGAATGCTCCTGTTATTTACATATGAATGACGGTTATTTACATGTAAAGACAGGGTCTGCAGGTGAATCATCTGTACACAACAATAGGGCAGAGCTGGGCAGCATTAGTAGCAGCACTTCACACTGAGATATCAGGACACAGCACAGGACTAAAACTTCAAGGGACAAAGGAATTTAAACTGGGATTTTTGGCAAGTATGTGGCAGCTGCTTTGGGCCCCACAACAATGACAGGGCCCAGGGCAGCTGCCCCTTTTGCTCTGCCTTAAAGACGTCCCTGCACAGCACACGAGAACCTTAGGGTCCTGATATAACGTGACAGAGCCAGCAGGTGATCAGATTGGCCAAAGTTCATTTAAAGTGATGCTAAACTAAATCCGCACACTTAATGGCCCTGTAGTGTTTTTTTTTTTTTTTTTTTTTTTACTGCATTTTTCTGCCTTATTGTCGAGCACCCAAACCTGTCCTTTTCCTACTTAACCACTTGTTTACTGGGCACTTTCACCCCCTTCCTGCCCAGGCCAATTTTCAGCTTTCAGCGCTGTCACACTTTGAATGACAATTGGGCGGTCATGCTACACCATATCCTTATTATATTTTTATTTTTTTAGACAGATAGATGTTTCTTTTGGTGGTATTTAATCACCACTGGGTTTTTATTTTTTGCTAAACAAATGAAAAAAGACCTAAAAACTTTGAAAAAAAACCCAGTTATTCTTAGTTTCTGTTATAAAATTTTCAAAATAAGAAATTTTTCTCCTTCACTGATGTGCGCTGATGAGGCTGCACTGATGGGCACTGATAGGTTGCACTAATGGGCACCGATTGCCTGCACTGATGAGCACTGAGGCAACACTAATGGGCACTGATGAGGCTGCACTGATGGGGACGCTGATAGGTTGTACTGATAGGCACTGATAAGTGTGCATTGATATGTGCCACTGATGGGCACTGATAGGTGGCACTCATAGGCATCACTGGTGGGCACTGACAGACAGCACAGATTGGCAGCACTTGTAGGCACTCTTGGGGCTGCACTGATAATCAGGAGACTGATAATCAGTGCCCTAATTATCTGTAGATGTCCCCTCTGTGGAATGCTGGTTATCGTCTCTCCTTACATAGCTACATAGTAGGTGAGATTGAAATAAGACACAAGTCCATCAAGTCCAACCTATGTGTGTGATTACATGTCAGTATTACCTTGTATATCCCTGTATGTTGTGGTCGTTCAGGTGCTTATCTAAACCCAGGTTCACACTGGGCTGCGGGAATGAAGCCGTGCGAGTTCAGCTGAACTCGCACGATTTTACTCCCGCCTGTCAGTCCCGATTACGGCCGCGATTACAGAGACATCTGTGCAGGTTTCTGCACAGATGTCAATGTAAATCGCGGCCCGAAATCGCAAAAAGTAGTACAGAAACTACTTTTTGAAATCGGTGCAGCGCCGCAGATGCGGCGTCGCACCGATTAGGACGGTGTCATTGCCAGCAAATGTCGCCAATTCGACATGCGATTTGACATGTCAAATCGCACCAGTGTGAACAAGGGCTAATAGATTTTTGTAACTATTGATTCTCCCCGCTGAGACCACCACCTGTGGAAGGGAATTCCACATCCTTGCTGCTCTTACAGTAAAGAACCCTCTACGTAGTTTAAAATTAAACCTATTTTCTTCTAATTTTAATGAGTGGCCACGTGTCTTATTAAACTCCCTTCCGCGGAAAAGTTTTATCCCTATTGTGGGGTCACCAGTACGGTATTTGTAAATTGAAATCATATCCTCTCTCAAGCGTCTCTTCTCCAGAGAGAATTATTTCAGTGCTCGCAACCTTTCCTCATAACTAATATCCTCCAGACCCTTTATTAGCTTTGTTGCCCTTCTCAATACTCGCTCCATTTCAAGTACATCCTTCCTGAGGACTGGTGCCCAGAACTAGACAGCATACTCCAGGTGCGGCCGGACCAGAGTTTTGTAGAGCGGGAGAATTATCGTTTTATCTCTGGAGTTGTTACCCTTTTTAATTCATGCCAATATTCTGTTTTCTTTGTTAGCAGCAGCTTGGCATTGCATGCCATTGCTGAGCCTATCGTCTACTAGGACCCCCAGGGTCCTTTTCCATCCTAGATTCCCCCAGAGGTTTCCCCCCAGTGTATAGATTGCATTCATATTTTTGCCACCCAAATGCATTATTTTACATTTTTCTACATTAAACCTCATTTGCCATGTAGATGCCCACCCCATTAGTTTGTTCAGATCTTCTTGCAAGGTTTCCACATCATGCGGAGAAGTTATTGCCCTGCTTAGCTTAGTATCATCCGCAAATACAGAGATTGAACTGTTTACCCCATCCTCCAGGTCATTTATGAATAAATTAAATAGGATTGGTCCCAACACAGAACCCTGGGGGACCCCACTACCCACCCCTGACCATTCCGAGTACTCCCCATTTATCACCACCCTCTGAACTCGCCCTTGTAGCCAGTTTTCAATCCATGTACTCACCCTATGGTCCATGCCAACTGACCTTATTTTGCACAGTAAATGTTTATAGGGAACTGTGTCAAATGATTTTGCAAAATCCTAACACTGAACTACTCTGATAATAGGATGTAAAAAACAAATAGCAAAAAAGTTAAAAAAAGAAAAAAAAAATGTTAAAAAAAATTGTACAAATAATTATTTACTTTTTTTTTTTTTTTACATACTGTCACCAGTCAGAATCCCTGATCATTACTACACCAGTCATATGATGACGCTGTACTGCACTGGTAACAGTATGTACAAAAATTAAATTAAATTGTAAACATTTTTTTTTTTTTATTTCATTTCTTAATTTTCCAAATAATTGTGACAAAAAAATTAGAACTCGCCATGCCTCTTCCTAAATACCTAGGACTGATTATTTCCAAAAAGGGGTCATTTGTGCTATCCTGGTATTTTAGGGCCTCCACCCGATCCTGTCGTGGACAATCGTGGCAAATCGACTTTTAAGATCACTTTAACCAGTTAAGACCCAGGCCTTTACTGACACTTGTTGTTTACAAGTTTAAATTACGGGCATACCCCACTTTTAAGTACACAATGGGACCAGAGCATGTGTGTAAAACGAAAATGTACTTAAAGTGAAACAATACCTTTTTTCACTTCTAGAGTGTAGTGGGGGGTCAGGGGCTGTAGTGGGAGTGTCAGAAGCTGTAGTTGAGGTCTCAGGGGCTGTAGTGGGGGTGTCGGGGGCACACTGGAACAGGGCGGGCTATGATCTCGGAGCTTCAGCTCCTTCTACTGCGGCTGCAAAATGTCTGTACAGTACTTGTGAGGCACTTTACATACACTCGGGGGTATGTCCTTACTCGCGAGTGTATGTAAAGTGAGTGTACTTAAAGCGGGGTATGCCTGTAGTATTTTTTGGTAGAAAATTACTTAGAATCCCAAAACATTTTATATATTTATTTTTTTATCAGAGAGAATAAAATGGCGGTTTCAAATGCAATTTGTTTGGAAAAAACACACTTTCATTAACCACTTAAGGACCGCCTCACGCCGATATACGTCAGCAGAATGGCATGGCTGGGCACAAACACGTACAGGTACGTCGCCTTTAAGAAGCCCAGCTGTGGATCGTGCGCGCCGCCACCGCCACGCTCGCAACCTGGTCCTGAGCTCCGTGGCCGTGGGACCCGCGGACCTGATCGTTGCAGGTGTCCTGCGATCGGGTCACAGAGCTGAAGAACGGGGAGAGGTAAGTGTAAACAAACCCCGGGCTTCCTAGTGTGAGTGTCACTGATCGTCTGTTCCCTGTCATAGGGAACGACGATCAGTGACGTCACACATCAAGCCACGCCCCCACACAGTAGTAATCACTCCCTAGGAAACACTTAACCCCTTCAGCGCCCCCTACAGGTTAACCCCTTCACTGCCAGTGTCATTTTCACAGTAATCAGTGCATTTTTATAGCACTGATCGCTGTAAAAATGACAATGGTCCCAAAATGGTGTCAAAAGTGTCCGATGTGTCCGCCATAATGTCGCATTCATGATAAAAATCGCTGATCGCCGCCATTACTAATAAAAAAAAAAAAATATTAATGAAAATGCCATAAAACTATCCACTATTTTGTAGACGCTATAATTTTTGCGCAAACGAATCAATAAATGCTTATTGCGTTATTTTTTATTTTTTACCAAAAATATGTAGAAGAATACGTATCGGCCTAAACTGAGGAAAAAAATGTTTTTTTATATATTTTTTGGGGATATTTATTATAGCAAAATATCAAAATTGTCGCCCTATTTTTGTTTATAGCGCAAAAAATAAAAATCGCAGAGGTGATCAAATACCACCAAAAGAAAGCTCTAAGGCCCCTTTCACACTGAGACGCTTTGCAGGCGCTTTCACACTGGAGCATTGCGCTTGCAGGAGGGTCAAAAAGCTCCTGCAAGCCACATCTTTGAGGCGCGATAGGAGCAGTAAAAATACCACTCCTATAGCGCCCCTGCCCATTGAAATCAATGGGGTAGCACCTCCAAAACGCCCACAAAACGCCGTTATTGCGGACGTTTTTAATCCACTTTCGGCCGCTAGCGGGGGTTAAAATTCCCCCGCTAGCGCCCACAAATCACGGCAAAAAATATGGTAAAAATAGCGCCGCTTTACCGCCAGCGCATCCAGCGCCTCAGTGTGAAAGTAGCCTTATTGTGGGAAAAAAAGGACGTCAATTTTGTTTGGGAGCCACGTCGCACGACCGCGCAATTGTCAGTTAAAGCGACGCAGTGCCAAATCGCAAAAAGGGACCTGGTCCTTTAGCTACAAAATGGTCCGGGGCTTAAGTGGTTCATTTAAAAAAAAAAAAACAGTAAAGTCAGACCAATTTTTTTGTATAATGTGAGAGATGATGTTACGCCGAGTAAATAGATACCTAACATGTCATGCTTCAAAATTGCGTACGCTTGTGGAATGGCGACAAACTACAGTACTTAAAAATTTCCATAGGCAACGTTTAAAAATTTGTACAGGTTACCAGTTTTGAGTTACAGAAGAGGTCCTGTGCTAGAATTATTGCTCTCGCTCTAATGATCATGGCACACCTCACATGTGTGGTTTGAACTCCGTTTTTATATGTGAGCGCGACTTACGTATGCGTTCGCTTCTGCGCGCGAGCTGGGAGGGACGGGGCTTTTCAAAAAAAATGTTTATTTATTTTACTTCTTATTTCTTATTTTTACACTGTCCTAATTTTGAATCACTTTTATTCCTATTACAAGGAATGTAAACATCCCTTGTAATAGTAATAGTATTACTTTAGCGGCCCGGTTTTGTATTTGGCTTGTGATTTGTTGGGTAAGCAACCTTCGATTGTTTTTGCTGAACTGTATTTACATTACAATACTATTATAAATTGTCATTATGTATCTATGTGTGTTTTTCTGTGTGTCATATGTGACAATTTGTCTTATAGATTACTCCTCCTGACGAAGCGGTGCCTTCACCGTGCAACATGTAGAGGTCTGATTAATCTATGAGAAACACTCCATCAACAGATACTCCTTGGGGAAACCTTGGAGTATTGATATACTGTGTATTTAATCATTTTAAATATGATATATTTGTATACTTTTGTCCTTTTTTTTTTATCTAATAAATTAAATCTGTTATCTAAAGAATTGTATCTTTTTGTATTAGTACCGAGATAGTCTACCACAAAAATTGTTGGTTTGAGCTTGTGTTCGGGGAGTCTCAGCAACTACTCGTACGCTCTCACCTCACCCTGTTCTCCTATGTGCTATATTATTATTTTTATTTCCCAGTTACCCTTTAAAAATAGTTAGATTTAGGCTCTTCTCCCACCCCGGAAGAATTTACCCCCTTCCTGACCAGAGCACTTTTTGCGATTCGGCACTGCGTCAGTTTAACTGACAATTGCGCGGTCGTGCGACGTTGCACCCAAACAAAATTGACGTCCTTTTTTTCCCACAAATAGAGCTTTCTTTTGGTGGTATTTGATCATCTCTGCAGTTTTTATTTTTTGCGCTATAAACAAAAATAGAGCGCCAATTTTGAAAAAAAAGCAATATTTTTAACTTTTTGTTATAATAAATATCCCCAAAAAATATATAAAAAAAACAAATTTTTTCCTCAGTTTAAGCCGATGCGTATTCTTCTACATATTTTTGGTAAAAAAAAATCGCAATAAGCGTATATTTATTGGTTTTCGCAAAAGTTATAACGTCTACAAAATAGGGGATCGTTTTTATGGCATTTTTTTTATTATTTTTTTATTAGTAATGGGACCGATTTGCGATTTTTATTGTGACTGCGACATTATGGCGGACACATCGGACACTTTTGACGCTATTTTGGGACCATTGTCATTTATACAGCGATCAGTGCTCTAAAAATGCACTGATTACTGTGTAAATGACACTGGCAGGGAAGGGGTTAAACACTAGGGGGCGAGGAAGGGGTTAAGTGTGTCCTAGGGAGTGATTCTAACTGTGGGGGGGCTGGGCTACCAGTGACACGAGAGTGATCACTGCTCCTGATCACAGGGAGCAGTAGATCACTGTCATGTCACTAGGCAGAACAGGGAAATGCCTTGTTTACATCGGCATCTCCCCGTTTTGCCTCTCCGTGACACGATCGCGGGACACCGGCGGACATCGAGTCCGTGGGTCCCGCAGACACGGTCACGGAGCATGCGGCGGCACGCGCGCGCCCACAATGCCGCGATTTAAAGGGAACGTACCTGTACGCCCATTTGCCCAGCCCTGCCATTGTGCCGATGTATATCGTCATGCGCTGGTCAGCATGTGGTTAACCACTTAAGGACTGAGCCTCTTTCTGAGACTTGCTGTTTACAAGTTTACAAGTTAAAAACTGTTTTTTTTTTGCTAGAAAATTACTTAGATCCCCCAAACATTATACATTTTTTTTCTAACACCCTAAAGGATAACATGGCGGTCGTTGCAATACTTTCTGTCACACCGTATTTACGCAGCAGTCTTACAAGGGCACTTTTTTTAATTAAAAAATAAGACAACAGTAAAGTAAGCCCAATTTTTTTTTTATATTGTGAAAGATAATGTTAAACCGAATAAATTGATACCCAACATGTCACGCTTCAAAATTGCACCCGATCGTGGAATGGCGACAAACTTTTACCCTTAAAAATCTCCATAGGCGACGTTTAAAAAATTCTACAGGTTGCATGTTTTGAGTTACAGAGGAGGTCTAGGGATAGAATTATTGCTCTTGCTCTAACGATCGTGGCAATACCTCACGTGTGGTTTGAACACCGTTTTAATATGCGGGCGCCGCTCACGTATGCGTTCGCTTCTGCGCGCGAGCCCGGAGGGACGGGGCGCATTTACATTTTTTTTTATTATTTATTTTACTTTTTTTTTTTTACATTGTTCTTTAAAAATAAAATGGTGTCACTTTTATTCCTATTACAAAGAATGTAAACATCCCTTGTAATAGAAAAAAAAAGCATGACAGGTCCTCTTAAATATGAGATCTGGGGTCAAAAAGACCTCAGGTCTCATATTTACACTAAAACGCTCTGGGTGCAACATGTGCTTTTTATACTAAATTCTAAAAACGAATTATTTTAGACATATTGTATGTTACTAGTATTCGTCAGATTTTGGGCATCCCCTGCAACAAAAATTTCATTTTTGATGAGATACTCCTAAAGGGAAATCACGTCTGCAGGTCTTGCTGATTGATGATTATGAAACTACCCCCATACAGATTCACTTTTCACATGGTCACAGACAAACACACAGCTATTCCTTCAGAATAACAAAAGGTAAGAATCTGCAACAACGTTGGTTAATATCCCTGCAATGTAGATACATCACTCAGAGGGTAATGTTTTTTTTTTTTACAAAAGTGGAGTTACTCTTTAATATTGCAACCCAGAGGCCTTCCATGTTGGTATGCAGAATGCACCAAAAATGTCCATTCCTGCTTGTGCTCACTGATATAAGTCAGATTTTAGGCATCCTCTGCAATATGAATTTCAGTGTTGGTGAGATATTATTACTCAAGGGTTAATCACTTCTAAAGGGATGCAGACACTGCAACTTTCCTTACTAGAACACTAAAGCTGCATTCACACCTGAGTGTAGTGTCTCTGAGCATTTTCCCGGAGTTTTTTCTTGCTCTTTTTTTATGCACGATTTGCATGGTTTTATACAGTGTTTTTGAGCTCCGGCGTTTTTTTTATTATCCAATAGAAAAAACTATCATCTGTTGCTAGGTTTTTACGCTTTTTTCACTTTTCCATCTATATATATATATATATTAAATAAATAATAAGAAAATAATAAGAAATAAACACCAAAACCCGAACGCAAAATAAATACATTATTATTAATAATAGTAATATTAATAAATTATTATAATTTTTATTACTATTGTTATATATATATATGTGGGTGTGTGTATATATGTGTGTGTGTGTGTGTGTATATATATTATGTGTGTGTATGGTTGGGGGTTAATTATTAATTATTACATATTATTCTATTTAATTATTGATGAGTTTTTTTGTTATTTGTGTATTTATTTTACATTTATTTATTCATATAGTATTACTACTTTTTTTTATTTTTATTTGAGCAGAAAATCGCCCAAAAACACGCAACAAAAACAAGCAAATTACATCTTTCCACTTATTTTTTTATGGGAAAAGTTATAGCATCTACAAAATAGGGAATAGATTTATGGCATTTTTTTTTTTTTTTTTTTTACTAGCAATGGCCGCGATTAGCAATTTTTAGCGGGACTGCGACATCTGACACTTTTTTGGGACCATTGACATTTACACAGTGATCAGAGCTAAAAATAGCCACTGATTACTGCATAAATGTCACTGGCAGGGAAGGGGTTAACACTAGGGGGCGATCAAGGGGTTAAATGTTCCCTGGGAGGTGTTTCTAACTGTGGGGGGAGGGGACTGACTGGAGGAGGAGAGAGATCGCTGTTCCTGATCACTAGGAACAGCATATCCCTCTCTCCTCCCCTGTCAGAAAGGGGATCTGTCTGTTTACATTGACAGATCCCCGTTCTGGCTCCCTTTTCTGCGATCGCGGGTGGCCGGCGGACATTGAGGCCGTCGGCTCCGCACATCGGGTACCCCGCCGTGCAGTGGGCGTGCGCGCCTGCTATGGCTCTTAAAGGAGCCGACGTACACAGGAACCGGAACAAGCTGACCTGCTGCAGTATCATGACGGTGGCTGGTCTGCAAGTGGTTAAGCTACAAGACGCTGAGGTGTGAATGGGGCCTTAGAGTGCACCAGGTGATTATAATGAACCAGACCCTCCTATTCAGAATCAGTTATTAAAAGACAAGGTCAAACAAACAGCTATTCCTTCAGAGTAGAAACAGGTAGGAATCTGCAACAAAATTTGTTAAAATCCTTGTAATACACATTGATCATCCAGGGGGGGGGGGGGGGGGTTCTCAACAAATTGGCATTACACTTTAAAGCAAAAATGATCTGTGCACATGAGACGATAATTACCATTTCCAGCAGTTCTTGACACTTCTCTAGAAAATTGGCAGTCGGACGAATTAGTTCAGGCTTGCCCGGTACTATTCCTTCGCTCTAGCTGGCACCGAATCTGTCTGCGTGCATCTCCTCATGCACCCGAGTCCAGCATTCCTGTTTGTTCACACAGAGACTGTCAGAGGTGACGGTGGTTGATCGGATGACACCTGCACATCCATCTGCCCCCTATGTTCATAAGAACCTAAGGCAGGGGTAGGCAACCTTTGGCCCTCCAGCTGTTGTGAAACTACATTTCCCATGAGGCATTGCAAGGCTGGCAGTTACAATTACTCCCAGAGGCATGATGGGACTTGTAGTTCTGCAACAGCTGGAGGGCCGCAGGTTGCCTACCCCTGTCCTAAGGGATGTATTTACTTAAAAAAAAATGAAAAATAAGAATTCCTATCAGATCTTTACTTCAATCTTTACCCCATGGGAAGGGTTAATCTCCTCATTTCCCATCAGGACAGTAAAAAAAAAAATTGCAGATCATGTGTTTTGCAAAACTGCATATATGTTTAAAAAATCGATTGTTTTGATCACTGTTATTCTTATTACAAGGAATTTAAACATCCTTTGTAATAGGATTAAGCAGGACAGGGCCTCTTTAATGTGAGTTCTGGAGTCAAAAAGACCTAAAAAAAAAGCAAAAAAGCTAACATTTTTAAATAAGATTGTCATTTTACTATTATACAAAAAAAATAGGCCCTTTAGGCCGGAGGGCGGAAGTGATGTTTGACGTCGCTCCGGTCCTCCAAGGGCATAGAGTCGAGTGGGCGGCATCTTGCCCTCACTCGACCTCCTGCCTATCCATCCAGCAAATCGGATCGTTTTCGCCACTACTGACGGCTCCGGTAAGCAGGGAAAATGACCGGGAAGCGGGGAGATGGATGGGCACCTCTCTGCCATAACCCTGTGTACAACGTAGCAATGTATATACACAGTGGTTAAAAAAATAAAAAAATAAAAAACACTAAGTTCACAAATTTACCCCAGATACACCAGATACACCGGGGTATAATCTTCGATATATACAACAAAAAGTAAATTAGTACATTTGATTCCCCCCAGTCCTACCAACTCCTTCTTTCTAGGGTAATATCCACTAGGGGTGGGGCGGACAAAGTGAGACATTTAGGCCCCTTTCACACTGAGGCGCTTTGCAGGCGCTATTGCGCTAAAAATAGCGCCTGTAATGCGCCCCAAAAAAGCCGCTCAATTGTATCCAATGTGAAAGCCCGAGGGCTTTCACACTGGAGCGTTGCGCTTGCAGGAGGGTCAAAAAACTCCTGCAAGCCGCATCTTTGAGGCGCGATAGGAGCGGTAAAAATACCGCTCCTATAGCGCCCCTGCCCATTGAAATCAATGGGGTAGCGCCTCCAATACGCCCGCAAAACGCCGCAAAGAGGCGTTATTGCGGGCGTTTTTAACACTTTTTCGGCCGCTAGCGGGGGTTAAAATCCCCCCGCTAGCGCCCGCAAATCACGGCAAAACATCCAGCGCCTCAGTGTGAAAGTAGCCTTAGTCTAAACCATAGTAAGGAGTGAGGTGAAAAAAGAAACAACAATAAAAGCAATGAAAGAAAAAGGAGGGGAGTTCTTCCCCTGTAAATTCCACCTCATATTATTTTCCTACGTCTGATCATGGGACAACGCTATCCCATGACCCTGCCTGTTTGGCTACTATCTCACAATATCACATCTACCCTCCTTATTTATAGTCCATTTCCATTCCCTTTCTTATCCCCCCCCCCCCTCAAAAAAAAAGAAAAATGTTCCCCTCCACTCTCCCCCCCCCGGGCTCCCCCCCCCCCCCCCCATCTCTTCTCTAATTTCTATCAATTCGCTTCTTCCCTTCCTCTGAAGAAATTAAACTATTAGCAGCATATATATACAGTGGGCGGTCCGGAAGTGGTTAAAAAAAAAAAACACGAAGTTCACAATTTTACCCCAGATACACCAGGTGGTGCTTACAATCTTATGAGATTTTTGTTGGAGCTGTGCAGATGTTTGTCACGTTCATGCAGCAAACTTTATATACGTAGAACTCTAGGTACCTGGAGAGCGTCACAAGGTGAGCTCAGTGCCTGAGGGTCACTCTACAATGACAAGGATATTGCATTTTTGGCAAGATCTATAGGTATTTTTTGTACTTGCTGAAAATCTTTGTAGGGATCTGCTGCCCTCTACTGTCTCAATTTGTACATGCCTGTAAATAAATTAAGTATGCACTTCCTGTCCCTGAGTTGTTGACTTTAAAACCCCGGACAGAGGAAGTGGGGAGAGAAAGTCTCAGCCACGTGTTCTGTCCATGCTTCAAGCCAGAAGAGACTATTACATACTACTAGGAGGGACTAAAGCGCAGAGTAGAAAGGCTGACTCCGAGCTCCAGTGCCACACCATAGGTTAGGCATCCGGTGGCCACTTTGGGGTCATTAGCTTAGAGGTCCGGTTTAATTTCAGATTAGAAACTGTTAGGCTGACTCTGCCACACCCCAGTTCCTGCCGGTGAGAAGCTCCGTTCCAGGCAGGTTGGACCACAGTTGGAGGATCTCCACAAGACCGCTGATCTTTTCTTCAGCTTTCTCACACAAAGAAGGAGCCCCTGCAACTGGACTTTTCTGCAACATTCATCTGGAGGTATCTCTATAAATAACTATATATACCCGAGTATACGTTCACAGTTCCACCAGAACACCTATCGGGCCCTTTGCTGATAATACCTGTTTGTACATTGGAAATATGCACTGTTATTAATCTTTTCTTATATAAAGCTTGTATTATTCCTATACTGGTGTGCATCAATATACTTATGGTTAGTGTTTCATGCTGGTTGCAGTAGTTCCTCTGCTCCCAATTACTTTGTTTGGATTACTGGGTAATTTCCCAGGAAGGGAATCTCCTCTGTTCAGAGTCCCTGTCCTGGGTGGAGGCACAGCCAACTTTATCAACCACTTTGCGAAGGTTATGATTCTCTTATTTACCTGCAGGCAGGGCTGATGTTAGAAATCATGGGGCACCATACAGCCTACCTGACAGCCCCCCCCCTGAACACATCAAAACAATATTTTCACTAAAAGTACACTAAAATCATTATTAGCGGATACAAACATAAGAAAATTCCAATAAATGTAAAAGATAAAACTGTATTGAGTTAAAAAGTTCTGTGTGTCAATGAGGTCTTGGGGCTCATTCACATAGGTGCTGTGGCCTTATAGTGTACTTTGTTTTGTTTTTTTAAATGTGGCTATTGCTGTATGCAGGCATCTAATGCCGCGTACACACGACCGTTTTTAATGACGAGAAAAATGCAATTTTTTAAAATGGTCATTAAAAATGAACGTGTGTTGGCTTCAGAGCATTTTTTACAATGTTAAAAATGGGCATGAAAAATATGGAACATGCTCTAATTTTTCTCGTCATTTTTCACCTCGTCGTTTTTCTCGTCAAGAAAAAGGGGCGTGTGTAGGCTTTAACGACGTGAAAAAAAATGCGCATTCTCAGAATCAAGTATGATGCCGTGTACACACGACCATTTTTAATGACGAGAAAAATTAAATTTTTTTAAATGGTCATTAAAAATGATTGTGTGTGGGCTTCAGAGCATTTTTCACGACGTGAAAAACGGGCATGAAAAAATTGGAACATGCTCTAATTTTTCATGTCGTTTTTTACATGGTCGTTTTTCTCGTCATGAAAAACGTCCGTGTGTAGGCTTTAACGAAGTAAATAAAAAATATGCATGCTCAGAATCAAGTATGGGACGGGAGCGCTCGTTCTGGTAAAACTAGCGTTCATAATGGAGATAGCACATTCGTCACGCTGTAACGGACTGAAAAGCACGAGGTTGAAAAGCACGACTCGTCTCTCAACAAACTTTACTAACATGAAGGGTTGCGCCATCCGAATGGAACTTCCCCTTTATAGTGCCTAGTCCTACGTGTTGTACGTCACCGCGCTTTACTCAAGCATTTTTTTTAACGATAGTGTGTAGGCAAGGCAGGCTTGAGAAGAATCATGTCGAGAAAAATGCTGTTTTATTCAATGACATTAAAAACGGTCGTGTGTACGCGGCATAAGAAAATCTGGGGTGGTTCCTCGCAAATAGCTGTTGTTAATCCCTATAGGAACTGCTGCCTCCACTCCACTATGAAAAATCTTAGGGGGGCTGAGGGGGGCTGTTGCACACAGAAGGATAGAATTGTAATTGTTGCTCTACGTAATTCATTTGCATGAATTACTGCATCAATGCGGCGTGGCATAGGGGCGATCAGCCTGTGGCACTGCTGAAGTGTTTTGGAAGCCCAGGTTGCTTTGATAGCAGCTTTCAGCTCGTCTGCAATGTTGGGTCTGGTGTCTCTCATCTTCCTCTTGACAATACCCCACAGATTCTCTATGGGGTTCAGGTCAGGCGAGTTTGCTGGCCAATCAAGCACAGTGATACAATTAATAATAAACCAGGTATTGGTACTTTTGGCAGTGTGGGCAGGTGCCAAGTCCTGCTGGAAGATGAAATCAGCATCTCCATAAAGCTGGTCAGCAGAGGGAAGTATGAAGTGCTCTAGAATTTCCTGGTAGATGGCTGCACTGACTTTGGACTTGATAAAACACAGTGGACCAACACCAGGAGATGACATGACTCCCCAAATCATCACTGACTGTGGAAACTTCACACTGGACCTCATGCAACTTGGATTTGGTGCCTCACCACTCTTCCTCCAGACTCTGGGACCTTGATTTCCAAATGAAATGCAAAATTTACTTTCATCCGAAAAGAGGACTTTGGACCACTGAGCAACAGTCCAGTCCTTTTCCTCCTTAGTCCAGGTAGGACACTTCTGACGTTGTCTCTGGTTCAGCAGTGGCTTGACACAAGGAATGCAACAGTTGTAGTCCATGTCCTGGATATATCTGTGTGTGGTGGCTCTTCTTGAAGCACTAACATCAGCCATAGTCCACTCCATGTGAATCTCCCCCAAATTCTTGAATGGGCTTTGCTTCACAATCCTCTCAAGGCTGCAGTTATCCCTGCTGCTTGTGCACCTTTTTCCACCACACTTTTCCTTCCACTCAACCTTCCATTAATAATATGCTTGGATACAGCACTCTGTGAACAGCCAGCTTCTTTAGCAATGGCCTTTTGTGACTTACCCTCCTTGTGGACAAGTCAGGTGAGTGAGTGAGTGAGTAACTTGTATAGCGCTGCAAATGTGAACTAAATTGCCTCAAGGCGCTTTGCATCCAGTGACGTTGAGATCCTTCAGAAGAGATGAGTCTTTAGTTTTTTCCTGAAGGCCCGATGGTTTTCTTCCATGTGGATGTTCGTGGGTAGCGCATTCCATAGCCTCGGTCCTTGGACAGCAAACCTTTGTTCTCCCTTAGCTTTGTAGCGAGTCTTGGGAATGTGGAGGAGGTTTTGGTTGGTTGATCGGAGGTCGTAGTGGTGTAGTGTTTTATTTTCTCGCATAAGTATTGAGGTGCGTTTCCTTGTGTGCATTTGAGGGTGAGGTAGAGGGTCTTGAATGTGACCCGATCCTTTACAGCTAGCCAATGGAGGCTTCTCAGGGACAGTGCGATTGATTCACAGGGTTTTTTTTCCCGTTACCAGTCTGGGCGCTGTGTTTTGGATGACTTGTAGACGTGCAATCTGGTATTTACGTAGTCCTAGGTAAAGGTCAAATCAGCAGTCTTCCCCATCATTGTGTAACCTACTGAACCAGACTGAGAGACCATTTAAACCAAAGGCTCAAGAAATCTTTACAGGTGTTTTGCGTTAGATAGCTGATTCGAGTGTGACACCACGAGTCTACAATATTGAACTTATTCACAATTTTTTGAGATACTGAATTTTGGGTTTTCACTAGCTGTAAGCCATAATCATCCAAATTAAAATAAAGAAATACTTGAAATATATCACTCTGTGTGTAATGAATCTATATAAAATATATGAGTTTCACTTTTTGAATTGAATTACTGAAATAAATAAACTTTTTGATGATATTCAAATTTTTTGAGATGCACCTGTATATAAGCGTGGATCGGGGGTTCTGTTATACAGAAGTATAAGCTGTGATTGTGAATGTGTGAATTGTGAATTAAGCCTCGTACACACGGTCGGACTTCCATCTGACTTTTCCGTGGATTTTTGTCCGAACGGAGTTGGTTGGGAACACCCATATATATATTGGGAAAAAACCTGCGCTAAACCAAATAATATTGAGAAAAATTAATAAATACTTGATCAAAGAAAACTGTGATGCTGCTACAAGTAAAAAGCTAAAAAATACTAAAGCTCAACAAACATATGCAAAAAGAAACAAGTGCGCAATCACCATGAATTAAAACAACAATCCTGCAAACAGGAAAAAAATATTTAAAACATCAAGTGAAAAATAAATATATATAGTGAAAAAAAGGGGTTAATGTAGAGAATCTTCTATTATAAGGAATCTCCAAACAATATTCATTTAACGAATGTGTATAAAAAGTGTCCCAAAAAAGAAGTTGTATATTTAAATGTTTTTAAATATTAAATAATCAGCTCCACCAATCTTCATATGGGTAAGGAATTATCCGATGTAGATCTTATTCCATATACATTCGACAGTAGGGAATAATCTTAAAGCCGCTTACCAGATCGATGGGACCTCGGATTACAGAGGTCTCAAGAGCGTGTGCATCTGCCTGCCGGCACCGAGGATATCCACCTGCTCCTTATCCCAAGGGATCTCTCCTCGCTCCACCAGCTGATCGGATGTCCAACACACAGGAATCAAGGTAAGCAGAGATAATGATTGCTCCAGGTGCACACCCATAGCATACACACACTCAGACTTTTCTGCAAACTTTCTTAAAACTTCTTACAACATCACGTGTTTTTTCTGCTCTTTTCTGATCTTTACTGCCACCCTTTGGTCAACTTCTGCTATTGTTGGTTGATTTTAACATTAGTTGTTTTGTCCATCGGACTAAAGTCCGATGGTTATCTGTACACACGGTCGGACTTTGCTCCATCAGACTTTTGTTGGGCAAAAGTTTGTCCATTTGCAGACCCAACTTTTGTCCGATGAAATCCAAAACCAAACGAAAAAAGTTTGTCCGATGGAGCGTACACACGGTTGGATTGTTGGTCCAACTTGCTTAAAACGAAGTTTGTTGGGCAAAAGTCCGACCGTGTGTACGGGGCTTTAGGGGAAAGCTCTCTGGTGAGTGCAGCAGCTTGAGGAGAGCACAAAGTGAAGCACCAGCACAAGCATGGATTTGTAATAAGCACAATTAAAGAGCACCTGTCACTTTATTTTCCAACCATATACGGACTGATTACTCATTCAAGGACTTTTTTGCACATATCACAAACTGGTCATTTGTACTGTCATTTCTACTTATTTTCTACTTTTTTGGTCTAGAAGAGCACCTGTCACTTTACAAAAATAACCAATTGAATGTGTAAAGGCGATATATTATTTATCACTGATTACGTTTTGACGATTTAAGATCACCGAGCACTAGGCACTTTCTTTGAAGGTATTTTATTATTTAAAGGGAACCATACACATATACATATAACATAATTAGCAGAGCAGCGCCACATCCACTACTCCTTAAACTCTCTATCTCAGACTGTGTGCAGGCAGCCTATGTTATGCTATTGGGATGAAGCATCTGTAAAAACACAGCCTTGAGTCCTTATTTTGAAATGTATTCATTTTTTAACATTTTTAAAAATTATTTGTTTTACAATTTTTAAAACGACTATTTTGTTTACATTTAAAAAATTATTATTATTATTATTATTTATTTTTTTACATTTTAATTATTATTATTATAATTTTTTACACAGCTGTTAGGGAGGGGGGCTTTGGTGAAATATCAGGGGTCTAAACAGACCCCTGACATCTCACCTTTGAGACAGAGAAACAAATTGAGAACATTTCTTGAATTCTCTGTAGCCTCAGCTACACTGAAGATGAATGAACAGAAGACAAGGGTTTCTGTTCATTCATAAACTGAAGCATAGTAAACACAGTTTACTATGCTCAGCTACCATTGGACACAGGATTAATCAGTACCAATAACACACTTTGTTCATTCAAAAAAGGAAGGGGCCAGTAAATTACATATTTACTGGCCCCTTCCTCTGCTCTCCATCCTGATGCGTGCTCTGTACCCGCAGCAACTGGCTGGAGAGGGAAACTGGCAGCACTGCGGGAAGGGGTGGGGTGGCACAGTGACAGAGGGCCACACGGGGGGTATAGGGTGCAATCCGAAGCAGGCAGAATTTTCTGGCAAATGGCATATGTCTTCCCCTTTCACCGTTGTCTCCCACCACCTCACCTACTTGGGTATATGTATAGGTCAAGAGCCTTCCTCACTATACAGTCTTAATTATCCACCCTTAATCACTAAAATTGTAAAGGAGTCACGCATAGCCCTGCAGAAACTTTGTCTCCCTAAGTCCGAGGGTGGTGCTGGCCTGCGATTCTATAACCTTTCTCGTGCCTACTTAGACAGGGCTTGGATTGGATATCGAGAAAATCACGTTTCTCCTAACACAAACTTGAGAACGCCCTGGTCTCTCCGCTCACCCTTCCAGCCATTCTCCATTCTAAGCTAAGGGCATTACCAGTTCACCTCAGATCCAATGTTCTCATTAGAGAAACGGTTGTTGCCTGGAGGGAAGTGCGGAGACTACTGGGATTGCCCTCAAGTATATCCTGCCATTTAACTATTCAAGGTAACCCTATGTTCCGCCCATCCACTACATATAAGGCCTTTGACCACTGGCGCACCCATGGACTTGTCAATGTTACTTCTCTATACCATGGAAACCCTAGTACGCTTAAGACTTTTTCGATCCTCTCTGAGGAATATTCATTTCCGGCATCGCACCTCTTTCATTTTCAACAACTTCTCAGTTTTATACAAACTTGTTTTGGATCTCAGGTTGATCCTCTCCAAAAGTCTTTTATTGACGTAGTGCTCCAGCATGATGACTACTCCTATCTCTATCTCTACTCTCATCTCATTACACACCAGTTGGATAAATACCATCTAGCTGCTTTTCAGAAGTGGTCTTCTATCTTCAACGACGCTGACCTTCCGCTACCGCTATATCCACAATCTCATTGTATCAGAGGCTTGGCGTGAAACTCAATTTAAAATAATACACATGGCCTACTTCCCTTTCCGCATCAACTCTGAGGATTCTACAAAAGCACAGTGCCCCCTGATGCTCATTACCAAGTCCTACACTACTCCACCGCCTATGGGAATGCTCAACTATCTCTGTCTACCGGGACTCTATTCTTGCATATATACGCAAAGTCACTAAGATCAAGCTGCCCAAGAATCCTCTACTATGTCTCTTTGGATGTGAACTGCCAGCCTCCTCACCATCATCAATGACTTCATCCAACCTCACACAATGGGCTCATCTGGGTCTGCTGGTACCTCGCAGAACTATAATGAACAACTGGATCACTTCTTCTCCACCATGCCTCTCGGCTGTGAAACGGACATTACTGCCACTGTTCAATCTGGAAAAACTGGACACTATCATATCGAACTTTAAATCGACTCAACATTTCTTTGGTGAAAATTTATGGAGTTTACTTTTTTACAGGAAGAACTCGCAACAAATATGCACTCTTTCCGTTACACCGATTGGTACTTGAAACGTGATCTGACCAACTCCTTAGGCAAGCTTAAATTACCAGATCTGAATGAGCCCTTTGACCCTGCCCTCTCTAGGTCCCCGAGTTCCCAGGGGTCTCCGGGCCCCTTAAGACCTCCATGCTATTCATAGTTAGCTGTGATTTATAATCCAGCTGCCCGTAACCCCTTGAGTCTTTCACTGGAATACACTATGTTAGGCTTCCACTCCTGAGGGTACCACACTGTATTGTTATATGTACTATCTGTTACTGTTCACTGTATTTCTTCGCAGATATGACACTCTGCCAGTTTATTACATACAGGTTGTCATGGATATGCATTAATGTCTGTCTGCCATCTTACCTTCCTCCTCATGTGTTCATCTAGAGACCAGACCTCCTTCACCTGGCTTCCTTTATAATCTCCTCCCAGCCTGACTCCACCCCAGGCCCTATCACTGAACACTATATTAACCTGTGCACTGCAAGCCTGCTTTGCTGATCAACGTGTTTGTTAGGCATTGTGTGTTTGGGTTCCTGCCTGCCGTGTGCTACGTCTGTCTCTCTGTTACGTTATTGGCTTGTCCCCGACTATCCCTGTCTGCTCGTGACCCTTGACCTTCGGCTCGTTCTTCGTTATCCTTGTCTGCTTGTGGCCCCTGACCTTCAGCTTGTTATTCGGTTCTCTCTTCGTGTGCTGCTGCTTCCCCTCTTTTCCCCTTATCCTACGGGGCGTGAGCTAGGAAACTCCAGGGGCCGCGACCTGGTCCCAGCCTGCAGCTAACATCCTCACCACTAGAGGCCCTGGAGAAGACCAGCTGGGTCTTAGACTCCGCGCCCTGGGGAATCTTGGCTCTAACTTCCGTTTGGATCCCGGTTGTGCTCCTCTGGTCCCGCTTTCCACAACCACCCAGTTCCCTATCCGCAGAAGCCAGCCATAGGGTTCACTACCTCGCGGTGCACTTCTGTCCCCCTACGGTGTGCATCTGTCACCTGGCCACAGGTGACCCTGACAGTTTGATCAGCCATGAACCCAGCTGACATCCCGCTTCCCGCGGATGATCCATTGCAGGGCATAGTTCGCCGACTTGAGACCCAGGAATCAAATCAGACTCAGGTGATGCGATTCCTCCAGGATCTGGCTTCTCGATTCGAGCAGCTTCAGGTCTCCTTGGGAACCCCGAATCCGCAACCCCAAGTACAACCAGCGGCTGTACCTATCGCACCAGTCGCAGCCTCACACTCACTAAGATTGCCAGCTCCGTTCCGTTTCTCTGGGGACTCCAAGGCCTGCAGGGGGTTTCTCAGCCAATGCACAATTCATTTTGAGCTTCAGCCTCAAAGCTTCCTGTCTGACGGGCTAAGGTAGCCTATATCATTTCCCTCCTCTCCGGTGAAGCTTTGGCCTGGGCTGCCCTCAAGTATATGGACCCTGTGGGAGAGGAACGATCCGGTGGTTTCCAGTCTGTCTGATTTCTTGAAGCTCTTTCGTAACATCTTCGAAGAGCCAGCTCGGGCTTCTTCAGCGGCTAGTGCTGTCTTACGTCTTCGCCAAGAATCTAGTTCAGTGGGGCAATATGCTCTTCAGTTTCGTATCCACACAGCTGAATTGAGCTGGAATAATGAGGCCCTGGTCGCTACCTTTTTACATGGCCTCTCTGACCGAGTGAAAGACGAATTAGCGGGAAGAGCCATTCCCGTCGGTCTGGACGAGGTAATTTCATTATGCAACCAGATCGACATTCGTTTTCAAGAGAGGTCCTTAGAAAAGAAACGCCAGCACTCTCTGGGTCCTAGCCAGTCTGAGCTCCCCTCCCTTCATTCCGTGGAGCATCCTCTACCTGCTGAAGAACCTATGCAGCTGGCCCGGACCAGACTAACCCCCGAAGAACGTGCTAGGCGCAGAACTCTGGGCTTGTGCCTCTATTGTGGGGGCAAGGGTCATTTTCGTGACTCCTGCTCGCTTCGTCCGGGAAACGCTCGGGTCTGATACATTTGGAAGGTGGAGTATTGGACCCAGAAACATCACCTTCTCGCCTGCTCTTGCCGGTGTTCCTTCATGTAGGCACTTCTCCTCAGTCAACCCTTGCATACCTGGATTCCGGGGCTGCCGGCAATTTTATGGATTGGAGAACTGCTTCTTCTATGAAGCTTACCCTTTCACCTCTCACTACCCCATTGGTAGTCTCGGCAATTGATGGCACTGTTCTCCCAGGGGGCCCTATTCGCTTCCAGACGCTACCCATTAGGATGTCGGTAGGGATTCTCCACCAGGAGTGGATATCCTTTCTTATTCTACCCAAGGCCTCTACCCCAGTTGTATTGGGCCTCCCTTGGCTACAGCTCCACTCTCCACATGTGGACTGGGTCTCTGGGCAGATCCTGGCCTGGGGTTCCTCATGTTTCTCGTCGTGTCTTCTCAAGGTGACCCCCAAGGAGAGTCTTCCGGTTGCTGCCACTTCTGTTTCTTCTGATCTTCCTGCTGCATACAGCGATTACCGGGATGTGTTCTGTAAGAAATCAGCTGAGGTGCTTCCTCCCCACAGGTCTTTTGACTGTGCTATTGATCTTGTCCCCGGAGCAACTCTACCCAGGGGTCGTACCTACCCTCTGTCCATCCCAGAGACCCAGGCCATGTCGGAGTATGTCGCAGAGAATCTGGAGAGAGGTTTCATCCGGAAATCCTCATCGCCTGCAGGGGCAGGGTTCTTTTTTGTTGCCAAAAAGGATGGTACCTTAAGACCCTGCATCGATTATCGGGGTTTAAATGCGGTTACTATTAAAAATCGATACCCCTTACCCTTAATATCTGAGCTATTCGATAGGTTGAAGGGGGCCTCCATTTTCACCAAGTTGGATCTCAGAGGCGCGTACAATCTCATTCGAATACGGGAGGGTGACGAATGGAAGACTGCATTCAATACTAGAGACGGGCATTACGAATATCTGGTGATGCCTTTTGGTCTGTGTAATGCTCCAGCCGTGTTTCAAAACTTTGTCAATGAAATCTTCAGAGATCTGCTGTACCAGTTTGTTGTCATCTATCTGGATGACATTCTGATCTTTTCTGAAAATCTGCTCGTCCACAGAAACCATGTCCGCACTGTACTTCAACGTCTTAGAGAGAACAATCTCTATGCCAAGCTAGAGAAATGTTCCTTTGAATGTTCTGAGGTCCTGTTTTTGGGGTGCTTCGTCTCATGTTCGGGTCTTCGTATGGACCCTGGGAAGGTCTTGGCTATCACCAACTGGCCTCTTCCTGCTAGCCTCAAGGCCACACAGCGCTTTCTTGGCTTCACTAATTATTATAGGCAGTTCATAAGGAATTACTCTTCCATTGCCGCGCCTATTATCGCTTTGACCAAGAAGGGTGTGAATGCCAGAGACTGGCCTCCCGAAGCTGTCTCTGCATTTCACAACCTGAAACAGGCCTTTGTTTCTGGCCCCCTCTTGAGGAGACCAAATCCTGGGAATGCATTTTTTATTGAAGTGGACGCTTCCTCAATGGGGGTGGGAGCTGTGCTTCTTCAAATCTTTGAGAAGAGACGCCAACCATGTGCGTTCTTCTCCAAAAAAAATTCTCAGGCAGAGAGGAATTATGCCATCGGTGATCGGGAACTTCTCGCAATTAAATTGGCGTTAGAGGAGTGGCGTCATCTCTTGGAGGGTTCCCCTCACTCCATAACGATCTTTACCGATCACAAGAATTTACAGTATCTACAGAATGCTAAACGTCTGAATCCTAGACAGGCCAGGTGGAGTCTCTTCTTTGCCCGTTTTAATTTCACGATTACCTACAAACCTGGTTCCTGCAACGGTCGGGCTGATGCGCTCTCTAGGTCATTTGACACTTTGGACGAGGAGTCCGCCCCTGAACCTGAGCCGATCATTCCCACCTCATGCATTGTTGCCCACTCTTCCACCCTGAAGTCGAAAATTCCGCCTGGTAAGACCTTTGTCCCCACTGAGCTAAGAGCTAAGATCCTTCGTTGGGGACATGATTCCAAGGTGGCAGGGCATTCTGGATTCCTCCGATCCTTCCTACTCATCAGTCGTCACTACTGGTGGCCTAATCTCCGCTCAGACGTCAAAGACTACGTTAAAGCTTGTCATGTCTGTGCTCAGTCCAAATCCTCAACACAAGCTCCTGCTGGTCTCCTCATGCCCTTGCCCATTCCTAAGGAACCCTGGGCCCATATTGCCATGGATTTTATCACCGATCTCCCACTGTCTGAGAATAATACAGTCATTTGGGTGGTAATCGATCGATTCTCCAAGATGGCTCATTTTGTTCCTCTTCCTGGTCTTCCTTCTGCCCCTGCCTTGGTTCCCATTTTCATTCGGGAAATTCTCCGCCTACATGGGGTCCCTTCTCATATTGTTTCCGACAGGGGAGTCCAATTCACGTCTCGTTTTTGGAGAGTCTTTTGCAAATCCCTCAATATTGTCTTGGATTTTTCTTCTTCTTACCATCCCCAATCCAATGGACAGACTGAGAGGGTTAATCAGGAGTTAGAGGTCTTTCTTCGCACCTTTGTGTCTTCTCACCATGACGATTGGTCCTCTCTACTCCCGTGGGCAGAATTCTCCCATAACAATCATGTGAATACCAGTTCGCAGAAGACACCCTTTTTCACAGTTTATGGAAAACACCCTCAACTTCCTCTTCCCATGATCTGTTCTCCAGACATTCCAGCTTTGGCTTCGGTTCAGGAGTCTCTCAATTCCGTTTGGGGTCACGTTCATGATTCCCTCCGGGCAGCTGCTGAAAAATTCAAAGGCTTTGCCGACCGCCGCAGGCGTAAACCGCCTTCTCTTCAGCCAGGGGACAAAGTCTGGCTCTCTACCAGGAACATCAAGCTCCGAGTTCCTTCTCTGAAGTTTGCTCCACGATTCATCGGTCCATACACGGTAACTGCTAAACTGAATCCGGTTTGTTTCAAACTCCAGATTCCTAAGAGCCTTAAAATCACTAACTCCTTTCATGTTGCTCTTCTAAAGCCTTTAGTCCTCAATAAATTCTCTCGTCCTCTCCCTACCGTGGCGCCTGTCTCTGAGGATAATCAGGAGTACGAGATCAGTCAAATTCTGGACTCCCGACTCTGTAAAGGCGTTCTTCAGTACCTCGTTCATTGGAAAGGGTTTGGTCCTGAGGAGAGGTCTTGGATCACTGCATCTGAGGTCTTTGCACCTCGTCTGTTAAAGGAGTTTCATCTGAAGTTTCCCTCTAAACCTGGGCCCAGGCGGGGAAGGGGGAGGCCTCGTAAGAGGGAGGGTACTGTCATGGATATGCATTAATGTCTGTCTGCCATCTTACCTTCCTCCTCATGTGTTCATCTAGAGACCAGACCTCCTTCACCTGGCTTCCTTTATAATCTCCTCCCAGCCTGACTCCACCCCAGGCCCTATCACTGAACACTATATTAACCTGTGCACTGCAAGCCTGCTTTGCTGATCAACGTGTTTGTTAGGCATTGTGTGTTTGGGTTCCTGCCTGCCGTGTGCTACGTCTGTCTCTCTGTTACGTTATTGGCTTGTCCCCGACTATCCCTGTCTGCTCGTGACCCTTGACCTTCGGCTCGTTCTTCGTTATCCTTGTCTGCTTGTGGCCCCTGACCTTCAGCTTGTTATTAGGTTCTCTCTTCGTGTGCTGCTGCTTCCCCTCTTTTCCCCTTATCCTACGGGGCGTGAGCTAGGAAACTCCAGGGGCCGCGACCTGGTCCCAGCCTGCAGCTAACATCCTCACCACTAGAGGCCCTGGAGAAGACCAGCTGGGTCTTAGACTCCGCGCCCTGGGGAATCTTGGCTCTAGCTTCCGTTTGGATCCCGGTTGTGCTCCTCTGGTCCCGCTTCCCACAACCACCCAGTTCCCTATCCGCAGAAGCCAGCCATAGGGTTCACTACCTCGCGGTGCACTCCTGTCCCCCTACGGTGTGCATCTGTCACCTGGCCACAGGTGACCCTGACACAGGTAAACTTCCCTTTCCCCTTTCTTTTCTTCCCCCCTCTCCTCCCTCTCCCCTCATTTGACCCCGTTTTGGGTCCCCATGTATGACAAATGCCTGCATTGTAACTCAGGTCTATGACCTTGGGCCTTCTGGCTCCATATCATGTATCGGCTTCTCTTATTTTGTTACTTGGAAAACCCAATAAAGATAAAAAAAAAAAAAGAAGCAGGCAGAACAGGGAGAGGAATCGGTGCGGGAGAAGCAGTAATAGAAATTATGCTCTGGAGTTTATTTACTTAAGGTAAATAGACTGTGCATGCACGTTGCAAAGTGAAGTTGCTCCAGAGCTTTGTAAATGAGCAGGAGCTCTGCTGACTTCCATCATCCAATCACGTGCATGCAAAAATGCTGTTTTTTAAAATAATTTTCCTTGCACGTGTAGCGGGGTCCTCAATTTAGGGGTAGTGTTTGAGTGGTAGTTATGCAATTGTTAGGACATTATCAACCATTTTCCTCTGCAGGAAGAGTATCGGTGTACCGTTCCCTGTGGCCTGCAGGTGGCGCTGCCATGGTGGGCCAGGGTTAAACTGCTGATACAGTGCTGTGCCTTGTGTGTCCCCTTTCGGCAGCCATACAGTGGGAGTGGTCGGCCTGCTATGTATGCTGGGAGAGAATATAAAAGGGGCAGACGCTGCCTGTTTGTGCGTTCGTTTGTCGTCGGGAGTCCTACTCCCAGGGAGTGTGTGTTCCTGTCCTCCCTGGGCACCTTTGGCCCAGGGGCGGAGGTCAGTGAATCAGTCCCAGGCACCTTGAGCCCTGGGGCTGCAACTAAAGGCCTTGGGCCCAGCACCTTCGGCTGGGGCCCGTCAAGGATCGAGGAATCTCAGGGTGCCGCCTTGCGAGGGGACCCGCATCTTAGACGAAGAGGCCGGGGGAGGACTGTTCCGAGGGACTGGTGAGAAGTCACAATGAAGGAAGGGGCCCGGTAACTCTCTGGAGGGATGTCTTCTCCTTACAAAGAGGCCAAGCTTTCCCGTTCACCGGGTCTGTGGCAGAGACTAAGTGTACCAGTTTGTGTAGTGATTGTGTGGTTAGTTCGAGTACCATTTTGGCTGCTAGTCCCTATCTAGGGAGACTATCCAAATGGGCTGAGTCTGCTGGAGAAGCCAAGCAGTGAAGTATTACGTTTGTGCCTGGACCTCTCCCACACCTTATGCTGTCCTGTTCTCTCTCCAACCTTTCCTATCAGAGACTGTCGTTTAAGAGAAATAAACGCTACGTTGGAGTTACAGCTGGTGTGGACATTGAAGTCATTGGGGGAAATAGAGACTTGTCTTTATTGGCTACAGAGATAAAGACCATTCTGAGGGAGAGTCTGGCTGCAGAGACCCATCACAACACCACTCAACCTCCTCACACAGGAGGGTATGGGAATGTGGAGCTGGGTGTGCCCTTTCCTCCTCTGAGGAGCCAAAGACAAGGAGGAGAGGGTGGTAGGCGCTTCACACATGATTGGGTATTCTTTGCAAAGTTAAGCTTTACCTCATTTACTAAGCTCTGGAGCAACTGCACTTTCAGGGTACAACTTCACTTTGCAAAGTGCACAGTCTATTTGCCTTTTAGTAAATCAACCCCTATGTGTCTGTGTCTCTCCTTGCAGCAGCTAAAATCCGGCGGGAAGGGGGAGAAACAGCTTTCAGCTGCTGCAGAGAGCTGCACAGGGCATCCTTCTGTAATTGCCCCTCCACCCTGCTGTACTCATTCCCCCTGCTGTTCGGACCCCCCTGTGTGCCCGGGTCCCCTACAGGAAGACCGGTGCCCCCCTCCCTCATCGGCAGCCCTGCCTGCAGGATTAGTGCAGTATCCTGTTTGGGGAGGGCCATTTCTCCTAACCCCCCAAAAGAGGGCTGTATGTTCTTAGCCTGAAAAATAAAAACGGATGCAACCAACCCATCCAAGGAATAGTATGATATACTACATTTTTGTTCTCGGGTTTGGATATTGTTTAACACCACTTTGCTGGGTACCTTTGTCTCCAAGTACTTCCTGCAATAAAAAAAAAAAGAACTAGTGACTATAACACTTTAGCATAAGGTGACCAGATTTTTTAAATGAAATCCGGGTACATATTTTTTTTTTACTAGTAATGGCGGCAATCAGCTACTCTCTGCCCGTCGCCGCCCGCCTCACAGCCTGTCAAGTCTTATGCCTCGTACACACGACCGAGTTTCTCGTCCAAAACCGGCAAGAAAAGTGCCGCGTGAGCTTTTTTGTCGAGAAAAACGTTCGTGTGTATGGTTTTACGACGAGAAAATTGCCGTGAATCTCGACGAGAAAATAGAGAACCTGCTCTCTATTTTCTCGTCAGGATTCCAGATTTCCTCGTCGTGTTTCTCGTCGGCCTGTTTTGTGATGAGAAAATGGTTCGTGTGTATGCTTTTACGACTCTTCCAAAAGCGCGCATGCTCACAAGCAACTATGAGACGGGAGCGCATCTTCTGGTAAAACAAGCCTTCGTAATGGAGATAGCACATTCGTCACGCTCCAAATTTTTGCATCGTTTAAATGTTGTGCATTGAAATCTTCGTTAGAATGTGACATTAATCCAAACGAATGAACTTCTTTTGCTGCTGATATTCACACAGAGTTATGACTATGTTTTTTTAACATTTTTCTTGTTGCTCTTAAGAAGATTTATTTGTATTATATTGTGCAAGTTTTTAGGAATATTAAAAAATTACTTATTTTTCTAACTGATGTTAATTGTAATTTCGCAATGTTTTGGTAGTGATCTCCCATTGAATCTTTTAATATATATTATTTAAATTTTACACACTTTTTTGGGAAATACGATTTAGTTATTTTTTTGAGGGGTTGTTATCTGTCCCTTTTTTTGTCAGTCAAATGTATCTGCTTACTCCAAAGCTAGATTTTACATTTTTACAAATACACATAGTCAAGTATGAACTTAAAGAAAAATAACATTTATTCATGTTTGAACTAAAATAAAGAGAAGGCAGCGCTGGAGAAGCTGCTGCCATTTGTGCATCCCAGGGACCCCAGAGCACACAGCAACCCTGTGTGGACACTAAAATTGGGAGCTTGAGAAGGCCAACATTTCTGAACACAATCTGATGCTGGCCTCCCAGAGGTCAGGAACAGCAGCAGGTGATATATATGTCCCAAGTGTGTGGTACTACAACAGGCTGCCTTTTGTCCGACCACAATGAAGCAAGGCCATCACTTCCTCGTCTTCCTGGCAACCTTCCCTGCAACCTTTCCTGAAGCCTTCCCTGCAGCCTTCCTTCTTCGTTTGGCTGGAGGCTGGGCCACTGGAGGGGTACTCCTGTCAGGAGGAGGAGGAGGTGGAGGAGAAGGGGGTGGCGCAGAAGAACAAGGTGGAGGTGGAGGAGAAGGGGGTGGGGCGGAAGAACAAGGTGGAGGTGGAGGAGAAGGGGGTGGGGCGGAAGAACAAGGTGGAGGTGGAGGAGAAGGGGGTGGGGCGGAAGAAGAATGTGGAGGTGGAGGAGGAGGTTGAGGTTGGGACAGTTGTGCCACCTCACAAATGGCGGTATTGGGCGGTATTGGGGGTAATTTTTTCCATCACCCCCTTGTTGAGCAAGGTGATGAGCAGGGGCTCGCATAGGAGGCGTTGCTCCATGCTCATCACCTTGAACTTTGCCTCCACTAGGCCGGCAATGGCCTCTTCAGGGGATGTGGGCTCTTTGAGGGTGGCATGGGCCTCTTTAATAAGGGCCATTGCTGCCTCACTGGTGGTCCTGTCCCTCCTGCCTCTTTTGGGAAGCCGGATGGGAGGCACCTGGGATCTGGTGCTTCTCCTTTGCCCTGCCACCTCCTGGCTGCCACTGGGCCCTGCCACCTCCTGGCTGCCACTGGGCCCTGCCACCTCCTGGCTGCCACTGGGCCCTTCCTCCTCCTGCCTGACAGTTTCCTGATTCTCCTCCTGGCTGATTTCATCCTGTGTATGAAAAAGGGACATAGTTTAATATGTTGGTTTAATCTTTGCATCAAACTTTATAAACATGATTGAAGCAATTAGAATGTAAATCCAGAAAATTTTTTTTCTAATTTACACCTACATCAGATTGACTATTTAGCACCCAATTAAGTGCAGACTAATGTCTCCAGATCTTGATTTCACTTGTGGAACCCAAAATATTGTATGTTTCTCATCTTGACATATTTGTCAAACATTAATTTTATCACAATGCAATTTCATTTAATACTATACCTGGCTCCAGATGGCCAAATCAGGATCATCCAGGATGGCTGCCTCCTCTTGCTCCAGAGAAGGCTGAGGTTGGCTGCAGGGAAGTCTGGGGGGAAGAGTGGAGAGTGATGGCCTTGCCTCAATGTGGTCATCCAGGAAGGACATCCTGCTGTAGTACCACAAATTCGGGACATACACATCATCTGCTGCTGCTCCTGACCTCTGAGAAGCCAGGACCTTAGAGCGTTCAGTCCTGTAGGTGCCTCTCAAGCTCCCAATTTTAGTGTCCACTTGTTTTGCTGTGGCTGTGGGCACCTTGGTATGCACAAATGGGAGCAGCTTCTCCAGCGCTGCTTTTCTCACCCCTCTTTTTTTATGGATGGGGTTTTTCGTCTCCCACAGAGGGGGCAGCTCCCTTACCCGGTCAATAAATTCCGCCAGGAACTCTTTGTCGCTAATAAAGACATTCATATTGTATCTGCAAGTTTAAGAAATAATATATAACTAATGTGAGGCAAACAGTCTAACCTCCTTAACATCCTAGTCACCATATATATCCTCCAACATTCTCAAGACAGTATAGGCCAACAATTTGTACAAGTCACAAAATCACATACCTTCGTTCGCACGTCCGTCACTTGAACTCCTCTCTCCGCACACTGAACGTACTATAGTCACATGTGTGTTTGCTATATACACACCACGCATGCGTCAAAATTCGAACACGTCGCTCCGCACACGTCGCCCGCCCATGACGTTCTAACTAACATCTTTTCCCCGCCCCTTCTCTTTCGGCGCGCAGACAGATATGGCGGAGTTACAGCAGGTGTCTGATAATTCCGCAACTAACGAGGAGGAGACAAGTCCGGAGACCGAGGAAACGTCACGATCAAGGAGGAGATTCAAGGCATCGAATATGTCTTTTGCGGAGATGGCGGAGATGGTGGACATCTTGCTCAAGTCTGATTATGATGCCAAGCATGGGCCGTATAGCAAACCAAATAGAAGGAAGGCCAAAATCCTCACTAAAGTCGTGAAGAGTCTGAAGACGAATTTTGGGGTGAAACGCTCAAATGAGCAGCTCAGAAAGAGGTGGTCAGACCTCAAACTGAGGGAGCCAGAGCAGTTAAGGAGCATTAAGAGAATGCTCGCAAAAAGTAAGTAAAATGTACACTTTTATGCTATTAATCCTTTTCTAAACTGACATGTTGCTGGTTTTATTTTTTTTTCTTATTGGACTCCCTTCCAAAATGTTATATTTTGAACTTGGTTGGGCACAATAATCGTTCGTTACGTTACAGACACTTCGTTCGGCCACTATCCGCTGCTTTGGCTTATTTTACAGCCACAAAAGTAATTAGACATCTGCCATTTTTTTGGAAATTTGGGGCACCAAGTTTTAGGCTAGATGATGTGTTTGTAAAGAGAATGAAATGCAAACTTTTGTCAGTGTAAAGGAGAGGACACTCAGCAGCTGCTTCCACATCTGTACTTTGGAGCACTATAGTGTGGGCCACCAGACCCGCCTTTTTTGGGTGTCCCACACAGGTGCTTCAGAGAATTTTTGTGTTGCCTACATGTCTAAAAAATGACAGACAAAGGTGAATACTAAGCATATTCTTGGTCAGAAATAATGCATTCATCTTTAACTTCCGCCCAAACACACACTTGTACCCCACTTCCAAGCAATTTAGCCTGTTTTTTTGTTTAACATAGAGAATTTCTGTGTGATAACTCTACCTTTTGTTTGATTCTCATAGGGGGAGAGAAGACTGGGAGGAGGACACTCCAGGGAGCACAAGAACCCCACAGCTTCACAACAACCCCAAACTCCCAAAGACCCACAAACGAAGGATGTAGAGGAAGTTGAGGTGGAGGAAGGAGAAGTGCAGGAAGGAGAGGTGGATGACGTTGTGGAACTGGTCACCACAACAGGTCAGTATCTGTCACCACAGCTTCAGGTAAGAGAGGTAGGCCTGCAGAGTTATAATACCTTTTTATTTTGTTTTTAGGGGATGTGAATGTTGGGGTGAAGGATAGTACAGGTTTCTCTGCTGACAGTGCCCTCCGCCTCATCCAGCAAGTGATGGAATGTAGCACGGAACTGGACAAAATTAAAGAAAGAATACATGTGATGGATCAAACATTTAAAGACATTCTCGATGTTTTGGGGAGAATTCAATAAGGCATCCCAACCCCCTTTTGTTCATGTTTATTCTTCTACTTGTAAAAAACTTTTTGACAATCAAACCAGCCAAAAATTGAATCTGCACACAGTGTGTCAACATGTGCTATCTGCCATCAGGGGATATCCATGTACGTCTTTTGGGGGTGCAACCCCTTCCTCGTATCTAAAGTAGGTGAACTGAGGAAGGGGTTGCACCCCCAAAACACGTCCATTGATCACCCCTGATGGCAGATAGCACATGTTGACAATAGGGATCAGGAGTCTAAAATCCCTATAGGAAAATAATCCCAATTGTGTGCATATTCAATTTTTGGCTGGGCAAGGGGTGGCAGGACCCCATATTAGGACGGGCACATAGAGACATATAGTTTGTGTAAGTGAATGTCTCAGATTGCTCCGAGGTATCCAATTTTGTAATTTTTGGAATGCAACTGTTGTTTTTGTATTTTCCTAAGAAAACAATTGCCGGTTTGTGGCCAGGCAAACAAAAAATGTAAAAATAAAAAAAAAGGTGTGTGAATTTGCACATAGTAAAAGATTTGAACACAAACAACGTGTAGCTTCTTTTTCTAATATGCTCTAACCTTATTTGGTACATTTTTAAAGGTTACATAGTGAAATGGTTGGTATTTACTAAAGGAAAATACACTTGGCACTACAAATGCACTAAGACAAACTAGGAGACAGGAAACCAAGAAAAGTTAGAAGTTTAAACAAGATTTTTATTTGGATCGTTAGACAGCAATCTTTAGACATAGCCTGGCATAGGAATTGCCCCCCTACCCGTGAAATAGTCCATGTATTTGTCCCGAACATCACAGGCATTTTGGGGGGGCAAGCCAGCACGGGCAGATTCCAGGCCCGGCAGGGGATTATGCCTCAGGCAAAACTGAGGCCATATATGAATTAGATTTGCGGCAAAGAAAATTGTGTAGCACACAGCAGCATAACACTACATAGTTTATTTTGTAGTCCGCCAAGTGGATGGGAGTCCGAAAAAGGCGGAACCGGCTGGCCATTATGCCGAAGGCATTTTCAATGACTCTTCGGCCCCTGGCCAGCCGGTAATTGAACACCCTCTTCTCTGGGGTCAGGGTCCTCTGAGGAAATGGCCTCATAAGATGTGGTCCGAGCCCGAAGGCTTCATCAGCCAAAAAAACAAAGGGGAGTCCTTCAATATTCCCTGCATCCGGTGGCAATGCAAGGTCGTCACTCTGGAGACGGAGGGCAAACTCCGTCTGGATGAAGGATCCCCCATCGGACATCCGGCCATTCTTCCCTACATCAACATAGAGGAATTCATACCGTGCTGACACCACCGCCATCAGCACAATGCTATGAAACCCCTTGTAATTAAAGTAGTAGGACCCAGAACGGGGGTGGCGGCACGATGCGGACGTGCTTCCCGTCTATAGCACCACCGCAGTTGGGGAAGTCCCACCGCGTGGCAAACTCCGATGCCACAGTCTGCCATTCCTGTGGCGTGGAAGGAAGCTGTGGAGTCAAACAAGATGAAAAAATATTAGAATACACAAATCAAACATTACAAGTATATTCTAAGAAAATACATTAGAGGCCAACATCAAGCAAAGTCTACGTTTATTAAGGTGTTTTAAATAAGTATAATGGAAGGCTCATGTATCATATTCATCACCCCCTATGATGATCCATTAATAAATTATAATGGGGAGGGGGGGGGGAGATGTGTTTGGCCACAGGATAGCATTGCAGTGGCGGTGCGTCCAGAGTGGGCGCTGGAGCACTGCCCCCTCTCTCCTGTGCCCGTCCCTCAGAACAATACATAGGTTCATGCCTTGCATTAACCTATGTATTGTCTATGCCGCCCACTATTCAGGTGGATGGCCCCCTGTTAAGCGACCGACATATGAAGAACTGCGGCATTTATGGGCCTAAAATTGCATATCAAAAACAGTAAGGAAAATTGTCTTGCACATTACAGCCTGAGGGATGTAATTGGCTGCTGAAAAGTTAAATAGGGGACGCAGGGGGGGGGGGCATTCCTTGGGTAAACGCTGACAGGCTGCTCTGCCAATCATGTTCACCAAGTCTGTTTAATGGTAACATGATTGGCTGATGCAACATCAAGGGAAGGAGAAGACATCAAGGACAGAAGAAGGATGGCGCTGACCACAAGAAGGTAAGTGCAGGGCTGGGGGGGAACTGGCTGCATTGGAGGGGACAAAATGGCTGCATTAGAGGGAACAAGATGGCTGCATTGGAGGGAACAAATGGGGGCGTTTAATAGGCACCAGAGCAAAAAAGGAGGAAGTTTATTTCCTAAATTGGGGTTTGAACCCCCAAACATTTGGAGCAACAGGCGCCCCTGCTGGAAAGGTTAGTGAAGGGAAATATGCATGAAGGAGAAAAAAGGGGCAATCTAAAGCTTCCAGCATGCATGAGGACAAAGGGGACATTCTCAGCATATTACAATCATGGTAATTAGGGAAGGATGAAAGAAATACAATACATTAGCATACATGTAATACATAAAATGTGATGTTAATGGAGAAAACTTACCCTAATATAGTCCTCCTGCAGGACTTGTATAATGGCAGAACAGGTGTCTGGGATTATGAGGCCCAGAGCCTGGGGGGAGATGCCTGTCGTGAACTTCAAGTCCTGAAGACTTCTCCCAAAGCCAACAGTTCCTGAAAAACGGGGTCAGACATCCGCAGAAAATTCCTGTAGTCCTCAGGATTATTCTCGACGATCTCCCGCAGCAGAGGCATGTGGCAGAATTGGTCCCGCTGGAGCAACCAATTCTTGGTCCATGAACTCCTCCTCACACCATTCATGGACTGGTCTTGGTCCAAAACAAGCAGACCAACACCAAGCGCACGCACAGCACGAACTCGACGACGAGAACGTCCAGGCGACATGGCTAGGAAACGGTCGTCTTATCAGAACGTACAGAACAGAACACACTTTAGAACAGCAAGGCCTATGAATAACGAACTGAAAATCAGAAACGAACAGGCAAGAACGCACTGTAAAACAGATACGACCTGCCTAGACGCCCTGAAAGTCAAGATATGAACCCACAAGCACAAACTGAACCGCAGAAAACGTTCTGAAAAGTACGAAGACTGAAAAGCGCGAATCGTCTCTTCCCAAACTTTTACTTCACACGCGGTAACACGAGATCAGCAGAAGCAGCCCAAGGGGTGGCGCCAAGAAAAAAGATCTTCCCCTTTATAGTGCCGTCGTACGTGCTGGACGTGAGCGCGGAGAACAACGAGGAAATTGGGAAATGTCAGTGTGTACGCATGGAAAGCTTGACGAGAAAATCGACAAGCTTAACAAGAATCTCGTCGAAAAAAACGACGTGTTTTTTACGACGAGAAACTCGGTCGTGTGTACGAGGCTTTACTCTCCGGGCCCCGGCTACTACTGGGTGGGGAGCGGAGAAAGATCACTCCGCCAGGGAAGGCAAGGAGATAAGCAGGCAGGCGGCTGGCCGGGACTTGAGCCAAGGCAGAAGAACATGCGAGCGGAGCTGAATGGGCACCCGAAACTGAAGAAATATTCCCTCCGCTCCGACCAGCACATGATCATCAGAAAGGGGCAAAGATAATGGAAAAAATACACCCCCTAAGCTAGTAGGAGCGGCGGAGCGGGGGGTGTAATTCAGAATTTTTTATTTATTCTGCACTGACTGTCTTTAAAATTGTCCCAGCCCCTGTTCAAATCCAATCTGGGGACAAAACTGGGGACAGACTTGGTCCGGGGACAGTGACTTCAATCCGGGGACTGTCCCCGGAAACTGGGGATGTCTGGTCACCCTACTTTAGCAGCAGCTGTGATATTCATTTACCACCAAAGAGGACCAAGTGAGAAAATCTAACTGAAGATCCTTTTTGAAGCATGTGAATGTTCGGGTGACTGGTTGTTTTTTAATTGGTCCATTGAATGTTTGATCTCTCTTTCAATAATCTTTCCTTCAGTTCCTGGTAGGTAAAGTTCTATCCTTCTCCACCTCTCTCTTTTAGCCAGACGGGCTAATAGAAGGGGTCAGAGGAGATGCTAAGTAATATTTATTTTCCACGAGAAGCGTGTGTAATTAGTGCATGCCACAATAGTTTCCATTCAGCCAGCTCTGCACATCCGGCCATTAGGCTTGCAATATAAGAAGAATAGATCTCAGGAATGTTGACAGTTCTCGTGAAATAAACAAAAATTCTGTTCTCGAAAATGCTGGGAGGGTTTGATGTCAGAACGTGTAAGGGAAGGCCACCTGCAGAACAGAGATCAAAACTAATTACCTTTTTCCCCATCATCATTATTGAGTCGGTTAGTTTCAGATCTGGTACTACAAACAAAGCAAAAGGAAAAAGAAAAAAAAAGAAGTTGTTATACTGACAAGTTCCAGATGTGCAGAACACGTTTTCGCCTCGAGCTAGACTTTATCTTTACTAATTGCCATTATTTTAACACCGATAAAGCATATATAGTATCTCTTAATAGCCAAAACTAAGGATAAAGCTACACAAGTAAAATCTGAATGTATCCCCGCCAACCTGTTTAACAAAAACATGCTAACAGAGCAGCAAAACCATACATTCAATGGTTAAATTGGGAATTAAAAGTGTTACTAAACCCAACAGTAAAATCAGTCTGTATACACTATCATAGGCGTGCGCACATAGTGTGCCGGGTGTGCCTGGGCACACCCTAATCACCCCATGTGCATTAGCAATATCCAGAGGTGGCACCAGGTGGGTGGTTGGGGTGCCAGTGGCCAGTGTAAATGCCCCCATTATATTAAAGGCTAGGTTCAACTGTAGGAACACATTACATCTATACTTAGGATTTAAGTTAATATGCTCCCAATCAACTGTCTCCCACCATCAGAGCCTCCCCCTGAGACAGCAGGTGGCGTTCATGTGTTCAGGTGGCCTTCACTTCTCACTTTGGTGGCGGGATCTTCACTTACTGTTTGAATAATACCTACCAGTTTCATTGGATATTTTCTCTGTGGAACTTTTATCATCTAATTATAGAGGGAAGACCCACTACATTTTCAATTATTCGCTCTTCACGTGCACTTATGAACTTTATTTGTCTATCTGTGCTGTTTACTTGTGTTTTTGATACTTTTTTCACTTATTTAATCCACTGTATAGACATACACAGTTTTTTTCCAGCGCTACACTATTTTGTATACCCATTTTTGTTTGTACCTTATATCAAGGTTTTTTTTGGTGTTAGCAGCAGGTTTTCCTTAAGGGACTCATTCATTCATTTATCACTTCACATTATTTTGTACCTAGCGCAAATTTTTCTTTTTATAACCACTGGCGTTCATGTGTGTTTGAGCTTTGGGGTGCACACCCTAATGCAATAGGCTGCGCACACCTATGTACACTATATTGTCAAAAGTATTGGGACACCCGCTTTTACACGCACATGAACTTTATTGGCATCTCAGTCTGAAGCCCTGTACACACGGCCGAGAATCTCGTCAGGGAAAAACCCGTCGTTTTTCCTGACGAGATTCTTGACAAGGATCTTGTCCCGGCCGAGTGTACACACATACCTTTTCAAATGAACCGCCGTTCTTTTGAATGACACGAACGCGGTGACGTCATCTACTACGACGAGCGTGCGCTCGTTACATTCGATGCAGTCGCCGCCATCTTGCTACACCCTACCTATGCCTAGGAAGCTACCACGCATGCGTCAAAGTCATTTCGAGCATGCACGGGTTTCCTCGGCGACAGGTAAGTGTACACACATTCGGGTTTCTCGTCGGGAAACAGGCCGACGAGAATCCCGACGAGAAAAAAGAAAGCAGGTCTTCTTTTTTTCTCGTCGAGATTCTGGTCAGTTTTCCTGACGAGAAACCTGAAAGCCGCGTACACACGACCGGTTTTCTCAGCAAGAAAGCTCTGCAAGCAGTTTTCTTGTCGGTTCTTGCAGAGAAAACCGGCCGTGTGTACGAGGCTTGAGTCCGTAGGGTTCAATATTGAGTTGGCCCACCATTTGCAGCTATAACAGCTTCAACTCTGCTGGGAATGCCGTCCACAAGGTTTAGGAGTGTGTCTATGGGAATGTTTGAATGTTTGCTCCCAACTGTCCCTGATTTCGAGGGACTGTCCCTGATTTGGAGCAATATCCCTCTGTCTCTCTTTCCTCCTCATTTGTCCCTCATTTTGGTCTGATCTGTATGGCTGCATATAAAATGAACTTTTTATCATTCAAAAAGCATTTCCCAGCACTAAACTTTTCATCCAAATTCTAAATTGCTGCATTTGTAAATTTTAAAAGCCAATATAAAGGAATAGTAGCAGTAAAAAAAAAGCCCTTGTGGATTTAATTACTATTTTTTATTGGTAAATTCTCCTTTAAGGGGGTGTGGCAGGGGCGTGTCCTATGCCTACATACGTTTGGTAGTAGGTGTCCCTCATTCCCATCTCAAAATGTTGGGAGGTATGGGTCAGGCACTGATGTTGGATGAGAAGGCCTGGCTCGCAGTCGCCACTCTAATTCATCCCAAAGGTGTTAAGATGCAGGCCAGTCAAGTTCCTCCACCCCAAACTCCCTCATTCATGTCTTTATGGACCTTTCTTTGTGCACTGGTGCGAAGTCATGTTGGAACAGGAAGGGGCCATCCCCAAACTGTTCCCAAAAAGTGAGGATCCGGCAGAGTCAGTGTTCTCCCCTGCTTGTCCACAGTAGTGATGAAGTAAACGTGGTCATCCCTTCCAGGTCGGCAGATAACCAGGATGTACACACGATCGAATTTCCTATGGACTTTAAACCGATGGATTTTTCCATCGGTAATCCGATGAAGCTGACTTCCATCAGTCTTGCCCACACACCATCAGTCAAAAAACCGACCGTCCCAAATGCCGTGACGTAAAATACTCCGACAAGCCGAGAAAAATGAAGTTCAATACTTCTGAGCATGCATCTACTTGATTCTGAGCATGCGTGGGTTTTGCTCCGATGGAGTTCCCCACAGACGAGCGGAATTTGCTATCGTTTTTTTCCCCATCGGATAAATTGAAAACGTTCTATTTTTTCTCACAGATGGAAAAAAGACCGATGGGGCCCATACACGATCGGTTTGTCCGATGAGAAAAGTCCATCGGACTGTTTTCATCGGTAAAACCGATTGTGTGTACACGGCATAAAAGGGAGGGTCAAGTGATACAAAAGGTAATAGCTGTGGGGGATGGGCTGATGGAGAAGATAAAAGTACAGTTGTTGGGTGGAGGCAGGATAGGCTTCTCTGAAGAGAAACGTTTTCAGGGATCACCTAAAAGTGGATTGGATAGAATAGATAGTAGAAACACACTGACACTAATTTAAAACAAAATCCTGTCCAAAAAATACTGACCCTGACCAACATAGTTTACTGGGCTTCAGTTAAGAATGAACACCGGAGCAATCGGTGCAGATCACTCACTGTGTACCTTCATTCATCCATCCAGAAACATGCCCTGCAGCAGCCAGTTGACAGCACTGCAGGGGAGAGACAGGGGACGCCAAAGAGAAGGGGGGGGGGGATCGGCACCGCACAAGCACACCCAGCACACCCTGTGTGCACACGCCTATGACCCTGAATTAAAATAACTCCTAACCGCTACAAAGGTCTAGCAGCTACAGAAAGCTGCTAGACCTTGAGGTTATTGTCCATAAAACATGCTTGGCTAGTTGCCAATTATTATCCTTCACGTCATTTTTCTATCAATGATCCTTATTGTTTAAAGAATTTCTTGATCTATCTCTACAGACAGAAAAGTGGATATTTAGTCAACTTCGTTTTAGATGAAACTCTAAAATAATAAACCGTGCCTGTGACTCAATAATCAGGTGCCGGATCTACAACCCGACAGCTTCATTCTTTCACATTTTATTCTTCATTTTGGAACAACTAAATTTAGATAAATTGAGACAAGCCTCCCTTTATCCCATTTCCATGGTAATAAGATACGATTATTCATTCTCATGTCTCCGTTCAGTACAATCTGAAACAGTTTATCTATTTTTGTCAACAGATCCTCTTCGATGGGAAACATTTTGATTTGCGATGAGTGCGGGAGAATGATTTGAAATAATAACAGCTCTTCAATTACTACGGTGGGGGAAATAATTATTTGCTCCCCTGCAGATTTTGTAAGTTTGCCCACTTACAAAGAAATGAAGGGTCTCTAATTTTTTATCCTAGGTGTACTTTAACCACTTCCATACTGGGCACCTTCCTGCCCAGACCAATTTTCAACTTTCTGCGCTGTTGCACTTTGAATGACAATTGCGCGGTCATGCTACACTGTACCCAAACTAAATTTTTATCATTTTGTTCCCACAAATAGAGCTTTCTTTTGGTGGTATTTGATCACCTCTGCGATTTTTATTTTCTGCTAATTTTTTTTTTTAAAAAGACAGAAAATGTTGAAAAAAATATGTTTTTTTTGTTTCAGTTACAAAACTTTGTAAATAAGTAAGTTTTCTCCTGCACTGATGGGCACCGATGAGGTGGCACTGATGGGCACCGATGAGGTGGCACTGATGGGCACCGATAGGCGGCACGGATGGGCACCGATAGACAGCACGGATGGGCACAGATAGGCGGCACGGATGGGCACAGATAGGCGGCACGGATAGGCGACACGGATGGGCACTGATAGGCGGCATGGATGGGCACTGATAGGTGGCACGGATGGGCATGGATGGGCACTGATAGGTGGCATGGATGGTCACTGATAGGTGGCACTGTACTGTGGCACTGTACTGTAATGTGTTGTACTAATGGATGCCAATCAGTGCCAAACAATAATGCCTGCCAATCAGTGGTGCCCATTGTGGGCACTGATTGGCATCCATTGTGGGCACTGATTGGCATCCATTAGCCATTTCTAATTGGCATCCCTGGTGGTCTAGGGTGGCATACCTTAAGATGGGCATCCCTGGTGGTCTGGTGGCATCCCTTGTGGTCCAGTGTGGGCATCCTCGGGGTGGCTGCGCTGATAATGGATCAGCACAAACCCCCCCTGTCAGAGAAGCAGCCGATCGGCTCTCCTTTACTCGCGTCTGACAGACGCGAGTGAGGAAAAGCCGATGACCGGCTTTTCCTGTTTACATCGTGATCAGCCGTGATTGGACATGGCTGATCACGTGGTAAAGCGTCTCCGTCGGAGACTCTTTACCTAAATCGGTGTTTCGGGGTGTCAGACTTACATCACGCAACAACAATCGCCGCGAAGCGCGCCTCCGGGGGCGCGCAGCGGCTCAATATCCTGAAGACGTCATATAACGTCCAGTCAGGATATTGAAACCCCTTTGCCGCCGTCAATTTGCTATAGGGCGGGCGTCAAGTGGTTAAATAACAGAGACAGAATATCAACCAAAAATCCAGAAAAATCACATGATACAAATGTTATAAATTGAGTTTCACTTCAATGAGTAAAATAAGCATTTGATCCCCAAGCAAAACATGACTTAGTACTTGGTGAAGAAACCCTTGTTGGCAAGCACAGAGGTCAGACGTTTCTTGTAGTTGGTGACCAGGTTTGCACACATCTCAGGAGGGATTTTGGTCCACTCTTTTTTTACAGATCTTCTCTAAATCCTTAAAGCGGAGGTTCCGCGGTCCATAATTATTATTATTTTTTTATCTCCATTCAATGTGACTAATGCTATATTGTTATTACTCACTTGTCCTGCGCTAAAACACATCCCCTGTCCATTTTCGGAATAAAGAAACACTTTATTATCACTTTAGAATCACTTCCTTGTTTTTTCATCTTGCTTGTGGGCATCTTGAAGCCCACAAGCATAGTCTTCCGGGTAGCGGTGAATGCGCGTCTCCCGGGATTCTCAACTGAATCACGCGCATGTGCAGTGTTGACAGCGAGCAGCGCGGTCAACACTTCCTGGTTGCCATCACAACGGGCGTCAACATGAAAAGTACACGCCCCGTTGTGATGGCATTCACAAATAAACTGCAGGGACAGCTCAGAACACTCTCCCTGGACAATCAGCTGTGCAGGTAAAGTATTTTTCTCACTCTGGCATGAGGGCATTCTAAATCTAAATCTAAATTCTAAATCTAAAGGTGTTTAATGGCAAAATTTACCTGTGTGCCCTTATTTAAAATGGCGGAATTAGATCCGCCCTCGTCACGTGACCGGGTATTTGAGTCAAGTGACGAGTGAAATCTCGAGTGATTACACTGGACGGCGTCTACTGGGAAGCATGACACTTTGCTCCCAGGAGACAGTGCGCCGACATCCCAGCAGACATAGCGCCGCCGGGCAAAACCAGGAAGTTCTACACAATTCCGAAAATTTTAGTAATTTACAGCATCTAAAACAAAAAAAGGTTAGTGACCTGTTATTGTAAATAGCACTAGGATCTTGGGAATAGAAAGTCTAAATTTAGGGTGAACCTCCGCTTTAAGGTTTCTTGGCTGTCTCTTGGCAACTCAAATTTCAGCTTCCTCTAGACATGTGCAATTCGTTTAGTTACGAATTCGTTATTCGTCAAAATTCGTTATATTCGTTGATTCGTAAACATACGAATAAACGAACGGTTTGATAAAATTACAAACGAACAACGAATTATCGAAAAGAACGAATATGGAAAACAACGAAAATACAAATTTAGTAAATTTGAAACAGCCAAAATACGAAAAAGTAAAACACGAAAACATAAAAAAAAACGAATGTACCGAACAAAGATCAAAAAATTACGAAAATCAAAATTAACGAAAACGCAAAATTGCGAATATTCGGAAAGCGTAAAACGAAAATAACGAACAAAGATCCATATTAACGAAAATCAAAATGAACGAAAAAAAAAATTACGAATCTTTGAAAAACGGAAATCAAAACAACGAAAATTCGAAAAAATTTAAATTCTATTTCGTTAGTTCTGAATTAGTTCTGGACGTTGGCCAATGGCCAATAAGCTTGTCCCTTCCCCTGAAGAGGTTGTCTCTTCCCCCAATGAGCTTGTTTCTTATTCCCTTGTGTGTTTTTCTGTGTTAGACTGCAGTGCATTCCATCCACAGTCCAGATAGGTTGTGGTTGGGTAGGTTGCACTGTTCTGTTGGATTTGTGAGTAAAGTTTTGACTTGTGAGAGAGAAATTCTTTGTTTCTTAACCAATTGCCGCCCGCCCTATTGCAAAATGACGGCGGCAAAGTGGTTTCAATGACCTGACTGGGCGTCATATGACGTCTTCAGGATATTGAGCAGCTGCGAGCCCCCGGGGGCGCGCATAGTGGTGATCGTTGTTGCGGGATGTCAGTCTGACACCCCGCAACACCGATCTAGGTAAAGAGTCTCCGACGGAGACTCTTTACCACGTGATCAGCCGTGTCCAATCACGGCTGATCACGATGTAAACAGGAAAAGCCGGTGACCGGTGTCAGACGCGAGTAGAGGAGAGCCGATCGGCTGCTCCTCTGACAGGGGGGGGTTTGTGCTGATTGATTATCAGCGCAGCCCCCCCAGGATGCCCACACTGGACCACCAGGGATGCCACCAGACCACCAGGGATGCCCACCATAAGGTATGCCACCCTAGACCACCAGGGATGCCAATTAGAAATGCCTAATGGATGCCAATCAGTGCCCACAATGGATGCCAATCAGTGCCCACAATGGGCACCACTGATTGGCAGGCATTATTGTTTGGCACTGATTGGCATCCATTAGTACAACACATTACAGTACAGTGCCACCTATCGGTGCCCATCCATGCCACCTATCAGTGCCCATCCATGCCCATCCGTGCCACCTATCAGTGCCCATCCATGCCGCCTATCAGTGCCCATCCGTGTTGCCTATCCGTGCTGCCTATCCGTGCCCATCCGTGCTGCCTATCTGTGCCCATCCATGCCACTTATCTGTGCCCAACCGTGCCACCTATCTGTGCCCATCTATGCTGCCTATCTGTGCCCATCCGTGCCGCCTATCTGTGCCCATCCGTGCCGCCTATCGGTGCCCATCCGTGCCACCTATTGGTGCCCATCCGTGCCGCCTATAGGTGCCCATCAGTGCCACCTCATCGGTGCCCATCAGTGCCGCCTCATCGGTGCCCATCAGTGCCACCTTATCAGTGCCTGTCAGTGCAGCCCCATCAGTGCCCATCAGTGAAGGAGAAAACGTACTTATTTACAAAGTTTTGTAACTGAAACAAAAAAATAACTTTTTTTTTTTAATTTTCGGTCATTTTAAAAAAAAAATTGCAGAAAATAAAAATCGAAGAGGTGATCAAATACCACCAAAAGAAAGCTCTATTTGTGGGGAAAAAATTATAAAAATTTAGTTTGGGTACAGTGTAGCATGACCGCGCAATTGTCATTTAAAGTGCAACAGCGCAGAAAGCTGAAAATTGGTCTGAGCAGGAAGGTGTATAAGTGCCCTGTATGGAAGTGGTTAAGCATACTCTGTCTAGATTCTAATTTCTATATTTGTATTTTGTAATATCTCTGACATATTTTTGTTTTCTCCTATTCTGACACATTATGTAAAATTACGAATTATGCCCCGATTACTAAATCTACGAAAACAATGTTGCGAAAGTAGGAATAAATGAGCCAGTCAATCTCACGAAAGTACGAATTACAAAATTACGACGAGTAGCGTTTTGAATAAACGGAAAATGTATTCTAACGAAAGTACGAATGTAATTAAATCTACAAAAGTACGATTTTCCAATCAACGGAAATTAGACACGAAAATACGAATCATTGCAAATCAACGAAAATATCGTTCTTACGAAAATACGAACGCGGCCGAATATAAAATATAACGTAAATACGAATTTCGAATCAACGAAAATTAGACTAACGGAAAAACGAATCAACAGAAAAATAACCCTTATGGAAATACGAAAGAGTCCGAATTCGATAACCCACGTCTTACGAAATTACGAATCAACGGAAACGCACAGAAACGAAACCAAACTAAACAAATTTTTATGTTGTGCACGTGTCTAGCTTCTTCCATAAATGTTCTGTTGGATTAAGGTTTGGAGTCTAGCTAGACCACTCCATAACCTTACTGACCTTCTTCTCGAGCCACAGTATGTTTATGGTCATTGTCATGCTGGAAGTCCCATCCACGACCCATTTTCAGTGTTCTGGCTGAGGGAAGAAGGTTCTCATCCAACATTTTACAATACATGGCCCCGTCTCTATTGGCCCCTCAATGCGGCAAAGTCGGCCTGTACCTTTAGCAGAGAAACAGCCCCAAAGCATAATGTTTCCACCTCTGTGCTTGACTATAGGGATTGTGTTTTTAGGGTCATAGTCAGCATTTTTTTCCCTCCAAACATGAGTCGAGTTTATGCCAAAACGCTCAATTTTGGTCTCATCTGACCACAGCACTTTCTGCCAATCCTTCTCAGAATCATTTAGCTGTTCATTGGCAAACTTCAGGCTTGCAAGTGCTGCAGGATTTCAATCCATGGTGGCGTATTGTGTTACCAATGGTTTGTTTGGTGACTGTGGTCCCAACTGCCTTGAGATCATTAACAAGCTCCTCCTGTATACAGTGCCTTGAAAAAGTATTCATACTCCTTGAAATTTTCCACATTTTGTCATGTTGCAACCAAAAACGTAAATGTATTTTATTGGGATTTTATGTGATAGACCAACACACAGTGGCACCTAACTGTGAAGTGAAAGGAAAATGATAAACAGTTTTTATTTTTTTTTTACAAATAAAAAAAGAAAAGTGTGGGGTACATTTATATTCAGCCCCACTGAGTCAATACTTTGAAGAACCACCTTTCGCTGCAATTACAGCTGCAAGTCTTTTTGGGGATGTCTCTACCAGCTTTGCACATCTAGAGAGGAACATTTTTGCCCGTTCTTCTTTACAAACCAGCTCAAGCTCTGTCAGATTGGATGGAGAGCGTCTGTGATCAGCAGTTTTCAAGTCCTGCCACAGATTCTCAATAGGATTTAGGTCAGGACTGTGACTGGGCCAATCTAACACATGAATATGCTGTGATCTAAACCATTCCATTGCAGCTCTGGCTGTATGTTTAGGGTCGTTGCCCTGCTGGAAGGTGAACCTCTGCCCGAGTCTCAAGCCTTTTGCAGACTCTAACAGGTTTTCTTCTAAGATTGCCCTGTATTTGGCTAAATCCATCTTCCCATCAACTCTGACCAGCTTCCCTGTCCCAGCTTCCCAACAACATGATTTTGCCACCACCATGTTTCACGGTGGGGATGGTGTGTTCAGGGTGATGTGCAGTGTTAGTTTTCCAACACACATAGCATATTTCTTTTGGGCCAAAAAGTTCAATTTTGGTCTCATCTGACCAGAGCGCCTTCTTCCACATGTTTGCTGTGTCCCCCACATGGCTTCTCGCAAACTGCAAACGGGACTTCTTATGGCTTTCTTTCAACAATGGCTTTCTTCTTGCCACTCTTTCATAAAGGGCAGATTTGTGGAGAGCACGACTAATAGTTGTCCTCAGATTCTCCCACCTGAGCTGTGGATCTCTGCAGCTCCTCCAGAGTTACCATGGGCCTATAGGATGCTTCTCCTTGCCCAGCCTATCAGTTTAGGTGGACGGCCATGTCTTGGTAGGTTTGCAGTTGTGCCATACTCTTTCCATTTTCGGATGATGGATTGAACAAAGATGTTCAAAGCTTGGAATATTTTTTTTTTTATAACCCAACCCTGCTTTAAACTTCTCCACAACTTTATCCCTGACCTGTCTGGTGTGTTCCTTGTTTATTAATTAGGTGACTTCTGAAGGCAATTGGTTCCACCAGCTTTTAGTTAGGCGTATCAGAGTAAAAGGGGGCTTTATACAAATGCACCCCACACTTTTCAAATATTTATTTGTAAATAATTTGAAAAAACATTTATCATTGTCCTTCCACTTCACAATTATGTGCCACTTTGTGTTGGTCTATCACATAAAATCCCAATAAAATACATTTACGTTTTTGGTTGTAACATGACAAAATGTGGAAAATTTCCAGTGGTATGAATACTTTTTCAAGGCACTGTAGTTCTGGGCGGATTCCTCACTTTTCTCATGGTCATCCTTAGCCCGTGAGGCAAAATCTTGCATGGAGCTTCAGACAGATCTCTCCAAGCTTCTTGCTGATGGTCTTGTAGCCCATTCCAGCCTTGTGCAGGTCTACAGTTTTGTCCTTGACATCCCATGACAGCTCTTTGGTCTTCCCCATGATAGTGAGTTTTGAATGGAAGAAAGAGATTCTGTGGACAGGTGTCTTATATACACATAATGAGTTGTCGGTAGAAGCACCTTCCTATATTGACAGGACTAATAAAAGTGATAGACAATTGGGTGATGGAGAATACCCTCAAACTTAATGGATCCAAAACGGAACTTCTTTTTCTTCACGCAAACCGAAAGACAAACTCCAGGACGACATGGACACCACCCACCATCCTTGGACAAACCATCACCCCAAACACCAAAGTCAAAAGTCTCTGAGTCATCTTTGACTCAGACATGACTATGGACGCCCAAATAGGATCAGTAGTCAGCGAATCTCACCATCTCCTCCGCCTGCTACGAAGACTCATCCCCTTTATACCGGAAGAGGACACAGCAGTAGTAGTTGGAGCAATCATCAATTCCCGACTCGACTACGCAAACTCCCTCTACCTATGACTACCCAAATACCAGATTTCTTGTCTACAAGTCGTCCAAAACACAGCAGCCAGACTGGTAATGGGAAAAAAAACAATGGGAATCAATCACACCGTCCCTGAGGACCCTCCATTGGCTGGCAGTAAAGGATCGGGTAACTTTCAAGACCCTCTGCCTCACTCACAAATGCACACAAGGAAAGGCTCCTCAATACTTATGCGAGAAAATAAAACACTACATCCCCAATCGCGTTCTCCGATCAACCAACCAAAACCTCCTCCACATCCCCAAGTCCCGCTACAAATCTAAAGGAGAATGAAGATTCGCAGTCCAAGGACCACGGCAATGGAACGCTCTACCAACGAACATCCGCATGGAAGAAAACCACCGGGCCTTCAGAAAAAAACTTAAGACCCACCTCTTCTTAATGATCAGGACGACAATAGATACAAAGCGCCTTGAGGCGATTTAGTTCGCATTTGTAGCGCTATACAATTTATGCCGTGTATACACGATCGGTTTTACCAATGAAAACAGTCCGATGGACTTTTTTCATCGGACAAACCGATCGTGTATGGGCCCCATCTGTCTTTTTTCCATCGGTGATTAAAAATAGAACATGTTTTAAATTTATCCAATGGAAAAAAAAAAAGATGGCAAATTCCGATCGTCTGTGTGGAACTCCATCGGAGAAAAAACCCACGCATGCTCAGAATCAAGTTGATGCATGCTCAGAAGCATTGAACTTAATTTACTCTTTCGTCCATGGACCGACACAGCTTCTCTATTGACAAAGTGGGTATTATCCGTTAATTAGGAGTGACTAGGCAGAAAAACTTGTAAAAAGTGTTGCATCACACCTTCTACAGTACCGCCCAGGGGGCGGACCCTCTGGGTATACCCTCTCAGTCTGCATCTTCGCAGATCAGTTTTTTTCTGTCTAGCAAGGAGTAGGACATGGCTCCCTTCGGGCCCATTGGTCCAGGGAAAAAAGATATATATATATATACTGTGAGGGGGTTAGCTCGGCAGCGGGTGTGTGTGACCCCCGGGATGGGCTCCCCACACAAAACAGGCCCAGCAAACGGAGGTTGTGGTTTTCAAAATCAAAAAGGTGCGGTTTATTTTCTATTTACAGTGACAAAACACAGCAAAGCAAAAGAAACATAACCAAAATAAATCCTGGTCAAGTTGACCTCTGACTAAACATACAGGTTTCCTAACTAACGACTGGGATCAGCCTAGTGCTGTCCTAGTCCCTAAGTCCCTGGTTTTAAATGTCCAAGCAAATAGCCACACAGGCTTTGTCTCACCGCACAGGGGTTCACTCTCCCTAGACAGTCCACACAGGTCTGGTTCCAGGCATGAGCTAACATCTAATGAAGCTGGGAGTTCTTATAGAGGCCTAAATGAGCTGACAAGCTTCAGCTGGTCTCATCAACTCCCTGTCTGCCCGACGCCCAGCCCTCTCCCTAGAGGTATGAGTCATCCATGAGCCCACTAGCCTTATACAACTCTCCACCTAGTTGTATAAGTCGGCGTAAAGCCTGAATCTGGGCGAAATATATCTACCCCCCTGGATGCAACCAGGTGACTTTACCTTCCTGCTGTCACATACCCCCCCTCTTGTTTTAACCTCGGGGTTGGAACACCAGCAATCAGGCATTCATGTACTCGAGACAAAGCATCCACATTCCCCATTTGAACGCCAGGGCGATGCTTTACTGTGAAGTTGAATTCCTGGAGGGCCAGGAACCACCTATTCACTCTTCTATTTGTTTCCTTGTTTTGAGCCATCCACTTTAACGGAGCGTGATCCGTAACCATGTCAAAGTGCCTACCTAGCAGGTAGTACCGAAGGGAATCTAGAGCCCACTTCACCGCTAAACACTCCTTTTCAACGGTGGCGTAATTTACCTCATGGGACTTCAACTTCCTGCTGAGGTAAATGACTGGGTGCTCTTCCCCGTTCCAGACCTGGGACAATACTGCTCCTAACCCCACATCTGACGCATCACTTTGTACGACAAAGTCTTTAGAGAAGTCGGGTGAGTACAACACTGGCTGGCTACATAAGGCTTGTTTCAAGAATTGGAATGCTGCCTCAGCCTCGGGGGTCCATTTAATCATGACCGACCCTTTCCCCTTCGTCAGGTTGGTTAGGGGCACAGCCTTAGAAGCAAAGTGGGGAATGAATCGCCGATAATACCCAGCGATTCCCAGAAAGGCTCGTACCTGCTTCTTGCTGTTGGGACGTGGCCAACTCTGGATGGCCTCGACTTTGTTGAGTTGGGGTTTTATTACTCCCCTCCCAATGGTGTACCCAAGATATTTGGCCTCCTCCTGCCCAATGGTACACTTCTTGGGGTTAGCCGTAAACCCCGCTTCCCGAACAGAGTCCAGGACTGCTTGCACTTTTGGCAGATGTGAGCCCCAATCTGTGCTATGGACAATTACGTCATCCAGGTAAGCCGCAGCATACTTCCGATGGGGCCTCAGCATCTGGTCCATTTTCCGCTGGAATGTGGCCGGCGCATTCTGTAACCCGAACGGCATTCTTTTATACTTTTATATTGGAACGCCCCGTCTGGGGTTACAAATGCGGTTTTCTCTTTGGCCGACTTGGCCAGGGGGATTTGCCAATACCCTTTTGTGAGGTCAAGAGTCGTCATGTATCGGGCTGTTCCCAGCCGGTCGATCAACTCATCTATACGTGGCATGGGGTAGGTGTCAAATTTTGTAACTTTGTTCAACTGACGAAAATCGTTACAAAATCGCCAGCTCCCATCCGGTTTAGGCACCAACACGATGGGACTAGACCAATCACTTTGGGACTCCTCTATCACCCCTAAGTTCAGCATTTTCTGTACTTCCTCCCGTATTGCCTCCCGTCGAGCCTCTGGGATCCGATAGGGTTTTAACTTCACCCTTTCACCGGGCGGGGTAATGATGTCATGCTCTACCCCAGATGTTTGTCCCGGCAGCTCAGAGAATACCTCCTTGTTGCGAAGCACAAACTCCTTAACCTCCTGTTGTTGGGGTTGTGACAAGGTGGCTGCTATTCCAACCTCAGGAATCACGCAACCAGTTTGAGCTGGTGACCAAGTGTCTGCGACTAGGGACTCTCTATCCCTCCAGGCTTTCAACAGATTAACGTGATAGATCTGTTCGGGCTTTCGCCTTCCTGGTTGTCTGACCTTGTAATTCACTTCGCTCACTTTTTCCATTATCTCGTAGGGGCCTTGCCATTTGGCAAGGAATTTACTTTCAACCGTAGGGACAAGTACCAATATCCTATCCCCCGGGGAAAAGGTACGGGTCTTGGCTCCACGGTTGTACACTCTCTGCTGTGCCAACTGCGCTTGGGCCAAATGTTCCTTCACGATGGGCATTACCTGTGCAATTCGATCTTGCATCAGGGCGACATGCTCAATCACACTCCTGTGGGGAGAACTCTCACTTTCCCAAGTTTCCTTGGCAATATCCAACAGCCCTCTTGGGTGTCTCCCTAGCGGACTTGATTATAGGACCTACCAAATCCATGGCGATCCTCTCAAACGGGACCTCAATGATGGGTAGAGGGACCAGCGGGCTACGGAAATGTGGCATCGGGGCCAACCTCTGACACACAGGGCAGGAGGAACAATAATTTTCTACGTCCTTCATCACCCCCGGCCAATAGAATCTCTGTAATACCCTCTCTCGGGTTTTCTCTGTCCCCAGATGACCTCCAAGAATGTGCCCATGGGCCAACTCCAACACCAACTTCCTGTAAGGTTTGGGCACCACAAGCTGCTCAACGGTTTCTTCTGCCCTTTTTGCCACCCGATACAGTAGGTCCTTCTCTACGCTGAAGTATGGGTAAGTGCAGGTATTATCTGGGTTCACTAACTCGCCATCTATTTTCACTACGTTTTCCCGTGCCTTTATTAGGGCGGGGTCTTTCAACTGTTCTGTGGCAAAGTTTTCCCTGTGAACCTCAAGATCAGAAAACTCCACAGACGGTAGGTTTTCGTCTGAGGAGGTGGGCTCCTCTCCAGTTTCTTGAGTCTCCCCTGCCAATACTGATAAGGGAAATTCCGGAGAGTCCTCACCACTCTCAGGGGAGTTCTGGCTATCACATTCCTGGTACATAGGGGCACCAGTGAGGGGCTCAGGATCATCCCACAGTTCCCAGAACTTCGGAAAATCCCTTCCCACAATGGCGTCATGCGGTAACTGAGATACTAAGCCCACTGGATGAGAGAGGGTACCTTTGGGGGTCTCGAAACACACTGTAGTCACTGGATACTCTCGGGTGTCCCCATGCACACAAATAACAGCTACCTTGCTATTCCCAGAGACCTCTGTTTTAACTAACTCAGCCTTTATCAGGGTCACAAGGCTACCTGAATCCAGCAATACCACAACATTTCTACCATTAACACACATTTTGCATAAATGTTTCTCAGTTCCTCGAATGGCAGTGCATGCGACTGTCGCACACAGCGACTGACGTCTGCCCGTCAGAAAGTCACACTGCATGGGTTCCTCCACAACCGGGCAATTGGCTGCAATATGTCCCGCTTGCCGGCAGCGGTAGCAAACGATCCTTCTTGCGGCCTCTTGAGCCGCTGATTTCCCAGGCTGTTCTCGCCAAACTTGGGGTAGAGCTCCCACCCTCTCACTCTCTCCACCCTCACCCCTTGGAATCCTCTTATCCGCCCCTGGGGATGGTCTGGTCTTAGGGTGGAAAGTCCGAGTGTCTCTGGAAGAGGCCGTCAGGTTCTCTGTAGCCAAGTATTTCTCCACACGATCCACAAGACCATCGGCCGTCTCTGGGTCTCCATGGCTTACCCACTTTTGGATGGCAGTAGGAAGAGCTCTCAAAAACCGATCCATTACAACACGTTCCACAATCTTTGGTGCGGACAAAGTCTCTGGCTGTAGCCACTTTCTGCTCAGGTGAATGAGATCATACATTTGAGACCTGGGGGGTTTTCCAAGCTGGAAAGTCCAGTTATGCACACGCTGAGCCCGGACAGCCTGGGTGACACCCAGCCTTGCCAATATTTCAGCTTTTAGCATCACATAGTCTTTTGCTTGGTTAGGCTCTAGGTCATAGTAAGCTTTCTGCGATTCACCAGTTAACAGAGGAGCCACCAGTCCAGCCCACTGCTCCTCAGGCCACTTTTCTCTTTCAGCGGTCCTTTCAAATGTGGTCAAAAATACCTCTGGATCATCCTCTCCAGTCATTTTTGTCAATAAACGACTCACCCCAAAGGACGCGGTATTAGTGGGACGGCTTTCCTCACTGGTCTGCGGACGTTGCTGCATTACTGCTTCCATCTGTTGTTGTAGTCTCTGCTCTTGCTTCTGCAACAGGTCTATGAAGCGGGCCTCAGATTGCTGCTGGGCTCGTTGCTGAGCCTCCAGACTCTGTTGCAAAGTTGCGTTTGTCTGCTGCTGGGCTGCAAGGCTCTGTTGATGAGCTTGCTGCTGGGCTGCGAAGTTCTGTTGTTGAGCTGCAAGGCTCTGTTGATGAGCTGCAAGGCTCTTTTGCAAACCTGCATTTGTCTGCTGTTGATTGGCATTTGCTAGAGCCAGCTGCTTCAGTATCTCCTCCATGCTGGCTTAAAAAAAAACTGCCACTGGTTCTCCACCAACTGTGAGGGGGTTAGCTCGGCAGCGGGTGTGTGTGACCCCCGGGATGGGCTCCCCACACAAAATAGGCCCAGCAAACGGAGGTTGTGGTTTTCAAAATCAAAAAGGTGCGGTTTATTTTCTATTTACAGTGACAAAACACAGCAAAGCAAAAGAAACATAACCAAAATAAATCCTGGTCAAGTTGACCTCTGACTAAACATACAGGTTTCCTAACTAACGACTGGGATCAGCCTAGTGCTGTCCTAGTCCCTAAGTCCCTGGTTTTAAATGTCCAAGCAAATAGCCACACAGGCTTTGTCTCACCGCACAGGGGTTCACTCTCCCTAGACAGTCCACACAGGTCTGGTTCCAGGCATGAGCTAACATCTAATGAAGCTGGGAGTTCTTATAGAGGCCTAAATGAGCTGACAAGCTTCAGCTGGTCTCATCAACTCCCTGTCTGCCCGACGCCCAGCCCTCTCCCTAGAGGTATGAGTCATCCATGAGCCCACTAGCCTTATACAACTCTCCACCTAGTTGTATAAGTCGGCGTAAAGCCTGAATCTGGGCGAAATATATCTACCCCCCTGGATGCAACCAGGTGACTTTACCTTCCTGCTGTCACAATATATATATATATATATATATATATATATATATTTTTTTTTTTTTTTTTTGCTACATTTGTTGTTTCCTGCGATCTTCGATCAACTGCCGACTGGGTGACAGGCTGGATCCTCGATCCTTGTAGTCTCCCCAGTTTCGGCCATCTAGCGTGTGCCGACCCTAGCTACGCGCTGGGTTTTCCACGACATGCCCGTCGCTCCACGGGTGGCCGGTGAGCTTATGCTCCAGGGCCTGCATCGGACCGCTCAGCTTCGGCTGACCTTACGGCCGAGTCGCAGCAGCCTGGCCGGTGAGCTTACGCTCCAAGGCTTGCATCGGACCGCTCAGCTTCGGCTGACCTTATGGCCGAGTCGCAGCAGCCTGTCCGGTGAGCGTCATGCTCCAGGGCATACATATGATCGTCCCTTCTGGGTCCAATCACAGCATGCCTGGCCAACAGTCACCTTCCGTGCGCGGACGATGATCTGTTTGGAATGTCTTCCAGCAGAATACATGCAGGATAGGTAAGTAAAACTCCCCTGCCTCGGCTGGGTGATTTAGCTGGACATTCCTGGAGAGATCAAGTAAGTGGTTGTGGCCCCTTTCTTCCCTCTCTCCCTGCCTTTCCCTCCTCCCTGGGCTTCTAGCTAAAGGTTGCTGGGTGCTGGGGGTCACCTAGGGGGTCCCACTGGAGCGGGGCTGGCTGTAACTAACATTTAAAAGAAATGTCATTTTTTTCTCACCTGTGTTTGTGTCCTTCCTCCTCCATGCTGTCGGCGGCCATTTTGAGGTGGTCCATGCCAAGTTTGGCCTCTTGTGACTGCCCGGCAGCCATCTTCCTGTGGTTCGGCCACACCCACTGGCCCCTATTAGCTGATCGGCGGCCATGTTTGTCCACCCTGTATGCAGATATTGCCGCTCGGCGGCCATCTTTTTGTGGGCTATGGCTGCTTGACCTCTATCTTCTGTCGGCGGCCATTTTCTTAGAGCCCACATTATCTTCCATACAGACGTTTTTGGCAACCATTTTTCGAGAGCCTCTGGCCTCTAGGGTGCATTACACTGGCGCTAAAATTCACACAGGAAGTGCTGATAAAAGAAGCAGACTGACACAGCAGCAGTGGGACAGCATCACAGGCGCAGCATAGCAGTACCTATCCAGGGTGGTGAGTTCTCTGGGTGACCCAGCCTCTCTGCAGCACAGGAGGGTGGCCTATTGATATCTTGCCTGGAGCCCTGTGGGTGTCAGCGTGTGGTCAGCATGGCATCTGAGCCAGATGTCTTCTCCCCTGAAACACCAGATTTAGCAGCTGGTGTCCCTGAGGTGTCTATGGACGCTATGTCGGCAATCCTAGAGGCGTTTGCTGCCAGGGTGGAAGCAGCACACGGGAATACAGGGGGTAATAAACGCCCCCGTCCCCTGCAATCTTCTGGGGATATTTCTGATGCAGAACCAGGTCCAGCTACGGCTCATGGCCCAGATTCTGATGCATCAGAGACTGCAGACCGTGACCGATCGGACAGTGAGGATGACTCCAAGTCCAGGTCAGTACGCGAGACGGCTTTGGTATCTGACCTTATTACTGCAGGGCGGGATACGCTAAAGTTGGAAAAGACTGCAGAAGTAGCAGATACTCCAGTCCCCTTTGGGTTTCGTAAACCTGCCCGCACTGCTAAGGTGTTCCCTTGTGTGTCTTATTTTGACAAACTCTTATACAAGGAATGGGAGAACCCACTGAGGGTCTTTACAGCCCCAAAGAGGTTTGCAGTACGGTACCCCTTTGAGGAGAGTTTTCTGAAGATATGGACCTCTCCCCCTATAGTGGACCCTTCGGTGTCCAGACTTAATAGAGCCACCACTATTCCAGTAGAAGGGGCTCCTGTTTTCAAGGACCCTGTGGATAAGAAGGCTGAAGCACTCGCTCGCTACCTATACTCAGTGGTAGGCTCGGCAGTACGCCCGGCATTGGCGGGGGCCCTAGTGTCTCAGACACTTACTGAATGGGCAAAATTGCTACTCCAGGGGTTAAAGGAGCGAGATGCTCCTCCTAATGAGATAACTTTGGCCGACCAGTTGGTCCAGGGCCTTAAGTTTGTCTGCGAGTCAGACATGGATACTATTCCCCTGCTGTCAAGAGCTTCGGTTTATGCAGTAGCAATACGCCGCCTGATCTGGCTAAAGGGCTGGTCTGCGGACCAGACTTCCAAGAAAGCCCTGTTGGATCTGCCTTTTAAGGGTGACAGACTTTTTGGGGCTTCTCTGGATGACATCATCAAGGATGCCACAGGAGGTAAAAGCACTTTGCTTCCCCAAACTAGCAAGGGTAAGGGACCACGCCAAGGGCAAGGGCCCTCCTTTACTGCACGTAAGTGTTTTTTTCGTCCCCTTAAGGCGACAGGGAAAAGACCCCAGGCCGATAAAGTGCCTGCCCAAGGACAGAAGCGTCCTTGGTCCCGCAGACCCAACAAGCCTGAGGACAAATCTGCGTCCACATGAATGTCCGCCCCCACCCAGCTCTCGGGTGGGGGGATGTCTTTGCAAATTCGCGACTCAGTGGACTGCTCTAGTCTCCGACAGGTGGGTTTGCGAAGTAATCTCCTCAGGCTACAAGATAGAATTTCTCTCTTGTCCACCAGACAGATTCATCACCTCCAATCTCCAGCTACTACCGACCCGTCGGGAGGCCCTGTATGGGGCGGTCCAGGGTCTACTGGAACGCGGGGTAGTTATTCCAGTTCCAGAACAGGAACGGGGTCAGGGTTTTTACTCAAATCTGTTCATTGTGCCGAAGAAGGAGGGGGTTCGTCCAATCTTGGATCTCAGAGCCCTCAATTGCTTTGTGAAGGTACAAAGATTTCGGATGGAGTCGGTTCGATCTGTAGTCACGGCTCTCCATCCAGGGGACTTTCTGGCCTCCTTGGACATCAAGGACGCATACCTGCATGTCCCCATATACTCCAGACACCAGAGGTTTCTGCGATTTGCTATCGGGAAGAACCACTACCAGTTTGTGGCCCTCCCGTTTGGCCTTGCCTCAGCACCCAGGACGTTCACCAAGGTGCTCGCTCCGATTCTGGCACTTCTAAGACAGCGGGGTATCGCTATCACAGGTTACTTGGACGACCTTCTGCTGAAGGCCCCTTCAAGCTCAGAATTAGAGGTAAGCGTGTCCATTACCTGTCAGACTCTTTGAGACTGTGGTTGGATACTAAACACGCAAAAGTCAGTATTGGTGCCGACTCAACGCCTAGTGTACCTGGGGTTGATTCTGGATTCCTCAGAGGCAAAGGTATTCCTCCCTGTGGAGAAGTTGCAGACCCTCCGGGCTGCAGTACGGCAGCTGACTTCCAGGAATTGGTCGTCACTCCGTTTTTGCATGCGAGTGTTGGGCCTCATGGTAGCCTCCTTTGAGGCGGTCCCATATGCTCAATACCACACTCGAGTGTTACAGAAGGAAGTTCTGTCCAGATAGAACAGATGCCCTTCATCTCTGGATTATCAAATCCGAGTGAGCCACCTAGTCAGGAGATCCCTGGTATGGTGGCTGACAGCACCGTCTCTAATGGCCGGGAAGTAATTTCTTCCGGTTTACTGGATAGTGATCACGACGGACGCCAGCCTTACAGGTTGGGGGGGAGTCTGGGGTGTCCAGTCAGCGCAAGGTCGCTGGACCCCAGAGGAAGCCCTCCTGCCGATCAATGTCCTGGAGATCCGGGCGATCAAGCTGTGCCTCTTCAAATGGTCTCAGAGGCTGCAAGGGCGTCCAGTCAGGATCCAGTCAGACAACGCCACAGCAGTGGCATATGTCAATCATCAGGGAGGAACAAGAAGCTCAGCTGCAGCATCGGAGATCGCTCGCATCCTGAAGTGGGCAGAGAGGAGCGTACCGGCACTGTCGGCCGTGTACATTCCGGGTGTGGAAAACTGGCAGGCGGACTATCTGAGCCGCCAGATGCTGGACCAGGGAGAATGGTCCTTACACCCGGAGGTGTTCCAACTCCTCTGCCAAAGATGGGGCACGCCAGACGTAGATCTTCTGGCTTCCCGACTCAATCAGAAGATATTGAGATTTGTGGCCCGGTCAAGAGACCCATGGGCAGACGCAACGGACGCGTTGGTAGCATCGTGGGGTCAGTATCGGCTAATCTATGCCTTCCCTCCCTTAAGGCTTCTTCCTCTTCTGCTCCGCAGAGTGGAGGCAGAGGGAATTCCAATGATCCTAATCGCTCCAGATTGGCCTCAGCGTCCTTGGTACGCCGATCTAGTACGTCTGGTAGCAGACGTCCCCTGGCGCCTACCACTACGGAAGGACCTGCTATCGCAAGGTCCCATATTCCATCCTGCTTTACAGTCATTGGCTTTAACGGCATGGCTGTTGAGAACCAGGTACTGAGAGACCGGGGCCTGTCAGACTCAGTAATCTCTACTATGAGAAGTGCTCGAAAACCGTCCTCTAGGAAGGTCTATCACCGCACTTGGAGGGCCTACATCTCCATGTGTGAGGAAATGAAATGGCATCCGCGTACCTATTTGGTTTCCAGAATCCTGCTGTTTTTACAGCATGGGGTGGACCAAAGGCTTGCCCTAAGTACGATTAAGGGACAGATATCTGCCCTGGCTGTCTTTTTTCAGCGACCCCTGGCGACTCACTCTCTCGTGAGTACATTTGTGCAGGGGGTCCGACATGTGGCCCCTCCGGTCCGTCCCCCGTTACCTCCGTGGGACTTGAACCTGGTCCTCTCGGTGCTCCAGACGGCACCGTTTGAGAATATTAGAGATATTCCCCTGTTGACACTTTCTCAGAAAGTGGTCTTTTTGGTGGCTGTTACGTCAGTTAGACGAGTCTCTGAGCTGGCAGCCTTGTCCTGCAAGGCTCCCTATTTGATTTTCCACAAGGATAAGGTGGTGCTGCGGCTGCAGCCTTCCTTTCGAAAGTCGTTTCGGCTTTTCATCTCAACAAAGACATTGTACTTCCATCCTTGTGTCCTCAGCCGTCGAATCCTAAGGAGTCGGCGTTGCATTCCTTGGACGTTGTCCGAGCTTTGAGAGTATACCTATCTGCTACTTCCCTGTTCCGGAAGTCAGACTCACTGTTTGTTTCGGTGGCTGGTCCCAAGAAGGGCCAAGCAGTCTCATCGGCCACCATCTCTAGGTGGATCCGACAGATAGTAATCCAGGCTTACGCCTTAAAGGGTCAGGCGCCCCCCCTTTCCTGTCACGGCGCATGCGACCAGGGCAATAGGTGCCTCTTGGGCTTTCCGACATCAAGCGTCTGTTTCCCAACTATGTAAAGCGGCGACTTGGTCGTCCGCTCACACTTTCACAAAATTCTACAAGGTTGATGTAGGTGCATCTTCGGATGCCTCTTTCGGCCGCAAGGTTTTGCAAGCGGCTGTTTAGAGTTGCAACTCCTCCGTTGGAGGAGTGCTGTTTTTGTGTTTTGGGGGTGAAGTTTGTTTTTATGCTGTTACCACCCCTCGTTTTTTTCTCTGACACTGCTTTGGGACGTCCCACTTTGTCAATAGAGAAGCTGTGTCGGTCCATGGACGAAAGAGTAAATAGGATTTTTTACTCACCGTAAAATCCTTTTCTCTGAGTCCATGGACCGACACAGCGCCCACCCCTCCTTTTAAGTTTGTACTGCTTTTTGACGAACTGATCTGCGAAGATGCAGACTGAGAGGGTATACCCAGAGGGTCCGCCCCCTGGGCGGGACTGTAGAAGGTGTGATGCAACACTTTTTACAAGTTTTTCTGCCTAGTCACTCCTAATTAACGGATAATACCCACTTTGTCAATAGAGAAGCTGTGTCGGTCCATGGACTCAGAGAAAATAATTTTACGGTGAGTAAAAAATCCTATTTTTCTCGGCTTGTCGGAGTGTTTTACGTCACGGTGTTTGGGACGGTGGGATTTTGGACTGATGGTGTGTAGGCAAGACTGATGGAAGTCAGCTTCATCGGAAATCCGATCGTGTGTACATGTCTTTACTCACTCACTCACTCCCTAGCAATTCACCCACTGAAAATGCATGTACATTCTCCACAGCAATTCAGTTTATGACTTCTCGTGATGTTCTCCGGAAGGCTCTCTTTGATTGAGATTGTTTATACATGTCACACCCCTTTGCTGAATAGGTTTACCATATGCAGTTGTCTGTTCTATATGTTTCTGGCCTAATTCACTGGCGAGCAGAATTTCTCTAGACACGAATACTGTCATTGTGTACAGAATGAAAGCATTTATTGTATAGACCTGCAAGATTTACTGTATATTGGTTGTATGCCATCTTTCTCTTATTAATAAAAACAAAGTGAAAGAAAATGCATGTACATTTGTTCGAGCTAAAGTTATTAGGCTGTTTTCTCTCTGGGTTGAATGCTTTTCATTGATTTAAAACAGAAAATACCGCATTTGGCCACAAGATGGCACTACGTATCATAGGAAATGCTTTTGTTACTGAGCTTCATCTAGTTGCCAAATGTTAAACATTCAAACAGTACAGGAAATAACTTAATAAAATGTGTTGTTTTTTTTGTTTTGTTTTTTGCCCCATTCCAACAAAACAAATGTTCTGTACATGCCCTTTCACTTGGAAAATTGCTATGCATTTTTTTTAATATAAATAAACCCCAATGTGCCTTTTTAACAATTTATAGATTCAGTTATATTGCTTGATTCTAAAAAGAATTATTCCAGCTCCACTGTAATAAAGGGGATGTCTTTTGTTTGTAGCCATGGCAACTGTAGACATACAGAGTGCTGAGCATATAGAGGCATTCTTCTGTATTAAAGTGGAAGTAAACCCATTGATTTAACAGTTTAAAAAAGCAGTTACATTCCCGGCATGCCCGGAAATGCTAACTGCCACATTGGATGTGCTCTCAACCAAACTGTCAAACCATCCAATGGCTGGTGTCATAACTGGTCACATGTGCAGCATCATGGCAGTTGAAGATTAAACAAAGGTCAAGATGGCAGCTTCCTTGGCTGAAAACGATAGGAGGGTTTACTTCCAGAAATGTATAAATAGAATTTCTAAAGTTTTTATATAATTGATAAATATAATAATAATAATTATTATTATTATTATATAAAATAAATAATAATAATATAAATACTAATAATAGACATACAGAGTGCTGAGCATATAGAGGCTATCTTCTGTATTAATAAATGTATAAATAGAATTTCTAAAGTTTCTTATAACTGATAAATATAATAATAATAATTTATTATTATTATTATTATTATATAAAATAAATAATAATAATATAAATAATATAAATAATAATAATAGACATACAGAGTGCTGAGCATATAGAGGCATTCTTCTGTATTAATAAATGTATAAATAGAATTTCTAAGTTTCTTATAACTGGTAAATATAATAATAATTATTTCTATTAATATTATTATTATATAAAATAAATAATAATAATAATAATATAAATAATAATAATAATAGACATACAGAGTGCTGAACATATAGAGGCATTCTTCTGTAGACTGTATTAAGAAACATATGCATATAATTTATAAGTTCTTATAATGTATACTTTTATAATAATAATAATAATTATTATTATTATTAATATTATTATTATTATATAAAATAAATAATAACAATATATAATAATAATAATAATAATAATAATAGACATACAAAGTGCTGAATGTATAGAGACATTCTTCTGTAGAGTGTATTAGGAAACATAAAAAAAGAATTGATATGTTCTCTTATTACTATTAAATTTGAAACAATAATGATAATAATTCCTATATGACACAGTGGATATGACTGATATGACCAAAGTGTGTACAAGTACAATGGGAAAACATAGGCACTAAAGTTTATAACTTATAAATATAATAATAATAATTAAAAATTAATAATATTATAGAATATAAATAATAATAATAGACATAAATTTGGCACCTTTTAGGGGGGGGGTACCTTTTCCCCACTTCCGAGGGATGGGGCCGCGGCCCTGTCTCTCTGAAGTTCGACCCCCTCCCCGTTCCTCCGCCACCAGACCAATTAGAAAGCACAGCGCGCTTCGCGCATGCACAATAGGGAACCGGCTGTGAAGCCTAAAGGCTTCACTGACGGGTTCCCTTACCAGGAATGGCGGCGGCAGCACCCCACATCGCGGGCTCCCTGGAAAGGTAAGTGTCCATATATTAAGAAGGGGTGGGCTCCTCCAGCCCATCTGCCCTTCATCTATCCAATCAGAATGCATGTGCTTCCACTGTGGACCCTCTTGTAAGTTAGAGGTAGGAACTACAGGTGACAGGGTGCCTTGTCGGGGCCTGTAGCTTACGCATGTATTTGCAAATGTGACTAAACCCGTTTTTAATGCATACTGTTAGACAGGTCAATTTGGTTGGTCGCAGGCTGGTCAGTAAGTAGAGCTTGGATTTTTACTTGGCTGCTTTTTGTCCATATATTAAAAGTCAGCAGCTGCAGTATTTGTAGCTGCTGACTTTTCAATTTCGTGGGGGGGCTGGACCTGCTCTTTAAGAAACATATCAATATATTTTATAAGTTCTTATAACTTTTATAATTTATAACAATTATAATATTAATAATAATAATAATAGACATACAAAGTGCTGAACATATAGAGGAATTATTCTGCAGACTGTATTAAGAAACATATAAATCTAATTATTATAGTTCTTATAATAATAATAATAATTATAAGACACAGTGGATATGACCGATATGACCAAAGCTTGTACAAGTACAATGGGAAAACATAGGTAATAAAGTTTATAATTTATAAATATAATAATAAAAAAATAATAATAATAATAATAATAATAATAATAATTATTATTATTATTATATAATATAAATAATAATAATATTCATAACAATAATAATAATAGACAAACGGAGTGCTGAACATATAGAGGCATTCTTTTGCAGACTGTATTAAGACACATATAAATATAATTCCTATAGTTCTTATAATTTATACATTTATAATAATAATTATTCTTATAAGACACAGTGGATATGACCAATATGACCAACACTTGTATAAGTACAATTGGAAAACATAGGTAATAAAGTTTATAACTTATAAATATAATACAAAAAATGTTTTATTATTATTAATAATAATATATAATATAATATAAAGAATAATAATAATATTAATAGACATACAGAGTGTTGAACATAAAGAGGAATTCTTCTGCAGACTGTATTAAGACACATATAAATATAATTCTTATAGTCCTTATAATTTATACATTTATTATAATAATAATTCTTATAAGACACAGTGGATATGACCGATATGACCAAAGCTTGTACAGGTACAATGGGAAAACATAGGTAATAAAGTTTATAACTTATAAATATAATATAAATAATAATAATTATTATTATTATTATTATTATTATATAATATAAATAAAAATAATAATAATAATAGACATACAGAGTGCTGAACATATAGAGGCATTCTTCTGCAGACTGCATTAAGAAACATATAAATATAATTCTTATAGTTCTTATAACGAATACATTTATAATAATAATAATAATTCTTATAAAACACAGTGGATATGACCGATATGACCAAAGCTTGTACAAGTACAATGGGAAAACATAGGCACTAAAGTTTATAACTTATAAATATAATAATAATGATAATAATTATTATTATGTCAATAATATAAATAATAATAGACATACAAAGTGCTGAACATATAGAGGCATTCTTCTGCAGACTGTATTAAGACGCAAATAAATATAATTCTTATAGTTCTTATAATTTATACATATAAGAATTATTATTCTTATTATATATGACACAGTGGATATGACCGATATGACCAAAGCTTGTACAAGTACAATGGGAAAACATAGGCACTAAAGTTCATAGTGTTTTTTTATTTTATGGTCCTTGGTTGCATCAGTAAATATGTTAGAAAATAAAAGTGAGACTGGGAAAAAATGAATATTGTTGATAAACTGCAAGGACGTCAAAAGACATGAACACATAAGCAGACATTTTTTTTTTTTTTTTTATAGACGAAGCTGGTTAGTCACTTACGGGAAAATAAGGCAATGTGATTTATACTTCCTATAGCCATCATAATTACAGTGTTTTGTGTAATTAAAACCCAGATGGAACATAGTGCAGACTACATCTTGTACATATCGCTTTATGAGAAATACATATGAAGTATTATGAAGATTTCATCTGTGTAACTGCTCAGAGCCAGCAGACGGTATGATAACAGTAGAGGCTGGGCCCACAGTCTATGGGTCGCAATACCTTAGATGCCCCTTGATTAATCCTCGATTTGACAATATCCTTCACATTATCTGTCTCGCAATGTACGCAAAAGGAATTAACAATCCAGGCAGTGCAGCTGTGAGAATAAAATATGAAACTAGTTTGTGTACTGGCAGATTTGTGAATTATGTATTCCTCCTGACATTAGGTACCCCCACAGCAAAGTGACCCGGAGCTGCCAAATGAGGTTTCCTGAAAGTGAACAAAGATTTCAACAAGTTAGTTTTTTTCACATTTGCAGTAGACAGTTTTGGTATACCTTGGGTCCCACAGAGATACCTGTAGGCAGGTGTTGGGCTGCAATATATCAGCCAGCCTCAAGGTGGCGCTGTGTCATTTCTTCAGACTGGCATTGAGGACTACATCGTCTCCTGTCATGGACTCCAGGTGGCCATCTTAGAGAGACAACATCTCTTTATTGGATGCCGAAATCCCGTGAGATTTGGGTTGCCATCTTGACACAGAAGTGTTAAAAGTGGTTGTAAACCCTTACATATACCTGTGACGGGAGTCACTTTGGGCGAGGGGCGGGGGGGCTTGTGGAACCCAGCTTACCTTGGAGAGCACTGGAATCTCCTTGTCCAGCTCCCCCGGCCCCTCCTATGTGTAAGTGACCCTGTGTCTATTAGGGGCACAGGGTCACTGAGATCCCCAGTCTGATCTGCACTAATCAGACTGACTGTACAACCACACTCGAATATTGTATGTATATATCTATATCTATATCTATATCTATATATATATATATATATATATAATGTCTCATATTCTGTTGCAGAAGCTTTACTAGATCATTTGAGGTGTGGCTGTATCCCATTGTTCTATTGTTTGTGTCTGCCTTGGGAGCAACCTATTATGGGATGTATATGTGTATGTGGATTAGCTGTGAGGAGGGAGGGGGGAATTCCTCCAACAGCTCTCTCTGCTGATAGGACAGTCTACTGATGAGAAGTTTGAATACACCTGCGTCATGCTACTGGTGAAGGTAAAGTCTACCCCGCCCTGTGTCATTATGCAAAGGAGGGGGGATTGTCCTCCGAGTGTATATCTCTGTGTGCCTCTGTTCAAATAAACAGTTCATGTTCCAGCTTTGCAGCCAAATGAGTCCTGTCTGGTTCTTGGTTGTAATATGCGGCTATAATATCTAATATCTATATTCAGAGTAGAGGAAGCGGTATATGACGGAAGCACTCAAGCGGAGTGCGACGGGGTTTCTGTGACAATATCCACTGAAGTGACTGGCCTACATCCTACATAAGTTGTACCTGTTTATCTCTTTCCCCTACAGCCTCCTAAATCACGCATTTCTCAGCTCCAGAAGGCAGGGGGCAGGAATCTGATGTCACACACGGCACAGCATAAAGCAGGGAGCTGAGTGTAATCTGAGACCTGAGTGGCGTGAGTGGACACACCCCCCTCCTCACAGTTATATAAGGAAACATGCACATTGCACAGATGAAGCTGTCAGTTCCCTTTCTTTGTGCTGGGGAGGTTAAGCCTTTTCCCGGGATTTCTGTGGTGTCGGCTTGAACTGTCAGAAGTGACTCATGCAGATAGCAGGAGGAGAGAACAGATAGGAACCACACCAGGTGTTTTGGATAGAGTAGAGTACACTCTATAGAAGGTCACGCTTTGTTCGTTTTTCGTTTCAGAGGTTTACAATCACTTTAACCAGTTCCCGACCGCCCTATAGCAGATTGACTGCTACAGGACGGCCGTTCGGTGCAGAATCACATATTGTTCTGTCTCAACTACAAAGCGAGAAAGTTCATCTCCAGGTTTAAGTAGGCCTTACACAAGCTGGTTTGATATTCATCCCTTGCATCGATACAGGCAGTTTAACTCAATGAATAAACTCACAGTTAGGACGACAGACGATGAATCCTTTCGAATGTTCCGTTTAACCACTTCCCGCCCAGTCAATAGTGAATTGACGTCCGGGAAGTGGTTGCAATATCGATACTGGACGTCATATGACGTCCTGTAGGATAATGCCTTGCGCGCGCCCGCGGGGGCGCGCAGCGCGGTGATCGGGGACGGCATGTGTCCCTCGGACACAGCGCTTCCCCGATCACGGTAAACAGCCAATTTCATTGGCTGTTTACCATGTGATCGGCTGTGTCAAAGTCACAGCCGATCACTTGTCAAAACAAACTCGGCGGCGCGCTCCGTGCGCGCCGCCACAGGCTTGCAGAGCGGGGATCGGGGAAGGCGAGTGTCCCTTGGACACAGCGCGTCCCCGATCAGAGTAAACAGCCAATGAATTGGCTGTTTACCACGTGACCGGCTGTGTCCAATCACAGCCGGTCACAAATGTAAACAAACTGCAGGAGTTACTACCTGATCCCTGCTCTCTCCTCACACACCGATCTGTGAGGAGAGAGAAGAGATCAGTAAGTTAGCTCAGTGTAGTTTGTCTACATAAGTTTACAGTGCACAACACGCCCCCCCCCCCTATAAAGAGGACCTGTCACACAGCCCAGCACATCAATCAGCCCAGCCAATCAGCCCATCTGTCAATCAGCCCATCTGTCAATCAGCCCATCTGTCAATCAGCCCATCTGTCAATCAATCAGCCCATCTGTCAATCAATCAGCCGATCTGTCAATCAATCACCCCACCTGTCAATCAATCAACCCATCTGTCAATCAATCAATCAGCCCATCTGTCAATCAATCAGCCCATCTGTCAATCATCTGTCACAGGCCCACCTCCATCGGTACCGCCATTGGCACCGCCACACAGGCTACCAGTACCGCCATCGGTACCAGTACCACCACCAGTACCGCCACCAGGCCCAGCATCTATACTGCCACACAGGCCCGCTACCAGTATCACCACTAGTGCCGCCATCGGTACCACCACCAGTACCACCACCCGTACCACCGTCGGTAGTGCCACCACCACCTGTACCACCACCTGTACCGCCATCGGTACCACCACCACCTGTACCGCCATCGGTACCACCACCACCTGTACCGCCATCGGTACCACCACCACCCATACCGCCATCGCTACCACCACCACCCGTACCGCCACCTGTACCGCCATCGGTACCGCCGCCACCACCACCACCCGTACCGCCATCGGTACCACCACCACCACCTGTACCGCCATTGGTACCACCACCACCCATACCGCCATCTGTACCACCACACAGGCCCACCACTAATACCTCCATCGGTACTACCACACAGACCGCCATCACTACCACCAGCAGTACCATTACACAGGCCCACCAATAAGCACTGCCATAATGTCCCAAAGGGTTTACACACCTGAGGAGGCATATGCCATTCTTGCCATGTCGGATGATGAGAGCAGCAGGGAGCTCCCATTATCCGATTCTGGTTCGGAATACGAGCCAGTGGAGGATAGTGGCTCAGAGTCTGAGTCCCCGGAGGAAACCGTCCCTCCCAAAAGAATGCGATCGGCACCAAGATCAGCACCAAGATCAGCACCAAGATCAGGAGAACTGCCCACCACCAGCAGCGCCATACCCCAGGAAGAGGAGCCCAGTACAAGCAATGGAAATGCACGCCCAACCCGAAGAATCCAGCCCCAATCCTACCTTCCCGATGCCCTGGCAAACCCCTTATGGTTGCCTGCCAACTCAGGATCCGCTATCATCCCCCCTTTCACCGCACAGCCAGGTGTGCAGCCCGACACTACAAATTTTTCTAAATTTGATTATTTTTGTTTATTTTTCCCGCAAGATTTGCTGCAGAATATAGTGGATCAAACGAATCTGTATGCATCCCAATTTATTGCTGCCAACCCCGATTCTTCCTACGCCCGCATGTTCCAGTGGCGGCGTCTAACATTGGAGGAATTTAAATTATTTTTGGGCCTTATGTTCAATATGGGGCTTACAAAAAAGAACGAAGTCCATTCATATTGGTCCAAACGCCCCATCCAACACATGCCCATATATTCCGCTGTCATGTCCAGGAAAAGATACGACATGATTATGCGCTTTCTCCACTTCAATGACAATTCACAGTGCCCTCCCCGAGATCATCCCAACTACGACAAATTGTACAAGATACGCCCCCTAATCAATGCCTTTTCCCAGCGATTTGAAGAAGTTTTCATCCCAGACCAAAAAATTTGTGTGGACGAGTCCCTCGTACATTTCACCGGCCGACTGCAGTTCAAGCAGTACATACCAAGCAAGAGAGCCAGGTATGGGTTAAAATTAAATAAATTATGTGATCGAGCCACTGGATACGTCTGCAAATTCAGGATCTACGAAGGCAAAGACTCCCAGCTCCAGCCCCGTGATTGCCCCACATATATTGGAACCAGTGGGAAAATTGTCTGGGAGTTGGCATACCCCCTGTTCGGAAAAGGTTACCATTTATATGTTGATAATTATTATACCAGCCTGCCCCTTTTTCGCCACCTTTACAGTAAACAAACCCCGGCCTGCGGTACCTTCAAAAAAAAAACGGAAGGGATTCCCACAAAATTTATTGACAAAAAAATTGCGACCTGGAGAATCGGCATCCATGAGGAACGAGGAGGTGTTGGCCATGAAGTGGAGGGACAAGAAAGATGTCCACATCCTCTCTACGATCCACAATGACACCATGGTGGAGATCCCAAGAAGACGCGGCTCCATTGTAAAGCCTGAATGTGTCCACGACTACAATTTGTACATGGGGGGGGTGGATTTAAACGACCAGATGCTACAGCCCTACTTATCAACCAGAAAGTCCCATTATTGGCACACAAAAGTTGCGTTTCACATGGCCCTTTTTAATTCGTTTGTCTGCTACCAAAAAGCAACTCAAAATCACCGACTCCACTACCTCCAATATATCGAAGATATCATCGATGCCCTCATTTACCAACAAGATCCCGCCCCAGGAAGCATTCGCTCTGATAGTGTGAGTCGGCTTCACGAGCGACACTATCCCTTTAGCATCCCCCCCACAGAATCTGGAAGAAGACGCCAAAAGAAATGCCGTGTATGCAGCAGAGGAGGAGTAAGAAGAGACACCAGCTATTATTGTCCCGATTGTCCCTCCCAACCTGGCCTGTGCATTGGAAATTGCTTAAAAAATTATCATACATCCATTAGTTCCCCTTATTATTAACAGACTGCCATTTCCCTATTTGCCTGCTACCATGTTACTAACTACCTTCCATGTTAATTAACTGACCCTGGCCTGTTTACCGACGATGCCTCTGCCTGCCGATTTAAACCACGTTTCTGACTTCCACGTGTACCGACCTTGGCCTGTTAATCGACCATGTTTTTGCCTGCCACTTGGACTGATCTTTTGGCCATCTACTTTTAGTACACAGGGGTCTCACATATGTGAGGGGCTTCAGAATAGCGTTCTGAGTAGAGAAAACCAGTTTTTCGTTTTCTGTGCTCCAAGAACAGGGTCTGGTTGCCCGGAGGCTTCAAAGCGATTTGGGTGGGAGAAGCCTCTACCCCTGTCCCCCTGGCCCTAAGCTTGATGGTCTTTCCTGCTGCCTGGACCAATAATTTGGCTGTGCTGACCATATTACTGCCTGTAATGACCCATGACATTATGGACCATGTTTCTTCCTGCTGCTTGGACCAATACTTTGGCTGTGTTGACCATATATCTGCCTGCTGCCTCTACTGACTTTGGACAGCATTTCTGCCGGGACACCTCTGCCTGCTACCTGGACCTGTGCTTTGGCTGTGCTCTGGCTGTGCTGACAGTATCTCTGCCTGTGCGAACTATGGACAGTATTCCTGCCTGCTGCCTAGATGATTGCTTTTGCTGTCGCTGACCTCATCCCTGCCTGCTGCCTGGACCGATGCTCTCCTCTGTGGACCACTGCATTTCTAAAACCACAGGTAATCTTTTGTTATTTGGTATGTACCTGCTATGTGTTAGATATATGAAGGGCCTTCAAAAATGTGATCGGTAGTCAGAAAATGATATGTGCAATTAATGCTGCTAGAATGCCTGGAGGTGCTACTTGGATGTTGGGCCTCTGTATGTGGCCAGGCTGTGTAAAAGTCTCAAACATGTGGTATCGCCATACTCAGGAGGAGTAGCAGAATGCATTTTGGGGTGTAATTTTTGCTATGTACATATTATGTGTTAGAAATATCTTATAAATTGACAACTTTGTGTAAAAAAAATGCATTTTAATTTTTTCTCCACATTTTCCAAAACCTTCTGGAAAAAAATGAACCGTTCAAAAGACTCATAATGCCTCATAGATTATACGTTGGGGTGTGTGATTTCAAAAATGGGGTCATTTTGTGGAAAATTCTATTGTCCTGGTGCTCCAGGGCCTTCAAAATTGTAATAGGTGGTTGAGAAAGGATATGTGCGATATATGCTTGTAGAACGCCTGAAAGTGCTACTTCAATGTTGGGCCTCTGTATATGGCCAGGCTGTGTAAAAGTCTCACACATGTGGTATCGCTATACTCAGGAGGAGTAGAAGAATGCATTTTGGGGTGTTATTTTTGCTATGTATATGCTATGCGTTAGAAATATCTTATAAATGGACAACTTTGTGTAAAAAAAAATGCATTTTCATTTTTTCTCTCAATTTTCCAAAACCTTCTGGAAAAAAATGAACCGTTCAAAAGACTCATAATGCTTCATAGATTATACGTTGGGGTGTGTGCTTTCCAAAATGGGGTCATTTTGTGGAAAATTCTATTGTCCTGGTGCTCCAGGGCCTTCAAAATTGTAATAGGTGGTTGAGAAAGGATATGTGCGATTTATGCTTGTAGAACGCCTGAAAGTGCTACTTCAATGTTGGGCCTCTGTATGTGGCCAGGCTGTGTAAAAGTCTCACACATGTGGTATCGCTACACTCAGGAGGAGTAGCAGAATGTATTTTGGGGTGTAGTTGCAATTATGCATATGCTGTGTGAGAGAAAAAAACTGTTAATATGACCAGTTTGTGTAAAAAAAAAAAAAAAAAAAATTTTTCCCAAGAATTGTGGGAAAAAAATACAACTTCAAAAAACTCACCATGCCTCTTAGTAAATACCTTGGACTGTCTACTTTCCAAAAAGGGGTAATTTTGGGGTATTTGTACTTTCCTCGCTTGTTAGTGTCTCAAGAAATGAGATATCCCTTCAGTACATCAGGCGTGATCAGATGTGATAAATTTTCCGTGATTGCCACCATAGTTTGTAGACTCTATAACTTTCACAAAGACCAAATAATATACACTAATTTGGGTTCATTTTACCAAAGATATGTAGCAGTATACATTTTGGCACAAATTTATGAAGAAAAATTACTTATTTGCAAAATTTTACAATAGAAACTAAAAAAAAGTGTTTTTTTTTTAAAAAAATTGCTGTTTTTTTGCTTATATCGCAAAAAATAAAAAACCCAGTGGCGCTTAAATACCACCAAAAGAAAGCTCTATTTGTGAGAAGAAAATGATAAAAAAATTGTTTGGATACAGTGTAGCATGACTAAGTAATTGTCATTCAAAGTGTGAGAGTACTGAAAGCTGAAAATTGGTCTGGGCGGGAAGGTGCATAAGTGCATGGTATTGAAGTGGTTAATGATGGATATTCATAGGTAGAAAAACGTTGCAGTTGTAAGCCACATGTAAGATGTTTAGCATGGAAGATATACAGGAGTAATGACCAGAATCAGGAAGTGGGGGAGATATATAAAGAACTACGGTGAGAGGAGAGTTCAGCTAGAAAGAAGGGGACAGATCTTAAAGACACAGAGCAAGAATAATCACATAGTGTAACACAACACTCCCCGTCTGAAATCTTTAGATTTCATAACCTTAAACTAATATATATATTTTCAAAAAGTCCAATACTGACGAATAGGGATGAGCTTCGTGTTCGAGTCGAACATACATCGGCTGTTCGATCGTTCGACGAAGATCAAACGATTTGGGCCGTTCGCGCCAAATTCGAGTGACGCGAACGGCCCACAATGCACTACGCCATTGCAGTGTCATCCAGGCGCTGTGATTGGCCAAGCATGCACTGTGACCCCGCATGCTTGGCCAATCACAGCGCCGGCAGCGAGGAGAGCAATGATTGGCCACAGGCAAGATGCCTGTGGCCAATTATTGCTGATGGGGTTTAGTACACGCCCCACACTATAAAAGGCCGCCAGCGCGGCGGCCTTGTGTAGTGTGTTCCGGAGCAGGGAAAGAGAAGCATAGGCAGGGACAGTGTCATTATTTTTCCTTTACTATTCCTGGATTCCTTGTGTTTAGGGACAAATAAGGATAGGTAGGGAGAGTGTCAGTGACAGTGTGCTATTCTGTGCTAATCCTTGTTTGTAGGGACAGAGAGGTACAGTGAGGGAAAGTGTCAGTGTGCTATTCTGTTCTAAAACTATTTTGCTGTTCCATATTTTCAATCCTTGAGTTTAGGGACAGAGAGGTACAGTGAGTGAAACTGACAGTGTGCTATTCTGTTCTAAACCAATTTTGCTGTTCCATATTTTCAATCCTTGAGTTGAGGGACAGAGAGGTACAGTGAGTGAAACTGACAGTGTGCTATTCTGTTCTAAACCAATTTTGCTGTTCCATATTTTCAATCCTTGAGTTGAGGGACAGAGAGGTACAGTGAGTGAAACTGACAGTGTGCTATTCTGTTCTAAACCAAATTTGCTGTTCCATATTTTCAATCCTTGAGTTGAGGGACAGAGAGGTACAGTGAGGGAAAGTGTCAGTGTGCTATTCTGTTCTAAAACTATTTTGCTGAACCATATTTTCAATCCTTGAGTTGAGGGACAGAGAGGTACAGTGAGTGAAACTGACAGTGTGCTATTCTGTTCTAAACCAATTTTGCTGTTCCATATTTTCAATCCTTGAGTTGAGGGACAGAGAGGTACAGTGAGTGAAACTGACAGTGTGCTATTCTGTTCTAAACCAATTTTGCTGTTCCATATTTTCAATCCTTGAGTTGAGGGACAGAGAGGTACAGTGAGGGAAAGTGTCAGTGTGCTATTCTGTTCTAAAACTATTTTGCTGAACCATATTTTCAATCCTTGAGTTGAGGGACAGAGAAGGACACTCGTAGAAATTATCAGTGTGCTATTCTGTGCTAAATCTTGTTTGTAGGGAGGGACAGAGTAGGACAGTGAGGGAAAGTGTCAGTGTGCTATTCTGTTCTAAAACTATTTTGCTGTTCCATATTTTCAATCCTTGTGTTGAGGGACAGAGAGGTACAGTGAGTGAAACTGACAGTGTGCTATTCTGTTCTGAACCAATTTTGCTGTTCCATATTTTCAATCCTTGAGTTGAGGGACAGAGAGGTACAGTGAGTGAAACTGACAGTGTGCTATTCTGTTCTAAACCAATTTTGCTGTTCCATATTTTCAATCCTTGAGTTGAGGGACAGAGAGGTACAGTGAGTGAAACTGACAGTGTGCTATTCTGTTCTAAACCAATTTTGCTGTTCCATATTTTCAATCCTTGAGTTGAGGGACAGAGAGGTACAGTGAGTGAAACTGACAGTGTGCTATTCTGTTCTAAACCAATTTTGCTGTTCCATATTTTCAATCCTTGAGTTGAGGGACAGAGAGGTACAGTGAGTGAAACTGACAGTGTGCTATTCTGTTCTAAACCAATTTTGCTGTTCCATATTTTCAATCCTTGAGTTGAGGGACAGAGAAGGACACTCGTAGAAATTATCAGTGTGCTATTCTGTGCTAAATCTTGTTTGTAGGGAGGGACAGAGTAGGACAGTGAGGGAAAGTGTCAGTGTGCTATTCTGTTCTAAAACTATTTTGCTGTTCCATATTTTCAATCCTTGAGTTGAGGGACAGAGAGGTACAGTGAGTGAAACTGACAGTGTGCTATTCTGTTCTAAACCAATTTTGCTGTTCCATATTTTCAATCCTTGAGTTGAGGGACAGAGAGGTACAGTGAGTGAAACTGACAGTGTGCTATTCTGTTCTAAACCAATTTTGCTGTTCCATATTTTCAATCCTTGAGTTGAGGGACAGAGAAGTACAGTGAGTGAAACTGACAGTGTGCTATTCTGTTCTAAACCAATTTTGCTGTTCCATATTTTCAATCCTTGAGTTGAGGGACAGAGAAGGACACTCGTAGAAATTATCAGTGTGCTATTCTGTGCTAAATCTTGTTTGTAGGGAGGGACAGAGTAGGACAGTGAGGGAAAGTGTCAGTGTGCTAGTCTGTTCTAAAACTATTTTGCTGTTCCATATTTTCAATCCTTGAGTTGAGGGACAGAGAGGTACAGTGAGTGAAACTGACAGTGTGCTATTCTGTTCTAAACCAATTTTGCTGTTCCATATTTTCAATCCTTGAGTTGAGGGACAGAGAGGTACAGTGAGTGAAACTGACAGTGTGCTATTCTGTTCTAAACCAATTTTGCTGTTCCATATTTTCAATCTTTGAGTTGAGGGACAGAGAGGTACAGTGAGTGAAACTGACAGTGTGCTATTCTGTTCTAAACCAATTTTGCTGTTCCATATTTTCAATCCTTGAGTTGAGGGACAGAGAGGTACAGGCAGGGGACAGTGTCAGCGTCATTGTTGCTAAGCCTCCTGCACAATATACACCTGAAGGTAGCCCTTATTGCTGTTTTTCCCATCTCCCTGCAGGCCATCCATTAAAATGTCTGGAAGGCAACCAAGGAGAGGCAGACAGTCAGGAGGCAAAAAAAGAGGGCAAGCAGGCTCTGTGTCTGGGGGCAACAGTGCTGGTCGTGTACGCGGTGCATTGTCATCAGCACATGGCCATGGGACACGCTTGTCCTTGTTTTCGGCAGCTGGACATGTTGAGCCACATCATGCCGAAGACTTGGTAGAGTGGATGACCAAGCCCACCTCATCCTCCTCATCCTCTCTCACCGAGGCTCAGGGTACTGGCAAAGCAGCTGCCAAAGCGTCCTCTTCTCTGGTATCATTATCTTCATTAGTCAATCCTTCCCTAGACCCACCATGCCCTCCTCCTGAGGAGTCCCCCGAACTGTTTGAGCACAGTGTTGGGTACATGCTCCAGGAGGATGCCCAGCGTTTGGAAGGATCTGATGATGATACCCAGCTAGAGGAAGGCAGCAGCGTGAGAGCAGAGAGAGGGGATGCTCAAGAAGGACACCAATCTGGCAGTCATGCAACAGCAGCTGCAGCATACTGCCAGATTGGCTCCAGTGATGAGGAGGGAGGGGATGATGAGGTCACTGACTCCACGTGGGTGCCTAATAGGAGAGAGGAGGAGGAGGAGGAGGAGGATGAGGAGGAGGCACATCTCCAACGAGGCAGGATGCCCTTGAGTGGCCAGCGTATGGGCAGCACACCGACGGAATCACACCGCAGAGCTCCGCCTGTGCAGGGCGCTGCCTCTGCCCGTCATTCAAAAAGTTCTTTGGTGTGGGCCTTTTTTGAGGCGAGTGCATCAGATCGCACAGCTGCTGTTTGCAACATATGTCTCAAGCGTATATCGCGTGGCCAAAACATCAGCCGCTTGGGCACCACATGCTTGATCAGACATATGTTGACCTGCCATGCAGCTCGTTGGCAAGCCTACCTTAAAGACCCACACCAAAGAACAAAGCTGACCTCTTCTTGCACCGCATCAGCTGGGATCTCCAAAACCAGTATACCTTCAGTCCTCTCTGAAACCTGCTCTGAGAGGAATGAAGGTGTAGAATTAGGTGTGTCACAGCCAAGTACTTGCGGGCACTCTGCTAGCAGTACACCGACGTCCGATTCTAGCAGGCAAATTTCCCTGCCCCAGCTGCTGGACCGTCGAAAGAAGTTCACTCCCAGCCATCCACATGCCCAGCGGTTGAATGCTAGCTTGGCTAAATTGCTAGCGCTTCAACTGCTGCCTTTTCAGTTGGTAGACTCTGCACCCTTCCGTGAGTTTGTGCAATGTGCGGTTCCTCAGTGGCAGGTTCCCAAACGCCACTTTTCGCACGGAAGGCTATTCTGGCTCTCTACAGGCATGTGGAAGGCAATGTCTTGGCCTCGCTGGACAGGGCGGTCAGCGGTAAGGTGCATATTACCGCTGACTCATGGTCCAGCAGGCATGGACAGGGACGTTACCTTTCTTTCACGGCCCATTGGGTCACTCTTTTGGCAGCTGGGAAGGATGCAGGACAAGGTGCAGTAGTGTTGGAGGTTGTTCCACCGCCACGCCTCCAAAATGCTACTACTGGTTGTGACACACCTCTCTCCTCCACCCCCTCCTCTTCTTCTTCCTCCATGGCCTCTTCCTGTGGTTTGTCCTCGGAACCAGCGGTGCTCCGTAGGCGTTCAAGGGGCTACGCAAGTACGCAGGCAAAAAGATGCCATGCCGTGCTTGCGCTGGTGTGTTTGGGGGACAGGAGCCACACTGGGGCAGAGGTCCTGTCTGCTCTGCAGGGGCAGGCCGAGAGGTGGTTGACGCCACGCCAGCTTAAGCCAGGAATGGTGGTTTGCGACAATGGCACCAACCTCCTCTCCGCCCTCCGACAGGGACAACTGACCCATGTGCCCTGTATGGCTCACGTCCTTAACCTGGTGGTGCAGCGGTTCTTGGGCAGGTACCCGGGCTTACAGGATGTCCTAAGGCAGGCCAGGAAAGTCTGTGTGCATTTCCGCAGATCTTATAATGCCAGTGCTCGCCTGGCTGAGCTTCAAAAGGAGTTGAACCTGCCCAAGAACCGCCTTATATGTGACATGCCCACCAGGTGGAACTCAACGTTGGCCATGCTGCAGCGGCTGCACACGCAGCAGAGGGCCATCAATGAGTACCTGTGCGACTACGGCACCAGGACAGGGTCAGGGGAGCTCGGGTTTTTTTCACCACGCCAGTGGGGCATGATCAGGGATGCATGCACTGTCCTGGCACCATTTGAGGAGGCCACGAGGATGGTGAGCAGTGACAGTGCATGCATCAGTGACACTGTACCTCTTGTCCACCTGTTGGAGCACACGCTGCGTGGAATAATGGACAGGGCACTTGAGGCAGAACAGAGGCAGGAAGAGGAGGACTTCCTTGCCTCTCAAGGCCCCCTTTACCCAGACAGTGTTCCTTCTGTCCCACCCATCGCACAGGAAGAGGAGGAGGAGGAGGAGGAGGAGGAGGATTGTGTCAGCATGGAGGTGGAGGCCGGCACTCAGCATCATCAGCAGCAGTCTTTTAGGGATGATTTACAGTCCCAAGAAACCAGTGGACTTGTACGTGGCTGGGAGGAGGTGGCTGCGGATCATGTCGTCCTTAGTGACCCAGAGGACTCCGGACTGAATGCCTCAGCTAACCTACGCTGCATGGCCTCCCTGATCCTGCAAAGTCTGCGGAAGGATCCTCGTATTCTTCGGATCAAGGAGAGGGACCATTACTGGCTGGCCACTCTTCTTGATCCACGGTACAAGGGTAAGGTTGCGGACCTTATCGTACCGTCGCAGAGGGAGCAGAGGATGAGACAACTCCGGGAGGCCTTGCAGAAAGGTCTGTGCAACGCGTTCCCAGAGACTGTGAGGTTACAAACTCCTGGTCCTGGACAACGAGTTGCTGAGGCTTCGGGCAGTCAAAGAAGGAGCGGTGGGGAAGGTGGCCGTCTGACCGATGCGTTCAGACAATTCTTTAGTCCGCAGCCCCAAAGTATGATCGGTTCCAGCTACCATCGCCAGCGTCTGATATACATGGTTCAGGAATACCTAGGGGCAAGGTCAGACTTGGACACCTTCCCCACCGAAAATCCTCTGGCTTACTGGGTCTTGAGGATGGATCACTGGCCAGAGCTTGCACAGTATGCAATTGAGCTACTGGCCTGTCCTGCATCCAGCGTTCTTTCAGAACGCACATTCAGTGCTGCTGGAGGATTTGTCACGGATCACAGGGTGCGCCTGTCCACCGACTCGGTTGATCGACTGACTTTCATCAAGATGAACCAGTCTTGGATCACCACCAGCTACCACACACCAGATGCTGATATAACAGACTAATTGATTTTAAAATGTCACATCCCTTCAAGACTGATGCTGATGCTGAGTGCCTGTGCTGTTATGTTGACTGGCTATCCTCCTCCTCCTCCTCAATGATACGATTAACGATGATAGCTTGGAAGATCATTTTGGTTTATGGGTGACGCCACCAGTGGCTAAGGCCCAATTTTTCAGCCCCTGTTTAACAGGGGCGTGTAATTAAAATTTTTGATGCAATACTTTGCAACAGGCCTCATTGCTGTGCTCCAAGTACAGTATCTGTGAGGGGTTGCAGTGTTGTGCCACCAGTGCCTAAGGCCCAATTTTTCAGCCCCTGTTCAACAGGGGCATGCAATTATAATTATTGATCTAATAATTCACAGCAGGGACCATTGCTGCGCCCACCAAGAGTAACTGTCAGGCCTTACAGTGTTGTGGCACCAGCACCACCATCACCACCACCACCACCACCAAAGGCCCAATTTTTCAGCCCCTGTTCAACAGGGGCATGCAATTATAATTATTGATCTAATAATTCACAGCAGGGACCATTGCTGCGCCCACCAAGAGTAACTGTCAGGCCTTACAGTGTTGTGGCACCAGCACCACCATCACCACCACCACCACCAAAAGCCCAATTTGTCAGCCCCTGTTCAACAGGGGCATGCAATTATAATTATTGATCTAATAATTCACAGCAGGGCCCATTGCTGCGCCCACCAAGAGTAACTGTCAGGCCTTACAGTGTTGTGGCACCAGCACCACCATCAAAGGCCCAATTTTTACTACCACTGATCAACAATTATATGTTATTACAATTCCTGATATAATAGTTGACAGCAGGGCGTTCCAGCACCCACCAAGAATAACTGTGAGTGCTTTCAGTGTTGTGCCAACACCAACACCTAAGGGGCCAATTTCTGCAGAGTATAAACGGAAGGTCCCTACTTTCAAACATCCAACTTACAAACTACTACTACTTGCAAACGGAAGAAGACAACAGGAAGTGAGAGGAAATCTACCCCTTGGAAGGAAAATTCTCTCCTTTAAGAATTAATATGGGAGAAAGGTGTCTCCTCTCTACTGATGCTTTATCACCAATCCTTGTTTCAATAAAAACACCACATTTCAAAAACAGTTGTCATTGGGACGCAAAGTGAGGTGAAATGTTCTGAACAGGGGCACAGACAGCAAAAAAATGTGACAGGGGTGATAACCGTTCCCTATGTTTTACAAAAAGCTAAAAAAAAGGAATTTGCCATGGAGCTCCACTTAAACAATGCAGCTGTTCAAAATTATAAACAGATTCTACATAAGAACAAACCTACAGTCCCTGTCTTGTATGCACCGCCTGTATACGGCTGTTCAGAGTATATAGGTCCTTTTTTATTTTGTGTGCGGGGTTCCCCTTAATATCCATACAAGACCCAAAGGGGCTGGTAATGGGCTGGGGTAGGGGGGGGGGGGGGTTGATGGGGTAGCTATGCCATTTTTCCTAAAGATTTTCATCCATATTACCGGGACCAGACATTGCATTAAAGCCGCAAGCATTTTTAAATGACTTTTTTCCCTTTAGAAATGTTATTTTGTGCAGGGACAGTTCTAAACACGGGAAACACGTGGCACTTCACAGGCATACTTTAGACACCCCCCAGGTACAATATTTAAAGGAATATTTGACTCTTTTTTTTTTCACTTTATGCATCATTAAAATGACTGCTCCCGGAAAACGTCCGTTTTTAAAACTTCTTTTTGCATTGATACATGTCCCCTGGTGCAGAAGCCGGGTTCCCAAACTCTGTTTCGGACAATAACATGGATAATAGTCGTTATAATTAGCACTTTAGAATCCGAACGTTCGCATCCATTGTATTTAATAGGGTTCTAATGTTCGTGCAAACTTTCGGTCCGTTCGCGGGTTCTGGTGCGAACCAAACCCGGGGGTGTTCGGCTCATCACTACTGACGAATGTCCTGGAACCTGTAATGAAAAAACATGCAACAAGCAAATAATAAACGTAAGTTCAACAGGATGAAGAACATAAAGTCACAGTATGATGTCTTCAAATAATTCCAAAGTTCTGAGTAGAACCTGTAGATGGCAGCAATGTACTCCCCGCCGTGCCAACAGCATGGCTAGTCCTTGCACAAGTCACTCACCTGGCAAAGGGAGTATTAACTCTGTAATTGGTCGACTAAAGGTTCGTGTCGATCCTCCCTTGGTTACCTTGACTTCTACCTTCCGGACTTTGTTATCGTCGCTGGGCATAACTTTAGTAATAAGACCCATAGGCCACTCATTCCGACAAACTTCCTTGTCTTTTAGAAGGATGAGGTCTCCAACCTTAAGATTCGGCTTAGATGCTTGCCATTTGTAACGACCTTGAAGGTGGTGAAGATACTTTTTCTTCCAGCAATGCCAGAACACATTGGCTAGATACTGCACCTGCTTCCATCGATGCCTGTAATGGTGTGACCGCAACTTCTGTTTTGTACTTACAGAAGTGTGGAGTGAGGTGTTCACAGTTCTTATTTCCTTATCATCTTCAGGGTTTACTAGCCCATAGGTGGTGTCAATAGGGAGTAAGTGAGAGTCCTCACGCAGAAACCTTGGAGGTGACAGCCATAGGCTGTCCTGAAGAGCAGCAGGTGACACGGCTCTGGTCCCACAGTCAGCTGGGTTGAGTTCAGTGGGAACGTGATGCCATTGACTTGGTAGAGAGAATCTCTTGATACGTTCAACCCTGTTGCTGACGTACACATAAAATTGTTTTGTTTGGTTGTTTATGTAACCAAGTACTACCTTACTGTCTGTATAGAAGGTGAAAGAATCAATTCTAGTGTCCATTTCACTTCGTATGACCTCTGCAATTTCTACTGCTAGCACGGCTGCACAAAGTTTAAGTCTTGGTATGGTATGTGCAGGCTTGGGTGTGAGTTTTGCCTTGCCTAGGACAAAACTACAGTGTGATTCTCCATTCAGTTCAGAGGTCTTCAAATAGGCTACTGCAGCAATAGCTTCAACTGATGCATCAGAGAAAATATGAATCTCTCTCTGGTTAGCAGTTGAAGTGGATCCTGGAACCAGGGCCGATCCTAGATATGGTGCGGGGGGTGCAGTTCACCCAGGTGCCACAGAGGTGGGGGCGCTGAAGCGCCAGAGTGCTCCCCTCTATTCTCCACCTCCTCTCCTTGTCCGTGCCAGTCGCCGCCGCCGATGTGTTTTTCAAACCTAAGCCCGGCGTCCCCCCCTCCCTCCTCCCTCCTCCTTCCTCCTGTCAGAGGAGGAGAGTGAAGCAGAGCTCAGAGCGGCTCTCTCTGTGTGGAGAGAGACAAGCCGCGCAATGCCGTAGCTGAGGGGGCGGTCCGTGCCTTCTCCTCCTCTCTGTGTCTTAGCTCCTGCCTGCTGCTGCTGTGATCTGTGCTCCACCCGGGCGGCGCGGCTGCACATTGTCCTCTCCTCTTCAGCTGCCGCCGGGTGTTTTTATGTATGTAATGGGGGGACTAATGGAGGGGGCCGGAGGGGGGGTTTGTCCTGGGAGGAGTCTGTACTAATAGGGGGGTTTGTCCTGGGGGGGTTTGTCTTGGAGGGGTCTGGACTAATGGGGGGGTTCTTCCTGGGGGGTCTGTATTAATGGAGGGGGGTTTGTCCTGGGGGGGAGTCTGTACTAATAGGGGGGTTTGTCCTGGGGGGGGTTTGTCTTGGAGGGGTCTGGACTAATGGGGGGGTTCTTCCTGGGGGGTCTGTATTAATGGAGGGGGGTTTGTCCTGGGGGGAGTCTGTACTAATGGAGGCGGGGTTTGTCCTGGGGGAGTCTGTACTAATGGGGGGGTTGTCCTGGAGGGGTCTGTACTAATGGAGGCGGGGTTTGTCTTGGGGGGAGTCTGTACTAATGGGGGGGTTGTCCTGGGGGGTCTGTACTAATAGAGAGGGGGGTTTGTCCTGGGGGGAGTCTGTACTAATGGAGAGGGGGGTTTGTCCTGGGGGGGTCTGTACTAATGGAGGCTGGGTTTGTCCTGGGGGGAGTCTGTACTAATGGGGGGGTTGTCCTGGGGGGTCTGTACTAATGGAGGGGGGTTTGTCCTGGGGGGAGTCTTTACTAATGGGGGGAGTCTGTACTAATGGGGGGGTTGTCCTGGAGGGGTCTGTACTAATGGAGGGGGGTTTGTCCTGGGGGGAGTCTTTACTAATGGGGGGTTTGTCCTGGGGGGTCTGTATTAATGGAGGGGGGGTTGTCCTGGGGGAGTCTGTACTAATGGGGGGTTGTCCTGGAGGGGTCTGTACTAAAGTTGGGGGGTGGTTTGTCCTGGGGCAGTCTGTACTAATGGAGGGGTGGGTTTCTCCTGGGGGGAGTCTGTACTAATGGGGGGGTTTGTCCTGGGGGGAGTCTGTACTATGGGGGGGTTGTCCTGAAGGGAGTCTGTACTATGGGGGGTTGTCCTGGAGGGGTCTGTACGAATGGAGGGGGGGTTTGTCTTGGGGGGGAGTCTTTACTAATGGGAGAGTTTGTCCTGGGGGTCTGTGCTAATGGGGGGGTTTGTCCTGGGGAGTCTGTACTAATGGAGATGGATTGGTTTGTCCTGGGGGGTCTGTACTAATGGAGGGGGTGGTTTGTCCTTGGGGGTCTGTACTGAGGGAGGGGTTTATACTTAGTGGGGAGTCTGCACTGACGGAGGGGGTCTATACTTAGTGGAGGGGGTCTGTACTGAGGGGCGACTATAGGTGGTGGAAGGGGGGTGACACCATGTTTTACCACACCGGGTGACACCAACCCTAGTGACGCCACTGCAGCTGCGGGCTCTTCTTTCCCCCCTCCCTCTCCTCCTCGCACGCAATGCTGTACTAGTGAGCGGCGCTTGCCAGCACAGCTGCCCACTATGTTTCTTCCCCCCACCTTCATATCGGCCAGGGAAGAAATAGAATAGAAAAAGGAGCAGAGAAGAGGATTGCGGGACATGTAGTTCGAGGACTGGCAGCCCCACTGTAACAAAGAAACTGCAGCCCACACAGCATGCCCAGCTGAATGGGAGAGAGAGAGAGCCAGGAGCTCAGGAAAGCTTTCAGGGAAGTGCACCCAGGACTCCAGAGGGAGTGGACAGTGCTGAGAGAACACCATCAGAGAGAGAACCCCGCTGCCCTGCGCCACCAGAGTGAAAGCCACACAGCCTGGCGCCATCCCTGGTGTAAAAAAGAATGGAGTCATTGCCAGAATACAGACCTGGGCTCTACCCAGCGGAGTCGCTATGGGCAATTCAGAGTGAGCTGACTCCTGATCAGAGGAACCGTTGTTGCTGTATCGCTGGGTCAGGTGAGAGGGCCGATCGGCCATTATCTACTAGCGTCCATAGGAACTGCAGTCTCTGACCATCTCCTGTATTATATCTCCAGTCTCTGACCATCTCCTGTAGTATGTCTGCAGTCTCTGACCATCTCCTGTAATATGTCTGCACTCTCTGACCGTATCCTGTAATATGTCTGCACTCTCTGACCATCTCCTGTACTATGATTGCAGTCTCTGACCGTCTCTTGTATCATGTCTACAGTCTCTGAGCATCTCCTGTAGTATGTCTTGGGGCACTCTCTAACAGAAGCCCTCTCTGTGTTCATCAGAGAGACTCCCCTCCAGGTCTCATTAGTGTACTCTCTTCCAGAATTTTCTTAATTGTTAAAAGATCATGGGAGGATCCTAGGGTAATGAAGACGTCTTAGGGGAGCATCTCTGTGTTTGAGTCGTTGCCCTAGAAACATTTGTAAAGGGGAGGAGTTGGTAAGATGGTGACCACGCCCATGTGGGGGCGCCAGAAATATTTCTGCACCCAGGCGTCTGTGACCCTAGGATCGGCCCTGCCTGGAACATAGCAACGGGGAATCTGAAGTTTTTCTAGTGACTTCAAAGAATATCTCCACCTTTCCCACTTGTGTTGATTCTCACTAGGCAAGGGAGTATCCCAGTCTATGTTCTCAGTAGACAACTGTCTTAGTAAAATCTTACCTTGAATGGTAACTGGAGCAAGGAAACCCAGTGGGTCATAGATGCTATTCACCACGGACAGGACTCCTCTCTTAGTGAATGGTTTGTCACAAGTTGACACTTGGAAGGTGAATTTGTCTTGCTTGATGTTCCACAACAAACCCAGACTTCGCTGTACAGGAGGCACATCTGTACCTAAGTCAAGGTTTTTTAGACTAGTGGCATAGTCCTCAGAGTGAAAGGCATTCATAAGTTCCTGGCTGTTGGATATAATCTTCTGCAGTCTAAGGTTTGCTACAGACAGCATCTCCTTTGTTCTGGTGAGAAGATCAATTGCTTCTTTAGCAGTTGGAAAGGACTTAAGTGCGTCGTCAACGTAGAAGTTTCTTTCAACAAATTGACGGGCATCAGATCCATATTCAACTTCTCCAGTCTGAGCTGTTCTCCTTAGCCCATAAGTTGCCACTGCTGGGGAAGGACTGTTACCGAAGACATGTACCTTCATGCGATAATCTATAACTTCCTTGTTGAGGTCATTGTCCTTGTGCCATAGAAACCTGAGGTAGTTTCTGTTGTCTTCTCTGACAATGAAGCAGTGAAACATCTGTTGAATGTCGGCCATTACTGCTACAGGCTCTTGTCTGAAACGAATCAAGACTCCTATTAGACTGTTGTTCAAGTTGGGTCCAGTAAGGAGCATGTTGTTACGAGAAACACCTTTGTGCTGAGCACTGGAATCAAAGACAACTCTGATTTGGTCTGGTTTGCGTGGGTGATACACGCCAAAGGATGGCAGGTACCAGCATTCTTCTCCCTCCTTTAGTGGGGGAGCAGGCTCTGCAAGATCTCTGTCAAATACATTTTGCATAAAGTCCACAAAGTGCTTTTGCATCTCTGGTTTCCTGCTTAAGTTTCGCTTTAAGGAGGAGAATCTACTGATGGCCTGCTGTAAGTTGTTAGGCAATCTCTCTCTTGGGAGACGAAAGGGTAGGGGTGCTACCCAGTTATTGGAGTGATCTTGAAAGAACTCATTGTCCATTACCTTGATGAATTCTTTGTCTTCCATTGAAGGAGCCAGTATGTCATCTTCACTGGTTGCATTAAACACTGTCGAGCCGAAGTCGCCATCATGGCAGGAGAAAGGGCTTGTGTCACCTGAGATACCATGTTGCCATTCGTGGCTGGCTATCTTCTCTTTCACCCAGTAGTGATGTGGGCATGGCTCAAAGTAAGTGTTTCGGCCATTTGGCAGAACATTTGTCTTGAATGACGAAATGTTGGTAGGTCTTTTCATTTTGCCTATGCAGACATTGCCTATGATGACCCACCCTAGATCTGTGCGCTGGGCAAATGGGGCATCTGGGGGTCCACTGACTTGTCTGTGTACCTTGTGAACTCTTAGAATATCTCTTCCTAACAGAAGAAGGATCTGAGCATCTTTGTCGAGTGGCGGTATCTCATTTGCTATTACCTTGAGGTGAGGGTGATGGAAAGCAGCAGCTGGAGTAGGGATTTCTTTCCTGTTAGCAGGTATCTGATTGCACTCAACAAGTGTAGGTAAGGGTAATTGCAAGTTACCTTTGAGAGAAGATACCATGAGTCCATGAGCCCTTCTTCCAGAAACCTCTATAGTTCCACTACAGGTACCCAAGGTGTAAGGATGAGCTTCGCCTTTTATTTCAAATAGATTGAACAATTCCGATTTTGCAAGTGATCGATTGCTCTGATCGTCTAAGATAGCATATGCCTTTAGAGACTTTTCTGGTTGATCCTTGTGGTATATGTTCACCAAGCATATCTTAGCACAGGACTTACCACAGCGGTCTTCTCCACAAACTTCAGTGCAGGATGAAGAAATGATGGTAGAATTAGGCACTTGGTCTGTATTCTCCCCGCCATGCGTTAACCTGGGAGGAGTGTTGGCAGGTTGTGCAGAGCTGGGCTCAAGAGGATGGAGGGCTTGCATATGTTCTTCAGAGCCACACTCTATGCACTTGATGGACACATTACAGTCCCTTGCAAAATGTTCTGTAGAAGCACAGCACCTGAAACATACCCTAAATGTCTTTAAAAGCTCCTTGCGCTTTTCCAGAGGCTTTTTCCTAAAGCCGATACATTTATTGAGGGGGTGTGGCTTCTTGTGTATGGGACACTCTCTGTTAGGGTTTTCAATCTTCCTACTCTGTTTGTTCGTGGCCAGAACTGTGGTAGGAGTGGGAAGGATGTCAGTCTTTTTCACGGACACTGGGCCGCTATGATTTCTATAGTTGCCCTGAAGACTGGTACTCTTAGGAAAGGGTGAGAAGAGACTGTACTCACCGTAGGAAAAACTTGGATCGTTCTTGGTCTCTGCAATTTTCCTGATGAATTCACAGAAGAAAGAGAATGGAGGGAAGGAAACCTTGTTCTCTCTTTTGTATGATGACCCTAGTGCAGTCCATTTCTCTTGCAAACCATACGGGAGCTTGGAGACAATTGGGTTTACCCCTCTTGGAGTGTCAAGGTAACTGAGTCCAGGTAGTTTTGGGTCTGTCTTGGCTAGCTGAAGCTCAAGGAGAAGGTCACTCAGTCTCTGGAACTCCTTGTTGTCCTTACCGGATATCTTTGGGAAAGTTTCCAGACGCATGAACAAAGCATTTTCTATAGCTTCTGGACTGCCATAACTTTGCTCTAGTCGCTCCCATGCAGCTGTGAGGCCTGCAGTAGGATTGTCCATGAAAACCGATCTTAATGGCTTAACACGTGCAGCAGATAGAGGACCAAGCCATTTGATCAGCAGATTCAATTCTTGATCAGCTGTAATGCCAATATTGCTGATTGTAGTTCTGAAGGCACATTTCCAACTTCGGTAGTTCTCAGGTTGGTCATCAAAACTTGTAAGACCAGTCTTTGTGAGCTCTCTGCGAAGCATGTACCTCACAAACTCTTCTGTCTCAGTTGTCTCCGCCTTTATGTGAGATGCTGTTGGCTGTATGGTGCTGATTGCGTTATCTTTGACATTGTTGTTAAAGGACACAGGGAAATATGGTGCAGCAGATGCATCCAGGTGAGTTGCTTGCTTGAAGTCAGTTGTTCCAATGGTACGTTGATTCAAGGCTGTACCGATGACTGGGGATTGATGACTTGCTTGAAGCTTGCGCTGATGCTCTGTGACGTATGAAGGCAGGCAAGGTAGGCAGGTAGGAAATGCAGTGGGGTGATTTTGAGTGCAGGAAGTTGCTGGAACCTCTTTAACTTGAAGCTGTGAAGGAGTCTCTATGTAGTCGGGAGCATTGGAGACAATGGAGTGTGCACTGCAGTGGCTTAGGACATAGTCTTTAGTGCGTTTGAGGGGGTCTTCCATATCTGCTATGTTTAGGTTAATGCTGTCTTTCTCACTTGCACCTTCGTCTGCACTGATAGCTTGCTGTAGGACCCTTAGCTTTGCCATAGCTGTGTCATGTTTACACTGTTCATTTAAGGTTTCCATTGTTGCTCTTTGACGGGCTGACTGAGCTTCCGACTCTGCTCTTTGACGTGCTGACTGCGCTTCCGACTCTGCTCTTTGACGTGCTGACAGCGCTTCCAACTCTGCTCTTTTTTCTGCATATGCCACCTGCACTTTGCTAGCTTCCACTTCAGCGCGGGCATTAATAAGTCCCTCACTGAGTGTTGAGTATCTTGAACTATGGGATCTTGACGAGTTTTTAGAACGTCTGGTGGAAACAGATCTGTGAGATGCAGTGTCCTGTAACAGCTTTATTTTTGCTTCTGCCTTTAATCTAGTTTGCTGGATAAAACTGTCTCTTTCAATATTAAGAATGTTGACACGCTTTTACTGCCTCATCGCATTTTCTGACTTCATGTTTTGTAAGACATTAGTGAATTTGATGCTGGTAAGCTGATAAAGCTCATATGAGGCAGAAAGTTGTTTAATGGCGCCCTCTAGTGTCAGTAGTTCACGTTCAACAGACACTGTATTGGCTTCAGCAAGGATTTTCTCCCAGACTAATTCCAAGCTATTTGACAATTCAGTCCTTGAAGCTTCATAATTCTCCATTACTTTCCAAGTGGGTTTAACTGAGTGTTTGGGTAACTCAGTTTCTTCAGGAACTTGTGGGGAGGTAGATGTGAGTTCACATGCAGAAGCTTGGTCACTCATGATAGCAGACTGACTGTGAAAGCAGGCAGGATCTGTGTGCTGAAATATGACACTGTGCAGATTGTCTCAGGCTATAAGGCTGCCATGTGCTGCTCTGTCCCTTCTGTCTTGCTATGAGGGCAGTAAATCTTGTCTGTTTCAGTACTGACATGCAGAAATCTTGTAATTAGGCTGTGAAACTCCGTTTTTCTACTGTTCTGTCTCAACTACAAAGCGATAAAGTTCATCTCCAGGTTGAAGTAGGCCTTACTCAAGCTGGTTTGATATTCATCCCTTGCATCGATACAGGCAGTTTAACTCAATGAATAAACTCACAGTTAGGACGACAGATGATGAATCCTTTCGAATGTTCCGTTTAATGATGGATATTCATAGATAGAAAAACGTTGCAGTTGTAAGCCACATGTAAGATGTTAGCATGGAAGATATACAGGAGTAATGACCAGAATCAGGAAGTGGAGGAGATATATAAAGAACTACGGTGAGAGAGAGAGTTCAGCTAGAAAGAAGGGGACAGATCTTAAAGACACAGAGCAAGAATAATCACATAGTGTAACACAACACATATATATATACATCATTCTGCACTTCCGCATATGGGGCACGTGCACGCTGCCTACGCCAATTCGATTAGTCACACCAGAAGCGGATCAATGGATGTCCACCGGCACCCGCTGATCGGCAAGGAGACACACTGGACGGAGATCTGCCTATGTAAACAAGACAACAACACATAAACACTGGTTAGGCGCACATTTAACCCTTTGAGGTTTAACCCCTTTTCAGTCAGTGTCATTAGTACAGTGACAGTGCATATTTTTAGAATTGATCACTGTATTAGTGTCCACGGTCTTCACAAAGTGTCATTAGTGTTAGTTGGTGTCAGATTGTCCGTCGCAATATCGCAGTTCCACTATGAGTCGACTAACGCCGCCATTACTAAAAAAATAAATAAATATAAATTCCAGTATATAAACCATAGTTGGTAGATGCTGTAACTTTTGCGTAAACCATTTAATATACACTTTTTGGGATTTTTTTTTAAACCAAAAATATGTAGCAGAATATATAATGGCCTAAACTTATGAAGAAATCTTTTTTTTTTATTAGACATGTTTTATAGCAGAAAGTATTTTTTTTGTCTTTTTTTTTTGTTTAGAAAGAAAAAAATTATGTGGTCCGTGGCACCATCAGTGATTGGCCTCCATCCGAAATTTGGACAGAAATAAAGAGAATTTGGTCAGGGGGACTTTAAATGAGGCCAATCACTAACTGGTGATTGGCCTCATTTAAAGTCCCTCTGACCAAACTCTCTTTCTTTTTTTTTTTTGTTTGTAGCGGGGTGTTCAGTTTAAGGGAAGTGTCTGAGTGGTAACCAGGCTCAGACACATTGAATTGATAGAATTCATGGACCATTTTTTTGTTCTCAGGGGTTAATGCTGGTGATATCTTCCCTGTGGCCGGTGGTTGGCGCTGCCATCCTGGGCCAGGGTTGAACCGCGAGCGCAGTGCTGTGCCTTTTGTGTCCCCTCTCGGCAGCCGTACAGTAGGGCGGGGAACCTGCTGTGCATGCCGGGAGAGGATATAAAAGAGGCAGACATCTTCTGAGAGGGGTCGTCTTCGTCCGTCCACGCCCAGGCACCTTCAGCCTGGGAGTGTGGTTCGTCATCCCCGGGTGCCCTAGGCCCGGAGGCCTTGTTCCGGTTCCACCTCAGGCACCTTTAGCCTGGGGTGAGGTACTACCTCGCCGCTCCTGTTCGCCTGGGCATGGAGGCCCAGGAGTTGCGGTGAGGGCCTGGAGCTCAGCAGCCTTCGGCTGGGGTCCGCAAGGGATCGAGGAGTCCAGGGTGCCGCCTTGCGAGGGGACCCGCACCCTAAGAGAAGGGAGGACTTGTTCCGAAGGACTGGTGCTGTGGACACGGTGAAGGAAGGGGTCTGTTGACTCTCTGGGGGGATGTCTTCTCCCTAAAAGGGGCTATGTCCTAGGAAGGAAATCCATATTCACCAGGTCAGTGGCAGTGACCCTGTTCACCAGGTCAGTGGCAGTGACCCTGTTCACCAGGTCAGTGGCAGTGACCTTATCCACCAGGTCTGTGGCAGAGACCAACCTCATGGTCTGTGGCAGAGACCATGCGCCAAAACAGTTTGAGAATCTGAACAGTCCTAAAAGTTTGAGCTACGTTTGTGCCTGGACCTCCTCCACACCTTAAAGCTGTCCTGTGTCTTTACTCCAACCTTTCTTCTATCCAAGAGAATATGTGTTGTGCAAGTGGAAAATAAATATTGAGTTGGACTTTCAGCTGGTGTGGACATTTACGTTCCTGGGGAAATCAAGGACTTGCATCTACACACTGAAGAGGTGAGAATCATTCTTAGGAGGACTTTATGCGCCGGCTGCAGACAAGGCCCAAAAACAACACTGCCTAACCTCTTAACACAGGAGGGTACGGGCTTGTGGTGCGGTGTGCCCCTTTCTCCTGAGAGGAGCCGAAACAGACAAGGAGAAGGGGGTGTGTGCGCTACACGTTTATAGCGCTAAAAATAAAAAAAAGCAACGGTGATCAAATACAACCAAAAGAAAGCTCTATTTATGGGAAAAAAAGGACATAAATTTCATTTATGTACAGCGTTGCATGACCTGACCGTGCAATTTTCCCCCGTGACTCTAAGGCTGAGAACTGAGCGATCAAACCCCGCCAATCGCTCTGTTTCTCAGAGCTCCCTGAGCAGATAGCTGGTGACTATCAGTCATCACTGTCTGCTCCCCCTCTCCGCGTTTACTGGAGCGCTGGGCTGTGGAGGCGGTGGGAGCGGCCGGCGCAGGCTCTCAGTGGCTCTCTGAGAGGCTGAGCTGGTTGCCGGCCCAGGCATGTGGGTGGATGCCGACTTCAATGTCACGATCTTGCCCGAGCCTGGACCGGCTCTGTGGCGTCTGACGGGTCACAGGAGTGCAGAACAAACTGCAGCCGGGATCTTTGATCTTTGATGATCTCAAGGTGACCCAGTAATCTTATACCTCCTTCAAGGAAAGTGCTCCTCAGGCATTCTGTGGTCTGTAAGCTCATGTTATATCACAAATGAAAACGTCATTTTGTTTAATATGTAAAACCTTTAAAAAAAAAATTAAGTACTGTCCGTGATACTTTTTTTATTTGCACTAACATAGAATTTTTCAGGACAAGCTTTCGGGGTATGTCCCCTTCTTCAAGGTCCAAGCAGTACTGATTCACAATTTTTTTAGCAGAATGTTAAAACAAAGCAAGAAAAAAATCTCAGAGGGAAAGGAAAAAAAAAAACACATACAAATCAATGGTAATAAAGATAGCAGCAGAGTTAGTGAGATAAGACAGAGTTAGTGAGATAAGACAGAGGGAGAGCTATAGACCTGAGGGGGGAGATGCTAGTCACAGAGGGGGTCATAAAACCTTAGTATAATGGGTAAGGAAACCAATGTCTAAATTTAGGCCATTCGTTTTTGTGTCAAAAAGAATTATCATTCTTAGTTCAAATGTTTTCCTTTCCTGGATAGTTCTGAAATTCCCCTTAAGAACTAAAACAATGTCACAATTGCACTAATACGGCTACAATTACGTCAAGTAAAACCTTTAATAAAGAAAAATTGAAAGTAAAAGTGCCTTGATGATAAATAAGTACAGTCAGGTCCATAAATATTTGGACATCGACACAATTCTAATCTTTTTGGCTCTATACACCACCACAATGGATTTGAAAGGAAACTAACAAGATGTCCTTTAACTGCAGACTTTCAGCTTTAAAGCGGTTGTATAGTTATTAGCTATAAGGCGGCTTACCTGTAGGTAAAAAAAATATCTCCTAAACCTTTACAGAGCGATGGAGCCGCAAAACCCGAAAGACACGGCGAGGCAACATGTAATCTCCCTCGGTTGGACCAGGTAAGTTACTGATGCCTCGTTCTAAGGTAAGTATTTCATAATGAGCTAGTATGCGGTGCATACTAGCTCATTATGCCTTTTGCTTTACAGGGTTAAAAAAAGAAAATGTTCAGCTTGTATACAACCACTTTAATTTGAGGGTATTTACATCCAAATCAGGTGAACGATGTAGGAATTACAACAGTTTGTATATGTGCCTCCCACTTTTTAAGAGACCAAACGTAATGGGACAGATTAACAATCATAAATCAAACTTTCACTTTTTAATACTTGGTTACAAATCCTTTGCAGGCAATTACAACCTGAAATCTGGAGCGCGATGACATCACCAGACGCTGGGCTTCATCCCTGGTGATGCTCTGCCAGGCCTCTACTGCAACTGTCTTCAGTTCCTGCTTGTTCTTGGGGCATTTTCTCTTCAGTTTTGTCTTCAGAAAGTGAAATGCATGCTCAATCGGATTCAGGTCATGTGATTGACTTGGCCATTGCATAACATTCCACTTCTTTCCATTAAAAAACTCTTTGGTTGCTTTCGCAGTATGCTTCGGGTCATTGTCCATCTGCACTGTGAAGCGCCGTCCAATGAGTTCTGAAGCATTTGGCTGAATATGAGCCGATAATAATATTGCCCGAAACACTTCAGAATTCATCCTGCTGCTTTTGTCAGCAGTCACATCATCAATAAATACAAGAGAACCAGTTCCATTGGCAGCCATACATGCCCACGCCATGACACTACCGCCACCATGCTTCACTGATGAGGTGGTATGCTTTGGATCATGAGCAGTTCCTTTCCTTCTCCACACTCTTCTCTTCCCATCACTCTGGTACAAGTTGATCTTGGTCTCATCTGTCCATAGGATGTTGTTCCAGAACTGTGAAGGCTTCTTTAGATGTTGTTTGGCAAACTCTAATCTGGCCTTCCTGTTTTTGAGGCTCACCAATGGTTTACATCTTGTGGTGAACCCTCTGTATTCACTCTGGTGAAGTCTTCTCTTGATTGGTGACTTTGACACACATACACCTACCTCCTGGAGAGTGTTCTTCATCTGACACACATACACCTACCTCCTGGAGAGTGTTCTTGATCTATCTGGCCAACTGTTGTGAAGGGTGTTTTCTTCATCAGGGAAAGAATTCTTTGGTCATCCACCACAGTTGTTTTCCCTGGTCTTCCGGGTCTTTTGGTGTTGCTGAGCTCACCGGTGCGTTCTTTCTTTTTAAGGATGTTCCAAACAGTTGATTTGGCCGCACCTAATGTTTTTGCTATCTCTCTGATGGGTTTGTTTTGTTTTTTCAGCCTAATGATGGCTTGCTTCACTGATAGTGACAGCTCTTTGGATCTCATAATGAGAGTTGACAGCAACAGATTCCAAATGCAAATAGCACACTTGAAATGAACTCTGGACCTTTTATCTGCTCCTTGTAAATGGGATAACGAGGGAATAACACACACCTGGCCATGGAACAGCTGAGCAGCCAATTGTCCCATTACTTTTGGTCCCTTAAAAAGTGGAAGGCACATATACAAACTGTTGTAATTTCTACACCGTTCACCTGATTTGGATGTAAATACTCCCAAATTAAAGCTGAAAGTCTGCAGTTAAAGCACATCTTGTTCATTTCAAATCCATTGTGGTGGTGTATAGAGCCAAGAAGTTTAGAATTGTGTCGCTGTCCCAATATTTATGGACCTAACTGTATATAACCTGCCACATATACAGTATGGTGTCATTCCTGTAACATACCTTAACCGCTTAAGGACCACCGCACGCACATATACTGTGGCAGGGCGGCCCTTAAGCGCAAATTCACGTACCTGTATGTGATTTCTTTCATCGGGTCTGGGGTGACCCGCTCCCTCTATGACTGGGGTGACCCGCTCCCTCTATGACTGGACACAGCGGGAGCCAATCAGCGGGTCCGGCGGACTCAATGTCTGCCGGGACCCACCGATCGTTTCCGAGGCAGACAGGACGGCGGTCTGCCTATGTAAACAAGGCAGATTGCCGTTCTGTGAGAAGGGAAGACGGGGATCTTCTGTTCCTGCTAAGCAGGAAAACAGATCTCTGTCCTCCCACAGGTAAAGCACCTCCCCCACAGTTAGCAAGCACTCCCAGGGAACACATTTAACCTTTTGATTGCCCCAGATGTTAACCCCTTCCCTGCATCATTAGTACAGTGACAGTGCTTTTTTTTTTAGCACTGATTACTGTATTGGTGTCACTGGTCCCCAAAAAGTGTCAGTTAGTGTCAGATTTGTCCGCCGCAATATCGCATTCCCGCTAATAATCATTGATCGCCACCATTACTAGTAAAAAAAATTAAATGTCCATAAATCTATCCAATAATTTGTAGACGCTATATCTTTTGCGCAAACCAATCATCACACGGTATTTTTACATGGTATTTTTTTTTTTACCAACAATACATAGAAGAATACATATTGGCCTAAATTGATGAAGAAATTTGATTTTTTACAATTTTTTATTGGATATGTTTTATAGTAAAACGTAAACAATATTGTTTTTTTTTTTTCAAAATTGTCTGTCTTTTTTTGTTTATAGTGCAAAAAATAAAAACCGCAGAGGTGATCAAATACCACCAAAAGAAAGCTCTATTTGTGGGGAAAAAAAGACATCAATTTTGTTTGTGTAAAATGTCGCACGGCCGCGCAATTGTCAGTTAAAGCGACGCAGTGTCGTATCGCAAAAAATGGCCTGGTCATTAAGGGGGTAAATCCTTTCCGGGGCTGAAGTGGTTAAAAATATTTACAGGTCACAAAAAAAAATCTGTTCTATACAAACAAATAACATTTAGGGCAGCAGTGACAGTCACTGGTGGCAGAGGAAGAGGCACTTATTAGCCTTGAAATGTCGCTGCTTTCTGTTAGTGACATTAAAGTGCCTTGTTTATTTATCTGATCAGGGTATGCTAGTGATATCTTGGACAGCCATTTAAATCGGTGTCCCCTTTAGAGTCCCCACCCCTTACATCAAAGTCCACATTAAATTTCCCCCATACATCAGCGTCCCCATCAGAGTCCCCCTTACATCAGTGTCCCAATCCGAGCCCCCCTCATATCAATGTCTCCATCACAGTCCTCCGTTACATTAGTGTCCTCACTAGAGCCCCCCCCCCTTTACATCAGTGTCCCCTTTATATCAGCGTCCCTATCAGAGTCCCCCTTACATCAGGGCCCCCCTTAGATCAGGGTTTGCATCAGAGTCCCCCCGTACATCAGGGTCCCATCATAGTCCTCCACTTACATCAGGGTCCCGTTCAGAGTCCCCCTTACATCAGTGTCCCCATCAGAGTCCTCCACTTACATCAGGGTCCCCATTAGCGTCCCCCTTACCTCAGGGTCCCCCCTTAGATAAGGGTTCCCATCAGCATCCCCTAGTACATCAGGGTATTCACCAGCGTGCCCCTTACATCATTGTCCCCATCACAGTCACCCCTTACATCAGTACCCTCACTAGAACCCCCTCCCTTATCTCAGGGTCCCCATCAGAGTCCACCTTACATCAGTATCCCCATCACAGGCCCCCACTTACATCGGGGTCCACATCAGAGTCCAACTTACATCTGGGTCCACATCAGCATCCCTCCTTACATAAGGGGCCACATCGGAGTCCCTCCTTACATCAGGGTCCACATCAGAGTCTCTCCTTAAATCGGGGTCCCCATTAAAGTCCCCCCTTACATCAAAGTCCACACCAAATTTCCTCGTACATCAGAGTCCCCATCAGACGCCCCCTTACATCAGTGTCCCCATCCAAGCCCCCCTTTATATCAATGTCCCCATCACAGTCCACCCTTACATCAGTGTCCTCACTAGAGCCCCCCCTTACATCAGTATCCACCTTATATCAGGGTCCCAGTCAGAATCCACCCTACATCAGTGTTCCTATCACAGGCGCCCACTTACATCAGGGTCCACATCAGCATCTCTCCTTACATCAGGGTCCCCCTTACTTCAGGGTTCCCATCAGAGTCCCCCCCTTACACTTTCTACCTACTCTGACTCATTCATAACATAAAACTACACCTGCTGCCTGGCTGTAGAACAGGGCAGGGGGGAACAGAGGAAGCTGGAGGAGCTCCCCAGGCAGAAGATCTTGAGGAACCCCTGATGTAAGGGGGAGGCTCTCTGGGGACCCTGATGTCAGGGGGAGGCTCTCTGGGGACCCTGATGTAAGTGGGGGGTCTCTCTGGGGACCCTGATGTAAGGGGGAGGCTCTCTGGGGACCCTGATGTAAGGGGGCTCTCTGGGGACCCTGATGTAAGTGGGGGGGTTCTCTGGGGACCCTGATGTAAGTGGGGGGCTCTCTAGGGACCCTGATGTAAGGGGAGGCTTTCTGGGGACCCTGATGTAAGGGGAGGCACTCTGGGGACTTTGATGTAAGTGGGGGGGCTCTCTAGGGGCCCTGATGTAAGAGGGGGGCTCTCTGGGGACCCTGATGTAAGGGGGCTCTCTGGGGACCCTGATGTAAGGGAAGCTCTCTGGGGACCCTGATGTAAGTGGGGGGGGCTCTCTGGGGACCCTGATGTAAGGTGGAGGCTCTCGGGGGACCCTGATGTAAGGGGGAGGCTCTCTGGGGTCCCTGATGTAAGGGAAGCTCTCTGGGGACCCTGATGTAAGTGGGGGGGCTCTCTGGGGACCCTAAAGTAAGGCGGAGGCTCTCGGGGGACCCTGATGTAAGGGGGAGGCTCTCTGGGGACCCTGATATAAGGTGGATGCTCTCGGGGGACCCTGATGTAAGGGGGAGGCTCTCTGGAGACCCTGATGTAAGTGGGGGGCTCTCTGGGGACCCTGATGTAAGGGGGAGGCTCTCTGGGGACCCTAAAGTAAGGGGAGGCTCTCTGGGGACCCTTATGAAAGGGGGGCTCTCTAGGGACCCTAATGTAAGGGGGGCTCTCTGGGGACCCTGATGTAAGGGGGCTCTCTGGGGACCCTGATGTAAGGGAAGCTCTCTGGGGACCCTGATGTAAGTGGGGGGCTCTCTGGGGACCCTGATGTAAGGGGGAGGCTCTCTGGGGACCATGATGTAAGGCGGTGGCTTTCGGGGAACCCTGATGTAAGGGGGAGGCTCTCTGGGGACCCTGATGTAAGGTGGATGCTCTCAGGGGACCCTGATGTAAGAGGGAGGCTCTCTGGAGACCCTGATGTAAGTGGGGGGCTCTCTGGGGACCCTGATGTAAGGGGGAGGCTCTTGGGGGACCCTGATGTAAGGGGGAGGCTCTCGGGGGACCCTGATGTAAGGGGGAGGCTCTCAGGGGACCCTGATGTAAGGTGTATGCTCTTGGGGGACCCTGATGTAAGGGGGAGGCTCTCTGGAGACCCCGATGTAAGTGGGGGGCTCTCTGGGGACCCTGATGTAAGAGGGAGGCTCTCAGGGGGCCCTGATGTAAGGGGGGGCTCTCTGGGGACCCTGGTGTAAGGGGAGGCTCTCTGAGGACCCTGGTGTAAGGGGAGGCTCTCTGGGGACCCTGATGTAAGGGGGAGGCTCTCTGGGGATCCTGGTGGCCAACAGTTGGTTTTCTATATTCCTCAGTCACATATGTGGGTACAAATCTCAATATTAGAAATGTAAAAATCTGAAGTGAGATATATTGTGTAAATATTGTTTAATTTTATAAATACCAATAATAACAAACCATGGGATCCGCACTCAGATATGTAACGATATTTTATATATATATATATATATACACACACGTGTATATTATATACTGTACATGTGTATGCCCGCCCAAGCGTATGACTTTCTTTACTTCGCTGCTATGGGCTCTAGCCCCAGATCTTTTGTAGACCTAACAACGCCCCTTCATGTCTGTCTAAAGAATTTCTTACAATTGATGAAAAACAAGCATTCCATTCTGTTTTTTTTTTTTCTTTCAAGCAACAGCCATGTGATGGAAGTTCCGTGCTTTTCTACGTTCTTTACTAATGATCACTTTCAAAGCTGAAGCTTTTTATGTAGGCCTGCTTTCAAAACCTTCAGAAGTATAGATTAAGTCCCATAAGAATGTCTGCAAACAAGTCTTCTGCAGACAGACATAAATAGCAAAATTACCAGGTGCGTACCGCAAGGCTCAATGTGCGCTCTTACTGCGAGCAAGCGTCTATTTTACCCGGGGCTCTTGTACCTAAAGTGTTGTAAACAATCTCACAGCCATAAAACGTCCAGCATGGAACAAAGACCGGGACAAAAATGCGATCATTGAGGAATTATCTCTCATGCCGCGTACACACAATCGTTTTTAATGTCATTTTCAAAAACAACGTTTTTCTCTACGTGATTTTAGTGTTTCCTCTCAAGCCTGTCTTGCATACACACGTTCATTAAAAAAAACGCTCGAGCAAAGCGCAGTGACACGGCACTATAAAAGGGAAGTTCCGTTCGAATGGCGCCACCCTTCATGTTAGTAAAGTTTGTTGCGATGGTTCGCGATTTTCAGCCTCGTGCTTTTACGTTACAGCGTGACGAATATGCTATCTCCATTACGAACGCTAGTTTTACCAGAACGAGCGCTCCCGTCTCATACTTGATTCTGAGCATGCGCGTTTTTTTCCCCTCGTAAAAGCATACACACTACCGTTTTTCACGTCGTTAAAAATGCTCTGGAGCCTACACACGATCGTTTTTAATGCCCAAGTTAAAAAATGGCATTTTTAACGTCGTGAAACTTGGTCGTGTGTACGCGGCAAAAAAGGTTAAGGCTCCATTCACATTAGTGCGTCTACAAAGTTGCACGATTTCCAGTGTGACTTTGATGTGACCTTCTTTGATCCGACTTTACACTCTATGGATCTGAGTCGCATCAAAAGTCGCACCAAAGTAGTGCAGGAACCTTTTCAAAGTCGCTGCAACTTTAACCACTTGCCAACCGCCCCACGTATATGTACTGCGGCGGCCCCTGTGCGCAAAATCACATACAGGTACGTCATTTTGCTCTTCTGGGTCTGCGGCGCGCGCGCACGCCACCGGCAACCCACTCCCTCTGTGATTATTAGACACAGAAGGAGCCAATCAGTTGGTCGGGAGGACCCGATGACCGCCAAGACCCGCCGATCGTTCACGAGAGAGGCAGAACGGCGGTCTGCCTATGTAATCAAGGCTGATTGCCGCTCTGCTAGCAGGGGAGACAGAAATCCTGTGTTTCTGCTGAGCAGGAACACAGATCTCTGTCTTCTCACAGTCAGAGCACCTCCCCCACAGTTAGCAAGCACTCCCTAGGCACACATTTAACCCTTTTATCGCCCCTGATGTTAACCCCTTCCCAGCCAGTGTCATTAGTACAGTGACCGTGCATATTTTTAGCACTGATCACTGCATTAGTGTCACTGGTCCCCAAAAAGTGTCACTTAGGTTTAGATTTGTCCGCCGCAATGTCGCAGTCCCGCTAAAAACCGCTGATCACCGCCAATACTAGTAAAACATTTTTAAAAATTAAAATGCCATATCTATACCATAGTTTGTAAACGCTATAACTTTTGCGCAAACCAATCAATATACACTTATTGGGATTTTTCTGACCAGAAATATGTAGCAGAATACATATTGGCCTAAACTGATGAAGTTTAGCTTTCTTTTGGTGATATTTAATCACCTCTGCGGGTTTTTTTTTTTTCGTTTTTTTTGCGCTATAAACAAAAAAGGCCGACAATTATGGAAAAAAAAACAATATTTTTTACTTTTTGCTATAAAATATATCCAATAAAAAAAAGAATAATTTATTGGATATGTTTTTATAGCAGAAAGTAAAATATATTGGTTTTTTTTTTCAAAATTGTCAGTCTTTTTTTGTTTATAGCGCAAAAAAAAAAAAAATGCAGAGGTGATTAAATATCACCAAAAGAAATCTCTACTTGTGGGAAAAAAAGGACATAAAATATATTAGGACACAGTGCCGCACGACCACAGAAATTGTCAGTGAAAGTAACGCAGTGCTGTATTGCAAAAAAAAAAAAGACCTGGTCATGAAGGGGGGTAAATCTTCCGGAGCTGAAGTGGTTAAAGTGGTTCTGTGCATGAAGGTAAAACAACCTTCTGTGTGCTGCAGTTCCCCCCAGCCCCCCTAATACTTACCTGAGCCCCATCTCAATCCAGCAATGTGCACGGGGACTTTCCCTCCTCATTGGCTGAGAATTTCACTATTGTGCGATTTGTCATGCGACTTTGGACATCAAAGTTGCATGGCAAGTCGTACCCTGTTCTTTTCAATGGCACCCGTTCAAATCGGTGCCACTTAAACCTGGTTGGTCCTGCTGTTCCCTATCTCCCTCTCCTGTGCATGTCCCCAATTCAGCTAGGGATTTTGCAGCTGTGGTGGCGACTCTGCACATGCTCAGTTCTCAGTGAGTTTCTGTGCTGGTCATTTCCTCCCTATCACATCTGAACAACCCACGTGATTATAGGGTCATACATGTGGGAGTATACACAGTGGTAAATGACAGCCCACTCCCTCCCTCCTCCTCCATGCCCACTAACCAGCTAAACCCAATGGAGGTGGGATATTATATATAGATTGATGGAGGCTTCACCTCCCTCTTCTAAGAAACATAAAACAGACCACTCAAATATTTATTGCAGCTAGGACAAATGTGCTTTAAGGCTCCATGACCCTGACCTTGATCTGTTAAAGCTAGTCTTTTTTCTCTACCCTCTAAAAATATCAGGACACCCAGCTCTCTACAAAAGGGGCAGACCATAGTGCTACATGTAGCACCCTCTAGTGCTAGAATAGTGTAACAAGGTTTGTTATTGTAGGTAAATTGTTAGCTTGGCTGAGAGCCAGGCTGGGTTGAATCTAGGTCAGGGTGAGTGTCTCAGGGAGGCTGGATGACTCATCAGGCAGCACCTCTGATACCTCCCCCTACTTTCTGGAACATTGGAGAATCTTCCAGAAGAATGGATGGGAATTTGGAAGGAGCTGACCAGAGTATTGAGGAGGGCCCCAGGCAATCCACAGCACGAGGGCTGGCAGGGGGTGGGCATCTCTTAAATACTCGGGGTCATTCCAGCAGGGGGCAGTGAGTGTCGGGTGGAAGATTGGAGATTGAGTGCTGAGGAGGCTGTCGGAAGCCTTTGAGGGAGTCCCCTAGTCTAGAGGAGGGTGTCCTTAAATCTGGGGCTCGGTTGCTGGAGAGACCTGCGATTCAGACTGTGATTCAGTTGCGATTCTGATACGATTCGGGGATGCAATTGTGAATACCCTTTCATTCAATGCAAACTAAGTGCTGCTGTGATTTACAATCTGCCTTCATATGCCAAAATTTTTGCCCATCCTCTTCTCTACAAATCTGCCTTCCAGCCACTTCTATGCAAAACCGGCTATGAATCGCATCCTATGTGAACAGTTATCTCAGAATGCCACTATAGTCTGTTCTGTGCGAGTTTGGAGCGCATCAATCCAAACTCGCACAGGACCCTGTCTTTTAACCCGATCAAAATCGCATCACATGGATGTGAACGTTCATTTGAAAACCATGTGTTTTCAGATGACATGCGAATCTAATGCCCCGTACACACGATCGTTTTTAATGTCATTTTTTAAACCGACGTTTTTCTCCTCGTTTTTTTTCATGTTTCCTCTCAAGCCTGCCTTGCGTACACACCATCATTAAAAAAAACGGTCAAGCAAAGCGCAGTGACGTTCAACACGTACGACGGCACTATAAAGGGGAAGTTCCGTTCGAATGGCGCCACCCTTCATGTTAGTAAAGTTTGTTGAGCGACGATTCGCGCTTTTCAGTCCGTTACTGTCTAATGAATGTGCTATCTCCATTATGAACGCTAGTTTTACCAGAACGAGCGCTCCCGTCTCATACTTGATTCTGAGCATGCACGGGTTTTTTTCACGTCGTTAAAGCATACACACTATCGTTTTTCACGTCGTTAAAAAAAACGACATGAAAAACGACGTGAAAAAAGAGAGCATGTCCGGAATTTTTAATGGCCATTTTTCACGTCGTTAAAAATGCTCTGGAGCATACACACGATCATTTTTCAGGGCCATTTTTTAAAATGGCAGTTTTAACGGCATGAAAAACGATCGTGTGTACGGGGCATAAGCCTTTCGGATCGCATCTGATACGCCTAAATGGACTTGACTAACCAATTAAAGCTGAACTCAAGCTAACACTTTTTTTAACAGCTTTTTTTTATCCTTCGGGAAAAAGGTTTTACATCAATGGAGGGGATACATAGATGCATACCTTCCAACCCGCACGGATTCTGCGGGTTTCTCCCGCAGAGACATAATTTTCCCGCGTACCCGCGCGGGACACTGTTTTCCCGCATAGACCCTCAGTCCGCCAGCGCGCCAGGCGGGAGTCAGAGCGGCAGCGAAAAGCAGGTTAGTCGGGCGGGGGGGGTTGTATGTTGTTTTTTCGGTCCCCTCGGCACGCCGCACCCCCCTCCCCCCGCTCAACAACTTTGATGAGAGGGGGAAAAAAAATAAAATATGAATGAATGTCCCGCAGTGGACAATAGGAAAGTTGGGAGGTATGTAGATGCCTTACACCTATAGTAAGCCCCAGGGACGTACGTACAGGGGTCGCCATTGCGACATTGCCCCCTGCTCCAGGGGGCCCATGCGGCCCACCTGTATGCATGGATAGGAGGGCGGCGGCATGTAGAGGAACCAAACCCTCCATGAAGCCGCTAAATGCCCGCTTCTCCTCCTCTCCCTCCCGCCGCCTCCCTATCCCTGTCCTGCTGCTCCGGGCCCATGTATCCTTTCCTCACCCCTTTCCACAGCGCTGCCGGGTTTTCCCCTCCCACCTCCAGCTGCTGCTCTGGGGGATCAGGCAGGATGGAGAGCGGGGAAGGTGCCGGTAAATATGCAATTTACTGGCCCCTTTCTTGTCTAAAGCCTCGTACACACGACTGGTTTTCTCGGCAAGAAAACTGCTGGGAGAGCTTTTTGCAGAGAAAACCGCTCGTGTGTATGGTTTCTCGACAGGAAAACTGCCGGGAATCTCGATAGGAAAAATAGAGAACCTGCTCTTTATTTTTCTCGTCAGGATTCTCGGCAGAGTTTTCCTGCCAAGAAAACTAGCCATCTGTATGCTTATCTGTCCGAGGAAAACCCGTGCATGCTCGAAAAGACTTTGACGAATGCGCGGTAGCATACAAGGTTAGTGTGGGGTGTAGCAAGATGGCGGCGACGGCATCGAATGTGACGAGCGCAGGCTCGTCGTAGTCGATGACGTCACCGCGTTCTTGCCATTCAAAAGAACGGTGGTTCTTTTGAATGGTTGTGTGTGTACACTCACCGTGCAAGGTAAGCTTGACAGGAATCCTGTCGAGAAAACCGACGTTTTTTTTTCCGACCGGATTCCCACCCGTGTGTACAGGGCTTTAATGAATAAAGTCAGTGATTGGTAGTGATCACTGACTTTTTTTATTCATTCATAGCTGGGGCATAGTAAATTGTGTTTACTATGCTTCAGTTTATGAATGAATGGGAATCTGTGTACAGAGCTATTCCTGTCCATTTCTGTGCAGCTGAGGCATCAGAGAAATGGGCTGATGAATCTGTCCTCAGTCTCTTTCTCTGTCTCAAAAGTGAGACATCAGTGGTCCTAAAAAAAAAATTTTTTTTTTTTTATCATTTTTTTTAAAATAAAAAATAAAAATAAAAAAATAGTAAAAAATAATAATAAAAAAAAACTACTGACACCAGTGGCGGAACTTTCCAGGGTCGCAAAAGTCGCATTTGTGACTGGGCTCCGGCGTTCCGTTACTGTGGGGGGAGCCCAATGTGGCAGGAAGGTGGGCCGCTGCGGGACAGTAATAAAGGGTCCCACGATGAGAGTAAAGGGCTCCCGGACCAGTGGGAAGGGCCCTTCATGATTTTTTGCACCGGGGCCCTGAAGTTTCCTGTTGCACCTCTGGTAAGGTCATTATCCAACTTTAGTCAAAGCTGCACAGTTCGGGGATTTATGCTAGAAAAGGTAATACGGCAGGGGAAGGGGATTTGTGTTAGGAGGGGGAATTTCAGGGGTTCTCTACTAGAAAAGGTAATACGGCAGGGGAAGGGGATTTGTGTTAGGAGGGGGAATTTCAGGGGTTCTGTACTAGAAAAGGTAATACGGCAGAGGGAAGGGGATTTGTGCTAGGAGGGGGAATTTTGGGGGTTCTGTGCTAGAAAAGGTAATACGGCAGGGGGAAGGGGATTTGTGCTAGGAAGGGGAATTTAGGGGGTTCCGTACTAGAAAATGTAACATGGCAGAGGGAAGGGGATTTGTGCTAGAAGGGGGAATTTTGGGGGTTCTGTGCTAGAAAGGGTAATACGTCAGGGGGAAGGGGATTTGTATTAGGAGGGGTAATTTCAGGGGTTCTGTGCTAGAAAAGGTAATACAGCAGGGGGAAGGGGATTTGTGCTAGGAGGGGGAATTTTAGGGGTTCTGTGATAGAAAAGGTAGTACGGCAGGGGGATGGGGATTTGTGCTAGGAAGGGGAATTTTGGGGGTTCTGTGCTTGTGCTAGAAAAGGTAATACGGCAGGGGAGAGTGGATTTGTGCTAAGAGGGGGGGGGGTTGTTTGGGGGGTTTGTTTATGCTGTGAGCATATGGGGAATGAGAGGATTTGAGCTGGGGGGTTGGTGGGACAAAGATTTGTGCTGGGAAGGGAATTTCAGCAGGGGGTGGATGAGAGTAAAGGGCTCCCGGACCAGTGGGAAGGGCCCTTCATGATTTCTTGCACCGGGGCCCTGAAGGTTCCTGTTGCACCTCTGGTAAGGTCATTATCCAACTTTAGTTAAAGCTGCACAGTTCGGGGGTTTGTGCTTGAAAAGGTAATATGGAAGGGGGAAGAGGATTTGTGTTAGGAGGGGGAATTTCAGGGGCTCTGTGCTAGAAAAGGTAATACGGCAGGGGGAAGGGGATTTGTTTTAGGAGGGGGAATTTTGGGGTTTCTGTGCTAGAAAAGGTAATACGGTAGGGGGAAGGGGATTTGTGTTAGGAGGGGTAATTGTTTTTGGTGGAGGGGATTAGTGCAAGCTGGGATGATTGGGAGTCTTTGTGCCTAGGAGGGGAAATTTCGGGGGGATTTGTGCTAAAATGTGGGATTGGGGAGAATTTGTGCTGGGAGGGGGGATTTGGAGTGGGAGGAGAGGAGAGGATTTGTGATCAGAGGGGAAATTTGAGGTGTAAAGGATTTGTATTAGGAGGTGGGTAGGTTTTTTGTTTTGGGGGGGGGATTTTTGCTGTGGGCATATGGGGAATAAAAGGATTTCAGCTGGTGGGGGGGGGGCAAAGATTTGTGCTGGGAAGGGAATTTCAGCAGGGGGTTGATTTTAAATGGGAGGAGGGGGAATTTATGCTTAGGGGGATAAACATGCAGATTAGTGCTCAATTTTAATTGGGGGGGGGGGCAGGGCCGTCTTCAACACAGGGCAAATGGGGCATCTGCCCAGGGCCCATTCATTGTTGAAGGGCCCCAAACGCTGATGAGTCAAGTGCATTCGTTTTTCTCCTCCTTTTTATCCAGCTCGGCACGGGTTAAGTGAAGTCCCCGCAGTGCCTCTTCTACTGGCCCCGCCCCTTCCCCTTCCCTCAGTCTGAGTGGACTGAGTCTCTTCCCCGACAACTACATGCTGCATTCGGCCCCTCCCATCCCTCCTCTGCGGGCTGCAGGCAGGGCCGCCATCAGGGGGGTACAGGCAGTACCCCTGTAAGGGGCCCGGAGGTCCCCAGGGCCCCGGATGGCAACCCCCCTTTTTTTTCATTACATTTTTTATTTTAAATTTTTATCTTTATTTCAATTCGTGGCACCCCCCGCTTCTCTCAATTCGCAGCAGCCCCCCCCCCCGCTTCTCAATTTGCAGCGGCAGCACCCTCCCCCGGTTCTCCTCTGCTCCAGGGGGCCCATGCCTGAAGCTGTGTAAGGGGCCCCAAAATTCCTGATGGCGGCCCTGCTGACACACTATGTGCTGTCCTGAGCCAGGAGGCTCCCCCTCATATGACCTTTGATAACTTTTCAGGGAGTCTCAGCTGCTGCAGAACTTATTGGGGGAGTGCAGGGCTGCTGTATTTTGTAGTGCTGGGCAGTGATTGGCTGCTGCTGCTGCTGCAGAACTTCTTAGAGGGGGAGGGGAGGGTTGCTGGGTGTTGTAGTGCAGGGCAGTGATTGACAGCTGTGGGCTCAACAATAACCCCCTCCTCGCCTCTCCACCCTCAACAATAACCCCTCTCCCTGATTCTTCAACCTCAACAATAACCCCCTCTTCCTGCTTCTCCACCCACAACAATAACCCCTCCCCGCCTTTCCGCCCTCAACAATAACCCCCCTCCCTGCTTCTCCACCCTAAACAATAACCTCCACAGGTGATAGACAGGGACACCCAAATCCACAGTGATGTAATCCGCCACCTTACAAGCAATCTCCTTACCAGATTGAAGCAACTTAAAGGCTTGATAGGTAAAAACCAGGTAGGAACCAGGATCTTCAAAAAGTCTGCAAGCTCATGTGTGGAAGGATGGATGTAAGCTCTCCCTGCTAGGACCGTGACCTCCGTATAACTCGTAACCAGGATGAGTACCCAGGAAAGAATTAGAGGACTAGATAGTGTAATACCATCAAAACATTTAATAAAAAAAGGCAATTACACTTACTGGAAGATGTTAAAAACAAGTAAAATGAAGCCGGCCAGGTGCAATGCAAAACTCCCGTCCTGTGAACGCGGTGACATCAGCACGTACCCCCTCAGACGCGTTTCGTCATCAAAGACATTTTCAATAAGGTCCCTTATAAGGTGCGGTGGTGTTTCACTCATGCATGTTCCCTACACTGGGTGCTGTTGTGTCTCCTTTGTTCACTAACATTGATCCTATCACAGGGTCACCATTTTTGGCAGGATTACGCTATGTTTTTTCTTTCTTTTCTTTTGGGCTAATCGTTTATGCATACTGTGGAGTCAAATTCCTATCTGCTGAAACCCATCTACTCTGGAAAAGTTAGTACTGGGGTGCTAACCAAAGACCCTGGCCAGGTTATAGCCATTTGCTATATTGGCTTACTTTTCTGGTAAGCATGCATTTCATATGGTTGATCTAGGACCAAGGAAGTCTTTTGTGATTTTTCATACCAGCCTGCCATATTGGACTTTATTCATATTTTTGGACTTATTAGCGCAATTTTCCTTTCCATTTCTATTGTGTTTATCTCACATTTGTTGCTGCTTTAGAAAGTTCATTTAATTCGTATTTTTATTTTTGTTTACAGTAAGCAGTTTTTTCTTTTTGCTAAACAATAACCCCCTTCCTGCTTCTCCACCCACAACAATAACCCCTCCCCGCCTTTCCACCCTCAACAATAACCCCCCTCCCTGCTTCTCCACCCTAAACAATAACCCCCTCTCTGCTTCTCCACCCTAAACAATAACCCCCCTCCTCCCTGCTTCTCCGCCCTAAACAATACCCCCCTTCCTGCTTCTCCGCCCTAAACAATAACCCCCCTCCTCCCTGCTTCTCTGCCCTAAACAATACCCCCCCTTCCTGCTACCCTGCCCTAAACAATAACCCCCCTCCTCCCTGCTTCTCCGCCCTAAACAATAACCCCCCTCCCTGCTTCTCCGGCCTAAACAATAACCCCCCTCCCTGCTTCTCCACCCTAAACAATAACCCCCCCCTGCTTCTCCACCCTAAACAATAACCCATCCCCGCCTTTCCACCCTCAACAATAACCCCCCTCCCTGCTTCTCCGCCCTAAACAATAACCCACCTTCCTGCTTCCCCCGCCCTCAATAATAACCCCCCTCCCTGCTTCTTCACTCTCTACAATAACCCCCCTCCCCGCCTCTCCACCCTCAACAATAACCCCCCTCCCTGCTTCTCCACCCTAAACAATATGCCCCCTCCCCGCCTTTCCACCCTCAACAATAACCCCCTTACTGCTTCTCCACCCTAAACAATAACCCCCCCTGCTTCTCCACCCACAACAATAACCCGTCCCCGCCTTTCCACCCTCAACAATAACCCCCCTCCCTGCTTCTCCGCCCTAAACAATAACCCACCTTCCTGGTTCCCCCGCCCTCAATTATAACCCCCGTCCCCGCCTCTCCACCCTCTACAATAACCCCCCTCCCTGCTTCTCCACCCTAAACAATATGCCCCCTCCCCGCCTTTCCACCCTCAACAATAACCCCCTTACTGCTTCCCCACCCTCAATAATAACCCCCTCCCTGCTTCTCCACCGTCAATAATATTCCACTTCTCCACCCTCAATAATAACCCCGTTCCTGCTTCTCCACCCTCAATAATAACCCCCTCTCCACTTCTCCACCCTCAATAATAACCCCCCCTCTCCACTTCTCCACCCTCAATAATAACCCCCCTCTCCACTTCTCCACCCTCAATAATAACCCCCTCTGCCCGCTTCTCCACCCTAAACAATAACCCCAATCCCTGCCTCTCCACCCCCAATACCCCACTCCTTGCTTCTCCACTCTCAGTGGTAATAATGGGGGGGGGTAGTATGGGGGAGGGGACCTGTGTAGTGATGGGCATAGTATGGGGGAGGGGCTCCTGTGTAATGATGTGGGAGGGGGGTTCTGTAATTATGGGGGTAGTATGGGGAATGGGGGTCCTATGCAGTGATTTGGGTAGTATGGGGGAGGGAGTCCTGTGTAATGATGGGGGGGGCAAATTGCATTGGGGGGCCCAGGAAAATGTTTGCCCAGGGTCCAATCAATATTAAAGATGGCCCTGGGGGGGGGGGTCTTTGCTGACATATAATGCTCATACATCTTGGGGGGGGGACAATTTGACATGTTCGCTCTGGGCTCTAGGTGACCTTGTCTCGGCACTGATTACACATGGGCGCTGTTTTCAGCATTGTATAGTTATAAAGAATTTGGATATTGTGGAGGCAACATGGACTCTCGTGGTACGATATGAACTTACAAAACTAGTTTACAAAAATATATACATTTATTTTACAAAATTATACAAGATAAAAACAGCTTTAAGACACATAGATCCTAGACATTGGATGCTGCTATAGGTAGAACATCCACTTACTTTTTGTCTTACCTCCTCTTCCCGTGCTGCCTCCTCCTGCTCCTCTTCCTGCTGTGCAGGAAAATTCCTTCCTGCTGTGCGGGACTGCTGGGGCCCCAGGCCAGCTCGGGGCCACAAGCAGTTGCTTGGTTTGCCTGTCCTGTTCCGACGGCCCTGACTAATACCCATCCTTCATGGTATGTCGTCATATATTGTTATAAATGAACAAATAAAGTATAATCTGATCCCTCTAATAAATAGCCCAACAGTAGTAATAGATTGAACACAATGGAATGATCGAATTAGGATAAGGTGACCAGATTTTTTAAATGAAATCCGGGGACATATTTTCATTTATTTTTTACTAGTAAAAAGCGACTCTCTGCCCGTCGCCGCCACCGCCCGCCTCACAGCCTGTCAAGTCTTACTCTCCAGGCCCCGGCTACTACTGGGTGGGGAGCGGAGGAAGATCACCCTGAGTGAGTAACTTGTATAGCGCTACAAATGTGAACTGAATCGCCTCAAGGCGCTTTGCATCCAGTGACGTCCTGATCCTTCAGAAGAGGTGGGTCTTATGTTTTTTCCTGAGGGCCCAGTGGTTTTCTTCCATGCGGATGTTCGTCGGTAGAGTGTTCCATAGCCGTGGTCCTTGGACTGCGAATCTTCGTTCTCCTTTAGATTTGTAGCGGGACTTAGGGATGTGGAGGAGGTTTTGGTTGGTTGATCGGAGAACGCGATTGGGGATGTAGTGTTTTATTTACCCTGCCAGGGAAGGCAAGGAGATAGGCAGGCGGCTGGTCGGGACTTGAGACGAGGCAGAAGAACATGCAAGCAGAGCTGAATGGGCATGCGCCCGAAACTGAAGAAATATTCTCTCTGCTCCGACCAGCACATGATTATCAGAAAGGGGCACAGATAATGAAAAAAAATACACCCCCCAAGCTAGTAGGAGCGGCGGGGGGGTGTAATTCAGATTTTTTTTTTTTTAATTCAGCACTGTCTTTGAAATTGCCCCAGCCCCTGTTCAAATCCAATCCGGGGACAAAACCGGGGACAGTGTCCTCAATCCGGTGACTGTCCCCGGAAACCGGGGATGTCTGGTCAACCTAAATTAGGAGCAAACTCACCCACATAGCCAGCACCAAAAATTTGAAAGCCTCAAGGCCAAAAAATGGCAAAAAAATTATAATTTCCCATACATCTTTATTGTATAGTTATGTAGCGGGCTCACCCCTCTCTCTATCTTTATCGGTTATGCGGCTGTTGTCTAGGGGTACCTGGGAGAGAGAGATGAGATACACCACGGCCCATGTCCTCCATAGCTAAGAGGTGAAAGCCAGCAAATTGGGTCTTGTGTAGGTGTCCTAGAGTCAAGTCCAGTCCTTTGTCCCTGACTCCTTTGCTTCTAGTAACCAGAGTTCCACACAGTGAATAGGTCCAACTCAGTTTTATTCTTCTTGCCAAGCAATAAAACAATCTTTCTCCTTTGGAAAATGGGGACAGATCGAGGCACAATCCTTTCCCTTCTTGCTGCTGCTCACTGTGCTGTCACCAGTGGTGAATAGTCACTGCCACTAACTAGGTAATATAGAACGTGAATTACCTTCGCTCGCTCTGCCCCTGTCAGGGGAAAGAAATCCATCCAAGGGAGAAGTGGAGGCCTCTCCGTCACCAGCGAAGCCGCGTCGGACTCTTCAGAGAACTTACTGCACACCAGTCCTCACGAACTCAGACACGGGCACCCAAGGAGTTAGGGCCCCCTCAGATTCCTCCGCCCTCGCGGAACTCAGTCGAAGGTACTGAGCCCCAGGCATCCGCCATAGTACCTCACCCCAGGCTAAAGGTGCCTGAGATGGACTCCATCTCTGCTCCGGCTAGGTCAAGGGCACCTTGGCCTGGAACACCGGAACGCCAGCACCCAGGCTGAAGGTGCCTGGGTGCGGCTGCATCCTCTGGCTCCGGACTCTAACCCCGTGATCAGGGCGTCCGGCCCTTTTATGACCTCTCCCTTCGCGCCACAGCGGGTTCCCCGCCCCGCTGTACCCGTTCCAGGGGAGGACAAAAAAGGCACAGTCTTGCGGTGCGAGCCCAACCCCGGTCCAAGGCAACAACGCCACCTATAGGCCGGGGGGAACTTCACACCACCAGAGTCCTCCAAGACTCACAGAGGGAACCTTGAATTTCCTAACAATCAAGGCATCTGGGTTACACTACCACCCAGATGCTTCCCCTAAATTCAAGTACCCGCTACAGTTATATGTTGTACTTTATTGTAGCGGAGCTTTATTGCATAATGAGAGCCTGAATGATTCACGGCCAACCCGTTTTTCAGACCGCCTTCACAGGTCATTCAATTCTCTTTAAAAGAAAGATTGAGATTTTAATTCTTCTTTATACTTTAGCTGACTGTATAACTAGTTTGAAATACCAATTCTAAGCCTTTTAAAATGATGTTATGAGCACAAAGGTCGTTAAGAAAGGATTCACGTACGCTGCTAAATGCCCTAACTTTTGTTTAATGTGATTTAATATGAAGTCTTTACTGTTGCTGACCTGATATTCAGGTAACATGTTGGCATTGCTTAGCATGCTCCATCTAGCCCGAAACTGACAAATAAATGCATTTTCAAAGTAGAACTTAATCCTTGCTCTTTATGTAAGGACACAGAAAACGGATGGTGTACAGCATGCACTTGCTATTAGTCATCAGAACAAATGGTGCACAAATTGGAACAATTAAGGTGAATTCTCTTTAAAAGCATCTTGAAGTTGACTTTTCAATTTTTCCTGATAATGTTTCAAACTTTCAAAGCTTAGAGTAATTCTGTTGTAAAAAAAAAGGAACCTGTCAGGATAAAGATGAGGCAATAGCAATTTATGACTTGTTTTTGAAGGTGCATTCCAGGGCTATCATCCAAACCCCTTCTTCACAACCTGGTGAGACATTTGTCCAGAACAAGTACGTGCGTCTGGATGTCATCCGGAACAGAGGCGCACGAGCGTCAATGTACAGGACAGGAACTTCCGCCAGGACCTGTGTCGGCACGCTCGTTTGCGCAAAATCGCGATGCGCGGGTGTAGGCACATGTACCCACGTATTGAATTTTATCGAATAGCTTCTTCTGCTACTTTTAATCTGACCGGATACAACACAGTTAAAAGCATACAGGAAGAGTTTAACCACTTCAGCCCCATGTTGTGGAAAATGTTATTAATGTATGTTGTCAGATGTCCCCCAGTGTCGGTTTTGCTGTAATGCGCTTATTTGAACGTATTCGCACATACAAACGTTGGTGGAAGACCGGTGGCGGGAAAAACCTTCCTGTGGACACAGCGATGTTTGCTCATTTTAGGGATATTTGTTTTATGCCTCACCAAGGGACTGGCCACTTCTTGGCGTTGGCATGTAGGCCCCTTTCACACTGGGGCGGTTTGCAGGCGCTATTTTGCTAAAAATAGTGCCTGCAAACCGAGCCTAAACAGCGGCTCCTGTGTCTCCAATGTGAAAGCCCCGAGGGCTTTCACACTGGAGCGGTGCGCTAACAGGACTTAAAAAAAAGTCCTGCTAGCCGCATCTTTGGAGCGGTGAGAGGAGCGGTGTGTTTACCCCTCCTACACCGCTCCTTCCCATTGAAATAAATGGGATACCGCGGTAATACCGCCCGCAAACCGTTTGCGGGTGGTATTAACCCTTTTTCGGCCGCTAGCGGGGGTTAAAACCGCACCGCTAGCGGCCGAATACCTCTGCAATCCCGACGGTATAGCGCCGCTAAAAATAGCGGCGCTATACCGCCCCCACCGCCCCAGTGTGAAACCGGCCTAAATGACTCCGAGCGGACAGATCTGCGTCCACTAGAACTATAGCATAACGATACGACAATTGTGGCCCATTGAGAGCCATAGCTTTCGTATGGTTCCCGTCATTGGAAGCGGTGCACGTCACTGCTAGTCTATTTGAATGTATACATATCTGTGATTGGTTCTTTTGTTGTATTATATCCTTATATGGTCACTTCCTATGGAGGAGGTCACATGTTGTGACATCACTTCCTGCTGGGAGTTTAATAAAAGCACCTTTTGTGGGCGTCGACAGTCAGTGAGGCTGTGATGACGAGATGAGAAGGACAGGGTGGTGATGTCTCTTGACTTGTATGAATGGGATGAATGGAAGGTGAGTGAATTTTAGCCTAATGCCGCGTACACACGATCATTATTCACGGCGGTTAAAAAACCGCCGTGAATAATGTCATTAAAAACTAGGGAACAGCTTGTTCCCCACACACGGTCGTTTTTCACGTCGTTTTTTCTCTTGTCGAGAAAAATGACCGTCTGTGGGCTCCGCGGCAGTGTTTCCCTATGGGAAACACTGCCACGGAAAACATGTCGAAAAAAAACGACGAGAAAAATTAGAACATGTTCTAATTTTTCTCGTCGTTTTAAATGCCGTTTTTCTCGTCGAAAAAAACGACAGAAAGCCCACAGACTATCGTTTTTCTCGTCGGATGGGAAAAATGTCGTTTTTCTCGACGAGAAAAACGGCCGTGTGTACACGGCATAAGATGCATTATTACATTAAGATGAAGTGTGTGCTGTTGAGCACAGGAAAAATAGACTGTGTGCTCTGCATACAACCTATTTTGCCACGACACCCAGAAGATTTGGCTGCTCAATGACCAGGCCGTTTTTTTGCGATACGGCACTGCGTCGCTTTAACTGACAATTGCGCGGTCGTGCGACGTTGTACCCAAACAAAATTGACGTCCTTTTTTTCCCACAAATAGAGCTTTCTTTTGATGGTATTTAATCATCTCTGTGGTTTTAATTTTTTGCGCTATAAACAAAAAAAAGCGTCAATTTTGAAAAAAACACAGTATTTTGTACTTTTTGCTATAATAAATATCCCTAGTTTTTTTATTTTAAAAAGCTATTTTTTTCCTCAGTTTAGGCCGATATGTATTCTTCTACATATTTTGGGTAATACAAATACGCGTATATTGATTGGTATGCGCATAAGTTATAGCATCTACAAAATAGGGGAAAGATTTATGGGATTTTTATTATTTATTTTTTTTACTAGTAAAGGCGGTGATCAGCGATTTTTATCGGGACTGCGACATTATGGCGAACACATCGGACACTTTTGACACATTTTTGGGACCATTGGCATTTTTTTACAGCAATCGGTGCTATAAAAATGCACTGATTACCAGGGAAGGGGTTAACACTAGCGGGCGATCAAGGGGTTAAATTTGTGTCCTAGGGAGTGATTCTAAAGGCCCGTACACACGATCGGATTTTCCAACAACAAATGTGTGATGGCAGGGTTTTGTCGCATAATCCGACCGTTTGTATGCTCCATCAGACAATTGTTGTCGGAATTTCCGACAACAAATGTTTTCTAGCATGCTTTAAAACTGTCCGACAACAAATGTGTCTTGCCCGATTATCCGATCGTGTGTACACAAGTCCATCGGAAAAAAATCCAAAGTACAAACACGCATGCTCCGAACCAATGCTAACCATAAGACAAATTAGCAGAAGTTGTCCAAAGGGTGGCGCTAAAGAGCAGATAAACCTCGTAGTTTCGTGTATGTTGGCTGAAAAAGTTCTGCCGTCTGTATGCAGAACAAGTTTGCGGCCAACGCCCTTCGCACAAAGTTCTACGGATTTGTCCCATGAAAATCCGATCGTGTGTACGAGGTTTAACTGTAGGGGGGATGGGACTGCCTGGGTGAGGAGACCAATCGTTGTTCATACTTATGGCCCGTACACACGATCCGAATATCGTATGAAAAATGTCCTCCGAGGAAGAATCGTACGATAATCGGATCGTTAGTACAGAGCTTCCGTGAGCCGATCATGGCAGTTCATCCGATATTATTTTATCGGACATGCACGAAAATTTTCATTGTGCGATACCAGATCGTACGATTTTCGTTTAGTCAGTACAGTTATCGTCCAAAAATACAATATACAAATACATTACAACACATGACATCACTTCCGATTTTTTTTTCTGTCGTACAAGAATTTTCGTGACTTTAGTAACCTATTAAATTTTTACTTGCGACTAGTTAAGGAAAAAAGTCGGACGGTCTGCCGTCCGATTTTCGGATCGTGTGTATGGGGCAATAGTATGAAAAGATAGCTCTCCTCACCCCTGACAGCACTGACATCTGTCTGTTTACATTGACAGATCTCCGCTCTGTCTCTGTGTGGAGCGATCGCGCGTGCCCCCTAGTGGTCAAAAGGCGAACCGACGTACAGCTATGACGGTTTGCCCAGGGGAGCCAACCTGCCACAGTATAACTCGGGTTGGGAAGGGGTTAAAGTAAAATAGGGATACACTACAGATCCACCAAATCTTTTATACCCTATTGCCAAGGATCACCTGGATCACATTATTACAAAGCTAGCTGAAGACTTCTGGATTTCTCCCCATTTAACTGCAGCTAGGGCATTCTACACCTTGCAGCTGCACATACACAAACGGGCAGGGATGCTTGTGACATCATCAACCTAATATGGTCACATGACCATAGTAGATTAATTGAATTGTCTTAATATGGCCTTGTGGCCATACTAGGACAATGATGTCACAAGTGTCTCCACACTTTGTATACATGAAGCTGCAGGTTGGGGAATGCCCTGGCCATAGTTGGCTGGGTGGCAGTTGACGGGAAAGACAGCTTCAAGTTTTGACCATATCCGAGGTAATTCCTACTCACCACCCATCACTTTTGGTGATACATTACCTTGTCTATGGCTAGTTTTGACAACCGAATGCTGTTTTTTCACAAAGTGTAACATACAATACAGTTCCCGGCCGGCTCACGCAGATATATTGCGGCAGAATGGCTCCCCTGGGTGAAATCCCATACGGGTACGTCCTTTCCTTTAGCGGCCACTAGAGGCTGGGGTTCAGATGCGCGTGGCAGGCGGGCGCGATCGCCGCAGGCCACGCGCGATTGCGTGCACGAGCGCCAGCACTGGGATTTGTGTGTGTAAACACACAAATCCCTGCGCTGTCAGGAAAGAGGAGCCATATAGTTTGTTCCTACTAAGTAGGAAAAATGTCTCCTCCCCTAGTCAATCCTATCCCCATACAGTTAGAACACACTGAGGAAACACACAATTAACCCCTTGATCGCCCCCTAGTGTTCCTTGCCAGTGACATTTACACAGTAAACAGTGCATTTTTATAGCACTGATCGCCGTATAAATGCCAATGGTCCCAAAATAGTGTCAAAAGTGTCCAATCTGTCCATCACAATGTTGCAGTACCGCAGATCACCACCATTACTAGTAAAAAAATAAAATAAAATAAAAATGGCATAAATCTTTCTCATAGTTTGTAGACACTATAACTTTTACGCAAACAAATCTATATTTACGCTTATTGCTATTTTTTTTTTTTACCAAAAATATGTAGAAGAATACATATTGGCCTAAACTGATGAAGAAATTTGTTTTTAAAGAAAAAAATGGGGGATATTTATTATAGCAAAAAGTAAAAAAATATATATATTTTTTTAAAATTGTCGCTCTATTTTTGTTTATAGCGCAAAAAATAAAAACCGCAGAAGTGATCAAATACCACCAAAAGAAAGCTCTATTTGTGGGGGGGGGGGGGAATACGCATATGTCGTCTGGGTACAACATCGCACGACTACGCAATTGTCAGTTAAAGGGACGCAGTGCAGAATTTTAAAAAGTGCTCTTGTCAGGAAGGGGGGTAAAATCTTCCGGGGCTGAAGTGGTTAAAAAAGTTGTAAACCTCCCTGTGTAAAGCCCCGTACACACGGTCGGACTTTTGCCCAACAAACTTCGTTTTAAGCAAGTTGGACCAACAATCCAACCGTGTGTACGCTCCATCGGACAAACTTTTTTTCGTTTGGTTTTGTTTTCATCGGACAAAAGTTGGGTCTGCAAACGGACAAACTTTTGCCCAACAAAAGTCCGATGGAGCAAAGTCCGACCGTGTGTACAGAAAACCATCTGACTTTTGTCCAATGGACAAAACAAATAATGTTAAAATCAACCAACAATAGCAGAAGTTGACCAAAGGTTGTCGGTAAAGAGCAGAAAAACCACGTGATGTTGCCAAAAGTTTTGGGAAAGTTTGCAGAAAAGTCCTGTGGTGTGTATGCCAAGGGTGTGCCCGACCAACTCAGTTCGGACAAAAAAACCACGGAAAAGTCCGATGGAAGTCCGACCGTGTGTACGAGGCTTAAGTTGTACCTATAGGTAAGACTAGAGTAAAGCTGGCCTATAGGTACTGCAAATATCTCCTAAATGTGCGCAGTTTAGGAGATATTTACTGTATACTGTGACGATAATGTCATCAGTGCATGCGCTCTGAAGGAATGGCCGCCCGTGCCGTTTCTTCAGGAGCGTGTGCCGTGACCGGCGGTTTCCGCCTATTCGCGCCTCTGGTCAGTCACACAGCCAGAGTCCACGGCCCTGGAAGGAAAACAGACGAAGATGGATGTGGCCTGCACCGGGGACGATGCAGGCTTCGTTTGCAGGTAAGTGTCATATAATGTGCTAGTATGTGATGCATACTAGCACATTATGCCTTTACTTTGCAGGGAAGAAGAAAGGAATCAAAGTCCACCAGGGGTTTACTTTCTCTTTAATAGATTCTGTGTGGATGTCAGACTGGGATGGAAAAACAATTCACCACTACACTCAGATGAAATCTGAACTAGTTGGACTTTTTAAATAATCATTTGTTGTTTCTCCCTGACAGTGGCATAAAGGATCACAGGGTTTTTCTGTTCCTAAGATGTAAATATAAAAGTACTTTAAATATAATAAAGCACATCATGACTATAAAAAGTCAAATTACTTCTATCAATATAACCACCAATTAGTGTGAACCAATGGAACCACTCCATCCATACACAAGTAAATGGAGATGTTCACTTCAGTGCTGCCTCGATGTAAAAAAACTGAACCCTGGGAAGGCTATAATCATATATATATGGTGCTCAAACCTCAGGCATATACAGTGCACCCGGAAAGTATTCACAGCGCTTCACTTTTTCCACATTTTGTTATGTTACAGCCTTATTCCAAAATGGATTAAATTAATTATTTTCCTCAAAATCTACAAACAATCCCCCATAATGACAATGTGAAAGAAGTTTGTTTGAAACAGGGGCGTACCTAGAGCATTTGGCACCCGTGGCGGATCCAATATCTGGCACTCCCCCATGGTAAAATGTAAAAACACCCCACTGTGCCCCCTGCATCCTTCAATATCTTTGTCACTACTGTGTACCCCCTCTCCACAACTGCACCCCTGGACCCCTTTACATTACACAGCACCCTGCATCACTAGACCTCTTTACATTACACAGCACCCTGCACCACTGGACCCCCTTACATTACACAGCACCCTGCACCACTGGACCCCTTTACATTACACAGCACCCTGCACCTCTGGACCCCTTTACATTACACAGCACCCTGCACCTCTGGACCCCTTTACATTACACTGCACCTCTGGACCCCTTTATATTACACTGCACCTCTTTACATTACACTGCACCTCTGGACCCCTTTATATTACACTGCACCCCTTTACATTACACAGCACCCTGCATCACTGAACCCCTTTACATTACACAGCACCCCACAGCTCTGGACCCCTTTACATTACACAGCACCTTGCACCCCTTTACATTACACAGCACCATGCACCTCTGGACCCCTTTGCATTACACAGCACCCCACAGCTCTGGACCCCTTTAAATTACACAGCACCCCACAGCTCTAGGCCCCTTTACATTACACAGCACCCTGCACCACTGGACCCCTTTACATTACACAGCACCTTGCACCCCTTTACATTACACAGCACCCTGCATCACTAGACCCCTTTACATTACACAGCACCCCGCACCTCTGGACCCCTTTACATTACACAGCACCCCACAGCTCTGGACCCCTTTAAATTACACAGCACCCCACAGCTCTGGACCCCTTTGCATTACACAGCACCATGCACCACTGGACCCCTTTACATTACACAGCACCTTGCACCCCTTTACATTACACAGCACCCTGCATCTCTGGACCCCTTTACATTACACAGCACCCTGCACCACTGGACCCGTTTACATTACACAGCACCCCACAGCTCTGGACCCCTTTACATTACACAGCACCTTGCACTCCTTTACATTACACAGCACCCTGCATCTCTGGACCCCTTTACATTACACAGCACCCTGCATCACTGGACCCCTTTACATTACACAACACCTTGCATCACTGGACCCCTTTTACATTACACAGCACCCCTTAACATTAGACTGCACCTCTGGACCCCTTTACTTTACACAGCACCCTGCACCTCTGGACCCCTTTACATTACACAGCACCCCACAGCTCTGGACCCCTTTACACTACACAGCACCTTGCACCCCTTTACATTACACAGCACCCTGCATCTCTGGACCCCTTTACATTACACAGCACCCTGCACCACTGGACCCCTTTACATTACACAGCACCCTGCATCACTGGACCCCTTTACATTACACAGCACTCAGCATCACTGGACCCCTTTTACATTACACAGCACCCTGCACCACTGGACCCCTTTACATTGCACAGCACCCTGCACCACTGGACCCCTTTACATTACACAGCACCTTGCACCACTGGACCCCTTTACATTACACAGCACCCTGCATCACTAGACCTCTTTACATTACACAGCACCCTGCACCACTGGACCCCCTTACATTACACAGCACCCTGCACCACTGGACCCCTTTACATTACACAGCACCCTGCACCTCTGGACCCCTTTACATTACACAGCACCCTGCACCTCTGGACCCCTTTACATTACACTGCACCTCTGGACCCCTTTATATTACACTGCACCTCTTTACATTAGACTGCACCTCTGGACCCCTTTACATTACACAGCACCCTGCACCACTGGACCCCTTTACATTACACAGCACCCTACATCTCTGGATCCCTTTACATTACACATCACCTTGCAGCCGTTTACATTACACAGCACCCTGCACCACTGGACCCCTTTACATTACACAGCACCTTGCATCACTGGACCCCTTTACATTACACAGCACCCTCCACCTCTGGACCCCTTTACGTTAGACTGCACTCCTTTACATTAGACGGCACCTCTGGACCCCTTTGCATTACACAGCCCTTGTACCCCTGGACCCCTTTACATTAAACTGCACCGCTGGACCCCTTTACATTACACAGCACCCTGCATCTCTGGATCCCTTTACATTACACATCACCTTGCACCCCTTTACATTACACAGCACCCTGCACCCCTGGACCCCTTTACATTACACAGCACCCTGCACCACTGGACCCCTTTACATTACACAGCACCCTGCATCACTGGACCCCTTTACATTACACAGCACCATGCACCCCTGGACCCCTTTACATTACACAGCACCCTGCATCTCTGGACCCCTTTACATTACACAGCACCCTGCATCTCTGGACCCCTTTACATTACACTGCACCTCTGGACCCCTTTACATTACACAGCACCCTGCATCTCTGGATCCCTTTACATTACACATCACCTTGCACCCCTTTACATTACACAGCACCCTGCACCCCTGGACCCCTTTACATTACACAGCACCCTGCACCACTGGACCCCTTTACATTACACAGCACCCTGCATCACTAGACCCCTTTACATTACACAGCACCCTGCACCACTGGACCCCTTTACATTACACAGCACCCTGCACCACTGGACCCCTTTACATTACACAGCACCCTGCATCACTGGACCCCTTTACATTACACAGCACCATGCATCCCTGGACCCCTTTACATTACACAGCACCCTGCATCTCTGGACCCCTTTACATTACACAGCACCCTGCATCTCTGGACCCCTTTACATTACACTGCACCTCTGGACACCTTTACATTAGACTGAACTCCTTTACATTAGACTGCACCTCTGGACCCCTTTACAGTACACAGCCCTTGTACCTCTGGACCCCTTTACATTACACTGCACCCCTTTACATTAGACTGCACCTCTGGACCCCTTAAAATTACACAGCCCTTGTACCTCTGGACCTCTTTACATTACACAGCCCCCCACAGCTCTAGACACCTGCATGTTACACAGACCCCCCTACAGTGCAGACCCCTCCCCCTACAGTGCAGACCCCTCTACAATATAGACCCCCCCTACAATATAGAACCCCTCCTACAATAAGAACCCCCCTACAATAGTGCAGACACCCCCCCACAATACAGAACCCCCCTACAATAGTGCGGGCACCCCCCCCTACAATAGTGCTGACACCCCCCCTTTAATACAGACACCCCCCCAGTGAGTGGCACCCGGTGTGGCACGCCCCCGCCCCCTACTTAGTACGCCACTGGTTTGAAATCTTTGCAATGTTATTAAAAATAAAAAACGAAAACAATCCCATGTACATAAGTATTCCCAGCCTTTGCTCAATATTTTGTTGAAGCACCTTTGGCACCAATTACAGCCCCGAGTCTTTCTGAGTATGATGCTACAAGCTTGGCACACCTATTTTTGGGCAGTTTCTCACATTCTTCTTTGTAGGACCTCTCAAGCTCCAATAAGTTGGATGGGGAGTGTCGGTGCACAGCCATTTTCAGATCTCTCCAGAGATGTTTAATCGGGTTCAAGTCTGGGCTCTGGCTGGGCCACTCAAAGACAATCACAGAGTTGTCCCGTAGCCACTCCTTTGTTATCTTGGCTGTGTGCTTAGGGACGTTGTCCTGTTGGAAGATGAACCTTCGCCCCAGTCTAAGGTCCAGCGTGCCCTGGAGCAGATTTTCATCAAGGATGTCTCTGTACATTGCTGCATTCATCTTTCCCTCGATCCTGACTAGTCTCCCAGTTCCGGTCGCTGAAAAACATCCCCACAACATGATGCTGCCACCACCACTATCATGCTTCACTGTAGGGATGGTATTGGCCAGGTGATGAGCGGTGCCTGGTTTCCTCCAGACATGACGCTTGCTATTCAGGCCAAAGAGTTCAAACTTTGTTTCATCAGACCAGAGAATTTTGTTTCTCATGGTCTGAGAGTCCTTCAGGTCCCTTTTGGCAAACACCAGGTGGGCTATCATGTGCCTTTTACTGAGGAGTGGCTTCCGTCTGGCCACTCTACCATACAGGCCTGATTTGTGGAGTGCTGCAGAGATGGTTGTTCTTCTGGAAGGTTCTCCTCTCTTCACAGAGAAACACTGAAGCTCTGTCCGAGTGACCATCGGTTCTTGGTCACCTCCCTGACTAAGGCCCTTCTCCCCCGATCACTCAGTTTAGCTGGGCGGCCCACTCTAGGGAGAGTCCTGGTGGTTCCAAACTTCTTCCATTAACTGATGATGGAGGCCACTGTGCTCATTGGGACCTTCAATGCTGCAGACATTTTCTGTACCCTTCCCCAGATCTGTGCCTCCATACAATCCTGTCTTTGAGGTCTACAAACAATTCATTGGACTTCGTGGCTTGGTTTGTGCTCTAACATGCACTGTTAACTGTGGGACCTTCTATAGACAGGTGTGTGCCTTTCCAAATCCTGTCCAATCAACTGAATTTACCACAGGTGGACTCCAATCAAGTTGTAGAAACATCCCAAGGATGATCAGTGGAAACAGGATGCACCTGAGCTCAATTTTGAATGTCATGGCTTAGACCTGGTTCACACTGGGGCGACAAACGCTCCGACATTGGGAGCTCATGTCGTATGACGTGTGAAAATCAATGTTTCCCTATGGGAGCCGTCTTAACTGGTCCGACACATGTCGGTCCGACTTTGAGAATGCTCCCTGTACTACTTTGGTCCGACTTTGATCCGACTTCAGCCCATTGACTATCATTGAAGTCGGATCAAAGTCTTGCATGATCCGACTTTGGCATGCGACTTGTGCTGTACTGCTCTTGAGGGGGAACTCCAGGCCAAATTTTAAATAAAAAACCGGCATGGGTTCCCCCTCCAGAGGCATACCAGGCCCTTGGGTCTGGTCTGGATTTGAAGGGCCGCCCCTACGCCGAAAAAACGGCGTGGGGGTCCCCCCAAAATCCAAACCAGACCCTTATCCGAGCACACAACCTGGCAGGCCACAGGGGAAGAGGGGGGACGATAGAGCGCCCCCCCTCCCTCCTGAACGTACCAGGCCGCATGCCCTCAACATGGGGGGGTTTGGTGCTCTGGGGCAGGGGGGCGACCTGCGGCCCCCCCACCCCAGAGCACCCTGCCCCCATGTTGATGAGGACAGGGCCTCTTCCCGACAACCCTGGCCGTTGGTTTCGGGGTCTGCGGGCGGGGGGCTTATCGGAATCCGGGAGCCCCCTTCAATAAAGGGGCCCCCGGATCCCGGCCCCCCCACCCTATGTGAATGAGTATGGGGTACATCGTACCCCTACCCCTTCACCTGGTGGAAAAAAATTGCAATTAAAAAAACACACAGCTTTTTAAAGTATTTTATTGCACAGCTCCGGGGGTCTTCTTCCGACTTCGGGGGTCTCCGGTAACGTCGCCGCGCTCTCCGGTTCTTTCTTCTGCCGGGCCTCCGCTAACTTCTTTTTAGCTCTTTTGCTAGCGGGGCCCGGTCTTCTCCGTCGCCTTCTTCTTCTCCCGCTCTCCGGTTCTTCTCCCGCTCTCCGGTTCTTTCTTCCGCCGGGCCTCCGCTAACTTCTTTTTAGCTCTTTTGCTAGCGGAGGCCCGGTCTTCTCCGTCGTCTCGTCCGGCTCTCCGTTGTCCTTCTGCCGGCCCCTCCACTAACTTCTTTAGCTCTTTTGCTAGTGGAGGGGCCGGTCTTCCCGTCATCGCCGTCGGCGTCTTCTTCCCTCTTCTCCTCCTCGATGTTGACGCGTCGCTTCCTCCCGCTGTAATACTGGCTCTCCGCTCCGCATTAATATAGGCTTCTCATGACGTCAGTCACATGTTCCCATGACGTCAGTCATATGCTCCGGGGCCATGTGCCCCGGAACATGTGACTGTGACGTCATGAGAAGCCTATATTAATGCGGAGCAGAGCGGAGAGCCAGTATTACAGCGGGAGGAAGCGACGCGTCAACATCGAGGAGGAGAAGAGGGAAGAAGACGCCGACGGCGACGACGGGAAGACCGGCCCCATCACTAGCAAAAGAGCTAAAGAAGTTAGTGGAGGGGCCGGCAGAAGGACAACGGAGAGCTGGACGAGACGACGGAGAAGACCGGGCCTCCGTTAGCAAAAGAGCTAAAAAGAAGTTAGCGGAGGCCCGGCGGAAGAAAGAACCGGAGAGCGCGGCGACGACACCGGAGACCCCCGAAGTCGGAAGAAGACCTCCGGAGCGGTGCAATAAAATACTTTAAAAAGCTGTGTGGTTTTTTTATTGCAATTTTTTTTCCACCAGGTGAATGGGTAGGGGTACAATGTACCCCATACTCATTCACATAGGGTGGGGGGGCCGGGATCCGGGGGCCCCTTTATTGAAGTGGGCTCCCGGATTCCGATAAGCCCCCCGCCCGCAGACCCCGACAACCAACGGCCAGGGTTGTCGGGAAGAGGCCCTGTCCTCGTCAACATGGGGGCAGGGTGGTCTGGGGTGGGGGGGCCGCAGGTCGCCCCCCTGCCCCAGAGCACCAAACCCCCCATGTTGAGGGCATGCGGCCTGGTACGGTTCAGGAGGGAGGGGGAGCCGCTCTCTCGTCCCCCCCTCTTCCCCTGCGGCCTGCCAGGTTGTGTGCTCGGATAAGGGTCTGGTTTGGATTTTGGGGGGGGACCCCCACGCCGTTTTTTCGGCGTAGGGGCGGCCCTTCAAATCCAGACCAGACCCAAGGGCCTGGTATGCCTCTGGAGGGGGAACCCATGCCGGTTTTTTATTTAAAATTTGGCCTGGAGTTCCCCCTCAAGATTCATACCAAACACAGTGCCTGCTATTGGCGGGGATCCAAGTCGGATCCCCGTTCATTGAAAGTCGGACATATGTCGGCTTCATGTCGCAGGGCAAAGTCGGATCCAAAGTAGGACAGATGTCGTGTCGCACAAGTGTGAACCCAGCCAAAGGCTGTGAATACTTCTGTACATGGGATTTTTTCTTTTTTTACGTTTAATAAATTTGCAAAGATTTCAAACAAACTTCTTTCACGTTGTCATTATGGGAGATTGTTTGTAGAATTTCAAGGAAAATAATGAATTGAATGCATTTTGGAATAAGGCTGTAACATAACAAAATGTGGAAAAAGTGAAGTGCTGTGAATACTTTCCGGATGCACTGTAGATGATTTGGGTGAGGGGGAACTGGAAATTTTGCAAATTACATAAAAATATTACAAAAAAAAAAACATATTGAAATATTATGGCGGTTTTGCAATAATATCAGTAAAACCTACAGCTATCATGAAAATAGTACAAATAGTATAAATCCCACCCATAGCTCAGCAACACCTCCTCACCAATATATTCAGTAATTTCTCTAATATATCATATGAATGTACAGTATAAGGTTACATGTAAAGCCTTGGACTTTGGAGACATGAAAATGGAACGATTAGCAGTCCCCACAGTGGCTGCTGTCTGGTCTACTTGGCATGTGTGGCACAATGTGCCCAGAACACGTCTCCAAAATACAAAAGTTCGGACTTCAACTCCGACTTCAGACCACAAAATATAAAAAAAAAGTGTTTTCATGTATAACTTCACTTTTATTCTATAACATAAGTAAATAAGTATCGCTTCGATTTCTGAGCATATATTTTGTGATATAGATTTTTTTTTAAATATCTTATTTCACTCCCTTGATTTTGATGACCCTTTTGCGTCACTTCCCCACATTTGATCTTTCCACTGTTCCCAGGTGGGTGGTACCCTCCACTTTGGACATTCACCACCCCACCTCTTTGCCTCATCTGACCAGAGAACACCTTGCATTCATTGACAAAATGCAGAGCAATCTCTTAATGGCACCCGTGTGAAGGAAGGAAGGAAGGGAAAAAGGACAGCAAATTTACCATAAAAAATATACATACCGTATATACTCGAGTATAAGCCGACCCGAATATGAGCCGAGGCACCTAATTTTACCACAAAAAAATGGGAAAACTTATTGACTCGAGTATAAGCCTAGGGTGTCCATCTGCATGCCTCACTTTAGCTCATTGTGTCCATGTGCATGCCTCACTGTGCCCATGCCTCACTGTGTCCATGCCTCACTGTGCCTCACTGCCTCACTGTGTCCATGCCTCGCTGTGTCCATGCCTCACTGTGCCTCACTGTGTCCATGCCTCACTGCCTCACTGTGCCCATGCCTCACTGTGTCCATAACTAGACTGACGTTTAACATGGGAGTCTATGGAAGGAGAAATGGCGCTACATGTGTGCCTAGTTCGGGATCCAGAGGACCTATGACCGGCCAGTACCGGGTCCCCAAAGTCACCCGAGAAATTACCGTTTAACATGGGAGTCTATGGAAGGGGTGCCCGGCTTTGAAAAATCGGTGCTCCCCGGCCGTAGGTCCCCCAGACAACAAACTTTGCACACTTGTAGAGGAAGAGTGGGGCTACATGTGTGCCATGTTTGCTGGTACCGGTTCCCCAAAACCTGGGAGATCAGGCGCAAAAAGATGACTCAAGTATAAGCCGAGGGGGGCATTTTCAGCACACAAAAAATGTGCTGAAAAACTCGCCTTATACTCGAGTATGTACGGTAATTAACAGGTGCATGATAAAACAAGCAATCTGACAAGAAAGAAAAGGAAGGAAGGAAGGAAAAGATAGAAAAAAAAAGACAAAGAAAAACGGAAAACTATTTTTAATGTAAATTTACAATTAAAATAGACATACATTTTAGTTTCACCATTTCAATATTCATACATGGCAGGTGTATGAGTATTAAAACATGCAATGAAGAAAGAAAGAAAGAAAAAAAAAAATTTATTTTTAATGTAAATTTACCATTAAAATATTCATAAATAGAAGGTGAATGAGTAATAAAACAGGAAAAGAAAGAAAGAAAGACAAAGGAAAATGGCAAACTTTTATTTTTATTGTAAATTTACCATTCAAATATCCATAAATAGCAGGTGTATGAGTAATAAAACAGGCAATGTGACAAGAAAGAAAGAATGAGAGAGAAAGAAAGAAAGAAAAAGGAAGAAATAGAAAAAATGAAAGAAAGAAAAGGAAAAGAAAGAAAGAAAGACGGAAAACTTTGGTGGGCAGTACACTGCAGTTTGGACATCACCACCCTGCCTGTTGCCTCATCCAACCAAAGAACGCTTCCAAAGAAGGAAGCAAGGAAGAAAGCTAAAGATAGAAAAAAAGGCAAAGAAAAACAGCAAACTTTTATTTATTTTTTGTAAATGTACCATTAAAATATACATAAATATTAGGTGTATGAATAACAATGTGACAGGAAAGAAAAAAAAAAGAAAGGAAAAAAAAAAAAGATAGAATGAAAAAAGACAAAGAAAAAAGGCAAACTTTATTTTTTAATGTAAATTTACCACTAAAATATACATAAATAGTAGTAATAAAATAGGCAATGTGACAGGAAAGAAAGAAGAAAAGTAAGAAAGGAGGAAAAAGAAAAAGAAAGAAATAGAAAGGAAAGGAAAAGGAAAGAAAGAAGAAAAAAAAAAGAAAAAAAAAAAGGACAGACAGCAAACTTTGGTGGGCAGTACACTCCAGTTTGGACATTACCACCCCACCTCTTTGCTTCATCCAACTAGAGAACGCTTCCAGAGAAGGAAGGAAGGAAAGAAAAAGATAGAAAGAAAAAAAAGACAAAGAAAAACGGCAAAATTTTATTTTTTAATGTAAATTTACCATTAAAAAATACACAAACATTAGGTGTATGAATAATAAAACAGGCAATGTAACAGGAAAAAAAGAAAGAAAGAAAGAGGAATGAAGGAAGAGAAAAAAGGAAAAGAAAATAAGGAAACCAAACTTTTATTTTATATTTACATTTACATTTACCATTTCAATATCCTTACATGGTAGGTGTATGAGTAATAAAACAGGCAATGTAGAAAGAAAGACAGAAAAAAAGAAAGAAAAGAGAAGGAAAAACAGCAAGATTTTATTTTTATTGTAAATTTACCATTAAAATATCCATAAATAGCAAGTGTATGAGTAATAAAACAGGCAATGTGACAAGAAAGAAAGAGAAAAAAAGAAAGAACGAGAAAGAAAGACAGACAGCAAACTTTGGTGGGCAGTACACTCCGGTTTGGACATCACCACCCCACCTCTTTGCCTCGTCCAACCAGAGAACGCTTTCAGAGAAGGAAGGAAGGAAGGAAGGAAGGAAAAGATAGAAAAGAAAAAAAGACAAAGAAAAACTGCAAACTTTTATTTTTTTTATGTAAATTTACCATTAAAATATACATATACATATAAAATATACATAAATATTAGGTGTATGAATAATAAAACAGGCAATGTGACAGGAAAGAAAGAAAAAGAAAGAATGAAAAAAGACAAAGAAAAAAGGCAAATTTTTAATTTGTAAATTTACCACTGAAATATACATAAATAGTAGTAATAAAACGGGCAATGTGACAAGAAAGAAAGAAGAAACAAGAAAGGAAAAGAAAGGAAGAAAAAGAGAGAAAAAGAAAAGAAAGAAAGAGAGAAAGAAGAAAAAGAAAGAAACAAATAAAAAGAAAGAAAGACAGACAGCAAACTTTGGTGGGCAGTACACTCCGGTTTGGACATCACCACCCCACCTCTTTGCCTCATCCAACCAGAGAACGCTTTCAGAGAAGGAAGGGGGGAAGGAAGGAAGGAAGGAAGGAAGAAAGGAAGGAAAAGATAGATAAAAAGACAAAGAAAAGCGGCAAACTAATTTATTTATGTAAATTTACCATTTAAATATATATAAATATTATATGTATGAATAATAAAACAGGCAATGTGACAGGAAAGAGAAAGAAAGAAAGAAAGAAAGAAAGAAAGAAAGAAAGAAAGAAAAAGAGAAAGAAAGAAAAGAAGGAAACCAAACTTTTATTTTTAATTTACGTTTACCATTTCAATATCCTTACATGGTAGGTGTATGAGTAATAAAATAGGCAATGTGGAAAGAAAGCAAGAAGAGAAGGAAAAACAGCAAGATTTTATTTTTAAAGCAGAGTTCCACCCAAATTTTCAACTATATCTGATCGCATTTGTAACATTGCATAGATATGCCATTGACATACAATTAATTTATTTGCCATTTAAATACCTTTTATATTTATGTTTTAAGGAGAACATCCGGTCTATCTCTCCCATGGGAGTTGACGTACATCCAGTATTCCCCAGGCACCGCACTGTATCATGGGGGCTAAGCGTCATCTTTCCCAAGATTCAGTGCGGAACGACAGGCAGCGAAATCTCCCGAGATTTAGAAACAGGGAGTGACGTGTGACGTCGGTCACGTGACGAGGGCGTTTCAGAATTCGCCGTTTTACATAAGGGCATGCAGGTGAATTAGTAGCCTGCAGACACGAGGATAACACCTAAACAAAGGAGTTCCCCGCAAAATTTTCAAACCATACCTGCAATTGTTTCAATTGTTTTTGTTGCCATCATAACGGGGCGGTAACTTTCAACGACGCCGCCCGTTATGATGGCAACCCGGAAGTTTACGGTGCTGCTCGCCGTAAAGACTGAGCATGCGCGGGATCGAGCGGTGATTGCTGCTCCCAGCATTCACTGCATCGAGGAAATGAGTGCTTGTGGGCTTCACAGTGCCCACAAGCAAAATGGAAACGTCCTTACTCGTTTTATACAAGTTATTGTTATATATAAAATCGGACAGTGGATGGCTACAGACACCAGAACAGTGAGTATTTTTTTAGAATAGAAAAAATCAATGAATGACAAAAAAAAAGATTGGCTGCGGGACATCCGCTTTAATGTAAATTTACTTTTAAAATATCCATAAATACCAAGTGTATGAGTAATAAAACAGCCAATGTGACCAGAAAGAAAGAAATAAGACAAAAATGGCAAACTTTTGTTTTTAAAGTGGTTGTAAACCCTCTGATACTACTTGCACCTACAGGTAAGCCTACATTAAGGTTTACCTGTAGGTGCTTGCAATATCTCCTTAACCTACATGGTTAAAACGGAGCTCCCCTGAAAAAAAAATATTAAAAGCCAGCAGCTACAAATACTGCAGCTGCTGACTTTTAATATTAGGACACTTACCTGTCCTGGAGTCCAGCGATGTCGGCAGCAGAAGACGAGCGATTGCTCGTCACTCTGCTGCACCCGCCGCCATCCTCGGTGAGGGAACCAGGAAGTGAAACCTTGCGGCTTCACTGCCCGGTTCCCTACGCCGCATGCGCAAGTCGCGCTGCGCCGTTCTCACTGGTCCGTGTTGTGTTCTGGGAGCCGAGTGTCTCCCAGAACACAACGGGTATTCTGCGGGAAGTGACGTACTACCCGCAGAATACCTGCAGAGAGGACTCCCGGAAGTGGGTGCAAATACCTGTCTTAGACAAGTATCTGCACCCCCCTCCCCCCTGAAAGGTGCCAAATGTGACACCATAGCGGGGGGGAGGGTTCTGATGAGCGGAAGTTCCACTTTAGGGTGGAGCCCCGCTTTAAGGAGATATTTGCAGAAAATCGGGCACCGTTGACTACGGAGCATGCGCGCCGTAGACAACGGCACAGGCGCACTGAGCGCGCCGGGTCTTGAATGGGAAGGTGACGGAAACGCGCGCATGCGCGGGGATCGTGTCGGTTCCGCGCGCATACGCGGGAGTGACGTCATCGCCGCTCCGGCCAGTCACAGCGCCGGAGCGGCGATACCCTGAAGTCACTCCGGGTATCATGGCGGAGGAGAGGAATGAGGGTCGCTGCGGGGGCTTCGATCTACGGTAAGAAATTCATAATGAGCTAGTATGCTAGTCATACTAGCTCATTATGCCTTTGTCTTGCAGGTTTTAATTTTTTTTTTATGTTTCAATATTTTATATTAACGTTTTACAATACAAGGTATGATGTTTTCGGCTTTACATTGCATAGTTAGGGAGTTAAACATTAAACTTAATTTTTTTTTAAATGTTTTTTTTGGATTTACAACCACTTTAACCAGTTGTCAACCAGCCGGCGGCAGGAAGACACTGTTATCCTGGGCGGACGTCATATGACGTTGCGCCTTTAAAATCCACTAGAGGGCACGCTGCGTCGCTGGGAACCCGATGCGCGTGTACGGCGGCCGCGATGCCCGCCGGGCACCCGCGATTGCCCAGTAACCGAGCAGGACCGTGGATCTGTGTGTGTAAACACAGAGATCCACGTCCTGTCAGGGAGAGGAGACCAATGGTGTGTCCCTTGTATATAGGAACAACCCTCGGTCACCTCCCCCAGTCAGTCCCCTCCCCCACAGTTAGAACACATCTAGGAAACACATTTAACCCCTTCCTCGTCCCCTAGTGTTAACCCCTTCCCTGCCAGTCACATTTATACAGTAATCAGTGCATTTTTATAGCAGGCATCGCTGTATAAATGTGAATGGTCCCGAAAAATGTGTCAAAATTGTCCGATGTGTCCGCCGCAATATCGCAGTCACGATAAAAATCGCAGATCACTGCCATTACTAGTAAAAAAAAAAAATGCCATAAATCTATCCCCTATTTTGTATCTGCTATAACTTTTGCGCAAACCAATCAATATACGCTTATTGTGTTTTTTTTTTACCAAAAATATGTAGAAGAATGCGTATCGGCATAAACTGAGGAATTTTTTTTATTTTTTAAAAAAAAAATTGATATTTATTATAGCAAAAAGTAAAAAATATTGTGTTTTTTTTTCAAACTTGACGCTCTTCTTTTGTTTATAGCGCAAAAAATAAAAACCGCAGAGGTGATCAAATACCACCAAAAGAAAACTCTATTTGTGGGAAAAAAAAGGACGCAAATTTTGTTTGGGAGTCACGTCGCACAACCGCGCAATTGTCATTCAAAGTGTGACAGCGCTGAAAGCTGAAAAATGGCTTGGGCAGGAAGGGGGTTTTCGTGTTCGGTAGGCAGGTGGTTAATGTAAATTTACCATTAAAGTACCCATAAATAGCAGGTGGGTGGGTGTATGAGTAATAAAGCAGGCAATGTGAAGGCCTCTCTGTATCCCCCCAGCATGACCTCTCGCCTACTTTTCCTGCTGTCTGGTCTACAATCAGTCAACAAGTGCTCATGAACCCATATTAGCCATCTCCATGTGCCATAAACAAAGACTGCAAAGACACAGAGCCCCAAGGCAAACATTTCATTAGAATTCTTACTCTTAAAAAAGCAACACTCAATATCTGTCAGAGGTTAGTGGAGTTCAGAGCAGACAAGGACTAGGAAAACAGCAGGAAACAAGGAACAAAGCTCCATATCAATTACATTCCTTCTGATGATAAGATATTAACTGCTACAATTGTGGAGATAAACAATGACCTGCATTGTACCAAACCATTAAAGAGAAACTCACAGAATGCTTTAAAAGGTGCAAAAGGTAATAGATTTTTCATGATTCAATGATGAGCGCTTTATAGTTATAAATAATTGCTTTTAGTTGTGAAATTAGCTTAAAAATCTGTAAAGCACTGCGGAGTTAATGGTTCTCCAACAAACTCCGAAGTCCATTCATTGTTGCCTGCTGATCCCATCTGAAGTCTTCATTTCTTTTATGATGCTATAAGCATGCACCTTTCATCCGGAAATGAGGAAATCGGCCAAAACTAGACTTCACTTCACTAGCATACACTATATTGTCAAAAGTATTGGGACGTCTGCCTTTACACGCACGTGAACTTTAATGGCATCCCAGTCTTAAGCCCCTACACTAAGGTGACCAGATTTTTAAAATGAAATCCGGGGACATATATTTTTTTTTTTTTACTAGTAATGGCAGCAATCAGCGACTCTCTGCCCGTCGCCGCACCGCCTCACAGCCTGTCAAGTCTTACTCTCCGGGCCCCGGCTACTACTGGGTGGGGAGCGGAGGAAGATCACTCCGCCAGGGAAGGCAAGGAGATAGGCAGGCGGCTGGCCGGGACTTGAGCCAAGGCAGAAGAACATGCGAACGCAGCTAAATGGGCATGCGCCCGAAACTCAAGAAATATTACCTTCACTCCGACCAGCACATGATCATCAGAAAGGGGCACAGATAATGGAAAAAAAATACACCCACCTAAGCTAGGAGGAGCGGCGGAGCGGGGGGGGGGGGTGTAATTTTTAATTATTTTTTTTTTTTATTCTGCACTGACTGTCTTTGAAATTGCCCCAGCCCCTGTTCAAATCCAATCCGGGGACAAAACCGGGGACAGACTTGGTCCGGGGACAGTGTCCTCAATCCGGGGACTGTCCCCTGAAATCGGGGATGTCTGGTCACCCTACCGTACACACGTTCGGACTTTTTGCCAACAAACTTCATTTTGAGCAAGTTTGACAAAAAAAATCCGACCGTGTGTACGCTCCATCGGACAAACTTGTTTGGTTTTCATCGGACAAATGTTCGGTCTGCAAATGGACAAACTTTTGGCCAACAAAAGTCCGATGGAGCAAAGTCCGACCGTGTGTACAGAAAACCATCAGACTTTTGTCCGATGGACAAAACAAATAATGTTAAAATCAACCAACAATAGCAGAAGTTGACCAAAAGGTGGCGGTAAAGAGCAGAAAAGAGAAGAAAAACCACATGATGTTGGAAAAAGTTTTGGGAAAGTTTGCAGAAAAGTCCTGTGGTGTGTATGCTATGGGTGTGCCCGGCCAACTCCGTTCGGACAAAAATCCAGGGAAAAGTCCGATGGAAGTCCGACCGTGTACGAGGCTTGAGTCCGTAGGGTTCAATATTGAGTTGGCCCACCCTTTGCAGCTATAACAGCTTCAGCTCTTCTGGGAAGGCTGTCCACAAGGTTTAGGAGTGTCTATGGGAATGTTTGACCGTTTTTCCAGAAGTGCCTTTGTGAGGTCAGGCACTGATGTTGGACGAGAAGGCCTGGCTCACAGTCTCCACTCGAATTCATCCCAAAGGTGTTATCCCAGAGTCAGTCCTCATACAAAGTGGCTGACAGAGGGTGAATGTGCAGTGTAGACTAGACCTTGTTCTGGTCTTGGGCTGCTGACTCTCTGAAGGTCTCAAAAGAAGATGTACAGTGGATATTTAGCTTTGAGGTGAGCGTTGAGGAGCACCCAGTACAAAAATTCATTACACATAAGAAGTTTGAGTTCAGATTTATTTTATTGTTCAAGAGTATCAAGAGAGGCCAATGCATTTGGGGGGAAGTGCCTCCCCCTTCTTCAGGGATATCAGCTACGTTGCAGAACCGATGGTTACTTTTGATACTCTTGATCAAAAAAAAATGTGGACTTAAACTTCTTAAGTATCATGAACTTTTGTACTTGGTGCTCCTCAACACTTACCCCAAAGCTGGATGTAGGTAGGAGAAAGTAGCAACTCTTCATCATCCAATCATGTGTAAGCAAATAATGCAGTTTTTTTTCCTTGCATGTGATTGGATATTCTTTGCAAAATTAAGCTTTACCTTATTTACTTAGCTCTGAAGCAACTGCACTTGCAGAGTGCAACTGCACATTGCAAAGTGCACAGTCAATTTGTCTTTAGTAAATCAACCCCAATGTGTTTCGGGGGAAGTGCCTCCCACTTCCTTAAGGCTGTCTGATCTGATATCTTGCAAATCTGATGTCTTCTCTTGAAATTCTTGATCAATAAAAATTTGCACTTAAACTTCTAAAAGCGGAAGTCAACCCATCGATTTACCAACTTCAAAAAGCAGTTAGCATTCCCGGCATGCCGGGAATGTAACTGTCACATTGGTTGTGCTCTCAACCAAACTGTCAAAAGATCCAATGGCTGGTGTCATAACTGATCACATGTGCAGCATCATGGCAGTTGAAGATTAAACAGAGGCCAAGATGGCAGCTTCCTTGCCTGAAAATGATAGGAGGGTTTACTTCCACTTTAAGTGTCATGAACTTTAGTACTGGATGCCCCTTAATGCTCACTCTAAAGCTGGATATAGGTGGGAGAGAGTAGCAAGAGAAGCCAACACGTTTCGGGGGAAGTGCCTTCCCCTTCCTCAGTTCTGTCAGATCGGATACCTTGAAAATATGATAGATTGTCTTGTTCAATAAAAATTTGAAATTAAACTTCTTAAGTGTCATGAACTTTTGTATTGGGTGCTCTTCAATAATCCCCCCCAAAGCTGGATATAAGGGGGAGAGTGTAGCAAGAAAAGCCAACGCATTTTAGGGGAAGTGTCTTATCCTTTCTCAGGGCTGTCCGATTGTGTTGTGTTACACTATGTGATTATTCTTGCTCTGTGTCTTTAAGATCTGTCCCCTTCTTTCTAGCTGAACTCTCTCTCTCACCGTAGTTCTTTATATATCTCCTCCACTTCCTGATTCTGGTCATTACTCCTGTATATCTTCCATGCTAAACATCTTACATGTGGCTTACAACTGCAACGTTTTTCTATCTATGAATATCCATCATTAAACGGAACATTCGAAAGGATTCATCGCCTGTCGTCCTAACTGTGAGTTTATTCATTGAGTTAAACTGCCTGTATCGATGCAAGGGATGAATATCAAACCAGCTTGAGTAAGGCCTACTTCAACCTGGAGATGAACTTTATCGCTTTGTAGTTGAGACAGAACAGTAGAAAAATGGAGTTCACAGCCTAATTACAAGATTTCTGCATGTCAGTACTGAAACAGACAAGATTTACTGCCCTCATAGCAAGACAGAAAGGACAGAGCAGCACATGGCAGCCTTATAGCCTGAAACAATCTGCACAGTGTCATATTTCAGCACACAGATCCTGCCTGCTTTCACAGTCAGTCTGCTATCATGAGTGACCAAGCTTCTGCATGTGAACTCACATCTACCTCCCCACAAGTTCCTGAAGAAACTGAGTTACCCAAACGCTCAGTTAAACCCACTTGGAAAGTAATGGAGAATTATGAAGCTTCAAGGACTGAATTGTCAAATAGCTTGGAATTAGTCTGGGAGAAAATCCTTGCTGAAGCCAATACAGTGTCTGTTGAACGTGAACTACTGACACTAGAGGGCGCCATTAAACAACTTTCTGCCTCATATGAGCTTTATCAGCTTACCAGCAGCAAATTCACTAATGTCTTGCAAAACATGAATACAGAAAGTGCGATGACACAATTAAAGCGTGTCAATGCTCTCAATATTGAAAGAGACAGTTTTATCCAGCAAACCAGATTAAAGGCAGAAGCAAAAATAAAGCTGTTACAGGACACTGCATCTCACAGATCTGTTTCCACCAGACGTTCTAAAAACTCGTCAAGATCCCATAGTTCAAGATACTCAACACTCAGTGAGCGACTTATTAATGCCCGCGCTGAAGTGGAAGCCAGCAAAGTGCAGGTGGCATATGCAGAAAAAAGAGCAGAGTTGGAAGCGCAGTCAGCACGTCAAAGAGCAGAGTTGGAAGCTCAGAGGGCAGAGTCGGAAGCGCAGTCAGCACGACAAAGAGCAACAATGGAAACCTTAAATGAACAGTGTAAACATGACGCAGCTATGGCAAAGCTAAGGGTCCTACAGCAAGCTATCAATGCAGACGAAGGTGCAAGTGAGAAAGACAGCATTAACCTAAACATAGCAGATATGGAAGACCCCCTCAAACGCACTAAAGACTATGTCCTAAGCCACTGCAGTGCACACTCCATTGTCTCCAATGCTCCCGGCTACATAGAGACTCCTTCACAGCTTCAAGTTAAAGAGGTTCCAGCAACTTCCTGCACTCAAAATTACTCCACTGCATTTCCTACCTGCCTACCTTGCCTGCCTTCATACGTCTCAGAGCATCAGCGCAAGCTTCAAGCAAGTCATCAATCTCCAGTCATCGGTACAGCCTTGAATCAACGTACCATTGGAACAACTGACTTCAAGCAAGCAACTCACCTGGATGCATCTGCTGCACCATATTTCCCTGTGTCCTTTAACAACAATGTCAAAGATAACGCAATCAGCACCATACAGCCAACAGCATCTCACATAAAGGCGGAGACAACTGAGACAGAAGAGTTTGTGAGGTACAAGCTTCGCAGAGAGCTCACAAAGACTGGTCTTACAAGTTTTGATGACCAACCTGAGAACTACAGAAGTTGGAAATGTGCCTTCAGAACTACAATCAGCAATATTGGCATTACAGCTGATCAAGAATTGAATCTGCTGATCAAATGGCTTGGTCCTCTATCTGCTGCACGTGTTAAGCCATTAAGATCGGTTTTCATGGACAATCCTACTGCAGGCCTCACAGCTGCATGGGAGCGACTAGAGCAAAGTTATGGCAGTCCAGAAGCTATAGAAAATGCTTTGTTCATGCGTCTGGAAACTTTCCCAAAGATATCCGGTAAGGACAACAAGGAGTTCCAGAGACTGAGTGACCTTCTCCTTGAGCTTCAGCTAGCCAAGACAGACCCAAAACTACCTGGACTCAGTTACCTTGACACTCCAAGAGGGGTAAACCCAATTGTCTCCAAGCTCCCGTATGGTTTGCAAGAGAAATGGACTGCACTAGGGTCATCATACAAAAGAGAGAACAAGGTTTCCTTCCCTCCATTCTCTTCCTTCTGTGAATTCATCAGGGAAATTGCAGAAACCAAGAACGATCCAAGTTTTTCCTACGGTGAGTACAGTCTCTTCTCACCCTTTCCTAAGAGTACCAGTCTTCAGGGCAACTACAGAAACCATAGAGGCCCAGTGTCCGTGAAAAAGACTGACATCCTTCCCACTCCTACCACAGTTCTGGCCACGAACAAACAGAGTAGGAAGATTGAAAACCCTAACAGAGAGTGTCCCATACACAAGAAGCCACACCCCCTCAATAAATGTATCGGCTTTAGGAAAAAGCCTCTGGAAGAGCGCAAGGAGCTTTTAAAGACATTTAGGGTATGTTTCAGGTGCTGTGCTTCTACAGAACATTTTGCAAGGGACTGTAATGTGTCCATCAAGTGCATAGAGTGTGGCTCTGAAGAACATGTGCAAGCCCTCCATCCTCTTGAGCCCAGCTCTGCACAACCTGCCAACACTCCTCCCAGGTTAACGCATGGCGGGGAGAATACAGACCAAGTGCCTAATTCTACCATCATTTCTTCATCCTGCACTGAAGTTTGTGGAGAAGACCGCTGTGGTAAGTCCTGTGCTAAGATATGCTTGGTGAATATATACCACAAGGATCAACCAGAAAAGTCTCTAAAGGCATATGCTATCTTAGACGATCAGAGCAATCGATCACTTGCAAAATCGGAATTGTTCAATCTATTTGAAATAAAAGGCGAAGCTCATCCTTACACCTTGGGTACCTGTAGTGGAACTATAGAGGTTTCTGGAAGAAGGGCTCATGGACTCATGGTATCTTCTCTCAAAGGTAACTTGCAATTACCCTTACCTACACTTGTTGAGTGCAATCAGATACCTGCTAACAGGGAAGAAATCCCTACTCCAGCTGCTGCTTTCCATCACCCTCACCTCAAGGTAATAGCAAATGAGATACCGCCGCTTGACAAAGATGCTCAGATCCTTCTTCTGTTAGGAAGAGACATTCTAAGAGTTCACAAGGTACACAGACAAGTCAGTGGACCCCCAGATGCCCCATTTGCCCAGCGCACAGATCTAGGGTGGGTCATCATAGGCAATGTCTGCATAGGCAAAATGAAAAGACCTACCAACATTTCGTCATTCAAGACAAATGTTCTGCCAAATGGCCGAAACACTTACTTTGAGCCATGCCCACATCACTACTGGGTGAAAGAGAAGATAGCCAGCCACGAATGGCAACATGGTATCTCAGGTGACACAAGCCCTTTCTCCTGCCATGATGGCGACTTCGGCTCTACAGTGTTTAATGCAACCAGTGAAGATGACATACTGGCTCCTTCAATGGAAGACAAAGAATTCATCAAGGTAATGGACAATGAGTTCTTTCAAGATGACTCCAATAACTGGGTAGCACCCCTACCCTTTCGTCTCCCAAGAGAGAGATTGCCCAACAACTTACAGCAGGCCATCAGTAGATTCTCCTCCTTAAAGCGAAACTTAAGCAGGAAACCAGAGATGCAAAAGCACTTTGTGGACTTTATGCAAAATGTATTTGACAGAGATCATGCAGAGCCTGCTCCCCCACTAAAGGAGGGAGAAGAATTCTGGTACCTTCCATCCTTTGGCGTGTATCACCCACGCAAACCAGACCAAATCAGAGTTGTCTTTGATTCCAGTGCTCAGCACGAAGGTGTTTCTCTTAACAACATGCTCCTTACGGGACCCAACTTGAACAACAGTCTAACAGGAGTCTTGATTCGTTTCAGACAAGAGCCTGTAGCAGTAATGGCCGACATTCAACAGATGTTTCACTGCTTCATCGTCAGAGAAGACAACAGAAACTACCTCAGGTTTCTATGGCACAAGGACAATGACCTCAACAAGGAAGTTATAGATTATCGCATGAAGGTACATGTCTTCGGTAACAGTCCTTCCCCAGCAGTGGCAACTTATGGGCTAAGGAGAACAGCTCAAACTGGAGAAGTTGAATATGGATCTGATGCCCGTCAATTTGTTGAAAGAAACTTCTATGTTGATGACGCACTTAAGTCCTTTCCAACTGCTAAAGAAGCAATTGATCTTCTCACCAGAACAAAGGAGATGCTGTCTGTAGCAAACCTTAGACTGCACAAGATTATATCCAACAGCCAGGAACTTATGAATGCCTTTCACTCTGAGGACTATGCCACTAGTCTAAAAAACCTTGACTTAGGTACAGATGTGCCCCCTGTACAGCGAAGTCTGGGTTTGTTGTGGAACATCAAGCAAGACAAATTCACCTTCCAAGTGTCAACTTGTGACAAACCCTTCACTAAGAGAGGAGTCCTGTCCGTGGTGAATAGCATCTATGACCCACTGGGTTTCCTTGCTCCAGTTACCATTCAAGGTAAGATTTTACTAAGACAGTTGTCTACTGAGAACATAGACTGGGATACTCCCTTGCCTAGTGAGAATCAACACAAGTGGGAAAGGTGGAGATATTCTTTGAAGTCACTAGAAAAACTTCAGATTCCCCGTTGCTATGTTCCAGGATCCACTTCAACTGCTAACCGGAGAGAGATTCATATTTTCTCTGATGCATCAGTTGAAGCTATTGCTGCAGTAGCCTATTTGAAGACCTCTGAACTGAATGGAGAATCACACTGTAGTTTTGTCCTAGGCAAGGCAAAACTCACTCCCAAGCCTGCACATACCATACCAAGACTTGAACTTTGTGCAGCCGTGCTAGCAGTAGAAATTGCCGAGGTCATACGAAGTGAAATGGACACTAGAATTGATTCTTTCACCTTCTATACAGACAGTAAGGTAATACTTGGTTACATAAACAACCAAACAAAACAATTTTATGTGTACGTCAGCAACAGGGTTGAACGTATCAAGAGATTCTCTCTACCAAGTCAATGTCATCACGTTCCCACTGAACTCAACCCAGCTGACTGTGGGACCAGAGCCGTGTCACCTGCCGCTCTTCAGGAGAGCTTATGGCTGTCACCTCCAAGGTTTCTGCGTGAGGACTCTTACTTACTCCCTATTGACACCACCTATGGGCTAGTAAACCCTGAAGATGATAAGGAAATAAGAACTGTGAACACCTCACTCCACAGTTCTGTAAGTACAAAACAGAAGCTGCGGTCACACCATTACAGGCATCAATGGAAGCAGGTGCAGCATCTAGCCAATGTGTTCTGGCATCGCTGGAAGAAAAAGTATCTTCATCACCTTCAAGGTCGTAACAAATGGCAAGCATCTAAGCCGAATCTTAAGGTTGGAGACCTCATCCTTCTAAAAGACAAGGAAGTTTGTCGGAATGAGTGGCCTATGGGCCTTCTTACTAAAGTTATGCCCAGTGACGATAACAAAGTCCGGAAGGTAGAAGTCAAGGTAACCAAGGGAGGATCGACACGAACCTTTAGTCGACCAATTACAGAGTTAATACTCCTTTTGCCAGGTGAGTGACTTGTGCAAGGACTAGCCATGCTGTTGGCACGGCGGGGAGTACATTGCTGCCATCTACAGGTTCTACTCAGAACTTTGGAATTATTTGAAGACATCATACTGTGACTTTATGTTCTTCATCCTGTTGAACTTACATTTATTATTTGCTTGTTGCATGTTTTTCATTACAGGTTCCAGGACATTCGTCAGTATTGGACTTTTTGAAAATATATATTTTAGTTTAAGGTTATGAAATCTAAAGATTTCAGATGGGGAGTGTTGTGTTACACTATGTGATTATTCTTGCTCTGTGTCTTTAAGATCTGTCCCCTTCTTTCTAGCTGAACTCTCTCTCTCTCACCGTAGTTCTTTATATATCTCCTCCACTTCCTGATTCTGGTCATTACTCCTGTATATCTTCCATGCTAAACATCTTACATGTGGCTTACAACTGCAACGTTTTTCTATCTATGAATATCCATCATTAAACGGAACATTCGAAAGGATTCATCGCCTGTCGTCCTAACTGTGAGTTTATTCATTGAGTTAAACTGCCTGTATCGATGCAAGGGATGAATATCAAACCAGCTTGAGTAAGGCCTACTTAAACCTGGAGATGAACTTTATCGCTTTGTAGTTGAGACAGAACAGATTGGATATCTTGCAAATGTGATGGCTTCTTGTGATACTCTTGATCAATAAACACTTGGACTTAAGCCCCGTACACACGGTCGGACTTTTGGCCAACAAACTTAATTTTGAGCAAGTTGGACCAACAATCCGACCGTGTGTACGCTCCATCGGACAAACTTTTTTGTTTCTTTTTGTGTTTTCATCGGACAAAAGTTGGGTCTGCAAACGGACAAACTTTTGGCCAACAAAAGTCAGATGGAGCAAAGTCCGACCGTGTGTACAGAAAACCATAGGACTTTTGTCCGATGGACAAAACAACCAACAATAGCAGAAGTTGACCAAAGGGTGGCGGTAAAAAGCAGAAAAACCATGTGATGTTGCAAAATGTTTTGGGAAAGTTTGCAAAAAAGTCCTGTGGTGTGTATGCTATGGGTGTGCCCGGCCAACTCCGTTCAGACAAAAATCCAGGGAAAAGTCAGATGGAAGTCCGACGGTGTGTACGAGGCTTAAAACTTCTTAAGTGTCATGAACTTTTGTACTGGGTGCTCCTCAACACTCACCCCAACAGTATCTTTGTGGGTTTACAGGTGCTTTAACCTCATCAGCATGACGCATGCCAGGGGCAGGTTGTCTAGTAGACAACAGCTGCTATTCAGGGGTACTATAAACCCCAAAAAAGAGTAAACTGCTATGAAATCCAGTATATAAAACAAGGAATTACATTTAGGCATGCTTTTGGCTTCTCCTAGCATTTTGTAAAGACAAACTTTTTAACGATTATTTTATGAGTAAGAGGGATCTGTTGTGGGCACTTCGAATGCTCTGTTTGTACCTATCGAGGAGTCACTATGCACCTTCTTATCCTTCACCAGAGACTAATTTAAACGTTCCAATGACTCATGTGACAGACATTCATTTTGTTGCACCATTTCACCGCAGTAGGTGAATGCCAACATAATTAGAAGGAGTTACGGTTTGGCATGTAGACTGCCCGGGAACTTTTTCTACTTTTTAGAATTTCATTCTCTCTATAAATGTGGTGCCGATATTACTCATTTGTTACGAGGCTCGTGGCTACGCTCCAGCCTGGAACATGTTGCAAATGTAAAATTACCACCTTGTTCCCAAATCACAATAAACACATTTTTCCAGGGGTTGTGACCAGCAATGAGGCAATACTTGTTTTTCCTTATTTTCTATCAGGAGTTGTCATGCTGCCTTGTAAATGAAAAGGCCACTTGCCAACTGCTTACAGGAAAGGCACTACTTCAAGACGAGGGTGAAGGCAGAAGATATCAGTAATCATTTCATAAGGACACTAGAGGGACATATGATGCTTTAAAGCTGAAGTAAAAAAATATTTTTTCCTTACAGCTTAAAGTGGATGTAAACCCGATTTTTTTTTTTTTTTTTTGGGCTGGCACAATGTATAGTATAGGATTTCAGATCATCTGTGCCCAGTCTTGCCACAAAGAGTTAATCCAGCTCTGAGCAATCCTCTTATCTTTTTTCAGTGAGATAAGACAGACAAACTGAGAAAACTCTGTCTGTTCTTCCCCCCTGCTGTGAGTGACAGGTGATTTACATATCTCATGCACGAACCTGAGACAGGCATTATTTTTGAATTCCCAAACCCACTCCTTTCTTCTGCAGCTCTCCCAGGATTGGCTGTTCCACACCTCAGCATGATTGGGCATCCTGAAGTCATGTGGTTTATTTTCTGGATTTTGACTGGATGTTAGTGATCGTAGCAGAATTTAGTGTAAGAAATACATAGGAGAAAATGCATGCCGACAACGACAAGGGGAGTGTAGAGGTGGGCGGGGAGTCTACTGACATCACAACTCCACCCACCGAGCTCCGGACAACAGACCCACCCACAGAATCTGCAGTTTTTCAGGTCTCATAACAGGCAAAGGGGAGACATTTGACAGGTAAGGATACATGCAGGAGGCATCTATATCCTTATAGATCAGCACTATGGCAGTAGTTTAGAAAGGATGAGAGTGCGTTTACATCCCCTTTAACCACTTGCCGACCGCCTCCTGTACATTTACGTCGGCAGAATGGCACGGACAGGCACATCAACGTACCTGTACATCCCCTTTAAGTGCCTGTCCGTGTGGTCGCGCTTGCCACCAGCGGTGCGCTCGCGACCCTGCCGCCATCCCCGTGAGTCGGACCGTGGGTCCCGCGGACTTGATCGCTGCGGGGATCCCTGCGACCGTCTCACAGAGGTATAGAGCGGGGAGATGCTTGTGTAAACAAGCATCTCCCGGCTCTGCCTAGTGACAATGACACTGATCTTGGCTCCGTGTATTTGGAGCGGAGATCGGTGTCATGTGACACAGAGCCCATCCCCCTACAGTAAGAAACACTATGCAGGGAACACTTAACCCCTACAGCGCCACCTAGTGATTAACCCCTTCACTGCCAGTGTCAATTTCACAGTAATCAGTGCATTTTTATAGCACTGATCGCTGTGAAAATGACAATGGTCCCAAAAATGTGTCAAAAGTGTCCGATGTGTCTGCCATAATGTCGTAGTCATGAAAAAAATCACTGATCGCCGCTATTACTAGTAAAAAAAAAAGAAGATTTAATAAAAATGCCATAAAACTATCCCCTATTTTGTAAACACTATAACTTTTGCGCAAAACAATCAATAAACGCTTATTGCAATTTTTTTTACCAAAAATATGTAGAAGAATACGTATCGGCCTAAACTGAGGAAAAACATTTTTTTTTATATGTTTTTTGGGGATATTTATTATAGCAAAAAGTAAAAAATATTGCATTGTTTTCAAAATTGTCGCTCTATTTTTGTTTATAGCGCAAAAAATATAAACCGCAGAGGTGATCAAATACCACCAAAAGAAAGCTCTATTTGTGGGAAAAAAGGACGCAAATTTTGTTTGGGAGCCACGTCGCACGACCGCGCAATTGTCATTTAAACCGACGCAGTGCCGAATCGCAAAAAGTGGCCTGGTCTTTAACCAGCCAAAATGGTCCGGGGCTGAAGTGGTTAAGTAACCTAACCTACCTGTAATGAAGGATGAACCTTGTACAGGCTTCTGGATCTTTCTGGATAAAAATCTATTGTGCAGGGCACCTGATCCTCTTCCCACTAAAGGACTTCCAGCGTGGTAGGGGTGTTTTAAATATTTTCCGTACAGCTTTAGTAACCTAACATACAAGGTGGTATCAAAAAGTTTTGATACTAGTTTTGTAACACGCTAAGAGATGGCAGCACAAGGCTGCACGCACAACCACATAGAGCACCGACCTTCATATGTCAGTGTGCCAAAAGACGTCGTCCTATGTACATCGGGAGCTGTGCAACTGGTGCTGTTCTGACCACGCGCATTACCACGTTTGCAATTTCATCATGGACAGCAAGCTAGAACAAAGCGTGAAATTCTGTGTGAAACTGGGAAAATCTGTCACAGAGACGTTTAACATGATTTGGCAAGTTTACGGCAATGCTGCAATGAGTCGTTCGAGGTGTTTTGAGTGCATGCGCACTTCAAGAGCAGAAGAACATTACTGGAAGACGACAAGAGATCAAGAAGACCTTCAACCAGCGAATAAACTGGATCCTTCACGGCGACAATGCACTCTGTCACCGAGCTCTCCTCACAGGTGAGGTTCTCGCCGAAAACAACATGATCTCACTTCCGCACTCACCTTACTCGCCAGATTTGTCTCCTGCGGACTTCGCTCTCTTCCCGAAGATGAAGATCCAGCTCACAGGTTGCCGTTTTGACACCATTGCAGGGATCCAGCTCGAATAGCAGAAGGTGATTGACACGCTTCGAAAAGGAGACTTCCAGGACACATTCCAGGAAGTGTCAGGAACGCTGGGAGCGCTGTATTGCTGTGCAAGGGGACTATTTTGAAAGTGATAGTGTATAAACCTAGATAAATAAAGTACTTTCTTGCAAACAGAGTTATGCCCCATACACACGATCATTTTTAATGTCATTTTTAAAACTGACGTTTTTCTCGTCATTTTTTTTCTTGTTTCCTCTCAAGCCTGTCTTGCGTACACACCATCATTTTAAAAAATGTTCAAGAAAAGTGCAGTGACGTACACCACGTACGACGGCACTATAAAGGGGAAGTTCCGTTCGAATGGCGCCACCCTTCATGTTAGTAAAGTTTGTTGAGAGACGATTCGCTCTTTTCAGTCTAATGCTTTTCAGTCCGTTACAGCATGACGAATGTGCTATCTCCATTACGAACGCTAGTTTTACCAGAACGAGCGCTCCCGTCTCATACTTGATTCTGAGCATGCGCATTTTTTTTCACGTCGTTAAAGCATACACACTATCGTTTTTCACGTCGTTAAAAAAAACGACATGAAAAACGACGTGAAAAAAGAGAGCATGTTCGAAATTTTTAATGCCCGATTTTCACGTCATTAAAATTGCTCTGGAGCATACACACGATCATTTTTAATGGCCATTTTTTTTAATGGCATTTTTAACAGCATGAAAAATGATCGTGTGTATGGGGCATAAGTCTCAAAACTTTTTTTAAAACCATCTCCAGTGGCGGCCCGTCCACTAGGGGCACACGGGCACTGCCCCCCCTTCCATGCGTCCGGTCCCCTAATCTACATGCAGGGGTGCCGGATGCATGGATTTAAATGGAGGGGGGGGGTTGAAGCACACGATTAGAGCCAGGGGCTCTAATAGGCTTCAAAAAAGAGCCCAACCAATTGTTTTACAATAGGGAATGAATATTTGCTATTGTAACACTGAATCTCCTACAGGCCAATCAGGAATTGGGTAATGAGATCCATCACCTGATTGGCCGAAAGGAGATACGATCGGATTGTCCGGCAGGAGATGCATGGCGCATGGCGGAAAGGAGGAAGAAGGCACATGCTGGGGAACCAAGCAGCAAACAAGCAGCCTGGAGCCCAGAGAGAAGCCACCACCACCCGCCATGCTGCCTGTGAGATGGGGTAAGTGCAGGGCCCCGACTGACTCACCGACCAGGGGGGGGGTTGCCACCCATGACACTGACCACCTCATAGGATGTCCCACATTGTTCAAGATGCTGGACCCTGTGGAAGTGTTCTGTGCAGGGTGCCTGGTCCTCTTCCCGGCAAAGAACTTCCAGCTGTGTGGGGTGTTGGATTCTGCAACATGTTTTTTGTCGGACATTTCGGGACAGCTACTGTGTATGATTATCAAATTAAGCCATTTGGTCACTGTTTCCATCTTAAAAACCAGTGTAACAGGATTACACAGCAGGGTATTTATAACAGGGATTCATCTCCTGAAGGAGGTTCTCGCATGTGATATATGGGGTGTTGAGGTAAAGAAGAGAATTAAAGATGTACATTTCTGGAAATGTTTAAGCCATGAAAATAAAATAAAAATTCCCTCCTGTTTCTGTAAAAATTTCCGGAATTTTTTCAAAAAAAATTCAGCGTGGAGTAATTTTACAAATTGAAATGAAAATTTTGAAGCCATGAAAAAAACATGTTTTTCCCAGTTTTTTTTCCAGAAATAAAAAACCCATTGTGGAGTAATTTTACAAACTGAAAGTAATTTTTTTATGCTGGGAAGGTGAAATGCAGTGTATGTAAAATTACTATGCTTGAAATAAAAGTACAGCTTGTTCAGTAAGCAAGCTAATCTTGTTCTTTACACTTTTATTTTTTATTACAAATGGAATAACAAGGAGTGTATATGTTAAGGTGGTTGTAAACCCGTTTTTTTTTAAAAAAACACCTGCAAGACAAAGCCATAATGAGCTAGTATGACTAGCATACTAGCTCATTATGCATCACTTGCCTTAGATCGGGGCCCCCAAAGCCGTCCTCGTCTCCCCCTCCAGCCGCAGCCATCGCTCCACAGATACCCGGAAGGTTACTTCTGGGTATCGCCGCTCCGACCAATCACAGCGCCGCTCCGGCGCTGTCATTGGCCGGAGCAGCGAAGACGTCACTCCGCGCATGCGCGCGGGAGCCGTCAAATCCGGGATTAACCCTGTGAATGCACCGTTGTCTACGGCGCGCATGCCCCGTAGACAACGTTGTAAAACTTTTTGGCAAATATCTCCTAAACCGTGTAGGTTTTGGAGATATTTCTTGTACCTACAGGTAAGCCTTAATATAGGCTTACCTGTAGGTGCAAGTTGTAATGGAGGGTTTACAACCACTTTAAGAGCATTTCAACTATACATGAAACAGGTACCCCCCTTTCCCTCATAATAATTTAAAAGGTCCCTGCCAATATGTATTTTCAGTTATTGAAGCATATATTATCCTTGCAAGAGCTTGATGAATGCTCTCCTGTTTTTTAGGTGTCATTGTCTCTGTAAATGTAGGGATTGTGTATTTTTGGGAGGTCGTAGTTTGTAACACTTCCTTACTTGAAGATGCTGCTGGTGAAGAAACACTTTGTGGTGATCCAGAAGCAGCAGAAATAGTGTTTCTGGAATGAGAACTCTGAAAGGGAAAAGCTACTCTCACTTTCATTCTGGTCCTCATCATTTCATTCCATAAAGTATTGTTAATGATTTTAGGGCACCTTTGGCATGCCAGGATGGGTTTTGTCATCCTTGTAGCATTTGGAAAATAATATTTCTTCTCACAATATTTGCAAATTGCAGCTTTGTTCGTAGCAGAAATTGCACTGTGGAAATGTTTCCAAACTCTAGATGTCGGTCTCACCAGTTTACTGAGAGGAGGAAAAGAAAAAACAATTGTCTGACCAGACTATAGGTACACATTATGCTGTGATGGTGGAGAACATTAATATAAATTATTTAAAGGTTAAATAAGATAAACAAATTTGTAATAAAAATTTACCCTCTTACCTGTCAATTAAGACCTGAGAGGACAAAAACTATCATCTACTGTATCTAAACAATCACAGAACTGTAGGAAATATAAGATGGAGCCCACAAGCAAACTAAACTGAAGGCATTTCCCCTGCAGTGCCCCCTAGTGGCAGAAATTCATATTTTTCCTGTTTAAGCGCTGCATTGAGAAGTAGTGTTACTTGAATTGTATTCCAAGACTTGCTTGCTTTCAGCTGAGAGAACTTTCAATAATTTAAGACTTTCCAAAAAGGGGCTGCTTTACAAAAGGAAAAATGGGCTGTGCACTTAGCAAAGTGCAGTTGCACTCTGCGAGTACAGTTGCTCCAGAGCTTAGTAAACGAGGGGAAGCTCTGCTGACTACACTCATCCAATCATGCGCAAGCAAAAAAATTTTTTTATTATTTTGCCTGTACGTGATTGGGTATTCTTTGCAAAGTGAAGCTTTACCTCTTTTACTAAGCTCTGGAGCAACTGCGCTTACAGAGTCTAATTGCCTTTAGTAAATCAACCCCAGAATCGAAGAAATCTTTCATTAAGGTCTTCATGTTATATAGTTTAAATACCATGTCATAGATGTATTATTTATCATAGTTTTTTCAAATTTTTCTGGAAAAAAAACAAAAAAAGGCTTTAAAAAAACAAAATAACAAAAAAAAAATTCTCCCCCAATTTTTCAGTTTTTGTTCCCAGGCCTTCCCCTCTCTAATAAGAGTGCCCAATGATCTGTCCATAAAACTGTCAGATCTATAGGCAAGCCTAAATGTTGACCTGGGTCAAGCAATTTGCCCGCAGTGTGACGGTGCCATCTGCTGGAGAATATCAATGATCACGGCATAAGCCATTACATTTTTCAGATTGGACAGAGGACTACCCAAGCCCCAAGGGGCGAGTGAGGGATGCCGATGAGGGTGCGTATATGTTATAAAATGAAGCGTCAGGCAATTTTTTTTCTCGCTTGTTTTTGGATCCAGGCATGATACCAAACTTGAGGACGGACATATCAACTTTGCTCTTTTAATGATTACCTTGCAATATCATTTAGCTCTACACTATATTCTCAAAAGTATTGGGACGCCTGCCTTTACACACACATGAACTCTAATGGCATCCCAGTCTTAGTCCGTAAAGTTCATTATTAAGTTAGCACAGCTTCAACTCTTCTGGGAAGGCTGTCCACATGATTTAGGAGTGTGTCGATGGGAATGTTTGACCATTCTTCTAGAACAGTGGTTCTCAACTCCAGTCCTCAGGGCCCACCAACAGGCCAGGTTTGCAAGATAACTGAAATGCATCACAGGTGATATAATTTGTTTCTCAGGGATTGCAGTATTCTAGTCTGCATCTCACCAAGGTAATACTTAAAATCTGGCCTGTTAGTGGGTCCTGAGGACAGGCGTTGAGAACCACTGTTCTAGAAGCACGTTTGTGAAGCCAGGCACTGATGTTGCATGAGAAGGCCTGGCTCGCAGTCTCCGCTCTAATTCATGCCAAAGGTGTTCTATCGGGTTGAGGTCAGGACTCTGTGCAGGCCAGTCAAGTTCCTTCACCCCTAACTCGTTCATCCATGTCTTTATGGACCTTGCTTTGTGCACTGGTCTAAATCATTTGATGGGGGGGGGGGGGGGATTATGGTGTGGGGTTGTTTTTCAGGGGTTTGGCCCCTTAGTCCCAGTGAAGGGAACTCGGCATACCAAGACATTTTAAACAATTTCATGCTCTCAAATTTGTGGAAACAGTTTGGAGATGGCCCCTTCCTGTTCCAACATGACTGCGCACCAGTGCACAAAGCAAGGAAGAAAAATAGAATATACATATATACAGTATATATTAAGTGTCTTTGAAAAACTATTAATTTAATAGTTTTTCAAAATTCAGTAAAACAGAAGATTTTTGGCTTGTCTTACTTATTACTGACCACTAAAGTCCATGTTGCTTGTTACTGAGCGCCGAACTCTGTGTTCCTTACTACTGACCTCTAAATTGTACGTTACTACCGTATTTTCCGCACTATAAGGCGCACCTAAAAGCCTAAAATTTTCTCAAAAATCGGCCATGCGCCTTATAGTCCGGTGCGCCTTATGTGTGCACTGAGTTCCAAAATCTGTAAAAATTTTGTTGTGCGACTTTGGTAAGCACTCCGCTTGGTTAACTGTCGGACCATTTCCCACTGACACAGGGACGTAATACGTACACTACGTACGCTGGCAGCGATAAACCAGTCAGAGAACATTACGTAATATGTACAGCACGTTAGTAAGGTATCTGCTTTAACTGTTGTCCGAGCTTTTGCAAAAGCCGGCATCATTGCTTAACAGCCACCTGGCAACGAGACTGAAAAATAATGTGAGTGTATTGTTAAATAGTAGAATAAAGTTCAACTAAACTCACTGTTTTGCTTCCGTTAAATTTCTTTTTGTAGACCGTATGTTTTAGCATGCGCCTTATAGTCCAGTGCGCCTTATGTATGGGTTAAGTACAGAAATAGACCCGTAATTGAGACTGCGCCTTATAATCCGGTGCGCCTTATAGTGCGGAAAGTGAACTGACCCTGCATTACTCACTACTGACCTTTTCAGCTGGAACTTGGTGGAACTCAGTTCCACTACCTCTGGCTCATGCCCTCTGCTCCCTGCTCACCACTATCGATTGTAAACACAGAGGTTCGGCTTCTGTGTTTACCAGTGATAGCTTGTCTCCTAGCAGCACCTCCCGCAGATCTGATCTCCTGAGCAGCTCCCACTGAATTCAGGATGGAGACAAGAGAGATGCAGGTGCCTGGGGTGCATTGCGGATGCTGACACCCCCACTGGATGATCTTCCTGCAAGTGAGAGAGAAGGAGTCACCTACAATGTGTGGTGAGGTACTAGAGACGGTTCAGTGCTTCAGCTTAACACAGCAACAAAAGTAAGACATGTGGAAGATGGTGGAGCTTTTAAGGAAGGGGAGAAGATGGGGGGCAGTGGTGGGGGGGGGGGGAGTTGCATGCAGAGGTCAGAACTGAAGAGGGGTGAAAATAAGACGTGGATTGGGGATGCAGAGGTAAGCAGCTTTGGAAGAAGGCTGAACTCTGCCCTCTACCCTCTGTGTGTAGCTTACCCCTAAACTCTGCACTTCTGCATTGTGTATGCAGCGCACCTCTGAACTCTGCACTATGTACGTAGCGCACCCCGAACTCTGCAAATAGCACACCCCTGAACTGTGCCCTATGTACATAGTGGACCCCCAAACTCTGCACATAGCACACCCCTGAACTGTGCCCTATGTACATAGTGCACCCCCGAACTCTGCACATAGCACACCCCTGAACTCTGCACTATGTACGTAGCGCACCCCCAAACTCTGCACATAGCACACCCCTGAACTGTGCCCTATGTACATAGTGCACCCCCGAACTCTGCACATAGCACACCCCTGAACTCTGCACTATGTACGTAGCGCACCCCCAAACTCTGCACATAGCACACCCCTGAACTCTGCACTACATACATAGTGCACCCCCCAATTCTGCACATGGCACACCCCTGAACTCTGCACTATGTACTAGAGGTGCGCATCTTCACTGGTCTCACGATTCGATTTGATTATGATTATCTGGTCAACGATTCTATTTGATTAGATTCCGCGATGCATCACGATTACTGACGAGCTTCCACTTTCGCTTGGGCCGCCTAGGCGGCCCTTCCTCTCTGCAATCTTCTGGGACACATCACAGGTCCCAGAAGATTGCCCGGCTATGCAGGACAGCACAATGAGACATGCGCACCTGGCAGTGAAGCTGCAAGCTGTCACAGCCGGATGCCCAAAGTAGTATTGCCAGCGCCGTGGACAGGCGGGGGAGAGAATGGAGGATTCGGGTGGCCACGTCGCTGGATTGTGGGACAGGTGAGTGTCTTTTTGCGCACACTCGTGAAATGGCGACAAACTACGGTACCTATAAATCTCCATAGGCGATACTTTAATAAAATGTAATGGTTACCAGGTTAGAGTTACAGAGGAGGTCTAGTGCTAGAATTATTTCCCTCGCTCTGACGATCACGGCGATACCTTACATGTGTGATTTTAACACCATTTACATATGCGGGCGTGACTTGCATATGCGTTTTCTTTGCTGCGCAGGGACAGGGGTGCTTTAAAAATTGTATTTATTTATTTATGTATTTTTTTTACAATGTGTTTTAAAAAAAAAATTATCACTTTTATTGCTGTCACAAGGAATGTAAACATCCCTTGTGACAGTAATAGGTGGTGACAGGTACACTTTATGAAGGGATTGGAGGTCTAAAAGACCCCAAATCCCTCCTTTGCACTTCAAAGTATTCCGATCGCCAAAAACAGCGATTCTGAATACTGTATTTTTTTTTTAAAACTGGCGCCATTGGCAGCCGAGTAAACCAGATGTGACGTTGTGACGTCGCTTCCGTGTTTACATACAGGAGACTGTAAAGCCCTGTACACACGATCGGATTTTCTATGGATTCTAATCCGATGGATTTTTCCATCGGAAATCCAATGAAGCTGACTTCCATCAGTCTTGCCTACACACCATCAGTCAAAAAAACGATTGTCCCAAACGCTGTGACGTACGACGGTACTATAAAGGGGAAGTTCAAATCCAATGGCGCCACCCTTTGGGCTGCTTTTGCTGATTTCGTGTTACCGCGTGTTAGTAAAAGTTTGGTGAGAGCCGATCCGCGCTTTTCAGTCTCCGTGCTTTACAGTCCGTTAAAGCATGACGAACGTGCTATCTTCATTACGAACGCTAGTTTTACCAGAACGAGCGCTCTCATCTCATAATTCAGTCTGAGCATGCGTGGGTTTTTTTTCCAATGGAGTTCCACACAGACGATCGGATTTTGCTATCGGTTTTTTTCCCCATCGGAAAAATTTAAAAGATGTTCTATTTTTTCACACCGGTGGAAAAAAGACCGATGGGGCCCATACACGATTAGTTTGTGCCAGTCTGTGTCTAGACGCCGGAAGAGGCGGATTGTGTCTCCTGGTGGGATGGGAGGCCCAGTAAGAGTGGCGAAAGGCTTTTAGCCGCATCGGTTGTTATCCCTGGAAAGCCGTGACCGCCCATTCTAAAAAACGGTGCTGGGATGATGCCTGCTGCTGCGGGCATCATCCCAGTCGGCATGACGTCACCGAAAATCGATTTTTTTTTTTTGGTCGCATGCATCGATGCCGCATCGAGACACCCGAAACGCGATGCATCGATGCTGGGGTTAATTTCAGCACCCCTACTATGTAAATAGTGCACCCCCGAACTCTGCACATGGCACGCCCCTAAACTCTGCACTATGGATGTAGTGCACCCCTGAACTCTGCACATAGCAAACCCCTGAATCCTGCACTATGTACATAGGGCACCCCGGAACTCTGCACATAGCACACCCCTGAACTCTGCACTACGTACATAGTGCACCCCCAAACTCTGCACATAGCACACCCCTGAACTCTGCACTATGTACGTAGCGCACCCCCGAACTCTGTACATAGCACATCCCTGAACTCTGCACTATGTACGTAGCACACCCCTGAACTCTGCACATAGCACACCCCTGAAATCTGCACTCTGTGAGGACCCCCCCTGGTATTTAATGACCCTTTAAAACCCTCTGACTGTTAAATTTTACCACACTCACTCTTTGATGAGGTTTGGAGGGTGTGTGTGGAGGGGAGGGGAGTCGTGGTTAAGTTCTTGCACCTATTTTCTGAGAAAAAAAGTGTTACTACTGACCTCTGAATTCTTCATTACAACTGACCTCTGAATTCTGGGTTCCTTTGCTCCTGGCCTCTGCACTCAGCGTTACATATTACTGACCTCTGATGTTAGTGACACCCATCAAGGCATCCCTTCTAACTATGCATACATATATTAGTGTTCTCTTATTTTAAGCCTGTTTCTTTTTGTCTTTATTTTATGTATGCCACAGCATGAAGAAGGAGCTTGCTCTGAAACGCGTCTCGCCCACTCTGACGTCACTTCCTGTTCCTGCATTCCACCCTGGTTCTTACAGCGTGGCTGCTCTTCCTGGATTAATCCTCATGGTTCTCCACTGCTGGCTGGCCAGGGCCAGGGAACCTCCACTCAGCGCTGCTGCACACGTTGAGACATTCCTCTGGGACAGAGCCTGCTGGACACAGATGTGAATTGATGAGCGGATATATCTTCTGTTTCTAGTAAGTGTATGTGGTTAAAAGTGGTCCTGATCAGCAGAGTGTCCCTGGATTTCATTTTAATAATCTGGCAATCTTATTGTAAGCGGGGACTATACATTTGTTTGTGCATCCCATCAAGACAAGAACAAGCCTCATGTCTGGCAGCACTATTATAGAATAGACTACCAATCTGAAAAGCAAGCTTGAATGATTTAGTGTAAAAGAAGTTAAAGTGGAGTTCCAGCCTGGGTGAAAAAAAGTTAAAAGTCAGCAGCTACAAATCACCTTTCCAGGGTTCCCACAATGTCGGCACCCGAAGTCGACTTGTCCATCGGCTCGGGGTGCAGGTGCCGGCATCCTTTATGTAGCTGACATACCTCCCAACCGTCCCGGATTCCGCGGGACCTTCCCGCAATTGGCAGCTCTGTCCCGTTTCCAGGCACCCTCATTCCGGGACAATACAGTGTTCCGGAATACCCCCCGGCCCTGGGTCGATCTAATGCCCCCTAAAATAGCCTTTGCATCCATCGTCTCTGTCTCTCACTGTCAGCCTGTGGTTGACCCCTAGCTGGCAGAGACCCCTTTTTCTTTATTCATAACTGCCGCTGGCTCAGTGCCCAAACTGGTTGCTACCTGCCGCCCGCTTGGCGTGTAGCAACCAGTGACCCAGAATTCACAGCAAAGGAGATTTAACTTCCTCCTCCGCTCCTACTGTTTAGTTTCACCCACCTCCTCCCTGTATGTTCTGGATTCCAGTCAGGCAGCGGCATGCAGAAGAAACATCTGAGACAGACTGCAGTGCACAAACGAAACAGAGAGATGGTAGAAAGGCAAGTAAAATGCAAGCACTCACCAACATGACAGATCCATCGGGGGGATAAAATTCTCAGTTAGCTCTCCCCCAGCAGCCAGAGTTCTGTTCTGAACTGTCAACACTTCACAGGAGCTTGGGGTGTGTGTGTGTCAGCCTGGAGCTAGCAAGCCTATATCAGTGCACTGTGCAGAGAGGACGGTAGGCATATAAGGGTCGGCAGGAGAGGACACTGACAGATGACATTACACCCTGGATGGAAGGAGGACACATCCTTATATATCAGGGCAGGGTACATGCTGGGACTTGTAGTCCTTCACTTTTGGGGGACCCCACTCCCAAACCCCTAAATTACAGGTCCCAGCATGAACCCCTCAGAGCTGAAGATGTTTCCTGCATCATTGCACACATGATAACTCCTCACACCCAGCCCTTCTGTCCAGCTGCTCACTTTTTCTTCTCTCCCACTACTTGTTTGGCTATCACTACACCTGCAGCAGCCTCCCTCCCTCCCACCTCCTTCATCCTCAGCCTTTCATGTTCTGCCACATTTTCACCTACTAGTCTTCTTAACCCCTCTGTACGCTAAGCAATCCCCTCAGCAGTGGCCCATCTCTCATCTGCAACTATCACAGCCTCAGAATCTTGCCAGCATTCCATTCATTGCTCATTGCTCCTTCAACCTGCCAGAACTTTTTTTTCATCCACTGCAGCGGTGTAACCACAGGGGTCGCCATTGCAACCCAGCCTCATGCTCCAGGGGACCCATGCAGCTTCCTTCTAAACCTGGATAGGAGGGGCGGCATATAGAGGAACTGATGCCCTCCATGTTCTTCTTGCAGTCGCTGAATGCCTGCAGGGGGTAAAGGAGGAAAAGCGGGCATTCAGCGGCTCCAAGAAGAACATGGAGGGCATCAGTTCCTCTATATGCCACCCCTCCTATCCAGTTTCCTTCTGCTGACCACAGGTCCCTCAACACTCTCCTGGCCCCTCTGTGATCTTCCCCAGCAACTTCTCTGCTCTCTCCCACCCCACCCTCCTTCTCCAGCCCCCTGCGGTCCTCTGGTCCCACCTGTGCTCTTCTTTAGTCCCCCCTGTGCTTTTCTCCGGTCCCCCCCCGTGCTGTTCTCTGGTCCCCCCCTTTGCTGTTCTCTGGTCCGCCCCTTTGCTGTTCTCTGGTCCGCCCCTTTGCTGTTCTCTGGTCCGCCCCTTTGCTGTTCTCTGGTCCGCCCCTTTGCTGTTCTCCGGTCGCCCCCCATGCTGTTCTCCGGTCCCCCCCCCCCGTGCTGTTCTCCGGTCGCCCCCCATTCTGTTCTCCGGTCGCCCCCATGCTGTTCTCCGGTCCCCCCCTGTGCTGTTCTCCGGTCCCCCCCATGCTGTTCTCCGGTCCTCCCCCCTGTGCTGTTCTCTGGTCCCCTCCACTGTAAGGTGACCAGATTTTTTTTATGAAATCCGGGGACATTTTTTTTTTTTTTTTACAAGTGTAGCGGGGTGCTATATTTAAGGGGAGTATCTGAGTGGTAGTATGGCTCAGATACACAAATTGTTAGGTTTCTTGGACCATTTCTGTCCCTGGGAGATAGTATTGGTGTGCTGTTCCCTGTGGCCTACAGGTGGCGCTGTTGCCGTGGGCCAGGGTTGAACCACTGATACAAGGTTGTGCCTTTTCTTGTCCCTTCTCGGCAGCAGTACGGCGGGGCGGGGAACCTGCTGTGCCTGTCAGGAGAGGGTATAAAAAGGGGCGGCCATCTTCCAGGGGGTTCGGTCGCGCCCAGGGACCTTCAGCCTGGGTGGTGCGTGTGTCGCCTCCGGGTGCCCTAGGCCGAGTTCCTGGTCCATCCCAGACACCTTTGGTCTGGGGTGAGGTACTATTTTTGAGGCCTGGAGCTCAGCACTTTAAGCTGGGCTCCGCCGAGGATTGAGGGCTCCCAGGGTACCGCCTTTGCGAGGGGACCTGTATCCAGGATCGAGGAGGCCAGGGAGGTGACCCCTTCTGAAGACCCAGCGCAGAGTCGTGGTGACAGTGGGGGCCTCTGGTAACTCTCTGGAGGGAGGTTCTTCTCCTTAACAAGGGCCAAGTTTCTCCAAGAAGGAAGTGCATGTTCTGTAGGTCATAGTGGCAGTGACTCTACGCACACCAGGTCAGTGGCAGTGACCAAATAGGGCAAGACCCTGTTCACCAAGTCAGTGGCAGTGACCAACTTCACCAAGTCAGTGGCAGTGACTTTTCATATTCACCAGGTCTGTGGCAGAGACCGTACGTCCAAATCTGTTCATGAAAGCAGAACAGTAAGAAAAACCTGAATTGAGTTTGTGCCTGGACCTCCTCCCACCTTATCTGACCTGTGTCTCGTATCAACCTGTCTGCTCTCATAGAGACTATTTGTTATCCGTGGTGAAATAAATACAAAGGTTGGATTCTCAGTTGGTGTAGACAGTTACTTTACTGGGGAGAATTAAGGACTTGTCTCTGGCTAATGCAGAGACAAGATCAGCTCGGGAGGATTCTAACACCAGCCGCAGGCAGACCCGAAAACTAACACCGCTCAACCTCCCCATCCAGGAGGGTACGGGCTGCTAGTGCGGTGTGCCTCATTCTTTCCTGCGGAGGAGCCAAATAAAGAAATAAAAGCAGGTAAAGTCTGGGGTGAGTGCGCTAGACAAGTAATGGCGGCAATCAGCGACCCTCTGTCCGTCGCCGCACACGGGCGGGAATCCTGTCGGGAAAAAAAACCCTTGGTTTTTCTCGACGGGATTCCTGGCAAGCTTGTCTTGCCAAGCCCTGTGTACAGACGGCCACTCCAAAAAAACGCTGTTCTTTTGAATGGAAAGAACGCAGTGATGTCATCGACTACGACGAGCCGGTGCTCGTCACATTCGATGCCGTCGCCGCCATCTTGCTACACCCCACACTAACCTTGTATGCTACCGCGCATGCGTCGAAGTCTTTTTGAGCATGCGCAGGTTTACCTCAGACAGGTAAGCATACAGACGACCGGTTTTCTTGGCAGTTTTCCTGTCGAGAAACCATACACACGAACGGTTTTCACGGCAAAAAGCTCTCCCAGCAGTTTTCTTGCAGAGAAAACCGGTCGTGTGTATGAGGCTTTACACTCTGGGCCGTGGCTACTACTGGATGGGGAGCGGAGGAAGATCACTCCTCCAGGGAAGGCAAGGACATAAGAAGGCAGGCGGCTGGCCGGGACTTGAGCCAAGGCAGAAGAACATGCGAGCGGAGCTGAATGGGCATGCGCCCAAAACTGAGAAATAAACATTTCCTCCACCCCGACCAGCACATGATCATCAGAAAGGGGCACAGATAATGGAAAAAAATACACCCCCCTAGGCTAGTAGGAGTGGCGGCACGGGGGGGGGGTGTAATTCTTATTTTTTTTTTATTCTGCACTGACTGTCTTTGAAATTGCCCCAGCCCCTGTTCAAATCTAATCCGGGGACAAAACCGGGGACAGACTTGGTCCGATGGACAGTGTCCTTAATCCGTTGTCTGGTCACCCTACTCCACTGTGCTGTTCTCCGGTCCCCCCTGTGCTGTTCTCCTGCCCCCCCCCTACGTGCTGTTCTCCTGTCCCCCCCCACGTGCTGTTCTTCTGTCCCCCCCCCGTGCTGTTCATCTGTCCCCCCCGTGCTGTTCTCCTGTCCCCCCCTGTGCTGTCCCCCCCCACCCTTGTGCTGTTCTATGGTCCCCCCCACTGTGCTGTTCTCCGGTCCCCCCCCCCCCAGTGTATAATTCTCCTTTAAAGGGGGCGTGGTAGGGGGCGTGTCCTATGCCTACATATTTTTGCCAATAGGTGTCCCTCATTCCCATCTCAGAAAGTTGGGAGGTATGATGTAGCACCCTCTACCTCAGGTAGGATGTGCTAGAGGTAGCGTTTTGTTTTTTCAGCCAGTGCAGGTAAATTTAGGCAGGCCTAGCTGTAAGCTAGGCCTGTATGTTTTGATCTGGGGGGTGACCTTGGGCATGGAGCTCGGGAGCTGGGAAGGAACCCATACCTCCCAACATTTTGAGATGGGAATGAGGGGCACCTACTAGCAAATGTATGTTGGCATACACGCCCCCTTAATGGAGAATTAACACAAGTGCCAGATCACGTACTAGATACCTGATCTGGCACAGTAGAACCAGAGTATCTCTCCTTGTCGGGCAATGGGTGCCGGTGGACATTCATTGTCTGGCAGATGCTGATCGCTTGTGCTGTGTCGCCGGCGGCCCGCACGTGCACCTATTACCTGTAAGTGCCAGATCATGTACTACTAGATACATGATTTGGCACAGAAGAGCTCGAGTCTCTTTCCTTGCTGATCAGCGGGTGCCACGGGCCAGCACCTGCTAATTGGCTTGTGCTGTGTCTAATCACAGCACAGTCGAGTCGCCAGCAACGCGCACGCGTGCCTCCCTACCTGGAAGTGCCAGATCACATACTAGATACTTGATCTGGCACAGTAAAATAAGAGTCTCTCTCCAGCCCGGTCAGCAGGTGCCGGTGGACATCCATTGGCTGGCACCTGCTGATCGGCTTGTGCTGAGTCTAATCACAGCACACCCGGGTCGCCGGTGGTGTGCCTGCAGGCCCCCTACCCAAAAGTGCCAGATCACATACTAATATACGTGATCTGGCATAGAAGAGCCACTCTGCCGCCGTACATCTAAGTGTTGCAGTCGGCAAACGGTTAAATAACATTTTTGGTTTGTGGTGCTCAGATACAGTTCAGTTCTGTTTTAAGGGTGTAGCTCAAAAAAAAATTCAATACGATAAATGGATAGGAACCAAAACATTTTAGGTGTCAGCGACCCAACGGTATTAGACTACCGTCAATGTCTGTATCATATTTAGACTGGAAGATCCCTCTAAATCACAATATTAAAAATCAACAATTTTCCACGGAGTCCATTGTTTAGTCTAGCGCAGATTCGGCCGCGGTTATTGGAGCGCTGGAGATCTCTGTTGATTTTTCATTAAATATAAATTGGAAAGCGGGGCCGGACGTGGGAGAACAACTTTTGTAACAAAGCTGGATCTCTTTACAAGAGTCCATATCATCAAATAACAATGTGACCACACATGGCTACAAGCGAATTGAGGCCTCCATTTAACAAGGGCACATCAAAACTTCATTAACCGCGCTCTACTTGAATAGTGGCTTGTCTGGCCTGAGCCGGTAATGATTCTGTAAGAAAAAGTTCGCCCTCATCAAAAAAAAAGCGGTGGCCACCTACCAGGAAGCGTTCTGTATGACTCGATTCTTCTCCTGCGGTCAAGTGTAAATAAACTTGTTTACCAGCGTCAGGACGGCAGTGTTAATGAAGACTTATTTGTTTTGACACAATAACAGGCGATGTGTGCTGCGGAAAACCGGCGGCAGAAGAATGGATTTTTTATTTCGCAGCGATGTTCCGTCAACCTTGAGCGAAGCACTACATCATCTGTGAACTTACACGACCTTCCCGGAGACCACAAAGCAGACAAAGCCATCTGTTCCTGGACATCACAGTGATGGAAAGGTTAAATCGGCAGCAATCACGCCGTCCACCCCGCGTCCCCGGGCTTCAGAATTATCAATCGGAGACGTACTTATGCCACGATTAAGTTGGACGTTTTTTTCCCAGTTTTTTCTAATATTGCCCATTTACGGGATTTCCGGTAATCCACTCACGAAAACTATTTCCAAAGCTTTCAGAGCCTATTAAACTCTTCATTTATGGGAAGGCTTTACATTTGTTTCCTGAGATACATAAACTCCTTCAAAGCAAAACAGTTAACATCCGATATAAATAGATTGAGATTTATAATTAGTTGTATCTCTACAGACTGGGCTCCACTAAACATTTCTGGCTCAGTGGGGAGGGGGGGGGGCATGTAATGAAAAAGTTACCCCTCTTGAGAAAATTGGTCACAGTAAAAAATGATTAAAAAAAAGCACTAATGCCGCGTACACACGACCGTTTTTCATGCCGAGAAAAATGCCATTTTTAAAATTGGTCATTAAAAACGATCGTGTGTGGGCTCCAGAGCATTTTTCGCGACGTGAAAAGGGGCCATTAAAAATTGGAACATGCTCTATTTTTTTTCTCTACGTTTTTCTCGTCATAAAAAACGGCTGTGTGTAGGCTTTGACGACGTTAAAAAAATGCGCATGGTCAGAAGCAAGTGATGAGACGGGAGCGCTCGTTCTGGTAAAACTAGCGTTCGTAATGGAGATGGCACATTCGTCACGCTGTAACGGACTGAAGAGCACGAGGCTGAAAAGCGCGAATCATCTCTCACCAAACTTTACTAACACGAGGATCAGCAAAAGCGTCCCAAAGGGTGGCGCCATCCGAATGGAACTTCCCTTTTATAGTGCCGTCCTACATGTTGTACGTCACCGCGCTTTACTTAAGCATTTTTTTCCACGATAGTGTGTAGGCAAGGCAGGCTTGAGAAGAATCACGTCGAGAAAAAGTTTGTTTTTTTCAATGACATTAAAAACGGTCGTGTGTACGCGGAATAAGGGTTCACACCACAGGAACACCGTCCAGATGTGTTTCTGCATGGGCGTTTTTGATGCCTTTTTATACGTTCTGGTGCATTTTTTTATGTGTTTTTGGTGCATTTTAAATGCGCTCCAGTGCATTTTTTCCCTCTTGTTTTTTGTTCAGTTTCCTGTTTTTTTTTTCTTTTTGCTGTACTGCGTGTCGGTCTGTTTTTTATGCATTTAGGCTACATTCACACTGAGCGTAGCAAACTTGAGTGCTTTTTGCACATTTTTTTGATGCGTTTTCATACAATGTTTTCAGGCGTTTTTGAGCTTTGGCATTTTTTATTATCCAATAGAGAAAACTATAATCTTTTGCATTGCTAGTTTTTTCAGCTTTTTAGCTTTTCCATCACCTTTATTTCAATTTTTATTCATTGTTTATTATTCATGTATTATTAATATTTTTTTTGTTGTTAGTGTTAGGGGTTAGAATTAAGGGTTAGGGTTGGGTTTAGAATTGGGGAAAGGATTAGGGTTTGGGGGTCAGAATTAAGGGATAGGGTTGGGGTTAGGATTAGGGATTGGGGTTAGGATTAACTGTTAGGGTTGGGATTAGGATTAAGGGTTAGGGTCCTGGTTAGGATTAAGGGTTAGCATTGGGGTTAGGATTAAGGGTTAGGATTAGGAGTTGAGGTTGGTGTTAGGATTAAGAGTTGGGGTTGGGGTTAGGATTAAGAGTTGGGGTTGGGGTTAGGATTAAGAGTTGGGGTTAGGATTAAGGGTTAGGATTAAGGGTTAGGGTTGGGATTAGGATTAAGGGTTAGGAGTTAGAATTTTATTCATTGTTTTTTATTATTTATTTATTATTATTATTATTACCGTATTTATTGGCGTATAACACGCACTTTTTTTCCCCTTAAAATCAGGGGAAAATCGTGGGTGCGTGTTATACGCCGATACTCCGAATTCCCCTGCTGAAAACGAGCGAGAGGAGCGAGCGGAGCCGAAGCCGAAGTACAATCGGCTTTACTCGGCTCCTCTCGCAGTCCCGCCCATCTCTGACTGCGCCGCTGACGGAGAAAGCCGAGTGTACTTCGCCTAGTCTCGGCTCCTCTCGCAGTCCTGCCTGTGACTGTGAGCAGACACGAGTCTAGGCGAAGTACACTCGGCTTTCTCCGTCAGCGGCGCAGTCAGTGGAGATGGGCGGAACTGCGAGAGGAGCCGAGTCCAGCCGAAGTACACTCGGCCCCGCTCGCTCCTCTCCACAGAAATCGGTGCCAAATTTTAAAAGGCACTGGGCACGGCTGCAGATGGACAGATGGACACTGGGCACGGCTGCAGATGGACAGATGGACACTGGGCAAGGCTACAGATGGACACTGGGCACGGCTGCAGATGGACAGATGGACACTGGGCAAGGCTGCAGATGGACAGATGGACACTGGGCACGGCTGCAGATGGACAGATGGACACTGGGCAAGGCTACAGATGGACACTGGGCACGGCTGCAGATGGACACTGGGCAAGGCTGCAGATGGACAGATGGACACTGGGCACGGCTGCAGATGGACAGATGGACACTGGGCACGGCTGCAGATGGACAGATGGACACTGGGCAAGGCTGCAGATGGACAGATGGACACTGGGCACGGCTGCAGATGGACAGATGGACACTGGGCACGGCTGCAGATGGACAGATGGACACTGGGCAAGGCTGCATGCTGCATTTAAATGTAAGTTTTTTTTCCTTGAATTTCCCTCCTAAAAGTTTTTTTCCTTAAAATTCCCTCCTAAACTTGGGGTGCGTGTTATACGCCGGTGCGTGTTATACGCCGATAAATACGGTAATTGACTCATGAAAACTAATTCCAAAGCTTTCAGGCGTTTTGGAGCTTTGGCGTTTTTTTTATCAACCAATAGAGAAAACTATAATCTGTTGCATTGCTAGTTTTGTAAGCTTTTTTAGCTTTTCCATCAGCTTTTATTTTTTTTTCATTTTTTTATTATTTATGTATTATTATTATTATTTGTTGTTAGTGTTAGGGGTTAGAGTTAAGGTTAGGGATGGGGTTAGGGTTAGAAATAGGGGTTGGGGTTAGGATTAAGGGATAGGGTTAGGATTAAGGGTTAGGGTTAGGATTAAGGGATAGGGTTGGGGTTAGGATTAAGGGTTGGGGTTAGGATTAAGGGTTAGGGTTGGCGTTAGGATTAAGGGATAGGGTTGGGTTTAGGATTAAGGGTTAGGGTTGGGGTTAGGATTAAGGGTTAGGGTTGAGGTTAGGTTTAAGGGTTAGGGTTAGGATTAAGAGATAGGGGTTGGGGTTAGGATTAAGGGACAGGATTGAGGTTAGGATTAAGGATTGGGGTTAGGATTAGGGGTTGGGGTTAGGATTAAGGGATAGGGTTGGGGCTAGGATTAAGGGTTGGGGTTAGGATTAAGGGTTAGGGTTGGCGTTAGGATTAAGGGATAGGGTTGGGTTTAGGATTAAGGGTTAGGGTTGGGGTTAGGATTAAGGGTTAGGGTTGAGGTTAGGTTTAAGGGTTAGGGTTAGGATTAAGAGATAGGGGTTGGGGTTAGGATTAAGGGACAGGATTGAGGTTAGGATTAAGGATTGGGGTTAGGATTAGGGGTCGGGGTTAGGATTAAGAGTTATGGTTGGGGTTAGGATTAAGAGGTACGGTTAGGATTAGAATTAAGGGTTGGGGATGGGGTTAGGATTAGGATTAGGGGTTGGGATTAAGGGATAGGGTTGAGGTTAGGATTAGGGGTTGGGGTTAGGATTAAGGGATAGGGTTGGGGTTAGGATTGGGATTAGGATTAAGGGATAGGGTTGGGGTTAGGGTTGGGATTAGGATTAAGGGATAGGGTTGGAGTTAGGATTAAGGTTTAGGGTAGGGATTAGGATTAAGGGTTATGGTAGAGGTTAGGATTAAGGGATAGGGTTGGGGTTAGGGTTAGGATTAAGGGTTAGGGTTGGGATTAGGATTAAGGGATAGGGTTGGGATTAGGATTAAGGGTTGGGATTAAGTGTTAGGGTAGGGGTTAGGATTAAGGGTTAGGGTTGGGATTAGGAATAAGGTTGGGATTAGGATTAAGAGTTAGGGTAGGGGTTAGGATTAAAGCCCCGTACACACGATCGGATAACCTATGGTTTTTCGTCCGATGGATTTGTCCATCGGATATCCGATGAAACTGTTTTCCATCAGTCTTGCCCACACACCATCAGTCAAAAAACCGACCGTTCCAAACGCGGTGACGTAAAACACTCAGATGAGCCGAGAAAAATGAAGTTCAATGCTTCTGAGCATGCGTCGACTTGATTCTGAGCATGCGTGGGTTTTTTATCCGATGGACTTGCCCATAGACGATCTGAGTTTTTGATCGGTTTTTTTATCCATCGGAAAATTTTAAAACAAGTTCTATTTTTTAAAACCGATGGAAAAAAGACCGATGGGTACCATACACGATCGGTTGGTCTGATGAAAACAATCCATTGGACGGTTTTCATCAGTCAAACCGATCGTGTGTACGGGGTTTTAGGGTTAGGGTTGGGATTAGGATTAAGAGTTAGGAGTCAATATTTTTTTTTAATACTATTTATTTATTTATTATTATTATTATTATTAATTGACTAATGAAAACTAATTCCAAAGCTTTCAGAGCATATTAAACTCTTCATTTAATGGAAGGCTTTATATTTGTTTGCTAAGATACAAAAATTCCTTCAAAGTAAAATAAAGTTAACATTCAATATAAATAGATCGAGGAGTGGGGTTCTAACTAATCTTAAATTAGTCTTGTGCACAATATGAAATTAAATTGACACAGTCAAAGTCACATATCTATATTTTATTTTTCTATATTGTTAGTTCTAACTGTCACAGTGGTAATAGAATACGGAAACATCTTATGATTTCACTGTGAATTATATTGTAATGATTTTTATATGATGATTATATTGTAATGATCTTTTTTTTTTATGATGAAAATAAAAAACTTGAATGAGAAAAATAATTAGGCGTATCCCTACAGACTGGGCTCCACTAAATATTTCTCGCTCAGTGGGGGGGGGGCATGTAATGAAAATGTTACCCCTTCTGAGAAAATTGTCAACAGTAAAAAAAAGGGCTAATGCCGCGTTCACACGACCGTTTTTCATGACGAGAAAAATGCCATTTTTTTCATTTGGTCAGGCTGTAAGCTCCAGAGCATTTTTCACGACGTGAAAAATGGGCATTAAAAATTTGGAACATGCTCTAATTTTTCTCTTCGTTTTTCACGTCGTCGTTTTTTTCATCATGAAAAAAAAAAAAAACGCGCATGCTCAGAATCAAGTTATGAGACGGGAGCGCTCGTTCTGGTAAAACTAGCGTTCGCAATGGAGATCGCACATTCGTCACGCTGTAACGGGCTGAAAAGCACGAGGCTGAAAAGCGCGAATTGTCTCTCAACAAACTTTTACTAACATGAAGGGTGGCGCCATCCGAATGGAACTTCCCCTTTATAGTGCCGTCGTACATTTCGTACGTCACCGCGCTTTACTCGTGCATTTTTTTTCACAATCGTGTGTAGGCAAGGCAGGCTTGAGAAGAATCACGTTGAGAAAAACTTTGTTTTTTTCAATGACATTAAAAACGGTTGTGTGTACGCGGCATTAGGGCTGATTCACACCACAGGAATACCGTCCAGACGCGTTTCTGCATGCGTGTTTTTGATCCATTTTTATACATTCTGGTGCAGTATTTATGTGTTTTTGAGCGTTCCGAATTTGAGCGTTTTTTTTTGTGGTTTTTTTTTTACGTTTTTTCACACGTTTTCATGCAGTGTTTTTAGGGGTTTTGAGCTTTGGCAGTGTTTTTATTAACCAACAGAGAAAATTATCATCTGTTGCATTGCTAGTTTTTTTTTTTTTTTTTAGCTTTTCCATCAGCTTTTATTTTTTAATATTATTATTCATTTATTATAATTTTTTTTGGTAGGGTAAGGAGTCAGAGGTAAGGTTAGGTTAAGCCTCATACACACGATTGGATTTCCTGACGGGAATTGTGTAATGACAGGCTGTTGGCGGAAAATCCGACCATTTGTACGCTCCATCGGACAATTTTTGTCGGATTTTCCGCGGACAAATGTTGGATAGCATGCTTTAAAATTTTCCACCAACAATTATGTGTTGTTGTATTTTCCGATCCTGTGTACACAAGTCCGTCGGACAAAAGTCAAAAGTACAAACACGCATGCTCGGAAGCAATGTTAACCAAACACAACATTAGCAGAAGGTGCCCAAAGGGTGGCGCTAAAGAGCTGAACAACCACGTAGTACGTCACTACGTTCGTGTTTGTTGGCTGACAATTGTGTGATGTTTGTATGCAAGACAAATTCCTGGCTAACGCCCTTCGGACAAAAGTCCTACAGCTTTGTCCGTGGAAAATCCGATTGTGTGTACGAGGCTTAAGGGTTAGGATTAGGGGTTGGGGTTAGGGTTTGAGTTAGGATTAGGGTTTGAGTTACGGGGTTAATATTTTATTTGTCTTATTATTATTTATTTATTTAATTTTGTTAGGTTAGAGTGTTAATACTACTACTAATAATAATAATAATAATAATAAATGAATAAATAAATGCAAAATAAATACACAAATAAATAAAAATAATAATAAATAAATGTAAAATAAATACAATAAATGTAATAATAAATAATTAAATAACCCCTAACCTTAACCCTCTATCTAAACCTTGAAAATAATAATAATAATAATAATAATAAATAAACACCCCAACGCTAACACAAAATAAATAAATAAATAATTGATAATAATAAATAATAATAATTATTATTTATATTATTATTAATATTGTTATTCATATTAATAATATATATATTTTTTTATTCTGTTCGGGTTTGAGTGTTTATTATTATTATTATTATTATTAATAATAATAATGTATTCAATATATTTTTTTAAGGATTAGGGGGTTAATTTTTATTTATTTATTTATTATTACATATTAATAATTTATTTTATTTATTATTTCTGTATAATGATTTTTAGTTATTTGGGTATTTATTTTACATTAATTTACTCATATATTATTAAAAATTTTCAGTGCCCTGATTATCAGTGCCAATGTCCCTTTTACAGAAGCAGATTATCGGCTCTCTTCTCCTCTCCTCATGCTGTCAGTGTGAGGAAAGAAAAGCCGATAACCAGCTTGTGTTTACGCCGTAATGAGCTGTCATTGGACACGGCTGATTACGTGGTAAGGGCTGCTGTGATTGGCCCTTCGCCCCGATCTGTGATCAGCTGAGTCTGAAAGAATTGGCGATCACAGAGCGTGCCGCAATGACAGGAGGACGTCCACTGAACACCCTCTCGGAAAACTCCTGCACTGTAGCTGTCTTCCGGTTATAGCGCAGGCAGGAAGTCGCTCAAGTGGAACTACAGTGCGTGTACTTCTGCTCCAGTGATGCAGCATCTGCAAGCTTCCTTGTTTCTGGGGTCGGCACAACCATCTCTCGGATTTACAGAGAATTGTGGGAAAAGAGAAAATATCCAGTGAGCGGCAGTTATGGAGGAAAATGTCTTGTTGATGTCAGAGGTCAGAGGAGAATGGGCAGACTGGTTCCAGATGATAGAAAGGCAACAGTAACACAAATAACCCCTCGTTACACCCAAGGTGTGCAGAATACCATCTCTGAACGCGCAACACATCCAACCTTAAAGCAGATGGGCTACAACAGCAGAAGACCACACCGTGCGTCGCTCCTGTCAGCTAAGAACAGGAAACTGAGGCTACAATTCACACAATTGGACAATAGAAGATTGGAATAACGTTGCCTGGTCTGATGAGTCTGGATTTCAGCTGCGACATTCAGATGGTCGGGGTCAGAATTTGGCGTAACCAACATGAAAACATGGATCCATCCTGCCTTATATCACCGGTTCAGGCTGGTGGTGGTGTAATGATGGGGGGATATTTTCTTGGCACACTTTGGGCCCCTTAGTACCAATTGAGCATTATATAAACCCCACCTGAGTATTGTTGCTGACCATGTCCATCCCTTTATGACTAGTTTCCCCATCTTCTGATGGCTCCTTCCAGCAGGATAATGCACCATGTCACAAAGCTCCAATCATCTCACTACTGGACAATGAGGTCCCTGTACTCCAATGGCCTCCACACTCACCACATCTCATCCAATAGAGCACCTTTGGGATGTGGTGGAACAGGAGATTCGCATCATGAATGTGCAGCCGACAAATCTGCAGCAACTGCATGATGCTATCATGTCACTATGGAAGCAAAATCTCTGAGGAACGTTTCCAACACCTTGTTGTATCTATGCCACCAAGAATGAAAGCAAAAGGGGGTCCAACCCGGGACTAGCAAGGTGTACCTAATAAAGTGGCCAGTGAGTGTAATTGGCAATTCGAATGTGTGAATGCAAAAATGGGCACTAGATGGCGCTGACTATCATAGGAAAAAAGTATGCTCCTCGTCGCCACCTAGAGAACATTTGATTTTTCCCCGTTTACAGACAGTTTTGATAGACGAACAGCTATGCAAATTTTTTATAAATTCACCACATAGAATGTTTCCTCTGTAATATCTGCAATAAAGAATACGTCTTGCAAATTTTAGATAAAGTTTTACTGTAAGTTTAGAGCAGAGCACTCAACAAGTGGCGGATCGAAGGAGTCTGTACTTCCACCTACCAGATTGGCTCATTACATTCAGCTACTTCTGGTTGCTTTTGGTAGCGAGATGGTGTCAGGAACATCATCAGCTGTAAGGCTCGTGATCATGTACATGCACCTCAAACCTGCGTGCACGTGCAAAGAAACGCGTGTGCACAGTGTCGTGCCCGTGGACGCATCGTCACGTGCACCACAGAAACTGGCGCTTAGTAGCCTGTTTAAACCTGGAGCCTATAAGGGATTAGCTTGTATCTGGTATCTTTGATCCTGAAGACTATTTGACTCTATTACTGACCTGGCTTTCATCTGCCCTGCCTCGGGATTACCCCTGCCTGTTTATGTTTTCTGCATAGGCGTGTGCACAGGGTGTGCCAGGTGTGTCTGGGCACACCCTAATCACCATATGTGGCTCAGATTCCCATTGTTTAGATCCATGATATGTCACCAAAGCCCCTTGTTGTGGCTCCTGAAAATATAAAAAAATAATTAAAAAAATAAATTAAAAAAAAACTACAGACACCGTCCACTGATCTACTAACACCAATCTCTGCCCTACTGACACCCTCCACTGCCCTACTGACACCCTCCACTGCCCTACTGACACCCTCCACTGCCCTACTGACACCAATCTCTGCCCTACTGACACCCTCCACTGCCCTACTGACACCAATCTCTGCCCTACTGACACCAATCTCTGCCCTACTGACACCAATCTCTGCCCTACTGACACCAATCTCTGCCCTACTGACACCCTCCACTGCCCTACTGACACCAATCTCTGCCCTACTGACACCCTCCACTGCTCTACTGACACCAATCTCTGCCCTACTGACACCCTCCACTGCCCTACTGACACCCTCCACTGCCCTACTGACACCCTCCACTGCCCTACTGACACCCTCCACTGCCCTACTGACACCAATCTCTGCCCTACTGACACCCTCCACTGCCCTACTGACACCCTCCACTGCCCTACTGACACCCTCCACTGCCCTACTGACACCCTCCACTGCCCTACTGACACCCTCCACTGCCCTACTGACACCCTCCACTGCCCTACTGACACCCTCCACTGCCCTACTGACACCCTCCACTGCCCTACTGACGCCCTCCACTGCCCTACTGACGCCCTCCACTGCCCTACTGACGCCCTCCACTGCCCTACTGACACCCTCCACTGCCCTACTGACACCATCCACTGCTCTACTGACACCAATCTCTGCCCTACTGACACCATCCACTGCTCTACTGACACCAATCTCTGCCCTACTGACACCAATCTCTGCCCTACTGACACCAATCTCTGCCCTACTGACACCAATCTCTGCCCTACTAACACCAATCTCTGCCCTACTAACACTATCCACTGCTCTACTGACACCAATCTCTGCCTTACTGACACCGTCCTCTGCCCTACTGACAACAATCTCTGCCCTACTGAGTCAGTAGGGCAGAGATTGTTGTCAGTAGGGCACCATCCACTGCTCTACTGACACCAATCTCTGCCCTACTGACACCCTCCACTGCCCTACTGACACCCTCCACTGCCCTACTGACACCCTCCACTGCCCTACTGACACCAATCTCTGCCCTACTGACACCCTCCACTGCCCTACTGACACCAATCTCTGCCCTACTGACACCAATCTCTGCCCTACTGACACCAATCTCTGCCCTACTGACACCCTCCACTGCCCTACTGACACCAATCTCTGCCCTACTGACACCCTCCACTGCTCTACTGACACCAATCTCTGCCCTACTGACACCCTCCACTGCCCTACTGACACCCTCCACTGCCCTACTGACACCCTCCACTGCCCTACTGACACCCTCCACTGCCCTACTGACACCAATCTCTGCCCTACTGACACCCTCCACTGCTCTACTGACACCAATCTCTGCCCTACTGACACCCTCCACTGCCCTACTGACACCAATCTCTGCCCTACTGACACCCTCCACTGCCCTACTGACACCCTCCACTGCCCTACTGACACCCTCCACTGCCCTACTGACACCCTCCACTGCCCTACTGACACCCTCCACTGCCCTACTGACACCCTCCACTGCCCTACTGACACCATCCACTGCTCTACTGACACCATCCACTGCCCTACTGACACCATCCACTGCTCTACTGACACCAATCTCTGCCCTACTGACACCAATCTCTGCCCTACTGACACCAATCTCTGCCCTACTAACACCAATCTCTGCCCTACTAACACCAATCTCTGCCCTACTAACACTATCCACTGCTCTACTGACACCAATCTCTGCCTTACTGACACCGTCCTCTGCCCTACTGACAACAATCTCTGCCCTACTGAGTCAGTAGGGCAGAGATTGTTGTCAGTAGGGCACCATCCACTGCTCTACTGACACCAATCTCTGCCCTACTGACACCATCCTCTGCCCTACTGACACCATCCACTGCTCTACTGACACCATCCACTGCCCTACTGACACCAATCTCTGCCCTACTGACACCAATCTCTGCCCTACTGACACCAATCTCTGCCCTACTGACACCATCCACTGCTCTACTGACACCATCCACTGCTCTACTGACACCAATCTCTGCTCTACTGACACCAATCTCTGCTCTACTGACACCAATCTCTGCTCTACTGACACCAATCTCTGCCCTACTGACACCAATCTCTGCCCTACTGACACCAATCTCTGCCCTACTGACACCAATCTCTGCCCTACTGACACCCTCCACTGCCCTACTGACACCAATCTCTGCCCTACTGACACCAATCTCTGCCCTACTGACACCAATCTCTGCCCTACTGACACCAATCTCTGCCCTACTGACACCATCCACTGCTCTACTGACACCAATCTCTGCCCTACTGACACCGTCCACTGCTCTACTGACACCAATCTCTGCCCTACTGACACCATCCACTGCCCTACTGACACCAATCTCTGCCCTACTGACACCAATCTCTGCCCTACTGACACCAATCTCTGCCCTACTGACACCAATCTCTGCCCTACTGACACCATCCACTGCTCTACTGACACCAATCTCTGCCCTACTGACACCAATCTCTGCCCTACTGACACCAATCTCTGCCCTACTGACACCAATCTCTGCCCTACTGACACCAATCTCTGCCCTACTGACACCATCCTCTGCCCTACTGACACCAATCTCTGCCTTACTGACACCGTCCTCTGCCCTACTGACAACAATCTCTGCCCTACTGAGTCAGTAGGGCAGAGATTGCTGTCAGTAGGGCACCATCCACTGCTTTACTGACACCAATCTCTGCCTTACTGACACCATCCACTGCTCTACTGACACCAATCTCTGCCCTACTGACACCATCCACTGCCCTACTGACACCATCCACTGCCCTACTGACACCAATCTCTGCCCTACTGACACCAATCTCTGCCCTACTGACACCATCCACTGCTCTACTGACACCAATCTCTGCCCTACTGACACCATCTATTGCTCTACTGACACCGTCCTCTGCCCTACAGACACTAATCTTTGCCTACTGACACTGTTCACTGCCCTACTGACAACTATCTCTGCCCTACTGACACCATCCTCTGCCCTACTAACACCATCCTCTGCCCTACTGACACAAATCCCTGCCCTACTGACACAAATCCCTGCCCTACTGACACCGTCCTCTGCCCTTCTGACACTGTCCACTGCTCTACGGACACTGACAGTATATACACATGCATACACATATGTGTGTTTGAGCTTTGAGGTGCACACCTATGGTTTGCTGCCTACCTGTGTTACCCACCTTGGCCTGGACTCTTGACCAAGATTCTGCCTATAGATTCTGTACATCACTTCCTGCAGGTTGCCAACCTCTCCTCGTATCTGACATTAATCCTGCTTATGATTTGGTGCTGCTTGACTGTTACCGAATTTGGCTTACGACTCAGCACTGCTCTCTACTGGTCTGGGTGATGTTGGGGTGCCCTGAACACTGTGCTTAAAGTGGAGCTCCAACCAAAAGGGGAAGCTCCGCTTGTTTGCACCCTCCCCTCCTCCACTTCCACATTTGCCACTTTTTTTTGGGGGGGGGTTATAGTTTGTGGTTTTGACAGGTACCCATTCCCACTTCCAGGCTCAGCTCACACCAACCCCCCCCCCCCCCCCCCGAGACTGGAGCTCCTCTTTAACTGATGCAAGTGTTCCCGAGTTCAAGTTTGCAGTTCCAGCTTCCTGGCAACTGCACCCTGCTACTGCCCTAGCAGTCCCTGTCTCAACTTCCAGGGGTGCTCAGATGGAAATTTTGCAAGAGGCCACCCTCAACATCTTAAAACAGAACTTTACCAATAACAGTTTTATAACAATTTATGTTCTTTAACAAAAGAAAGCACATTCCACATTAATAATCATGCTACCAATGCTACCAAAATTAGAGCACACAGCCAAGATAACAAAGGAGTGGCTACGGGACAACTCTGTGAATGTCCTTAAGTGGCCCAGCCAGAGCCCAGACTTGAACCCGATTGGATATCTCTGGAGAGATCTAAAAATGGCTGTGCACCAATGCTTTCCATCCAGCCTGATGGAGCTTGAGAGGTCCTGCAAAGAAGAATGGGAGAATCTGCCCAAAATAGGTGTGCCACGCTTGTAGCATCATACTCAAAAAAACTTGAGGCTGTAATTGGTGCCAAAGGTGCTTCACCAAAGTTTTGAGCAAAGGCTGAGATTCTTCTGTACATGAGATTTTTTGTATTTTTAATAAATTAGCAAAGTTTTTAAACTTCTTTCACGTTGTCATTATGGGGTATTGTCTGTAGAATTTTGAGGGAAAATAAAGAATTGAATCAATTTTGGAATAAGGCTGTAACATAACAATATGTGGAGAAAGTGAAGCGCTGTGAATACTTTTCAGATGCGCTGTACATTGTCCCGTCCTAGTCCCATATTTTAGTATCGGTCAGCAGCACAACAACCACATACCCTGCAGCTCTGGGGAAGACCAGACATTACAAAAGCCTGCGCCTGTGGGCCCTTTCACACTGAGGCGTTTTTATCGCGTTTTCTCTGTAAAAATAGCGCTGTAAAAACGCCTGAAATAATCCTGCCCCATCATTCTCAATGTGAAAGCCCTGAGGGCTTTCACACTGAGGCGTTTTTATCGTGTTTTCTCGGTAAAAATAACGCTGTAAAAATGCCTGAAATAATCCTGCCCCATCATTCTCAATGTGAAAGCCCTGAGGGCTTTCACACTGAGGCGTTTTTATCGCGTTTTCTCTGTAAAAATAACGCTGTAAAAATGCCTGAAATAATCCTGCCCCATCATTCTCAATGTGAAAGCCCTGAGGGCTTTCACACTGAGGCGTTTTGCTGGCTGTGCGTTGGAAAAAATCCTGCAAACAGCTTTTTTGGAGCATCTTTAGGGCGCTAAAAAAAACGCCTATCTCCATTGAAATTAATGAGTAACGCGGTAAAAACACGGTAAAACGCATAGGCATTAGCGCTATTTTTACCGCGAAAAAAAGCTGTAAAATCGCGGGAAAAAATCTCATAATTTTTTTGCGTTTTTTTCAACGCCTCAGTGTGAAAGGGGCCTTAGTGGGAGCCTTCTGCTACCTGTTGGTGACACAGAAGATCCACTTTCTGCAACACTCTCCATCAGGCACAGTTGTGCTGAGCACATGCAGCATTCTGGAACATACATGCTGACCAGATGGGACTAGAGGCCAACAACATGACAAGCACATGCCGGCCAAATGCAAAACTCTGCCATAGACATGGTAAGCACAAAAAAATTAAAAACTCTGGCATAGTGGAACATAGTGGATGAGTTCTGACAGACTGAAGTTTTGTACGATTGTTATAGATGACCCCTTTATTATTCTGCTATAATGACACATGACCACATTGCCCTCTCTTGACACAGTCACATGTTCCTACATGTCCCTTCATGTTCATACAGGGCTTTATATATTAAAAAAAAAATCTATTGAAAGAATGTGATAAGCAGTCGTGACAAATTCTGACCACATTTTCCTTAACCACTTGGGCACTTAAACCAGGGGAGGGCTGGGCCAGGGGGCAGGGTGGAAATTGCCTCCCCGGCCACCATAACTTATGTTCAAAATGGCCGGCAGCCGCTGCCCGCTACCATTTTCTTTTTTATTCTGGTCTAGGAAGTCGGGCCGGGGGGCACGGCCATGGCGGTCGACCACTAGCTGTTGCATTTCGGGAGTTGTAGTCCGCGCACAAGCTTCCGGTAGGTGGAAAACACAGCAGCGCAGGAGAAACTACAACTCCCTGGGACCGGATTCTTGGAAGCAGACAGAGGCAGGGCGTGCCAGGGAGTTGGGACACAGGGCTGGGCGCTGGCTGCAACTTGACCCCAGGATCAGGAGCGTTACCCCCCCAGGAGACCGTGGCGTGCAAGGACCTGCTGAGTTGAGATCGCTGAGGTGAGAGACCCTGACACCCCTAGCTGACCCCCCATCTCCCCCACCATACACCCCATGTAACCTGCCCAAGTGATCAGGCTTCATTGATGGGCACTGGAGTTGGCTGCACGGATAAGCACTATTGAGGCTGCATTGAAAAAACAGGTGGGCCATGGATGGTGAGCTGATTCGGCAGTTCAATGGGCCACTTGACTGGACTGGCCCCCCAGGCCTAAGGCTACCAGCCCTCCCCTGACTTAAACCCCCCTCCTGCCCAGACCAATTTTCAGCTTTCAGTGCTCTCACACTTTGTTTTCAATTTGTTTTCAATTTATCTTTATTATACATTTTTTTCTTTAATACAAAAAAGTTTTTAACATTTAACCAGGATACTGTTACATTATATGTCTATATATACTTATTTGATATACAGAAACCTGGTCAATCTTCAAAAAACCTCATTATCATTAAACAATATATACAACATCCTTCCTCCTTTCATTCCAGTCATCCTCATTCATCCCACATACTGTACCCCTAAAAAAAAAAATCAATTACTCAGTCATGTAATACTGTACCCAAATGAATTTTTTGTCCTTTTTTCCCTACAAATAGAGCTTTCTTTTGGTGGTATTTGATCATCTCTGGGTTGTTGTTTTTTTTGCGCTATTTGCAAATTATAAAATTTTTCTTCATAAATTTTGGCCACAATTTATACTACATATCTTTGGTAAAAAAATAACACAAATTAGTGGATATTATTTGGTCTGTGTGAAAGTTAGGCCCCTTTCACACTGAGGAGTTTTTCAGGCGTTTTGCGCTAAAAATAGCGCATATATAACGCCTGAAAAACTCCTGCCCCACACTGAGGTGATGCGCTGGCGGGAGGAGAAAAAATCTCCTGCAAGCCACATCTTTGGAGCGGTGAAGGAGCATACTCCTTCACCGCTCCTTCCCATTGAAATGAATGGGACACCGCGGTAATACTGCCCACAAACCGCGGCTATAGCCGCGGTTTGCGGGTGGTATTAACCCTTATTCGGCCGCTAGCGGGGGTTAAAACTGCACCGACGGTATAGCGCCGCTAAAAATAGCGGCGCTATACCGCCACCGCACCCACCGCCCCAGTGTGAAACCAGCCTTAGAGAGTCTACAAGCCATGGTGCAAATCATAAAAAATTGATCACACCTGATGTACTGGTGGCCTATCTCATTTCTTGAGACCCTAACAAGCCAGGAAAGTAAAAATACCCCCCAAATGACCCCTTTTTTGAAAGTAGACATTCCATGGTATTTAGTAAGAGGCATGGTGAGGTTTTTGATGTTGTCATTTTTTCCCACAATTCTTTGCAAAATGAAGATTTTTTTTTCCACAAAATTGTCATTGTAATAGGTTATTTCTTTCACATGGCATGTGTATACCACAAATGACACCCCAAAATAAATTTTGCTACTCCTTCTAAGTATGGCGATACCACATGTGTGGGACTTTTTCACAGTCTAGCCACATAGAGAGGCACAACATGCAGGGAGCTCCATCAGGCATTCTAGGAGCATAAATTACACATCTAACTTGTTGACTACCTATTACACTTTTGAATGCCCTGGAGCACCAGGACAATGACACGTGACACTGATGACAGATGGTACTGATACGTGGCACTGATACGTGGCACTGATGTGGCACTAATTGTGAGCCTCTTAGTAAAAAGCATATAGAATTAATAGTACCATCATCCTGAAAATCTATTTGAATAGAGATTGGGCTTAGGGGACCCCAAGAAACCCCAAAGACCAAGAGCAAAAAGCTGAGAAAACGGGGGCAATAGGACTGTAGCGGCACAGGGTGAGCAGGGAAACTCAAAAGAGCAATTTATAATAAAAGGTATACATTTATTAACATAATATCAAAAAGATATAAAAAACATCAAGGACATAAACAATAAATCACAGTACAAACAACGCGACCAACCATACAGGTCACCGATATTAGATTATCCCTTGGGGAAAGATCACGGTGGAGGTAAGGGTCACGTGGGGAAGATCACAACTAGTTTCGCGACTGGGTCGCTTTGTCAGGAGAGTTCTAAAATGAATTAATATACAGTCGTTAGCTATGAAAAAAGTTGAACAAGATGTGAAGATGCATACACGTCTACCTTACACTAAAGAAAATCATTAAATACAACATACAGATATAAGCAATATAAAACAATATAAATGTTGGGGAACAAGCACTGTGCCACTTACCTAAAAGCAAAAGTCCCATCAGCTCATGTGGCACTGATGACAGATGGCACTAATACGTGGCACTGATGTGGCGCTGATGACACATGGCACTGATGACAGATGGCACTAATACGTGGCACTGATGACAGATTGCACTAATACGTGACACTGATGTGGCACTGATGATAGATGGCACTGATACGTGGCACTGATGACATGACACTGATAACAGATGGCATGTGGCACTGATGACAGATGGCACTAACAGGTGGCACTGGGGACAGATGGCACAGACAGGTGGCACTGGGGACAGATGGCACAGACAGGTGGCACTGGGGACAGACAGGTCAAGGACAAGCCGGATCGGTAACAGGAGACACAGGAACAGGAATATCATGAAGATAACACACTAGAGGAGCCGAAGATCAACCAGCGAATGCAGGCACTAGCAGACTTTCTTATATAGGCCCATGTGACCTGCTGGTAGAGATACTGGGTCCTAAAGTCCTTCTGCCAGAGATGCTGGGTCCTAAAGTCCTTCTCCTGCCATAAGTGTTGGTAGAATTGCTGGGTCCTAAAGACCTTCTCCTGCTGTTGGTTCCCTGACAGCAGGGAACAAGTAAACAGGAGGACGTCCAGGGACGCCCTCCCGGCAATTGAGCGCCGCGCTGTAGACGTCTTTTGTCTATAGAGCAGGCTTAAAGTGGTTAAAGAGAAACTGTAATAAAATTTGTAATAAAAACATCTTTGCCATTCTGAAGCTTCCCTCCAACCACTTGCATATTATTTTATATATACTGTGATTCTGTACTTGCCAAAATATGCTGCAGAAATCTCCCTCCACTGAGTCTGGCTGCAACCATTTTAACTGTGGGCAGCTGAAGCTGCTGCCTGTTCACTTCCTGGATTTACACAGACACACAGAGGCACACCTCCAGCTCTGCAGCTCTCATTGGCCCTCCTGTGACTCACCCCCCTCCATTCCTGGCAAACTCTCAGAGAGTGAGAGAGAGAGCTGTGCATGATGTCATAATCCTAGGCTAATGACCAGACAAGAAACAGGAAGTGGGCTGTATAAGGTATTTACTGTCAGAAAAAAAATGTTTTACTATCCAAAGTTAAAACAACAACAAGGGCAGAAGATTTAATAGATGGAAAGTTGAAAAAATGACTGATGCCACGTACACACGATCGTTTTTTTCGATGGTGAAAACACCGGCGAGAAAATCGACTTGAAAAACGAGGAACAGCTTGTTCCCCCCACACACGGCCGTTTTAAATGACATTTTTTTTTTGGTAGAAAAAAAACGACCGTGTGTGGGCTCCGCGGCAGTGTTTCCCTATGGGAAACACTGCCGCCGAAAAAAACGTCGGGAATCACGACGAGAAAAATTAGAGCATGTTCTAATTTTTCTCGTCGTGATTAATGCCGTTTTTCCCGTCGAGAAAAACGCAAAAAGCCCACAGACGATCGTTTTTCTCGTCCAAAGGGAAAAATTTCATTTTTCTCGACGGGAAAAACGGTCGTGTGTACGCGGCATTAAAGTCCGCTTTAATATGTGTTTTCCTATTATCCTCAGGTCCATCTAGTGGCCATAATGCAATATTTTTTCTGATCAAAGTATTTCAGATAAAAATACAGCATTATGGCCACTAGATGGAGGGATTAATGATTACATTTTTTGATGATTCCTGCTAGTGTTCTTTAGTATTGTTACAATGTATCTCTTGTTACAAAGACAGTCATACGCACTTCCTATGCTCCTCATTGCCACTTAGTGACCATGATAAAAGAATATTCATTCAGAAGAGAAAATAGCCTAAACCACTTACCTACACTTACGGATAAATAGCTATGCATAAAAAAATTGATCCCTAAGGGCTCGTTTACACTTTCTTTGATTTTAGCACACATAAAAGTGGAATTAAAGCGGAGCTCCACCCTAAAGTGGAACTTCCGCTCATCTGATTCCTCCCCCCCTCCGGTGCCACAATTGGCACCTTTCACGGGGGGGAGGGGGGACAGGATAGGACAGGTATCCTTTCCCACTTCCGGGAGTCCGGGCCGCGGCCCGTGACGTCACGGTAGGGCTCCCTCCTCCTCCCCCGGCCACCAGGCCAATAGGAGAGAGAAGCGGGGCCTCGCGTATGCGCAGTAGGGTTCCCGGCGTGAAGCCGAAAGGCTACACTGCCGGGTTCCCTTACCCGCAATGGCGGCGGCAGCTCCAGACAGCTGATGGAAACATCAGCTGCAGTGCTGACATCGAGGGACTCCAGGACAGGTAAGTGTTTGTTTATTTATTAAAAGCCAGAAGCTGCAGTATCTGTAGCTGCTGGCTTTTAATATCTTTTTTGGGCCAGAACACCCCTTTAAACTCCACTTCTGGACTTGTACCTACAGGCGAGCTTATAGTAAAGCTTACCTGTAGGTATGGTGAATATCTCATAAACTTGCACTGTTTAGGAAATATTCACACAACATGCAGCCAGTGACATCATCGGCGCATGCGCTCTGAAGGGATGTCATAGCGTGCTGGACCTTCAGAGTTTTGGGCCGGAGGCGAGGGCTCCCATGCTAGGGTTGCCACATCATCCCTTTAACCACTTCAGCCCCGAGCCTATTTTTCAAACGAGTTTACAAAAATAAATTCATTTTTTTTTTTTTTTTGCTAGAATATCACTTAGAACCCCCAAACATTATATATATATATATATATATATATATATATATATATATATATATATATATATATATATTTTTTCTAAAACCCTAGAGAATAAAATGGCGGTCGTTGCAATACTTTCTGTCACACCGTATTTGCGCAGCGTTCTTACAAGTGCACTTTTTTGGGAAAAAATACACTTTTTTTATTTAAAAATAAGACAACAGTAAAGTTAGCCCAATTTTTTTTTAAACTGTGAAAGATAATGTTACGCCGAGTAAATTGATACCCAACATGTCACGCTTCAAAGTTGCGCCGCTCGTGGAATGGCGACAAACTTTTACCCTTAAAAATCTCCATATGCAATGTTTAAAAAATTCTACAGGTTGCATGTTTTGAGTTATGGAAGCGTTCTAGGGCTAGAAATATTGCTCTCGCTGTAACGATTGTGGCGATATGTAAACATCCCTTGTAATAGAAAAAAAGCATGACAGGTCCTCTTAAATATGAGATCTGGGGTCAAAAAGACCTCACATCTCATATTTACACTAAAATGCAATAAAAAAAAAAGTTGTTTGAAAAAAAAAAATGTTGCTTTAAGACCCCTTTCACACTGGAGGCATTTTTCAGGCGCTTTAACGCTAAAAATAGCGTCTATAAAGCGCCTGAAAAAAGCCTCAGCTGCAATCCCAGTGTGAAAGCCTGAGTGCTTTCACACTGGGGCGCTGCACTGGCAGGGCGTCAAGAAAAGTCCTGCAAGCAGCTTCTTTGCAGCGCTTTAGGAGCGGTGTATACAATCAATGGGCAGCGCTGCTGAACCGCCGGCAAAGCGCCGCTACAGCGGGGCTTTGTGGGTGCTTTTAACCCTTTTTCAGACTCTAGCGGGAGTTAAAAGCGCCCCGCTAGTGGCCGAAAAGCACCGCAAAAACGACGGTAAAGCGCCATTAAAAATGGCGGCGTTTTACCGCCGAAGCCCGGCGCTTTCAGTGTGAAAGCACTCTAAGAGCTATGGGCGGAAGTGACGTTTTGACGTCGCTTCTGCCCTGCATTGGTATGGAGCCGGGTGGGGGGCCATCTTCCCCTCACTCAGCTCCATACCACAGACGGAAGAGGACGCGATCGCCTCCGCCGCTACTGACGGCTCCGGTAAGCGGCGGAGGGCACCGGAGCACGGTGGGGCCCTTCCGCTGCCGATAAAAGTGATCTTGCGACGAATCCACCGCTGAGACCACTTTTATCTTGAAGCGGACCGCCCACTGAAGAAGAGGATACGGGGGTTATGGTAGCTAGCTGCTGTCAGAACAATAATATTCCTCTTCAAAGTACCGACGTATAACGACGGCGGGCGAGCCATAAGTGGTTAAACCCGAACACATATGAATTACACAGGTTCTGGGGCTGATTAAGGTGGTAATTAAACTCACTTGGTGCCTCATCTGCATTAAATTAGCCTCAGAACCTGTGTAATTTATGTGTTCGGGTTTAAAGGGATGAGGTGGCAACCCTAACCCGCGCTCTTGCGCTGGAGTGACATCATCGCGGCCTCTGCCAATTTATACAGCCGGAGCCTGCGAACCCAGAAGGAAGATGGGTGAAGATGGCAGTGACGGGGAGCCGTGATAGTGCTGCGCTGGAGGGCTCCGTGTACATGGATTTTTTAATGTGTTTTTCAGACTTCTGTGATGCTTATTTGAAGCTTTAAAGAGGCTTGGCAAATGCCCTAGGTGTGTTGATTTTCTATTTATTTTAAAGGGGCTCAGTAGAACCCCGGCTCAGTAGTACACCTAGCCCAGTAATCCCCAGCTCATTAGTACCTCTGTTCAAAAGATCCCCAGGTCATTAGTGCCCTTATTCAGCATATACCTCACTCAGTAGTGCCCCCAGCTCTGCTGATGCCACACTCAGTATTACCCCCAGCTCTGCTGACCCCCCGCTCAGTGCTAACCTCCAGTTCTGCTGATCCCCCACTCAGTGTTAACCCCCAGCTCTGGTGATTCATCGCTCACTGGAAACCCCAGCTCTGCTGATCCCCTGCTTAGTAGTAACCCCAGCTCTGCTGATCCCCCGCTCAGTAGTAACCCCCAGTTCTTCTGATCCACTGCTCAATAGAAACCCCCAGCACTGCTGATCCCCCGCTTAGTAGTAACCCCCAGCTCTGCTGATCCCCCACTCAGTAGTAACCCCCAGTTCTTCTGATCCCCTGCTCAATAGAAACCTACAGCACTGCCGATCCCCTGCTTGGTAGTAACCCCCAGCTCTGCTGATTCCCCACTCAGTAGTAACCCCAGTTCTGCTGATTCCCTGCTCATTAATAACCCCCATCTCTGCTGATTCCCTGCTCAGTAGTAACCCCCAGCTCTGCTGATCCTCCACCCTCTTTGGTCCCTGCTCACCTTCCACTATATTGCTCCCATTCTGCGTACCACGTGTAACATCTGCTAGTTTATGCTAGTCCACAACTCTACTGATCCTCTGCCTCTCAGTCCTCTCTCTCTTTGGTCCCCACTCACATTCTGCTATAGCATTCACATGATGTGCACCACGTGTGCCATGAACTAGTTTCTCTACTCCGGTCCGGACCCAACACACCTTCCTGCTGCTCAGCACTGCACACCGTCTGCACCAGACACTTCCAGAATATATACACATGAACCGGAAAGGTTCGCTTGTTGGTTTTCCAGTGCATCCTGGGATATCTCATATCTTCAATACCTCCAAAACAAAGTAAAGCTAACATTTAAATAAGCTAACACTTATTTAGTGAGAGGCACTTTGATTGGCATTGAGAGTGTTATAAAATAAATCCCTAAATAAATCTGCTTTTTTTAAGCTTGGCAAATGCCATGTGCGTGTGTTGATTTTCTTTTTGTTTTAAAGGGGCTCAGTAGAACCCCGGCTCATTAGTACCCCTGTTCAAAAGATCCCCATGTCATTAGTGCCCTCATTCAGCATATACCTCGCTCAGTAGTACCCCCAGCTTTGCTGATGCCCCGCTCAGTAACCCTCCCAGCTCTGCTGATCCCCCCTTAGTGCTAACACCCATGGCATTCAGAGTGTTATAAAAAAAATCCCTGAATGTGACAATTGCATGATGCAACAAAGACGGTTATGCTCCGTGGTAGCTAACCTTCCAAGTTAACTATAACTCCCCCGTACACACGGTCGGATTTTCCACCAGCAAAAGTCCGATGTGAGCTTTTCGTCCGAAATTCCGACCGTGTGTATGCTCCATCGGACTTTTGCTGGCGGAATTTCCGCCAGCAAAAGTTTGATAGCAGGTTCTCAATTTTTCCGACGGAAAATCCGATCGTCTGTAGCAATTCCGACACGCAAAATTCCGACGCATGCTCGGAAACAATTCGACGCATGCTCGGAAGCATTGAACTTAATTTTCTCGGCTCGTCGTACTGTTGTACGTCACAGCGTTCTTAAGCCCCGTACACACGGTCAGACTTTTGGCCAACAAACTTCATTTTGAGCAAGTTGGACCAACAATCCGACCGTGTGTACGCTCCATCGGACAAACTTTTTTTGCTTTTTTCTTGTTTTCATCGGACAAAAGTTGGGTCTGCAAACGGACAAACTTTTGCCCAACAAAAGTCCGATGGAGCAAAGTCCGACCGTGTGTACAGAAAACCATCGGACTTTTGTCCGATGGACAAAACAACTAATGTTAAAATCAGATATATAAAAAAAACTAAGGTTGCGCAACTAAATACAAATACAAAAAACCAAAAATGTTCTGAAAACACAATATGATAATATCTGTATAAAACGTGAATAAACAATATAAATGATGGAGTAAAAATATTGCTCTATACGTCTCTGGGTAATGGATGGTACTTAAACTATATTCCTTAATATTGGCATGCAAAAAAGGATTCAGAGATAGTACATAAATAACAAAAAGTCCCCAGAAAGAAACAGAAGATTCCAAGGCTCTTCAAAACTGCATAAGTGACTTCAAAACGTTGGAACACCATAGAAGGAGTGATGATATGATAGAAAAGGAATCCACCAGGTGCCCCTGGATGACGACAGGTTTGTCGAAACGACGTAGGGAGGAGCGGCGTGCTGACGTCACCACGATACGAATCCCGGAAGCAACGGGTAGTGAGAGCCGGCCGGCCGTACATTAAACCACCGCTGTTTTTACTACAATACACTGTAAGTGCAATTTTTTATAATAAATGCTTTTTATATACTGGATTACGCTATGGGGTTTTCTCTTTTACCCTAAATGTGACCCACGGAGCTGCCTGGTGAACTAACAGATTGGAACCTAGAGGAACAGAGAGCACAGGGAGAGCCAATTATAGCCCTTGGCGGGGATAACAGCCACCCATTCAGACTGATCTCTTTCAGGGATCAGAACTTCCGGTAAGCAGCCTAAAAGGGATAAGGTGGTGGATTCCTTTTCTATCATATCATCACTCCTTCTATGGTGTTCCAACGTTTTGAAGTCACTTATGCAGTTTTGAAGAGCCTTGGAATCTTCTGTTTCTTTCTGGGGACTTTTTGTTATTTATGGACTATCTCTGAATCCTTTTTTGCATGCCAATATTAAGGAATATAGTTTAAGTACCATCCATTACCCAGAGACGTATAGAGCAATATTTTTACTCCATCATTTATATTGTTTATTCACGTTTTATACAGATATTATCATATTGTGTTTTCAGAACATTTTTGGTTTTTTGTATTTGTATTTAGTTGCGCAACCTTAGTTTTTTTATATATCTGTTATTTGTGTGTGTCCCACATTTTTTGGTTGCTGCACAGATATTAAGTTATCACACAATTTTCTAAATTTTTCTTAGACAGCGCAGTATTTTTACACTTTTCACTAATGTTAAAATCAACCAACAATAGCAGAAGTTGACCAAAGGGTGGCGGTAAAGAGCAGAAAAACCACGTGATGTTGCAAAAAGTTTGGGGAAAGTTTGCAGAAAAGTCCGAGCGTGTGTATGCTATGGGTGTGCCCGGCCAACTCCGTTCGGACAAAAAACCACGGAAAAGTCCGATGGAAATCTGACCGTGTGTATGGGGCTTTAATGCTTGAAAGTGCAGAAAATGTTTGTGTGACCGTGTGTATGCAAGCCAAGCTTGAGCGGAATTCCGTCGGAAAAAACATCCAACTTTTTTTCTTGTGTGTACGGGGCATTACACAATAAATTGCAGTCCCTAGAAACACCAGTTCACACATGTTCCCTGCGCTGGTAGTTTTTTTTTTCTCTGGATGTAAACAGGCTAAATAAAAGGAAATAAATCTTCCGGTTGGAAATCTTTAATGAAAACCAGCCTCTTTGCCCTCTGTGTTTTTATCTCTACTGCACGCTAAGGGAAAGCTCGCTGTAACCTCCGCTCAGTCTAAGCAGCAAATCCAAGAATGAAAATATTGTTCCTGTCTGCAGAACATGGTAATTAGATCCTATTTATTCCAGCAACCCGAATCACAATTCCAGCCTTCCCGGCCTCGCTAAATCTAAAATGGCATCCTATCTTTTTTCGAGACATCTTTTCGTTAAATCGGCATTTTATTGCTTTCCAATTTATCCGAAAAAGGAAAAAGGAAGGCTTCCCCCAGACACAACGCACATCTTTTTCATTTACTTGTTTTTCCTTTGTGGACTTTTAATAGCCTATGGTGTCCCTCCAAACACATCCAAAAATCTCATGAGATGAAAGCATTCCTGAAATTACTCAGCAGTGTCTTCATCCTTCGTTCCCCTTACAAACATATAGCATGCGTTTATATGAGAGCCAGTGACTTAAAGGCATCAACATGTGCAGAATTAACATACAAGGCACAAGAGAAAAATAGAAAAATAAAATAAAAATAAAAGACGAGCTGTGCGTAGGAAGGAAATGGAAATATTTTAATTTCATGGACAATTCAGCATCCTTAACCCTTTCCATACCGGGCTTTTTATACCACTTCCATACCGGGCCTATTCTGCCACTTCTCTCCTTTATGTACAAATCATCATGCTTTTGCTAGAAAATTACTCAGAACCCCCAAACATTATATATGTTTTTTTAAGCAGACACCCTAGGGAATAAAATGACGGTCGTTGCAACTTTTTATCTTGCACGGTATTTGCGCAATAATTTCTAAACGCCTTTTTTTGGGGAAAAAAATGGTTTCATGAATTAAAAAATAACAAAACCGTAAAGTTAGCCCAATTTTTTTGTAAAATATGAAAGATGATGTTACGCCGAGTAAATAGATACCTAACATGTCACGCTTTAAAATTGCACACACTCAAACTTCGGTACTTAAAAATCTCCATAGGCGACGCTTTGAAAATTTTTACAGGTTACCAAGTTAGAATTACAGAGGAGGTCTAGTGCTAGAATTGTTGCACGCGCTCTAACACACGCGGCGATACCTCACATATGTGGTTTGAACAGCGTTTACATATGTGGGTGGGACTTACGTGTGCGTTCGCTTCTGAGCGCGAGCTATTGGGGACAGGGGCGAAAAAAAAATGTATTCTTTTTTTATTTTTTTTACTTAATTTTTTTTATTTTTACATTTTTTTTTTTGATCACTTTTATTCCTATTACAAGGAATGTAAACATTCCTTGTAATAGGAATGGTGTGCGACAGGTCCTCTTTATGGAGAGATGCGGGGTCAATAAGACCCCACATCTCTCCTCCAGGCTGGAAAGCATGAGATCGTGAAAAAAATTTCACTGATCTCATGCTTACTAGCCGCAATGGCGGCTTTGTTTACATATGAGGTTCCGGGCGTGAAGTCATCACATCGCGCCCGGGACTCCGACGGTCATAGAGATGACTGGTGACCATCTGGTCACCAGTCATCTCTATGCTCGTCACGTGATCTACCACCGGCGCCGGACGATTCTCTCCGGGTCCTCGATGGCACGGGAGAGCCCGGAGAAGCATCGGATGGCGGCAGGAGAGGGGGATGTCCCCTCCCGCCGCCTGTAAGAACGATCAAGCGGCAGAACCGCCGCCATGATCGTTCTTATGGTGCGCAGAATCGCCGGCAGAAGAGAAGGATATCTGAATGATGCCTCTAGCTGCAGGCATCATTCAGATATCCCCCCTCAAACCCAGGACGTCATATGACGTCCACCCGGAGGGAGAGAGGGTTCCTGCCGGCGTCATTTTACAATGACCTGGTATGGAAGTGGTTAAAGAGAAACTGCTGTCTGCTCACATAATTTGTAATAAAAACATCTTTGCCATTCTGAAGCTTCCCTCCAACCACTTTGCATATTTATTTTATATATAAATATTTTATATATACAATGGAACCTCGGATTGCGAGTGTAGCGCCCTCCCCAATTTAGGGGCCGCTATGTTCAAATTTAGGGGTTAGATTACTCCAGGCAGCTTCTCCTAACCTCCTTCCCAATCTTCTGGAAGCGTCTCCAAGGTTCCAGCAAGTAGGTGGAGGTACCAGAGGTGCCGCCTGATGAGTCGTCCAGCTCCGTGAGTCACTCACCCTGACCCAGATTTAACCCAGCCTGGCTCTCAGCCAAGACAAATTTACCTATGCTACAATAACACTAGCACACTTAGCCAGAGGGTGCTGCACCAGTGTTTTAAAAATATCAGTTCACTCTATTGCCAGCTTCTGGCAAAAAAAAATTAAACATGGCTTCCTTGTATGGTGGCATTTAGTTCACGGTTGGTGTACAGCGCAAACCCAGAATTGTAACTTCCTGCTCGTGTGATTGGTTCCCGGCCTTTCCTAGCATATGACTATGGAGGGAAAAATATTGCACTAAGTTAAGCATTTAGGAAGAAACTGTGATGCCTGTACACGCGACCGGTTTTCCAGACGAGAAAACTGCCATTTTTTAGATTGGTCGGGAAAACCGGTCGTGTGTATGCTCCATAGCAGTTTTCCAGACGAGAAAACTGCCTGCAAAAAATTTAGAACCTGCTCTATTTTTTCCCGTCGTGTTTCCTGTCAGTCTTTTTCTCGTCGCGAAAACCGGTCGTGTGTACGTGTAGCGGCCTCACCCCTCTCCCTCTTTTTATCGGTTATATGGCTGTTGTCTAGGGGTACCTGAGAGAGAGAGATGATACACACCACGGCCCATGTCCTCCATAACTAAGAGGTGAAGGCCAGAGATTGGGCTTTTGTGTAGGTGTCCTAGAGCCAAGTCCAGTCCTTCGTTCCTGACTCCTTTGCTTTAGTAACCCAAGTTCCACACAGTGAATAGGTACAACTCAGTTTTATTCTTCTTGCCAAGCAATAAAACAATCTTTCTCCTTTGGAAAATGGGGACAGATCGAGGCACAATCCTTTCTAGGCTTGTGCAATTCGTTTCGTAACGAATCAAAATTCGTCCGAATTTAGCAACTTTCGGACATTCGGAAGCATTCGAATTTCCGAACAGAGCAATTACGAATAAAACCGAATCCGAAATAAATTATACCGCAAAATAGCGAATGCCCGAAGGTCTTCGGCATAATTCGTTATGAAAAAAGTTACGAATGTACGAATCCATTCGAAGCACAATAACACTCACTCTGCTCTCTGCTTCTCCCTCACCGTGCTGAACTCCCTCTCAAAATGGTGTACAGGGGCGGAGGCTATAGCCGCATGAAAAAACGAAAGTAAAATACGAGATTTCAAATCCATTCGAAGCACAATAACACTCACTCTGCTCTGCTCTCTGCTTCTCCCTCACCGTGCTGAACCCTCTCAAAATGGTGTACAGGGGCGGAGCCTATAGCCGCATGTAAAAAACGAAAGTAAAATACGAGATTTCGAATCGTTACAAATAACCGCTATGTATTTAGAAAAGTACAAATCCATTCGAAGCACATTAGGCATAATAGGCAGCGTCGTTGTGAGAGAGACACGGAAAATTACGAATCAACGAACCCAAAAAAAGTTACGAAAGTAGGAGTTGTGTCCAGAATCAACGAAAAACAACGTACTCTACCGAAAGTACGAATTATAAAGCAACAAAAAATTCAACGAAAAATGTCGCTTGCAAAAATACGAATGAGTCCGAACACGAAAAATCCCGTCTAGCAAAATTACGAATGATTACGAATCAACAGGACCGGAAAGAAACGAACCGAAACTGAACGAATTTTTCCGTTGTGCACAAGTCTAATCCTTTCCCTTCTTGCTGCTGCCCACTGTGCTGTCACCAGTGGTGAATAGTCACTGCCACTGACTAGGTAATATAGAACGTGAATTACCTTCGCCCACTTTGCCCCTGTCAGAGGAAGAAATCCGTCCAAGGGAGAAGTGGAGGCCTCTCCGTCACCAGCGATGCCGCGCCGGGCTCTTCGGAGAAGTTACTGCGCACCAGTCCTCACGAACTCAGACACGGGCACCCAAGGAGCTAGGGCCCCCTCAGATTCCTCCACCCTTGCGGAACTCAGTCGAAGGTACTGAGCCCCAGGCATCCGCCATAGTACCTCACCCCAGGCTAAAGCTGCCTGAGATGGACTCCATCTCCGCTCCGGCTAGGCCAAGGGCGCCTAGGCCCGGAACACCAGAACGCCAGCACCCAAGCTAAAGGTGCCTGGGTGCGGCTGCGTCCTCCAACTCTCTGCCCCCAAGGTCAGGGCGTCCGCCCCTTTCATGACCTCTCCCTTTGCGCCACAGCGGGTTCCCCGCCCCGCTGTACCAGCTCCAGGGGAGGACAAAAAGGCACAGTTTGCGGTGTGAGTTCAGCTCCGGCCCAAGGCAACAACGCCACCTGTAGGCCCCAAGGAACCCCACACTACCAGAGTCCTCCCATAAATTCAAACACCCGCTACATATGCTTTTCCGAGGGGGAAAAAAAACCGCGCAATCTCAGAATCAAGTATGAGACGGGAGCGCTCGTTCTGGTAAAACTAGCTTTCAGAATGGAGATAGCACATTTGTCACGCTGTAACGGACTGAAAAGCACGAGGCTGAAAAGCGCAAATCGTCTCTCACCAAACTTTTACTAATACGAGATCAGCAACAGCAAGCCCAAAGGGTGGCGCCATTTGAATGGAACGTCCCCTTTATAGTGCCGTTGTACGTGTTGGACGTCACTGCGCATTGGTCGAGCGTTTTTATGAACGTGTGTATGCAAGGCAGGCTTGAGAGGAATCACGTCGGGAAAACCGCCGGTTTTTGGCATGTCAGGAAAACCGGTCGTGTGTACGGGGCATAAGAATTGGAAATAATTGGAATCTGTGTGTTTTTTTAGTACAAAAGTTTGCTTAAAAATTCTTATAAAACTGACCAGAGGGTGTTTTTTTTTTTTTTTTCCTCTCCATCAAAGTGAATTTGCATTCCCAGAGCTCTTCTCAGGGTTCGGAGATGTGTCAGTTTTGCGCCAAAAAACACTTTTTATGCATCTTATTTTCAGGACAGATGGGGCTTATTTTCATAGCAGATTTGGGCACGTATTTTTACTTGATATGTTTTAACCAGGATAAAAGAAATTACATACCGGTAGTTATTACATAGTAGTAAACAATAAAATTTTCCATTGGGTTTAACAACACCGTTCTTCCATTGATATTGCAGCACCATATTTTTACCCAAAAATATAACAGATAAAGCCTTCAGACTACACATATACCTATACCATATAAATGTGATTCTCTACCATATAAATGTGATTCTCTGGTAAATGGGTCTGGAAAAGGTGCACTAATGTCACAAACTGATTCACCCACGCTTGGCAGCATGGTTCCAGTACTGGCAATAGTCTGCAGCAGAGCCACCTTCTCCAATATAAAGAGGCTACTGTATGTGTAAATGTAAAGAGGACATTAGCTCTGATGCCCAATTCAAAAAGGGCAGTAACTCTGACTCCCAATGTAAAGAGCACCTTCATTCTGATCCCCAAATAAAAAGAGGACATTGACCCTGATCCCCAATGTAGAGGGTATTGACTCTGACCCCAATGTAAAGATGCAATTAACTCTGACCCTAAGGTAAAGAGGAAATTGACTCTGTCCTCCAATGTAAAGGGGCATTGACTCCCAAGCCTCGTACACTCGTCTGGTTTTCTCGGCAAGAACCAGCAAGAAAATTGCTGGCAGAGCTTTCTTGCCGAGTAAACTGGCCGTGTGTATGAGGCTTTCAGGTTTCACGTCAAGAAAACTGGCCAGAATCTCGACGAGAAAAATAGAGAACCTGCTCTCTATTTTCTCGTCAGGATTCTCGTTGGCCTGTTTCCCGACAAGAAACCCGAGAGTGTGTACGCTTACCTGTCGCCGTGGAAACCCGCGCATGCTCGAAATGACTTTGACGCATGTGCGGTAGCTTCCTAGGCATAGGTAGGGTGTAGCAAAATGGCGGCGATGGCATCGAATGTGACAAGCGCAAGCTCATCGTAGTCGATGACGTCACCGCGTTCGTTCCATTCAAAAGAACGGCGGTTCTTTTGAATCGAGTGTGTGTGTACACTCGGCCGGGACAAGATTCTTGTCAAGAATCTCGTCAGGGAAAAACAACTGTTTTTTTCCTGACAAGATTCTCGGTCATGTGTACGAGGCTTAACCCCGAAGTAAAGAGGACATAGACTCTGACCTCAATGTAAAGGGGGCATTAACTGTAAACCCCAATGTAAAGAGGACCTTCACTCTGATCTCCAGTTAAAAAGGGGACATTGACTCTTGCCCCAAATATAAAGGGGACATTGACCATGACCCCTAATATAGAGGGTATTGACTCTGACCCCCAATGTAAATATGCCATTGACTCTGACCCCCAATGTAAAGAGGGCATTGACCCTGACCCCCAATGCAAAGGCACATTGACTCTGACCCCCAATGTAAAGAGGGCATTGACCCTGACCCCCAATGTAAAGGCACATTGACCCTTACCCCCAATATAAATGGGGCATTGACTCTGACCCCCAATGTAAGGGAGGCATGGACTCTGACTCCCAATGTAGAGGGCATTGACTCTGACCCCTAATGTAAAGAGGGTGTTGACTCTGACCACATTGTAAAGGGGTCATTGACCCTGACCCCCAATGTAAATAGGGTATTGACTCTGACCCCCATTATAAAAGGGGCATTGACTCTGTCCCCCAATGTAGAGGGCATTGACTCTGACCCCCTAATATAAAGAGGGCATTGACTCTGACCCCCAGTGTAAAGAAGACAATATGACCCCCAATGTATAGGCAGCACTGACTCTGACCCCCAATGACAAGGGGGCATTGACCCTGACCCCCTGAATAAATAGAGAATTGGCTCTGATCCCCAATTTAAAGAGGGCATTGATTCTTGCCCCCAATATAAAGAGGGTATTGACTAAGACCCCCAATATAAATGGAGGTTTGACTCTGACCTCAATGTAAAAAGGTCATTGACTTTTACCCCCAATATAAAGAGGGTATTAACTATGACCTCAATGAATAGGGGACACTGACTCTAATCCCCAATAAAAAGAGTGCATTTATTCTGACCCTGAATGTAAAGGACATTGATTCTGATCCCCAGTGTAAAAAGTGCATTGACTCTGATCCCCAATGTATAGAAAGCATTGACTCCGACCTCAATGTAAAGAGGGCATTGACTCTGATCCCCAGTAAAAAGAGGGCATTAATGCTGACCCCCAATGTGAAGGGAGTATTGACTCTGACCCCAATAAAGAAGAGGGCGCTTTCCATTGGCCACTAGGATGGAGGGTTTTTTATTAGGCTTCCTATTTTTTATGCTGACCACCAGCTTAAAATGCTTTTACTAGGGTGTGCAGTTCTTTCTACATGTGAACAGCAGCAGCCACTGTCAGCCCACCATTAGTTTAAAAAGGCCACTGCTATTTGCATAACCCACCAGAAATCCAATGGCGGCAGCTACCTGGTCATGTAGAAAAGGCCAAAAATGCCCAAAAATGGGGAGGCAGTGCATAGGCACATATTACAGACAAGACGGTACACTAATCACCAGTAGTGAGGGGGCCTATTTTTAAGAGCACAAAACACCTTGCTTTGTACACTGGTACGCAGTCATGTGGGAACAGGAAGGGGCCATCCCCAAACTGTTCCCACAAAGTTGGGAGCATTAAATTGTCCAAAATGCTTGGTATGCTGACGCCTTACTGGAACTAAGGGGCCAAGCCCAACCCCTGGAAAACAACCCCACACCATAATCCCCCCTCCACCAAATGATTGGGACCAGTGCACAAAGCAAGGTCCATAAAGACATGGATGAGCGAGTTTGGGGTGGGGGAACTTGACTGGCCTGCACAGAGTCCTGACCTCAAACTGATAGAACACATATGGTATGAATTAAAGTGGAGACTGCGAGCCAGCCCTTCTTGACCAAAATCAGTACCTGACCTCACAAATGCGCTTCTGGAAGAATGGTCAAACATTCCCATAGACACACTCCTAAACCTTGTGGACAGCCTTCCCAGAAGAGTTGAAGCTGTTATAGCTGCAAAGGGTGGGCCAAGTAAAGTTCATGTGCAAGTAAAGGCAGGTGTCCCAATACTTTTGGGAATATAGTGTATATACTCACCGGCCACTTTATTAGGTACACCTTGCTAGCACCGAGTTGGACCCCCTTTTGCCTTTAGAACTGCCCTAATTATTCGTGGCATAGATTCAACAAGGTGTTGGAAACGTTCCTCAGAGATTTTGGTCCATAGTGATGTAGCGGGGTCTCTAAATTTAGGTGGGACACTCAGGTGTGTAAGTATGGGAATAATGGACCATTTGTGTTCGTGGAGGATTGGACAGTGTAATAATCTCCTTGGCCTCTGGGTGGCGGGGTACCTGGAGGCTCAAGGTAGATTTGCCATTACAGTGCTACCCTTTTTGTCCCTTTCCGGAGATGGTACGGCGAGGGCGGGGAAGCTGCCGTGGTGTCGATGGGAGGAGATAAATGGGGGAGACGCCCTAACCACGAGGTCTTCTGGAGGATCTTCTTCACGCGCCCAGGCACCTTAGGCCTGGGTGCGGGCGGTTCTGGATTCTGGTTCAGGTGCCCTAGGCCTGACCGGAATGGAGTCGGAGTCCATCCCAGGCACCTTCAGCCTGGGGTGAGGTACTAAACTAGGAGGCCTGGGGTCCAGTGACTTCGACTGGATCCCGCGAGGGTGGAGACGTCCGAGGGTCCCTGAAGTGGATGGGGCCCGTGTCTGAGGTGAGGAGGCCGGGGAGGTTACCCATTCGGAGAGTCTGGAGCAGCATCAACCCAGTGACGGATGGGCCTCTGGTAACTCTCTTGGAGGGACACCTTCCCCTGACAGGGGCCGCAACGCAGCGAAGGTACTCCTATCTACGTTCTCTTGAGTCTCTGGTAGTCCTTTCTAGCTAAGGCTATAGTAACCGCTGGCGAGATCGCAGTGGTTTAGCTGATAACCAGGATAGTGCCTCGACCTGCTCACCCCCGTATCAAACTGTTATGGAGTCCCAACCAGTTGGCTACTGAAGCACTGTTTATTGTGAGAGATACAATAAAACAAGAGTTGGACTGTGATCGGTGTGTGGAACTCTGGTTAATGGGAGCAGAGGGAAGTGTTGGCACAGCGGGACTTGATTCTAGACAAAAGCACACAGGCCTGAGGAAATATCTGGTACTGGCCTTCACCTCACCCACAGTTATGGGGAGGACATGGACCGTAGAGCATCTCACCCTGTCGTGTGACATACCCCTAGACAAAGGAGATGGGGTGAGGCCGCTACAGTGACATGATAGCATCATGCAGTTGCTGCAGATTTGTCGGCTGCACATTCATGATGCCAATCTCCCGTTCCACCACATCCCGAAGGTGCTCTATTGGATTGAGATGGTGACTGTGGAGGCCATTGGAGTACAGTGACCTCATTGTCATGTTCAAGAAACCAGTGGTGAGATGATTGGAGCTTTGTAACATGGTGCATTATCCTGCTGGAAGGAACCATCAGAAGATGGGGACACTGTAGTCCTAAAGGGATGGACATGGTCAGCAACAATACTCAGGCCGTGGCATTTAAATGATGCTCAATTGGTACTAAGAAGCCCAAAGTGTGCCAAGAAAATATCCCCCCCCCACCATTACACCACCACCAGCCTGAATCATTGATATAAGGCAGGATGGATCCATGCGCTTTCATATTGTTTACGCCGAATTCTGACCCGACCATCCGAATGTCACAGCTGAAATCCAGACTCATCAGACCAGGCAACATTTTTCCAATCTTCTAGTGTCCAATTTTGGTGAACCTGTGCCAATTGTAGCCTCCGTTTCCTGTTGTTGCCCTCAGATGTTTGTTAGATACCCTTAAGCCTCGTGCACACGACCGGTTTTCTCGGCAAGAAACTACAAGAAAACTGCCCAGAATCTCAACGAGAAAAAAAGAAGACCTGCTTTCTTTTTTCTCGTCGGGAGTATCAGTTTTCTCGTTGTGATTCTCGTCAGACTGTATTAGGACAAGAAAACCGGTCGTGTGTATGCTTTTCCGAGTCTTCAAAAACCGCGCATGGTCAGAATCAAGTATGAGACGGGAGCGCTCCTTCTTGTAAAACTAGAGTTCGTAATGGAGATAGCACATTCGCCACGCTGAAACGAACTGAAAGCACGAAGACTGAAAAGCGCGAATCGTCTCTCACTAAACTTTTACTAACACGCGGTAACACAAGGTCAGCAAAAGCAGCCCAAAGGGTGGCGCCATGAGAATGGAACTTCCCCTTTATACTGCCGTTGTACGTGTTGTACGTCACCACGCTTTAGACCGACGAGATTTTGGATTGACAGTGTGTATGCAAGGAAAGCTTGACAAGAAACCCGTCGAGAAAAAAACAAAGTTTTTTTGCGACGAGATTCTCGGCTTAAGCGATTCTCGGCTTGAGTGAACAAACAGCATCATGAAAACCAAGGAACACACCAGACAGGTCAGGGATAAAGTTGTGGAGAAGTATAAAGCAGGATTAGGTTATAAAAAAATATCCCAAGCTTTGAACATCTCACAGAGCACTGTTCAATCCATTATCCGAAAATGGAAAGAGTATGGCACAACTGAAAACCTACCAAGACATGGCCGTCCACCTAAACTGACCGGCCGGGCAAGGAGACCATTCATCAGAGAATCAACCAAGAGGCCCATGGTAACTCTGGAGGAGCTGCAGAGATCCACAGCTCAGGTGGGAGAATCTGTCCACAGGACAACTATTAGTCGTGCTTCTCCACAAATCTAACCTTTATGGAGGAGAGACAAGAAGAAAGCAATTGTTGAAAGAAAGTCATAAGAAGTCCCCTTTGCAGTTTGCAAGAAGCCATGTGGGGGACACAACAAACATGTGGAAGAAGGTGCTCTGGTCAGATGAGACCAAAATTTAACTTTTTGGCCTAAAAGCAAAACGCTACGTGTGGTGGAAAACTAACACTGCACATCACCCTGAACACACCATCCCCACCGTGAAACATGGTGGTGGCAGCATCATGTTGTGGGGATGCTTTTCTTCACCAGGGACAGAAAAGTTGGTCAGAGTTGATGGGAAGATGGAAGGAGCCAAATACAGGGCAATCATAGGAGAAAACCTGTTAAGCCTGTACACACGATCGGATTTCCTATGGATTTTAATCCGATGGATTTTTCCATCAGAAATCCGATGAAGCTGACTTCCATCAGTCTTGTCTACACACCATCAGTCAAAAAAAACGATCGTCCCAAACCAACACTGTATCCTGGCCTAGGCCAACAAGGCCCAGGTCTAGGGCAGCACAGAAAGAATCCCCGCCGGCTTGCGCTACACTGTTAGTGTGAGGCAAGCTGCTTCTAATTTTGACTGTCCTATCAGCCTGGACCACAAACCTTCCTCACTGTGCTATATGTTTTCTGCTGCACCATTGGCATGGTTATATCTTCTTAGTCCTCTCCATAAAATTATCAGAAATTTGTGCTTAACCACTTGTCCCCAGCCCACTGTCAATTGACGGCGGGCGGAGGATACTCTCGTTCTGGGAGGACGTCATATGACGTCCTCCCTTTAAAACGAGCTAGGAGGCGCGCGCGCGCGCCGCCAGTGGCGCGCGCGCCGCGTTCACATTGCCCCGGTGCGCATGCTCGGCGGCCGCGATTCCCGCCGGGCACCCGCGATTGCCCGGGAAACGAGCAGGAAAGTGGATCTCTGTGTGTAAACACAGAGATCCACGTCCTGTGAGGGAGAAGGGACCGATGGTGTGTCCCTTGTACATAGGGACAACCATCGGTCACCTCCCCCAGTCAGTCCCCTCCCCCCACAGTAAGAACACTTTGAGGGAACATATTTAACCCATTCCCGGCCCCTAGTGGTTAACCCCTTCCCTGCCAATCACATTTATACAGTAATCAATGCATTTTTATAGCAGGGATCGCTGTATAAATGTGAATGTCCCAAAAATGTGTCAAAAGTGTCCGATGTGTCCGCCGCAATATCGCAGTCACAATAAAAAAAAACGCAGACCGCCGCCATTACTAATAAAAAAATAAAAATGCTATAAATCTATCCCCTATTTTGTACACGCTATAACTTTTGCGCAAACCAATCAATACGCGCTTATTGCGATTTTTTTTTTTTACCAAAAATATGTAGAAGAATACGTATCGGCCTAAACTGAGGAAAATTTTATTAAAAAAAAAAAAAAATGGGTATTTATTATAGCAAAAAGTAAAAAATAGTGTTTTTTTTCCAAACTGGACGCTCTTCTTTTGTTTATAGCGCAAAAAATAAAAACCGCAGAGGTGATCAAATACCACCAAAAGAAAGCTCTATTTGTGGGAAAAAAAGGACACAAATTTCGTTTGGGAGCCACGTCGCACGACCGCGCAATTGTCATTCAAAGTGTGACAGCGCTGAAAGCTGAAAAATGGCTTGGGCAGGAAGGGGGTTTTCGTGCACAGTAGGGAGGTGGTTAAAGTAGAACTATAGGCAACACTTTTTTCCCTGTCCCATTGCAGAGATTTCCTTCACTTCCTGCCCCATAGCCAAACAGGAAATGAGAGGAAATCCCCAATTTAAGGGCGAGTCTTAAACAGAAAGGGGTGTGGTCTTGACAGGAAGGGGTGGGTCATTTTTAAATTAGGAGGAGCACGAGTTTAGTCAGGCCTAGGGCAACACAAAACCTAAATACACCACTGTCCCAAACACCGTGACGTAAAACACTCCGACGAGCCAAGAAAAATAAAGTTCTATGCTTCTGAGCATGCGTCGACTTGATTCTGAGCATGCGTGGGTTTTTTATCCGATGGAGTTCCCCACAGACGATAGTAATTTAGTATCAATTTTTTTTCCATCGGATAAATTTAAAACATTTTTTAACACTGATGGAAAAAAAAACGATGGGGCCCATACACGATCGGTTTGTCCGATAAAAAAAAGTCCATCGGACTGTTTTCATCGGTAAAACCGATCGTGTGTACGCGGCTTTAGAGTCTGCAAAAGACTGAAGACTGGGGCGGAGGTTTACCTTCCAGCAGGACAACGACCCCAAACATACAGCCAGAGCTACAATGGAATAGTTTAGATCAAAGCATATTCATGTGTTAGAATGGTCCAGTCAAAGTCCAGACCTAAATCCAATTTAGAATCTGTGGTGAGATTTAAAAATTGCTGTTCACAGACGCTCTCCATCCAATCTGACAGAGCTTGAGATATTTTGAAGATAAGAACGGGCAAAAATGTCCCTCTCTAGATGTGCAAACCTGATAGAGACATCCCCAAAAAAACTTGCAGCTGTAATTGCAGAGAAAGGAGGTTCTACAAAGTATTGACTCAGGGGGGCGCCATACAAATGTACCCCCCACACTTTTCACATATTTATTTGTAAAAAAAAATTGAAAACCATTTTATTATTTTCCTTTAACTTCACAATTAGGTGCCACTTTGTGTTGGTCTATCACATAAAATCCCAATAAAATACATTTACGTTTATGGTTCTAACATGACAAAGTGTGGAAAATGTCAAGTGGTATGAATACTATTTCAAGGCACTGTATAATATATTTTATATATATATATATATATATATATATATATATATATATATATATATCTATCTATAGATATATATAGATAGATATATATATATACATACAGTATCACACAAAAGTCAGTACACCCCTCACATTTTTGTAAATATTTTATTCTATCTTTTCATGTGACAACACTGAAGAAATTACACTTTGCTACAATGTAAAGTAGTGAGTGTACAGCTTGTATAACAGTGTAAAGTTGCTGTCCCCTCAAAATAACTCAACACACAGCCATTAATGTCTAAACCGCTGGCAACAAAAGTGAGTACACCCCTAAGTGAAAATGTCCAAATTGGGCCCAAAGTGTCAATATTTTGTGTGGCCAGCATTATTTTCCAGCACTGCCTTAACTCTCTTGGGCATGGAGTTCCCCAGAGCTTCACAGGTTGCCACTGGAGTCCTCTTCCCCTCCTCCATGATGACATCACGGAGATGGTGGATGTTAGAGACCTTGCGCTCATCCACCTTCCCTTTGAGGATCCTCCACAGATGCTCAATAGGGTTTAGGTCTGGAGACATGCTTGGCCAGTCCATCACCTTTACCCTCAGCTTCTTTAGCAAGGCAGTGGTCATCTTGTAGATGTGTTTGGGGTTGTTATGTTGGAATACTGCCCTGCGGACCAGTCTCCGAAGGGAGGGGATCATGTTCTGCTTCAGTATGTCACAGTACATGTTGGCATTCATGGTTCCCTCAATGATCTGTAGCTCCCCAGTGCCGGCAGCACTCATGCAGCCCCAGACCATGACACTCCCACCACCATGCCTGACTGTAGGCAATACACACTTGTCTTTGTACTCCTCACCTGGTTGCCACCACACACGCTTGACACCATCTGACACCAAATAAGTTTATCTTGTTCTCATCAGACCACAGAACATGGTTCCAGTAATCCATGTCCTTAGTCTGCTCGTCTTCAGCAAACTGTTTGCAGGCTTTTTTGTGCATCATCTTTAGAAGAGGGATGACAGCCATGCAGACCAATTTGATGCAGTGTGCGGCGTATGGTCTGAGCACTGACAGGCTGACCCCCCACCCCTTCAACCTCTGCAGCAATGCTGGCAGCACTCATACGTCTATTTTCCAAAGACAACCTCTGGATATGACGCTGAGCACGTGCACTCAACTTCTTTGGTTAACCATGGCGAGGCCTGTTCTGAGTGGAACCTGTCCTGATAAACCGCTGTATGGTCTTGGCCACCGTGCTGCAGCTCAGTTTCAGGGTCTTGGCAATCTTCTGATAGCCTAGGTCATCTTTATGTAGAGCAACAATTCTTTTTGTCAGATCCTCAGAGAGTTCTTTGCCATAAGGTGCCATGTTGAACTTCCAGTGACCAGTATGAGAGAGTGAGAGCGATAACACCAAATTTAACACACCTGCTCTCCATTCACACCTGAGACCTTGTAACACTAACGAGTCACATGACACCGGGGAGGGAAAATGGCTATTTAGGTCCAATTTGGACATTTTCACTTAGGGGTGTACTCACTTTTGTTGCCAGCGGTTTAGACATTAATGGCTGTGTGTTGAGTTATTTTAAGAGGACAGCAAATTTACACTGTTATACAAGCTGTACACTCACTACTTTACATTGTAGCAAAGTGTCATTTCTTCAGTGTTGTCACATAAAGATAGAATAAAATATTTACAAAAATGTGAGGGGTGTACTCACTTTTATGAGATACTGTATGTGTGTGTGTATATATATATATATATATATATATATATATATATATATATATATATATATATATAGCAACCTCACCCCTCTCACCCCTTCTCATTCTCGGCTTGTTGGTCTTGTCTAGGGGGGTTAGTACTGGGGGGAGGGATGCGATACACCACGGCCCATGTCCTCCAGAGAGACTGGAGGTGAAAGCCAGAACTATCGGGTTTTGTGTGTATGTCTCGGAGTCAAATCCTTTCCTCGAAATGACTCCCTTTGCTCCTAGTAACCAGAGTTCCACACACTGAGAAGGTCTAACTCATATTTATTCTTTTCCAGCAATAAATAGTCATACAGCACAGACAGGTTGAGACCCAGAGAACACTTCAGTATTTGTGGGGAGTAGGTCAAGGCACAATCCTTTAAGTAGAGCTAACCACTGTGGTGTCACCAATGGTTATGATGTATAGTCACTGCCACCGACTATATAGAACAAGAGCATGAATTACCTTCGCCATCACAGCCCCTGTCAGGGGGAAGACATCCGTCCAAGAGAGTTACCGGAGGCCTCTCCGTCACCAGCAAATGCTGCGCCGGACTTTCCAGAGAAGTTCCGCTCACCAGCCTCCTCAGCTTAGACACGGGCACCCAAGGCGTTAGGGCCCCCTCGGATTCCTCCACCCTCGCGGAACCCAGTCGAAGGTACTGAGTCCCAGGCCTCCGCATTAGTACCTCACCCAAGGCTAAAGGTGCCTGGAATGGACTCCATCTCCCGCTCCGGCCAGGTCAAGGGCACCTGGGCCCGGAACTCCGGAATGCCAGCACCCAGGCTGAAGGTGCCTGGGCGCGGCTGCGTCCTCCGACTCTGAACCCCATGGTCAGGGCGTCCGCCCCTTTTATCTCCTTTCCCATTGCGTCACAGCAGGTTCCCCACCCCGCTGTACCAGCGTTAGGAAAGGAGAAAAAGAGATGCAGTCTTGCGGTGAGTGTTCAGCTCTGGCCCAGGGCGACAGCGCCACCTGCAGGCCGCAGGGAACCTCACACCACCAGAGTCCTCCAAGAACCATAAAAGGGTCTCAGATTCCCTAACAATCAGTGCATCTGGGTTACACTACCACCCAGATGCCTCCCCTAAATTCAAATACCCGCTACACTCTCCCCCTGGTGATTTGACACTGTCCCCAGTGTCTGGTGCAAACCTATGTCTCCTCAAGAGTGGTAACATAAGTTCGACCCAGAGACCAAACTACACATAGAATCCAACCTCACAATTTAGTCATGAATTGTGCCAGGACCTAAAACGGGAAAGGGAAACAGGAATATAAAACAATGAACTTGGTATCAAAAAAACTTTAAATAATTTTACACATTGAAATTTCCCCCCCTCGCAATCTAAGAACCACCCCACTCTCAGCAGCCTTGACAGACGAGTCTCCTGCAGAGGGAAAAGAAAAGAAAACACACATCCTGACACAATGTATATGTTTTCTTGGAAGGAATGGGTCTATACAGGGAGAAACCCACTCGCTCCAATGATCATGGTGTATAGTGTACAGAAAAAAACACAATCGTTGCGCAACACCGCCACCTGGTGGCAATGCCCCGGTCAAGACACTTAGCAAATCCAGATGAACTTTTCTCTCTTCTTTTTTTTCTCTGTACTGTGACCCTTTACTAGCTATGCCCCAAAGTCACTGATTTATTTTCTTGATGAAAGGAGAAAGAAGGAGAACAAAACAACCATAACAGCTCCCATTTCTCCAAAGAGCAAAAACACCCAAAAAAAAAAAAAAAAAAATAGGGCACAGTCCCTGTGTTCCAGCAAATACTCTGGAAAGTTCAGTAACAAAAAGGGAATATAAAGGAGTCTTTTTCTCCTATAAATAGAACTTTGGATGTGGCAGGAACAAAGGCTTCAAATGCTTGTCAAAAGCCTCCACGTTGTACTCAATGTTCCCTCCATCCTTCCGACAGATAACCACCCTGTCAGCAGGGATGAGCCTTCCCAACATCCACTCCGCCTTACAGTCCTTGAATTTTCTGGTAACTGTAGGGGAACACGAGAGGTATCGGCGTGTGTGAGGTACCTTAAGCTTTGTCCAGACGAAATCATTGTACCACCGCTGCCGAAAAACTTCCACCTCGTAGAGCAATTCTCGGGGTAGATATGGGTATTCCCACCCATATTCTCGGGCAACCTTCTGACAAAAGAGACGCTGCAGCCTTGCCAAGGGTGGCATTGTGGCACGGTCTCCTTCTCCAGGCAGAACGATTGATTCAGGATGACGAGGTACTCCAACCACCTCGGTAGATTTGGGCCTAGGAGCCCGCAGTGATGCGCGTTGCACTCCCGCAACAGGAGCAGGTGAAACATTCGATGATTCAAGAAGCGAAAGTGTAGGCAGGGGACCAGATTCTTCCCTAGGCTCCGAGGCCTCCACCCGGGGCGTACTATCCCCAATAGACATAGGTGGGTCCCTTGTGACACGGGACGAGGGTAACTTAATCTTGTCCCATCCCTTCTTGTGGAAGATTTCATCTATCTCCCCATCATCACCGGCATCAGATAGTCACTCTAGTTCGGAGGTTTTATAACACTCTGCGGGCAGGTAATTCCCCGTAGACACGGAATCACCCCCCTCGATGGGTTCCACCGACCGTGGGCTCCCGACACCTCCAACCACACACACAGTCCCAACCCCTGGCTCACCTGGGCCTTTAGAAGAACAGGGATGTCCAGGGCTCTTCCCTCCGGATCCATCCAGGCCAGGCAAGCGACGGGGCGAAGCTCTTCCACGACCACAGGATGCCATCACCAGGCCAACTTTCCTCGGCGGCGGTGGGAGCAGGGAGCTTGTGGTGACCGAGGCAACATCCTCTGATTTTTTTCTCTCAATCTCTGCTGGGGCAGTAACTTCGCCCTGGTCAGTGCGCGCAGGAATGTCCACATAGGCATCGATCTCTCCCTCCGGAGTGGCAGTACCTGTGAGGTAGTTGAGGCGGAAGGCGCGAGGCCTTTCTGTGGATGGCTCCACCTCGAAGAGAAATTCTTTGCAGACCTCACATCGCCCGAACGGCTTCAAATGGACCACCAGTCCCAAACAGCCGGGACAGATCACACCGAGGGCCTCTATGTCTCTGCGGGTATACAGAGCCAACCACCCCCGGGGCCTTAGTCTTATTCCTGTGTCAGTGATCAGAGCAGCAAGGGAAGTCATCTCCGCTGTAGAAGGAACAGAAATTTACGGAGTACTTGAGGTCATCCTGACTGGCTGCTGCTCCAATGCGCACTGACCCCTTCGCGCCGGAATCCCCACGTGTGTCCTTCCACATGGCCAGACTCCTCCCATACTCTGCATTTGTTCGCGGGCTTTCTCTTCTTCCCGCCCACGAACTGCGCAGCTATGGTGTGCCTCGTGAAGCGTTGGCCAATATGGTCGACCTACTCGGAACTCCTCCGGGCAGCAAAGTTCAAATTCAGACACAATACACATCCCAGAAACGATGTCCCCACGTGTAGCGACCTCACCCCTCTCACCCCTTCTCATTCTCGGCTTGTTGGTCTTGTCTAGGGGGTTAGTACTGGGGGGAGGAATGCGATACACCACGGCCAATGTCCTCCAGAGAGACTGGAGGTGAAAGACAGAACTATTGGGTTTTGTGTGTATGTCTCAGAGTCAAATTATTTCCTCAAAATGACTCCCTTTGCTCCTAGTAACCAGAGTTCCACACACTGAAAAGGTCCAACTCGTATTTATTCTCCTCCAGCAATAAATAGTCATACACCACAGACAGGTTGAGACCCAGAGAACACTTCAGTATTTGTGGGGAGTAGGTCAAGGCACAATCCTTTAAGTAGAGCTAACCACTGTGGTGTCACCAATGGTTATGATGTATAGTCACTGCCACCGACTATATAGAACAAGAGCATGAATTACCTTCGCTATCACAGCCCCTGTCAGGGGGAAGACATCCGTCCAAGAGAGTTACCGGAGGCCTCTCCGTCACCAGCAAATGCTGTGCCGGACTTTCCGGAGAAGTTCCGCTCATCAGCCTCCTCATCTCAGACACGGGCACCCAAAGCGTTAGGGCCCCCTCGGATTCCTCCACCCTCGCGGAACCCAGTCGAAGGTACTGAGTCCCAGGCCTCCGCATTAGTACCTCACCCCAGGCTAAAGGTGCCTGGGATGGACTCCATCTCCCGCTCCAGGCAGGTCAAGAGCACCTGGGCCTGGAACTCCGGAACACCAGGATCCAGGCTGAACGTGCCTGGGCGCGGCTGCGTCCTCCGACTCTGAACCCCAAGGTCAGGGCGTCCGCCCCTTTTATCTCCTTTCCCATTGCGTCACAGCAGGTTCCCCACCCTGCTGTACCAGCGTCAGGAAAGGACAAAATGGGATGCAGTCTTGCAGTGAGTGTTCAGCTCCGGCCCAGGGCAACAGCGCCACCTGCAGGCTGCAGGGAACCTCACACCACCAGAGTCCTCCAAGAACCATAAAAGGGTCTCAGATTCCCTAACAATCAGTGCATCTGGGTTACACTACCACCCAGATGCCTCCCCTATATTCAAATACCCGCTACATATATATAATGTTTGTGAGTGAGTGAGTGAAAAACTTGTATAGCGCTAACAAATGCGAACTAAATCGCATCAAGGCGCTTAGCATCCAGTAGCTTCATGATCCATCAGAAGAGGTGGGTCTTAAGTTTTTTCCTAAAGGCCCGATGGTTTTCTTCCATACGGATATCCGTGGGTAGCGCGTTCCATAGCCGTGGTCCTTGGACTGCAAATCTTCGTTCTCCCTTTGATTTGTAGCGAAATTTGGGGATGTGAAGGAGGTTTTGGTTTGTTGATCGGAGACTGCGTTTGGGGTTGTAATGCTTTATCTTCTCGCATAAATATTGCGGAGCGATTCCTTGTGTGCACTTGTGGGTGAGGCAGAGGGTCTTGAATGTGACCCGATCCTTTACGGCTAACCAATGAAGGGTCCTCAGTGCAGGGGTGATGGATTCCCAGGGTTTTTTTCCTGTTATCAGTCTGGCTGCCGTGTTCTGGACGACTTGTAGGCGTGACATTTGGTATTTGGGTAGTCCGAGGTAGAGGGAGTTTGCGTAGTCGAGCTGGGAGTTGATAATTGATCCAACTACTACTGCTGTGTCCTCTTCTGGGATGAAGGGAATGAGTCTACGCAGCAGGCGGAGGAGATAATGAGATCCGCTGATTACTGATCCTATTTGAGCGTCCATCGACATCTCCGAGTCAAAGATGACTCCGAGACTTTTGACTTTGGTGCTCGGGGTGATGGTCTGTCCGAGAATGGTGGGTGGTGTCCAAGAGGTTTTAGTTTTTGTCTTTCGGTTAGCGTGGAGGAGAAGCAGTTCTGTTTTGGATCCGTTGAGTTTAAGTGAACTCTCAGTCATCCAATCATCGATCAATGTGAGGCACTTTTCCAATCCGTGATATTGGTCTTTTTTTCCAGTGATACGAAAGTAGAGTTGGGTGTCGTCCGCGTATGAGTGGTAGCATAAGTCCTGTTTGCTAATGATTTTTAGGAGTGGGCGGAGGTAGATGTTAAAGAGAAGGGGTGACAGTGGTGATCCTTGAGGGACTCCGCAAGAAATTGCGCGAGTTTCAGAGGTGAAGGCACCTAATTTCACTGTCTGAGAACGATTCTCAAGAAAGGAAGCGAACCAAGGAAGGTCAGGGTCTGCGACTCCTGCTACTTCTTTAAGCCGAATGAGTAGAGTTTTGTGGTCTACTGTGTCGAACGCTGCACTGAGGTCCAGCAGCACCAGGAGACATGATTCTCCGTCATCTGCGGCTTCGAGGACGTCATCCCATATTTTGAGAAGTGCCGTTTCTGTGCCATGGCCTGGGCGGAAGCCTGATTGTAGTGGATCCAAGAGTTTGTAAGTGTCCAAATGGCCTTGTAGCTGTTGTACTACCGCTTTCTCCATGATCTTGGAAATGGTGTTGAGGCTTGTTACCGGTCTGCGGTAATTTGGGTCCTTAGGGTCAAGATTGGGTTTCTTTAGGAGGGGTTTGATTATACCTTGCTTGAGGGAGTTCGGAACCAAACCTTCTTTGAATGATAGATTTATGATGTGTGTAATGGTAGGAGCTAAAATGTCGGTACATTCTTTCAGGAGTTTTGTGGGAATTATGTCATTTGACGATGTAGTGTCTCTGAGGCTTCTGATGATGTTTTTGGTGGTGTCAATGGTGATCGGGACCAACGAAAATTTTGCTAGTTGTATAATGTTCGTATTGATTTTCTCCGTTTGCTTTGGCTGTGTGAAGTTGGTTGTTTTTTTCTGTTGAATTATTTCCCGAATATTTTCGATTTTGTCGATAAAAAAATCCGATAGCTCATTGCAGAACTCTTGGGTTTCGTTTGCTGGAGGCTCTAGACAGGTAGGATTCATGGTCCGAGTGACTAGTTTGAAGAGTTCACAAGGCCGGTTTAGGGCTTTTTTTATGGTGTTTGAGAAATGTTCCTTTTTTGCTTTAAAAATTGCTTTGTGATATTTCTTAGTGAGTGCTTTATAGTTTGTGTGGTTTTCCTCCGTTGGGTTTCTTCTCCAGGCTCCTTCAGCCCTTCTGCGTTCTTGCTTCAGTAGCGTAAGAGTGTCACTAAACCAGCCCGAGTTGTTTTTACGGATGTGTGCTCTGCGTCTCGGAGCGACTGTGTCCGCTGTTTGTAGTAATTTTTTGTTTAAGGAGTTGAGTGTTTGTTCCGTTGAGCGGTTATGCTTTAGCGTTCCTATTTTTTTTGATAGAGTGGTTTTGAAAAGTTTTGAGTGTAGTTTCTTCTGAGATCTTGTCCAGTATGTTTTTGTTGAGTCTTCCAGTTTTTGGGAGATGGTGCTGGTGGTAAATTTGAATTTGATAGCGTGGTGGTCCGTCCATGGTAACGGCATGTTGTCCAGTATGTTGATGTCCATATTTTGTTTGAAGATGAGGTCAAGAATGTGACCCGATCCATGCGTGGGTGCATTTATCAGTTGCTGCAACCCTAGTTCTTCCAATTGGTTGATACAGGCGGTGGCGATGGGGTCCTGAGTGGTGTTAGCCCAGAGGTTAAAGTCCCCGAGTAGTAAAAACTTTTTGGTTTTTAAAGTGTATGTCGAGAAGAATTCGGTAAAGGGTGTGAGGAGATTTGTCTTCGGTCCTGGTGGTCTGTAGCATAGCAGTATGTGAATGGTGTCATGGGGTGTTGTTTGGAGTTGCAGGGTGAGTGTTTCCATGAATGGCAATGAGTTCTGTAGGGTTGGTTTGGTAAGAGAGAGGTGCGATTTGAAGATAACTGCTAGGCCTCCTCCTCTTTGTCCTATTCTGTGCTCAGTTAGGATGCGGTAGTTCCCAGGTACTAGTTCCGTTAGGACGGTGTTACAATCCGGTGTTAGCCAACTTTCCGTGATAAAGAGGCAATCTATGTCGTTTTGCGTGATGAAATCGTGAATTTCCTGTCTGTGCTTGACTGCCGATCTGGTGTTAATCAAGGCGCATGATAAATCTTGTAGATGAAGTGGTGTCTTTGTGGTTTTGATAGTTGATTGTCGATTGATCCTAAGCAGTTGTTCTTTTTGTAGGATTTTTTGGGTGGCGGTTGGAAGTGTTGGGGCGGTATTACTTAGCCTGCGGAGGGTGTCCGCTGAGTATTTAAAGATGCACATGATGGGAGGAAAAGGTGATGGGGATGATGGATGGGGCCCAATGACCTAAACCGCCCTCCCGTTGGTCCAGAGGAAGGCAAAAACCACCAGCCGAGTCTGGCCAATTGCTGCAGCAGGGGAAAAATTCCTTCCTGACCCCCCGAGGGGCGATCGGGTAAACCCTGGATCAACTCGCTACTAGTTGGTGGTGCCCCGATGTACTTACCCGGTCGGCACACGCGGGCCTGCTGGAGAGAGACTCGGGGAGGGTGTAGAGTGATGGCCGGAGCTAGGCCACAGCCGCGGTCTGTCCTGCAGTTCTAACAGTCTAGAAATGGGCGCCCGGATGGCGGCAGGTGGCAGTCGGCAGCTGTGGGTGAAGCGGTGGTGAGCTGGGGGATCTGAGCTTGGGGAGAGTGGGGTCCCGTGGAAGCCGCAGGTCGTCAGGTTAACGTTTGCTGGAGGAGCGAAACGCCAGAGTCCAAGGGGGTTCCTGTATGGCCAGAGCTCCTGCCACACACGTCCGTTACGCTTGACCGTATGTGTGGATTGCTCTGTGAAGCGATGAGGTCAGGGCTCCTGTCACACACGTCCGCTTCCCTGGACCGTGCGTGCGGATTGCTCTGCGAAGTGGTGAGCCTCGGGGGCCTATCGCACACGTCCGTTATGCTTGGCCGTGTGTGTGGGTCTGGGGAGATCGCGTAGTGGCGGCGGTCAATGCTGTAGGTTGGGGCAGCCTGAGTACGTCAGGGGGGGGCGATCAGTCATAAGTAGTAGAGTTATTGAAGAGTATTGTGAAGATAGTAATGGGGGTGGGGTGGGGAATTAGTAGGAATAGAGAGAAAAAATAAGTTTTTTTTTTTTTTTTTTTGTCAGTGTTGGGGAAAGGCTCTGGGTGTATCAAGATGGCCGCTGCTTACTGGGCCGAATATCCATTTCGTCCTCCCGGCTGCCTTTTGTGAGCGACCCAGTGGGAGCCACAGGCAAGTGACCCGTGAGTGGATGCGAACCGGTAGTTATCCCGGGTCAGAATATTCCAGGGGGCCGGGAGAGGAGTTTAAGGGCTGGGGCTGGGTGCCCCAAGATGGCCGCCGCGGCCGGGTCTAGGCCGAAGCCGCGGTCTATCCTGCTGGGCAGGTAGCAGCTATTGCTGCTTCGGGGCCTGCTGACTCCTCTGGGGGGCTCCGCGAGTGGGTGAGTGCCGTAGGGTGGCTCCTTGGATGATCCGGATGCTGGAAGGGGGATCGAATGTGGCTAGGCCGCAGCCGCGGACTTTCCTGTCGGTGGCTGCGGGTGGAGGGGGGTTCCGCCGGCGGCGGATGAATGGCCTCGGTGGCGGGTGGAGGGCTCGGATGTAGCTCGGTGAGCTAGGCCAGGGGTGCAGCCGGTCTGTGAGGGAGGCGCCAGAGGGGGGGACCGTGGGATGAGTGATGTTAGGCCGCAGCCTTGGACTTGCCCGGCGGCGGCTGCGGGAGGAGGTGTCTGGCGGGGGGGGCTCGTATGGATTGGGGTCCCGCTGGATGGAGGGGGGGGGATGTGCCTGGAGTTCACCTTTAACTGTGTAGCGGAGCCTCACTCTCCCTCTCGGGTTTTCTCGTTTGATTGGCTTGTGTCTAGGGGTACCTGGGAGAGGAGAGTGCAGGAACACTACGCCAAGCTCTCCCCTCGTATGTGTATGAGGGTTGAGCAGAGTTACTTGAATTACCTCTGGGTCTGTTCACTGCATACGAAGCCTCCAGCTGTTCCGTGGAGATGTGTCTACCAATAACATAGAGCCCCACACCAATCGAAAGTCCAACACTCCTTTATTTCTCTACTTTCAGGGTGAACACAATCAGTTGTACCTTCAGTAACAGACAGACAGGGGTGTGGGTACGAGTAGGCCCAGGCACAACTGGGCTCTCCTATTCCTTTGCTAGCGAATAGGCCTGGCGCACGGTCTCTGCCACCGACCGTGAGTTTTGGTCGCTGCCACCGACCGGATGAACCGTTGAGGCCCCTGCCACAGGCCTAATAGCAGGTCTCTGCCACTGACCTGAGTTGAATAGTTGGACCGCTGCCACCGGTCATTGAACATGAACCACCTTCCTCTCTGAACTAGGCCCCTGTTCGGGAAAGATATCCCTCCGGGCGGTCTCCAGAGGTTCACCCGGCACTGGCAATCTGCTGCACCAGGTCTTCGGATGAGTCCCTCCTCCGGTCCCTTATGCCTCTGGATTCAGGTGCCCCACTCCCGGGGCCCCCTAGGACAATCCCTCCCTCGTGGGACCCAGTGGAAGGTACTGGGCCCCAGGCCTCCAGCTGAGTACCTCACCCCAGACTGAAGGTGTCTCGGGATGGAACACGAACTCCAGGTGTCCGGGCCTAGGCCACCTGGACACCGACCGTGAACAGCAGCCCTCAGGCTGAAGGTGCCTGGGACTCGAACCTCTTGACGAAGGATGTCCGCCCCCTTTATACCCTCTCCCAGCAAGCACGGCGGGTTCCTCGCCCCGCCGTACAACTGCTGCGAGAGGTCACAAAGGGTACGGCACTGCAGCGATGGTTCAACCCCGGCCCAAAGTGACAGTGCCACCTGCTGGGCCACAGGGAACTATGCATCACTGGTGTCTTCACCAGTTTTAAAAGCATATACCCGCTACAACTGTATACAGTCTTACATTCACAATTGCATTTTGTATTTCCCTTAATTTCAGATTCCAAAAATCCAGTACGGGGGCCTCCCAGTCTCTGGGATCCCATGATGGGTTCAGTGATATATCACCTGTAAAGCAATTTTGGTAATAAAGTCTACAAGAAAAATCAGCTTTCCGCTTTAGTAACACTAAAGTGAGTAGCGGAAGTGTGGTGCAAGCATACTGGGAATAAAAAAATTGACAAAAACTAGAGAGAGATAGATGGCTCATATATTAATCACTTAGCTGCCACATCATGTAGTAGAATTGTCATTGATTCTGGACATATTCTACATTCCTATCCCACTGAGGCAACCTCAAAATGGCAGGCTGTTAGCAGAAGGATACCTCTGCGCCCATCCTGTACAGAAATAATATTTACTTCCTCCCTGAGACATTGAGAATGGCATATCTAGAGAAAGGATTGCTGGACTAAGACAAAAACTGTGGCTAGAAATTGTGCCCGTTAAAGCAAACCAGTCACCTAAACACAAGAGGGCATTTATTAGAATCTAAGGCAAAGTTTTTAATTTTAGTTTTGGACAGAGTGGTAAAGGATTAATACTCTTGTCAGGTTTTTACTGCTGTCTGTATTAAAGCTAGGGACATTCAATCTCCCTCTTTATCCTGGTGACCAGGGCCGATCCTAGGGTCACAGGCGCCTGGGTGCAAAAATATTTCTGCGCCCTCGCATGGGTGTGTTCATTATACTAACTCCTCCCCTTTACAAATGTTTCTATGGCAACGAATAAAACACAGAGATGCTCCCCTAAGAAGTCTTTGATACCCTGGGATCCTCATATGATCTCTTAACAATAAACAAAATACAGGAAGAGAGTGCTCTAATGGGAACTGGAAGGGGGGTCTCTCTAACGGACACAGAGAGGGCTGTTAGAAAGAGCCCCCAGACATACTGCAGACATAGTACAGGAGATGGTGAGAGACTGCAGACATGATACAAGACATGGCCAGAGACTGCAGATATGATACAAGAGATCAATACCTCAATTGCAGCCTAGCAGTGCCCAGCAAATTAAGTCTGCCAGTGCCCCTGGATCACGCAGAGCGGCGCCAATCTTCTCAGGCTCCTTCTGTTCTGTCAGAGCAACCTGCTGTGCTGGGACCTGTAGTGCCCTAGAGGGGACTGAAGAATGCATTCCCACTATGCTGGGACCTGTAGTGCCCTAGAGGGGACTGAAGAATGCATTCCCACTATGCTGGGACCTGTAGTGCCCTAGAGGGGACTGAAGAATGCATTCCCACTATGCTGGGACCTGTAGTGCCCTAGAGGGGACTGAAGAATGCATTCCCACTATGCTGGGACCTGTAGTGCCCTAGAGGGGACTGAAGAATGCATTCCCACTATGCTGGGACCTGTAGTGCCCTAGAGGGGACTGAAGAATGCATTCCCACTATGCTGGGACCTGTAGTGCCCTAGAGGGGACTGAAGAATGCATTCCCACTATGCTGGGACCTGTAGTGCCCTAGAGGGGACTGAAGAATGCATTCCCACTATGCTGGGACCTGTAGTGCCCTAGAGGGGACTGAAGAATGCATTCCCACTATGCTGGGACCTGTAGTGCACTAGAGGGGACTGAAGAATGCATTCCCACTATGCTGGGACCTGTAGTGCCCTTTGTGGGGAACTGACGATTCCTCAGTCCCCCCACAGAGGGCACTACAAGTCCCAGCATAGTGGGCTGCCACCAGTCCTCCACACAGCATGAGGAGATTGCAGTCTTCCACCCCTCCCATACACTCACTCCCTGGGGAGAGACCAGTAGTCATGTAGAACTCACTTACTCCAGGGCTGGTCTCTGCAGGCTCTGACAGTGACAATCATACACTCAGGTGGATCTGTCTCCTCCATTGCTTAAAATTTCCCACCACACCCCTTTCTCGTGCACAGTACTAAGCCAGGGATTGGAGTGTGGGCGGGGCAGACACAGAGGAGAGGGGCGGGAGGAGGATGAGCAAATATCTCTCTCCTCTCCTGTCCCGTCTCTGCAGAAAGGGGGAGTGTGCTGGCATGGCTTTGGGGGAAAATCAACACACACAGGTGCAGCCAGCCTGTCCATCCCGCCCCGCCATGCCATGCCCGGAGACAGCTTCTTCTCACTGAAGTTTAGCAACACTGCCCAGGCACAATCTACATCCTGGTAGTTGTTGCCTGGGAGGCGGGCACACAGCACACCTCCCTAGATTCGGCCATGAACTGTCCATGCTGTTCCAAAGCTGGGACAGTTCGGAAGTAGTTTTATTTATGCTAGGGTGACCACATTTCCAAACTGCCATTCAGGGACACCCCCCCCAAAAAAGATGTTTTTTTTTTCATATTTTTTTGCATATTTTTGGGGCAGGGGTGTATGAAATCAGCGGGCCTGTGTGCAAGATCAAAAGTGGGCTCTAGGCATCAAGAAGAACAACAGAGTGGTCAGGGGGGCCGCAGAGTAGTCAGAGGGGCAGTGGGATGGACAGGGGGACCGTGGGATGGACAGAAGCATACCTCCCAACTTTCTGAGATGGAAATGAGGCACACCTATTAGCAAAAATATGTAGACATAGAACACGCCCCCTTTAAGGGAGAATTATACAAAAAAAAAACTGGTTAAACCCACAGGTGCTTTTTACCACTACTATTCTTTTATATTGGCTTCTGGGATTTACAAATGCAGCAATTTGGAATATGGGTTAAAGGTTTTGCTCTGTAAAATGCTTTTTAATAGATAATTAGTGCATTTTTAATACAACTATATAGATCAGACCAAAATGAGGGACAAACAAGGAGGAAAGAGGGACAGAGGGACATTGCTCTAAATGAGGGTGAAGGAGGAGGGGGGCTGCTGCAGTGAGAGGCAAACAAGTATTGGGAAAGAAGAGACAGTGAGCAGCTGGACAGAAGGGCCGAGTGGGAGGAGTTATGTGTGCAGGGATGCAGGAAACATCTTCAGCTCTGAGGGGTTCATGCTGGGACCTGTAGTTCTTCACTTTTGGTGGGGGGGGGGAGTCACATCCCCCAAAAGTGAAGGGTTACAAGTCCCAGCATGAACCCTGCCCTGATATCTAAGGATGTGTCCTCCTTCCATCCAAGGTGTAATCTGTCAGTGTCCTCTCCTGCTGAGTGCCGACCCCTTATCTGACCCTTATCTCCTTATTCTGCACACTACACTAAGAGGCTCCTCCAGGCTCCAGGCTCCAGGCTCCAGGCTGACACACACACTCGAGTTTCTGAGAAGTGCTGAACTGTGGCTGCTGGGGGAGAGATGACAGGATTTTAACCCCAATGGATGTGTAATGTTGGTCAATCAGTGCTTTGCATGTCACTTGCCTTTCACCATCTCTTCCTTTCATCTGTGCACTGCAGTCTGTCTCAGAGTTTTCTTCTGCATGCCGCTGCCTGGCTGGAGTCCCGAACATACAGGGAGGATGTGGGTGGAGCTAAACAGAAGGTGCGGAGGAGGAAGTTAAATCTCCTCCGCTCTGATAGGTCTCTGCCTCTCTCCTGCTCTGACGTCACTGGTTGCTACACGCCAAGCGGGCGTCAAGTAGCAACCAGTTTGGGCACTGAGCCAGCGGCATAGTAAATAAAGTAAAAATGGGTCTCTGGCTCTCTGCCAGCTAGGGGTTCACCACAGCCTGAGACAGTGACAATAAGGGGGAGGCGGGAGGGGAGCACTCTGGCACTTCAGCGCCCCCCCCCCTCTGCAGGCGCCTGGGTGCGGTGCACACGGCGCACCCGCCTAGGACCGGCCCTGACTGGTGACCACTGTCCCTAGGACTGAAAGTGAAGAAAAATCCAAAGATATGAGTTGCCACTAGGGATGAGCTTGAGTTTGGTCTGAACCCAAAAGGAAGGTAAACAGCAGTGGCTAGGGCATTCCTGGTAGCGGCACATACACAAAGGGGCGGTAATGCTCATTACATCTGTAGCGGACCCCTAAATTTGGGGTCGCTATGCCTGAAATTTAGAGGGTGGCCTGAGCAATAGTTTGGCTCAGGCTATTTAATTTCCTTAAATTGGACTCTGCTCTGCTGTGGTGTTGCCTCAGTGTATAGTTCCCCTTTGACCTTTAGGAGGCATTGTTGGTCGAACCACAGGTGGCATTGCGGCGTGATTGGGTGTCCTCTCTTGGCAGCTGTGCAGTGGGTGTGGTCTACCTGCTGTGCATGCCGGGAGAGGGTACACAAGGGGCAGACGCCATGCATTAGGGAGTTCGGAGTCGCGCCCTTTGGCCCTGCTTGCCAGGGGTGCGTGAGTTGATTCAGTCCCGGGCTCCTTTAGCCCGAGGCTGCATCATTCCAGGTAGGCCCAGTACCTTCAACTGAGGCCTACAAACCAAACCACAGGAATCCCAGGGTGCCCGTGGGAGGGTTACCCGCTCTGAAGGAGAGGAAACCAGGGGAGGAACTGTTCGGAGGATCGGTGAAGGAGGTCGCTGTCTCGGGAGAGGCCTGGTTGCCTATCAGAGGGAAGGATTCCGTGATTTGTAAGATAGCTCCTGTAACGTGCCTCATTGGCACCTATGGTCTCTAAAGTTACAGGTACTAGAGAGTTCTGGATTCAGGAACTAAAGGATTCTGTGGCAGAGGATCTCCTGAACCTGTCCTTGGAGGGGACAAATCTAAAGTAACTGTTCATGTTTCACTCTGGCTGCTAGTACCGTGAGAGGGGACTATCCCGGTGAACAGGGTCCACTCGGGATTGAGTGGTGAGGAAGATAAATAAGCATTGTGTGCCTGAACCTGCCTCCCTGTTCAACTCTTTTCTCTATTCAACTTTCCCTGTTAATTACAAGCAAAGGAAAAATAAACTCTTTTGTTGGAGTTGATACTGTCTGGACATTGGCCTTCTTAAGGAGAGAAGATAGACTTTTCCCTACATTCTAGGGATGAGAACCAACGGAAGGAGGTAACTCGCTGCAGGACCTAAAACTGTTAACACCGCTCACTCTCTGCAAAAATGGAGGATACTGGGCATGTGGCATGGTGTGTCTCACCCTGCAGATGGAGGTAAGCAGGGCTGGGATGGTGAGTGCTACACATCATTGACCTAATATTGTCACCACCATATAAGGTCAATGACATTGACTAGAGTTGAGCGGACACCTGGATGTTCGGGTTCTAGGGGTTCGGCCGAACTTCGGAAAAAAGTTTGGGTTCGGGACCGAACTTTAACCCGAACCCGGACCCGGACCCGAACCCCATTGAAGTCAATGGGGACCCGGACTTCTAAGGACTAAAAAGGCTCTAAAAAGGTAATGGAAAGGGCTAGAGGGCTGCAAATGGCAGCAAAATGTTGTTAAGAGCATGGCAAGTGCTCTGCAAACAAATGTGGATAGAGAAATAACTTAAAAGAATCTAAAAAAAAAATAAAAAATCTTGACCTAGGAGGACGAGGTCCATATGGAGTAGGAGGTTGAAGTGGCGGTGGATGTGGCTGTGTAGGTGGAAGCGGCGGTGGAGGAGGACGAGGTAGCCAACACTGATTCAAAATTCAAAAAATACAACAATGGCTGTGTAATGCCGGTGATGTGTCGAATTCTGTCCCCCGTCAAATAGTGTCCACCCTGTACTGCGCTTGCTCAGTATGTAGGACAAGGGGATTTCTAAAATCTCCCAAGACGAACGGCGCCTGCGTGGTGAGTTCAGGTGAAGGCCACACCATCCGTGGTTCAAGACGAGCCAAGTGAGGCCGTACCCGAAGCGTGGCGATCGAACCGAGCCCGTGAGGGGCCCTGTTACTATGTGCTACCGTATGTCCACTTGGATGGTGGGGCTTGAACCTGCACTCACAGCGCAGGCGCCGTTCATCTTCGGAGATTTTGTGAATCTCCTTGTCCTCTGTACTGCGCAAGCGCTGCGCCTTCGCAGTATGGGCCGGACACAATCCGATGGCCGGACAGTTTTTGTCACAACACCGGTATACATGTCTATTCTGCACAAGGTAAGGACAAGTCCTGTGGGATCCATGCCTGGTTCATTTTAATGAACGTGAGCTTGTCCACATTGGCTCTGGACAGGCGGCTGCGCTTGTCTGTGATAACGCCCCCTGCCGTGCTAAATACACGTTCAGATAATACACTGGCTGCAGGGCAGGCCAGCACCTCCAAGGCATAAAGGGCAAGCTCAGGCCATGTGCCCAATTTGGAGACCCAGAAGTTAAAGGGGGCAGACCCGTCATCCAGTACGTGTAGGCCTGTGGACACATACTGCTCAACCATGTTGGTGAAATGCTGCCTCCTGCTAAGACGTTCCATCTCAGCTGGTGGTGCTGGTTGTTGTGGCGTGCTGACAAAGCTTTTCCACATTTCAGCCATGCTAACCCTGCCTTCTGAGGTGCTGCCGGTGCCCCGGCTGCGTTGGCGACCTCTTCCTCCTCCTCTGCCTTCGCCTTGTGCTTCCACCGTACGCCCGCTGTCAGGTGGGAATGCCACCAGCAGCGCGTCTACCAGCGTGCGCTTGTACTCGCGCATCTTACGATCCCGCTCCAGTGAGGGAATTAAGGACGGTACGTTGTCCTTGTAACGGGGATCCAGCAGGGTGGCCACCCAGTAATCAGCACCAGTTAAAATGTGGGCAACTCGGCGGTCATTGCGGAAACACTGCAGCATGTAATCGCTCATGTGTGCCAGGCTGCCCAGAGGCAAAGAAAAGCTGTCCTCTGTGGGAGGTGTATCGTCTGTGTCCTCTGTATCCCCCCAGCCACGCACCAGTGATGGCCACGAGCTGGTCTGTGTGCCACCCTGCTGTGAAAATGCCTCCTCCTCCTCCTCCTCCATCTCCTCCTCCACCTCGTCATCCTCCAGAACTGTTCCCTTTCCGCCGGACAATTGTGTACCTGGCGTTTGTTGGTGCAGGAACCCACCCTCGTAGCCACTTGTGAAAGACTGCCCTGAAAGCCTTTGAAATGATCCCGCTTCCTCCTCCTCCTCCTCATCCTCCTGTGCCACATCCTCTTCCATCATCGCCCGAAGCGTTTTTTCAAGGAGGCATAGAACTGGGATAGTAACGCTAAGAACGGTGTCATTGGCACTGGACATGTTGGTGGAGTACTCGAAACAGTGCAACAAGGCACACAGGTCTCGCATGGAGGCCCAGTTATTGGTGGTGAAGTGGTGCTGTTCCGCAGAGCGACTCACGCGTGATTGCTGCAGCTGAAACTCCACTATCGCCTGCTGCTGCTCGCACAGTCTGGCCAGCATGTGCAAGGTGGAGTTCCACCTTGTGGGCACGTCACATATGAGGCGGTGAGCTGGAAGGCCGAAGTTACGCTGCAGCGCTGACAGGCGAGCAGCAGCAGGGTGAGAACGCCGAAAGTGCGCACACACAGCTCGCACTTTCTGCAGCAGCTCTGGCATATTGGGGTAATTTTTAAGGAACCTTTGGACCACCAAGTTCAGCACATGCGCCAGGCAAGGGATGTGCGTCAAACCGGCTAGGCCCAGAGCTGCTACGAGATTTCGCCCATTATCGCACACCACCAGGCCGGGCTTGAGGCTCACTGACAGCAACCACTCATTGGTCTGTTGTTCCATGTCCCTCCACAACTCCTGCGCGGTGTGGGGTTTTTCCCCCAAACAGGAAAGTTTTAAAACTGCCTGCTGTCGTTTACCCCTGGCTGTGCTGAAGTTGGTGGTGAAGGTGTTACGCTGACCGGATGAGGAGGCGGTAGAGGATGAGGAAGCGGAGTAGGAGGAGTTAGCAACAGGAGGCAAACTGAAGCGCCATGCAATCCTCGGTGGTGGAAGGACATGCGCCAAACTGCTATCTGCCTCAGGCCCAGCCGCCACTGCATTTACCCAGTGTGCTGTTAGGGAGATATAACGTCCCTGACCGTGCTTACTGGTCCACCCATCCGTAGTTAGGTGGACCTTGCCACAGATGGCGTTGCGCAGTGCACACCTGATTTTGTCCCCCACTTGGTTGTGCAGGGAAGGGATGGCTCGCCTGGAAAAATAGTGGCGGCTGGGCACGACGTACTGTGGGACAGCCAATGCCATCAGGCTTTCAAAACTCTGCGTCTCCACCAGACGGAATGACAGCATTTCAAAGGCCAGGAGTTTTGAAATGCTGGCATTCAGGGCCAGGGATCGCGGGTGGCTAGGGGGGTACTTCCTCTTCCGCTCCAATGTTTGGGAGATAGAGAGCTGAACGCTTCCATGGGACATTGTGGAGATGGTTGGTGACCCAGGTGGTAGTGTTGCTGGCAGATGCTCTGTTTGCGGGGTGGCAGGTGCCACTGTCACTACAGAGGTGGATGAAGAGGCAGAGACTGCAGCAGAAGAGGAAGCAGGAGGAGCCAGAGACCTTTCTTGGTTTTTGAGGTGTCTACTCCACTGCAGCTCATGCTTTGCACTTAGATGCCTGTTCATGCAGCTTGTGCTCAGGTTGAGAACGTTTATGCCTCGCTTCAGGCTCTGATTGCACAGCGTGCAAACCACTCGTGTCTTGTCATCAGCACATTGTGTGAAGAACTGCCACGCTGGGGAACTCCTTGGACCTGGCTTTGGTGTGCTCGGTCCCTTGCTGCGTTGGGCAGTAGCAGACATACTGTCTAGCTGACAGACGCTCCGCTTTTGCACCCTGCTCCCTCTTCTGCTGTGCTGGTGGCTCTGTGCGACCACCGCCTCTTCCTCCAAACTACACTGGTCACCTGCATAACGTTGATTCCATGTGGGGTCGAGGACCTCATCGTCCTCCACATCATCTTCCACCCAGTCTTCACCTCTGCCCTCCTTGTCTGTCTGCACAATTGCGAAAGCAGCAGCAGTTGGCACCTGTGTTTCGTCATCATCCGAGACGTACTGCGATGCTCCTCCCATGTACTCATCATGAAACATAAGTGGTTGGGCATCGGTGCACTCAATCTCTTCCACTTCTGGGGCAGGGCTAGGTGGATGGCCCTGGGAAACCCTGCTAACAGAGTCATCGAAAAGCAGAAGAGACTGCTGCATGATTTGGGGCTCAGACTGCTTGGCTGATTTGCAAGGGGGTGAGGTGAAAGACTGATGGACATGGGTTTCAGGTGCCAACTCTGTTCTTTCATCAGAAGAGTGGGTGGGAGACAATGTGAAGGAACCCGAGGCACTGTCAGCAACCCAATCTACTATCGCCTGTACTTGTCCTGGCCTAAACATTCGTACAGCCTCATTAGGCGCGACAAAATACCGCCGCAGGCTCGGTCGCCTACTCGCACCTGAGGAAGGTGTTTCACTTGTGCGTGTATCTGGCACAGATCCACCACGTCCTCTCCCTGCATCAGGAGCTCCACCAGCAGCACCATGACCGGGGCCACCACGTCCCTTTGACCTTCTCCTCATATTTTCAAAATTTAGGATCTTGCCCTAAATGGGTGTTTTTGGAAGAGCAGAACACACCCACAGTACGTAACCGCTGAATCGCACAGGTACAGAACTGCAGAAAATGCTATTCAAAAAATGTTTTGTTTTTTTAGTATAGCAACGTAGGAGAAAACTATAAAGAAATTGTTTATTTCAAACACCTCAAAATATGTATAACACACTGCAAACTTTCTTTGGTGCCACTAAACAGCGTTTTTTGGAAGAGCAGAACACACCCACAGTACGTAACCGCTGAATCGCACAGCTACAGAACTGCAGAAAATGCTATTCAAAAAAAATGTTGTTTTTTTAGTATAGCAACGTAGGAGAAAACTATAAAGAAATTGTTTATTTCAAACACCTCAAAATATGTATAACACACTGCAAACTTTCTTTGGTGCCACTAAACAGCGTTTTTTGGAAGAGCAGAACACACCCACAGTACGTAACCGCTGAATCGCACAGCTACAGAACTGCAGAAAATGCTATTCAAAAAAAATGTTGTTTTTTTAGTATAGCACAGTAGGAGAAAAGTATATAGAAATTGTTTATTTCACACACCTCAAAATATGTATAACACACTGCAAACTTTTTTTTGTGCCCCTAAACGGCGTTTTTTGCAAGCGTACATTAAAGTGCAATTTTTTTTATTATTTTTTTTTTTGCCCTAAACGGGTCTTTTTTTGCACGAGCAAAATAAAATGCTTTTTTTTTTTTTTTTTTTTGCCCTATGGGTCTTTTGGAAAAGAGAACAATAAAGTGCCTTTTTTTTCCCCCTAAAAGTTAGATTTTCTATGACACTGGGCTCATGGCAGTGTAAAAAGACTGCACTGCAACACAAATAGGTAGACCTATGCAGATCGCTGATTTTAATCTCTGAATCTGGACTCCTATATAATATTCTCTGTCCCTGAAAGCACCAACACAGGAACCTGGCCCTACACTACACTATCTCTCTATCTTTTCCCTCAGATTGTAGAATCAGGACTACCTCTTCTATCTTTTTATCTCTCCCTAAAAGCAGCAGCAGCAGACTAGATCCTCTCCCTATCTATTCTGAAGCAGAGTAGCATGTGTGCTGTGTGCCTCTAGCTTATATAGAAGCTGGGTCACATGTTGCACTGACCAATCACAGCCATGCCATTAGTAGGCATGGCTATGATGGCTTCTAAGGGCACACCAGCTAATCAAAAGGTGATTGGCTGGCCCCTGAAGCATTTCTAAATGCGTTATTAGATTGCCGAACCCGGACCCGAACCCGGACTTTTGGGCAAAGTCCGGGTTCGGGTTCGGGGAAAAGCTAAAGTTCGGTACGGACCCGAACTTTACAGTTCGGTTCAGCTCAACACTAACATTGACCAAATCTCACTGACCTATCATGGCCATATTAGGTCAATGATGTCACAAGCATCACCACCCCTTTTTGTGTATGTGCAGCTGCCAGGAATGCCCTGTCCACTGCTGATTGGCCCAGGAATTGGCAACTTCCTTCTGGGTTTTCCTGGACATGAGTTCAAACTGAACCCAAGCCGAACCCAACTTCATTCCTAGTTGTCACCAGGAAAATATTCCAATAGGGCAACTTGTTCCAGTGACAACTGTCTATGAGGGGAATACCTAACTTTGGAAAGTTTTCCTTTTACTTTTAGTTGCATCTATGGGGCAGGAAGTGAATGGCAATCTCTTGATATTGTAGCACTACCCCTGCAGGAGCCTCTGATTTCAACTGGTTCTTCCCCCAACAGTCCACTCACTCTGGCTCCAAGAAACAATCTAGGGCCAGTTTACTGTCCTTGAGACTTTAGGAGGGCCGAACTGTGGCCATTGGAAGTAGAAAATATCCTGGCATCAGTGGAAGTAAACAATGCCCCACCTTTGGTGTCAGTCAGAGGAACTGTGTCTCATCGTTGGTGTCATTGGGGGGGGGAAGAATTATGCCCCATCATTGGTGTCATTGGGAGAAATTGTGACCCTTTGTTGGTATCAGTGGGGGGGGGATTATGCCCCATTGTTGGTGTCAAATGATGAAATATTGCCCCAGGAGCCAGATAAAAGCAAGTAAATGGCCCCCAGGCTGCAGTTTGGAGATTGAGGTCTCAGCTATAGCAGAAGTGGGGGTCCTATTCCTAAATACCTCTTGGGCTAATAATTGACTTCACCTAAGGACCTGGTCTGGAGAAGTCACTGAAGAGAGTTTGGTGGAAGCTGGAAAGTGGGTAGTTGTCCAGTGGCATTGTGAGCATTAACCTCTCCTTTCCTGAAGAGTGTCTGGTGGAAACTGGGAAGTGTTCAGCTTCCCTGTGACTTTGTGAGTTCTGACCTGAGCTGAACATCCTGGTGACTGTGTGCTGTTTTACTTTGGGATGATAAGTGCCAGTGGAGCGCCCTCCCTTAGACAGCCCTTCTCAGTCCTGGCCTTTCCCCTTTTATCCCTGGCTTAAAGACTGTTCAAAGAAGTTTAGACTAGGAAAGTTTGTCCTACCAGACCTGCAACCTGTGAGATTCAGGAGAGACCAAAGAAAGCAAAAGCTGCTCCAATAATTGCAGAGGAACCAAATTTACCTGGCAGCCTAACTAAGAGGGCGCTACATCCAGGACAAAGATAGGAACAAAAAAAAAATACAAAATAGGTAGGTTGTCCCTTTAAATGCTCAACGCCAGCACAATATATATGTTACAAACCGTGTGCATAAAAAATATATTTTCATATCCCAATGCATCCTCATTAAATAATTGAATATGTTAATTAATAGTGTACAAATATTATTTAAAAAATATTGTTTAAAAAATAAAGTTATGCCAAAGTCATGCCAAAGAGTCCATGTCACAGTGTTGTGAAAAAATACTGCAAATCCTGTGATCCTCTGGTTGCTCCCACACCTCTTAGTGCACAGGCTTCTTTCCAGAGACAATAGACTTCAAGATTATAGGAGGTCATCCCAGCTTATGATATACAAGTCAGTGATCTCCACCACTTTGCGCTCCAGTACATCCAGGGATACCCCACCCATTCCCATAAGGTCAATCCAATATTACCACCATGAAGAAAAAGCAAAAGCAAACCACATCGTATAATACCTCCATAGAGTTAAGTTCATTTATTCACACCAAGGTACTCACGGTTATGTACAATAGAGACAAGCACAATCTGCATTTTGGTTTTTGTTTACCTGCTGCTGTGCAGTGAAATATGCTCATAAAACATGAACACCTGGGGCAAAAAAAAAAAGCGAGTGCACAAAAAGTGAAGCACACAAAAAAGTGCACAATGTGTATGCTTGGCCCTTCTCTGAAGAGGAAGGGTCCTAGACCTCATCCCCCGGGGCGCAAGGTTCCTGACAGGGACTAGGGTACTGACTAGTCCATCCGGCCGAAACCAGGCAGACCCCTTTCTTCGGGAGGCAGACCGAAGCTGGCCAACCCAAGTACTAAGTGGGGCTCCCCCGAAGGTAGACCCAATGAGAGGGGGAGAACCTGACCAACAGGCCATGTGCCCTTCCCCCAAGATTTTTAGGGCAGGCCAGAGAACCCATACCCTACTAATTGGGGAGTGCGTAGTGCTGTGAAAAAAAGTGCAAGTGACAAGCACATGTAAAAATGAAGGAAAGGGGAAGTGGATAAGTGCTTGGGGTGCCATAGTGCAATACCATGGCGGGCCTTCCACCTAGGAATATAACATTCCTCTTGTCCTAGCCAAAAGGCCCGACCCTAGAGGCAGGTGTGAAAAAAATTGTGTAGTGACCATGGTGCCAAAAACCCAAGGTGAGCTCCGCACCATGAGAATTACGGCACCCCCGGACTACCACTCCAGGGGCACATACACCGCAGGCTTCTTTTGCAGCTTGTCCCTTGGCCAGACCAGTGCTGCCCCATCCGATTCCTCACCAGAAAAGCATCACAACTTAGGGAAAGCTTAAGGAGAGCCTTGCCTACAACCAGGGACAAGCCTGGTGTGCCAGGCCAGAATCAACCCTGGAGGAAAAAGGCCCTACCACCCCCCTACCATTTCTTACCTTATTACATCAGAAGGAATACTTGCCAGCACTCCCACTCAACAAGAGGCATCGGCATTCTACCTCCCAAAAACTGATAAGAGCAGGGAAAAAAAACACTAGGTCGAACTTTGACAGCTCCCGGGGACAGTATATGGGCACACGAGCAGGTGCTGGCCCCCTGGGGATAGATGCGGTTGGATCTACTGAGTATGTAACTTCCATTTACCGTATTTACTTAAAATCAGGGGAAAATCGTGGGTGCGTGTTATACGCCAATACTCCGTCGAATTCCCCTGCTGAAACGAGCGAGAGGAGCGAGCGGAGCCGAAGCCGAAGTACACTCGGCTTTACTCGGCTCCTCTCGCAGTCCCGCCCATCTCTGACTGCGCCGCTGACATAGAGAAAGCCGAGTTTACTTCGGCTAGTCTCGGCTCCTCTCGCAGTCCTGCCCCTGACTGTGAGCAGAGCCGAGTCTAGCCGAAGTACACTCGGCTTTCTCTGTCAGCGGCGCAGTCAGTGGAGATGGGCGGGACTGCGAGAGGAGCTGAGTCTAGCCGAAGTACACTCGGCCCCGCTCGCTCCTCTCCACAGAAATCGGAGAAAAACGCAGAGACTGACAAGATTGCAAAGGCACTGGGCAAGGCTGCAGATGGACAGATGGACACTGGGCAAGGCTGCAGATGGACAGATGGACACTGGGCAAGGCTGCAGATGGACAGATGGACACTGGGCAAGGCAGCAGATGGACACTGGGCAAGGCTGCATGCTGCATTTAAATGTAAGTTTTTTTCCTTGAATTTCCCTCCTAAAAGTTTTTTTCCTTAAAATTCCCTCCTAAACTTGGGGTGCGTGTTATACGCCGGCGCGTGTTATACGCCGATAAATACGGTAACTCCAATGTCATAACCAGGATATAATGGTCTTATAAATAAGCTTTGACCACTTATGTCAATACAGCTACTGTGTGACTACTATCTGATATGAAATCTACCATATAGGATTTTCTCTGCCTCTAGAGGTACAATTATCTAATAGTTTATGTCAATTTGAGACTATTGTTTTGGCTATCCCCATTGCTCTGTTGCCCGCCCGGGAGATTTTTATGCAGGCATTTTCACATGCCTGGACCAGTGAGACCTGTTTCTATACCCCCCTATGTGTGTCCTGAAGAAGCGATCCAGCGAAACGCATAGACGCACAGGGGCTCACGCATAGCTTTGATGTCATACTGTTGAATGTCATTTGTCATTTGGGTATATGTGACTCCCTCTTTTCTGGCCATCAGGGGCGGCTCGTCCATTAGGGGCAGCCGGGTGCCGCCCCTTCTCTCCTCGCCACCCTCTATATGGTAATGGATAGATTCATGCATAGCATGAATCTATCCCTGGCCGCCACCTATTCTTGCGTCCGGCCCCTTTCGGGTCACCGGGTGCATGAATTACATCGGCCAGGGTTTTTTTTTTAAGCACCTGATTAGAGCCATAGGCTTTAATAGGCTTCAAAATTGGGTGGGCTCGGGATGCTAAGGATGCATCCAGAGTCCATCCAGGTGTGTTGCAACAGCGAATGAATATTCGCTGTTGCAACACTGATCCTCCTCCCGGCCAATCGGAAAGCGGGTCTAATACCCTTTACCCGATTGGCTGAAAGGACAGGCGATCGTATTGGATGTCTAGGAGGAGGGGAGGAGACGCACAGTGGACGTGAGGCGGAGAAGAGCCGCCCGGTCCCCGCTGATGCCTGGATGCCCGGTCCCCGCCGCCTCTGCATGGATGCCCGGTCCCCGCCACCGTTACATTAATGCCCGGTCCCTGCCGCTGCTGCATGAATGCCCAGTCCGCGCCGCCTAGATGGGGTAAGTGCCAGTGGACCGACTGGTGGACGGGGGGTTGGTGGGCAGAGGCCGTGACAGACAGATTACTACAGTTTTTGGAACACAACGGTCATGGGACAAGCTAAAGTGTCACTAAACCCAGGAGCCTGCATTCACTATATCTGGTCTCCCACAGTACACAGAACATGGAAATGCAATTATTTTAGTAAATATAAACTGCTAAATACCTTTTCTCATCAGCAGTATATAGCAATCTTGTGGCTTCTATCAGTTCCTGGTAAAACTTGTAGGAGGAGTTTTCATACTGCACTGAGCTGTCCTATTAGGATCCATGACCCCTAACCATCTGTCTGGACCTGTGCCGATCACATGCACCCTCCCAAGAAAAAAAAAGCTTTCTAGCAATACACACCAAACTGAGCATGTGCAGCCTGACTCCAAAGGCTCTGTACTATCCGGACCTGTTCTGGAGTCAGTGGAAGAAGGGGAGGATCAGAGCAGACAGGATCAAACAGCCTTTTTACACAATGTAGAGGATTAACCCCTTAGGTTCCACAGAGAGTATAACAAACATGCTTTACTGCATTAACAAACTGATTTTACTGTTGTGGGTTTAGTAACACTTTAATACAAAAGCGCAAAATTCCCAGCAAATATGGGAAAATCTGTATATATTATACATTTTGCTTGTCTAAAAGATTTAGTGAGCCATATTTAATACTTTGATTATTAAGTTGGAAGGGAACTACTAGCAAGGGGATCAAGATGATTTCCACTTGGACACCCCCATATTACGCATGCTATGTCTATTTAGTAATAGGCCTAATATGCTCATCTCTTAAAAGGTCTGTGGGGCACCAATTTTTGGAAGGATACATAAATTATCTTTTTTTTTTTATATATATATATATATATATATATGTAGCGCACATACCCCTCCCTTTACCTGCATTAAATTAGGCTCCTCGCAGGAAGAGAGAGGCACACCGCACCACAAGCCCGTACCCTCCTGTGTAAAGAGGTTGAGCGGTGTTAGTTTTGGGCCTTGTCTGTGGCCAGAGTCTAAGTCCTCCTGAGAATGATCTCACCTCTACCTTGGATAGATGCAAGTCCTTGTTTTCCCCAGGAATGTGAATGTCCACACCAGCTGAAAGTCCAACTCAACATTTATTTCACACAGGATAATAAACAGTCTCTTTGAGAGCAGATAGGTTGGAGCGAAGATACAGGAGAGCTTAGATGTGGAGGAGGTCCAGGCACAAACGTAGCTCAACTCTTTAGACTGTTAAGGTTTCTCAAACAGCTTTGGCGCACAATCTCTGCCACAGACCGTGAGGTTGACCTCTGCCACAGACCAGGTGAATAAAGTCACTGCCACTGACTTGGAGAACAGGGTCACTGCCACTGACCGGGTGAATAGGGCCTTGCCCTATGAGGCCACTGCCACTGACCTTGAACGTGAACTTTCTTCTTAGAGTATCTGGCCCATGTCAAGGAGAAAACATCCCTCCGGAGAGTTACCAGAGGCCCCACCGTCACCACGACTCTTCGCTGGGTCCTCGAAAGGGGTTACCTCCCTGGCCTCCTCCTCTCAGATACGGGTCCCCTTGCAAGGCGGCACCCTGGGAGTCCTCGCCCGGGCCTTTAAAATAGTACCTCACCCCGGACTGAAGGTGTCTGGGATGGAATAGGAACTCCACCTCCGGGCCTAAGGCACCCGGAGACGACCCTCACTCACCCCCAGGCCGAAGGTGCCTGGGCGTGGACCTCGAACGGAAGATGTCCGCCCCTTTTATACCCTCTCCGACAGGCACAGCAGGTTCCCCGCCCCGCCGTACTACTGCTGAGGGGGGACACAAAAGGCACAGCCCTCTATTGGTGGTTCAACCCTGGCCCATGGCGACAGCGCCACCTGTAGGCCACAGGGAACTGTACATCAATACTATCCCCCATGAGCAGAAATGGTCCATTAACCCTAACAATCAGTGTGTCTGAACCTAATTACCACTCAGACACTCCCCTTAAATTGAACACCCTGCTACACATTCCCCCCACTAAAAAGACACTGGTCCCCAGTGTCTGGAGCAAACCTATGCCTCTCAAGCCTGAGTCAGCACAGGCCCAATCTAGAAACTAAACACACAAAAAAACTATTTGAGCAGAAAAAAAACTGCCTGTTTGTGCCGGAACCTAAACATGGGGAAAGGGGGTTAAACATAGAGAAGAAAGAAGAATAGACACATGTGCACATTAAAACAGCAAATGTCACATGACATACTTCAAAAAATATTTACATTTCCCTCCCACCTGCACTAACTAAGATCCACCCCATTCTCAGTAATCTTGCTTGACATCCGCTTGCAGGAGACGGAAAAAACCCCATACACAACTAAAAAATACATTTGTTGGAATGAACAGATTTTCCCCTAGAGGAAAATCCCTTACTTCCAAAAGTAAACTGCATCATATCATTTGCAATGCAATAGTTGCACAACACCGCCACCTAGTGGTAGTGCTATGATTGAGACACAGGTGCTTGACAAATCCTCTTCTTCTTGACTGTGGCCCTGAACGTTCTACACCCCAAAGTCCTTGTATCTTTGCGGTAGGGAGAGAGGGGAGAAAAAAACAACGGCTCCCGCTCCTCCAATGAGTAGAATACCCTTCTGTTAGGGCAAAGTTCCTGGGCTCCAGAGGATGCACTCTAGAAATAAAGCAAACACAAAAGAATCTAGTCTCTCAAAGATAATAGTGTGGGTCTGGCAACACCAGCGGTTTCCAATGCTTATCGAAAGTGTCAATGTGATACTCGACATTGTCTTTATCTTTCCGGCAGATGAGCACCTTGTCCGCATATATGTGCCGACCAAGCATCCAGGCAGCCTTACAGTCTTTATACCTCTGAGTAGCTGCAGGGGAACATGAGAAGTATCTGCGGGCCTGGGGTACTTTAATGTGTGTCCATACAAAGTCCGTGTACCACCGGTGTCTATAGGCCTCTACTTCAAACAGGAGCTCCTTAGGCAGGTACGGGTACTCCCATCCATACTCGCTGGCTACCTTCTGGTTAAATAACCTCTGTAGTCAGGACAATGGTGGCATGGTGGCACGGTCTCCCGTACCAGGTAGGACTATGGCATCTGGGTGTCGAGGTACTTTCACTACCTCAGGACCAGACACAGGGGCTCGCAGTGACACCCGTCCCATCTCAGTAACTGATGCAGGAATCTCCGGCTGTGGAAGGGCAGACAAGGGGACAGATCCCTCCTCAGGCTTCGAGGCCTCCACCCGGGGTGTGCTATCCCCAGTGGAAATAGGTGGGTCCCTACTTCCACGGGACGAGGACAGGGGCATCTTATCCCAACCCTTCCGTTCAAACAGTTTATCAACTGCGGCGTCATCTCCCGCATCGGAGATTGACTCCAGGTCGGAGGTATCGTATTCCTGCGAAGGAAGGTAACTCCTGGTAGAGGACGAGTCACCCCCTTTGACTAGTTCACGGGCATGTGAATCCCCAACACTTGGGACCTTAGACAGAGTCTCTTCCCCCGGGTTACCTCGGCTTGTAGCTGAACCAGGACGTCCGGGACCTTTCCCTTCGGATGCATCCGTTCCGAGTAAGCGCTGGGGCGTAGCTCCACCACGGCCGCGGGAAGCTTTCACGAACCCGATCTTCCTCTTGGGCGGTGGGAGAAGGGACTCTGTGGTGACCGAAGCAGCATCCTCCAGTCTCTCAATCTCTGGAACAATCTCATTTTCAAGAGTAGAGTATATAGAGTATCTGGCCCATGTCAAGGAGAAAACATCCCTCTGGAGAGTTACCAGAGGCCCCACCGTCACCACGACTCTGCGCTGGGTCTTTGAAAGGGGTTACCTCCTTGGCCTCCTCCTCTCAGATACGGGTCCCCTCGCAAGGCGGCACCCTGGGAGTCCTTGATCCCTAGCGGACCCCAGCCGAAGGTTGCTGGGCCCCAGGCCTTCAAAATAGTACCTCACCCCAGACTGAAGGTGTCTGGGATGGAACAGGAACTCCTCCTCCGGGCCTAAGGCACCCGGAGACGACCCTCACTCACCCCCAGGCCGAAGGTGCCTGGGCGTGGACCTCGAACGGAAGATGTCCGCCCCTTTTATACCCTCTCCCGACAGGCACAGCAGGTTCCCCATCCCGCCGTACTACTGCCGAGAGGGGACACAAAAGGCCCAGCCCTCTATTGGTGGTTCAACCCTGGCCCATGGCGACAGCGCCACCTGTAGGCCACAGGGAACTCTACACCAATACTATCCCCCATGAGCAGAAATGGTCCATTAACCCTAACAATCAGTGTGTCTGAGCCTAATTACCACTCAGACACTCCCCTTAAATTGAACACCCCGCTGCATATATATATATATATATATATGTAGCGTTACCCTCACTTAAGAGGGCCACAGATTAGATTGGGCCCTGAAAGCAGCTCCGCCAACCCCCGGCAATTTACTTGACCCCCTTCTGGCACAGTTAGTCTAGGGTAACAATATAATTCTTATGCTCTATAATCAAACTCGACACCAAGGCAATAATAAAGGAATATCTGATTTTACTTTAGGTTGTGATAGAAGGGATCAACAATAGTAACAGTTTGCATGAAATTGATTGCAGAGCCCTGCAGCAAACAAACACACTATATATTTCAAACAGTAAAGGTGTGCCGCGTGGGCGACCGTTAACTAGGCGCCCTGTGATGCAGTAACTAAATGAACTATCTAGCTGGCCAGGCCTGGCTCAGATACTAAGACTGTAGCCTCGTACACACGACCGAGTTTCTCGTCCAAAACAGTCAAGAAAAGTGCCGCGAGAGTTTTTTTGTCTAGAAAAACGTTCGTGTGTATGGTTTTACGACGAGAAAATTGCCGAGAATCTCGACGAGAAAATAGAGAACCTGCTCTCTATTTTCTCGTCAGGATTCCAGATTTCCTCGTCGTGTTTCTCGTCGGCCTGTTTTGTGACGAGAAAATGGTTCGTGTGTATGCTTTTACGACTCTTCCAAAAGCGCGCATGCTCACAAGCAACTATGAGACGGGAGCGTATCTTCTGGTAAAACAAGCCTTCGTAATGGAGAGAGCATATTCGTCACGCTCAAAAATATTTCATTGTTTAAATGTTCTGCATTGAAATCTTCGTTAGAATGTTACATTAATCAAAACGAGTGACCTTCTTTTGCTGCTGATATTCACACAGAGTTATGCCTTATTTTTAACCTTTTTCATGCTGCTCTTTATCAGATTTATGTGTATTATATCGTGCAAGTTTTTAGGAATAATTTAAATGGTTAGATTTTTCAAAATGATGTTAATTATAATTTCACAATGTTTTGATAGTGATCTCCCATTTAATTTTGGAATCTATATTATTTAAATTTCCCACCATGTTTTTGTGCTAATCAGATTTAGTTATTCTTTTCGGGGGGGTGATATCTGTCCCTTTTATTGTCAGTCAAATGTATCTGCTTACTCCAAAGCTTGATTTTGTTTATTTAAAAATACACATAGTCAAGTATGAACTTAAACAAAAATCACATTTATTCATGTTTATAAATTAAATAAAGAGAAGGCAGCGCTGGAGAAGCTGCTGCCATTTGTGCATCCCAGGGACCCCAGAGCACACAGCAACCCTGTGTGGACACTAAAATTGGGAGCTTGAGAAGGCCAACATTTCTGAACACAATCTGATGCTGGCCTCCCAGAGGTCAGGAACAGCAGCAGGTGATATATATGTCCCAAGTGTGTGGTACTACAACAGGCTGCCTTCTGTCCGACCACAATGAAGCAAGGCCATCACTTCCTCTTCTTCCTGGCAACCTTCCCTGCAGCCTTTCCTGAAGCCTTCCCTGCAGCCTTTCCTGAAGCCTTCCCTGCAGCCTTCCTTCTTCGTTTGGCTGGAGGCTGGCCCACTGGAGGGGTACTCCTGTCAGGAGGAGGAGGTGGAGGTGTAGCAGAAGGGGGTGGGGCAGAAGAAGAAGGTGGAGGTGTAGCAGAAGGGGGTGGGGCAGAAGAAGAAGGTGGAGGTGTAGCAGAAGGGGGTGGGGCAGAAGAAGAAGGTGGAGGTGTAGCAGAAGGGGGTGGGGCAGAAGGTGGAGGTGTAGCAGAAGGGGGTGGGGCAGAAGGTGGAGGTGTAGCAGAAGGGGGTGGGGCAGAAGGTGGAGGTGTAGCAGAAGGGGGTGGGACAGAAGAAGAAGGTGGAGGTGTAGCAGAAGGGGGTGGGGCAGAAGGTGGAGGTGTAGCAGAAGGGGGTGGGGCAGAAGGTGGAGGTGTAGCAGAAGGGGGTGGGGCAGAAGAAGAAGGTGGAGGTGGAGGTTGAGGTTGGGTCAGTTGGGCCACCTCACATATGGCGGTATTGGGTGTAATTTTCTCCATCACCCCCTTGTTGAGCAAGGTGATGAGCAGGGGCTCGCATAGGAGGCGTTGCTCCATGCTCATCACCTTGAACTTAGCCTCCACTAGGCCGGCAATGGCCTCTTCAGGGGATGTGGGCTCCTTGAGGGTGGCATGGGCCTCTTTAATAAGGGCCATTGCTGCCTCACTGGTGGTCCTGTCCCTCCTGCCTCTTTTGTGAAGCCGGATGGGAGGCACCTGGGATCTGGTGCTTCTCCTTTGCCCTGCCACCTCCTGTCTGCCACTGGGCCCTGCCACCTCCTGGCTGGCACTGGGCCCTGCCACCTCCTGGCTGGCACTGGGCCCTGCCACCTCCTGGCTGCCACTGGGCCCTTCCTCCTCCTGCCTGACAGTTTCCAGACCCTCCTCCTGGCTGATTTCATCCTGTGTATGAAAAAGGAACATAGTTTAATATGTTGGTTTAATCTTTGCATCAAACTTTGTAATCCTGATTGAAGCAATTAGAATGTAAATCCATAAATCCTTGCTTTAAATTTACCACTACATCAGATTGACTATTTAGCACCCAATTAAGTGCAGAATAATGTCTACAGATCTTGATTTCACTTGTGGAATCCAAAATAATGTATGTTTCTCATCTTGACATATTTGTCAAACATTAATTTTATCCCAATACATTTTCAGTTAATACTATACCTGGCTCCAGATGGCCAAATCAGGATCATCCAGGATGGCTGCCTCCTCTTGCTCCAGAGAAGGCTCAGGTTGGCTGAAGGGAAGTCTGGGGGGAAGAGTGGAGAGTGATGGCCTTGTCTCAATGTGGTCATCCAGGAAGGACATCCTGCTGTAGTACCACAAAATCGGGACATAAACATCATCTGCTGCTGCTCCTGACCTCTGAGAAGCCAGCACCTTAGAGCGTTCAGTCCTGTAGGTACCTCTCAAGCTCCCAATTTTAGTGTCCACTTGTTTTGCTGTGGCTGTGGGCACCTTGGTCTGCACAAATGGGAGCAGCTTCTCCAGCGCTGCTTTTCTCACCCCTCTTTTTTTATGGATGGGTTTTTTCGTCTCCCACAGAGCCGGCAGCTCCCTTACACGGTCAATAAATTCCGCCAGGAACTCTTTGTCGCTAATAAAGACATTCATATTGTATCTGCAAGTTAAATAAATTATATTTAACTAATGTGAGGCAAACAGTCTAACCTCCTTAACATCCTAGTCACCATATATATCATCCAACAATCTCAAGACAGTATAGGCCAGGGATATGCAATTAGCGGACCTCCAGCTGTTGCCAAACTACAAGTCCCATGAGGCATAGCGAGACTCTGACAGCATCAAGCATGACAACCAGAGGCAGAGGCATGATGGGACTTGTAGTTTGGCAACAGCTGGAGGTCCGCTAATTGCATATCCCTGGTATAGGCCAACAATTTTTACAAGTCACAAAATCACATACCTTCGTTCGCACGTCCGTCACTTGAACTCCTCTCTCCGCACACCGAACGTACTATAGTCACATGTGTGTTTGCTATATACACACCACGCATGCGTCAAAATTCGAACACGTCGCTCCGCACACGTCGCCCGCCCATGACGTTCTAACTAACATCTTTTCCCCGCCCCTTCTCTTTCGGCGCGCAGACAGATATGGCGGAGTTACAGCAGGTGTCTGATAATTCCGCTACTAACGAGGAGACAAGCCTGGAGACCGAGGACACGTCACGATCAAGGAGGAGATTCAAGGCATCGAATATGTCTTTGGCGGAGATGGCGGAGATGGTGGACATCTTGCTCAAGGCTGATTATGATGCCAAGCATGGGCCGTATAGCAAACCAAATAGAAGGAAGGCCAAAATCCTCACTAAAGTTGTGAAGAGTCTGAAGGCGAATTTCGGGGTGAAACGCTCAAATGAGCAGCTCAGAAAGAGGTGGTCAGACCTCAAACTGAGGGAGCCAGACCAGTTGAGGAGCATAAAGAGAATGCTCGCTAAAAGTAAGTAAAATGTAGACTTTTCTGCTATTAATCTTTTTATAAACTGACATGTTATTTTTTTTTTTTCTCATATTGGACTCCCTTCCAAAATGTAATATTTTGAACTTGGTTGGGCACAGTAATCGTTCGTTACGTTACCGACACTTCGTTCGGCCACTATCCGCGCTTTTGGCTTATTTTAGAGACACAAAAGTAATTAGACATCTGCCATTTTTGATCAAATATTGTTGATAATTTTTTAGTCTAGATGATGTGTTTGTAAAGAGAATGAAATGCAAACTTTTAACAGTGTAAAGGAGAGGACACTCAGCAGCTGCTTCCACATCTGTACTTTGGAGCACTATAGTGTGGGCCACCAGACCCGCCTTTTTTGGGTGTCCCACACAGGTGCATCAGAGAATTTTTGTGGTGCCTCCATGTCAAAAAAATTACATCCAAATGTGAATACTAAACATATTTTGGGTCATAAATAATGCATTCTTCTTTAAATTCTGCACAAACACACACTTGTACCCCACTTCCAAGCAATTTAGCCTGTTTTTATTTTAACAATGAGATTTACAGTGTGATAAATAGACCTTTTGTTTTATTCTCATAGGGGAGAGAAGACTGGGAGGAGGACACTCCAGGGAGCACATGCACCCCACAACTTCCAAGCAACCCCAAACTCCCAAAGACCCACAAACGAAGGATGTAGAGGAAGTTGAGGTGGAGGAAGGAGAAGTGCAGGAAGGAGAGGTGGATGATGTTGTGGATCTGGTCACCACAACAGGTCAGTATCTGTCACCACAGCTTCAGGTAAGAGAGGTAGGCCTGCAGAGTTATAATACATTTTTTTTTGTAAATGTTGTGAAGGATAGTACACGGTTCTCTGCTGACAGTGCCCTCTGCCTCATCCAGCAAGTGATGGAATGTAGCACGGAACTGGACCTAATTAAACAAAGAATCCATGTGATGGAACAAACATTTAAAGACGTTCTCGATGTTTTGGGGAGAATTCAATAAGCCATCCAAACACATTTGTTTTTACATGTTTGTTTTTGTAATTTTTTGCATTTTTTTGACTATCAAACCAGCCAAAAATTGAATATGCACACACTGTGTCAACATGTGCTATCTGCCATCAGGGGATATCCATGTACGTCTTTTGTGGGTGCAACCCCTTCCTCGTATCTAAAGTCGGTGAACTGAGGAAGGGGATGCACCCCCAAAACACGTCCATTGATCACCCCTGATGGCAGATAGCACATGTTGACAATAGGGATCAGGATTGTAAACTTCCTAGATGAAAAAAATCCCAAATGTGTGCATATTCAATTTTTGGCTGGGCAAGGGGTGGCAGGACCCCATATTAGGACTGGCACATAGAGACATAGTTTGTGTAAGTGAATGTCTCCGATTGCTCAGAGGTATCCAATGTTGTAATTTTTGAAATGCAACTGTTATTTTTGTATTTTCATAAGCAAAAAATTGCCGGGTTGGGGCCAGGCCAACCCAAAATAAAAAAAAAATGAAGAGAATGTGCACAGAGTAAAAGATTTGACCACAAACAACGTGTAGCTTCTTTTTATAATACCCTCTAAGCTTATTTGGTTCTTTTGTAAGGTTACATAGTGAAATGGTTGTTATTTACTAAAGTAAAATACACTTGCCACTACAAATGCACAAAGACAAACTAGAAGACAGGAAAGAACAAATAATTAAAGGTTTAAACAAGCTTTTTATTGGGATACTTAGACATAGGCTGGCATAGGAATTGCCCCCCTACCCGTGAAATACTCCATGTATTTGTCCCGAACCTCACGGGCATTTTGGGGGGGCAAGCCAGGATGGGCAGATTCCAGGCCCGGCAGGGGATTTGCAGGGGAAAGTCCAGCCTCTGCAAAACTGAGGCCATATATGAATTAGATTTGCGGCAAAGAAAATTGTGTAGCACACAGCAGCATAACACTACATAGTTTATTTTGTAGTCCGCCAAGAGGATGGAAGTCATAAAAAGGCGGAACCGGCTGGCCATTATGCCAAAGGCATTTTCAACGACTCTTCGGCCTCTGGCCAGCCGGTAATTGAACACCCTCTTCTCTGGGGTCAGGGTCCTCTGTGGAAATGGCCTCATAAGATGCCGTCCGAGTCCGAAGGCTTCATCAGCCAAAAAAACAAAGGGGAGTCCTTCAATATTCCCTGCATCCGGTGGCAATGCAAGGTCGTCACTCTGGAGATGGAGGGCAAACTTCGTCTGGATGAAGGATCCCCCATCGGACATCCGGCCATTTTTCCCTACATCAACATAGAGGAATTCATACCGTGCTGACACCACCGCCATCAGCACAATGCTATGAAACCCCTTGTAGTTGTAGTAGTAGGACCCAGAACGGGGTGGCGGCACGATGCGGACGTGCTTCCCGTCTATGGCACCACCGCAGTTGGGGAAGTCCCACCGCATGGCAAACTCCGATGCCACAGTCTGCCATTCCTGTGGCGTGGAAGGAAGCTGTGGAGTGAAACAAGATGAAATAATATTAGAAAAACAAAGTCATACATTACAAGGAAATTCTATCCAAAAAAATTAGAGGCCAACATCAATCAAATTATACGTTTATTAAGGTGTTTAAAAAACGTATAATGGAAGGCTCATTTATCATATTCATCACCCCCTCTGATGGGCCATTACTAAATTATTTTGGGGGGGGGGAGATGTGTTTGGCCACAGGATAGCATTGCAGTGGCGGTGCGTCCAGAGTGGGCGCTGGAGCACTGCCCCCTCTCTCCTGTGCCCATCACTCAGAACAATACATAGGTTCATGCGTTGCATGAACCTATGTATTGTCTATGCCGCACACTATTCAGGTGGATGGCCTCTTGTAAAGCGACCGACATATGAATCATTGCGGCATTTAGGGGGTTCAAATTGCATAGCAGAAACAGGTAGTAAAATAGTCTTGCACATTACAACCTGAGGGATGTAATTGGCTTCCTAAAAGTAAAATCGGGGACGCAAGGGGGGGGGGGCATTCCTTGGGTAAACACTGACAGGCTGCTCTGCCAATCATGTTCACCAAGTCTGTTTAATGGTAACATGATTGGCTGATGCAACATGAAGGGAAGGAGAAGACATCAAGGACAGAAGAAGGATGGCGCTGACCACAAGAAGGTAAGTGCAGGGCTGGGGGGAAACTGGCTGCATTAGAGGGGACTAAATGGCTGCATTTGAGGGAACAAAATGGCTGCATTGGAGGGGACAACTGGGGTCGTTTAATAGGCACCAGAGCAAAAAAGGAGGAAGTTTATTTCCTAAATTGGGGTTTGAACATTTGGAGCAACAGGCGCCCCTGCTGGAAAAGTTAGTGAAGGGAAATATTTATGGAGGAGAAAAAAGGGGCAATCTAAAGCTTCCAACATGCATGGGGACAAAGGGGACATTCTCAGCATATTACAATCATGGTAATTAGGGAAGGATGAAAGAAATACAACACATTAGCATACATGTAATACATAAAATGTGAGGTTAAGGGAGCAAACTTACCCTAATATAGTCCTCCTGCAGGACTTGGATGATGGCAGAACAGGTGTCTGGGATTATGAGGCCCAGAGCCTGGGGGGAGATGCCTGTGGTGAACTTCAAGTCCTGAAGACTTCTCCCTGTCGCCAGGTAACGCAACGTGGCGATGAGCCTCTGCTCAGCACTGATGGCTTCCCGCATAACGGTGTCCTTCCTGGTAATATAGGGGGACACCAAAGCCAACAGTTCCTGAAAAACGGGGTCAGACATCCGCAGAAAATTCCTGTAGTCCTCAGGATTATTCTCGACGATCTCCCGCAGCAGAGGCATGTGGCAGAATTGGTCCCGCTGGAGCAACCAATTCTTGGTCCATGAACTCCTCCTCACACCATTCATGGACTGGTCTTGGTCCAAAACAAGCAGACCAACACCAAGCGCACGCACAGCACGAACTCGACGACGAGAACGTCCAGGCGACATGGCTAGGAAACGGTCGTCTAATCAGAACGTACAGAACAGAACGCACTTTAGAACAGCAAGGCCTATGAATAACGAACTGAAAATCAGAAACAAACAGGCAAGAACGCACTGTAAAACAGATACGACCTGCCTAGACACCCTGAAAGTCAAGATACGAACCCACAAGCACAAACTGAACGGCAGAAAACGATCTGAAAAGTACGAAGACTGAAAAGCGCGAATCGTCTCTTCCCAAACTTTTACTTCACACGCGGTAACACGAGATCAGCAAAAGCAGCCCAAGGGGTGGCGCCAAGAAAAAAGATCTTCCCCTTTATAGTGCCGTCGTACGTGCTGGACGTGAGCGCGGAGAACAACGAGGAAATTGGGAAATGACAGTGTGTACGCATAGAAAGCTTGACGAGAAAATCGACAAGCTTAACAAGAATCTTGTCGAAAAAAACGGTCGTGTGTACGAGGCCTCAGTCTATAGGGGATGATGGTTTCTTCAACGGCAAATCTTTAAAGGTGGTGCACATAACAGATCAACATTTGTAATCCAATGGGGACTTGTAATAAGAAACAAACACTTCACTGGAAACTCTCTCTCTCAGTTCTGCTACGAATCCTCAGTGAGTGTATTAACTAAGAACGTGGTGGGCCACGGCAGTCTGTAGGCACATCAGCAATCACAGTATATGGTATGAGCATACGCTCGCTCACCCCTCCGGACACGATCCCAGTCCGGGACTTCCAACGACTCCCTCTCTCTCGATCGGGTCCCCGGTCCATCCAAATCTGTAGATAAGCAAAGTCAGATATCACCCAGGCTCGCAGAGGGGTGGAAGGCTCTTTGGTCACTTCGCAAGGCCTCAGGCTTCAGACCTTGCATCGCAGCACGTCCGCACAGGAGGATCAGTCACTGAAGTCTCGTGTCCCAAAAGAGGCCGAGCGCAGCCGCGCCTCTTCCTTTTATAACCCCTCCCATGAGTCTCTGGGGTGAAAGCAAAACATCCTGGGTGCCAAGGGGGGTTCTGGGAAAGGTAGTCCATGAGTCTTAAAGGGACCCCGCTACACACTCCCCCCACTTGAACTCTTTGGTCCCCAAAGATAAACCTTAACAAAGACTATGTACAACTCTAGACAATGCTGCGTATGATGTTGGCATAGGGAATTCCCACCAAAACCGAGGGGTAGAATTCCCTTGCCCACAGGTCACACTATCATGAGTGGCCTGCCTAACTGTGCCAGAGAGTGAGTTGGGGTTGCCCTCCACCGAATGGACAGTGGAGGGATCCGAAGTCTCAGCACTCCTCCTGGCAGTAACTACAGAGTCTTCTGAGCTCTTCCCCATTTGTGGGTAGGTCAGCTTCTTAGGAGGCCTGATGACTCTTCGAGTCCTTCGCTCTCTTGGGTTTTCTGGCTCTGGGGCCACCGGTTCTTCTTCCGAAACAGGCTCGGGGAGGGAGTCTCTGGGGTCTTCCTCTGAGTACATATCACAGGCATCCCCCCAATAGTCTGATGAAGGACTAGATGGGATGAACTCTGTGGCTTCTGGATTCAGTGTCCCATCTACAGTGTCTTCAGTGGTTGGAAGATCTATAGCAGAAGTTCCTGGAGTTGGGGAAGGCCACAGCCAGTCAAGTTCCCCTCCTTCATCTCCACTGAATTCAGAGCCCTTTCCATCTTCAGCTCGAGAGGTCTGGGACCGAGTGTTTGGTCGGGGAGTATCCAGAATAGAGACTGATTCAGGGGAGTCTCTTACTGGAGGTATCCTGACTGCTTCAGTAAGTGGGAGCAGGTGGTTTCGATGCCATGTCTTCAATGGTCCTACCTTCCCTTCTGGCTTTAACTTGTAAACCGGCAGGCCTGGCAGCTTCCTACAAATGACATAGGGTTCAGATCTCCATCTGTCTGCAAGTTTGTGTTTTCCCGGGACCCCCAGATTGCGTAGCAGCACTCGGTCCCCGGGCTGCAGGTCTTGTACCTGGACCTTCAGGTCGAAGTTTCTTTTGTTTCGAGCTCCCCTTTGATCTGAAGCCGCTTGAGCTTGTTCATAGGCTACTTTCAGGCTGTGTCTAAGCCTGTCCACATATCCTTTGTGGGAGGTGGCTGAGGAATGGTCTAAAGAGGTGCCAAAGGCCAGGTCCACAGGCAACCTTGCTTCTCTCCCAAACATGAGTCGATAGGGGGAGTAGCCTGTAGCATCACTGGTGGTGCAGTTGTAAGCGTGTACTATAGCTGCTATGTGTTTGCTCCAATGTTGTTTCTTCTCACTATCCAGAGTCCCCAACATGTTGAGCAGGGTCTGGTTAAACCTCTCCGGCTGAGCATCCCCCTGTGGGTGGTAAGGTGTAGTTCGGGTTTTCTTGATTCCTAACGAATCCAGGAGTTTCCGGATCAGCCAACTCTCAAAGTCCCTTCCTTGGTCTGAATGAAGTCGCTGTGGCAGCCCATAATGGACAAAGTACTTCTCCATGAGTACCTTGGCCACGGTGGAGGCCTTCTGGTCTTTGGTTGGGAAAGCTTGGGCATACCGGGTGAAATGATCGGTTATCACCAGAACATTTCCTAGTCCACTCAGGTCGGGTTCGAGGCAGAGAAAATCAATGCATACCAGATCCATTAGGCCTTGGCTTTGTAAATGGCCCATTGGGGCAGCTTGATGGGGTAAAGTCTTCCTCTGGATGCATCGTGCACATGAGTGGCAGTACTCTTCTACTTCTGCCCTCATGCAGGGCCAATAGAACCGACTTCTAACAAGTTGAAAGGTCCTTTCGGCCCCTAGGTGGCCATGATTGTCATGCAGGGCAATCAGAACAGTTTATCGATGTTTCTCTGGAAGGAACAATTGCCATTTATCTTCCAGGTCATCAGAGGGGCCCCTTCGGTAGACCACTCCCTGATGCACCTGCAACCTGTCCCACTCTTTCCTCAACAGGCGAGCTTCCTTTGAGGAGTGGCGAAGGAGTCTATTTGGATCCTAATTCTCCAGGGCTTCCAGAACCAATTTCCCCATGGGGTCTTCTAATTGGTCGCATCTTAGTTCCTTCTTGGACAGTTTCGGCAGGTAGCCTTCCTCCAGTTGGGTTACTCCACAGTATTGTTTGGGGACTCCTACCATGGTAACTCCTATCTCTTCCGCCCTTGAGCCTCCTCTGGCTTGTAATTCAGCCCCTTGACAAAGGGCCCGCACCCCGTCTGGTGCCACTTGAGTCCAATCCTCTATGTCACTGGTGGGGGCATGAGATCTCCTGGACAGAGCGTCTGCATCTCGATTCCCAGCCCCTGGCCTATATTTTAGGCTGAAGTTGAATCCAGACAGTGCGGCCAGCCACCTGTGTCCAGTGGCATCCAGCTTGGCCGTGGTGAAAAGGTAGGTAAGGGGGTTGTTGTCGGTCTTCACAGTGAACTCCGCCCCATACAGGTAGAGATTGTCTACTACCGCCGACTTAAGGGCCAGGAACTCCAACTTGTGAGTGGGGTAGTTCTTCTCAGAGGGGGTCAGGCTCCTACTCACGTAGGCAACAGGCCGCAGTTGTCCTTCGTGTTCTTGGTAAAGTACTCCTCCCAGACCGTCATGACTAGCATCTACATGTAGTTCATAGGGTTTGGTTGGGTCTGCGTAAGCCAAGACTGGAGCAGTGGTTAGGCTCTTCTTCAACGCCTGGAAGGCCTCTTCACACTTCTGGTTCCACTGATCTCTGACTGACTCTCCCGGCTTCCTTGGCCCTGAGTCATCCTCTTCCCCCTCGGTCTTGAGCAGTTCATTCAATGGTCTGGCAATTCGGGCGAATCCTTCCACAAACCTCCTGTAATAGGAGCAGAACCTCAAGAAGGATCTGTTCTGTTACTGTGGTGGGCCGTGGCCAGGAGGTAACTGCCTCCAATTTCTCAGGGTCTGTGGCCACCCCTTCTTCAGACACTATGTGCCCCAGATAGTTCACCGAAGACTGGTAGAACCGACACTTCTCAGGAGAAAGCTTGAGTCCCTCCTCACTGAGTCTTCTCAACACTCTTTCCAGCCTCTCTTCGTGTTCTTCCAAGGTTCTCCCAAAGACAATGACATCGTCCAGGTATACAAGGACTTCAATAAGGTTCATGTCTCCTACAGTCTTCTCCATGAGACGTTGGAAGGTAGCAGGAGCTCCAGACAGTCCCTGAGGCATTCGGTCAAACTCGAAGAACCCCACTGGGGTTATGAAGGCTGTCTTTTCCTTGTCTTCCGGATGCATAGGGATCTGGTAGTATCCACTCTTGAGATCCATAACGCTGAACCACTTGGCTCCAGACAGACTCTGTAAAGCGTCCTCTATCCTCGGAGTGGTGTACTGGTCGGGGATGGTTCTCCTGTTGAGGGTCCTGTAGTCAATACATAGCCTCAGCGACCTATTCTTCTTCCTGACCACTACTATCGGGGAGGCATAGGGGCTCCTAGACTCCCGAATCACACCAGTCTTCTTGAGTTCTGCGAGTTGCTCCCTCAGATCCTCCAGGTCTGCCAGTGGGACCCGCCTGACTCTTTCTCTGAAGGGCCGGTCTTCTTGGAGGCGGATTCGATGGGTGGCACTCCTTGCACACCCCACAACGAACTCATCTTTTGAGAATATCTTCTCCCATCTGGTCAACTGGGCCTTGGCTCTCTCTCTCCAAACCCTGGATAGATTCGGGTTCTCCATAGACAGCTTCTTCCAAACATCTCCTCTTTCGCCCGTCCCCTTTACTTCTGACAGGGTAACCGGGGCAGCAGGGCTCACCTGGCCCAGCAGCATTCTGGCTGGGATTTCCATGGGGTCTCTGGTAGTGTTTCTAACACTCACTGGAACTCTGCAATGGGCCTTTTTCAGAACCTTCAGCGGAATCACTTCTGGTATCACTTCCAGACCTGAGGGCTCTCCCCTTGGGTCAGACTCCAGCACAACAAAGGGTCCAGGCTGCTCCCAAGTAAGCTTCACGGTGGCTCTGAGACAGGTTACTTCGCCGGGCTGCAGCACTACCCCTTCTCTTCCAAGTCTCCACACCTTCCCTATCCCCTCCACCGGGCTCTTCTGCTCTAGGACCAGCCGTTGGTAAGCCGTCCTCAGCATGGGATGGATCTTGGTGGTTGCTTGCCCCTTCTCTTCCACTAGAGGGGTCCGGAGTCTTCGGACCAGGTCCGTGTTCGTCCCTATTATAAGGGAGCTCTTGTTGGCTCCTGGCGGCCGAGGGCACACAACTGCCAGGGTGTCAAACACTTCGGCCTTCCCAGCCACAGATGGGTCAAAGGTCATCCGGATGGGCAGATAGCCATCATAGGGGAAGCTCTGGGTTCCAATCCCCCATATTTCCAGTTCCTCTAGCTTCTGGATGGGCAGATGACTTAAGTGCTTGTCGTAGAAATCCCGGTATAGTAGGGTCACTTGTGCCCCAGTATCCAAGATGGCTCTGGTGTATACTCCCTCCACTTGAATGGCCACTACAGGGGATGGGCCTACTAGCTCCTCCGGGTATGGCCTGGCAGGGATCGCCTTCTTCTGGTCCTTTCCCTTCGGACTCTCTCTCGTCCAACTCCCTTTGGACTTAAGTCTTTCTTGGGCCTGGTATGCATTGATTTTCCCCCTTTCAATGGGTGTACAGACCCGCCGAGGGATATTATTGTTTTTCTTAGGTGTGCATCCCCTTTGGGGAATGCTGTCCTTCTTCCGAGGAGTCTTGCCCCCTTTCACTGGGGTGTATCTCTTGTGACAGCAGGAAGGTAAAGTCACCTGGTTGCATCCAGGGGGGTAGATATATTTCGCCCAGATTCAGGCTTTACGCCGACTTATACAACTAGGTGGAGAGTTGTATAAGGCTAGTGGGCTCATGGATGACTCATACCTCTAGGGAGAGTGTGGGGCGTCGTGCAGACAGAGATGAGGAGACCAGCTGAACCTTGTCAGCTCATTTAGGCCTCTATAAGAACTCCCAGCTTCATTAGATGTTAGCTCATGCCTGGAACCAGACCTGTGTGGACTGTCTAGGGAGAGTGAACCCCTGTGCGGTGAGGCAAAGCCTGTGTGGCTATTTGTTTGGACTTTTACTAAACCAGGGACTTAGGGACTAGGACAGCACTAGGCTGATCCCAGTTGTTAGTTAGGAAACCTGTATGTTTAGTCAGAGGTCAACTTGACCAGGATTTATTTTGGTTATGTTTCTTTTGCTTTGCTGTGTTTTGTCACTGTAAATAGAAAATAAACCGCACCTTTTTTGATTTTGAAAACCACAACCTCCGTTTGCTGGGCCTGTTTTGTGTGGGGAGCCCATCCCGGGGGTCACACACACCCGCTGCCGAGCTAACCCCCTCACAGTTGGTGGAGAATGCGGGCAGTTTTTTTTAAGCCAGCATGGAGGAGATACTGAAGCAGCTGGCTCTAGCAAATGCCAATCAACAGCAGACAAATGCAGGTTTGCAAAGGAGCCTTGCAGCCCAGCAGCAGACAAACGCAACTTTGCAACAGAGTCTGGAGGCTCAGCAACGAGCCCAGCAGCAATCTGAGGCCCGCTTCATAGACCTGTTGCAGAAGCAAGAGCAGAGACTACAACAACAGATGGAAGCAGTAATGCAGCAACGTCCGCAGACCAGTGAGGAAAGCCGTCCCACTAATACCGCGTCCTTTGGGGTGAGTCGTTTATTGACAAAAATGACTGGAGAGGATGATCCAGAGGTATTTTTGACCACATTTGAAAGGACCGCTGAAAGAGAAAAGTGGCCTGAGGAGCAGTGGGCTGGACTGGTGGCTCCTCTGTTAACTGGTGAATCGCAGAAAGCTTACTATGACCTAGAGCCTAACCAAGCAAAAGACTATGTGATGCTAAAAGCTGAAATATTGGCAAGGCTGGGTGTCACCCAGGCTGTCCGGGCTCAGCGTGTGCATAACTGGACTTTCCAGCTTGGAAAACCCCCCAGGTCTCAAATGTATGATCTCATTCACCTGAGCAGAAAGTGGCTACAGCCAGAGACTTTGTCCGCACCAAAGATTGTGGAACGTGTTGTAATGGATCGGTTTTTGAGAGCTCTTCCTACTGCCATCCAAAAGTGGGTAAGCCATGGAGACCCAGAGACGGCCGATGGTCTTGTGGATCGTGTGGAGAAATACTTGGCTACAGAGAACCTGACGGCCTCTTCCAGAGACACTCGGACTTTCCACCCTAAGACCAGACCATCCCCAGGGGCGGATAAGAGGATTCCAAGGGGTGAGGGTGGAGAGAGTGAGAGGGTGGGAGCTCTACCCCAAGTTTGGCGAGAACAGCCGGGGAAATCAGCGGCTCAAGAGGCGGCAAGAAGGATCGTTTGCTACCGCTGCCGGCAAGCGGGACATATTGCAGCCAATTGCCCGGTTGTGGAGGAACCCATGCAGTGTGACTTTCTGACGGGCAGACGTCAGTCGCTGTGTGCGACAGTCGCATGCACTGCCATTCGAGGAACTGAGAAACATTTATGCAAAATGTGTGTTAATGGTAGAAATGTTGTGGTATTGCTGGATTCAGGTAGCCTTGTGACCCTGATAAAGGCTGAGTTAGTTAAAACAGAGGTCTCTGGGAATAGCAAGGTAGCTGTTATTTGTGTGCATGGGGACACCCGAGAGTATCCAGTGACTACAGTGTGTTTCGAGACCCCCAAAGGTACCCTCTCTCATCCAGTGGGCTTAGTATCTCAGTTACCGCATGACGCCATTGTGGGAAGGGATTTTCCGAAGTTCTGGGAACTGTGGGATGATCCTGAGCCCCTCACTGGTGTCCCTATGTACCAGGAATGTGATAGCCAGAACTCCCCTGAGAGTGGTGAGGACTCTCCGGAATTTCCCTTATCAGTATTGGCAGGGGAGACTCAAGAAACTGGAGAGGAGCCCACCTCCTCAGACGAAAACCTACCGTCTGTGGAGTTTTCTGATCTTGAGGTTCACAGGGAAAACTTTGCCACAGAACAGTTGAAAGACCCCGCCCTAATAAAGGCACGGGAAAACGTAGTGAAAATAGATGGTGAGTTAGTGAACCCAGATAATACCTGCACTTACCCATACTTCAGCGTAGAGAAGGACCTACTGTATCGGGTGGCAAAAAGGGCAGAAGAAACCGTTGAGCAGCTTGTGGTGCCCAAACCTTACAGGAAGTTGGTGTTGGAGTTGGCCCATGGGCACATTCTTGGAGGTCATCTGGGGACAGAGAAAACCCGAGAGAGGGTATTACAGAGATTCTATTGGCCGGGGGTGATGAAGGACGTAGAAAATTATTGTTCCTCCTGCCCTGTGTGTCAGAGGTTGGCCCCGATGCCACATTTCCGTAGCCCGCTGGTCCCTCTACCCATCATTGAGGTCCCGTTTGAGAGGATCGCCATGGATTTGGTAGGTCCTATAATCAAGTCCGCTAGGGGGCACCAGTACATATTAGTTATAATGGACTATGCCACCCGTTATCCAGAAGCGATCCCTCTCCGAAATACCTCGGCCAAAACCATAGCCAAAGAGCTATCTCTTGTTTTTAGCCGGGTGGGTATTTGTAAAGAACTGCTTACGGACCAAGGTACACCCTTTATGTCCCGGGTTATGAAAGAGCTGTGTAAATTGTTCAAAGTGACGCAATTGCGTACGTCTGTGTATCACCCCCAAACCGATGGGCTGGTTGAAAGATTCAACAAAACCCTAAAACAAATGTTGAAGAAAGTGGTGGATAGAGATGGAAAGGATTGGGACTGTTTACTTCCTTATTTGATGTTTGCTATTAGGGAGGTGCCCCAATCCTCTACGGGATTCTCCCCCTTTGAGTTACTGTATGGGAGACACCCAAGAGGGCTGTTGGATATTGCCAAGGAAACTTGGGAAAGTGAGAGTTCTCCCCACAGGAGTGTGATTGAGCATGTCGCCCTGATGCAAGATCGAATTGCACAGGTAATGCCCATCGTGAAGGAACATTTGGCCCAAGCGCAGTTGGCACAGCAGAGAGTGTACAACCGTGGAGCCAAGACCCGTACCTTTTCCCCGGGGGATAGGATATTGGTACTTGTCCCTACGGTTGAAAGTAAATTCCTTGCCAAATGGCAAGGCCCCTACGAGATAATGGAAAAAGTGAGCGAAGTGAATTACAAGGTCAGACAACCAGGAAGGCGAAAGCCCGAACAGATCTATCACGTTAATCTGTTGAAAGCCTGGAGGGATAGAGAGTCCCTAGTCGCAGACACTTGGTCACCAGCTCAAACTGGTTGCGTGATTCCTGAGGTTGGAATAGCAGCCACCTTGTCACAACCCCAACAACAGGAGGTTAAGGAGTTTGTGCTTCGCAACAAGGAGGTATTCTCTGAGCTGCCGGGACAAACATCTGGGGTAGAGCATGACATCATTACCCCGCCCGGTGAAAGGGTGAAGTTAAAACCCTATCGGATCCCAGAGGCTCGACGGGAGGCAATACGGGAGGAAGTACAGAAAATGCTGAACTTAGGGGTGATAGAGGAGTCCCAAAGTGATTGGTCTAGTCCCATCGTGTTGGTGCCTAAACCGGATGGGAGCTGGCGATTTTGTAACGATTTTCGTCAGTTGAACAAAGTTACAAAATTTGACACCTACCCCATGCCACGTATAGATGAGTTGATCGACCGGCTGGGAACAGCCCGATACATGACGACTCTTGACCTCACAAAAGGGTATTGGCAAATCCCCCTGGCCAAGTCGGCCAAAGAGAAAACCGCATTTGTAACCCCAGACGGGGCGTTCCAATATAAAAGAATGCCGTTCGGGTTACAGAATGCGCCGGCCACATTCCAGCGGAAAATGGACCAGATGCTGAGGCCCCATCGGAAGTATGCTGCGGCTTACCTGGATGACGTAATTGTCCATAGCACAGATTGGGCCTCACATCTGCCAAAAGTGCAAGCAGTCCTGGACTCTGTTCGGGAAGCGGGGTTTACGGCTAACCCCAAGAAGTGTACCATTGGGCAGGAGGAGGCCAAATATCTTGGGTACACCATTGGGAGGGGAGTAATAAAACCCCAACTCAACAAAGTCGAGGCCATCCAGAGTTGGCCACGTCCCAACAGCAAGAAGCAGGTACGAGCCTTTCTGGGAATCGCTGGGTATTATCGGCGATTCATTCCCCACTTTGCTTCTAAGGCTGTGCCCCTAACCAACCTGACGAAGGGGAAAGGGTCGGTCATGATTAAATGGACCCCCGAGGCTGAGGCAGCATTCCAATTCTTGAAACAAGCCTTATGTAGCCAGCCAGTGTTGTACTCACCCGACTTCTCTAAAGACTTTGTCGTACAAAGTGATGCGTCAGATGTGGGGTTAGGAGCAGTATTGTCCCAGGTCTGGAACGGGGAAGAGCACCCAGTCATTTACCTCAGCAGGAAGTTGAAGTCCCATGAGGTAAATTACGCCACCGTTGAAAAGGAGTGTTTAGCGGTGAAGTGGGCTCTAGATTCCCTTCGGTACTACCTGCTAGGTAGGCACTTTGACATGGTTACGGATCACGCTCCGTTAAAGTGGATGGCTCAAAACAAGGAAACAAATAGAAGAGTGAATAGGTGGTTCCTGGCCCTCCAGGAATTCAACTTCACAGTAAAGCATCGCCCTGGCGTTCAAATGGGGAATGTGGATGCTTTGTCTCGAGTACATGAATGCCTGATTGCTGGTGTTCCAACCCCGAGGTTAAAACAAGAGGGGGGGGGGTATGTGACAGCAGGAAGGTAAAGTCACCTGGTTGCATCCAGGGGGGTAGATATATTTCGCCCAGATTCAGGCTTTACGCCGACTTATACAACTAGGTGGAGAGTTGTATAAGGCTAGTGGGCTCATGGATGACTCATACCTCTAGGGAGAGTGTGGGGCGTCGTGCAGACAGAGATGAGGAGACCAGCTGAACCTTGTCAGCTCATTTAGGCCTCTAAAAGAACTCCCAGCTTCATTAGATGTTAGCTCATGCCTGGAACCAGACCTGTGTGGACTGTCTAGGGAGAGTGAACCCCTGTGCGGTGAGGCAAAGCCTGTGTGGCTATTTGTTTGGACTTTTACTAAACCAGGGACTTAGGGACTAGGACAGCACTAGGCTGATCCCAGTTGTTAGTTAGGAAACCTGTATGTTTAGTCAGAGGTCAACTTGACCAGGATTTATTTTGGTTATGTTTCTTTTGCTTTGCTGTGTTTTGTCACTGTAAATAGAAAATAAACCGCACCTTTTTTGATTTTGAAAACCACAACCTCCGTTTGCTGGGCCTGTTTTGTGTGGGGAGCCCATCCCGGGGGTCACACACACCCGCTGCCGAGCTAACCCCCTCACACTCTGTTGAGGAATGTTGTGTTTCCTCTGAGGGGTTCTGTCTCCTCCTTTTTTCTGCTTCTCATTCAGCTTGGAGCTCACTGAAGGTGATGGGCACCCGGCTGACTCCTTCACCGGGGCCCTCTAGAGTTTTCCGCCGGCTTGCGGTTATCTGTTTTCTTCTTCTTGGGACTGGAACATGTAGCCGCAATGTGGCCAACTCCCCCACAGTTAAAACAGATTATGTCCCCCCAGTCTTGCAGAGATGCGGGTGCCGAAACCACTGGAAACAGTTCCTTCCTTGGTACTTCTCTCCTGGGGCACTCTGAGTCTTTTGCAATCAGAGAGGTCAATATCTCTAGCACCTTGGACATTTGTGACTTTAAAGTGTCCACTTCTGAGTCTCTTTCAGGGGTCATCACTGGGTTGACCAACACCTGTGCGGGGGCAACATTTGTCTTAATCATTTGCTGGTCCTGTTGTAGTGCCTCCTCATCTCTGATGATTTTTATCAAATCAGAGTTATGCCGCGTACACACGATCATTATTCACGGCGGTTAAAAAAACGCCGTGAATAATGACAGGAAAAACGAGGGAACCGCTTGGTTCCCTACACACGGTCGTTTTTCCCGTCATTTTTTCTCTTGACGAGAAAAACGACCGTCTGTGGGCTCCGCGGCAGTGTCTCCCTATGGGAAAACTGCCGCGGAAAAAAATGCTGGAAATAACGATGAGAAAATTTAGAACATGTTCTAATTTTTCACGTCGTTTTTTATGCCGTTTTTCTCGACGAGAAAAACGACATAAAGCCCACAGACGATCGTTTTTCTCGGCGGAAAAAAAAAATGCTGTTTTTCTCGTCGAGAAAAGCGGTCGTGTGTACGCGGCATAAGTCAGTGACACTCCTCCTCCCGAGGTTTTCAGGTGCAGCCAGACTGGATCCGAGAGCAATGCTCCCTTTAGGACTTGTTTCATTCTTGCCGCATGTGTATCTTGGGGCTTCATCCTCTTTTTCAACACAATCTTGCACAGCAACCTGTTCAGTCTTCTAACATACTCTGAAAGTTTCTCCTTCGACTGTTGGAAAGTATGTTCAAATTGGTAAACCATCTCTGTCACCTGTTCCAATTGACCGAACTCTTCCTGTAGCATGGCTAGACAGTCTTGAGCCGTGCAGTTCGCATTCCCAAACCGAAAACTCTTCACTGCTTCTGCTGCTGCTCCTTTAAGGCTTTCTATCACTCGTTGCCTCTTCTGCGCTTCAGGCACCTCACATGCCTCTACTGCTTGAAATGCCTGTTCCACCCAGGTATCAAAATCTTCTTCCCCTGCCCGGACAGGGAGCTTCCCTGAGAATGTTTTTAGTCTCCGGTAACTAGTCTCCACATGCACCGTACTTGTCTTCTGACATTTGGTTAGCAGATCCCCTATTGCATTTATCAGTTTTGGTGATATAGCCGTGGCAGGTGTAGGTGCCACTGGAGGTGTCACTCTGTCTCCTCTTTCTGGTGAGGTACGGGCCGCAGCCTGCGGTGATCCCATCGGCGATGGCTCCTTCTTGATTGCGTGCGCCAGCCTATAGGATCTGTTATCTGGCGTCCGTACACGGTTGTGCTTACAAGCCTCTGGCATCCCGCCCCAGTACTCCACTAGTGCATATTGATACGAAGTATCTGGGTCTGGTTTTATCTCCATCACCCTCGGTGTATAATCTGGTGACACAGATATCATTAACTGCTCCACTGTCTCTGTTGACCACTCCTCCCCGGGAGGCTGATGACTACCGACGTGTCCGGGTCTGTTCTAGCCGCTTCGCACCACACTCTTACTGTTTGTGGCTCCATGCCGGTACCTCTGGCGTTCACCTGCTGTATCAGGATCCCGGACGAGAACCCCCACGTGTAGCGTTACCCTCACTTAAGAGGGCCGCAGATTAGATTGGGCCCTGAAAGCAGCTCCACCAACCCCCGGCAATTTACCCGACCCCTTCTTGCACAGTTAGTCTAGGGTAACAATATAATTCTTATGCTCTATAATCAAACTCGACACCAAGGCAATAATAAAGGAATATCTGATTTTACTTTAGGTTGTGATAGAAGGGATCAACAATAGTAACAGTTTGCATGAAATTGATTGCAGAGCCCTGCAGCAAACAAACACACTATATATTTCAAACAGTAAAGGTGCGCCGCGTGGGCGACCGTTAACTAGGCGCCCTGTGGCGCAGTAACTAAATGAACTATCTAGCTGGCCAGGCCTGGCTCAGATACTAAGACTCAGTCTATAGGGGATGATGGTTTCTTTAAAGGTGGTGCACATAACAGATCAACATTTGTAATCCAATGGGAACTTGTAATAAGAAACAAACACTTCACTGGAAACTCTCTCTCTCAGTTCTGCTACGAATCCTCAGTGAGTGTATTAACTAAGAACGTGGTGGGCCACGGCAGTCTGTAGGCACATCAGCAATCACAGTATATGGTATGAGCATACGCTCGCTCACCCCTCTGGACGTGATCCCAGTCCGGGACTTCCAACGACTCCCTCTCTCTCGATCGGGTCCCCGGTCAAACCAAAGCTGTAGACAAGCAAAGTCAGATATCACCCAGGCTCGCAGAGGGGTGGAAGGCTCTTTGGTCACTTTGCAAGGCCTCAGGCTTCAGGCCTTGCACCGCAGCACGTCCGCACAGGAGGATCAGTCACTGAAGTCTCGTGTCCCAAAAGAGGCTGAGCGCAGCCGCGCCTCTTCCTTTTATAACCCCTCCCATGAGTCTCTGGGGTGAAAGCAAAACATCCTGGGTGCCAAGGGGGGTTCTGGGAAAGGTAGTCCATGAGTCTTAAAGGAACCCCGCTACATATATATATATATATTGTGACAGCAGGAAGGTAAAGTCACCTGGTTGCATCCAGGGGGGTAGATATATTTCGCCCAGATTCAGGCTTTACGCCGACTTATACAACTAGGTGGAGAGTTGTATAAGGCTAGTGGGCTCATGGATGACTCATACCTCTAGGGAGAGGGCTGGGCGTCGTACAGACAGGGAGTTGATGAGGCCAGCTGAAGCTTGTCAGCTCATTTAGGCCTCTATAAGAACTCCCAGCTTCATTAGATGTTAGCTCATGCCTGGAACCAGACCTGTGTGGACTGTCTAGGGAGAGTGAACCCCTGTGCGGTGAGGCAAAGCCTGTGTGGCTATTTGTTTGGACTTTTACTAAACCAGGGACTTAGGGACTAGGACAGCACTAGGCTGATCCCAGTTGTTAGTTAGGAAACCTGTATGTTTAGTCAGAGGTCAACTTGACCAGGATTTATTTTGGTTATGTTTCTTTTGCTTTGCTGTGTTTTGTCACTGTAAATAGAAAATAAACTGCACCTTTTTTGATTTTGAAAACCACAACCTCCGTTTGCTGGGCCTGTTTTGTGTGGGGAGCCCATCCCGGGGGTCACACACACCCGCTGCCGAGCTAACCCCCTCACAGTTGGTGGAGAACCAGTGGCAGTTTTTTTTAAGCCAGCATGGAGGAGATACTGAAGCAGCTGGCTCTAGCAAATGCCAATCAACAGCAGACAAATGCAGGTTTGCAAAGGAGCCTTGCAGCCCAGCAGCAGACAAACGCAACTTTGCAACAGAGTCTGGAGGCTCAGCAACGAGCCCAGCAGCAATCTGAGGCCCGCTTCATAGACCTGTTGCAGAAGCAAGAGCAGAGACTACAACAACAGATGGAAGTAGTAATGCAGCAACGTCCGCAGACCAGTGAGGAAAGCCGTCCCACTAATACCGCGTCCTTTGGGGTGAGTCGTTTATTGACAAAAATGACTGGAGAGGATGATCCAGAGGTATTTTTGACCACATTTGAAAGGACCGCTGAAAGAGAAAAGTGGCCTGAGGAGCAGTGGGCTGGACTGGTGGCTCCTCTGTTAACTGGTGAATCGCAGAAAGCTTACTATGACCTAGAGCCTAACCAAGCAAAAGACTATGTGATGCTAAAAGCTGAAATATTGGCAAGGCTGGGTGTCACCCAGGCTGTCCGGGCTCAGCGTGTGCATAACTGGACTTTCCAGCTTGGAAAACCCCCCAGGTCTCAAATGTATGATCTCATTCACCTGAGCAGAAAGTGGCTACAGCCAGAGACTTTGTCCGCACCAAAGATTGTGGAACGTGTTGTAATGGATCGGTTTTTGAGAGCTCTTCCTACTGCCATCCAAAAGTGGGTAAGCCATGGAGACCCAGAGACGGCCGATGGTCTTGTGGATCGTGTGGAGAAATACTTGGCTACAGAGAACCTGACGGCCTCTTCCAGAAACACTCGGACTTTCCACCCTAAGACCAGACCATCCCCAGGGGCGGATAAGAGGATTCCAAGGGGTGAGGGTGGAGAGAGTGAGAGGGTGGGAGCTCTACCCCAAGTTTGGCGAGAACAGCCTGGGAAATCAGCGGCTCAAGAGGCGGCAAGAAGGATCGTTTGCTACCGCTGCCGGCAAGCGGGACATATTGCAGCCAATTGCCCGGTTGTGGAGGAACCCATGCAGTGTGACTTTCTGACGGGCAGACGTCAGTCGCTGTGTGCGACAGTCGCATGCACTGCCATTCGAGGAACTGAGAAACATTTATGCAAAATGTGTGTTAATGGTAGAAATGTTGTGGTATTGCTGGATTCAGGTAGCCTTGTGACCCTGATAAAGGCTGAGTTAGTTAAAACAGAGGTCTCTGGGAATAGCAAGGTAGCTGTTATTTGTGTGCATGGGGACACCCGAGAGTATCCAGTAACTACAGTGTGTTTCGAGACCCCCAAAGGTACCCTCTCTCATCCAGTGGGCTTAGTATCTCAGTTACCGCATGACGCCATTGTGGGAAGGGATTTTCCGAAGTTCTGGGAACTGTGGGATGATCCTGAGCCCCTCACTGGTGCCCCTATGTACCAGGAATGTGATAGCCAGAACTCCCCTGAGAGTGGTGAGGACTCTCCGGAATTTCCCTTATCAGTATTGGCAGGGGAGACTCAAGAAACTGGAGAGGAGCCCACCTCCTCAGACGAAAACCTACCGTCTGTGGAGTTTTCTGATCTTGAGGTTCACAGGGAAAACTTTGCCACAGAACAGTTGAAAGACCCCGCCCTAATAAAGGCACGGGAAAACGTAGTGAAAATAGATGGCGAGTTAGTGAACCCAGATAATACCTGCACTTACCCATACTTCAGCGTAGAGAAGGACCTACTGTATCGAGTGGCAAAAAGGGCAGAAGAAACCGTTGAGCAGCTTGTGGTGCCCAAACCTTACAGGAAGTTGGTGTTGGAGTTGGCCCATGGGCACATTCTTGGAGGTCATCTGGGGACAGAGAAAACCTGAGAGAGGGTATTACAGAGATTCTATTGGCCGGGGGTGATGAAGGACGTAGAAAATTATTGTTCCTCCTGCCCTGTGTGTCAGAGGTTGGCCCCGATGCCACATTTCCGTAGCCCGCTGGTCCCTCTACCCATCATTGAGGTCCCGTTTGAGAGGATCGCCATGGATTTGGTAGGTCCTATAATCAAGTCCGCTAGGGGGCACCAGTATATATTAGTTATAGTGGACTATGCCACCCGTTATCCAGAAGCGATCCCTCTCCGAAATACCTCGGCCAAAACCATAGCCAAAGAGCTATCTCTTGTTTTTAGCCGGGTGGGTATTTGTAAAGAACTGCTTACGGACCAAGGTACACCCTTTATGTCCCGGGTTATGAAAGAGCTGTGTAAATTGTTCAAAGTGACGCAATTGCGTACGTCTGTGTATCACCCCCAAACCGATGGGCTGGTTAAAAGATTCAACAAAACCCTAAAACAAATGTTGAAGAAAGTGGTGGATAGAGATGGAAAGGATTGGGACTGTTTACTTCCTTATTTGATGTTTGCTATTAGGGAGGTGCCCCAATCCTCTACGGGATTCTCCCCCTTTGAGTTACTGTATGGGAGACACCCAAGAGGGCTGTTGGATATTGCCAAGGAAACTTGGGAAAGTGAGAGTTCTCCCCACAGGAGTGTGATTGAGCATGTCGCCCTGATGCAAGATCGAATTGCACAGGTAATGCCCATCGTGAAGGAACATTTGGCCCAAGCGCAGTTGGCACAGCAGAGAGTGTACAACCGTGGAGCCAAGACCCGTACCTTTTCCCCGGGGGATAGGATATTGGTACTTGTCCCTACGGTTGAAAGTAAATTCCTTGCCAAATGGCAAGGCCCCTACGAGATAATGGAAAAAGTGAGCGAAGTGAATTACAAGGTCAGACAACCAGGAAGGCGAAAGCCCGAACAGATCTATCACGTTAATCTGTTGAAAGCCTGGAGGGATAGAGAGTCCCTAGTCGCAGACACTTGGTCACCAGCTCAAACTGGTTGCGTGATTCCTGAGGTTGGAATAGCAGCCACCTTGTCACACCCCAACAACAGGAGGTTAAGGAGTTTGTGCTTCGCAACAAGGAGGTATTCTCTGAGCTGCCGGGACAAACATCTGGGGTAGAGCATGACATCATTACCCCGCCCGGTGAAAGGGTGAAGTTAAAACCCTATCGGATCCCAGAGGCTCGACGGGAGGCAATACGGGAGGAAGTACAGAAAATGCTGAACTTAGGGGTGATAGAGGAGTCCCAAAGTGATTGGTCTAGTCCCATCGTGTTGGTGCCTAAACCGGATGGGAGCTGGCGATTTTGTAACGATTTTCGTCAGTTGAACAAAGTTACAAAATTTGACACCTACCCCATGCCACGTATAGATGAGTTGATCGACCGGCTGGGAACAGCCCGATACATGACGACTCTTGACCTCACAAAAGGGTATTGGCAAATCCCCCTGGCCAAGTCGGCCAAAGAGAAAACCACATTTGTAACCCCAGACGGGGCGTTCCAATATAAAAGAATGCCGTTCGGGTTACAGAATGCGCCGGCCACATTCCAGCGGAAAATGGACCAGATGCTGAGGCCCCATCGGAAGTATGCTGCGGCTTACCTGGATGACGTAATTGTCCATAGCACAGATTGGGCCTCACATCTGCCAAAAGTGCAAGCAGTCCTGGACTCTGTTCGGGAAGCGGGGTTTACGGCTAACCCCAAGAAGTGTACCATTGGGCAGGAGGAGGCCAAATATCTTGGGTACACCATTGGGAGGGGAGTAATAAAACCCCAACTCAACAAAGTCGAGGCCATCCAGAGTTGGCCACGTCCCAACAGCAAGAAGCAGGTACGAGCCTTTCTGGGAATCGCTGGGTATTATCGGCGATTCATTCCCCACTTTGCTTCTAAGGCTGTGCCCCTAACCAACCTGACGAAGGGGAAAGGGTCGGTCATGATTAAATGGACCCCCGAGGCTGAGGCAGCATTCCAGTTCTTGAAACAAGCCTTATGTAGCCAGCCAGTGTTGTACTCACCCGACTTCTCTAAAGACTTTGTCGTACAAAGTGATGCGTCAGATGTGGGGTTAGGAGCAGTATTGTCCCAGGTCTGGAACGGGGAAGAGCACCCAGTCATTTACCTCAGCAGGAAGTTGAAGTCCCATGAGGTAAATTACGCCACCGTTGAAAAGGAGTGTTTAGCGGTGAAGTGGGCTCTAGTTTCCCTTCGGTACTACCTGCTAGGTAGGCACTTTGACATGGTTACGGATCACGCTCCGTTAAAGTGGATGGCTCAAAACAAGGAAACAAATAGAAGAGTGAATAGGTGGTTCCTGGCCCTCCAGGAATTCAACTTCACAGTAAAGCATCGCCCTGGCGTTCAAATGGGGAATGTGGATGCTTTGTCTCGAGTACATGAATGCCTGATTGCTGGTGTTCCAACCCCGAGGTTAAAACAAGAGGGGGGGGGTATGTGACAGCAGGAAGGTAAAGTCACCTGGTTGCATCCAGGGGGGTAGATATATTTCGCCCAGATTCAGGCTTTACGCCGACTTATACAACTAGGTGGAGAGTTGTATAAGGCTAGTGGGCTCATGGATGACTCATACCTCTAGGGAGAGGGCTGGACGTAGTACAGACAGGGAGTTGATGAGGCCAGCTGAAGCTTGTCAGCTCATTTAGGCCTCTATAAGAACTCCCAGCTTCATTAGATGTTAGCTCATGCCTGGAACCAGACCTGTGTGGACTGTCTAGGGAGAGTGAACCCCTGTGCGGTGAGACAAAGCCTGTGTGGCTATTTGTTTGGACTTTTACTAAACCAGGGACTTAGGGACTAGGACAGCTCTAGGCTGATCCCAGTTGTTAGTTAGGAAACCTGTATGTTTAGTCAGAGGTCAACTTGACCAGGATTTATTTTGTTTATGTTTCTTTTGCTTTGCTGTGTTTTGTCACTGTAAATAGAAAATAAACTGCACCTTTTTTGATTTTGAAAACCACAACCTCCGTTTGCTGGGCCTGTTTTGTGTGGGGAGCCCATCCCGGGGGTCACACACACCCGCTGCCGAGCTAACCCCCTCACAATATATATATATATATATATATATATATAGTATAAGAAGAGCGAGACAGGAAAAGCATGCAATTTCCTTACAAGGACAGCGTCTTGAAAGAAAAAAATTACAAATATAAGTCACACAGCTAATTTGAAGTATTTCAGTTTTGCCTATGCTAGGAGTCATTTATTGTTAATGAACTATGTGGCAGACAACTGCCTGTCTACAACCCCCTCGGGACCATGCTTCATAATCTTTGTTTCATGTACCAGTAGTGAAACTCAAGAGGCAAGCAGGGGATTTTAAGGTTACAACCAGGTGGCTTATTTCATGCATGCTCCTTCCCTCCCTTTGTTCTTGTCTTTGACTGTCAAGTGTGTGGTCTGAAAGGAAGCACAAACACAATGGGGCTGTGCTGATTATATATATACATATATATATATATATATATATATATATATATATATATATATATATACACACACACACACACACTATATTGCCAAAAGTATTGGGACACCTGTATTTACATGCACATTAAATGTAATGACACTCGTACACACGGCCGGTTTTCTCGGCACGAAAACTGCTGGGAGAGCTTTTTGCAGAGAAAACCGGTCGTGTGTATGGTTTCTCGTCGGTAAAACTGCCTGCCTTCCCGACGAGAAAACCGTGCGAGTGTACGAGGCTACATGCTTACCTGCCCCCAGGTAAGCCCGCGCATGCTCGATGAGACTTTGATGCATGCGCGGTAGCTTACAAGGGTAGTGTAGGGTGAAGCAAGATGGCGGCGACGGCATCGAATGTGACGAGCGCATGCTTGTCGTAGTCGATGACATCACTGCGTTCTTGCCATTTAAAAGAACGGCGGTTCTTTTGAATGGCCGTCTGTATGCACAGCTTTGCAAGAAAAGCTTGCCAGGAATCTCGTCAGGAAAACCAACGTTTTTTTCCTGACGGGATTCCCGGCTGTGTGTACAGGGCTTTAGTCCGTAGGGTTCAATATTGAGTTGGCCCACCCTTTGCAGCTATAACAGCTTCAGCTTTTCTGGGAAGGTGTCTATGGGAATGTTTGACCATTCTTCCAGAAGCATATGTAGCCATGCCCCAGTAGGGGTTGCTGAATGTAGTGGTTCACCTGTCACCCTGCCCAGCCATACAACCATCACTCAGAGACATAGAACAGTCCATAGCTTTGTTTTTGTTTTGTTTTATTGAGGGGATTGAACTTGGATGGGAATAGGAACTTATGAGATGCCCAGGAATATTCAGTGCTAACTTGCTTAGGACTTCTATATACAATCCAGTATAAACACTCCGGTCTTCTCTCCAGCACAAACACTTGCTGCACACCGTTTCTCCTCCAGTACTTCCCTTGCTGCAGACTGTTACTCCTCCAGACTAGCTAGTACCGCATGGTTAGGTCTGACCAGGGCTTTTTTTCAGCAGGAATGCGGTGGAACTCAGTTCCGGCACCTCCAGGTCTGAATGTATGTAATGGCAAGGGTTTCTGGGGTGTACTGGAGGGTCTATTAATGCTGGCTGCTGGAGGATTTATTGATGCTGGAGGGGATCTATTTTTACAGGGGGTGGGTCTATTGTTTCTGGGGAGGTTAGTTGTCGCTGGTAGGGGATCTTTTGTTGCTGGGGGGCTCTTATGCTACTGGGTGACATTCGTTGCTGGGAGACATCAACTGTTGAGGAAGGGGTCTATTGCTGCTAGCTGTTCAGAGTCTATCGTTGCTGTGGGAGCCCCATTGTTGCTGGCTACACGGGATCTATTTTACTTCCTATCATATACAAATTGATACTTGGTTCTGTATCCATTACCAAGAGGTGGGTAGAGGGTGGAACCAAGGATTGGTGCTCGGAGGTGGGTGGCGAGTGGAACCAAGAAATGGTGCTTGGAAGTGGGTAGGGAGTGGAACGAAGGAATGGTGCTCGGAGGTAGGTAGGGGGTGGAACCAACGAATGGTGCTCAGAGGTGGGTAGGGGTTGTAACTAAGGAATGGTGCTCGGAGGTGGGTAGGGGGTGGAACCAACAAATAGTGCTCAGAGGTGGGTAGGGGGTGGACCCAAGGAATGGTGCTCGGAGGTGGGTAGGGGGTGGGCACAACAGGTGACTCAGAAGTAGGGAGTTCCTGCACCTATTCTCCGAGAAAAAAAGCCCTGGGCCTGACACAACTTCAGCCAGGTCTCTGTGAACTGCCTTTTGTAGGCAGGGACCTCGGGCCCCTGTGGTGTAGAAATAGTTTAGGTGCTAACTGTCCTCTATTCAGCTACCAATCCCAGATAGCTCTCTTCAGGCCCTGCCAGCCAAAGACCTCTTTCCACTGTCCTTCCCATAGTCCTCTCTCTTCTGGTTCTGCACCCATCTCTCAAACTGCAATCTCCCAGTTCTCTCAGGCGTGCCTCCCCAGTCCTCTCAACCTGGCTCACTCATCGCCCCTGCTACCAGTTGTCCTTCCTTGAGACTCTTAAAAGTGTTCTCTCCCACTGTCCCCTACTTGCTCTCTCATGTGCCTCTCCTTCCAGGATCTCGGCACTCCTTCTGGATGCACCCGAGCCCCAGCCCAGGGTAACCCCCCCCCCCCCCCAGACTGGGGAGCTCCTCGTGGGCCTCGACAGCCATTAAAATGTTTAGATATTCTTACCCTTAGATTTTAAATGGTACATCCAACATACTGCAATTGACAGGTACTACACTCTATGATATAAATTACTCTGGATTCTTCCAGAAGCTCATTTGTGAGGTCAGGCACCGATGTTGGACAAGAAGGCCTGGCTCGCAGTCCTCGCTCTAATTCATCCCAAAGGTGTTCTATCAGGTTGAGGTCAGGTCTCTGTGCAGGCCAGTCACGTTCCTACACCCCAAACTCGCTCATCCATGACTGGAGGGAAAGGACTTACCTAATCCTTTGCTCTCCCACACTCCACCAGTAGACTGTTTGCCAGTGTCATCAAGTTCAATGTAGGGCTATCGGCCCTCTATTGTTCTTGATGATGTCAGGACCCTAGCTTGTCTGGGGCATGGAGAGGGAAGAAACTGCAGGCACCAGTCTATATGCGGGGAGGAGTGTAGGATCGAGTAAATCTTTTTTTTTTTTTTTCCTAGACCCCCTATACCGTCACAGCCCTTCTGCAAGAGATAATTTTTTAGTTTCCCAAAGTTGGGCTTTACAGAAGTTGTAAAGTCAGAAGGTGTTTTATCTTAAAGCAGAGTTCCACCCAAAAATTGAACTTCCGCTGTCCGGATCCCCCCCCCCTCCGGTGTCACATTTGGCACCTTTCAGGGGGAGGGGGGAGCAGATACCTGTCTAATACAAGTATTTGCTTCGACTTCGGGCAAAAGATCACCGCAGATTTCACAGTGATCTACGCCACATCCAGCCTCTCCTCCACCCCCTCCCCCGCTGTCTTTTGGGAGACACACAGGTCCCGGAAGACAGCAGGGACAACTCAGAACGCGTAGAGCGACTCGCGAATGCGCAGTAGGGAACCAGGCTTCACTTCCTGATTCCTGTACTGAAGATGCTGGCGCCTCCACCCGAAGCCGAGGGACAGGTAAGTGTCCGTATTTTAAAAGTCAGTAGTTGCAGTATTTGTAGCTGCTGACTTAAAAAAAATTAATTTCTGCGGAACTCCGCTTTAATTTATTCTATGCAGAAAGATAAAAAGCCTTCTGTGTGCAGCAGCCCCCCTAACACTTACCTGATGTCCCGCTCTGTCCAGCGATTTCCATGAGTGTCTCAACCATCCGAGATTCCCGATCCTGATTGGCTGAGACACAGCAGCGGCACCATTGGCTGCGACTGCTGTCAATCAAAGTCAGCTAGCCAATCAGGGAAGAAAGGGGGCAGGACCAGGTTGGGGCTCCGTGTCGGAATGAACACACAGAGCTGTGACTCGGCTCGGGTGCCCCCATAGCAAGCTGCTTGCTGTGGGGGCACTGAACAGGAGGAAGGGGCTGGGAACGCAGAAGAGGGACCCGAGAAGAGGAGGATCCGGGCTGCTCTGTGCAAATCCATTACACAGAGCAGGTAAGTATAACATGTTTGTTATTTATATAGGGAAAAAAACACACTTTACAATCACTTTAAGGATTGGTAAACTCCAATATATTACTGTAGCGGGGTCTCTCTTGAGGCCCCAGGACTACATTACCCAGAACCCCATTCAGCCCCAGGGCGGAAGTTCCGCCGAAAAGACTCATGGGAGGGCCTATTTAAGCGAGAGGCGAGGCGGAGCTCGCTCTCTTTGGACGCCGCGCTTCAAGCAACCAGTCATCCTGCGCGGATCGGCTGCGGGGTAAGGCCTGAAGCCTTAGGCCTTACCTGAAGTCTGAAGAGCCTTCCACCATTCTGCGGAGCCTGGGTGGATCCTGGATCGTCGGTGTAGGACTCCAGTTGGATCGGGGACCCGATCGGTTGCAGACGCCGTGTGAGACGGACACACGCGGTGGAAGACCCAGGCTGGGATCGCGCCTGGAACGGTGAGCGGGCACCTGCCCATATCCATAGACTGAGCTATATTCAGGCCTGTAGACTGCCTAGGCCCACTGCTCGCTCACTCGTGTTTCCTTAAGGGGTCCGGTAGTTGGGACAGAGCTGAAGCGCCTACCCCCCCCCCCCCCGTTTGCATACGGTTGTTGTAAGTTACCACCCTTTGGATTACAATTTGGTCATTTTCTCCAAGTGCACCAACGAAAGCTGGCCGGTGAAGAAAACCCTACTTCCTTGGGAGAGGGGGACTATCTCATACACTGTCAGGCCTGACATAGGTGGGGGAAAGTTACAAAGTTTGTGTTACTTTGCCATAGGGCGTGCACGCCATAATAGCGCCGCGTGGTGGATACTGCGCGGCGCCATATTATAGTGCTACTTCTGATACGCTGATTAATGCAGGGCTCTGCAGGCCCATGTATGTGTTACATGCCATATTTTATGCCACCATTTTACAGTAAAGTTATTACTTATTTATACTCTTGCTTCAGAGTGTTATCTACCTATTTAGAAACTGTTGAGTATTATACACCATAGAGTGATAAGAAGTTAACCCTAGACTAGCTGTGCCAGAGTGGGTCGAGTCAGATTGCCGGGGGTTGGCGGTGCTGTATACAGGGCCCGAGAAAACAAACCAGCGGCTCTCTTAACTGGGGGTAGCGCTACATTACATTTTTGTTTTTTGGGTTTTATACTGCTTTAAGTTGGCTGTGCAAAAGTTGAAAGCAATCATTCTAAATTCTCCTTTCATCATTTGAAAGCCGTCAGAGTTATAAAATACGATTGTCGATGGGTCACTGTAGGTGACAACACTTTACGCACTATATTTTGCCCCATTAAATAACATTTTGTATGTTCATTATTATTGCAACAGGAAATGTTACATCTCCAACTCAAGAAAAAGAATATAAACATAACATGTGTAAAGTCATAAACCTACAAGTGCAATAAATCAAAGAGCTTTGACATCTGTAGATTTAGATAGATAAGAGAAGCAGTATAACCCTGTTTGCACTCATGTAAGCAAACACAGAATATAATAAAGGCGAACAAGTCAACACAATGATGGCTCACACCCAGGATGTGCTTTTATCTTTAAATGACAGGACATTTAACTTTTAACCACCTAAGGACCGGAAGGATTTGCCCCCTTAATGACGAGGCAATTTTTTGCGATAAGGCAATTTAACTGACAATTGCGCGGCTTGTGCGATGCTGTACCCAAACAAAATTTATATCCTTTTTTTCCCACAAATAGAGCTTTCTTTTGGTGGTATTTGATCACCTCTGCGGTTTTTGATGTTTGCGCTTTAAACAAAAAAAGTATGCTTGTGCAATTCGTTTCGTAACAAATCGAAATTCGTCCGAATTAAGCAACTTTCGGACATTCGGAAGCATTCGAATTTCCGAACAAAGCAATTACGAATAAAACCGAATCCGAAATAAATTATATCGCAAATAGCGAATGCCCGAATGTCTTCGGCATAATTCGTTATGAAAAAAGTTACGAATGTACGAATCCATTCGAAGCACAATAACACTCTGCTCTGCTCTCTGCTTCTCCCTCACTGTGCTGAACTCCCTCTCAAAATGGTGTACAGGGGCGGAGGCTATAGCCGCATGTAAAAAACGAAAGTAAAATACGAGATTTCGAATCGTTACAATTAACCGCTATGTATTTAGAAAAGTACAAATCCATTCGAAGCACATTAGGCATAATAGGCAGCGTCGTTGTGAGAGAGACACGGAAAATTACGAATCAACGAACCCAAAAAAAGTTACGAAAGTAGGAGTCCAGAATCAACGAAAAACAATGTACTCTACCGAAAGTACGAATTATAAATCAACTAAAAATTAATATGAATCATTCCGATTCAACGAAAAATGTCGCTTGCGAAAATACGAATTAGTCGGAACATGAAAAATCCCGTCTAGCAAAATTACGAACGATTACGAATCAACAGGACTGAAAAGAAACGAACCAAAACTAAACAAATTTTTCCGTTGTGCACAAGTCTAAAAAAAGACCAACAATATTGTTTACTTTTTGCTAAAAAATTTCTTCATCAGTTTAGGCCAATATATATTCTTCTACATATTTTCGGTAAAAAAAAATCGTAATAAGCGTATATTGGTTGATTTGCGCAAAAGTTAAAGCAAAAGTTAAAGCGTCTACAAAATAGGGGATAGATTTATGGCCTTTTTATTATTATTATTTTTTTACTTGTAATGGCGGCGATCTGCGATTTTTAGCAAGACTGCGACATTGCGGCGGACAGATCGGACACTTTTTTGGGACTATTGACATTTATACAGTGATCAGAGCTAAAAATAGCCACTGATTACTGTATAAATGACACTGGCAGGGAATGGGGCTAACACTAGGGGGCGATCAAGGTGTTAAAGCGGAGTTCCACCCAAATTTGGAACTTCCACTTAATCCACTCCTAGCCCCCTTACATGCCACATTTGGCATGTCATTTTTTTGGGGGGGGGGAGTGGGGGCTTCAGTAGGAGTGGGACTTTCTGTCCCACTTCCTCCTTCCGCCCTGGGGCCGCCTAGGCGATTTATCATATCGCCTTTTGGCGGCCCCTCCCTGTAGGCGATCACCTGGGACGTGACATGTCCCAGGTGATCGCCTGTCCACTCAGAGAGGACTGCGCTGTTCGCGCATGCGCAGTGAGTGAAAGCTGTCACGTCCGGGTGCCCACACTATGAATGGAGGCGCCGGCGGAGAAGGGGGGAGAGGAGCGGAGCTCTGGGCGTCGCGCCGCTGGACAGTGGAACAGGTAAGTGTATGTTTATTAAAAGCCAGCAGCTACACTTTTTGTAGCTGCTGACTTTTAATAAACATAAAAAAAAGGCTGGAACTCCCCTTTAAGTGTTCCCTAGGGAGGTGTTTCTAACTATATGGGGGATGGGCTGCCTGGGAGTAGAGAGAGATCTCTGTTCCTGATCACTAGGAACAGTAGATCTCTCTCTACTCCCCTGTCAGAACAGGGATCTGTCTGTTTTACATTGACAGATCCCCACTCTAGCTCTCTGTGGAGCGATTCGCGGGTAGCCGGCATACATCGCGGCCACGCGCATTGGCTCTGGGGACGCGGCGCGGGTGCGTGCGCATGCCTACTTAAGCATTTTAAAGAGCTGATGTACAATGACGACGATTCGCGCACCCGTGCCAACCTGCCACAGTACATTTGTGGCGGGTGGTGGGCAAGTAGTTAAACACACATATTTCTTACTACATGTGAGTACAATACTGTGCAAAAGTTTTAGGCAGGTGTATAGAAATGCTGTAAATAAAGAATGCTTTCAGAAATAGAAGTGTTAATATTTTATGCTTATCTATTAACAAAATGGAAAGTAAATGAACAGAAGAAAAATCCAAATCAAATCAATATTTGGGGTCATCGCCCTTTGCCTTCATAATCGCGTCAATTCTTCTAGGTAAACTTGTACATGGTTTTTGAAGGAACTCGGAAGGTAGGTTGTTCCAAACATCTTGGAGAACTAACCTCAGATCTTCTGTGAATGTCGGTTGCCTCAAATCCTTCTGTCTCTTCATGTCATCCCAGACAGACTTCATGATGTTAGGATCAGGGCTCCTTGTTCTTCTTTACACTGAAGATATTTCTTAATGACATGTATGTTGACATGACATTGGCTGTATGTTTGGGGTCGTTGTCCTGCTGCAGAATAAATCTGGGGGCCAATCACACACCTCCCTGATGGTATGGCATGATAGATAAGTATCTGCCTGTATTTCTCAGCATTGAGGACACCACTGATCATGACCAAATCTCCAACTCAATTTGCAGAAATGCAGCCCCAAACTTGCAAGGAACCTCCACCATGCTTCACAGTTGCCTGCAGACACTCATTATTGTACCGCTCTCCAGCCGTTCCCCCAACAAACTGCCTCCTGCTACAGCCAAATATTTCACATTTTAACTCATCAGTTGATCTGATCCAACTTACAGGACTTGAAGGATCTGCTGTTGACAGCTTGGTGCCAGATACCACATACCTTCAGGGGACTAGTGGAGTCCATGCCTTTACGGCCTCTAAGTGCCATACCCAATATAATGCAAAAGAGGGCATAACTTTTTTATTAACTTACATAGGTCACAACTCTTTCTTTAACTCTTCCTCTTTAGTAACTCCTCTTATTTTTCATTGCAGGTAAATATTGGATTCCAAGCAGAAGCAATGTGTCTTCATTGAGATCTTGATGAAGGAGGTGTGCAGGCTGTCCGACATCCACAGAAGGCTACAGAATGTTTATAGAGATGATACCATTGACAAGAGTCACCAATGAGAAGACATTACTCATGTCAATGGTGTCATTTCTGTAAACATTCTGTAGCCTTCTGTGGATGCCGGACAGCCTGCACCCCTCCTTCATCAAGAACTTAATGATGGAAAATTGCTTCTGCTTGGAATCCATTATTTCCATGCAATTAAAATGAAGAAAAGTTACTCTACCAACATATGAAGTCTGAACGACCTATGTAAGTTAAGGGGATACTAAAGGTTCCTTTTTTATTTTTTTTAAATAACAAACATGTCATACTTACCTCCACTGTGCAGCTCATTTTGCACAGAGTGGCCCCGAACATCCTCTTCTGCGGTCCCTCGGCGGCTCTCGTGGCTCCTCGCCACATTAGATAACCCCCTTGGAGAAGAGCTCTGCCGAGGGGGTTACCTTGCGGGCGCGCTCCCCAGTCATACACTCAACATCCAGATGCCGAGTGTATGACTCGGCCCCGCCCCCGGGCCCCCGCGTCATTGGATTTGATTGACAGCAGCGGCAGCCAATGGCTGCTCTGCTATCAATCTATCCAATCAACGCCAGGACTCCGTGGAGAAGAGGACGCCGGGGATGCGCCAAGCAGGTGAACTGGCTCAGGTAAGTAAAACGGGGGGGCTGGGGGGCCGGTGATTGCCAGGTGTTTTTTCACCTTAATGCATAGAATGCATTAAGGTGAAAAAACACGAACCTTTACAACCCCTTTAAGTTATTAACCACGTTTGCACTACTTTCAGTACAGTCTTCATATATGTATATATACATACAGAAAGATTATCTGTTATGCCGTGTACACACGATCGGAATTTCCGACAGAAAAAGTCCAATGTGAGCTTTTGGTCGGAAATTCTGACCGTGTGTAGGCTCCATCGGACTTTTGCTGTTGGAATTTCCGCCAACAAAAGATTGAGAGCAGGTTCTCTATTTTTCCGATGGAAAAAATTCCGATCGTCTGTATGCAAAGCGCAAACAAACACGCATGCTAAGAATCAAGCAGAAGAGCCGAACTGCCTATTGAACTTCATTGATCTCGGCTCGTCTTACGTCTTGTACGTCACCGTGTTCTTGACCTTAGGAATTTCTGACAAGATTTGTGTGACCGTGTGTATGCAACACAAGTTAGAGACGAAATTCCGTCGGAAAAAAATCCACGGTTTCCTTGTCGGAATTTCCGATCGTGTGTAGGCGGCATTACTATTTCAAAAGTGTTTTTTATGGGACTCTGTTAGTTAACAAGTAAACATGGTATCTTATTTCCTGGCTAGGCATTAACTCTTTCAGTGATATGGAAAATAGGACAGGCTTTATCTAGTAGGAACAGGTGCATCTAATTATCACCAAAATGACTCCTCCTAGTAACATGCAATGTATATTTACCAGTACAACTATCATGTTTTGATACTGTTATCTTCTACAGCAGAGATCCTTAACTTTTAATAGCTTGTGAGAGGTATCCAGCATCTGCTAGTAAACTGCACTAGAGTCTCACTGGCGTCAAAGGAAGTACTTGGATCTTGTTTCTGATGCCACTGGTCTGGGACCACTCTTTCTAAGACATACAGTCTATTAAGGGAATGCAGGCGATTCTGACCTCATAAATGTTACAATCAATGAAAATCCATTTCTGTTATAACTGGTAGAAATCACTCGGTTGCCATCCAAAAAATAAACCTGAATAAATGAGTGAACAGTAATAGAACAGTAATAGAAGTGACGTGAAAAAATTATTCCAGGCGGCTGCACTTCCAAAAATCCTTTTATTGCATATGACAGGTTTCGTGCAAAGATCAGTGCTTAGTCATTACCAGCTGACTAAGCGCTGATCTTTGCGCGAAACGCGTCTACCTTTTTGTCCCCTGCGCCATCTGTCAACCACCTGTCATATGCAATAAAAGGATTTTTGGAAGTGCAGCCGTCCGGAATTATTTCTTCACGTCACACAGCATGCGAGCTGGGCTAGCACCTGACTAGTGTGTGTGGGGATTAACCAGAGACTCACTCACCTTCTTTTGGTGGTATTTAATCACCATTGGGTTTTTTATTTTTTGCTAAACAAACTAAAAAAGACCCCAAGTTTTGAAAAAAAAAAAAGGTTTTTAGTTTCTCTTATAAAATTCGGCAAATAAGTAATTTTTCTTCTTCCCTGATGTGTGCTAAGGCGGCTCCCATTTAAATCTACAGTAGAACCTCGGATTACGAGCATAATCCATTCCAGGAGAATGCTCTTAATTCAAAGTACTTGCATATCAAAGCGAGTTTCATCATTGAAGTCAATGGAAACGAAAATAATTTGTTCCGCATTGACTTCAATGGGATGCAATACCGCGTGCTGCCAGAGGCGGGGGGCACCAGAGAGCCTCGGAAACGGCTGAAAAGGCCCGAGGACACTTCAGCTGACCTCGGAAAGACTTCCTTTCCGAGATTTGCCAAGGTCAGCCGTGCTGTCCTCGGGCCATTTCCGAACGTCGCAGATCAGGCGACGTTCGGCTCTACTCGGCTCCTGTGCCCCCCCACCTCAGGCCAAAAGCGGTACTGCACACCGCTTTGGCCTGAATCGTGCTCGTTTTGCGAGACAACACTCGCAAACCGAGTCACGATTTTTTAAAATACAGTGCTCGTATTGCAAAACGCTCGTTAACCGCGTTACTCACAATCCAAGGTTACACTGTATTTAAATCCTCTACTTAAAGTGTCACTAAAAATACATCATTACATTTTTATTTTTATTATATTTTTTATTTTATTGATATTTTTTTTTTTTTTTTTTTAAATATTTTTTATTGTATTTTTTTTTTTTATATTTTATATACTGTGAGGGGGTTAGCTCAGCAGCGGGTGTGTGTGACCCCCTGGATGGGTTCACCACACAAAACAGGCACAGCAGACAGGGTTTGTAGTTGCAAAAATGAAAGGTGCGGTTTATTCAAACTATTTACAAGGGAAGAACAACAAAACAAACAGAAACATGAAAAGAAATCCTGGTCAACTTGACCGCTTACTACACGTTGGTGTCCCTGACTAACAACTGGGTACAGCCTTGTGCTGTCCCAGTCCCTAGCTCCCTGCTTTTTTAAGTTCTTACAGTAACCACACAGGCTTTGGCTCACCGCACAGAGATCACACCCCCCAGACTATTCACACAGATCTGGTTCCAGGTTTGAGCATCTCCCTTAGCATGCTGGGAGTTCTTGTAGAGGCCTTAATGAGCCCACTTACTTCAGCTGGGCTCATTAACTCTTCCCCTGCAAGACTCCCAGCACTCCCCCTAGTGGTATAAATCGGCATAAAGCCTGAATCTAGGACATATATATCTCCCATCCTGGATGCAACCCGGCGACTTTACCTGCCTGCTGTCACAATATATATATATATATATATATATATATATATATATATATATATATTGTGAGGGGGTTAGCTCGGCAGCGGGTGTGTGTGACCCCCGGGATGGGCTCCCCACACAAAACAGGCCCAGCAAACGGAGGTTGTGGTTTTCAAAATCAAAAAGGTGCGGTTTATTTTCTATTTACAGTGACAAAACACAGCAAAGCAAAAGAAACATAACCAAAATAAATCCTGGTCAAGTTGACCTCTGACTAAACATACAGGTTTCCTAACTAACAACTGGGATCAGCCTAGTGCTGTCCTAGTCCCTAAGTCCCTGGTTTTAAATGTCCAAGCAAATAGCCACACAGGCTTTGTCTCACCGCACAGGGGTTCACTCTCCCTAGACAGTCCACACAGGTCTGGTTCCAGGCATGAGCTAACATCTAATGAAGCTGGGAGTTCTTATAGAGGCCTAAATGAGCTGACAAGCTTCAGCTGGTCTCATCAACTCCCTGTCTGCACGACGCCCAGCCCTCTCCCTAGAGGTATGAGTCATCCATGAGCCCACTAGCCTTATACAACTCTCCACCTAGTTGTATAAGTCGGCGTAAAGCCTGAATCTGGGCGAAATATATCTACCCCCCTGGATGCAACCAGGTGACTTTACCTTCCTGCTGTCACATACCCCCCCCTCTTGTTTTAACCTCGGGGTTGGAACACCAGCAATCAGGCATTCATGTACTCGAGACAAAGCATCCACATTCCCCATTTGAACGCCAGGGCAATGCTTTACTGTGAAGTTGAATTCCTGGAGGGCCAGGAACCACCTATTCACTCTTCTATTTGTTTCCTTGTTTTGAGCCATCCACTTTAACGGAGCGTGATCCGTAACCATGTCAAAGTGCCTACCTAGCAGGTAGTACCGAAGGGAATCTAGAGCCCACTTCACCGCTAAACACTCCTTTTCAACGGTGGCGTAATTTACCTCATGGGACTTCAACTTCCTGCTGAGGTAAATGACTGGGTGCTCTTCCCCGTTCCAGACCTGGGACAATACTGCTCCTAACCCCACATCTGACGCATCACTTTGTACGACAAAGTCTTTAGAGAAGTCGGGTGAGTACAACACTGGCTGGCTACATAAGGCTTGTTTCAAGAATTGGAATGCTGCCTCAGCCTCGGGGGTCCATTTAATCATGACCGACCCTTTCCCCTTCGTCAGGTTGGTTAGGGGCACAGCCTTAGAGGCAAAGTGGGGAATGAAGCGCCGATAATACCCAGCGATTCCCAGAAAGGCTCGTACCTGCTTCTTGCTGTTGGGACGTGGCCAACTCTGGATGGCCTCGACTTTGTTGAGTTGGGGTTTTATTACTCCCCTCCCAATGGTGTACCCAAGATATTTGGCCTCCTCCTGCCCAATGGTACACTTCTTGGGGTTAGCCGTAAACCCCGCTTCCCGAACAGAGTCCAGGACTGCTTGCACTTTTGGCAGATGTGAGGCCCAATCTGTGCTATGGACAATTACGTCATCCAGGTAAGCCGCAGCATACTTCCGATGGGGCCTCAGCATCTGGTCCATTTTCCGCTGGAATGTGGCCGGCGCATTCTGTAACCCGAACGGCATTCTTTTATATTGGAACGCCCCGTCTGGGGTTACAAATGCGGTTTTCTCTTTGGCCGACTTGGCCAGGGGGATTTGCCAATACCCTTTTGTGAGGTCAAGAGTCGTCATGTATCGGGCTGTTCCCAGCCGGTCGATCAACTCATCTATACGTGGCATGGGGTAGGTGTCAAATTTTGTAACTTTGTTCAACTGACGAAAATCGTTACAAAATCGCCAGCTCCCATCCGGTTTAGGCACCAACACGATGGGACTAGACCAATCACTTTGGGACTCCTCTATCACCCCTAAGTTCAGCATTTTCTGTACTTCCTCCCGTATTGCCTCCCGTCGAGCCTCTGGGATCCGATAGGGTTTTAACTTCACCCTTTCACCGGGCGGGGTAATGATGTCATGCTCTACCCCAGATGTTTGTCCCGGCAGCTCAGAGAATACCTCCTTGTTGCGAAGCACAAACTCCTTAACCTCCTGTTGTTGGGGTTGTGACAAGGTGGCTGCTATTCCAACCTCAGGAATCACGCAACCAGTTTGAGCTGGTGACCAAGTGTCTGCGACTAGGGACTCTCTATCCCTCCAGGCTTTCAACAGATTAACGTGATAGATCTGTTCGGGCTTTCGCCTTCCTGGTTGTCTGACCTTGTAATTCACTTTGCTCACTTTTTCCATTATCTCGTAGGGGCCTTGCCATTTGGCAAGGAATTTACTTTCAACCGTAGGGACAAGTACCAATATCCTATCCCCCGGGGAAAAGGTACGGGTCTTGGCTCCACGGTTGTACACTCTCTGCTGTGCCAACTGCGCTTGGGCCAAATGTTCCTTCACGATGGGCATTACCTGTGCAATTCGATCTTGCATCAGGGCGACATGCTCAATCACACTCCTGTGGGGAGAACTCTCACTTTCCCAAGTTTCCTTGGCAATATCCAACAGCCCTCTTGGGTGTCTCCCATACAGTAACTCAAAGGGGGAGAATCCCGTAGAGGATTGGGGCACCTCCCTAATAGCAAACATCAAATAAGGAAGTAAACAGTCCCAATCCTTTCCATCTCTATCCACCACTTTCTTCAACATTTGTTTTAGGGTTTTGTTGAATCTTTCAACCAGCCCATCGGTTTGGGGGTGATACACAGACGTACGCAATTGCGTCACTTTGAACAATTTACACAGCTCTTTCATAACCCGGGACATAAAGGGTGTACCTTGGTCCGTAAGCAGTTCTTTACAAATACCCACCCGGCTAAAAACAAGAGATAGCTCTTTGGCTATGGTTTTGGCCGAGGTATTTCGGAGAGGGATCGCTTCTGGATAACGGGTGGCATAGTCCATTATAACTAATATGTACTGGTGCCCCCTAGCGGACTTGATTATAGGACCTACCAAATCCATGGCGATCCTCTCAAACGGGACCTCAATGATGGGTAGAGGGACCAGCGGGCTACGGAAATGTGGCATCGGGGCCAACCTCTGACACACAGGGCAGGAGGAACAATAATTTTCTACGTCCTTCATCACCCCCGGCCAATAGAATCTCTGTAATACCCTCTCTCGGGTTTTCTCTGTCCCCAGATGACCTCCAAGAATGTGCCCATGGGCCAACTCCAACACCAACTTCCTGTAAGGTTTGGGCACCACAAGCTGCTCAACGGTTTCTTCTGCCCTTTTTGCCACCCGATACAGTAGGTCCTTCTCTACGCTGAAGTATGGGTAAGTGCAGGTATTATCTGGGTTCACTAACTCGCCATCTATTTTCACTACGTTTTCCCGTGCCTTTATTAGGGCGGGGTCTTTCAACTGTTCTGTGGCAAAGTTTTCCCTGTGAACCTCAAGATCAGAAAACTCCACAGACGGTAGGTTTTCGTCTGAGGAGGTGGGCTCCTCTCCAGTTTCTTGAGTCTCCCCTGCCAATACTGATAAGGGAAATTCCGGAGAGTCCTCACCACTCTCAGGGGAGTTCTGGCTATCACATTCCTGGTACATAGGGGCACCAGTGAGGGGCTCAGGATCATCCCACAGTTCCCAGAACTTCGGAAAATCCCTTCCCACAATGGCGTCATGCGGTAACTGAGATACTAAGCCCACTGGATGAGAGAGGGTACCTTTGGGGGTCTCGAAACACACTGTAGTCACTGGATACTCTCGGGTGTCCCCATGCACACAAATAACAGCTACCTTGCTATTCCCAGAGACCTCTGTTTTAACTAACTCAGCCTTTATCAGGGTCACAAGGCTACCTGAATCCAGCAATACCACAACATTTCTACCATTAACACACATTTTGCATAAATGTTTCTCAGTTCCTCGAATGGCAGTGCATGCGACTGTCGCACACAGCGACTGACGTCTGCCCGTCAGAAAGTCACACTGCATGGGTTCCTCCACAACCGGGCAATTGGCTGCAATATGTCCCGCTTGCCGGCAGCGGTAGCAAACGATCCTTCTTGCCGCCTCTTGAGCCGCTGATTTCCCAGGCTGTTCTCGCCAAACTTGGGGTAGAGCTCCCACCCTCTCACTCTCTCCACCCTCACCCCTTGGAATCCTCTTATCCGCCCCTGGGGATGGTCTGGTCTTAGGGTGGAAAGTCCGAGTGTCTCTGGAAGAGGCCGTCAGGTTCTCTGTAGCCAAGTATTTCTCCACACGATCCACAAGACCATCGGCCGTCTCTGGGTCTCCATGGCTTACCCACTTTTGGATGGCAGTAGGAAGAGCTCTCAAAAACCGATCCATTACAACACGTTCCACAATCTTTGGTGCGGACAAAGTCTCTGGCTGTAGCCACTTTCTGCTCAGGTGAATGAGATCATACATTTGAGACCTGGGGGGTTTTCCAAGCTGGAAAGTCCAGTTATGCACACGCTGAGCCCGGACAGCCTGGGTGACACCCAGCCTTGCCAATATTTCAGCTTTTAGCATCACATAGTCTTTTGCTTGGTTAGGCTCTAGGTCATAGTAAGCTTTCTGCGATTCACCAGTTAACAGAGGAGCCACCAGTCCAGCCCACTGCTCCTCAGGCCACTTTTCTCTTTCAGCGGTCCTTTCAAATGTGGTCAAAAATACCTCTGGATCATCCTCTCCAGTCATTTTTGTCAATAAACGACTCACCCCAAAGGACGCGGTATTAGTGGGACGGCTTTCCTCACTGGTCTGCGGACGTTGCTGCATTACTGCTTCCATCTGTTGTTGTAGTCTCTGCTCTTGCTTCTGCAACAGGTCTATGAAGCGGGCCTCAGATTGCTGCTGGGCTCATTGCTGAGCCTCCAGACTCTGTTGCAAAGTTGCGTTTGTCTGCTGCTGGGCTGCAAGGCTCTGTTGATGAGCTTGCTGCTGGGCTGCGAAGTTCTGTTGTTGAGCTGCAAGGCTCTGTTGATGAGCTGCAAGGCTCTTTTGCAAACCTGCATTTGTCTGCTGTTGATTGGCATTTGCTAGAGCCAGCTGCTTCAGTATCTCCTCCATGCTGGCTTAAAAAAAAACTGCCACTGGTTCTCCACCAACTGTGAGGGGGTTAGCTCGGCAGCGGGTGTGTGTGACCCCCGGGATGGGCTCCCCACACAAAACAGGCCCAGCAAACGGAGGTTGTGGTTTTCAAAATCAAAAAGGTGCGGTTTATTTTCTATTTACAGTGACAAAACACAGCAAAGCAAAAGAAACATAACCAAAATAAATCCTGGTCAAGTTGACCTCTGACTAAACATACAGGTTTCCTAACTAACAACTGGGATCAGCCTAGTGCTGTCCTAGTCCCTAAGTCCCTGGTTTTAAATGTCCAAGCAAATAGCCACACAGGCTTTGTCTCACCGCACAGGGGTTCACTCTCCCTAGACAGTCCACACAGGTCTGGTTCCAGGCATGAGCTAACATCTAATGAAGCTGGGAGTTCTTATAGAGGCCTAAATGAGCTGACAAGCTTCAGCTGGTCTCATCAACTCCCTGTCTGCACGACGCCCAGCCCTCTCCCTAGAGGTATGAGTCATCCATGAGCCCACTAGCCTTATACAACTCTCCACCTAGTTGTATAAGTCGGCGTAAAGCCTGAATCTGGGCGAAATATATCTACCCCCCTGGATGCAACCAGGTGACTTTACCTTCCTGCTGTCACAATATATATATATATATATATATATATATTTTCTACATATGTAGCGCCCCTTTACTTTTTAGGGGTGCTATGTACTTAAATTTAGGGGTTGGTCTGAACTAGTAGCCAGGCTCAGACCACTGATTGTTAGTACTCGCTTCTGTCTATGTGATGCAGCCTGATGTACAGTTCCCTGTGGCCTGTAGGTGGCACTGCCATATCAGGTCAGGGTTGAACCGTGGGTGGCATTACTATGCCTTAGGGTGTCCTCTCTCGGCAGTGGTGCGGTAGGCGTGGTTAGCCTGCTGTGCATGCTGGGAGAGAATACATAAGGGGCAGACGCCATTTTTGGGAGGGAGAGACTGGAGCACTGGAGAGTGAGCAGTTCGCGCCCCCAGGCCCTCCAGGCCAGGGGTGCGTGCGTGTATCAGTCTCAGGCAGCTTTAGCCTGGGGCTGCAACTTCACTAGTAGGCCCAGCACCTTTAGCTGGGGCCTATCTCCAAAAGAGGAATCCCAGGGTGCCCGGGAGAGGGTGGACCCGCTCTAAGAAGAGGAGACCGGGGGAGGACCTTTCTGATGGACCGGTGAGAGTTCACGGTGAAAGAGAGGCCTGGTTACCTTCTAGAGCAGGGGTCTTTTATACTGCGGCCCTGGGGCCAGATGCGGCCCTTTGCGTGCCTTAATGCGGCCCTTGGGGCACTATTCCATCCAACTCCAATTGGGTATAATTCTTGTTGCTGACAAAATTGAGGCACTATTCCTCCAACTGACACCATCAATTCTTTCCATTGACACCAACGATGGGGCACTAGTCCTCCCACTGACACCAAAGATATGGTATTATTTACTCCCACTGGACATTTTTTACTCCCAATGGCCCTAGTCTGGCCCCCCTAAAGTCTGAAGGACCGTTAACTGGCCCTTTGTTTAGAAAGTTTGGAGACCCCTGTTCTAGAGGGATTCAAAGATCCGTCACAGGCCTTGCAACGTGCTATCGCTGGCACCTGTTCTTGTGTTGCAAATGCTGAGAAGTTTGGGACTTAAAGATTCTGTGGCAGAGGATCTCCCGAATGTATCTCTAGGAAACCTAAAGTAAACGTTCGAGCATCACTCCGGCTGCTAGGATCCACTCTTACAAGGGACTATCCGGGTGAGCTAAGCCTACTCGGGATCGAGTAGCGACTATCGTACCAGTTTGTGCCTGGACCTATCTCCCAAACCTTACTGTCCTTTTCTTACTGTTCCTGTCTGCTGAACTTGAACTTTGCTTATAAAATAAATTCAGCGTTGGAGTTAAAGTGGTGTGGACATTGGCCTTCCTGGGGAGAAATAGAGACTTGTCCCTACACTCTAGGAGACGAGAACCAGTTGAATGGGATAACACCGTTCAACCCCTTAAAACAGGAGGGTACGGGCATATAGCGCGGTGTGCCTTGAGCTGCAAGTGAGCCAAAGGCAGGAAAATGGTCCCTGTGCTACATATATATATTTTTTTTACGGTTGAACTGGATGGATTTGTGTCTTTTTTCAACCTGACTAACTGTGTAACTATGTAACTATGTAAAAAGTATCAATAAATGTTGTATTCCATGCTGTTCATACTCACTCAGTCACTATGAGATTTGTTTACTGTATTCTGCAAAAAAACTGTCTGATCCTGCTGCTCTCTATCCCCCCCTTTTGTCTAAGTCCCCAATTTAGCTAGGGATTTTGCAGCTGTGTTGGCAACTCTGCACATGCTCAGTTTTCCGTGTATTTTCTACCTTGAGCATTTCCTCCCTATCACATTTGAGCAGCCCATGTGACAATAGAGTTACACATGTGGGTGTATACACAGTGGTAAATGACAGCCCACTTCCTTCCTCCTCATCCAAGCCCACTAACCATCTAAACACAATGGAGGGTGGGATATTACATTTTGATTTTTGAAGAGAAGAGGAAAAGAACTCCCAGTGGCTTATGCACAGCTTCAATGATGTATTAACTCATAATAAAAGTATTAAATGATTTTATTGTACATGGGTATCAAATTTACAAATTCATTGGAAAAGTACAAGTAAAAAAGAGGGATTGGGGAATGGATCCAATTACATAGAAAGGAACAACAATAAGAGCTCTGGTGTACAAATTATAATGGTATTTACAGTCATGTGTCACAATAACCATATACAGGTCACCACTGTGGGTTGGCATGTATATGAATCACCGACACGTTTCGATCTTTAATAATGTGATGATCTTCCTCAGGGGGTATCATGTGGACATTTTGCGTGAAATACCATATGTGCTAAACCAGAGTATAGTCTAAAAACATGGTGGCTAATTTCTCCATGAGGACCAACCAGCCAGAGGAAGCAAAGAACCTAGGGTCTGCCTTTCTATAGGCTATTTTCAAAAGTGTTAGATATATATCATTTCCCTGCTACTTAGTTGCAGTCTCCTTCTAACAGTACATATCATCAAGGATCTGGTCTGTAAGAAAATTCAGTCCAAATGTCTATCTTTTTATTAGGGATCATTGAAAGATGTCCTGTATAGCTGCATGGGTCCTGTCTGTGTTGCAGTCTGCCTGTCCAAATGGAAAGGTGGGTACCCAACTTTTTGGCTAATTACATTTTGATTAACCACTTGCCGACCAGTGGCCGTCATTATACTGCGGCAGGTTGGCTCGTTCTCGCAAATTGCCGTAGCTGTACGTCAGCCCTTTAAACAGCTATAGCAGACGCGCGCGCCCGCTGCACGGCGGGGGACCCGATGCGCGTGGCAGACGGCAGCGATGTCCGCCCGGGCACGCGCGAACGCGGGCACGAGAGCCAGAAAGAGGATGTGTGTGTGTGTAAACACACACATCCCCATTCTGACAGGAAAGGAGAGACAGATCGTCTGTTCCTAGTAATAAGGAACAGCAATATGTCTCCTCTAGTCAGTCCCATCCCCATACAGATAGAAACACACATGAGGGAACACATTTAACCCATTGATCGCCCCCTAGTGTTAACCACTTCCCTGCCAGTGACATTTACACAGTAATCAGTGCATTTTTATAGCACTGTTTGCTGTATAAATGTCACTGGTCCCAAAAATGTGTCAAAAGTATCCGATCTGTCCGCCACAATGTCGCAGTCCCACTAAAAATCGCAGATCGCCGCCATTACTAGTAAAAAATAAAAATGCCATGAATCTATTCCCTATTTTGCAAACACTATAACTTTTGCGCAAACCAATCAATATACGCTTATTGCGTTTTTTTTTAACCAAAAATATGTAGAAGAATATATATCGGCCTAAACTGATGAAGAAATGTCTTTTTTTTAATATTTTTATTATGGCAAAAAGTATAAAATGATGGGGTTTTTTCCCCAAATTGTCGCTCTTTTTTTGTTTATAGCGCAAAAAATAAAAACCGCAGAGGTGATCAAATACCACGAAATAAAGCTCTATTTGTGGGAAAAAAAGGACGTCAATTTTGTTTGGGTACAGCGTCGCACGACCGTGCAATTGGCAGTTAAAGCGACGCAGTGCTGTATCACAAAAAATGGCTTGGTCATTAAGGGGGAAAATCTTCCGGGGCTAAAGTGGTTAATGAAGGCTTCACCTCCCTGTCATTCTAAGATACAGGCTTGAGGGGTGTGACACAGTCTGTGACTGGCAGAAATCCGCCCACACCATGTTACTGCCAAAAAATAAAAAGGATGTAATTTTAAATATATATTTGTATGGCAATTTAAAACAGTTTATTGATATTAATTATTCTAAATAATTACAGTGCCATCATCCACATACAGAAAGAGAAGCAATAATGTAAATTAAACACTGCGTGTTTAGTATCACTTTAAATGCTAATTAACTTGTTTAACTAGTAGGGACAAAAGAGGAGAAGAGAGGTTGCGGACATTTCCTGAAACTGTCCTCCAACACACTCAACCCAATCAAGGAAAAGCTAATGGACTATCTTGGTACTGATAAACACACAGTCAGTTAGATAAAATTCTAATTTATTACAAAATAAAATACATACAAGAAAAGCAATGATGCCCCGTACACACAATCGGTTTTCCCGTCGGAAAAAGTCTGATGAGAGCTTTTGGTCGGGAATCCCGACCATGTGTATGCTCCATCGGACTTTTTCCAATGGAAAAACTGCCAGAAAAAGATAGAGAGCAGGTTCTATATTTTACCGTCGGGAAAAAATACGATCGGAATTTCCTATCGCGTGTACAAATCCCGACACGCTGAATTCCGACGCATGCTCGGAAACAAATCGATGCATGCTCGGAAGTATAGAACTTCATTTTCTCGGCTCGTCGTGGTCTTTTACGTCAACCGCGTTCTTGGTAGTCAAAAGTTCACCAAACTTTTGTGTGGCCGTGTGTATGCAAAGCAGGCTTAAGGGGAATTCTGTCGTAAAAACCATCCAAAAACCATCGTGTGTACAGGGCATAACAGTAAAATGGGACATTAAACCTCACAGTAGTCAAAGCTCATAGGTTTGTTCCCAAAAGGTATCAAGTTAATGGAGTAATCCTCATAGATTAGAGATCCTCTACTAGTTACTTGGTCCTAATGCCGCTTCTTCAGGAGGAATAATCTATAAAAACAAGTAGTTTATTAAGATCAGGGATACACACATCTAGCAGATATCAAGTACAGCAGTAATAAAAATAAGGAATTGCTTACATACACGCCAAAAGCCAAAAAGGTCCCAAACCATCAAAGAATTCCCCCAGTGGCGATCATGGGGGATTTTATAGCGGTAGCTATGTCTACAGTGAAAAAAGTATAGACCAATGGCAGATTACTATGAAAGCTAAATGGGAAGCTCAGCTAGATAAGTAGGGCAAAAGAAAACCTACCTGGTGCTCCTACACCAGAAGGGACGACAAAGTAATGGACTCCAGGGAGGAGGGGGCCATGTGATGAGGCCAGGAGGGGCCAAAAACCAGGGGAAGAAAGTAAAGTCAAGCCTGATTATAGTGGCTTAATAAAGGTAAAGTGGTGCCCTAATACTGTTAGAATTGGCGGATGTAAGGCCGTTCACAGGCGCTCTTTTGTCCCTATAAAATTTGGTTGATGGTACGTTTTTATTATACATTTTTATATATGGTTTATCTGAGGCCATACCCAACACTCTTGATATTGTTTAACTAGTAGAAAAGGCTAGTTAATCAGGAAGTGGTTCTGTCAGGAAATGGGGGAGGAGGGAAATGAGATAACACAGCCATGTGCTGCATGATACACAGAGAGCCAATGTCTGGAAGGAAAGACCAGCTATGTTTGTGCTTCCTGACCAGCCATGTTGCAGAAGCATTCGTCAATCTATTGGAATAAACATGGGGTTTTGGGACTTTAAATGAGGCAGGTATCAACAAATAATGAAAGGATATTAATGCATTTATTTCACAGACAAAAAATTAATGACATGGGGTATATATGCACAAGACACATCATGTTGAATGGCTCTCTTGTAAACAGAAAAGCCCAAAACATTGGCAAATGACCAAAGACATGTTGCATCATGTCAATGAGTAAATAAATGGATAAAATGTAATGTAATAAACACAGAACCATATAGTAAATGGAACTTATGACATAATTTAGTTAAAGCCGTGTGTAAAATAAAATAAAGGCTGCATCCTATAAATCTCGACGCGTTTCATGGAATTGTATCCAACTCATTAGGAGTGGATACTGAACATGTCTGGTAAATGTAAGAAAAGCATGATAGTCTAGGTAGAAAACCAAGGCAAGGGAGTGGGAGAGCGGTCCCCTACCGGTCACCCATAAAGAACAAATTGTTTTGGACTATCTCGGTACCAGCTTAAACATTGTAGACACAATGTTTGATAAAAATGAACAATGCTTTATTATACATAACAGTATAAAATCATAAAGGAGGCACTACATGACTCAATAGATGAGCGTAAGTATGACAAGGATCTGTGGACCCATCAAACACCCAGTAGATGGCCATACAGTGTATTATCTCGTCTACACACCAGGTCAAACCAATCTTCCCTGCTTTTTGGGTATATGCACGTGTAGAAAAGCAAAAGTGTTGAACCCCAGGTCAGTTAGAGAAAAAAAAGAGAGGAAAAAGGAGGGGGGAAGGAAAAAAAAGGGGGGAGAGAGAGGGGGGAAGGAAGATTATAAAGTCCCTCCCAACCCTCTGGGCCACACAGCTCTACAGCGAGTAGTGTTGAAAGAACGGTCCAGGCCGAGCATAAGTTGGGCCCGAAGATCGTCCTTTTGGGTGTTCGCAGAACACTCAAATTTTCTGTGCGTCTGCCGGAATGTTCGCCCGCCGAGCGCACAGTCAGTATTTTGTTATGGAGCAGGGTTGGGAATGAGTCACGAGTCACTGCTGACAGCTGAAAGAAAAAATAATAATTGCCGGCAATACAAAATTTAAAAAAAAAACGGCGTGGGGTCCCCCCCAAAATCCATACCAAACCCTTATCCAAGCAGGCAGCCAGGCAGGCCAGGAAAGGGGGGATGAGTGAACCCCCCCGAACCATACCAGGCCACATGCCCTCAACATGGGGGGGTGGGTGTTTTGAGGCAGAGGGGGGAAGAAGAAGGAAGAAGAGGGAGGAAGAAGAAGGAAGAGGGAGGAAGAAGAAGAAGGAAGAAGAGAAGGGAAGAAGAAGAGGAAGGAAGAAGAGGGAAGAAGAAGAAAGAAGAGGGAGAATAAAGAAGAGGGAGGAAGAAGAAGAAGGAAAAAGACGGATGAAGAAGGAAAAGGAGGGAGGAGGAAGAAGATAAAAGAGGGAGGAATAATAAGGAATAAGAGGGAGGAGGAAGAAGAAAGAAGAGGGATTGAGCAGAAGGAAGAAGAGGAGAAATAAGAAAGAAGATGAGGGAGGAAGAAGAAGGTATAAGAGGGAGGAAGAAGAAGGAATAAGATTGAGGAAGAAGCAGAAGGAAGAAAAAGAAGGAAGAAGAGGGAGGAAGAAGAAGGAATAAGATTGAGGAAGTAGTGGAAGGAAGAAGAGAGAGGAAGAAGAAGGAATAAGAGGGAGAAGGAAGAAGAAAAAAGAGGGATTAAGAAGAAGGTAGAAGAGGGAGGAAGAGAAAGAAGGAAGAAGAGGGAGAAAAAAGAAGGAAGAGGAGGGAGAAAGAAGAAGAAGGAAGAAGAGGGAGAATGAAGAAGAAAGAAGAGGGAGGAAGAAGAAGAAGGAAGAAGAGGGATGAAGAAGGAATAGGAGGGAGGAGGAAGAAGAAAAAAGGAGGAGAAGAAGGAATAAGAGGGAGGAGGAAGAAGAAAGAAGAGGGATTAAGAAGAAGGAAGTAGAGGGAGGAAAAAGAAGAAGGAGGAAGAGGGAGAAAAAAGAAGGCAGAGGAGGGAGGAAGAAGGAATAAGAGGGAGGAAGAAGAAGGAATAAGATTGAGGAAGAAAAAGAAGGAAGAAGAGGGAGGAAAAAGAAAAAGGAAGAAGAAGGAGAAGGAAGAAGAAAGAAGAGGGAGGAAGAAGAAGGAATACGAGGGAGGAGGAAGAAGAGGGATTAAGAAGAAGGAGACAAAAGAAAAAGCAATAAGCGGGAGGAAGGAGAAGGAACAAGATTGAGGAAGAAGTGGAAGGAAGAAAAAGAAGGAAGAAGAGGGAGGAAAAAGAAGAAAGAAGAAGTGGGAGGAAAATAATTTTATCTTATGTCCTCCCGAGAAGGCCCGGGCCATCTTTTTCAGGCACCGCTTAGGGTCAACATTTATTTCCTGAACTAAACTACTTACCCACAGGCAACACCAACATGTTAATCGTGGTGCTTGTGCAGCAGCCTTTATGTTCTTAGATGTGTGCACACGTCTCAAAATTTCCTTTTAGTGCAGCTAACCTTATTGAGCTCAATTCATACCATTAGAGCTTTTGTGGGGTTCTGCACAGCTTGCGTAGGTCAGCCAATTCATTTCAATGGGCTGCCACATGCGGAAGAAATGCTCAAAAGAAGTCCTTGTCATTTTTGAGAAATCCTGCCACTCTAAAAAATGCATGGTGCTGTAGCACCATGAATTTTGGGGGCACAAAAATGCTCATGTTCCCAGATACGTGGGGGTGTCATTAGGAATTAATGACACTGCGCATGTCTTCAAAAGAGCAGCGTGTTTCCGTGCATTGCAGGAAAGCACACAATTGTGCACTTATTCCCGCAATGCAGAGTGAGTGATCACAGGAGGAAAAGAGACATAGGAAATGCTTCCTCATGACTGCAGCAGACTGATGACATAATTTTCTCAGATTCCTTCTCTTGACCTAGGCACAGTCACTTTTTCAAAGCTCAAGAGATGCTTTTTACTAATAAAAAAAATGGTGTATTTTTTTTCTTTTTCATTAAATTGTTGCATGTCAGGCATGTATTCTTGAAGGCTTGAAGGGTTAGCGATAGGTCCACTTTAAATAGTAATACTTAAAAGAAGACCACCTTGGAATCTGTGAAGAGAACTGGAAATCCCAGGGCTTTTCAAAGATCAGCTTGGGAAACGCTGATCATGGTTACTCATTCTGCGACCTAGAAAGCTGCCAAATGTTAACAGTTACTGTCCTCTAGTGGTGATCACAGGAACAATACAGTCTTATTGGAGGCAATGCAAGAAGCAATGTTTTGCAAAATATAGTTAACTCATAGCAATAAGTCGGATCAGCAAAGCTTCTGTTAACCACTTGACCTTCGGAAGTTTTACCCCTCTTCATGACTAGCCCATTTTTTGCGATACGGCACTGCGTTATTTTACTGACAATTGCACGGTCATGCGACGCTGTACCCAAATAAGATATATGTCATACATTAGGGGGGATATGATCTCCATGTATAAATATATAAGGGAGGGATATACTCCATGTATAAATACATAAGAGGGGATATAATCTCCATGATTAGGGATGGGTGAAAGATTCGGCCAGAGCATAAGTTTGGGCCGAACTTTCCTTGTTCGGTCTTTCGGCGAACATCCGAACAAATGGGTCGTTCCACCATTTGTTCACCCCCCAAACCGACCACAATGCATTGCGGCGCTGAACAGTGCATTGCAAGCCCTGATTGGCTGAAGCAGTGAAAGCTTCAGCCAATTAGGGCACAAAGCACTGTCAGAGTCATGATTGGACACTGTCATCATGACTTTATCCAATCATGGCTCATCCCCCCCCCCCCACAGTATAAAAGTATTCTTTCAATGGCAGCCATTTTCAGTGTGATTTTGGCATAAAGAGAGATAGAACAGGGCTCTGTTCAGTGCTATTAGTTAGTTAGTGTGCTATACTGTACTTTTTTTCTTCAATTGTCAGTGTACAATATTAGTTTAGTGTCAGTCTAGGGATAGTGTGAGTGTAGTGAGGAGCAGTGGCGTTGCTAGGGGGTTGCAGGGCCGGTGCTATCATAAGTATGTATTGCCCGTCCGTGTGGGCTCAGAGAAGGTAGGAGCCGTGGCACTTTTTATCACCTATCGGAGATGCAAGCTGCCGGTGCCCTATCTCTGTTCTGCCTCACAGTAATTACCAAGGGCAGATAGCGGGACTCTGTCTGACTTGTCACCAGGAGAGCTATCTTCCTCGGGAGTTGGGCTGCAAGTGCTCAGTGTCCGGTCCTGTCCATTCTCCCAGCCCCTACCTCACTTCACCAGCTGTCCAATGCCACATTCCGCCTCCCATTTGTGTCCGCCCAACCCTGCCCACACTCCAACCCACTGCATGCATTGCCTGCAATGAGCTGTGATCGGGATTTTGTGAGCAGCTAGGTGGGAGATATGAAACAATGGCTGCTATAGCTGCATAAGCCACCTAAAGGGGAACCAGCATGAGAGGATGGAGGCATAATTGGTGAGTGAAACGTTTGCAAACAGAACAAAACCCCTGTCTCCCCCCACCACCTTTTGCACTGCCCCTCCCCCCCATCTGCCCACATCTCTCCATTCTCTCTCCCCTTCTCAATTCCTCCTCTACCCCCCCCCACTCTCTAGCCTCTTTTGCTCCACCCTCTCTCTCATCCCTTTTCTCTCTCCCCCTTTCTCTTTCCCTCCTCTCTCCCCCCCTCTCTCTCCCCCCTATCTCTTCCCCCCTCTCTTTCTCCCCCTCTCTCTCTTTCTACCCCTCTCGCTCTCCCCTCTCTCTCTTACTCCCCCCTCCTTTTCTCTCTCCCCTCTCTCTCTCTCTCTTACTCCCAACATTCATCTAACCCCCTCTCTCTTTCTCCCCCTCTCTCTCTTTCTCATCCCTCTTTCTCCCCCTTCTCTCTCTTTCGTCCCCTTCTCTCTCTTTCTCCCCCCTCCCTCTCTCTTTCTCCCCACCTCTCTCTCTTTGTTCCCCCTCTCTCTTTCTCCCCACCTCTCTCTCTTTCTTCCCCTCTCTCTCTCTCTTTCTCCCAACCCCTCTCTCTCTCTCTCTTTCTTCCCCCATTTCTCTCTCACCCTACTTTATCTTTGCCTCCCTCTCCCTCTGCCAACTCTTTTTTTCCCCCTTTCTCTCTCCCATATCTCACTTCTTGTTTTATACAGACCAGTGTATATAATGTACTGTATGGTGTCATGGTACAGACTGGTCTGTATATAATGTACCATATGGTGTACATATAATGTACAGTCTGTACCCTGACACCATACTGTACATCATATACAGATCAGTGTATATAAAACATACATCATTGTGTAGGGGGGGGGGGTGACACCATGTTTTGCCACACCAGGTGACACCAACCCTAGTGACACCACTGGTGGGGAGGACCATCATTCAGCTTTACATAGTGTGCAGCTAGAGTAGGGACAGCTCAGATAGTTTCACTGTAGTGTAGTGAGACTGTGTCATTCATACATACATTTTTTTTAACAATAAGGTTGGTCTTTATTGAGAAGACATCAAGAACAAGTAATAGACATACAAGGCATAATTACAAGTAATACATCATCAAATAGAGAAGGGTAATCAGGGAGACAAAATACACTCGGTCACAATAAGCAAACACTATAACTGAACCCAGTTCCATCCCCAACATCTGAGGTAAACAGCTAGTGGGTAACCTCCACTCGTCATGAAACTAGACTACAGTGATTGTGTCCAGGGGAGCCACACCCGATCAAATTTCTGAGGACAACCCCTACTGATACAAGTCAACCTGTAGAATGGCATCATCGCATTGACTGAAGATTCCCAAGCGTCAATCTTAGGAGGTGAGCAAGAGGACCATTTCTGAAGAATTTCCCTTTTGGCATAAAATAGTAGCATGGACACCAACAATTTCGTGTAACGAGGTCTTTGATCATCATCATGTATTCCTAGTAAAGCAAGCTCGGGTGACAACGGGATAGATAGGGAAAGGCGTATATTGATACATTCAAAGATCGCACCCCAGAAGGCACCCACGAGGGACAAGACCAGAACATATGAAGAAAGGAGCCATCCGGAGATCAGCATTTAGGGCAGTCAGGGGATCTGTTAGGGTATATCCGGTGCAGCCTCTGAGGTGTGTAGTACACCCGATGCATAAATTTAGTGTGCAATAGCTTATCCCTAGAGGATATCAGTAACTTAGCTCCGTCCTCAAAACTCTCCCCCCAGGCCTCCCTATCCAGGTTGGGAATATCAGCCTGCCATTTCTCCCAAAGTGATTCCATCTTGGGGTAGTTCTCTCCCAGGAGCGCCAGATAAAGTGTAGAGAGCGTGTTTGTAAGTTTTTCCTGAACAAGGAGTCTTTCAATAGGGTCAGTATCCATGTCGACAGTCTGTGGAAATTGGGCTCTAGCAGCATGCCTCAGCTGAAAGTATCTAAACTGCATACTATTCGGGAGTCCATATCTAGCTGACAAGTCCTGAAAAGTCAATAGAGTCCCTCCCCGAAAAACATCTCTTAGTACCTTTATCCCATACCCGGCCCACAACTGCGGGTCCGGTATCGTCCTAAAGCGAGGGAGGGAGGGGTTACCCCAGAGTGGGCTAAAAGGAGAGTAGCAATGTGGTCGGAGGAGTCTCTTCCCAGCCGCAGTCCACACCCTAAGGGTCGTCTTGGTAGGAGCCGGTAATGAAGGATATGCTGCACTTCCCCTATAGATCAAATTCTCCAGTTCTTTGAGCGATCCCAGCATGGCAGCCTCCAAACAAGTGGCCGCATTCATCCTGGATTGCTCAAACCACCACCTTACAGTAACCAGAATCGCTGCCCAGAAATACACCAGGTAGTTGGGGAGCGCCAGTCCGCCACAGCGGACCGGTAGCTGCAGAGTGGATCTGGCTAGCCTAGGAGAAGACCCCTTCCACAGAAAGGAGCCTATGCAACCATCTAGGTCCTTAAAAAATGACATGGGGAGCCATACCGGACAATTCCTGAATACATAGGTGAATCTGGGTAAAAATAACATTTTTAACACATTAATGCGACCCAGGAGATTAAGGGGCAGTTCCCTCCATCTGACACAGTGCTCCCTAAGTCATCTTGTAATAGGCAGCAGATTGAGGCGACGAAAGTCCCGGAGGTCCCTCGACACCACAATCCCCAGATATTTAAACTCCTCTACCCAAAGCAGCGGGGTCGGGGCTCCCTCAACGCGGGCCTGGGGATCCAACGGAAACAAAACCGACTTAGACCAGTTGATCCTGATTCCGGAGAAACTCCCAAAGACATCAAAAATCTGCAAGGCCGCTTGCAGCGAGGTGCCAGCATCATGCAGATACAGCAGCGTATCATCCGCGTAGAGGGAGATCTTCTCCTCCAGAGGGCCAATCCTGAGCCCACGGACCGCTCCCGACTCTCTAATCAGGATCGCCAATGGCTCCAGGGCCAGGGTAAACAGACTAGGTGACAAGGGGCAGCCCTGTCTGGTACCCCTCTGGAGGAGAAAAAAATCAGACAGGACATCATTAGTCCATATTCTCGCCCTAGGGGACTCATACAGCATGCTAAGCCATTTAAGAAATTGAGGGCCAAACCCAAAGCGTCTTAAGACCTCCCAGAGATAGCCCCACTCCACCGAGTCAAACGCCTTCTCGGCGTCGAGAGAGGCTATGACCCGGGTACTGCCATTATCATGAGGAGCATCTATATTGAGAAACAATCTCCGGATGTTAATGTCCGTGCCCCTCCCCGGCATGAACCCGGTTTGGTCCAGGTGGATTAAATCCTCCAGTACCGTAACCAGTCGCATCGCCAACACCTTTGCCAAAATCTTGGCATCGGCGTTGATCAAAGAAATGGGCCTATATGAGCCACACTCTTCTGGATCCTTTCCGGGTTTGGGCATCAACACAACAACCGCCTCAGACATGGAGTCCGGGAGGGAACCTAAGGTGGAGAACTGCTGAAAGAGGGAAGTTATTCTGGGGGCCAGAATTCCTGATATTCAGTGTAGAACTCAATGGGAACCCCGTCCAACCCCGGAGCCTTACCCGATTGCATGCATCCCATGGCTTTTTGTACCTCTTCCAACGATATATCTCTATCTAACTCCCTACTCTTATCAGGGTCAAGTGTGGGGAACGGGATTCTGTCCAAATAGTCAGTGAGGTTATCAGCAGTGTATGCCACTTTGGAGGAGTACAGGTCCTGATAGAAGCGTAGAAACCTAGAGCCAATATCTTCCGGGGCAGTCAACAATGCACCATCCGTATCTCTAATCCTACCTATATGTGTAGTGGCAGATTGGCCTTGGCCAGCCATGCCAATAGCCTACCGTTTTTGTCACCAAACTCAAACACCCTCTGTGCACTGTCCAGCATGGATTTTTTAGTAAGATCTATTCTTAACAGAGAGAGCTCTCTAAGGGTGTCCTGCCAAGGATAATAAGTGTCCGACCCAGGTGCCCGAACATAAGCCCTCTCCTGCATCAGGGCCTGATCCTCCAGCTGGCTAAGAGATCGTCTAGCTTCCCTCTTTCTATCAGCAATCTTTTTGATGTATACCCCTCTAAGCCAGGCCTTAAAAGCGTCCCACACTACCAAGGGTCCCGAGGAACCCTCATTCCGCAGCCAGAAACCACACAGCTCCTCAGGCATGTCTTCCTGAATCTTGGAATCCATCACCCAGTACTTAGAAAGTCGCCAGACCCTCGGACCACCAGGAGGAGCCGCCCCAACCGAGACCAACAGCGGGGCATGATCAGAAATACCCCGGGAGAGGATCTCGGCGGAACGGACCTCCCCCAACAGGCCAGAAGAGGCAAACGCCATGTCAATGCGAGATAGCGTGCGATAGGTCGTGGAGAGACAGGTGAACTGTGTGTCAGAGGGGTGAAAATGTCGCCACAAATCCGTCAGAGTAAAAGTAGATGCCCAGTGAGACAGCCCAAGGGCAGGAGCAGGGGATGGATGGAGCCGGTCTCGAATATCTGACATGACCAAATTAAAATCCCCCGCTAGGAGCACCCTGTCCACCCCATATTGCGTAGCAATCTGCATCACCCTATGGAGCAATGTGAGATCCGCAGGGGGAGGCAGATAGACTCCTACAATAATATATTGAGTTCCAGCTATAAGGGCATGCATCAGGACATATCTACCCCCTGGGTCTGTGCGGACTGCCTGCAGTTGAAACGGCAAGGAGCGATGCACTAGAATGCTCACCCCCCTAGCATAATTTGAGTATGTGGCATGATAGTGTGCACCTACCCATGCCCTTCTCAATCCCAGGATCTTAGAACCCACCAGGTGGGTCTCTTGCAAGATACAAATCTTGGGGCTGTGTTGCTGAATAAACTTGCAGACCAAGGACCGCTTGACTGCAGAATTAAGACCCCTAACATTCCAAGACATTATCGTGAAATCAGTCATAGTAATGGTTATTCAAGTAAGAAAAATTACGGAACATACCCTCTTTTTGTAAACCTCTGCAGAAGTGCGTGTCCCCCCCCTGCGCTCGTTCAACCGCCTTATTCCCGACCGGTTTGGGGCGACGCACCCCCGCAGAGGAATAGATAAACCACCATTGCATGTCATCACAACAAAAAGATGTAAACTGAAAGACCAACCCAGAAAAACATAACTTCCCCCCGAACCAACCCCCCAAACACAGGACGACAACTGTCATCCAATCCCCACCCCCCACCCCGTACTCCTCCAACATAGAAGAGCACATCATACCCCGAACTTAAACAGAGCGACCAGTCACAAGTCGTAGGAGGCTTGGGCCTCGTAAGGTCAGAATCTACCCCGCATCAGAACTTGAGCGGCAGAAAAAAAAAAAAAAAATTACCAAAAATAAGCTAAGAAAAGAAACGTAAAAAGGGTTTTTTAAACCACTGCAGACACAAGATGCTGAAGAGCAGAGGGGTTCATCCCCAACATGGGGAGATCTGTCATCTGGGTGAAAGAGAGAGTCACATAGTGGGCAGCACAGTGTGGCAAAACGATCCAGCAATAGGCAGCCATTAACATATAGGCAGTTCCGAGTGGCTTCATGGGCAGGATAGCAGGGCGCAATGGCGCCAAAACTTAAACCAGTAGTCCTCGGTCAAGTCCCTAAGGTAATTGGTTCACCCACCTTACACGGCAGTATAGCAAGGCTGTAACGCACCAATTCAGGCAGGTAAGAGAAGCAGACACTACGGAGGCAAGGATTCTAGCCATACTCCGGCATCTTTGGGGTTATTGAAGATCCGCACGGTCTCACCATCCACCACCCGCAACTTGGCCAGAAAGAGGATGCTGTACTTCACGCCCTTCAGCCGAAGCACCGCTTTCACTCCATCGAACGATCGTCGTTGTCGCTGCGTCTCGATAGTATAATCCGGGAACATCATTAGATTAGTGTTGCGGTACGGGAGTCTGCCAGCTAGGCGGGCCACTCGAAGCAGCTCGTCCCTGTCTCTGAAGTTCATCAGTCGGAGGATGAACGTGCGAGGGGGGGCACCCTCCGGACCCGGTCTCGGTGGCATCCGATGTGCCCTCTCCACCGTAAAGTGTGGGGAGAGCTGGGCCTCAGGAAGCAGGTTTCTGAGCATGTCCTCGATAAAGGCCGTAGGATTGCGTCCCTCCACCCCCTCCGGCAGACCGACAATTCTGATGTTGTTGCGTCTGCTACGGTTCTCGGCGTCCTCCGCACAATATTCCAGCACTCTGACCTTAGTGACCAGGGTCCTGATAGCTGCTTCATGGCCCGTGACCGCGTCCTCCACGTCCCCTACGCGCTGCTCAGCCACCGTAATCCTGGAGCGAATTTTATCTATGTCTTGGCGCAGCAACCCCACATCCAACTGTACGGCTTCAATCTTCGTGGTGAGCGTTGTTTGGCACGCCGCCACAGCCGCCTGACAGGTCATTATAACCGTCATCACCTCCGGAATACCCGGCGTGAGGCCTCCACAGTATCCACATGGTCAGTCTGAGACGCCATATTAGTTAGGCGCGCTGGCCGGGGTTCAGGAGCCGGACTCTCTATGGCCTCAATGACCACCGGAAATCTCAATCTCTTGCCCCGTTTCGGGCCACCAGAGCTTCCGGAAGGCATATAAGGGCTGCTGGACCAGAAGGGAGCAGATTTCACCCAGTCACGGATGTATTTGCGGATTCTTCTTCAGCAGAGCTCAAACAGCACGTCTGCTCAGTCCACCATTCCGGCCACGCCCCCCCATTCATACATACATTAGTGTAGAGTAGGGACAGCTCAGATAGTTTCAGTGTAGTGTAGTGAGACTGTGTCAGTAATCTTTACATTAGTGTATAGCTAGAGTAGGTACAGTTCAGATAGCGTCAGTGTATTGACGGTTGAACACCGTCTATTTGATTGTGTTACTGCCAGTTTAACGCTATTTAATTCTCTGCGCTACTGCCAGTTTAACGCCATTTTCTTCTGTGTGCGTTACTGCCAGTTTAACGCCAAATAGTTTTGTGTGTGTTACTGCCAGTTTAATGCCATATACATTGGGGCAAAAAAGTATTTAGTCAGCCACCAATTGTGCAAGTTCTCCCACTTAAAAAGATGAGAGAGGCTTGTAATTGTCATTATAGGTATACCTCAACTAGGAGAGACAAAATGTGGAAACAAATCCAGACAATCACATTGTCTGATTTTGAAAAAAAAATTGCAAATTATGGTGGAAAATAAGTATTTGGTCACCTACAAACAAGCAAAATTTCTGGCTCTCACAGACCTGTATCTTCTTCTTTAAGAGGCTCCTCTGTCCTCCACTCATTACCTGTATTAATGGCACCTGTTTGAACTTGTTATCAGTATAAAAGACACCTGTCCACAACCTCAAACAGTCACACTCCAAATTCCACTATGGTGAAGACCAAAGAGCTGTCGAAGGACCCCAGAAACAAAATTGTAGACCTGCACCAGGCTGGGAAGACTGAATCTGCAATAGGCAAGCAGCTTGGTGTGAAGAAATCAACTGTGGGAGCAATAATTAGAAATCAGAAGACATACAAGACCAATAATAATCTCCCTCGATCTGGGGCTCCACGCAAGATCTCACCCCGTGGGGTCAAAATGATCACAAGAACGGTGAGCAAAAATCCCAGAACCACACGGGGGGACTTAGTGAATGACCTGCAGAGAGCAGGAGTAACACACTACACCGCCAGGGACTCCAGATCCTGCAGTGCCAGACGTGTCCCCCTGCTTAAGCCAGTACATGTCCGGGCCCATCTGAGGTTTGCTAGAGAGCATTTGGATGATCCAGAAGAGGTTTGGGAGAATGTCATATGGTCAGATGAAACCAAAGTAGAACTGTTTGGTAGAAACACAACTCGTCGTGTTTGGAGGAAAGAGAATGCTCAGTTGCAACCAAAGAACACCATGCCTAACTGTGAAGCATGGGGGTGGCAACATCATGCTTTGGGGCTGTTTCTCTGCAAAGGGAACAGGACGACTGATCAGTGTACATGAAAGAATGAATGGGGCCATGTATCGTGAGATTTTGAGTGCAAACCTCCTCCCATCAGCAAGGGCATTGAAGATGAAACATGGCTGGGTCTTTCAGCATGACAATGATCCCAAACAAACCGCCCGGGCAACAAAGGAGTGGCTTCGTAAGAAGCATTTCAAGGTCCTGGAGTGGCCTAACCAGTCTCCAGATCTCAACCCCATAGAAAACCTTTGGAGGGAGTTGAAAGTCCGTGTTGCCCAGCGACAGCCCCAAAACATCACTGCTCTAGAGGAGATCTGCATGGAGGAATGGGCCAACATACCAGCAACAGTGTGTGACAACCTTGTGAAGACTTACAGAAAACATTGGACCTCTGTCATTGCCAAGGATATATAACAAAGTATTGAGATGAACTGTTGATATTGACCAATACTTATTTTCCACCATAATTTCCACCATAATTTGCAAAAAAAAATCTTTCCAAATCAGACAATGTGATTGTCTGGATTTGTTTCCACATTTTGTCTCTCATAGTTGAGGTATACCTATGATGACAATTACAGGCCTCTCATCTTTTTAAGTGGGAGAACTTGCACAATTTGTGGCTGACTAAATACTTTTTTGCCCCACTGTAGTTCTGTGTGTGTTACTGCCAATTTAACGCCATATAGTTTTGTACGTTACTGCCAGTTTAACGCCATTAACTTCTGTGTGCGTTACTGCCAGTTTAACACCATATAGTTTTGCGTGCGTTACTGTCAGTTTAACGCCATATAGTTTTGTGCGTTACTGCCAGTTTAACACCATATAGTTTTGTGTGCGTTACTGCCAAATTAACACCATATAGTTTTGTGTGCGTTACTGCCAGTTTAACGCCATACAGTTCTTTGTACGTTACTGCCAGTTTAACGCCATATAGTTCTGTGTGCGTTACTGCCAGTTTAACGCCATATAGTTTTGTGCATTACTGCCAGTTTAACGCCATATAGTTTTGTGTGTTACTGCCAGTTTAACGCCATTTACTTTTGTGTGCGTTACTGCCAGTTTACCGCCATATAGTTTTGTGCGTTACTGCCAGTTTAACACCATATAGTTTTGTGTGCGTTTCTGCCAGTTTATCGCCATATAGTTCTGTGTGCCTAACTGCCAGTTTAGCACCATATAGTTCTGTGTGCGTTACTGTCAGTTTAACGCCATATAGTTTTGTGCGTTACTGCCAGTTTAACGCCATTTACTTTTTTGTGCGTTACTGCCAGTTTAACGCCATATAGTTCTGTGCGCCACTGTAAGTTTGGCGCATTATATTGCAGTATATTATAGTGTATCCGTGGAGTGTGTATGTGTAGTGTGAGTACTCAAATTAAAGTGCACCAAATACCTCTTTACATTGATTAAAGTGCATCTACGTACAGATTTCAACTTCTTCTTTACATTTGCTTATAAGCACCGCCCCCTCCCTCCCAATAATGTCTGGTAGACATGTGCACCGCCAAAAAAAGCATTCGTTTTGGTTTCATTCGTTTTTTGTTTTTTTTTCGTTTTTCGGGTCATTCGTTATGATCGCAATTCGTACATTCGTAAATTTGTACATTCGTAAATTTATACATTCGTAAATATATACATTCGTAAATTTGTAAATTCGTACATTCGGAAATTTGGAAATTCGAAATTCGAAAATCCGAAAACCCGAAAAAATAACTATTAAATTATAGGTATTGTAATTTCCTTTCAAATTTGGCTGTTAGCGAACGTAACGAATACAAATTTATCCGAAGTTACGCATAACCTGAAATAACAAATGCCACATCTAAACAAATGGAACAAATTAATAATTAATAATAAAACGTTTTTATTATTATTATTGTTATTTATTATTAATATTAATTCATTACGTTCCATTCGTTTAGATACGGCATTCATTATTTCGGAAAACAATTCGTAACTTCGTTAAGTTCACTAACAGCCAAATTTGAAAAGAAATTCCAATACCTATAATTTAATAGTTAGTAATAGTTAAGTTATTATTAGTTAATTATTATTTCAGATTTTCGAATTGACTAATTTACTAATTTCCGAATGTACAAATTTCCGAATGTACAAATTTCCGAATGTACAAATTTCCGAATGTACGAATTTACGAATGTACAAATCTACGAATTTTCGGATATTCTAATTTACGAATATTTGTTAAAATTCGTTAAATTCGTTTTCGTTAATTCGGATACTTCCGAATTAACAAATTTGTCGAAATTCGTTAAAAAACTAATTCGGAACGAAACTAATTGCACATGTCTAATGTCTGGGAGGACAACAAGGAGAGGCAGATGTTCCCTTGGCACTGTAAGGGGGCTAGCAACAAATGTGTCCACAGGCAAAGGTGGACGTGGTGGTCAGTCCTCAGGCAGGGCATCATTTCCTCTGTTTAGTGAGTTTCAATTTCAGTGTAGTGTAGTGAGACCGTGTTGGTAATCTTTACATAAGTGTTTAGTTAGAGTAGGGACAGTTCAGATAGCGTCAGTGTAGGGCATCATTTCCTCTGTTTAGTGAGTTTGCCCGTGCTATCCAGCCACAGCATGCAGAGGTGGTGGTGGACTGCCTTACTAAACCTTCCTCATCCTCCTCATCCTCTGTCAAGCAAGCAGAGACAAGTGTGCAGTCCCCTGCAGTTGCCAGAGTGGATAAACCTGCCTCCTGGTCCACATCTATTCCTGCCATAGCCCCAACATCAGCCATTGAGGTGTCAGCTGAGTTATTTGACCACAGCGTCAGCCACTTGCACCTTGATGATGCTCAGCCATTACTGGATTCAGATGTTGGTTCTGAGGTTGTGGATGACAGGAACATGAGCCTAGAAAGAGAGACGAACACTGGTAGACAAATTGGCATTCATGTATCCCAAGCCGCAGTGTATTGCCAAGTTGTCTCCAGTGGTAATGATGAAGATGGAGGAGATGGAGATGATGATGATGATGAGGTCACTGATGTGACTTAGGTGCCAGATAGAGCAAAGGAGGAAACTGAAGGTGAGGCGGCACAACCCCAAGGAGGCCGACATCAAGAAAGAGTAGAGAGCAGCCACCCTATTCCATCACATTCTGCAGCTGTTATCTCCCGGCCCACTCCCCAAAGCTCAGCTGTCTGGGCCTATTTCAGCACATATGCAGCAGATCGCACTGTTGCTATCTGCAAACTGTGTCTCAGGCACATCAAACGTGGCAAAAACACCAACCATTTGAGTACCACATGCTTAACAATGCATTTAACGTCCAACCACTGTCCATTGGCAAGAGCACCTAAAAGCCACACAAAAGGGACACAAATCTGTCCCTCCTCCTCCTCCTTACCCACTTCAGTCTGCCCCTGCTATACCGAGTCATTACCTCTCAGCAGCCTCCACTGACAGGAATGATGGTATAGCACAGGGTGTTCCAGGTCCTAGCAGCACATCTGCCAGCAGCACACCACCGGCTGTAGACTGTAGCCGGCAAATTTCTCTGCCCCATCTGCAGCAGGGGAAAAAAATACAGTCCCTGCCAGCCACATGCCCAGTGTATAAATGCAAGCTTGTCAAAGCTGTTGGCTTTCCAACTTCTGCCTTTCAGCCTGGTGGATTCTGCCCCCTTTACGTGAATTTGCACAATGTGCTGTACCACAATGGCAGGTTACCTGTCGCTACTACTTTTCACATAAGGCTGTTCCATCTCTCTACCATCACGTGGAAGGAAATGTTCTGGCATCGTTGGGCAAGGCAGTCAGCCATAAAATCCACCTTACTGCTGACACCTGGTCCAGCAAGCATGGACAGGGACGATATATTTCATTCACAGCACACTGGGTAACACTGCTTGCAACTGGAAAGGATTCAGGAAAGGGCTCTGTGCTGCAGCTTTTTGTGCCCCCACGTCTCCATACAGCTGGTGGTGATGATGCCAGACTTGTGAGCTCTATCCCCTCCTCCTCCGCCACTTCCATGCCCTCCTCTGCAGAATTGTCCTATGAATATCAGGTACCCCATAAGCGTTCAAAGAGCTATTCCCAGAGTCAGGCTAAAAGGTGCCATGCAGTGCTTTAGCTGGTGTGTTTAGGGGACAGGAACCACACCGGAGCAGAGATTCTTGCAGCTCTGCAGGGACAGGCTCAGAGGTGGTTCACACCACGCCAGCTAGAGCCAGGCATGGCGGTGTGCGATAATGCCACAAACCTCCTGTCCGCCCTTGGACAGGAAAAGTTTACACATGTGCCATGCCTGGCACATGTCCTCAATTTGGTGGTGCAGCATTTCCTAAATACGTTCCCAGGGTTGCATGATGTGCTAAAGCTGGCCAGAAGAGTCTGTAGCCATTTCAGGCAGTCATACACAGCCAGTGCTCGGTTGGCTGAAATTTTGCGGGGAAACCACCTGCCCGTAAACCGCCTGATTTGTGACATGCCCACCAGGTGGAACTCGACTTTGTCAATGCTGCAGCGGCTATACATGCAGCAGAGGGCCGTCAATGAGTACCTGTGCGAACACGGCACAACAGCAGGCTCAGGCCGCCTCTGCTTTTTTTCCCACGCCAATGGCTGATCATTAAGGATGCATGCACTGTATTGTCATTATTTGAGGAGGCCACAAGGATGGTGAGCTGTGACAGTGCATGCATCAGTGACACAATCCCTGTTGTGTTCCTGCTGGAGCAGACTCTGACTACTGCTTTTTTTCATTCACAGGTGTGTGCTCTCTATCTGTGTGTATTTTTGACCTCATTGGATTCAATCATGGTTTCATTATGTGTTAAAAAGTTGCACCTGATTAATATGCTTCCTATTGGCAGGTGGCCTAGTCCACTCTTGCTCTTATACATGATTGATTTCTTTGTACATTTAGCTATGAGTAAGCATCTTATGATGTGAAACGCGTTAGCTTGTTCCTGTGTTAAATTTTTGGGTTTATTTGCTGTGCTGTGATGGATTTTATTTGAATAAAGCAGCATCTTCCATAGAGTGCGGCAGTCCAGGATTTTCCTTTCATTTGCCTACATTGTGCAGAGCCAGCACCTGTGTGTGTTCAAAGTGGGGCAGGAGTGTTTCCATGGACTCAGAAGCTTCAGAGCGGTAACTTCCTTTAAGCAGACTCTGCTTGGCATTATGGACAGGGCACTGGAGGCAGAGCAGCAGAAGAAAGAAGAGGACTTCCTTTCCTCTCAAGGCCCACTTTATCCAGACACCATCATTCCTATGTCACAGAACACACAGGAGGAGAGAGGGGAGGAGGATGAGGAGGAGGATTCTGGCACTTTCATAGGCTTCAAAGAAGAGGAAGTGTCATGGATATGCAGTAGTGTTTGTCTGCCATCTTACCTTCCTCCTCATGTGTTCATCTAGAGACCAGACCTCCTTCACCTGGCTTCCTTTATAATCTCCTCCCAGCCAGACTCCACCCCAGGCCCTATCACTGAACACTATATTAACCTGTGCACTGCAAGCCTGCTTGGCTGATCAACGTGTTTGTTAGGCATTGTGTGTTTGGGTTCCTGCCTGCCGTGTGCTACGTCTGTCTCTCTGTTACGTTATTGGCTTGTCCCCGACCATCCCTGTCTGCTCGTGACCCTTGACCTTCGGCTCGTTCTTCGTTATCCTTGTCTGCTTGTGGCCCCTGACCTTCGGCTTGTTATTCGGTTCTCTCTATCGTGTGCCGCTGCTTCCCCTTATCCTACGGGGCGTGAGCTAGGAAACTCCAGGGGCCGCGACCTGGTCCCAGCCTGCAGCGTAACATCCTCACCACTAGAGGCCCTGGAGAAGACCAGCTGGGTCTTAGACTCCGCGCCCTGGGGAATCTTGGCTCTCGCTTCCGTTGGGATCCCGGTTGTGCTCCTCTGGTCCCGCTTTCCACAACCACCCAGTTTCCTACCCACAGAAGCCAGCCATAGGGTTCACTACCTCGCGGTGCACTCCTGTCCCCCTACGGTGTGCATCTGTCACCTGGCCACAGGTGACCCTGACAGTTTGATCAGCCATGAACCCGGCTGACATCCCGCTACCCGCGGATGATCCATTGCAGGGCATAGTTTGCAGACTTGAAACCCAGGAATCGAATCAGACTCAGGTGATGCGATTCCTCCAGGATCTGGCTTCTCGCTTCGAGCAGCTTCAGGCCTCCTTGGGAACCCTGAATCCGCAACCTCAAATACAATCAGCGGTTGCACCTATTGCACCAGTCGCAGCCACACACTCACTACAACTGCCAGCTCCGTCCCGTTTCTCTGGGGACTCCAAGGCTTGCAGGGGGTTCCTTAGCCAATGCACGATTCATTTTGAGCTCCAGCCCCAAAACTTCCTGTCTGATCGGGCTAAGGTAGCCTATATCATTTCCCTCCTCTCTGGTGAAGCTTTAGCCTGGGCAGCCCCTCTGTGGGAACTGAATGATCCAGTGGTTTCTAGCCTGTCTGGCTTCTTGAAACTTTTTCGGAATATCTTCGAAGAACCGGCTCGTGTCTCTTCAGCGGCCAGCGCCCTTTTACGTCTCCGCCAAGAGTCTGCTTCTGTGGGACAGTATGCCCTTCATTTCCGCATACTGTCGGCTGAGTTGAGCTGGAACAATGAGGCCTTAGTCGCAACCTTTTTGCATGGCCTGTCTGATAGAGTGAAGGATGAATTAGCTGGAAGAACCATCCCCACTGATCTGGCCGGCGTTATCTCCTTGTGTAACCAGATCGATATTCGCTTTCAGGAGAGGACCTTAGAAAAGCAACGCCAGCACTCCTTGGTTCTTAGTCAGCCTGAGCTCCCCTCTCTTCGACCCGTAGAGCATCTCCTACCAGCTGAGGAACCCATGCAGCTGGGTCGGACCAGGCTATCCCCTGAGGAACGTGCTAGGCGCAGAACTCTTGGTCTGTGTCTTTACTGTGGGGGCAAAGGTCATTTTCGTGACACTTGCTCTCTTTGTCCAGAAAAACGTTCGGGTCCACTTCATCTGGAAAGTGGAGTATTGGACCCAGAAATATCACCTTCCCCTTCTCGTCTTCTGCTTTCTGTGTTCCTTCATGTTGGTGCTTCTTCTCATTCGGTCTCAGCATATCTGGATTCCGGAGCCGCTGGTAATTTCATGGACTGGGAAATCGCATCGTCCATGAGACTTACTCTTTTGCCCCTCACCACGCCATTGGTGGTCTTGGCGATTGATGGTACTGTTCTCCCAGGGGGACCTATCCGCTTCCAGACCCTCCCTGTTAAGATGTCGGTAGGGACACTCCACCAGGAGTGGATATCCTTCCTTATCTTACCCAAGGCCTCAACGCCTATAATTTTGGGTCTCCCATGGTTACAGCTCCATTCTCCTCATGTGGACTGGACTACTGGACAGATCCTGGCTTGGGGTCCCTCCTGTTCCTCGTCCTGCCTACCCAAGGTTGCCCCCTGTGAATCTGAGCCGGTCATTCATTCCAGGTTGCATAACCATTTACATTTCTCTGTCCCTAACCACCCTTGGACGCACAGCCAGGCTAGCTTGTCTACAAGTCCTGCAGTCGCTACGTCTTGCGATGCGATTCAGGTAGTCGCTACACCTGACTCAGCTATTCACTCTGCCTCTGTACTAGTTATGCCAGTCCAGCCCATGCCCAGTGAGCCTCTCACTTTTTCTTGTTCGGGACATTCTGCTTGTCCTTCAGCTATTCAGCTTGACTCCGGCGACATGTCACCTTCTAACCAACCTGACTTCAGGGTTCCACTGACATCTGCCCAGTCTGATGGTCCTGTGCAAGATGACCAGTTCCCCTTTAAGGGTCTAGGGGACCCTCCTCAGATTCCTGTTGATCGTCTCATGCCCTTGCTTATTCCTAGAGAGCCTTTGGTCCTCAATAGATCTTCTTGTCATCTCCCTACCTCGTTTTCAGTCTCTGAGGATAATCTTAAGTACGAGGTTAGACAAGTTCTGGATTCTCGGCTCTGCAGAGGCATTCTTCAGTACCTTGTGCATTGGAGAGGTTTTGGTCCTGAGGAGGCGTCTTGGATCGCTGCATCTGATGTCGCTGCACCTCATCTGTTGAGAAGGTTTCATCAGAGATTTCCCTTTAAGCCTGGGTCCAGGCGGGGGAGGGCCCATAAGAGGGAGGGTACTGTCATGGATATGCAGTAGTGTTTGTCTGCCATCTTACCTTCCTCCTCATGTGTTCATCTAGAGACCAGACCTCCTTCACCTGGCTTCCTTTATAATCTCCTCCCAGCCTGACTCCACCCCAGGCCCTATCACTGAACACTATATTAACCTGTGCACTGCAAGCCTGCTTGGCTGATCAACGTGTTTGTTAGGCATTGTGTGTTTGGGTTCCTGCCTGCCGTGTGCTACGTCTGTCTCTCTGTTACGTTATTGGCTTGTCCCCGACCATCCCTGTCTGCTCGTGACCCTTGACCTTCGGCTCGTTCTTCGTTATCCTTGTCTGCTTGTGGCCCCTGACCTTCGGCTTGTTATTCGGTTCTCTCTATCTTGTGCCGCTGCTTCCCCTTATCCTACGGGGCGTGAGCTAGGAAACTCCAGGGGCCGCGACCTGGTCCCAGCCTGCAGCGTAACATCCTCACCACTAGAGGCCCTGGAGAAGACCAGCTGGGTCTTAGACTCCGCGCCCTGGGGAATCTTGGCTCTCGCTTCCGTTGGGATCCCGGTTGTGCTCCTCTGGTCCCGCTTTCCACAACCACCCAGTTTCCTACCCACAGAAGCCAGCCATAGGGTTCACTACCTCGCGGTGCACTCCTGTCCCCCTACGGTGTGCATCTGTCACCTGGCCACAGGTGACCCTGACAGGAAGACATGCGTCAATCTCTAAGGGATGGTTTTCCAACCCCAGGACCCTTGGGAGTAGTACGTGGCTAGGAGGAGGAAGTTCCAGATGCTGCCATCCTGAGTGACCCGAGGAGTCTGCTTCTCAAGCCTCAGCAAATTTGAGGAGCATGGGCAACCTCATGCTTCAAAGCCTGCGAAAGGACCCAAGAATACGTGACTTAAAGGAAAAGGATGATTACTGGTTGGTAGTGATGAGCCGAACACCCCCGGGTTCGGTTCGCACCAGAACCCGCGAACGGACCGAAAGTTCGTACGAACATTAGAACCCTATTAAATACAATGGATGCGAACGTTCGAATTCTAAAGTGCTAATTATAACGACTATTATGCATGTTATTGTCCTAAAAAGGGTTTGGGAACCCGGGTTCTGCACCAGGGGACATGTATCAATGCAAAAAGAAATTTTAAAAACGGTAGTTTTTCGGGAGCAGTCATTTTAATGATGCATAAAGTGAAAAAAAAAAGTCAAATATTCCTTTAAATATCGTACCTGGGGGGTGTCTAAAGTATGCCTGTGAAGTGCCACGTGTTTCCCGTGTTTAGAACTGTCCCTGCACAAAATGACACTTCTAAAGGAAAAAAAAGCCATTTAAAACTGCTTGCGGCTTTAATGTAATGTCTGGTCCCGGTAATATGGATGAAAATCTTTAAGAAAAATGGCATAGCTACCCCATGACCCCCCCCCTACCCCAGCCCATTACCAGCCCCTTTGGGTCTTGTATGGATATTAAGGGGAACCCCGCACATAAAATAAAAAAGGCCCTATATACTCTGAACAGCCGTATACAGGCGGTGCATACAAGACAGGGACTGTAGGTTTGTTCTTATGTAGAATCTGTTTGTAATTTTGAACAGGTACATTGTTTAAGTGTAGCTCCAGCCCAAAAATCTATTTTTAAACTTTTTGGAAAACATAGGTAAGGGTTATCACCCCTGTAACATTTGTTTTGCTGTCTGTGCCCCTGTTCAGAACATTTCACCTCACTTTCCGTCCCAATGACAACTGTTTTTGAAATGTGGTGTTTTTCTTGAAACAAGGATTGCTGATAAAGCATCAGTACAGAGGAGACACCTTTCTCCCATATTAATTCTTACAGGAGAGAATTTTCCTTCCAAGGGGTAGATTTCCTCTCACTTCCTGTTGTCTTCTTGCGTTTGCAAGTAGGAGTCGTTTGTAAGTTGGATGTTTGAAAGTAGGGACCTGCCGTATATACTCTGCAGAAATAGGCCCCTTAGTTGTTGGTGTTGGCACAACACTGTAAGCACTCACAGTTACTCTTGGTTGGTGCTGGAACGCCCTGCTGTCAACTATTATATCAGGAATTTTAATTACATATAATTGTTGAACAGTGGTAGTAAAAATTGGGCCTTTGATGGTGGTGCTGGTGCCACAACACTGTAAGGCCTGACAGTTACTCTTGGTGGGCGCAGCAATGGGCCCTGCTGTGAATTATTAGATCAATAATTATAATTGCATGCCCCTGTTGAACAGGGGCTGAAAAATTGGGCCTTTGGTGGTGGTGGTGGTGGTGGTGTTGCCACAACACTGTAAGCCCTCAGAGTTACTCTTGGTGGGTGCAGGAATGGGCCCTGCTGTGAATTATTAGATCAAGAATTGTAATTACATGCCCCTTTTGAACAGGGGCTGAAAAATTGGGCCTTTCGTGGTGGTGGTGGTGGTGGCGTTGCCACAACACTGTAAGCCCTCAGAGTTACTCTTGGTGGGTGCAGCAATGGGCCCTGCTGTGAATTATTAGATCAAGAATTGTAATTACATGCCCCTGTTGAACAGGGGCTGAAAAATTGGGCCTTAGGCACTGGTGGCACAACACTACAACCCCTCACAGATACTGTACTTGGAGCACAGCAATGAGCCCTGTTGCAAAGTATTGCTTCAAAAATTGTAATGACACGCCCCTGTTAAACAGGGGCTGAAAAATTGGGCCTTAGGCACTGGTGGCACAACACTCCAACCCCTCACAGATACTGTACTTGGAGCACAGCAATGAGCCCTATGGCAAATTATTGCTAAAAAATTGTAATTACACGCCCCTGTTAAACAGGGGCTGAAAAATTGGGCCTTAGCCACTGGTGGCGGCACCCATAAACAAAAATGATCTTCCAAGCTATCATCATCAATCGTATCATTGAGGACTCGGAGGAGGAGGATAGCCAGTCAACATAACAGCACAGGCACTCAGCATCAGCATCAGTCTTGAAGGGATGTGACATGTTAAAATCAATTAGTCTGTTATATCAGCATCAGGTGTGTGGTAGCTGGTGGTGATCCAAGACTGGTTCATCTTGATGAAAGTCAGTCGATCAACCGAGTCGGTGGACAGGCGCACCCTGTGATCCGTGACAAATCCTCCAGCAGCACTGAATGTGCGTTCCGAAAGAACGCTGGATGCAGGACAGGCCAGTAGCTCAATTGCATACTGTGCAAGCTCTGGCCAGTGATCCATCCTCAAGACCCAGTAAGCCAGAGGATTTTCGGTGGGGAAGGTGTCCAAGTCTGACCTTGCCCCTAGATATTCCTGCACCATGTTTATCAGACGCTGGCGATGGTTGCTGGAACCGATCATACTTTGGGGCTGCGGACTAAAGAATTGTCTGAACGCATCGGTCAGACGGCCACCTTCCCCACCGCTCCTTCTTTGACTGGCCGAAGCCTCAGCAACTCGTTGTCCAGAACCAGGAGTTTGTAACCTCCCAGTCTCTGGGAACGCGTTGCACAGACCTTTCTGCAAGGCCTCCCGGAGTTGTCTCATCCTCTGCTCCCTCTGCGACGGTAACATAAGGTCCGCAACCTTACCCTTGTACCGTGGATCAAGGAGACTGGCCAGCCAGTAATGGTCCCTCTCCTTGATCCGAAGAATACGAGGATCCTTCCGCAGACTTTGCAGGATCAGGGAGGCCATGCAGCGTAGGTTTGCTGAGGCATTCGGTCCGGAGTCCTCTGGGTCACTAAGGACGACATGATCCGCAGCCACCTCCTCCCAGCCACGTACAAGTCCACTGGTTTCTTGGGACTGTAAATCATCCCTAAAAGACTGCTGCTGATGATGCTGAGTGCCAGCCTCCACCTCCATGCTGACACAATCCTCCTCCTCCTCCTCCTCCTCCTCCTCTTCCTGTGCGATGGGTGGGACAGAAGGAACACTGTCTGGGTAAAAGGGGCCTTGAGAGGCAAGGAAGTCCTCCTCTTCCTGCCTCTGTTCTGCCTCAAGTGCCCTGTCCATTATTCCACGCAGCGTGTGCTCCAACAGGTGGACAAGAGGTACAGTGTCACTGATGCATGCACTGTCACTGCTCACCATCCTCGTGGCCTCCTCAAATGGTGCCAGGACAGTGCATGCATCCCTGATCATGCCCCACTGGCGTGGAGAAAAAAAACCAAGCTCCCCTGACCCTGTCCTGGTGCCGTAGTCGCACAGGTACTCATTGATGGCCCTCTGCTGCGTGTGCAGCCGCTGCAGCATGGCCAACGTTGAGTTCCACCTGGTGGGCATGTCACATATAAGGCGGTTCTTGGGCAGGTTCAACTCCTTTTGCAGCTCAGCCAGGCGAGCACTGGCATTATAAGATCTGCGGAAATGCACACAGACTTTCCTGGCCTGCCTCAGGACATCCTGTAAGCCCGGGTACCTGCCCAAGAACCGCTGCACCACCAGGTTAAGGACGTGAGCCACACAGGGCACATGGGTCAGTTGTCCCTGTCGGAGGGCGGAGAGGAGGTTGGTGCCATTGTCGCAAACCACCATTCCTGGCTTAAGCTGGCGTGGTGTCAACCACCTCTCGGCCTGGCCCTGCAGAGCAGACAGGACCTCTGCCCCAGTGTGGCTTCTGTCCCCCAAACACACCAGCGCAAGCACGGCATGGCATCTTTTTGCCTGCGTACTTGCGTAGCCCCTTGAACGGCTACGGAGCACCGCTGGTTCAGAGGACAAAGCACAGGAAGAGGCCATGGAGGAAGAAGAAGAGGAGGGGGTGGAGGAGAGAGGTGTGTCACAACCAGTAGTAGCATTTTGGAGGCGTGGCGGTGGAACAACCTCCAACACTACTGCACCTTGTCCTGCATCCTTCCCAGCTGCCAAAAGAGTGACCCAATGGGCCGTGAAAGAAAGGTAACGTCCCTGTCCATGCCTGCTGGACCATGAGTCAGCGGTAATATGCACCTTACCGCTGACCGCCCTGTCCAGCGAGGCCAAGACATTGCCTTCCACATGCCGGTAGAGAGCCGGAATAGCCTTCCGTGAGAAAAAGTGGCGTTTGGGAACCTGCCACTGAGGAACCGCACATTGCACAAACTCACGGAAGGGGGCCGAGTCTACCAACTGAAAAGGCAGCAGTTGAAGCGCTAGCAATTTAGCCAAGCTAGCATTCAACCGCTGGGCATGTGGATGGCTGGGAGTGAACTTCTTTCGACGGTCCAGCAGCTGGGGCAGGGAAATTTGCCTGCTAGAATCGGACGTCGGTGTACTGCTAGCAGAGTGGCCGCAACTACTTGGCTGTGACACACCTAATTCTACACCTTCATTCCTCTCAGTGCATGTTTCAGAGAGGACTGAAGTTATAGTGGGGTTGGAGATCCCAGCTGATGCGGTGCAAGGAGAGGTCCGCTTTGTTCTTTGGTGTGGGTCTTTGAGGTAGGCTTGCCAACGAGCTGCATGGCAGGTCAACATATGTCTGGTCAGGCATGTGGTACCCAAGCGGCTGATGTTTTGGCCACGCGATATACGCTTGAGACATATGTTGCAAACAGCAGCTGTGCGATCTGATGCACTAGCCTCAAAAAAGGCCCACACCAAAGAACTTTTTGAATGACGGGCAGAGGCAGCGCCCTGCACAGGCGGAGCTCTGCGGTGTGATTCCGTCGGTGTACTGCCCTTACGCTGGCCACCAAAGGGCATCCTGCCTCGTTGGAGATGTGCCTCCTCCTCATCCTCCTCCTCCTCCTCTCTCCTATTAGGCACCCACGTGGAGTCAGTGACCTCATCATCCCCTCCCTCCTCATCACTGGAGCCAATCTGGCAGTATGCTGCAGCTGCTGGAACATGACTGCCAGATTGGTGTCCTTCTTGAGCATCCCCTCTGTCTGCTCTCACGCTACTGCCTTCCTGTAGCTGGGTTTCATCATCAGACCCTTCGAAACGCTGGGCATCCTCCTGGAGCATGTACCCAACACTGTGCTCAAACAGTTCGGGGGACTCCTCAGGAGGAGGACATGGTGGGTCTAGGGAAGGAGTGACTGATGATGAGTCTGACATTGATACCAGGGAAGAGGACGCTTTGGCAGCTGCTTTGCCAGTACCCTGAGCCTGGGTGAGAGAGGATGAGGAGGAGGAGGAGGGCTTGGTCATCCACTCTACCAAGTCTTCGGCATGATGTGGCTCAACATGTCCAGCTGCCGAAAAGAAGGACAAGCGTGTCCCATGGCCATGTGCTGATGACAATGCACCGCGTCCACGACCAGCACTGTTGCCCCCAGACACAGAGCCTGCTTGCCCTCTTTTATTGCCTCCTGACTGTCTGCCTCTCCTTGTTTGCCTTCCAGACATTCTAATAGATGGCCTGCAGGGAGATGGGAAAAAAGCAATAAGGGCTACCTTCAGGTGTCCTTCTCTGTCCCTTTACTTAAGGATTTCTAAATATGGTTGAGGATGATTGCTTTCGCACAGAATAGTACAACGACAATTTCCCTGACTGTCCAAAAAACAAGGATTTCAAAGATGGTTGATGAGGAATGCTTTAGCACAGTATAGCACAAGTAGAATTTCCCTCACTGTCCTTCCCTGTCCCTAGAAACAAGGATTATCACAGTGAAAGAAACTGACACTCTTCCTACCTATAGTTTTCTGTCCCTAGAAAAAATGTTTTTTTAAAGATGGTTGATGATCAATGCTTTAGCACACTATAGCACAAGGAGAATTTCCCTCACTGTCCTTCCCTGTCCCTAGAAACAAGGATTATCACAGTGAAAGAAACTGACACTCTTCCTACCTATAGTTTTCTGTCCCTAGAAAAAATGTTTTTTTAAAGACGGTTGATGATCAATGCTTTAGCACACTATAGCACAAGGAGAATTTCCCTCACTGTCCTTCCCTGTCCCTAGAAACAAGGATTATCACAGTGAAAGAAACTGACACTCTTCCTACCTATAGTTTTCTGTCCCTAGAAAAAATGTTTTTTTAAAGACGGTTGATGATCAATGCTTTAGCACACTATAGCACAAGGAGAATTTCCCTCACTGTCCTTCCCTGTCCCTAGAAACAAGGATTATCACAGTGAAAGAAACTGACACTCTTCCTACCTATAGTTTTCTGTCCCTAGAAAAAATGTTTTTTTAAAGACGGTTGATGACCAATGCTTTAGCACACTATAGCACAAGGAGAATTTCCCTCACTGTCCTTCCCTGTCCCTAGAAACAAGGATTATCACAGTGAAAGAAACTGACACTCTTCCTACCTATAGTTTTCTGTCCCTAGAAAAAATGTTTTTTTAAAGATGGTTGATGATCAATGCTTTAGCACACTATAGCACAAGGAGAATTTCCCTCACTGTCCTTCCCTGTCCCTAGAAACAAGGATTATCACAGTGAAAGAAACTGACACTCTTCCTACCTATAGTTTTCTGTCCCTAGAAAAAATGTTTTTTTAAAGACGGTTGATGATCAATGCTTTAGCACACTATAGCACAAGGAGAATTTCCCTCACTGTCCTTCCCTGTCCCTAGAAACAAGGATTATCACAGTGAAAGAAACTGACACTCTTCCTACCTATAGTTTTCTGTCCCTAGAAAAAATGTTTTTTTAAAGACGGTTGATGATCAATGCTTTAGCACACTATAGCACAAGGAGAATTTCCCTCACTGTCCTTCCCTGTCCCTAGAAACAAGGATTATCACAGTGAAAGAAACTGACACTCTTCCTACCTATAGTTTTCTGTCCCTAGAAAAAATGTTTTTTTAAAGACGGTTGATGATCAATGCTTTAGCACACTATAGCACAAGGAGAATTTCCATCACTGTCCTTCCCTGTCCCTAGAAACAAGGATTATCACAGTAAAACACACTGACACTCTCCCTACCTATAGTTTTCTGTCCCTAGAAAAAAAGTTTTTTTAAAGATGGTTGATGATCAATGCTTTAGCACACTATAGCACAAGGAGAATTTCCCTCACTGTCCTTCCCTGTCCCTAGAAACAAGGATTATCACAGTGAAAGAAACTGACACTCTCCATACCTATAGTTTTCTGTCCCTAGAAAAAATGTTTTTTTAAAGATGGTTGATGATCAATGCTTTAGCACACTATAGCACAAGGAGAATTTCCCTCACTGTCCTTCCCTGTCCCTAGAAACAAGGATTATCACAGTGAAAGAAACGGACACTCTTCCTACCTATAGTTTTCTGTCCCTAGAAAAAATGTTTTTTTAAAGATGGTTGATGATCAATGCTTTAGCACACTATAGCACAAGGAGAATTTCCCTCACTGTCCTTCCCTGTCCCTAGAAACAAGGATTCGCACAGTAAAACACACTGACACTCTCCCTACCTATCCTTCTCTTTCCCTAAACTAAAGGAATCCAGGTTAAGCAAGAAAAAAAAATGTCACTGTCCCTGCCTATGCTTCTCTTTCCCTGCTCCGGAACACACTACACTAGGCCGCCGTGCTGGCGGCCTTTTATAGTGTGGGGCGTGTACTAAACACCCTCAGCAATAATTGGCCACAGGCATCCTGCCTGTGGCCAATCATTGCTCTCCTCGCTGCCGGCGCTGTGATTGGCCAAGCATGCGGGGTCACAGTGCATGCTTGGCCAATCACAGCGCCTGGATAACACTGCGATGGCGTAGTGCATTGTGGGCCATTCGCGTCACTCGAATTAGGCGCGAACGGCCCAAATCGTTCGATCTTCGTCGAACGATCGAACAGCCGATGTTCGAGTCGAACGTATGTTCGACTCGAACACCGAGCTCATCCCTACTGGTTGGCAACCCTCCTTGACTATCGTTTTAAGGGGAATGTCTCAGAACTCATCCCGTCCCCACAGAGAGTGCGAAGATAAAATCTCGTTAAAGAGAATTTTATTGAACGTTTTTCCTGACTCCAGTAGGTTACAGTGTTGTGGAAAACAGTATAGTTTTGAGTCTTCTGTTGGTCAAGAGAGGAGCGTTGGAAAAGGCGTCCGCCTAATTGAGGAATTTTGGAATTTTATTAGTCCTCGCCGCTTAGGGCTGTCAGCTTCCACATCCCATCGGCAGCGTCTGCATCTGTTGGGCTGCCCTGCATCCAGCGTGCTTTCAGAATGGGCATTCAGTGCTGCAGGAGGTTTTCGTTACTGATCATAGAACAAGTCTGTCCACAGACTCCGTGGACCGTTTGACTTTTATAAAAATGAATCAGTCCTGAATTACCAGCTTTGAAGCCCCTGATGCCGATGTCGCTGATTAAGTCTTTTTGGGATGCGGAATCTCTGCAGGACTTCGAGGCTGCCTAGCTTTGAGGGTGTTCAATCATTTCATCTGGAAGAATGTTTTTGGTATAGGTTTCATGGGCACAATTAACACCCAAAGACCAATTTTACAGCACCTGTTTGACAGGTGCATATCATTGCATCTTTTTACAGCAAGCCTATAACCATTGTATGCCCAATTACTTGCATATAAGCCTTCAAAATGGGCTCTTTTGATTTTTGACGTTCGAGTCCCATTGACTTTAATGGAGTTCATTATTCGGGTCCGAACTTTCGCGGTGTTCGAAAGTTCTGGTGCAAACCGAACAGGGGTTTGTTCGGCCTATCTCTGCTAATGATTTGTACAGGGGCAACATGATCTCTCTCTCTCTCTCTGAAGTCCATACCTCTCTTACTATAAGAGAGGATTTTGCTTGCTTTGGAAACCGCAGCTTGGCCTTGCATGCATGGGGGATCAGTTCTTGGATCTGCGCCCCTTCTTCCACCCTGTGTGTGCCCCCCTCACAGCTTATGATCTACCAGAACATCCCAGTTCCTTCTCGACCATTGATTCCCCCAGTTGTACTCCCCCTAGTATGTATGATGCATGCATAGCTGCTGTTAGAAATCAAGGGGCCCCGTGCAGCCTACCTGACAGGGCCCCCCCCTCTAAAAATGTCAAAAGAAAAAATAAATATCAGAAATTATAACAGGATCCATTCAAGTGAATAGCGTTGCTCTGCAAGGAGGTTGTGCTAGTGTGGGGTTAAAGCAGGCGGTGAAGTGGAAATATGCCTCCTTTACAATGCTTCAGTGATGAATGGACATAGGAGTGATCAATACTGATCTTTTACTGTGTTCGTTCAAGAAAGGGGCTGGGAATAATGGCACATTTACTGGTCCCTGCCCCGCTCTCCATCCTGAAACCAATCCCTCTGTGTGCATGCAGCTTCCAGCGGGAGAGGAGAGAGGGAAGCCAGAAGCGCTGCAGATGAGGGGGGCACAGAGAGGGTCCTGGACAGCAGGTGGAAGGAGGGGTGCAGATCCAAGGACTGATCCCCCTGCAGCGCAGCCAGAGGGAGAAAGAAGAAGAGTAGAGGCCAGCAGTGCTGCAGGGAGAGCCACAAGTGTCAGCAAAAAGCAAGTGTAGCTGGCCCTCCTGCTCATCAGATGCCTGGGCCCCCATTTTGAACTGATGAGGCCCGGGCCCAGTACAGGAGGGCTGGTGGTACTGCCTTATCATCTGCCCTGGGTGCATGCATATTCTGAGCCCCCAAGTGCATAACTTTACATTTATCAACATTAAACCTCCTCTGCCACATAGTCGCCCAATTAAACAGTGTATTTATTACATCTGTTTTTGTTTTTAGTACCACTTTAACCCATTGATGATCACTGACTTCACCTGAGGCAATAGTCAACATTGAGTTAAATGTCTTTCCCAAGCGACCGAAAAGCTCACATGCGGCACCAGCCAATAGAATAGCACCGAGAATGGAAAATGCTGCTGGAGCTATTTTTTCTGAGGGACAAAGCTTCAGGAACATGATAGCCTAAGCATTTAAGCTGAAATCCCTCAGTATCTGTGCCACATTCACTTCCATTAATGCCCGCTTCCAAAAAGAGCAGAGTCGGTTGTGGCAAAGTGTCCTTCCTGGAAACCTGCTGAGGTTACCAGAGTGCAGATTCAGTTCTTTGAATCCCAGGAGGGCATCAGCCATGTAGATTGAAAATGGCAGTTGTCTGAGGCAAGCATATAAAAATGCGTCCTCCTTCTACGGTATACGGAGAAGATCTTCCTTTAAAAAAAATCAACACCTTTTATGTATAGGCAGCAGGGGGGGGGAAGGTGCGATCGTACTTTCTCACCTCCTGCTCTCTGAAGCTCCTTGGGTCTCACACATCGAATCCCCCTGGAAACGAGAGGAGGCAACAATATTACATTTCACAGGAACATCAAAGTTCAGCAAGGGTGGTGTGAAGTAAAGCACACATATGACCATTGGGGTTCAACCGACAAGTCTCCAACCGCAAACGTTTTCTGCAACGTGCTTACTAAGACATACAGTATACTATACCTGCACAACATTAAAGTGCAAGTTCACCCTACAATTACTCTATGAACATTAACTGCTTGCCGACCGGGCCATAGCCGAAACACGGCTACAGAGCGGTCGGATAACTCTGGGAGGGCGTACTACAACGTCCTCCCAGTATCGCGCTCCCACGTACCCCCAGAAATGTCTGTGACCGTGGGGTCTCCCAGACCCGGCCTGTCACGGATCGGGGTAAAGGGCCAATGACAGAGTGATCACTTGTAAACAAACTGGAGCATGTCTGGTTCGGCTCCTCCCCTCTCCTCACGCCGATCAGTACAACAACGTGTGAGGAGAGGAGAGAGCGGGTGCAGCAGCACTGTGGGCTGGATCTGAAGTGCCCACTGCGCTGATCTGTGCCCATCCCTGGCTCATCCATCCATAATTATATTCATCCTCCATCCCTGGCTCAATCATCCACATTATTGCTCAGCCATACTCCATTCCTGGCTCATCCGTCCACATCCATGCTCCATCCCTGGCTCATCCATCCACATTCATGCTCCATCCCTGGCTCAACCATCCATCCATTCCTGGCTCATTCATCCACATCCATGCTCCATCCCTGGCTCATCCATCCACATCAGTGTTGCCAACCGTACGTTAATTTACGTACAGAACGTAAATTTAACCCCCTTTTTGGGGTGTACGTAAAGTCCGTTGTGGGCATCGGCTGCTCATAAAAAACATGGCCGCGAGCCGACCATGCAACTGCGCATGCGCCGTTCCGAAGCCGGCCGGGCTCGGGAAAGCTTGTATGCGTTCGGCCGAGCGGCGGATGCGCAGTAACGTAATGGCGCCGCCCGGCGCCATTTTTGAATAGGCTTTCAGCCAGGACGGGACTCGGGAGTGCTCGCGGGGCGGGCTACAGTGCACTCGCAGTCGCCGTAGGAGGAGAGGACTCGGCCGAGCAGGGGTGAGGAGGAGGAGGGGGGATATAAAGTAAGAGGAGGACTGCGCTGGGAGCGGGAGCCCGGAGGGTGAAGCGGCCATGGCATGCAGGGGAGGGACAGAGACTGATGTGCTCTCTCTGTCCACCATCATATAACTTCTCCTCCACATCATCAGTATGCTGTCCTCCTTCTGTGCCCTTTTCACCTCTCCACAGGTCAGAGCTGCCCTGACCTGTGGAGAGGTGAAAGGGGCACAGAAGGAGGACACAGCATACTGATGATGTGGAGCAGAAGTTATATGATGGTGGACAGAGGAGGAGGCCACTGAGGGGGTAAGGAGGACCCTATCATGTTCGCAGCCTCTGTCCCCCTCCTGTGTCATGTCCGCAGCCTCTGTCACCCCTCCTGTGTCATGTCCGCAGCCTCTGTCACCCCTCCTGTGTCATGTCCGCAGCCTCTGTCCCCCTCCTGTGTCATGTCCGCAGCCTCTGTCCCCCTCCTGTGTCATGTTCGCAGCCTCTGTCCCCCTCCTGTGTCATGTCCGCAGCCTCTGTCCCCCTCCTGTGTCATGTCCGCAGCCTCTGTCCCCCTCCTGTGTCATGTCCGCAGCCTCTGTCCACCTCCTGTGTCATGTCCGTAGCCTCTGTCCCCCTCCTGTGTCATGTCCGCAGCCTCTGTCCCCCTCCTGTGTCATGTTCGCAGCCTCTGTCCCCCTCCTGTGTCATGTCCGTAGCCTCTGTCCCCCTCCTGTGTCATGACTCTGCAGCCTCTGTCCACCTCCTGTATCGTGTCCGCAGCCTCTGACCATCTCCTGTCTTTTATGTCTGCAGTCTCTGAGGGGATCCTAGAAAGATGTCAAGAGTGGGAGCGCCGTGATGGGGGTTACGGGAAGAAACGGACGTGTGGACTGTGGAGAGGAGGTCAGAGCCGCCAAGCTGGAGCCGTCTGACTGAGCCCCGCACTGTGCACCTGAGAGCAGGTCAGTGACAGCGCCGCCAGGCCAGTCTGAGGGGGGGGGCACTGATCTAAGGAGGGGAGTAAATACAATAATGTAAGGGGGCACTGATATAAAAGGTCCCCCCCTATATTAGTCCCCCCCCTTACCTTAGTGTATTCACTCTGTGGAAGGTGGTCTCTATTCACCAGAGCCCCTCCTCCCACATCAGAGTTCCCCCTTACATCATGATCTGCAGTGTTCCCCTTTACATAAGAGTTCCCTTGCACTGTAAGGGGGATCCCTGCAGACTCTGATGTAAGAGGGAACTCTGTGCTGGCTGGGTTATAGTATCCTAACCTTCATGTGAATTGAGAAAAATGTTTTTTTACTTTTGTTTAACTTAAACACATTGATAATAGCATTAGCTGTGTGTTTATAGTTCAAATATTGATATTTGCACTGTTTAGCAGTAAAAACAGTAATTTTAGGTACTTTTTTGCAGCGCCAGTAAAAAATGTGGCCCTGCCAGTAATTGTCATGATTTTTGCCAGTAAAAAATTGGTGCCGTTCAGAAATTTTGGCATCCTTGCCAGTAAATTTCACTTCAGGGGGTTGGCAACACTGATCCACATTCATGCTCCATCCCTGGCTCAACCATCCACATTCATGCTCCATCCCTGGCTCAACCATCCATATTCATGCTCCATCCCTGGCTCAACCATCCATCTATTCCTGGCTCATCCATCCACATTAATGCTCAGCCATGCTCCATCCCTGGCTCATCCATCTACATCCATGCTCCATCCCGGGCTCATCCATCCACATTCATGCTCCATCCCTGGCTCATCCATTCAAATTCATGCTCATCCTTGCTCTATCCCTGGCTCATCCATCCTCATCCATGCCACATCAGTGATCATCCGTGCCACATCCATGCCACATCAGTGTTCATCCATGCCACATCAGTGATCATTAGTGCCACATCCATGCCATATCAGTGCTCATCTGTGCCACACCAGTGCTCATCCGTGCCACCTCAGTGATCATCCGTGCCACATCCATACCACATCAGTGCTCATCCGTGCCACATCAGTGCCACATCAGTACTCATCCTTGCCACATCCATGCCACATCAGTACTCATCCTTGCCACATCCATGCCACATCAGTGCTCATCCGTGCCACATCATTGCTCATCCATGTCACATCAGTGCTCATTCATGCCACATCCATGCCACATCAGTACTCATCCGTGCCACATCTATGTCACATCCGTTCACATCCGTGCCACATCAGTGCTCACGTGTTCCACATCCATGCTACATCAGTGCTCATCCATGCCACATCAGTTTTCAACCGTGCCACATCAGTGCTCATCCCTGCTACATCCATGCTACGTCAGTTCTCATCCGTGCCACATCAGTACTCATCTGTGCCACATCCGTGCCACATCAGTTCTCATCTGTGCCACATCAGTGCTCATCCATGCCACATCAGTGCTCATCCATGCCACATCAGTTCTCATCAGTACTCATCCATGCCACATCAGTGCTCATCCGTGCCACATCCATGCCACTACAGTGCCCATCAGTGCCTCACAAAAGTGTAATAGCTAGTCAAATTAGATTTGAAATGTATGTCCCTAGAATACCTGACGGTGCTCCCTGCATGTTGGGCCTCTGTATGTGGCTGTGACATGTGGTATCGCCATACTCAGGAGGAGTAGTAGAATGTATTTTAGGGTGTAATTTGTGGTATGCATATGCTGTGTGTGAGAAATAACTTGTTATTATGACAATTTTGAGAGAAAAAAACAAAAAAACGTAATTTTGCAAAGAATTGTGGGAAAAAAATTCACAACTTCCAAAAAACTCACCATGCCTCCTACTAAATCCCTTGGAATGTCTACTTTCTAAAAAGGGGTCATTTGCGGGGTATTTGTACTGTCCTGGCTTTCTCAAGAAATTAGATGGCCATCAGTACATCAGGTGTGATCAATTATCAGCGATTGGAACCATAGCTTGTAGACTCTAAGGCCCCTTTCACACGGGCGGACTGTATGTCCGTTTTTCACCCATCCGTTTTTGGATGAAAAACGGACATACATGTATCCCTATGGGATAGCGGATGAACATCCGCTGACACCCGATCTCACCCGTGTCCGCTATGCTCCGTCTTTCAGGATAGAAAAATTTATATTTTTCTATCCGTCTGCGGAGCGGATCGGATGAACACGGACAGACGGTCCGTGTTCATCCGATCCCCCCTATAGGGGATAGCGGAGATCTGACAGGGCGGTCCCTGCACAGTGTGCGGGGACCGCCCAGTCATCCGCCGGCTCAGCGGGGATCAACGGAGCGATCCCCACTGAGCAAGCGGAGGTTCACGGGGCGGATCATGACTGATCCGTCCCGTGTAAAAGGGGCCTATAACTTTCACAAAGACCAAATAATATCCACTTACTTGGGTTATTTTTTACCAAAGATATGTAGCAGTATAAATTTTGGCCAAAATTTATAAAGAAAAATTACAAATTTGTAGAAATTAAGAAAAAGGCATTTTTTTAACAAAATGTTTGGTCTTTTTTCATTTATAGCGAAAAAATAAAAAATAAAACATCTGTGATTAAATACCACCTAAATAAATCTCTATTTGTGTGAAAAAAAGCACAACAATTTCTTATGGGTACAGTGTCGCATGACTGAGTAATTGTCATTCAAAATGTGAGAGCACCGAAAGCTGAAAATTGGTCTGGGTAGAAAGATGGTTTAATTGCCCAGTGGGCAAGTGGTTAAAGTATAACTAAATGCAAAACTTTTTTTTTTTTTTTTTAGTTTTGGATAGGGTAGAGAGGGATTAGAACCCCTGTCCATTTTTATTGCTGTCACCCTTTCTATTTGTCCTGATTACCATTATCATTAAAAGTGAAAGTAAAAGAAAAACCCACATTTTAGGTTGTCCTGTAAAGCAGGAACACAGATCTTTGCCACCCCCTAGTCAAAGCACCTCCCCCACAGTGAGTAAGCACAGGCTATGGACACAGTTAAACCTTTGTTCACCCCTGATGTTAACCTCTTCCCAGCCAGTGTTATTAGTACAGTGACAGTGCATTTTTTTTAGCACTGATCAATGTATTGGTGTCACTGGTTTCCAAAAAGTGTCAGTTAGTGTCTGATTTGTCCGCCGCAATATCGCAGTCCCACTATAAGTCGCTGATCGCCGCCATTACTAGTAAAAATATATAAAATAAAAATATACCATGGTTTGTAAACACTAACTAAAACCGATCAATATACGTTTATTGGGATTTTTTTTATCACAAATATGTAGCAGAATACATATTGGCCTAAATTGATGAAGAAATTAGATTTTTTACATTTTGATGACGTTTGAATGGTGAAACGCATTGGGTGCAGCTGGATCACGTGACGTCGCCACGCACCAAGGTCGGCCATCTTGATGGCTGGAAACGTTCCTTATTTTTACCTTTGATGTACATGCAAGCTTTTATCCTGCACATGGTAAGTGTGTTTGCTGGATTTTATTAAACTTGTTACCGAACATACACTATGAAGTGTTTCTTTGCCTATGTTGGAACTTCACATCCATTGAGGTCCTAATGACGTGGAGTTGGTCTAAGGTAGAGTGACCAGACATCTTGGTTTCTGGGGACAGTCCCCGGATTGAGGACACTGTCCTCGGACCAAGTCTGTGTCCGGTTTTGTCCCCGGATTGGATTTGAACAGGGCCTGGGGCAATTTCAAAGACAGTCAGTAAAGAATTAAAAATAAAAATTCTGAATTACATCCCCCCCGCTCCGCCGCTCCTTCTAGCTTAGGGGGGGGTATATTTTTTTCCATTATCTGTGCCCCTTTCTGATGATCATGTGCTGGTCGGAGCAGAGGAACCATTTCTTCAGTTTCGGGTGCCCATTCCGCTCCGCTCGCATGTTCTTCTGCCTTGGCTCAAGTCCCGGCCAGCCGCCTGCCTGCTTATCTCCTTGCCTTCCCTGGCGGTGTGATCTTCCTCCGCTCTCCACCCAGTAGTAGCCGGGGCCCGAAGAGTAAGACTTGACAGGCTGTGAAACGGGCGGCAACGGGCAGAGAGTCGCTGACTGCCGCCATTACTAGTAAAAAAAAAAAAATATGTCCCCGGATTTCATTTTTAAAATCTGATCACCTTAGTCTAAGGGTGGAAGCGGTCTGACGGTTTGGCATTTAGCTGATGATTGGATTTTGTAACAAGGGCAGTTGACTCCTGTATCTAGAGGTCCACCTTGGATGGTAAGAGTCAGTGCATGTGCACCTGTCGGTGGAGGATCTCTCACAAGATTTTCTGTCCTATTTGGAGTCCTGATGTATTGACGGCCCCATCTCATTTCAGTAGGCCCTTAAAATGCCAGGACAGTACAAATACCCCCCAAATGACCTATTTTTGGAAAGTTGACAGTCCAAGGTATTATGTAGGAGGCATTGCGAGTTTAATGAAGTTAAAATATTTTGTCACAATTATTTGGAAAATAAAGACATTTTTAAAAATAGTTTTATTTTATTTACATTTTTTTTTTTTAATATACACACTGTCACCAGTGCAGTACAACGTCATCTGGTGTGGCAATGATCAGGGAGTTCAGAGTAGTTAAGACATCACAGTGGGTGATCAGGGTTTTTTTTTTTTTTTGAACACTGAACACTGTAACAACAATCGTTTGAACTTTGCACATTTAAGACTTTGCACATCTAGACTTTGCAATATTTGCCCAATCTTCTTTGCAAAACTGCTCAAGTTCATTTAAATTTGATGGTGATGGTTTTTGGACTGCAGTCTTCAAGTCATTCCACAGATTTTCAATGGGATTTAAGTCTGGGCTCTGACTAGGCTATGCAAGGACATTCACCTTTTTCTCCTTCAACCACTGTGTGCTCATTTTGCTGTGTTCTTTGGGTCATTGTCATGTTGGAAGGTAAACCTTCTTCCCATTGACAACTTTCTGGCAGAGGGCAGCCGATTTTCTTCAAGAATTTGACTGTATTTTGCCTCATCCATTTTTCCTTCTATCCTGAAGGTCCAGTCCCTGCAGCAGAGAAACACCCCTATAACAGAATATTACCACCTTTAGGCTTTAGGCCCCTTTCACACTGACACGTTTTTCAGGCGGTTTAGCGCTAAAAATAGCGCTGCTATACCGCCTGAAAAAATCGTGCCTTGCAGTCTTCAGTGTGAAAGCCGGAAGGCTTTCACACTGGAGTGGTGTGCTAGCAGGACCGCTCCAAAAGTCCTGCTAGCCGCATCTTTGCAGCGGTGAAGGAGCCGTGTGTTTACCACTCCTTTACCGCTGCTGCCCATTGAAAGCAATGGGAAACTGCAGTAACACTGCAGAGGCGCATTGCCGGCGGTATTAACCCTTTTCCGGACGCTAGCAGGGGTTAAAATCACCCAGCTAGCGGCCCGAATATCGCGGTAAAAACTACGGTATAGCGGCGCTAAAAATAGCGCCTCTATACCGCCAGCGCACCTCCCCGCCCCAGTGTGAAAGGGGCCTTACTGTAGGAATGGTGTTATTTGGTTTAGATTTCCACCAGACATATCATTTGGTGTTGAGACCAAATAATTACATTTTAGTCTCATCTGACCAGAACACCTTTTTCCGTGTGGCCTCAGAATTCTCAAGGTGCGTTTTGGCAAAGCTCAGTGGTGACTACATGTGGCCTTTCTTGAGGGTGGCTTTCTTCTTGCACCCCCCCCCCCCCCCATACAAGCCACATTTGTGGAGAATTGTTGTAGGCCTCTTGGTAGCCTCTCTGATCAGTTTTATCCTGGCTCTTTCATCCAGGTTGGAGCGACGTTCTGATCCAGGGAGGGTCTGTGTTGTACCAAATACCTTCCACTTCTTAATAATAGACTTCACTGTGCTTCTAGGCATTGATAAAGCCTTTGAATTGACTTGTGCCTGTCCACAACATTATCCCGGAGATCCCGGTGACAGAGCCTTGCCACTCATAGTTGATTGATTGCTTCAGTTGCACTATCAGGGACTGAAATGCTCCAGGAAAGCTCCTGTAGCGGTGCCCCCGTGGGGTCGCTGCGTGTTCTAGCATCCACACATTTCACCCTGCTGGTCAGACATTTATTTTGGCACACTTTCCCAGACAATGAACAGTCTCTTGCTAGTTTTTGTTTTTATTAGAGGATTAAACTTGGATTGGGAAAAGGGACATGTGATGCCCAGATAATGAATACTTCTTAGTAGAATAAAAGGAGTCGAGTCTAGATCTGACAGTCTCTTCCTCTGCACATCTCCTCCAGCACACTACTTGAGATCACTTGCTTCACTTCACTGTCCAAATCTAGATTCTAGATTCCTGTCACCATTAGCACATCTCTAGGCCTCACTCTGAATAAGTCCTAACGCACACCTCCCAAGCCGCACGGATTCTGAGGAGGAGGGAGGAGGAGAAGGAGGTAAGACCGATCACCGATCGGCGGAAATATCCTGTGGACCCCCGCCGCACAACAGTGTAGATGTAGAAAGTTTGGAGCTGCCCTGTCCAGCGGCAAACCCCCCGCCCTGCAAAAATGAAATTGCGGTCCCGCGGCATACGCCAGGCCCCCCGCTCAACAACTTTGAAAATTAAGTCCTGCAAAAAATAACTAACTGTCCCGCGGCGCTCACCCTCAAACCCCCCCCCCCCCCCACTCAGCAACTTTAGTCACAGGCAGTGGAATGTTGAATGTTGTCCCGCAGTTGAATTTTTAAATGTTGGGAGGTATGCTAACGTTTTCCTGATAGCCCATTACATGATCCTGGCAGGTCTGATCCAAATCCTGCCAGCCCTCCTGGCTGCAGTGACTTCACAACAACCCCACAGTCTCTCCCTCTGGCTCCACATTCAACTCTTGGCATGTCTCTTCCAGAGCTTTCCACTGTGCTTTTCACTCACCGACCCCGGCATGGATCCCTCCTGAATGACTTGCCTGGACGTGCTCCCAACTGTCCTCTTTCCTGCTCCTGTTCCAGGACACCTTTCAATGACCGTGTAATGAGAGGCTCCCTCCCAACTCCTGTCTTTAGTACAGTGACAGTGCATATTTTTAGCACTGTTAACTGTATTAGTGTCACTGGTTCTCGCCGTGTCGAAAGTGTCAGTTAGTGTCCGATGGTTCGCCGCAATATCGCAGTCCCGCTTTAAGTCGCTGATTGCCGCCATTACTAGTAAAAAAATATATATAAATAAATAAAAAATCCAGTAAATATCCCATAGTTTGTAGGCACTGTAACCTTCACGCAAACCATCAATCTACATTTTATGTAGCAGAATATATTTTGGCCAAAATTTATAAAGAGGTTTGATTTTATTTATTTATTGGATATGTTTTATAGAAAAAATAAAACATATTGTTTTTTCTTTTCTTTTCAAAATTGTCGGTCTTCTTTCATTTATATAATAAAAAACAAAAAAGCACAGGTGATCATATACCACCAAAAGAAAGCTCTATTTGTGTGAAAAAAAACGATGAATTTCATTTGGGTACAGTGTTGCACGACCACATAATTACCAGTTAAAGTAGCGCAGTGCCATATCGCAAAAAATGGCCAGGTCATAAAGAAGGTAAAACCTTCCAGAGCTGAAGTGGTTAAAAGAATACAGAAAGTGGAAGTAACAAGTAAAAATCTGCAAGTGTTTGATCATACCATTCCAACATAGGGGTGTTATGATTGGTGAACACAGCCATTGAAAAGTCCTATTCAACAAAAGACAAGTGAGTGAGCCCAAGAAGATCATTGCAGGATTTGTATTTGTCAGTTGTTGATTAGTTATTAATGGTGTCAATAAAATGATGAAAAGCTTATAGGAATAATCAATGTGCTCCCCTCTCTCCCAGCTACTGCAATGGTTGAGTCCAGCATTCTCTTTACTCAGTAACTCTATGTTTATATTAGCTTGGTAGTTTCCGTAGTGTAGTGGTTATCACGTTCGCCTCACACGCGAAAGGTCCCCGGTTCGATCCCGGGCGGAAACACAAAAGTTTTTTTTTTCTTTTTAAGAGCTGGAGAATGATCAGAGAGATTCATTTATTATTTATTCACTTATTTCCCGTTCCCGGCTTTTTGCTAAGGCTGCATTCACACTTTCGTTAAAGTAGAAATAGATGCGCAACCAGATAGTTGTGCAAACAAAGTGCAAATATATGTGTGCTAATTGTAAACCTCTGGTTAGGTTAATAGAAACACAAATCAAAAAAACTCAAGAAAAACAAAAGCAGTGTCCATATTAAGCAATGTCCATATTCAATCAGCTGCAAGTGCTTCACTGCGATCAAAGAGACAGATGCAAACTCCTCATCAAATGCTTTCCACAGGGCAGGCAAGACATGATAGGTATGCAAAGTGGCCACTTACCGGATCAGTTGGATCTCTATCACAGAGATCATATGGGCTTAGCACAGAAGGGGTCACTCAGGTAGAAAAAAGCCGGTCACGCATCGTCCCGCTCCTCTCCTCCACTAGCAGTCTGCAGACCGCAAAAGATCTCCTGCAGGGTCTTTATGTGGATGGGATCACTCACAGAGTGTAATGCAATGGCATGTGTGACAGGAGGGTCAGCTTTGGACACAAAGTGAGCCAGGAAACCATGGACATTAAGAATATGGCTTGGATTGCTTGAAATTTAAATAGTAATATTAGTCCACAATATTGTTTTATTCTGAACTTAACAGGTTAATTGAGAGATACTGAGGTGTTCAGCCTCAATCACTTGTCTGCCTAGTGTAATGCTAATCCCAGCGTCTAGAAGACCTGTTCATTGTGTGTGGTGATGTGGATTGGGGAAATTAAGTCTGTCCTTGTGTGTATTGTAAAGTACCAGACAGTCTGGTGAATATAAAGGTCATGCATAGTTATTTAAACATAAAGGGGATTAGAACCTGTTGTCTCCTAGCAGACGTCAAAATAATGTGTATTGGCTCTTGTTACGTTGTGGGTGGAGCTGGACCATTGTTCATTTTAGGTTAATGCAGTATTGGATGGGTATAAAAGTTACAATGTTTTTCTCAATAAAGTCATTCGATCCTAGGAAGATACAGAGTGCGTCTCGTTCTTCCAGAAGGATTAATTCCTATGGGAAGGGGTCGTCTGGCTGTGGAGGATCGACAGGGAATTTGTGTCCAGGAGAGGGAAGAGATCTAAACGGCGTTACCCCCTTTCGTATTTGGGGTGCCGTAACAGCATGTTTAAAAGATAAAAGAAGGATGCTTCATGGTGTAGTAAGTTCTTAAAACAAGTTCCCTTTATTAAAGGTGCTGGGTAACTGACATCATAAAGCTTTTGAAGCAAAAAAAGTTTTCAAACTAAACTACAAACAGCCAGCCGCGGCTCAAGCCAGCCAGCTGGGGCGTGGTGACGTCAAGTTCTATCGCTCCACCCATTCACACTTTCGCATTGCAGAAACAAGCGTTCTGAGCGATTTTGCATGCAATTTCACTTGTTACACATTGACTTTAAGGGCTGCCCTATGTGCGTTTGTCACCCGAAAAGAAGCTCATGCTCCCTTTTTGGCCGACAACCGCAGCGTGTTTTTAAAACGTTCACAGCGTTTCACTGCGAATGCCACGCGATGATCGCGGCAGAATAGCATTGCATTTGGGGCGCCTTAATCCTTTTTGATGCCAGAGCTGTTTAACCACTTAGGGACCAGGCCTATTTTTAAAACTTGTTGTTTTTCAAATTAAAAACTGTTTTTTTTTTTGCTAGAACATTACTTAGAACTCCCAAACATTATATATATTTTTTTCAGACACCCTAGAGAAAAAAATGGAGGTCGTTGCAATAGTTATGTCACACCATATTTGCGCAGCGGTCTTACAAACGCAATTTATGGGGAAAAAAATATTGTTTTTGAATTAAAAAAATAAGAAAACAGTAACGTTAGCCCAATTTTTTTTTAAATTGTGAAAGATGATGTTACGCCGAGTAAATTGATACCCAACACGTCATGCTTCAAAATGGCGACAAACTTTGACCCTTAAAAATCTCCATAGGCGACGTTTAGAAATTTCTACAGGTTACCAGTTTTGAGTTACAGAGGAGGTCTAGGGCTAGAATTATTACTCTCGCTCTAATGACCGCAGCGATACCTCACATGTGTGGTTTAAACACTGTTTTAGTTTGCGGGCATGACTTATGTATTCGTTTTCTTCTACGCGCGAGCACGGCGGGACTTTTATTTTTTTATTTTTTATTTTGACTGTCCTTTTAATTAAAGATGTTTGGGTCACTTTTATTCCTATTACAAGGTATGTAAACATCCCTTTTAATAGAAAAAAAGCATGACAGGTCCTCTTAAATATGAGATCTGGGGTCAAAAAGACCTTACATCTCATATTAACACAATTTTTTTTATTTTTCCCCCTTTAAGACCATTGGGCGGAAGTGACTTTTATTGGGGGTAGCCCCCTCCCACCCCCGATAAAAGTGATCTCACAGCGAATCCATCTCTGAGACCACTTTTATCAGAAAGCGGACCGCCCACTGTTTAAGAGGATACCAGGGTTATGGCAGCTATCTGCTTCCATAACAATGGTAATCCACTTCAAACAGCCGACGTACAATGACGGCGGGCGGTCTGCAAGTAGTTAAACCTTTCACAGCGTTTCGCTGCTAATGGCACGCGACGATCGCGGCAGAATAGTTTTCCATTTGGGGTACCTTTAGCCTTTTTTTGCTGCCAGAGCTGTTTAAGCGTTTTATTTGCACACATGCTTAACCTCTTTACGCCGGCGCCTCCCGGCCCTTTAAGAGGTTTAGGTTGGTGGGAGGCAGGGTTTAAGACCACGTGACCATCGTGATTGGCTGTCACAGCGGTCACATGATCCGAAAATTTTGAAAAGCTTTTGGTTAGGCGCCGACAACTGTGACGGTAAACGCCCGTAGCTCTCCTGGGCAAATCAACGTCATTGTACGTTGGCTGCATTGTACGTTGGCCGCCGCGGCTTGACATCGAAGCTGATGCGCATGGCTGGCATCTGCGTTGTCCACTGGCCACAGGGCAGGAGAGATCTGCTGTTCCTAGTGATCAGGAACAGCGATCTCTCTCCTCCTCCAGTCAGTCCCCTCCCTCCACAGTTAGAAACACCTCCCTAGGGAACAGTTAACTCTTTGATTGCCCCCTAGTGTTAACCCCTTCCCTGCCAGTGACATTTACACTGTAATCAGTGCATTTTTATAGCACTGATCGCTGTATAGATGTCAATGGTCCCAAAAATGTGTCAAAAGTGTCTGTCCACTGCAATGTCACAGTCCCGCTAAAAATCGCAGAGCGCTGCCATAACTAGTAAAAAAAAGAAAAATAAATACAAATGCCATAAATCTATCCCCATTTTGTAGACGCTTTAACTGTAGCGCAAACCAATCAATATACACTTATTGCGATTTTTTTGCCAAAAATATGTAGAATACATATCGGCCTAAACTGAAAGAAATTTGTTTTCTTTTACATTTTTGGGGGAATATTTATTATAGCAAAGTTAAAAAATATTGTTTTTTCTAAATTTTCGCTCTTTTTTTTTGTTTATAACACAAAAAATTTAATCCGCAGAGGTGATCAAATACCACCAAAAGAAAGCTCTATTTGTATGGAAAAAATGACATCGATTTTGTTTGGGTACAACGTCGCACAACCGTGCAATTGTCAGTTAAAGCGATGCAGTGCCGAATTGCAAAATATGGCCTGGTCATTAAGGGGAAAGTCTTCCGGTCCTTAAGTGGTTAAAGTGTTACTAAACCCAGGAGCCTGCATTCACTATATCTGGTCTCCCACAATACACAGAGCATGGAAATGCAATTATTTTAGTAAATATAAACTGATAAATATCTTTTCTCATCAGCAGAATATAGCAGTCTTGTGACTTCTATCAGTGTCTGGTTAAAGCTTGTTGGAGGAGTTTTCTACTGACTGTCCTATGAGGCTGCAGGACCCCTGACCCTCTTTCTGGACAGTGCTGATTGGCCCTGATTGATGGAGGAGAGAGATCGCTATTCCTAATCACTAGGAACAGCAGATCTCTCTCTACTCCCCTGTCAGAACGGGGATCTGTGTGTTTACATTGACAGATCCCCGTTCTGGCTCTCTGTGGAGCGATCGTGGGTGGCCGGCGGACATCGCGGCGGGCGGCCACATGCATTGGCCCCGGTGTCGCGTGCGCCCCCTATCGCTCTTAAAGCGCCCGAAAAACGCCTACGGCAATTCACCCAGGAGAGACAACCTGCCGCAGTATAATGACGGCGGCTGGTCCATAAGCGGTTAAGTAAAAAAAAAAAATTTTTTTTTGCAAACAAATCAAGTTACACCCAAGCACATACAATCCTCCCAAAAGTTTTTGAGGCCCGGCACCCCCACATATATGCACATACGAATGTAAACGCATGCATCGGGACCCTCCTACGTGTGAAAAATCTGATTGCGATACACATGTTATATATCGCCACGCACGCCAGAGTGAGAGCAATAATTCTAACACAAGACCTCCTCCATAACACATTTACTTGGCGCAACCTTGTCTTTTATAGTTTACCAAAATTTGGGTCGTTTACTGCGTTTACCACTATTTTATTCTCTAGGGTGTCTGCTCTCAGATAATATATAATGTTTAGGGGGTTTTGTGTAATCTTTAGGCGGAATTTTTTTTTTTAAACATGTGTGCAAAAACACGAGAAAAACGACTCTGGCAGCAAAAAGGTTAAACTGCCCGATTTTTTTTATCTGCTTTACTACCACTTTAAGTGCTTGGGTGTAACTTTTTTTTAGATTTTTTTTTGTAAAATTTTTATTACATTGGGGGACAAAAAGTCCCCATGTGATGCAACTTTTTAGTGACACGTTGCGCTGGCCAAAGATGAATCGAATTTCAATCCATCGATGGTCATTTCCGCTCGACAGAAACCGGGCTAACGATCAACTTCCGCTGAACAGGAATGTTGGAAAACTTTTGTCAATCAGCGAGTCCCACTGTCAGAATACAATGATACAATGGCACAGCGGGGAGTATTTCTCCGTCCATCTCGCTTGTGTGGATGGGGAAATCCGTTTTTTTTTCGTTCAGCTGATCGAGCACCTCCAAAACGCCCGCAAAACGCTGCAAAGAGGCGTTATTGCGGGCGTTTTTAACCCTTTTTTGGCTGCTAGCGGGGGTTAAAATCACCCCGCTAGCGCCCGCAAATCGCGGCAAAAACGATGGTATAGCGGCCGCTATACCGCCAGCGCATCCAGTGCTTCAGTGTGAAAGTAGCCTTACTAAAATAAGGAAGAAAAAAAAGCTTTGTCCTTAATTATACTTTGAACATTTCCTTCTTTCTTTAAAGTGAAAAAAAGTTTTGGCTTTAGGCTTTGTTTCCACTAGTGCGACTTGTCATGCGACTTTGGACACATTAAGTCGCATGACAAGTCACAGCCCATTGATTTCAATATATACGACTTTGAAAATCAACAACATTGAAAAGGTTCCTGCACTACTTTAATGCGACTTTTGATGCGACTTTGATCCAGAGAGTGTAAAGCTGGATCAAAGCTGCACTCAAAGTCGCACCAAGGTCACACTCAAAAGTAGCAATCTCAATCGCGCGACTTTGGGGACGCAATAGTGGAAACGTAGCCTTAAGCCATGTACACACGATCCAAAAATCAAAGCAGGACAGTTCATCCGATATTATTCTATCGGACATGCACGGAATGTTTTTTTCGGACGATGCCAGATCGTACGATTTTCTTTTAATCAGTACAGCTGTCGTTCGGAAATGCAATACAAATACATTACAACACATGACATCACTTCCGAATTTTTAGTTCTGTCGTATAAAATTTTTCGTGACTTTAGTAAACTCATCAGATTCGACGTGAGATTAGCATGCAAAAAAAACGGGCGGTCATTCGTCCGATAATCGGATCGTGTGTATGGGGCATTAGTGTTAAGCCCTGTACACACGATCGGATATCCTATGGATTCTAATCCGATGGATTTTTCCATCGGAAATCCGATGAAGCTGACTTCCATCAGTCTTGCCTACACACCATCAGTCAAAGAACCGACCGTCCCAAACGCTGTGACATACAAGGGCACTATAAAGGGGAAGTTCAAATCCAATGGCGCCACCCTTTGGGCTGCTTTTGCTGATTTCGTGTTACCGCGTGTTAGTAAAAGTTTGGTGTTAGCCGATTCTCGCTTTTCAGTCTCCGTGCTTTTCAGTCCGTTACAGCGTGACGAATGTGCTATCTCCATTACAAACGCTAGTTTTACCAGAACGAGCGCTCCTGTCTTATAATTCAGTCTGAGCATGCGCGGGTTTTTTATCCGATGGAGTTCCACACAGACGATCGGATTTTGCTATCGGTTTTTTTCCCATCTGAAAAATTTAAAACATGTTCTATTTTTTCACACCGATGGAAAAAAGACCGATGGGGCCCATACACGATAGGTTCGTCCGATGAAAACAGTCCATCGGACTATTTTCATCGGTGAAACCGATCGTGTGTACAAGGCTTAACTTTATCTTCTCAGCTATGAGTAAGCATCACACTATGTGAAACATGTCAGCTGTTTTTTTCCTGTTGTTCACTTTATTTTGACTGTATCGTTTTGGTTGTTTTTGGATTTTACCTACCCAATAAAGACGTTGTTTTATGGAGTGCGGCAGTCCAGGACTTCTTTCTATCCAACTTTATCTTTGATTTAGAGCATTATTGTATCCTGTAGATGTAGCATCCTGTAGCCTCCTGTAGATGGCGATAGATTACCACCCAGAACACAGCATATTTGTTCCCTTTCTGTTGTTACTCTTTTTGGAAAGTCCTGCTCAGAAGTCCAGTGTCAGTGAACTCCTCCTTATACTGTCACTGCCTACTGCTTCAGAGCTCATTCCCTGTCACTGCACCAAGGGGCTCCGATGAGGAAAGGCTGATGAGAGAAGACTCCTAGAAGAAGGACCATTTCAACAGACAAACAAAAAAGAAGAGTAAGGAAGGGTCCAAGTCATTTGTGAAGATGCTGTACGTACGAGGAGGATTTGGGGATGAGAAATCCCAGTTAAATGAACTGAACAAGCGTCTGGACCAGTATTTGTCCAGGGTAAGACAATTAGAGACAGAGAACCATCACCTGGTGGAAGAAGTCCTCAGTCTTCGCTCGGAGCGAGGGGCAGAGTGGTCAAAGGTCTACCACTCCGAGATGTTCGAACTGAGGAGGAGAATAGAAGACCTCACCGTAGAGAAATGCGAAGCGGAGCTACAAAGAGACAACCTTTTTCAAGAGCTGCAAGAATTACAGGAATTATGGGAACAGGTGAGGAGCATGAGACTCAAGATTGACCAACAGCTTGCTCAACACAAACAAGATCTGCAACAAGCGCAGAAAAGTCAAGCCGCCTTGGAGAGGCTGTACGGTCAGTTGCAGCAAGAGTGTCAGATGCTCCAAGGTTCCCATGAAGAGGAAATGATAGCTCTGAGAGATCGGGCTTTCCAAATGCCATTGCAAATTACCATGCAGGAGGTTCTACGACCTAAACTCAGCTTAACCGAGGTCCAGAGCTTCTCGCTGGAGCTGTCCGACTCATGGAGGGATGCTTTCGTCTTCTATCAGAAGAAGATTGAGGAACTAGAGAGCATCCTGAGGCTGAGCGAGGAGGACCGGCATGGAGCAGAAGATGAAGTCACAATATACAGACTGGAGTTCGAGAAAGTTCGCAAGGAATACGAGGAGCTTCTGGCCCTCAAAACTAGGCTTGAAGATGAACTGCTTAGGATGAAGGCAAAGTACAGGTTGGAGGTGGAGGAATATCAGGTAGGTGGACCAGGATCAGAGATTCATATGAAAAGGTCCAATTTGAAAAACCCAACAGAACTTATAGCCATATGACCATTGTAGTCCAATCTGGTAATGATCTCATGGCAGGCCAGGCCCAGGTTTACTGCTCTGCAGTGGACATGGTCATTCAGAGACGTTGGAAAGACTTGTTATTGTTCCCCTGCAGATAGACTGGTTCAAGAGCTTGTCCTATTATGTCATATCATGGCCCTGTCCTCCTTTATAACATTAAAGCCCAACTCTGGTAAAAGTACAAAGGGTTAACTGTTCATTTAGTTTAGGGCAAACTGTTGCCCGTGGGCCAGATCCAGCCCACTACAGGACTATGGCTAAGATCAATGGCATATCCTCAATGTGCACATATTGAGGATTCAGGTCAGTAAAGGCTGTCTATGGGCTCTGCTTTGACCTGTTGTAAGAATAGATTCTGATGTAATGGGGACCCTGATGTAAGGGGGGGGACACTAATGGGCATCCTGATGTAAGAGGGGACTCTAATGGGGACCCTTATGTAAGAAAGGCTCGGATAGGGACCCTGATATATAGAGGGAATATAATGGGGACCCTGGTGTAAGGAAGGTTCTGATAGAGTCCCTGGTGTGAGGGGAGACTCCAATGGGGACCCTGATGTAAGGAAGGCTCTAATAGAAACCCTGATGTAAGGGGGGACTCTAATGGGGATCCTGATTTAAGGAAGGCTGTGATAGGGACCCTGATGTATAGAGGGACTCTAATGGGGACCCTGATGTAAGGATGGCTCTGATGGGGACCCTGATGTAAAGGGGTACTCTAATGGGGATCCTGATGTAAGGAAGGCTCTGATAGGGACCCTGATGTAAGGGGGGGATCTAATGGGGATCCTGATGTAAGGAAAGCTCTGTTAGGGACCCTGATGTAAGGGGGACTCTAATGTAGATTCTGAGGTACAGGAAGGCTGTGATAGGTACCCTGATGTATAGAGGGACTCTAATGGGGACCCTGATGTAAGGAAGGCTCTGATAGGGACCCTGATGTATAGAGGGACTCTAATGGGGACCCTGATGTAAGGAAGGCTCTGATAGGGACCCTGATGTAAGGGGGACTCTAATGTAGATTCTGAGGTACAGGAAGGCTGTGATAGGTACCCTGATGTATAGAGGGACTCTAATGGGGACCCTGATGTAAGGAAGGCTCTGATAGGGACCCTGATGTATAGAGGGACTCTAATGGGGACCCTGATGTAAGGAAGGCTCTGATAGGGACCCTGATGTATAGAGGCACTCTAATGGGGACCCTGATGTAAGGAAGGCTCTGATAGGGACCCTGATGTAAGGGGAGACTCTAATGGGGATCCTGATGTAAGGAAGACTCTGATAGGGACCCTGATGTAAGGGGGGACTCTAATGGGGATCCTGATGTAAGGAAGGCTCTGATAAGGACCCTGATGTATGTACTCTGATGGGGTCCCTGATGTAAGCAAGACTCTGATAGGGATTTTTATGTATAAAACCGATTTTTGTGGCCTGCAAATATTTCTAAAATATACTTTGCGGCCCTTGTACTGAAAAGTTTTATGAACCTCGGTCTGGGAGAAGGTAAAATAACTTTTACTACCTGACCCTCCACTCTCCTGACAGACTGCATTCCCCAGGCTATGGACCCAGCATCAGTCTTGATTATGTCAGGGGCACATGTCCACAGCATGGAGAAGCCTTCGTCTGTGTAGGACCGGGTGAGTAAAATCGCTTTTCCCCCAAGCATAGCTCCCAACTGTCCCTGATTTCGAGGGACTGTCCCTGATTTGAAACATAGTCCTTCTTTCCTCCTCATTTGTCCCTCATTTTGGTCTGATCTATATAGTAAATATAATATAAAATGCACTTTTTTTCTATCAAAAAGTGTTTCCCAGTGCTAAACTTTTCATCCACTTTCTAAATTGCTGAATCTGTAAATTTCAAAAGCCGATATAAAGGAATAATAGTGGTTAAAAAAAAGCACTTGTGGGTTTAACTAATAATTTTTTTTTGTGTAATTCTCCTTTAAGGGGGTGTGGCAGTGGGTGTGTCCTATGCAACATACTTTTGCTAATAGGTGTCCCTCATTCCCATTTCCAAAAGTTGGGAGGTGTGCACTAGGCCTAGATATAAAATAGTAGTTACTATGGACACATCCCCACTGCTTAGGAAAACTTTTACTTTTACCGGAGTTCAGCTTTAAGTTGCAAGTGCAACCAAGCCAGGCTTCCAGATATGTGCTGCACCCCGCTGACCCCGCCCTTTTTGTTCACCCTCTTTGGCGGAGAGTGGTCAGATCATCCATCCATGTCCGAATGTCTCCCTTTACCCGGCGTTCAGCTTTTATCATGTATTTGAAAAACATTTCCCTGTTTTGAACTTTAAGGCCTCGTACACACGGCCGAGAATCTCGTCAGGAAAAAACACGTCGTTTTTCTTGACGAGATTCTTGGACAAGAAACTTGTCCCGGTCGAGTGTACAGACGCTCCATTCAAAGAACCCGCGGTTCTTTAAATGGAGCGAACGCGGTGACGTAATCGACTACGACGAGCGTGCCGTCGCCGCCATCTTGCTACACCCTACCTATGCCTAGGAAGCTACCGCGCATGCGTCAAAGTCAATTCGAGCATGCGCGGGCTTCCCGGAGGACAGGTAAGTGTACACACACACACACTTTTCTCGTCGAGAAACATGCTGACGAGAATCTCGACGAGAAAATAGAGAGCTGGTTCTCTATTTTTCTTGTCGAGATTCTGGTCAGTTTTCTCGACGAGAAACCATACACACGAACGATTTTCTCGGCAAGAAAGCTATCTCTGCAGTTTTCTTGTCGTTTCTTGCCGAGAAACTTGTTCGTGTGTACGAGGCTTAAGATACCTAAAATATTAAATAACCAAACACAAAATCATAGCTATGCGAGATAATAATAGTATCCTATAAATGATAATCCTTCCAAAGTTGTGTGCTGCTTCTGATAATAAACCGCGATCTCGTACACCTGCTATACACATAGACCGTCAGACTGAGCCAATGTAACCAGAGATACGGTGCATTACCCGCATGTCCCTCATCACCCTCTTCTGGAGGTGTGTGCTGATGGAAGACTTGATTTGCTGTGTAATGCTTGGATTGCATGGATACATTTATTTTTCTATTTTTTTTTTTACTTTTTGTAGCCAGTTTAGTAAAGCAAACACGAGAGGGTCCTATAGTGGTCCTTCAAACAATTCCTTGTTGTTGAAACCCATTGGGTGCGATTCATGCAGTGGCGGCTGGTGCTCAAAAATTTTGAGGGGGCGCAAATAAACAAACTAAAAAAAACATCAATTGCAACCACTGTGCCCATCAAACGCAGCTACTGTACCCATCAATTGCCGCCACTGTGCCATCAAACGCAGCCACTATGCCCATCAAACGCAGCCACTGTGCCCTTCAAACGCAGCCACTGTGCCCTTCAAACGCAGCCACTGTGCCCTTCAAACGCAGCCACTGTGCCCATCAAACGCAGCCACTGTGCCCATCAAACGCAGCCACTGTGCCATGAATTGCCGCCACTTTGCCATCAAATGCAGCCACTGTGCCCATCAAATACAGCCACTGTACCCATAAATTGCCGCCACTGTGCCATCAAACGCAGCTACTGTGCCCATCACTTGCTGACACTGTGCCCATCAATTGCTCACACTGTGCCCCTACAATTGCCGCTACTGTGCCCATCAATTGCTGCCAGTGTGCTCATCAATTGCCGCTACTGTGTCCATCAATTGCTGACACTGTGCCCATCAATTGTTGACACTGTGCCCATCAATTGCCACTACTGTGCCCATCAATTGCTGCCAGTGTGCTCATCAATTGCCGCTACTGTGCCCATAAATTGCTGACACTGTGCCCATAAATTGCTGACACTGTGCCCATAAATTGCTGACACTGCGCCCATAAATTGCTGACACTGCGCCCATCAATTGCCGCTACTGTGCTCATCAATTGCCGCTACTGTGCCCATCAACTGATGCTACTGTGCCCATCAACTGCTGCCAGTGTGCCCATCAACTGCCGCTACTGTGCCCATCAACTGCTGCCAGTGTGCCCATCAGTTGCCGCTACTGTGTCCACCAATTGCTCCCAGTGTGCCCATCAATTGCCGCTACTGTGCCCATCAAATTCTGCCAGCATGCATCCCCCGCCTGCCCAGCACTTACCTTGTCTCGGTGGGGCAGCGGGTCACGGCGGCGATGTCCTCCACGCTCCTAGATGTCTTCTCCCATCCTCTCTTCCCGTCCTCTGCTATTATTTGACGCCTGATAGGCGGCGTCCAATCACAGCGCCTGTCGTTTCAGCCAATCGGGTGACAGGTAACAGACCCGAGCACCTGATTGGCTGAGAGGCGGTTCAGTGTTAAGAAAAGCAAATATTCATTCGCTTTCCTAACACATTGCTGAGCAAACAGCGAGCGCCCAGCATGATGCCCGCTCTTCACCTTTTTAGGATGCTTATTAGAGCCTATGGCTCTAAACAGGTACTGGGAGGTGGGTAGGGGGTGGAACCAAGGAACAGTGCTCAGAGGTGGGTAGGGGGCAAAGTCAAGGGGTGACTTGGAAGGGAGGAGTTCCTGCACCTATTCTCTGAGAAAAAAAGCCCTGCATGCAACAGATTTAGGTTGTTCTTATTGGGCCATTTTCACAATGAGTCATTATTGCTACAACAGATTTAAAAAGAATGTCCTCTATGTCACAGATTAGTAAACTAGGTATTTAAGCCGGCCATAGACGGATCGAAATACGGCGGGCTCAGCGGGAACCAAACAAATTCCGATCCATCTATGGGCAGGCTGGTTCTACTGAAGTCAATACATGGATCAACTTCAGTAGAACCAGCCTGTCAGGATTTTTTTTCACCCCAATCACTGCTATAGCTGCCGGCAGTGATCATTGTATTCTGCCGGGGAGAAAGGCTCCCCGCCAGGCTAGCAGACTACTGTTGCGGTAGGGACTCCCCCATCAACACTGGTTATGTTGATTAGAGAATCAAGCATTTTTAAGGAAAGAAAGATGCATAATGTATGGTCTTCCTTAAAATGCATCTTCACCCTTTATGGCATGTTATGCAGCCCTGCTTCTCCCCCCCCCCCTTTTTTTTCACGCACTTTATTGTGCTGCAAAGTAGTACTTTTGCGACAAGTTTCCGCTCGCTGCACAGATGTGCCGCAGGGCTCAGGAACTGAGATCATGCGGCAAATCTGCGCATGGGCTGATTTGACTAACTATTTGCCCTTTTTTCGCAAAAACATCACCTGGGGAAATATGACTCTTCCCCGTGTTTACCTGCACATGTGCAGATGTGCCAATGAGCTCTGTCAGGATCTGAAGGCTGGACACATCTGCACATGTGACATAATGGTGATGCCCGAGGCAAGAGTCAGAGCCAACAGGGAGGTGGACTGAACATACGCCTTAGGGTAGGGTGACCAGACATCCCCGGTTTCAGGGGACAGTCCCCGGATTGAGGACACTGTCCCCGGACCAAGTCTGTCCCCAGTTTTGTCCCCAGATTGGATTTGAACAGGGGCTGGGGCAATTTCAAAGACAGTCAGTGTAGAATTAATAAAAAAAAAATCTAAAATTACACACCCCCGCTCCTACTAGCTTAGGGGGTGTATTTTTTTCCATTATCTGTGCCCCTTTCTGATGATCATGTGCTGGTCGGAGCAGAGGGAATATTTCTTCAGTTTCGGGTGCATGCCCATTCCGCTCCGCTCGCATGTTCTTCTGCCTTGGCTCAAGTCCCTGCCAGCCGCCTGCCTGCTTATCTCCTTGCCTTCCCTGGCGGAGTGATCTTCCTCCGCTCCCCACCCAGTAGTAGCCGGGGCCCGGAGAGTAAGACTTGACAGGCTGTGAGGTGAGCGGCGGGGACGGGCAGAGAGTTGCTAATTGCGGCCATTACTAGTAAAATAAAAAATATGTCCCCGGATTTCATTTAAAAAATCTGGTCACCTTACCTTAGGGCCAACTCAATGCTGGCATACAGTGACAGGCAAACCTGCTCAGTGTAGTGCCGCAGTGTGTATATATCTTTGCATGCACTATACCCCACTCCCCCTTCTCACACGCACGTTGAGTTGAGAGTTGAGTTGAGAGGTATCTTAATATAGCGTGGTCTTACCCCGAAGGGTCCCGACGCGCATAATGCTAGAATGCTGTCGGCTACACTCAGTGGTGAATTTAGGTTTTGTGCTGCCCTAGGCCTGACTAAACTCGTGCACCCCCTAATTTAAATATGACCCACCCCTTCCTGTCAAGATCACACCCCTTTCTGTTTAAGACCCGCCCTGAAATTTTCAAGTGGGGACACTAGTTCTAAGGCTCTGGGGGGGGCAAATGGAATCCCTTAATTTGCATAGATTTCCTCTCACTTCCTGTTTGGCTATGGGGCAGGAAGTGAAGGGAAATCTCTACAATGGGAAAGGGATGGTAAAATATAAACTGACAGGGGTTATAACCCTTCCTTACTCTATCTAAAATGAAAAAAAAAGTGTTGCCTATAGTTCTACTTTAAGCACAAATTTCTCATAATTTTATGGAGAGGACTAAGAAGATATAACCATGCCAATGGTGCAGCAGAAAACATATAGCACAGTGAGGAAGGTTTGTGGTCCAGGATAATAGGACAGTGAAAATTAGAAGCAGCCCCCCCTACAGTTGCGGAATGCCGGCCGCCCGCGTACCGAAAGCAGTGCGGCCGCTTTATGGGGGCACTAGACTAATTTGCCTCTCAGCCCAGTTCGCCCCATAAGACTGGCGCTACACTAACAGTGTAGCACATTCCGGCGGGGACTCTTTCCGTGCTGCCCCCCTGCAAAGTTCTGCCCTAGGCCTGGGCCTTGCTGGCCTAGGCCAGGATACAGCGTTGGCTACACTACTTCAATGGTTGCTAGGATGCTGTTGGCTATACAGCTTCACTGGTTGCTAGAATGTTGATGGCTACACAGCTTCATTGGTTGCTAGGATGCTGTTGGCTACACAGCTTCATTGGTTGCTAGGATGCTGTTGGCTCCACAGCTCCACTGGTTGCTAGAATGTTGATGGCTACACAGCTTCATTGGTTGCTATGATGCTGTTGGCTACACAGCTTCATTGGTTGCTAGAATGTTGATAGCTACACAGCTTCATTGGTTGCTAGGATACTGTTGGCTACACATCTTCACTGGTTGCTAGAATGTTGATGGCTACACAGCCAACAGCATCCTAGCAGCCAATGACACTGTGTAGTCGACAGCATCCTAGCAACCAGTGACATAGTGTGTCCTGGGGCCTGAAAAAGCACTAAGGGCCTTCGTGCTGCCACCCACCATGTTTCCATGCTATAAATTCATATACCCGTTTCCAAAAGGTAATTGAACCAGCCAACGGCACCAACACAATTCTGAAGAGTGTTTGCAATGCTCTTTATGCATGCCAGGCATTGTTTTTTCAACAACCAGTCACTGTGACTTGTTTACCACATGGGGCATTTATTGGTATTTGCATAATGTAAGATAGAGTTGGATAGGGTGAAGAAATGCAGACATATGTGAGCTGCAAACCAAGATATGGACAAGACCTACTGCCAAATGAGATTAAAAGAATAAAATGCTGGCTTTAATGTGCTAAAAGATAACTACAGATTTCAAAATAATTTTTTTTGCTCACCCTGGAGTACCCGTGAAGTCATGGTGCAAAATGCCGCCAGTGAATTGTACAATTTTCTTGCACGGGTTCTTCTAAACTTGAAAGTTTAAGTCGTTTGGGGACAATTCTGACCCAATTCTGCCCTGAATCTGATGCCTGTGGTAGGATTAAGCTATTCAAGACAATCCTGGGGGGATAAGGAACACTTCATACTATGGAAACTGTTATCATTTGCTAGTTAGAAAATAAAATGAGAGGAAATTAATACTTCCCTTTTTCAGAAAAATACCATGCAATTCAGTCCACAAAAAAATGAAACCGTGAACTCACAACACGTTGATTATTTAGGACTGCTCAGTGTTTCACAGAATGCTGCTCTTTTACTTTCCCCTGTCTTCTAGAGGGTTCTAGAAGTATAGTGGGAGGGAGGACAGAGCCAGCAAGCTGAATATTTATATAACTCCAGCCAATCCCTGGGGGGGGGGGGTGTATGTCCAGAAGGTTGGAGGAGCTCCATAAAGAGTCTGAGGCCTGAGCAGCAAGTGCAGTGTTCCTGGGTCCAGTCCTGCATGAGGAGACCCCTGTGAGGGGGCTCTGCCTCCTGGTGCAGGATCCTAGAGGAAGCCATGAGGAAGACACAGAGGTCCCAGCTAGGCTTAGCTGTGGGGCCTATTCGCAGATCCGTGTCCAGAGATCACCTTGGGCCTGGAGAAGCTCACTGGAGAGAGATAGGATGAAGTTGGTGGGAAAGAGTCCAGCTGTCCTCTTGTGGTGTGAGTCTACATCTCCATCACTACAAAGAGCCTGATGGATATTGGCAGGAGGCAACTGATGACCCTGTGGCTGAGTGAGTAGATGACCCAGTGCTGAAGGAAAGTGACTGTGTGTAGCTTTTAACTCTGGAAGGCTTACTGGTCACCAACAGCAAAGAGATCCTTCAGCAGTTTGTGCAGTGCAGCCAGAAATTGAGAAGTCCTCAAGTTATCCAGTTTTACAGTTTTGGGGGATATCCCATACTCCCCCCTCCCTATTCCAGTTAATCTTTCCCAGTAAAAACCCTAGACTGTTTTTTGACCCAGTGGAGGAATGAAGAAAATGATTTTGGCCTGGCTGTGTGTGCTGTAGGCAGGGCCGATCCGCCCTATAGGCTTGCTAGGCAAGCTGCATAGGGCCCCGAGTAATTACTAGGGGCCCCCGAATCTTCGCCGCCGCCGCAACCGCCGCCGCCGCCACTAGAGGTCCGCAGGCCGGGCGGAGACAATTTTCATTTTCTTGTAGACCAAGAGGAGGGTCAGGGTGGCTGCCAATAGGAATTGAGCTGCGGCACCGCCCACCTCCCGCCCCGCTAATGTCTGTCTGTGTGTGAGTGAAATGTGGGAAGGGGCAGGGGTGGGCGGCAGCGCCGCAGCTTAATTCCTATTGCCAGCCACCCGGCCGGCTCCTCCACTGTCCCCTCTGCGTAATGGCGGTGGAGAGAGTCTCTGCTGCTGGAGCATCACACCTGGTGTAAGGGGGGCCTCTGCTGGGAATGCCTGGTGTAAGGGGGGCCTCCGCTGGGAATGCCTGTTGTAAGGGGGGCCTACCCTGGTGTAAGGCCTCCGCTGGGAATGCCTGGTGTAAGGCAGGCCTCCACTGGGAATGCCTGGTGTAAGGGGGGCCTCCGCTGGGGAGGCCTGGTGTATAGGGGGGCCTCCACTGGGAATGCCTGGTGTAAAGGGGGCCTCCGCTGGGGAGGCCTGGTGTAAGGGGGCCTCCGCTGGGGAGGCCTGGTGTAAGGGGGGCCTCCGCTGGGAATGCCTGGTGTAAGGGGGGCCTCCGCCTGGGAGGCCTGGTGTAAGGGGGGCCTCCGCTGGGAATGCCTGGTGTAAGGGGGGCCTCCGCTGGGAATGCCTGGTGTAAGGGGGGCCTCCGCTGGGGAGGTCTGGTGTAAGGGGGCCTCCGCTGGGAATGCCTGGTGTAAGGGGGCCTCCGCTGGGAATGCCTGGTGTAAGGGGGCCTCCGCTGGGGAGGCCTGGTGTAAGGGGGGGACTCCGCTGGGAATGCCTGGTGTAAGGGGGGACTCCGCTGGGAATGCCTGGTGTAAGGGGGGCCTCCGCTGGGGAGGCCTGGTGTAAGGGGGGACTCCGCTGGGGAGGCCTGGTGTAAGGGGGGACTCCGCTGGGAATGCCTGGTGTAAGGGGGGCCTCCGCTGGGGAGGCCTGGTGTAAGGGGGGACTCCGCTGGGAATGCCTGGTGTAAGGGGGGCCTCCGCTGGGGAGGCCTGGTGTAAGGGGGGACTCCGCTGGGAATGCCTGGTGTAAGGGGGGCCTCCGCTGGGAATGCCTGGTGTAAGGGGGGCCTCCGCTGGGGAGGCCTGGTGTAAGGCGGGACTCCGCTGGGAATGCCTGGTGTAAGGGGGGCCTTCGCTGGGAATGCCTGGTGTAAGGGGGGCCTCCGCTGGGGAGGCCTGGTGTAAGGGGGGACTCCGCTGGGAATGCCTGGTGTAAGGGGGGCCTCCGCTGGGAATGCCTGGTGTAAGGGGGGCCTCCGCTGGGGAGGCCTGGTGTAAGGCGGGACTCCGCTGGGAATGCCTGGTGTAAGGGGGGCCTTCGCTGGGAATGCCTGGTGTAAGGGGGGCCTCCGCTGCGGAGGCCTGGTGTAAGGGGGGCCTCCGCTGGGGAGGCCTGGTGTAAGGGGGGCCTCCGCTGGGAATGCCTGGTGTAAGGGGGACTCCGCTGGGAATGCCTGGTGTAAGGAGGGACTCTACTGGGAATGCCTGGTGTAAGGAGGGACTCTACTGGGAATGCCTGGTGTAAGGAGGGACTCTACTGGGAATGCCTGATATAAGGAGGAACTCTACTGGGAATGCCTGGTGTAAGAGGGACTCCGCTGGGAATGCCTGGTGTAAGGAGGGACTCGGGGCTTCCACTGATTCTGCATTATGGTGAGTTGAATAATTTCATTCTATATTACAATGTAATAATAGAAATAATGCGCTTCAGTCATCCTGACACCATAACAACCATGGTGCCGGGATGATTGAAGCGCTAACACCAGGTGTTTGGAGTATCTTTATCTGCTGATTTGTTAAACTTTCTGGAATACACATATTTCTATTGTGGTGTAGGATCTGGGCCTGCTGTCCCTCCACCCCTCTTTCTTTCTATCTCTCCCTCTTTCTTTCTCTCTTTCTTCCTCCAACCCTCATTCATCTCCGACTCTAACCACACCCCTCCGAGCCACGCCCACATAAGCCACGCCCACCATTCCGCGTAAACCACACCCATTTTTTGCCACCGTAAAGGGCCCCTTAGCAGAATTTTGCTTAGGGCCCCAGGGAGGTCAGGATTGGCACTGGCTGTAGGTGGGGAAATAGGACTGTATTCACCAGTGGCTCCTATGGGGGTGCACTACACGTCCATGACCCAATTTGGGTCCCAACCCATAGTTTAGGGGGCACTGCTTTAAAGCTTACTCTAGTATGTTCAGTTTTTGTTAGATTGTGCAAACCATGAGTTGAAGAGTAATCAGGTGATGCTTCTCACAGGACAAGTAAGATGGTTACATTCGGCTCCCGCTGGCCAAAATGAAAGTGAAACTACATTTTATCCATCCTGGACAAAGTAATGGGTTCCCTTTAGGGCCGCCATCAGGAATATTGGGGCCCCTTACACAGCTTCAGGCATGGGCCCCCTGGAGCAGAGGAGAACCAGGGTGGGGGGTGCTGCCGCCACAAATTGAGAAGCGGCGGGGGGGGGGGGGGCTGCCGCGAATTGAGAAGCGGGAGGGTGCCACGAATTGTTGAGGTCGGGGGGGCTTTGGGTGCTGACGAAAAAAAAAAAAAAGGACAAAAAAAGGGGGGGTTGCCTCCGGGGACCTCTGGGCCCCCTACAAAGGAAAAAAAAAGAAATAAAAAATAATGTATATCTGGGCCCCTTACAAAAAATAAATAAATAAATAAATAAATTTAAAAAATACAAAAAAAAAAAAAGGGGGGGTTGCCACCCGGGGCCCTGGGGACCTCCGGGCCTCTGGGCCCCTTACAAAAATAAATAAATAAATAAATAAAATTAAAAAAATACATAAAAAAAAAAAAAGGGGGGGTTGCCATCCGGGGCCCTGGGGACCTCTGGGCCCCTTACAAAAAATAAATAAAAATAAATAAATAAATAAAAGGGGCGGGTTGTCATTCGGGCCCCTGGGGACCTCCGGGCCCCTTACAGGTGTACTGCCTGTACCCCCCCTGATGGCGGCCCTGGTTCCCTTTACAGTAGGAGCGCCTAGGAGCAATTCCATTCCTTCCCTTTGCTCCCCCATCAACCAATATGCCACCAAAGCCCTCGGAAATACCCAGAATTTCAGAGTATGGGGGGAACAGAACCCATGACTCCCTCTACATCCCCACAAAGCAGCAGCCAAATGAAGGAATGAAAGGTTCTCTATGGGTCGTACTCCAAGGTTCCTCAGCAGTCATGAGTTAAACACTTGTAGGATAGTTAATATGCACTCATAGCTAAAGTGGTAATCTGACAAAATGTCCGGGGGGAATTACATCACCTGGATAAGTAGTTGATGGTGTAATTTCCTGCGACATGGAATTTTTATATTTCTTTAGACTAACAAGAAAAAGTGTGGAAAATGTACAAAACAGACATCGCCTTCATGTTCGAATTTCCTTTCCAGTCCTTTATGGGATATTTGCAAAAGTGAGGCTATTTGGGTACAGAAGAGATTATGAAGTTCAATAAAACCAACAAATATTTAAATCTGAAGTTTAGGTATGGCAATTTCTACATAGTTACATTGTTCCGCTTCCTTAGGAAGTACAGGGAGGTAAGTATTTGTACTTTTTCCATTTTGCATAGAGTAATGGAGGGTTATAACCCCTGTCAGGATTATTTTTGCCCTCTTTGTCCCAATGGGGAGATTTACCTTCACTTCATGTCCCATAGCCAAAACAGGATGTGAGAGAAAATTATTATTGTTATTAGTGGTGCACCGAAATGAAAATTCCGGTGCCCGAAACCAAAAAATCCAAGATGCACTTGGCCGAAAACAGACAGTTTAAAAAAAAAAATAGAATTAACGCAGCTGGCGTTTTTGCATTGAAGTCACTAGGGGGGCGTTTTTGCATTGAAGTCAATAGGATGCGATTTTGCATTGAAGTTAACCACTTGCTTACCGGGCACTTAAAGGGGTTGTATGGGTTCAGTTTTTTTTTAAAATAACAAACATGTTATACTTACCTCCACTGTGCAGTTCGTTTTGCACAGAGTGGCCCTGATCCTCATCTTCTGGGGTCCCTAGGTGGCTGTCTCGGGTCCTCCCCGCAAGAGCTAACCCCCCTCTGGGAAGCTCTCTCCCAAGGGGGTTAGCTCTTGCGGGCACGCTCCCGTGTGATACAGTCGGCGGCCATAGCCACCGATTGAATCACTCGGCCCCGCCCCCTGGCACGCCGCGTCATTGATTTGATTGACAGCAGCGGGAGCCAATGGCTGTCAATGGCTGCGCTGCTATCAATCATCCAATGAAGAGCAGACTAGAGCTCGGCGAAAGCAACGCGTTATCGCGCACAAGAAGATTCGGGTCTCAGGTAAGTAAAACGGGGGCTCAAGGGGCCGGTGACTGCAAGGTGTTTTTTCACCTTAATGCATAGGATTAACCCCCTTCCAGCCCAGGCCAATTTTCAGCTTTCAGCGCACTGTACCCAAATGAAATTATTATAATTTTTTAAACAGAAATAGAGCTTTCTTTTGGTGGTATTTAATCACTGCTGGGTTTTTTATTTTTTGCTAAAAAACAAACAAAAGAAGACCAAAAAAAAACTGTTTCATAGTTTGTTATAAAATTATGAAAACAGGTACCAATAATTGTTCTCCTTCACTGATGGGCACTGATAGGCTGCACTGATGGGCACTGATAGGCTGCACTGATAGGCACTAAGGTGGCACTGATGGGCACTGATAGGTGGCACTGATGAGTACTGGTAGGTGACACTTATAGGTGGCACTGATGATGAGGCACTGATGGGTACTGATTGGCAGCACTGATGGGCACTTGTAGGTGGCTCTGGTGGGCATTGATAGGTGGCACTGGTGGGCACTGGTAGGTGGCACTGGTGGGCTATAATAGGTGGCACTGGTGGGCACTGATAGGTGGCAAAGATGGGCACTGATAGGTAGCACTGAGAGGTAGCACTAATGGGCAGCACTAAAGAGCACTGATAGGTGGCACTGATAGGTGGCTCTAATGGGCACTGGTAGGTGACACTGAAGGGCACTGATAGATGGCACTGGTGGGCATTGATAGGTGGCATTGTTGGGCACTGGTAGGTGGCACTGATGGGCAGCACTTATATGCACTGGTAGGTGGCACTGGTGGGCACTGGCAGGTGGCACTGGTGTGCACTGCATAGCAGCAGTGGCTCTCTGCGATCGGGACTGATGTCCCTCTGACAGAAGCCCGCAATCTCCTTTTTTTTTCTCCTCACGCTGTCAGCATGAGGGAATAAAAGCAGATTACGATCTTTTGTTTACATCACGTGATCAGCTGTCATTGGCTGACAGCTGATCACGTGGTAGGGGCTGGGATCAACCCCTTACTCTGATCAGCCAAGTCTCATTGACTCGCTTATCACAGAGCGTGCGCCCCTCAGGGGGCGCGCATTTCAGCAATTAGGGCCAGCGCTGTAGCCGTCTTTCGGCTATAGCGTGGGCAGGAGGTGGTAAATGGGACGCCATTTTGCATTGAAGTTAATAGGGCGCCATTTTGCATTGCAGTCTATGGGACGCCATTTTGCATTGAAGTCTATGGGATGCGATTTTGCATTGAAGTCAATCGGGTGCGATTTTGCATTGAAGTTAATGGGACACAATTTTGATTTCTAAGGGGGCGTGACTTACAATGAAGTCTATGGGGCGTGACTTTGCATTGAAGTCTATAGGGCACGACTTGGCATTGAAGTCACTAGAGGGGTGTTTTTTGCGTTGAAGTCTATGGGAGGCAGCATGCCATTATCTGCACTTTTTTTTTCTATCGGCAAAATGATGACCCTATTTTCGGCTGATAATTTTCAGTGGCCAATATATCGGTGCATCCCTAATTATTATCATTATTATACAGGATTTATATAGCGCCAACAGTTTGCGCCGCACTTTACAACGGAAATCCCTGCAAATTGAGGGAATCTCTTGGGGCCCTCCAGGTCACCAGAACTAGTGTTCCCATTGGAAAATTTCCCCTTTATTACTTTTCTATGGACAACTCAAAATTTGGGATTTTCTTTTACTTTCACTTCCAATGATAATGGTAAACAGTACAATAGAGAGGATGAATCTCCCTAATAGGGGCACAGACAGCAATAAAAACTGACAGGGGCTCTAATCCCTCTCCCCTCTATTCAAAACTAAAAAAAAAAAAGTTTTGCCTTTAGTTGTACTTTAATTTCCCACCTTCGAACTACTTCTCTTATATACGTATACTCAGTGGCGGCCCGTCCATAGGGGGCGCCCGGGCGCCGCCCCCCCCCCCCCTCCTGTGGTCACCAAAAAAATAAATAAAAAAAAAACGGGCCCTTTAAGAGTTTTTTTTTTTTTTTAATGTCTTTTTTTTACACATGGCGGCGCGACCATAGTGGGCACAGAAGCGCCGCTACCAGCTCGCTTCTGCGCCCGGCCGTCACTCACCACAACAATACATAGGTTTCATGCATTGCATTAACCTATGTATTGCTGCCGCCCACTATTCAGATGGCCGGCCCCTTGAGCGCCGGCCATCTGAGTCACAGCGTCTGATTGGCCTTTAGAAGTGCCTATCAGAGCCAGTAGGCTCTGATAGGCTTCCCGACTACAGCCTGAAGGCTGTAATCGGCTTCTAAATACCTAATGAGAGGACGCACAGGGGTGCGTTCCCTGGCCAATCAGGTTCACCGGGTCTGGTTACCGGTAACCTGATTGGCTGAAGTGACATCGAGGGCGGGAGAAGACATCGAGGACGGAAGAAGATATCGAGGACGGAAGAAGGATGGCGCTGACTCGAGGAAGGTAAGTGCAGGGCTGGGGGGGGGGACAAGCTGCCTGTATTTGGGGGACAAACTGGCTGTATTATGGGGGACAAACTGGCTGTATTATGAGGACAAACTGGCTGCATATGGGGGAGAAACTGGCTGCATATGGGGGAGAAACTGGCTGCATATGGGGGAGAAACTGGCTGCATATGGGGGAGAAACTGGCTGCATTATGGGGGAGAAACTGGCTGCATTATGGGGGGAGAAACTGGCTGCATTATGGGGGGAGAAACTGGCTGCATTATAGAGGAGAAACTGGCTGCATATAGGGGAGAAACTGGCTGCATTATGGGGGAGAAACTGGCTGCATTATAGGGGAGAAACTGGCTGCATATAGGGGAGAAACTGGCTGCATTATGGGGTGAGAAACTGGCTGCATATAGAGGAGAAACTGGCTGCATATAGGGGAGAAACTGGCTGTATTATGGGGGAGAAACTGGCTGCATTATAGGGGAGAAACTGGCTGCATTATGGGGGAGAAACTGGCTGCATTATGGGGGAGAAACTGGCTGCATATAGGGGAGAAACTGGCTGCATTATGGGGGAGAAACTGGCTGCATTATGGGGGAGAAACTGGCTGCATTATGGGGGAGAAACTGGCTGCATATGGGGGAGAAACTGGCTGCATATGGGGGAGAAACTGGCTGCATATGGGGGAGAAACTGGCTGCATATGGGGGAGAAACTGGCTGCATATTGGGGAGAAACTGGCTGCATATAGGGGAGAAACTGGCTGCATATAGGGGAGCAACTGGCTGCATATAGGGGAGCAACTGGCTGCATTTGGGGGAGAAACTGGATGCATTATGGGGGAGAAACTGGCTGCATTATGGGGGAGAAACTGGCTGCATTATAGGGGAGAAACTGGCTGCATTATGGGGGAGAAACTGGCTGCATTATGGGGGAGAAACTGGCTGCATATAGGGGAGAAACTGGCTGCATTATGGGGGAGAAACTGGCTGCATTATGGGGGAGAAACTGGCTGCATTATGGGGGAGAAACTGGCTGCATATGGGGGAGAAACTGGCTGCATATGGGGGAGAAACTGGCTGCATATGGGGGAGAAACTGGCTGCATATGGGGGAGAAACTGGCTGCATATTGGGGAGAAACTGGCTGCATATAGGGGAGAAACTGGCTGCATATAGGGGAGCAACTGGCTGCATATAGGGGAGCAACTGGCTGCATTTGGGGGAGAAACTGGATGCATTATGGGGGAGAAACTGGCTGCATTATGGGGGAGAAACTGGCTGCTTTATGGGGGGAAACTGGCTGCATTATGGGGGAGAAACTGGCTGCATATAGGGGAGAAACTGGCTGCATTATGGGGGAGAAACTGGCTGCATATAGGGGATAAACTGGCTGCAATATTGGGGAGAAACTGGCTGCATTTGGGGGAGAAACTGGCTGCATATGGGGGACAAACTGGCTGCATTATGGGGGACAAACTGGCTGCATTATGGGGGACAAACTGGCTGCATTATGGGGGAGAAACTGGCTGCATTATGGGGGAGAAACTGGCTGTATTATGGGGGAGAGACTGGCTGTATTATGGGGGAGAAACTGGCTGCATTATGGGGGAGAAACTGGCTTCATTATGGGGGAGAAACTGGCTGCATATAGGGGAGAAACTGGCTGCATTATGGGGGAGAAACTGGCTGCATTATGGGGGAGAAACTGGCTGCATTATGGGGGAGAAACTGGCTGCATTATAGGGGAGAAACTGGCTGCATTATGGGGAGAAACTGGCTGCATTATGGGGGATTAACTGGCTGCATTATGGGGGATTAACTGGCTGCATTATGGGGGAGAAACTGGCTGCATTATGGGGGAGAAACTGGCTGCATTATGGGGGAGAAACTGGCTGCATATGGGGGGGAAACTGGCTGCATTTGGGGACAAACTAGTGGCGTTTGGGCACAGTGGCTGCGTTTAATGGGCACAGTGGCGGCAATTGATGATTTTTTTTTTCAGTTTGTTTGCGCCCCCCCAAAAAATTTGAGCACCAGCCGCCACTGCGTATACTCCATTTTCTTGGTAAACATCCTTTAACTTTCCATATTGAAATAGAAGCCCACATCTGCTCATTCCTCTCTGACTCAAAAGAGTATCTCGGTTTTCTATAATCTGCTAAAAGGGACAGCACACATTTCCAATCCAATTCCATGAATAATTGGGAATCGGAATTATAGGTATCTTACACCCTATATCTTCCTGGAAAATGGCATTCATAACAACCTGGTGTCCCATTGTATCAACCATTGGGAATTATACCAGAAGGTCCTACACCTACCATACACTGCGTCCATAGGTGTATGAGGGCTTAGAAGAGATGTATTGGATTTATTTTTTTCGCAGATCCATACTTACCTAGGTGGATCAGTCTGGTGCTGCATCTGTCCCCCGCTGGCTCTGAGACTGAGAACTGAGTGATCAAACACCACCGATTGCTCGGTTCTCAGGGCTCTCTTCTCTGCACCCCTCCGCGCTCCGTTCACTGGAGCGCTGCGCTGTGGAGGGGATGGGAGCTGCTCGCTGAGTGGCTGAGCCGGGTACCTATCCAGGCATGTGGGCCATACCTCCCAACTTTTTGAGATGGGAACGAGGGACACCTATTAGCAAATGTATGTAGGCGTAGGACACATACACCCCCCCCCCCCCCCAAAGGAGCTTTTTTTTTACCACTACTATTCCTTTATACTGGCTTTTGAAATTTACAAATACAGCAATTTAGAAATTGGATGAAAGGTTCAGCACTGGAAAACACTTTTTGAAAGATAAAAAGTGCATTTTATATACAACTATATAGATCAGACCAAAATGAGGGACACATGAGGAGGAAAGAGGGACAGAGAGACATTGCTCCAAATCAGGGACTGTCCCTCGAAATCAGGGACAGTTGGGAGCTATGATGTGGGTGGATCCCAACCTAATTGTTGCGATCTATGCAGACAGTGAGCTTCAGCCCGCTGTCTGCTGAAAACTAATCACAGGAGTGCAGAACAAACTGCACTACTATGATCCACAGGAGAAGCCCAGGCAAACCTATAAAGGTGGTGCATACTACGCCTTGAGATATTTTCTAACTCAGTGTCTATTGAGTGTTTATTAACCACTTAAGCCCCGGACCATTTGGTAGCTGGAGGACCAGAGGTGAATTCAGAATTTTGCACTGCGCTGCTTTAACTGTAAATTGTGCGGACATGCAATGTTGTACCCAAACTAAATTTGTGTCCTTTTCTTCCCACAAATAGAGCTTTCTTTTAATGGTATTTGATTGCCTCTGCGATTTTTATTTTTTGCGATATAAACGGAAAAAGACCGAAAATTTTGAAAAAAAATATTTTCTACTTTTTGTTATAAGAAAAATCGAATAAACTCAATTTTAGTCATACATTTAGGCCAAAATGTATTCAGCCACATGTCTTTAGTAAAAAAAATTTCAATAAGCGTATATTTATTGGTTTGCGCAAAAGTTATAGCGTTTACAAACTAGGGTACATTTTCTGGAATTTACACAGCTTTAAATTTATGACTGCCTATCTCATTTCTTGAGGTGCTAAAATGGCAGGGCAGTACAAAACCCCCCCAAATGACCCCATTTTGGAAATTAGACACCCCAAGGAAATTGCTGAAAGGCATGTTGAGCCCATTGAATATTTTTTTTTTGTCCCAAGTGATTGAATAATGACAAAAAATAAATTACAAAAAGTTGTCACTAAATGATATATTGCCCACACATGCCATGGTTATATGTGGAATTGCACCCCAAAATACATTCTGCTGCTTCTTCTGAGTACGGGGATACCACATGTGTGGGACTTTTTAGGAGCCTAGCCACGTACGGGCCCCCGGAAACCAAGCACCGCCTTCAGGATTTCTAAGGGCGCAAATTTTTGATTTCACTCCTCACTACCTATCACAGTTTTGAAGGCCATAAAATGCCAAAATAGCACAAAACCCCCCCAAATGACCCCATTTTAGAAAGTAGACACCCCAAGGAAATTGCTGAGAGGCCTGTTGAGCCCATTGAATATTTTTTTTTGTCCCAAGTGATTGAATAATGACAAAAAAATTACAAAAAGTTGTCACTAAATGATATATTGCTCAGAAATGCCATGGTTATATGTGGAATTGCACCCCAAAATACATTTTGCTGCTTCTCCTGAGTACGGGGATACCACATGTGTGGGACTTTTTAGGAGCCTAGCCGCGTACGGGACCCCGAAAACCAAGCACCGCCTTCAGGATTTCTAGGCACAAATTTTTGATTTGACTCCTCACTACCTATCACAGTTTCGAAGGCCATAAAATGCCAAAATAGCACAAAACCCCCCCAAATGACCCCATTTTGGAAAGTAGACACCCCAAGCTGTTTGCTGAGAGGCATGGTGAGTATTTTACAGCTCTCATTTGTTTTTGAAAATGAAGAAAGACATTTTTTTTTCTTTTTTTTTTTCAATTTTCAAAACTTTGTGACAAAAAGCGAGATCTGCAAAATACTCACAATACCTCTCAGCAAATAGCTTGGGGTGTCTACTTTCCAAAATGGGGTCATTTGGGGGGGGGGGTTGTGCCATCTGGGCATTCCATGGCCTCTGAAACTGTGATAGGCAGTGAGAAGTGAAATCAAAAATTTACACCCTTAGAAAGCCTGAAGGCGGTGCTTGGTTTTGGGGTCCCGTACGCGGCTAGGCTCTCAAAAAGTCTCACACATATGGTATCGCCGTACTCAGGAGAAGCAACAGAATGTATTTTGGGGTGTAATTCCACATATGCCCATGGCATGTTTGAGCAATATATCATTTAGTGACAACTTGTGTCAACATATAAAATATTCCATGGACTCGACATGCCTCTCAGTATATAGCTTGGGGTGTCTACTTTCCAAAATGGGGTCATTTGGGGGGGTTTTGAACTGTTCTGGCATTTTATACACAACATTAGGAAGCTTACATCCACTCTTCTAACCACTTGAAGACAAAGCCCTTTTTGACACTTTTTGTTTACATGAAAACATTTTTTTTTTTTGCAGGAAAATTATGTTGAACCCCCAAACATTATATATATTTTTAAAGCAAAGGCCCTACAGAATAAAATGGTGGGTGTTGCATTTTTTTTTTCTACACAGTATTTGCTCAGCGATTTTTCAAACGCATTTTTTGGGGAAAAAGTACACTTTTTTTAATTTTCATGCACTAAAACACACTATATTGCCCAAATGTTTGATGAAATAAAAAAGATGATCTTAGGCCGAGTACATAGATACCAAACACGACATGCTTTAAAATTTCGCACAAACGCGCATTGGCGACAAACTACATACATTTTTAAAAGCCTTTAAAAGCCTTTACAGGTTACCCCGTTAGATTTACAGAGGAGGTCTACTGCTAAAATTACTGCCCTCGATCTGACCTTCACGGTGATACCTCACATGCATGGTGCAATTGCTGTTTACATATGACGCCAGACCGACGCTTGCGTTCGCCATTGGGCAAGAGCAGGGCAGGACAGGGGTGCTTTTTTTTTTTTTTTATTAATTTTGCTTTTTTATTTTATTTTTAAATTGTTCTTTCCATATTTTTTTTTTTTTTTTTATCATTTTTATTGTTATCTCAGGGAATGTAAATATCCCCTATGATAGTAATAGGTAGTGACAGGTACTCTTTTTTTGAAAAAACTGGGGTCTAGACCCTAGATCTTTCCTCTGCCCTCAAAGCATCTGACCACACCAAGATCGGTGTGATAAAATGCTTTCCCAATTTCCCAATGGCGCTTTTTATATCCGGGGGGGGGGGGACATTCCCTCCCACTGCTTGTAAAAGCAGTCCGGAGGCTAATTAGCCACTAGGATTGCTTTTACATGAAAGCCGGCCGCTGGCTGAAAAGAATGATACCAAGATGATACCTAAACCCGCAAGCATCAATCTGGTATAACCATTCAAAGTCCAGCAACATACCAGTACGTTGCTGGTCCTTGTTGGACATGTATTGTAATCTTTTTTTTTCCATGCAGCCAGGTGGCTGAACGAAAAAAGAGATTGATCGGTGGGTATGCCCACCATTAGAATACCGCCCTTCATCCACCCACTTCTAATGATGGGCATACATGCACCATTTATATATGCCGACGCATGGGGGCATCCTCCCGCAAAAAAGTTATGCCGCACACACATGGTCGGACTTTTCCACGGGCAAGCCTCCGTCGGAATTTCAACCATATGTACGCGGCATTAGGAGCAAAATCACTCCTCCGCCCCTGCTGCCCCAATGCTTCGGCATATTTGCTTTTTTTTTTTAACTGTGGTGGTGAAATCACCTCCTACAGCACTGGAGTCGCAGGGATCAGGCCTGTCTCTGCGAACGCTGCAGTTATGTGTGTTGTGTTTTGCAAGTGACAGTGATCGATCGATACTGCACTTGGGTGGCCTGGGCTGGACGGAGGGGCAAAACGCAGGTGCCAGCAGGTATCTGGGCTGATCCCGCTAACACTGCGTTTTTGGGAACCCTAAACTGCTGGGGACGCTAGTATAGATCTGATCAGATCAGATATTGATCTGTTCAGATACTATACCACTAAGGGAGGTGTATGCTTCACGCGTGGGTGTTAGCGCTACTGGCACTAACCTGACGCTGCCTGGGGTGTGACACAGACCCTCTCTGACGCTAAAATCTAATTGATATCACCCACCGGGCGATCAGGGGGTTAAACCTTTATTGGGTTATATACGGCGGGTGCCCTGACACTATAAAAAGCAAACTAACTAACCAGCGTCACCCGTAACACTTATATGATGATTACTGGTGAAAGGGTTAACTAGGGGCAATTAGGGGGTTAAAACCTTTATTAGATAATATATGGGGGTACCTGACGCTATAAAAACCTGCGGCAAACCTAAAAAAAATTACTGGCTACCGATCTGCATCACCGACGCTAAGACAGCGATCAGAAAAATGATCGCTTAGCGACAGTGGTGATAGGTAGTGAAAGGGTTACCTGGGGGGCGATCAAGGGGGTTAAACCTTTATTAGATAATTTATGGGGGCACCCGACGCTATAAAAACCTGCGGCGAACCTAAAAAAAAAATACTGGCTACCGATCTGCATCACCGACGCTAAGACATCGATCAGAAAAATGATCGCTTAGCGACAGTGGTGATAGGGGGTGAAAGGGTTACCTGGGGGGCGATCAAGGGGGTTAAACCTTTATTAGATAATTTATGGGGGTACCCAACGCTATAAAAACCTGCGGCGAACCTAAAAAAAAATACTGGGTACCGATCTGCATCACCGACGCTAAGACAGCGATCAGAAAAAAGATCGCTTAGCGACGGCGGTGCTAGGGGGTGAAAGGGTTATCTGGGGGGTGATCAAGGGGTTAAACCTTTATTAGGGGGGGTTAGGGGGCTACACTGGACCTAAAACTAAATGTAGTGACACTTTTACAGTCACAAATGTCACTGATTTCAGTGATCAGTAAATAAATGGTCACTGCAATCAGTGACACTGTGACTGGGGGCTGGGGGGTGATCTGGGGGGGCGATTTATGTGCCTATGTGTGCTGGTGTTAGTGTAGTGTTTGTGCACTAACCTTGATGTCTTCTCTTGTACGGCGCTCGGTATATGTGAGCGCCGCACAGGAGATGACATCACTTCCTCCTGCTTTCTCTGTCTGTGTGTACATTCCACAGACAGAGGGGGCATTTCTATTCGCCGGGAGCGATCGCGGGGGGGGTGGCCGGAATCGAACGGCCGTCCCCTCATGTCGGATCGCTCCCCAACGAATTCCGACCGCTCACTGTACAGAAGGGGGGTCCGATTGGACCCCCCAACTGTGCAAAGGCAATCACGTACACTCTACGTGATTGTGCCTGTCGGTGCCATTGTGCCGACGTATATATATAGTGAGCGGTCGTTAAGTGGTTAAAGGGTCCACTTTCATTGAAAAAAAAAAAAAAAAAGCAAATAAAAATAATATAGCTTATACAATTGCTACACAAGTCATATTGTAAATAAATGTTATTAAAAAATTACCTTTCCTTTTCGAACTGCAGCCAGTGCCATTGTCATTTTCTGTAAAGTGAAATATGGCCACTAGGGGGTGTTCTGTACACAGAATGTAAACAGATTGCCCCCCAGGTATGTCATTTCCTGCTTGTGTGATTGGCTCACTGATTTTCCCAGAAGCACTAAGATACAAGTCAGACATCAGGCATTCCCTGAAACAAAACTGACACTTTTGGTGAGATACTTCCAATAGGAAATCACAGCTAAAGGGATGCCACTTTCCTCATTAGAGCCCTGCAGGTGAAGCAGCTGGTTGATAATTATGAAACCACTCTCATTAGACTCACTTTCCACATAGACACAGACAAACACACAGGGATTTCTTCAGAATAACAAACGGTGGGAATCTGCAACAAAGTTTGTTAAAATCTCTACAATGTGCATAGATCACCCAGAGGGGAATGTTTTTTTATCAACAAAAGTGGAGTTACTCTTTAAGGGGACCTATGACAATATTAAAAAGTGAACCCCTTGCATATACAGTATAATATAATGTATACCATATTTGCCGGCGTATAAGGCAACTGGGCGTATAAGACGACCCCCTAATTTTCCAGATAAAATTTGGGTTTTGGGATATACTCGCCGTATAAGACGACCCCCTTCCGACTAGCTGTCATGGATATGCAGTAGTGTTTGTCTGCCATCTTACCTTCCTCCTCATGTGTTCATCTAGAGACCAGACCTCCTTCACCTGGCTTCCTTTATAATCTCCTCCCAGCCTGACTCCACCCCAGGCCCTATCACTGAACACTATATTAACCTGTGCACTGCAAGCCTGCTGGGCTGATCAACGTGTTTGTTAGGCATTGTGTGTTTGGGTTCCTGCCTGCCGTGTGCTACGTCTGTCTCTCTGTTACGTTATTGGCTTGTCCCCGACCATCCCTGTCTGCTCGTGACCCTTGACCTTCGGCTCGTTCTTCGTTATCCTTGTCTGCTTGTGGCCCCTGACCTTCGGCTTGTTATTCGGTTCTCTCTATCGTGTGCTGCTGCTTCCCCTTATCCTACGGGGCGTGAGCTAGGAAACTCCAGGGGCCGCGACCTGGTCCCAGCCTGCAGCGTAACATCCTCACCACTAGAGGCCCTGGAGAAGACCAGCTGGGTCTTAGACTCCGCGCCCTGGGGAATCTTGGCTCTCGCTTCCGTTGGGATCCCGGTTGTGCTCCTCTGGTCCCGCTTTCCACAACCACCCAGTTTCCTATCCACAGAAGCCAGCCATAGGGTTCACTACCTCGCGGTGCACTCCTGTCCCCCTACGGTGTGCATCTGTCACCTGGCCACAGGTGACCCTGACAGTTTGATCAGCCATGAACCCGGCTGACATCCCGCTACCCGCGGATGATCCATTGCAGGGCATAGTTTGCAGACTTGAAACCCAGGAATCGAATCAGACTCAGGTGATGCGATTCCTCCAGGATCTGGCTTCTCGCTTCGAGCAGCTTCAGGCCTCCTTGGGAACCCTGAATCCGCAACCTCAAATACAATCAGCGGTTGCACCTATTGCACCAGTCGCAGCCACACACTCGCTACAACTGCCAGCTCCGTCCCGTTTCTCTGGGGACTCCAAGGCTTGCAGGGGGTTCCTTAGCCAATGCACGATTCATTTTGAGCTCCAGCCCCAAAACTTCCTGTCTGATCGGGCTAAGGTAGCCTATATCATTTCCCTCCTCTCTGGTGAAGCTTTAGCCTGGGCAGCCCCTCTGTGGGAACTGAATGATCCAGTGGTTTCTAGCCTGTCTGGCTTCTTGAAACTTTTTCGGAATATCTTCGAAGAACCGGCTCGTGTCTCTTCAGCGGCCAGCGCCCTTTTACGTCTCCGCCAAGAGTCTGCTTCTGTGGGACAGTATGCCCTTCATTTCCGCATACTGTCGGCTGAGTTGAGCTGGAACAATGAGGCCTTAGTCGCAACCTTTTTGCATGGCCTGTCTGATAGAGTGAAGGATGAATTAGCTGGAAGAACCATCCCCACTGATCTGGCCGGCGTTATCTCCTTGTGTAACCAGATCGATATTCGCTTTCAGGAGAGGACCTTAGAAAAGCAACGCCAGCACTCCTTGGTTCTTAGTCAGCCTGAGCTCCCCTCTCTTCGACCCGTAGAGCATCTCCTACCAGCTGAGGAACCCATGCAGCTGGGTCGGACCAGGCTATCCCCTGAGGAACGTGCTAGGCGCAGAACTCTTGGTCTGTGTCTTTACTGTGGGGGCAAAGGTCATTTTCGTGACACTTGCTCTCTTTGTCCAGAAAAACGTTCGGGTCCACTTCATCTGGAAAGTGGAGTATTGGACCCAGAAATATCACCTTCCCCTTCTCGTCTTCTGCTTTCTGTGTTCCTTCATGTTGGTGCTTCTTCTCATTCGGTCTCAGCATATCTGGATTCCGGAGCCGCTGGTAATTTCATGGACTGGGAAATCGCATCGTCCATGAGACTTACTCTTTTGCCCCTCACCACGCCATTGGTGGTCTTGGCAATTGATGGTACTGTTCTCCCAGGGGGACCTATCCGCTTCCAGACCCTCCCTGTTAAGATGTCGGTAGGGACACTCCACCAGGAGTGGATATCCTTCCTTATCTTACCCAAGGCCTCAACGCCTATAATTTTGGGTCTCCCATGGTTACAGCTCCATTCTCCTCATGTGGACTGGACTACTGGACAGATCCTGGCTTGGGGTCCCTCCTGTTCCTCGTCCTGCCTACCCAAGGTTGCCCCCTGTGAATCTGAGCCGGTCATTCATTCCAGGTTGCATAACCATTTACATTTCTCTGTCCCGAACCACCCTTGGACGCACAGCCAGGCTAGCTTGTCTACAAGTCCTGCAGTCGCTACGTCTTGCGATGCGATTCAGGTAGTCGCTACACCTGACTCAGCTATTCACTCTGCCTCTGTACTAGTTATGCCAGTCCAGCCCATGCCCAGTGAGCCTCTCACTTTTTCTTGTTCGGGACATTCTGCTTGTCCTTCAGCTATTCAGCTTGACTCCGGCGACATGTCACCTTCTAACCAACCTGACTTCAGGGTTCCACTGACATCTGCCCAGTCTGATGGTCCTGTGCAAGATGACCAGTTCCCCTTTAAGGGTCTAGGGGACCCTCCTCAGATTCCTGTTGATCGTCTCATGCCCTTGCTTATTCCTAGAGAGCCTTTGGTCCTCAATAGATCTTCTTGTCATCTCCCTACCTCGTTTTCAGTCTCTGAGGATAATCTTAAGTATGAGGTTAGACAAGTTCTGGATTCTCGGCTCTGCAGAGGCATTCTTCAGTACCTTGTGCATTGGAGAGGTTTTGGTCCTGAGGAGGCATCTTGGATCGCTGCATCTGATGTCGCTGCACCTCATCTGTTGAGAAGGTTTCATCAGAGATTTCCCTTTAAGCCTGGGTCCAGGCGGGGGAGGGCCCATAAGAGGGAGGGTACTGTCATGGATATGCAGTAGTGTTTGTCTGCCATCTTACCTTCCTCCTCATGTGTTCATCTAGAGACCAGACCTCCTTCACCTGGCTTCCTTTATAATCTCCTCCCAGCCTGACTCCACCCCAGGCCCTATCACTGAACACTATATTAACCTGTGCACTGCAAGCCTGCTGGGCTGATCAACGTGTTTGTTAGGCATTGTGTGTTTGGGTTCCTGCCTGCCGTGTGCTACGTCTGTCTCTCTGTTACGTTATTGGCTTGTCCCCGACCATCCCTGTCTGCTCGTGACCCTTGACCTTCGGCTCGTTCTTCGTTATCCTTGTCTGCTTGTGGCCCCTGACCTTCGGCTTGTTATTCGGTTCTCTCTATCGTGTGCTGCTGCTTCCCCTTATCCTACGGGGCGTGAGCTAGGAAACTCCAGGGGCCGCGACCTGGTCCCAGCCTGCAGCGTAACATCCTCACCACTAGAGGCCCTGGAGAAGACCAGCTGGGTCTTAGACTCCGCGCCCTGGGGAATCTTGGCTCTCGCTTCCGTTGGGATCCCGGTTGTGCTCCTCTGGTCCCGCTTTCCACAACCACCCAGTTTCCTATCCACAGAAGCCAGCCATAGGGTTCACTACCTCGCGGTGCACTCCTGTCCCCCTACGGTGTGCATCTGTCACCTGGCCACAGGTGACCCTGACACTAGCCATGCCTCACCATACCTCACTGTGCCATTGCATACCTCACTATGCCACATTGCATACCTCACTGTGCCCCATTGCATACCTCACTGTGCCCCATTGCATACCTCACTGTGCCCCATTGCATACCTCACTACATACCTCACTTTGCCCCATTGCATACCTCACTACATACCTCACTTTGCCCCATTGCATACCTCACTGTGCCCCTCGACGATCACTTACCTTATCCCTGGCATGTAGAATCTCCAGTCAGACCGCGGCCGTCCATTTTTCAAATACCGCGCCTCCTCCTCGTACTGTTCTGTGATAGGCGAAAACACTCAGCTTCCCAGCAGACACTGTGTTCAGTGTTCCGCCTATCACAGATGCCCTCTCATCCGAGGTCTAGGACGAGAGGGCATCCGTGATAGGCGGAACACTAAACAGAGGCTCTGCTGGGAAGCTGAGTGTTCCGCCTCTCACGGAACAGAACGAGGAGGAGGCGCGGCATTTGAAAAATGGACGCGGTCTGACTGGAGATTCTACATGTCAGGTACGTACCGGCGTATAAGACGACCCCCGACTTTGGAGAAGATTTTTATGGGGTAAAAAGTCATCTTATACGCCGGAAAATACGGTATATTAAAAGTCTCTTTAACAACATGACAGCTAGACATGTGCAATTTATTTTGTTCCGAATTAGTTTTTTAACAAATTTTGACAAATTCGTTAATTTGGAAATATCCGAATTAACGAAAACCCGTTTAACAATTTTTTCCGAATATTCGTAAATTTGAATACAAAAAAATTTGGAAATTTGGAAATTTGGAAATTCGGAAATTCTAAATTAGAAAATCCAAAAACCTGAAAAATGGAAAATCTAAAATAATAACTAGCTAATAATAACTTAACTATTACCAACTATTAAATTATAGGTATTGGAATTTCCTTTCAAATTTTGCTGTTAGTGACCGTAACGAATACGAATTTATCCGAAGTTACGAATTATCCAAAATAACGAATGCCGTATCTAAACAAATGGAACAAATAAATAATAATAAAAACGTTTTATTATTATTATTACTTATTAATTTGCTCCGTTCCATTTGTTTATTTCGGATAATTCGTAACTTTGGATAAATTCGTATTCGTTACGTTCACTAACAGACAAATTTGAAAGTAAATTCCAATACCTATAATTTAATAGTTGGTTATTATTAGTTATTCTTTCAAATTTTCGGATTTTCTTTCTTATTTTCGTTTTTTTTATTTTTTTTTATTTACGAATTATGGAAATTAACAAATTTTTACGAATTTTAGAATTTACGAATTGCGATCATAACGAATCACCCGGAAAACGAAAAAAAAAAAACGAATGAAACAAAAACAATTTTTTTTTGCCAGTGCACATATCTAATGATGGCATTTAGTCATCTTAACCACTCGTCTACCTAGGTACATTTATCTATGGCATTGTAGACAAGTAGTTAAAGCTTGGTATTGGCTTTAACAGCCAGTGAAGGGCTTTCCGATAAAAGTGATCTGGGCAGCTCTAGAGTCACCCCATTCCTTTTATGGGGCTTTCAAAGTGCACCTACCCCTTTTCCGGGAGCATCTACAGTGGCTCCTGGGTTCTCACGTTTCTCCAAGGAGCCCAGGACCATGGGAAACAACCTTTAGAGAGGAGAGATTTTGTTCCCCAATCCTGCAACTAATGACCCCGGAAGCAACATGTATTATGTCACTTCCAAGGTCATAACTGTCATTCCTTGGCTAGTGTAGCCAAGGATGCTGCTAACTAAGCAAGATCTGTGCTTGATTAGCTGCATTGGAGGGCAGGGGAGACATGGGGTGTCTAATAGACACTTCATGTGTCTATGAAGAGGACGTGTGACCTGCCAATGCACCAGAACCAGCACCATGCACCAGCACCATGCACCAGAACCTGCGAACGGACCGAAAATTCGCGCAAACTTTAGAACCCTATTAAATACAATGGGACTCGAACGTTCAAAATCAAAAGTGCTAATTATCAAGGCAAATATGTAAGTTATTGTCCTAAAAAGTGTTTGGGGACCTGGGTTTTGCCCCAGGGGACATGTATCAATGCAAAAATAAGTTTTAAAAACAGCCGTTTTTTCGGGAGCAGTGATTTTAATAATGCTTAAAGTGAAACAATAAAAGTGAAATATTCCTTTAACCTCTTCCATACTGGGCACGTATACAGCTTCCTGCCCAGACCAATTTTCAGCTTTCTGCGCTGTTGCACTTTGAATGACAATTGCGCGGTTGTACTACACTGTACCAAAACTAGATTTTTATCATTTTGTTCCCACAAATAGAGCTTTCTTTTGGTGGTATTTGATCACCTCTGCGATTTTTTTTTTTTCTGCTAAAAAAATGTAAATAAAGACCGAAAATTTTGAAAAAAAAAACTTATTTTTTTGTTTCAGTTACAAAACGTTGTAAATAAGTACGTTTTCTCCTTCACTGATGGGCACTGATAAGGCGGCACTGATGGGCACCGATGAGGCGGCACGGATGGGCACCGATAGGTGGCACGGATGGGCACCGATAGGTGGCACAGATGGGCACCGGTAGGTGGCACAGATGGGCACAGATAGGTGGCACGGATGGGCACAGATAGGCGGCACAGATAGGCACTGATAGGCGGCATGGATGGGCACTGATAGGTGGCACGGATGGGCATGGATGGGCACTGATAGGTGGCATGGGTGGGCACTGATAGGTGGCACTGTACTGTAATGTGTTACTAATGGATGCCAATCAGTGCCAAACAATAATGCCTGCCAATCAGTGATGCCCATTGTGGGCACTGATTGGCATCCATTGTGGGCACTGATTGGCATCCATTAGGGGCACTGAATGGCATCCCTGGTGGTCTAGGGAGGCATACCTGGTGGTGGGCATCCCTGGTGGTATCCCTGGTGATCCAGTGGCATCCCTGGTGGTCCAGTGTGGGCATCCTTGGGGGGGCTGCGCTGATAATCGATCAGCACAAACTCCCCTGTCAGAGGAGCAGCCGATCGGCTCTCCTCTACTCGCGTCTGACAGACGCGAGTGAGGAAAAGCCGATGACTGGCTTTTCCTGTTTACTGTACATCGTGATCAGCCATGATTGGACACGGCTGATCAAGTGGTAAAGAGTCTCCGTCGGAGACTCTTTACCTAGATCGGTGTTGCGGGGTGTCAGACTGACACCCTGCAACAACGATCGCCGCGATGCGCTCCCCCGGGGGCGCGCAGTGGCTCAAAATCCTGATCACGTCATATGACGTCCAGTCAGGATTTTGAAACCACTTTGCCGCCGTCAATTTGCTATAGGGCGGGCAGCAAGTGGTTAAATATTGTACCTGGGGGGTGTCTATAGTATGCCTGTGAAGTGGCACGTGTTTCCCGTGTTTAGAACTGTCCCTGCACAAAATGACATTTCTAAAGGAAAAAAAGTCATTTAAAACTCCTTGTGGCTTTAATGTAATATCTGGTCCGGGCAATATAGATGAAAATCATTGAGAAAAATGGCATGGGTACCCCCCCTCCCCCCCCCCCCCAGCCCATCACCAGCCCCTTTGGGTCTTGTATGGATTTAGGTGCACAATGTGCAAAGGACACTAAACCAAAATACTGCAGCTCCCTGCCTGTATTTGTATCAGAACACCAGCAATTGTATTGAGGTAAGCTTTAGGCAAAGGACACAGTACACTAAAGCCCTGTACACACGATCAGATTTCCTATGGTTTTTAAACCGATGGATTTTTCCATCGGAAAACCGATGAAGCTGACTTCCATCAGTCTTGCCTACACACCACCAGTCAAAAAACCGACCGTTCCAAACGCGGTGACGTAAAACACTCCGATGACCTGAGAAAAATGAAGTTCAATGCTTCTGAGCATGCGTCGACTTGATTCTGAGCATGCGTGGGTTTTTTATCCCATGGAGTTCCCCACAGACGATAGTAATTTGCTATCGGTTTTTTAACCATCGGATAAATTTAAAACATGTTCTATTTTTAAACACCGATGGGAAAAAGACCGATGGGGCCCACACACGATCGGTTTGTCCGATGAAAAAAGTCCATCGGACTGTTTTCATCTGTAAAACCTATCGTGTGTACACGGCATAAGTGAAACACTGCAGCTAGCACAATCACCTGCCTGCCTGTCAGTATAGAGAATAACAGGAACGGATCTAGCTAAACTGAATACAGTGTATAAATATATATACAACACCTAGGATGCATATATATCCTCTACACACTGTAACTGCAGCTAACTGACTCGCCTGCCTGCTCTATCTAACTCAAATCAAATTACACTGTCTCTCTCTCTGTCTCTTTCCTTTAACCAATGCCGCAACACACTACACAAGGCCGCCAAGCCGGCGGCCTTATATAGTGTGGGGTATGTACCTACTCTTCTGAGCCATGATTGGCCAAAGCCACCCTGGCTTTGACCAATGACGGCTCTCTGTACTTACGGCGCTGTGGTTGGCCAAGCATTTGGGTCATAGTGCATGCTCGGCCAATCATCAGCCAGCAATGCACTGCGATGCCACAGTGAATTATGGGCTGTGACGTGCCACTCGAATTTGGCGCGAATGGCCCATAATGTTCGAAATTCGGCGAACAGCCGATGTTCGAGTCGAACATGGGTTCGACTCGAACTCGAAGCTCATCCCTAGCTGTCACATAGAGAGCTTATTAGCACCCTTTGTGATAGCAATACAGTTAAAAAAAATATATAAAAAAATTATATACAATAAAAATATTTAAAAAAATTAAGAACCTCCTCGTTGCCCCCACCCCTCCTCCACTCCCACACACACACACCATCTAAAATGCGCATCGTAGGGCGAGCATGTGTATGTACATCAATTGCGCCATACTTGTGAGGTATAGACACGAACGTTGGAGAGAGAGAGCAATATTTCTGGGGCCATAATTCACGGTTAAAGGGGATTTGTAAAGGTTCGTTTTTTATTTTCTAAATAGGTTCCTTTAACCACTTGACAACTGGGCACATAACCCCCTTCCTGCCCAGGCGAAATTTCAGGTTTCAGCGCCGTCACGCTTTGAATGACAATTGCGCGGTCGTGCGACGTGGCTCCCAAACAAAATTGACGTCCTTTTTTTCCCCACAAATAGAGCTTTCTTTTGGTGGTCTTTGATCATTTCTGCGGTTTTTATTTTTTGCGCTATAAACAAAAATAGAGCTACAATTTTGAAAAAAACACAATATTTTTTAATTTTTGCTATAATTAATATCCCATTTTTTTTTTTTTTTTAATATTTTTTTCCTCAGTTTAGGCCGATACGTATTCTACATATTTTAGGTAAAAAAAAAAATCGCAATAGGCGTATAGTGATTGGTTTGCGCAAAAGTTTTAGCGCCTACAAAATAGGGAATAGAATTATGATTTTTTTTAAATTATTTTTTAATTTATTTTTTTACTAGTAATGGCATCGATCTGCAATTTTTTTTTTGTGACTGTGACATTACGGCGGACACATCGGACACTTTTGACACATTTTTTGGACCATTCACATTTATACAGCGAACAGTGCTAAAAATATGCACTGATTACTGTATAAATGTGACTGGCAGGGAAGGGGTTAACCACTAGGGGGCGATCAAGGGGTTAATATGTTCCCTGCTAGATGTTCTTACTGTGGGGGGGAGGGGACTGACTGGGGGAGGTGACTGATGGTTGTCCCTATGTACAAGGGACACACCATCCGTCTCCTCTCCCCGACAGGATGTGGATCTCTGTGTTTACACACAGAGATCCACGTCCCTGGCTCTGTGACAGCCGATCGCTCGTACCCGGCGGACATCGCGGCCGCCAGGCACGCGCATCGGCACTCGCCTGACACGGCGGGCACAGTTTTTCCCCGACGCGCGCCCGCGGTGGCGCGCATCGCGGAAGTAAACAAGATGGACGTCCTATCAGCAATTGACGACCGCTTTGCGGACGTCTTTTGCTTATAGCCCGGGCGCGAAGTGGTTAAGCTAGTGCATTGTTGGTTCACTTACCTTTTCCTTATATTTCCCTTCTAAATGTTTTTATTCTTTGTTTTCTTTGTCTGAATTTCTCACTTCCTGTTCCTCCTCAGTAAGCTGTTCAGTAAGCTGTTCTGGCTGACTAAACACCACTCGGATGATGGTGTGAAGTTTACTGAGGAGAAACAGGAAGTGATGCCGCGTACACACGATAATTTTTCCCGTTGGGAAAAATGACATTTTTTCCTTTGGACGAGAAAAACGATTGTCTGTGGGCTTTTTGCCGTTTTTCCCGACGGGAAAATCACGATGAGAAAAATTAGAACATGTTCTAATTTTTCTCGTCGTTTTTCCTGACATTTCCAGCCCATAGACGATCGTTTTTCTCGTCATTTTAAAAAATGACGAGAAAAATTACCGTGTGTGGGGAACAAGCTGTTCCCTCGTTTAAAATGTCATTATTCACGGCGGTTTTTAAACCGCCGTGAATAATGATCGTGTGTACGCGGCATTAGAATTTCGGACAAAGAAAAAAAACATTTAGAAGGTAAATCTAAGGAAAAGGTAAGTGAACCAACAATGCACTAGCTTAAAGGAACCTATTTGGAAAATAAAAAACAAACCTTTACAACCCCTTTAACTCTAAACTGATAACCTCTGAAGATTTTTAAAGTGTCACCTATGGAGAATTTGGGGTTTCATATATTCTTGCAATTCCACAATTTTTAGGTTTGACGTGTTTGGTATCCATTTACGCAATGCAACCTCATCTTTCATATTTTACAAAACAAAAATGGGTATAATATTGTGTTTGTTTGCAATAAAATTCACTTTAGTGTACTTTCTCCTGAAAAATATGCGTTTGACAAATAGCTGCGCAAATATTGTGCGACATAAAAAAAATTGCAGCTACTACCATTTTATTCTCCAGGGTCTCTGCTCTCAGAAAATATATCATTTTTGGTCATTTCTAGCACAAAATGCAAATTTTAACAGAAAAATAAAAAAAACTGCCCCGGTAGGCAAGGGGTTAAAGTGACATAAAAACGATGTTTACCAAAAATAAATATTTATTTCTGACCGAAACTGTCTGTAACATGCTGATAAGACCTTCACTATATAGCATGGAGCTGGGGCGTCTTCTGATTATAATCCATCATGACATTACGAGATCAAGAAATTAAAATGCTGGTGAAAGCAGATACCGCAGTATCATCACCGGCATATCTAGGAAGGTGACTTAATCCAGCTGTAATTTTTGCAATGTAATTCCTAGTTTCAGTAAATTTTTACTGCAGATGGCAACACATGCGGGTGTAGAATATTATCTTTTACCGCTGTAGACACATAGACATCATACAGTGGGGACAATAATTATTTGATCCTCTGCAGATTTTGTGAGTTTGCCTACTTACAAAGAAATGAAGGGTCTATCATTTTTTATCATATCTGTATTTTAAATGATAGAGACAGAATATCAACCAAAAATCCAGAAAAATCACATCATACAAATGTTATAAACTGAATTGCAGTTCAGTGAGTAAAATAAGTATTTGATCCCCAAAAAAAACATGACGTAAGTACTTGGTGGAGAAACCCTTGTTGGCAAGCACAGAGGTCAGACGTTTCTTGTAGTTGGTGATCAGGTTTGCACACATCTCAGGAGAGATTTTGGTCCACTCTTCTTTACAGATCTTCTCTAAATCCTTAAGGTTTCTTGGCTGTCGCTTGGCAACTCGAAGTTTCAGCTCCCCCTATAAATTTTTTATAGGATTAAGGTCTGGAGACTGGCTAGGCCACTCCATTAGCCTAATGTGCTTCTTCTTGGGCCACTCCTTTGTTGCCTTGGCGATGTGTCTTGGGTCATTGTCATGTTGGAAGACCCGTCCACCACCCATCTTCAGTGAAGAAGTTTCTCATCCAAGATTTTACAAACATGGCCCCGTCCATTGGCCCCTCAATGCGGCAAAGTCGGCCTTTACCTTTAGCAGAGAAACAGCCCCAAAGTATAATGTTTCCACCTCCGTGTGTGACTGTAGGGATGGTGTTCTTAGGGTCTAGGGATGAGCTTCGTGTTCGAGTCGAACATACGTTCGACTCGAACATCGGCTGTTCGATCGTTCGACGAAGATCGAACGATTTGGGCCGTTCGCGCCAAATTCGAGTGACGCGAACAGCCCACAATGCACTACGCCATCGCAGTGTCATCCAGGGACAGAGAAGGACACTCGGGGAAACTATCAGTGTGCTATTCTGTGCTAAACCTTGTTTGTAGGGACAGAGAAGGACAGTGAGGGAAACTGTCAGTGTGCTATTCTGTGCTAAATCTTGTTTGTAGGGACAGAGAAGGATAGTGAGGGAAACTATCAGTGTGCTATTCTGTGCTAAACCTTGTTTGTAGGGACAGAGAAGGACAGTGAGGGAAAGTGTCAGTGTGCTATTCTGTGCTAAACCAATCTTGCTGAACCATATTTGAAATCCTTGAGTTTAGGGACAGAGAAGGACACTCGGGGAAACTATCAGTGTGCTATTCTGTGCTAAACCTTGTTTGTAGGGACAGAGAAGGACAGTGAGGGAAAATGTCAGTGTGCTATTCTGTGCTAAACCAATCTTGCTGAACCATATTTGAAATCCTTGAGTTTAGGGACAGAGAAGGACACTCGGGGAAACTGTCAGTGTGCTATTCTGTGCTAAACCAATCTTGCTGAACCATATTTGAAATCCTTGAGTTTAGGGACAGAGAAGGACACTCGGGGAAACTATCAGTGTGCTATTCTGTGCTAAACCAATCTTGCTGAACCATATTTGAAATCCTTGAGTTTAGGGACAGAGAAGGACACTCGGGGAAACTATCAGTGTGCTATTCTGTACTAAACCAATCTTGCTGAACCGTATTTGAAATCCTTGAGTTTAGGGACAGAGAAGGACACTCGGGGAAACTATCAGTGTGCTATTCTGTGCTAAACCTTGTTTGTAGGGACAGAGAAGGACAGTGAGGGAAACTGTCAGTGTGCTATTCTGTGCTAAACCAATCTTGTTGAAGCATATTGCAAATCCTTGTGTTTAGGGACAGAGAAGGATAGGCAGGGGACAGTGTCAGTGTCATTGTTGCTAAGCCTCCTGCACAGTATACACCTGAAGGTAGCCCTTATTGCTGTTTTTCCCATCTCCCTGCAGGCCATCCATTAAAATGTCTGGAAGGCAAACAAGGAGAGGCAGACAGTCAGGAGGCAAAAAAAGAGGGCAAGCAGGCTCTGTGTCTGGGGGCAACAGTGCTGGTCGTGGACGCGGTGCATTGTCATCAGCACATAGCCATGGGACACGCTTGTCCTTCTTTTCGGCAGCTGGACATGTTGAGCCACATCATGCCGAAGACTTGGTAGAGTGGATGACCAAGCCCACCTCATCCTCCTCATCCTCTCTCACCCAGGCTCAGGGTACTGGCAAAGCAGCTGCCAAAGCGTCCTCTTCTCTGGTATCAATGTCATCATTAGTCACTCCTTCCCTAGACCCACCATGTCCTCCTCCTGAGGAGTCCCCCGAACTGTTTGAGCACAGTGTTGGGTACATGCTCCAGGAGGATGCCCAGCGTTTCGAAGGATCTGATGATGATACCCAGCTAGAGGAAGGCAGTAGCGTGAGAGCAGAGAGAGGGGATGCTCAAGAAGGACACCAATCTGGCAGTCATGCTCCAGCAGCTGCAGCATACTGCCAGATTGGCTCCAGTGATGAGGAGGGAGGGGATGATGAGGTCACTGACTCCACGTGGGTGCCTAATAGGAGAGAGGAGGAGGAGGAGGATGAGGAGGAGGCACATCTCCAACGAGGCAGGATGCCCTTGGGTGGCCAGCGTATGGGCAGCACACCGACGGAATCACACCGCAGAACTCCGCCTGTGCAGGGCGCTGCCTCTGCCCGTCATTCAAAAAGTTCTTTGGTGTGGGCCTTTTTTTTGAGGCGAGTGCATCAGATCGCACAGCTGCTGTTTGCAACATATGTCTCAAGCGTATATCGCGTGGCCAAAACATCAGCCGCTTGGGCACCACATGCTTGATCAGACATATGTTGACCTGCCATGCAGCTCGTTGGCAAGCCTACCTTAAAGACCCACACCAAAGAACAAAGCGGACCTCTCCTTGCACCGCATCAGCTGGGATCTCCAACCCCACTATACCTTCAGTCCTCTCTGAAACCTGCACTGAGAGGAATGAAGGTGTAGAATTAGGTGTGTCACAGCCAAGTACTTGCGGCCACTCTGCTAGCAGTACACCGACGTCCGATTGTAGCAGGCAAATTTCCCTGCCCCAGCTGCTGGACCGTCGAAAGAAGTTCACTCCCAGCCATCCACATGCCCAGCGGTTGAATGCTAGCTTGGCTAAATTGCTAGCGCTTCAACTGCTTTTCAGTTTGTAGACTCGGCCCCCTTCCGTGAGTTTGTGCAATGTGCGGTTCCTCAGTGGCAGGTTCCCAAACGCCACTTTTTCTCACGGAAGGCGATTCCGGCTCTCTACAGGCATGTGGAAGGCAATGTCTTGGCCTCGCTGGACAGGGCGGTCAGCGGTAAGGTGCATATTACCGCTGACTCATGGTCCAGCAGGCATGGACAGGGACGTTACCTTTCTTTCACGGCCCATTGGGTCACTCTTTTGGCAGCTGGGAAGGATGCAGGACAAGGTGCAGTAGTGTTGGAGGTTGTTCCACCACCACGCCTCCAAAATGCTACTACTGGTTGTGACACACCTCTCTCCTCCACCCCCTCCTCTTCTTCTTCCTCCATGGCCTCTTCCTGTGCTTTGTCCTCGGAACCAGTGGTGCTCCGTAGGCGTTCAAGGGGCTACGCAAGTACGCAGGCAAAAAGATGCCATGCCGTGCTTGCGCTGGTGTGTTTGGGGGACAGGAGCCACACTGGGGCAGAGGTCCTGTCTGCTCTGCAGGGGCAGGCCGAGAGGTGGTTGACGCCACGCCAGCTTAAGCCAGGAATGGTGGTTTGCGACAATGGCACCAACCTCCTCTCCGCCCTCCGACAGGGACAACTGACCCTTTGTGCCCTGTGTGGCTCACGTCCTTAACCTGGTGGTGCAGCGGTTCTTGGGCAGGTACCCGGGCTTACAGGATGTCCTGAGGCAGGCCAGGAAAGTCTGTGTGCATTTCCGCAGATCTTATAATGCCAGTGCTCGCCTGGCTGAGCTGCAAAAGGAGTTGAACCTGCCCAAGAACCGCCTTATATGTGACATGCCCACCAGGTGGAACTCAACGTTGGCCATGCTGCAGCGGCTGCACACGCAGCAGAGGGCCATCAATGAGTACCTGTGCGACTACGGCACCAGGACAGGGTCAGGGGAGCTTGGGTTTTTTTCACCATGCCAGTGGGGCATGATCAGGGATGCATGCACTGTCCTGGCACCATTTGAGGAGGCCACAAGGATGGTGAGCAGTGACAGTGCATGCATCAGTGACACTGTACCTCTTGTCCACCTGTTGGAGCACACGCTGCGTGGAATAATGGACAGGGCACTTGAGGCAGAACAGAGGCAGGAAGAGGAGGACTTCCTTGCCTCTCAAGGCCCCCTTTACCCAGACAGTGTTCCTTCTGTCCCACCCATCGCACAGGAAGAGGAGGAGGAGGAGGAGGAGGATTGTGTCAGCATGGAGGTGGAGGCTGGCACTCAGCATCATCAGCAGCAGTCTTTTAGGGATGATTTACAGTCCCAAGAAAACAGTGGACTTGTACGTGGCTGGGAGGAGGTGGCTGCGGATCATGTCGTCCTTAGTGACCCAGAGGACTCCGGACTGAATGCCTCAGCTAACCTACGCTGCATGGCCTCCCTGTTCCTGCAAAGTCTGGGGAAGGATCCTCGTATTCTTCGGATCAAGGAGAGGGACCATTACTGGCTGGCCACTCTCCTTGATCCACGGTACAAGGGTAAGGTTGCGGACCTTATGTTACTGTCGCAGAGGGAGCAGAGGATGAGACAACTCCGGGAGGCCTTGCAGAAAGGTCTGTGCAACGCGTTCCCAGAGACTGGGAGGTTACAAACTCCTGGTCATGGACAACGAGTTGCTGAGGCTTCGGGCAGTCAAAGAAGGAGCGGTGGGGAAGGTGGCCGTCTGACCGATGCGTTCAGACAATTCTTTAGTCCGCAGCCCCAAAGTATGATCGGTTCCAGCAACCATCGCCAGCGTCTGATATACATGGTGCAGGAATACCTAGGGGCAAGGTCAGACTTGGACACCTTCCCCACCGAAAATCCTCTGGCTTACTGGGTCTTGAGGATGGATCACTGGCCAGAGCTTGCACAGTATGCAATTGAGCTACTGGCCTGTCCTGCATCCAGCGTTCTTTCAGAACGCACATTCAGTGCTGCTGGATCACAGGGTGCGCCTGTCCACCGACTCGGTTGATCGACTGACTTTCATCAAGATGAACCAGTCTTGGATCACCACCAGCTACCACACACCTGATGCTGATATAACAGACTAATTGATTTTAAAATGTCACATCCCTTCAAGACTGATGCTGATGCTGAGTGCCTGTGCTGTTATGTTGACTGGCTATCCTCCTCCTCCTCCTCAATGATCCGATTAATGATGATAGCTTGGAAGATCATTTTGGTTTATGGGTGCCGCCACCAGTGGCTAAGGCCCAATTTTTCTGCCCCTGTTTAACAGGGGCGTGTAATTACAATTTTTGATGCAATACTTTGCAATAGGGCTCATTGCTGTGCTCCAAATACAGTATCTGTGAGGGGTTGCAGTGTTGTGCCACCAGTGGCTAAGGCCCAATTTTTCAGCCCCTGTTTAACAGGGGCGTGTAATTACAATTTTTGATGCAATACTTTGCAACAGAGCTCATTGCTGTGCTCCAAGTACAGTATCTGTGAGGGGTTGCAGTGTTGTGCCACCAGTGCCTAAGGCCCAATTTTTCAGCCGCATGCAATTATAATTATTGATCTAATAATTCACAGCAGGGCCCATTGCTGCGCCCACCAAGAGTAACTGTCAGGCCTTACAGTGTTGTGTCAACACCACCACCACCACCACCACCACCAAAGGCCCAATTTTTCAGCCCCTGTTCAACAGGGGCATGCAATTATAATTATTGATCTAATAATTCACAGCAGGGCCCATTGCTGCACCCACCAAGAGTAACTGTCAGGCCTTACAGTGTTGTGTCAACACCACCACCACCAAAGGCCCAATTTTTCAGCCCCTGTTCAACAGGGGCATGCAATTATAATTATTGATCTAATAATTCACAGCAGGGCCCATTGCTGCGCCCACCAAGAGTAACTGTCAGGCCTTACAGTGTTGTGTTAACACCACCACCACCACCACCACCACCAAAGGCCCAATTTTTCAGCCCCTGTTCAACAGGGGCATGCAATTATAATTATTGATCTAATAATTCACAGCAGGGCCCATTGCTGCGCCCACCAAGAGTAACTGTCAGGCCTTACAGTGTTGTGTCAACACCACCACCACCACAGGCCCAATTTTTCAGCCCCTGTTCAACAGGGGCATGCAATTATAATTATTGATCTAATAATTCACAGCAGGGCCCATTGCTGCGCCCACCAAGAGTAACTGTCAGGCCTTACAGTGTTGTGGCACCAGCACCACCATCAAAGGCCCAATTTTTACTACCACTGTTCAACAATTATATGTTATTACAATTCCTGATATAATAGTTGACAGCAGGGCGTTCCAGCACCCACCAAGAGTAACTGTGAGTGCTTACAGTGTTGTGCCAACACCAACGCCTAAGGGGCCAATTTCTGCAGAGTATATACGGCAGGTCCCTACTTTCAAACATCCAACTTACAAACGACTCCTACTTGCAAACGGAAGAAGACAACAGGAAGTGAGAGGAAATCTACCCCTAGGAAGGAAAATTCTCTCCTGTAAGAATTAATATGGGAGAAAGGTGTCTCCTCTCTACTGATGCTTTATCACCAATCCTTGTTTCAATAAAAACACCACATTTCAAAAACATTTGTCATTGGGACGGAAAGTGAGGTGAAATGTTCTGAACAGGGGCACAGACAGCAAAACAAATGTTACAGGGGTGATAACCCTTCCCTATGTTTTACAAAAAGCTAAAAAAAAGGAATTTGCCATGGAGCTCCACTTAAACAATGCAGCTGTTCAAAATTATAAACAGATTCTACATAAGAACAAACCTACAGTCCCTGTCTTGTATGCACCGCCTGTATACGGCTGTTCAGAGTATATAGGTCCTTTTTTATTTTGTGTGCGGGGTTCCCCTTAATATCCATACAAGACCCAAAGGGGCTGGTAATGGGCTGGGGTAGGGGGGGGGGGGGTTGATGGGGTAGCTATGCCATTTTTCCTAAAGATTTTCATCCATATTACCGGGACCAGACATTGCATTAAAGCCGCAAGCAGTTTTAAATGACTTTTTTCCCTTTAGAAATGTTATTTTGTGCAGGGACAGTTCTAAACACGGGAAACACGTGGCACTTCGCAGGCATACTTTAGACACCCCCCAGGTACGATATTTAAAGGAATATTTGACTTTTTTTTTTCACTTTATGCATCATTAAAATGACTGCTCCCGAAAAACGTCCGTTTTTAAAACTTATTTTTGCATTGATACATGTCCCCTGGTGCAGAACCCGGGTTCCCAAACTCTGTTTAGGACAATAACATGGATAATAGTCGTTATAATTAGCACTTTAGAATCCGAACGTTCGCATCCATTGTATTTAATAGGGTTCTAATGTTCGTGCGAACTTTCGGTCCGTTCGCGGGTTCTGGTGCGAACCAAACCCGGGGGTGTTCGGCTCATCACTATTAGGGTCATAGTCAGCATTGTTCTTCCTCCAAACACAAGTCAAGTTAATGCCAAAGAGCTCAATTTTGGTCTTATCTGACCACAGCACTTTCTGCCAATCCTTCAGATATTCATTGGCAAACTTCAGATGGGCCTGTACATGTGCCTTCTTGAGGAGGGGGACCTTGCAGGCACTGCAGGATTGCAATCCATGGCAGCATATTATGTTACCAATGGTTTGTTTTGTGACAACTGCCTTGAGATCATTCATAAGCTCCTCCAGTGTAGTTCTGGGCTGATCCCTCACTTTTCTCATGACCATCCTCACCCCATGAGACGAAATCTCGCATGGAGCTCCAGACCGAGGGCGATTGATGGTTATTTTTTATTTCTTCCATTTGCCAATAATCGCTCCAACAGTTGTCTCCTTCTCATAAGCTTCTTGCTGATGGTCTTGTAGCCCATTCCAGCCTTGTGCAGATCTACAATCTTGTCCCTGATGTCCTTTGACAGCTCTTTGGTCTTGCCCATGATGGTGAGGTTTGAGGCTGGGTTCACACTGGTACGACACGACAGTTGTACGACTTTGGATCCGACTTTGCCCTGCGAATTGAAGTCCGACATGCGTCCGACTTTAATGAACAGGGATCCGACTTTGATCCCCGACAATACCAGGCACTGTGTCTGGTATGAATCTTTAGGGGGAACTCCATGCAAAATATTAAACAAACCGGCATGGCTTCCCCCTCCAAGAGCAAACCAAGCCCTTCAGTCTGGTATGGATCTTAAGGGGAACTCCCCACCGCCAAAAAAAACGTTGTGGGGTCCTCCCAAAATCCATACCAGACCCTTATCTGAGCACACAGCCTGGCAGGTCAGGAAAGGGGGTGAGGATGAGCGAGCGCCCCCCCCTCCTGAACCGTACCAGGCTACATGCCCTCAACATGGGGGGTGGGTGCTTTGTTGATGGGGACAAGGGCCTCTTCCCAACAACCCTGTCTGTTCGTTGTTGGGCTTATCGGAATCTGGAAGCCACCCCTTATGACGTCACCGCCCGGGGCATGATGGGGCGGTGGCATCATAAGGGGCGAGGTCACCGGATAATATCACCCGGTGACCATGCCCCATGCCAATATAAGTCGTTGCGCACCCAGCATTAGAGCGGGAGAGAGCGTCGAGTCAACATCGGAAGAGGAACAGAAGGAGAAGACAGTGGAGAAGACCGGGCAAAAAAGAGCGAGAAGTTAGCGGAGGAGACCCGGCAGAAGACAGCGGACAGAGGGAGAAGAACCGGAGAGGAGAGAAGAACCAACAGAGGCAGAAGACGTCAGCGGAGGACACAGAAGAGCAGAAGGGGGGAGAACAGATTGGAAGAGACCCCAGAGCTGCCTAATAAATTACTTTAAAAACCTTTGTACTGTGTTTTATTTTTGACCCTTTTGTTTAGGTGAATGGGTAGGGGTACAATGTACCCCATACTTATTCACATAGGGTGGGGGGTCGGGATCTGGGGGCCCCCTTGTTAAAGGGGGCTTCCAGATTTCGATAAGCCCCCCGCCCGCAGACCCCGACAACCAAAGGACAGGGTTGTCGGGAAGAGGCCCTTGTCCTCATCAACATGGGGAAAAGGTGCTTTGGGGCCCCCCTGCCCCAAAGCACCCGCCCCCCATGTTGAGGGCATGTTGCTTGGTATGGTTCAGGAGGGGGGGGCTCGCTCATCCCCACCCCCTTTTCTGACCTGCCAGGCTGTGTGCTTGGATAAGTGTCTGGTATGGATTTTGGGGGGCCCCAACGCCGTTTTTTTCGGCATGGGGGTTCCCCTTAAAATCCATACCAGACTGAATGACCTGGTATTCTCTTGGAGGGGGAACCCATGCCGGTTTTCTAAAAAAAATTGGCGTGAAGTTGCCCTTCAAGATCATCAGAGCACAAGTCGCATGCCAAAGTCAGATCAGACAAGCCAGCGATCTGACTTTGATCCGACTTTAGTGATATTCAATGGGCTGAAGTCGGATCAAAGCCGGACCAAAGTAGTACAGGGAGCATTTTCAAAGTCGGACCGACTTGTGTCGGACCAGTTAAGACGGCTCCCATAGGGAAACATTGATTTTCACATGTCATGTGACATGAGCTCCCAATGTCGGAGCGTTTGTCGCCCCAGTGTGAACCCGGCCTGAATGGAAGAAAGAGATTCTGTGGACAGGTGTCTTTTATACACATAACGAGTTGTCGTTAGGAGCACCGTCTTATATTGACAGGACTAATCTGTGTACCACATGAGCACCTACTGTAGACAGTCTGTGGGAGCCAGAATTATTGTTGGTTGCTTGGGGATCAAATACTTATTTTACTCACTGAACTGAAACTCAATTTATAACATTTGTATCATGTGTTTTTTTTCTGGATTGTTGGTTGATATTGTGTCTCTATCATTAAAAAAACACCTATGATAAAATTTATAGACCCTTTATTTCTTTGTAATGCCCCGTACACACGACCGGTTTTCCTATTGGAAAGAAATTGAATGTTTTTTACGATGGAATTTCTCTCAAGCCTGCCTTGCAAGCACACGGACGCACAAAAGTCCGGTGAACTTTTGACTGCCAAGAACACGGTGACGTAAAAGACTACGACGAGCCGACAAAATTAAGTTCTATGCTTCCGAGCATGCGTCGATTTGTTTCCGAGCATGCGTCGGAATTTAGCGCGTCGGGATTTGTACACACGATCGAAAATTCCGAACAGTTTTTTTCCTGATGGGAAAAGAGAACCTGCTCTCTATCTTTTTCCAGCAGTTTTCCTGTTGGAAAAAGTCTGATGGAGCATACACACGGTCGGGATTCCCGACCAAAAGCTCTCATCAGACTTTTTCCAACAGGAAAACCGGTCGTGTGTACGGGGCATAAGTGGGCAAACTTACAAAATCTGCAGGGGATTAAATAATTATTTCCCCCAATGTATAAACCATATACAAAAACAGAAACCCTGTAAAAAAAAATACTGCAGTCTTTACACCCATTGGAGGGATTAATCCCCTCATTTCCCATCAGGACGGTAGAAATACAGAGCTATTCCTAATGTAAAACTGCTTGTATATTTGTAAAGTTTAATGTTATTAGGCTATTTTCTCTCTAGGTTGGATGGTCTTCATTTATAAGAATAGAATGAATCAGGAAAATACTGCATTATGGCCACTAGATGGAGCTGACAAGCATGGCAAATATCATCATGGTTAACAGCTCTACCTAGTGGCCATAATGCAAAGTTCTCCTGATTCACACTATTCTTATTAATGATTAATGCCTCGTACACACGATCAGTTTTTCCGACAGGAAAACCGTGTTTTTTTTTCAGCAGGAAAACTGCTCAAACTTGTGTTGCATACACAAATCTTGTCTGAAATTCCGAACGTCAAGAACGCGGTGACGTAGAACACTTACGACGAGCCAAGAAAAATGAAGTTCAATAGGCAGTTTGGCTCTTCTGCTTGATTCTGAGCATGCATGTTTTTTTTCGCGTCGTAATTGCATACAGACGAACGCGATTCGCAATAGGAATTTCTTCCTGTCACGAAAATTGAGATCCTGCTCTCAATCTTTTCTTGGCAGGAAAACTGACAGAAAAAGTGTGATGGAGCATACACACGGTCGGAATTCCTGACAAAAAGCTCACATCGCACTTTTCTTGTCAGGAAAATTGATCGTGTGTACGAGGCATAACATTCAACCAGGAGAGAAAATAGCCTAGAAACAATCGATTTTGAAAAGAATTAATTTATTTGCAGTTCCCGAGGACAAATAGCTCTGCAATTTTTTTTTTTTTTTTATTTTTTTATAAATACGCCCCTAAGTGATGGGAAATCTCCTAAGTCATGACAAAAACACTTGTTTTTAACTAAAATTATTTTTATACAGGATTTATATAATGCCAACAGTTTGCGTAGTGCTTTACAACATCAGGGTAGACAGTACATTTTCAATGCAATTCCATACAGGTAGGAATCGGGGGGCCCTACTTGTTAGAACTTACAATCTAGCAATGGAGAGGAAATAAAATCTGGTGTTGTTATCACCGTCTATGTCTTTCTATCCCAGTACATTTGTATAAATAGAAAACAAGTAAATGTCCTCTAAAATGTCCCAAGTGTTAATGAAAGCAATGCTTATCTTTCTGGGAGGAAATGGCTGGATGACTCGGAAAGGTCACGGTATTCCGAGATTTCTATGTCTGGTTAGAAGAGAAATCATTTTCAACAGTTTGGTGAAATCTGAGTTTGTGTTTATAAATACATAATTTCATTACATGGCCATGGCTTCACTGCTGAGACAAATCCTAACAATCATAGCCAACATCTAACACAGAGTTTCTCAACCAGGGTTCCATGGAACTCAAGGGTTCCTCCAGAGGTTGCTAGGGGTTCCTTGAGCAATGAGCATTTTCTGCCTCTAAGATCATTTCCCACTGACACCATTGATCTTTTTTGCGATCTGTAAGGGGGTAATTCTTCTCAATGACCACAATGTAAGGAGCATACCTTCCAGCATGCTTAACACTCAACTTCATACCCTCCAGTACACCCAACACTCCACATTATACCTTCTAGCACTCCCAACGCTCCACATGATACTCTCCAGTACACCCAATACTCCACATTATACCTTCTAGCACTCCCAACGCTCCACATGATACTCTCCAGTACACCCAACACTCCACATTATACCTTCTAGCACTCCCAACGCTCCACATTATACTCTCCAGTACACCCAACACTCCACATTATACCTTCTAGCACTCCCAACGCTCCACATGATACTCTCCAGTACACCCAACACTCCACATTATACCTTCTAGCACTCCCAACGCTCCACATGATACTCTCCAGTACACCCAATACTCCACATTATACCTTCTAGCACTCCCAACGCTCCACATGATACTCTCCAGTACACCCAACACTCCACATTATACCTTCTAGCACTCCCAACGCTCCACATGATACTCTCCAGTACACCCAACACTCCACATTATACCTTCTAGCACTCCCAACGCTCCACATGATACTCTCCAGTACACCCAACACTCCACATTATACCTTCTAGCACTCCCAACGCTCCACATGATACTCTCCAGTACACCCAACACTCCACATTATACCTTCTAGCACTCCCAACGCTCCACATGATACTCTCCAGTACACCCAACACTCCACATTATACCTTCTAGCACTCCCAACGCTCCACATGATACTCTCCAGTACACCCAACACTCCACATCATATCCTCCAGTACACCCAACGCTCCACATGATACTCTCCAGCACACCCAACGCTTTACATCATACCCTCCAGCACACCCAATACTCCACATCATACCCTCCAGCACACCCAACACTCCACATCATACCCTCCAGCACACCCAACACTCCACATCATACTCACCAGCACACCCAACACTCCACATCATACCCTCCAGCACACCCAACGCTTTACATCATACCCTCCAGCACACCCAACACTCCACATCATACCCTCCAGCACACCCAACACTCCACATCATACCCTCCAGCACACCCAACACTCCACATCATACCCTCCAGCACACCCAACGCTTTACATCATACCCTCCAGCACACCCAACGCTTTACATCATACCCTCCAGCACACCCAACACTCCACATCATACCCTCCAGCACACCCAACACTCCACATCATACCCTCCAGCACACCCAACACTCCACATCATACCCTCCAGCACACCCAACACTCCACATCATACCCTCCAGCACACCCAACGCTTTACATCATACCCTCCAGCACACCCAACACTCCACATCATACCCTCCAGCACACCCAACACTCCACATCATACCCTCCAGCACACCCAACGCTTTACATCATACCCTCCAGCACACCCAACACTCCACATCATACCCTCCAGCACACCCAACACTCCACATCATACCCTCCAGCACACCCAACATTCCACATCATACCCTCCAGCACACCCAACACTCCACATCATACCCTCCAGCACACCCAACGCTTTACATCATACCCTCCAGCACACCCAACACTCCACATCATACCCTCCAGCACACCCAACGCTTTACATCATACCCTCCAGCACACCCAACATTCCACATCATATCCTCCAGTACACCCAACGCTTTACATCATACCCTCCAGCACACCCAACACTCCACATCATACCCTCTTGCACACCCAACACTCCACATCATACCCTCCAGCACACCCAACTTTTGTCCGAAGGGCGTTGGCCAGGAACTTGTATTGCATACAAACGGCAAAGAATAGTCCGCCAACAAACACAAAACTACTTATTTTTTCAGCTCTTTAGCGCCACCCTTTGGGCAACTTCTGCTAATGTTGTGTTATGGTTAGCATTGCTTCTGAGCATGCATGTTTGTACTTTGGAGTTTTGTCCGACGGACTTGTGTACACACGATCGGATAATCCGACAACACACAATTGTTGGCAGACAATTTTAAAGCATGCTATCCCACATTTGTCTGCAGAAAATCCGACAACAATTGTCCGATGGAGCATACAAACAGGCGGATATTCCGACAACAGCCTGTCATCACACAATTCTCGTCGGATAATCCGATCATGTGTACGAGACTATACTCTCCAGCACCCCCAACACTCCACATCATACCCTCCAGCACACCCAACAGTCCACATCATACTCACCGGGACACCCAACACTCCACATGATACCCTCCAGCACACCCAACACCCCATACATCATACTTTCCAGCACACCCAACACTCCACATCATACTCACCAGCACACCCAACACTCCACATCATACCCCCCAGCACACTCAACACTCCACATCATACCCTCCAGCACACCCAACACTCCACATCATACTCACCAGCACACCCAACACTCCACATCATACCCTCCAGCACATCCAACACTCCACTTCATACTCACCAGCAAACCCAACACTCCACATCATACCCTCCAGCACACCCAATACTCCACATCATACTCTCCAGCACATCCAACACTCCACATCATACTCACCAGCACACCCAACACTCCACATCCCACCCCCCCCCAGCACACCCAACACTCCACATCATACCCTCCAGCACACCCAAAACTCCACATCATACTCAACAGCACACCCAAAACTCCACATCATACTCACCAGCACACCCAACACTCCACAGGATACCCCCCAGCACACCCAACATCCCACATCATACCCTCCTGCACACCAAACACTTCACATCATACTCACCAGCACACCCAAAACTCCACATCATACTCACCAGCACACCCAACACTCCACAGGATACCCCCCAGCACACCCAACATCCCACATCATACCCTCCTGCACACCAAACACTTCACATCATACTCTCCAGCACACCCAAAATTCCACATCATACTCACCAGCACAACCAACATTACAAATCATACCCCCAGCACACCCAACACTCCACATCATACCCCCCAGCACACCCCTCCAAAACTAAGAAAACTGTTTAAGCTGGACATACACTTTAGGTAAAATTTTGAGTTAGTGTTTATGCTCAGGTTCGGAGTTTCTCCAAAAACAGGCTGGTAGGTTAATTGGCCCTAGTATGTCAGATAGGGACCCTAGATTGTAAGATCATTGAGTACAGGGACTGATGTGATGGTAAAGAGCTGTGTATTAGGGATGAGCCGAACACCCCCCCGGTTCGGTTCGCAGCAGAACATGCGAACAGGCAAAAAATTTGTTCGAACACGCGAACACCGTTAAAGTCTATGGGACACGAACGTGAAAAAAAGTGCTAATTTTAAAGGTTAATATGCAAGTTATTGTCATAAAAAGTGTTTGGGGACCTTGGTCCTGCCCCAGGGGACATGTATCAATGCAAAAACAAGTTTTAAAAACTGCCGTTTTTTCGGGAGCAGTGATTTTAATAATGCTTAAAGTGAAACAATAAAAGTTAAATATTCCTTTAAATTTCGTACCTGGGGGGGTGTCTATAGTATGCCTGTAAAGTGGCCCATGTTTCCCGTGTTTAGAACAGTCCCTGCACAAAATGTCATTTCTAAAGGAAAAAAAGTCATTTAAAACTACTCGGCTATAATGAATTTGTGGGTTTCCGGCAATACAGATAAAAGTCATTGAAAAAAACCCCTGCCATTTTTTTCAATGACTTTTATCTGTATTGCCGGAACCCGACAATTCATTATAGCCGAGTAGTTTTAAATGACTTTTTTTCCTTTAGAAATGACATTTTGTGCAGGGACTGTTCTAAACACGGGAAACATGGGCCACTTTACAGGCATACTATAGACCAAACCAAACTTTAAAAAAAAATGCGTGGGGGTCCCCCCCAAATTTCAAACAAGGCCCTATGGATATTAAGGGGAACCCTGTGCCAATTTAAAAAAAAACAATGGCGTAGGGGCCCCCCTCAAAATCCATGCCAGACCCTTTAGGTCTGGCATAGATTTTAAGGTGAACCCCGCGGCAAAATAAAAAAAAAATGGCGCAGGATTCCCCCCAAAAATCCATACCAGACCCTTACCCGAGCACGCAACCTGGCAGGCCACAGGAAAAGAGGGGGGGACGAGAGAGCACCCCCCCTCCTGAACCGTACCAGGCCACATGCCCTCAACATGGGGGGATGTCCCCATGTTGATGGGGACAAGAGCCCTTATCCCCACAACCCTTGCCCGGTGTTTGTGGGGGTCTGCGTGTGGGGGGCTTATCGGAATCTGGAAGCCCCCTTTAACAAAGAGGACCCCCAGATCCCAGCCCCCCCTAAGTGAATTGGTAACAGGGTACATTGTACCCCTACTATTTCACCCAAAAAAGTGACAAAAATGGTAAAAGAGAACACACACACAGCTTGGGACAAGTCCTTTAATAAAAAAGAAAAAAAAAATTCCAGCGATGTAATCCTTCAACGACCTGACGATACACGCCGCCACGATCGATTCCGCCTCCATGGGAGGCGGCTGCCGAATGACGCGAGACCCACTTGACAGCTCTTAACCCCGCCCCGCCCCCTCTGACGCAACGGGGAAATGCCGCAGGGTTACCCAGTGACATGTACGGGCGACCCCGCCCCCTCTGACGCAATGCCGTGCATCAGAGGGGCGGGATCTCCCGTGACGTCACGTGGGAACCGCTGGAAACCCCAGTTGCGTCAGAGGGGGCGGGGTCACCCGCGTACGTCACAGGTGGCCCGGCCCTCGGCTATTTAAGAGCTGTCAAGCGGGTCTAGCGTCATTCGACGGCCGCCTCCCATGGAGGCGGAATCGATCATTGTGGGCGTGTATCGTTGGGTCGTTAAAGGATTACATCGCTGGAATAATTTTTTTCATTTTTATTAAAGGACTTTTTCCAAGCTGCGTGTGTTTTTTTTTACCATTTTTGTCACTTTTTTGGGTGAAATGGTAGGTGTACAATGTACCCCGTTACCAATTCACATAGGGTAGGCCGGGATCTGGGCGTCCCCTTTTTTAAAGGGGGCTTCCAGATTCCGATAAGACCCCCACACGCAGACCCCCACAAACACCGGGAAAGGGTTGTGGGGATGAGGCCCTTGTCCTCATCAACATGGGGACATCCTCCCCATGTTGAGGGCATGTGGCCTGGTACGGTTCAGGAGGGGGGGGCACTCTCTCGTCCCCCCTCTTTTTCTGCGGCCTGCCAGGTTGCGTGCTCGGATAAGGGTTTGGTATGGATTTTGGGGGAACCCCTATGGATATTAAGGGGAACCCTGCGCCAATTTAAAAAAAAACAATGGCGTAGGGGCCCCCCTCAAAATCCATGCCAGACCCTTTAGGTCTGGCATAGATTTTAAGGTGAACCCCGCGGCAAAATAAAAAAAAAATGGCGCAGGATTCCCCCCAAAAATCCATACCAGACCCTTACCCGAGCACGCAACCTGGCAGGCCACAGGAAAAGAGGGGGGGACGAGAGAGCACCCCCCCTCCTGAACCGTACCAGGCCACATGCCCTCAACATGGGGGGATGTCCCCATGTTGATGGGGACAAGAGCCCTTATCCCCACAACCCTTGCCCGGTGTTTGTGGGGGTCTGCGTGTGGGGGGCTTATCGGAATCTGGAAGCCCCCTTTAACAAAGAGGACCCCCAGATCCCAGCCCCCCCTAAGTGAATTGGTAACAGGGTACATTGTACCCCTACTATTTCACCCAAAAAAGTGACAAAAATGGTAAAAGAGAACACACACACAGCTTGGGACAAGTCCTTTAATAAAAAAGAAAAAAAAATTCCAGCGATGTAATCCTTCAACGACCTGACGATACACGCCGCCACGATCGATTCCGCCTCCATGGGAGGCGGCCGCCGAATGACGCGAGACCCACTTGACAGCTCTTAACCCCGCCCCGCCCCCTCTGACGCAACGGGGAAATGCCGCAGGGTTACCCAGTGACATGTACGGGCGACCCCGCCCCCTCTGACGCAACGCCGTGCATCAGAGGGGCGGGATCTCCCGTGACGTCACGTGGGAACCGCTGGAAACCCCAGTTGCGTCAGAGGGGGCGGGGTCACCCGCGTACGTCACAGGTGGCCCGGCCCTCGGCTATTTAAGAGCTGTCAAGCGGGTCTAGCGTCATTTGACGGCCGCCTCCCATGGAGGCGGAATCGATCATTGTGGGCGTGTATCGTTGGGTCGTTAAAGGATTACATCGCTGGAATAATTTTTTTCATTTTTATTAAAGGACTTTTTCCAAGCTGCGTGTGTTTTTTCTTACCATTTTTGTCACTTTTTTGGGTGAAATGGTAGGTGTACAATGTACCCCGTTACCAATTCACATAGGGTAGGCCGGGATCTGGGCGTCCCCTTTTTTAAAGGGGGCTTCCAGATTCCGATAAGACCCCCACACGCAGACCCCCACAAACACCGGGAAAGGGTTGTGGGGATGAGGCCCTTGTCCCCATCAACATGGGGACATCCTCCCCATGTTGAGGGCATGTGGCCTGGTACGGTTCAGGAGGGGGGGCGCTCTCTCGTCCCCCCTCTTTTTCTGCGGCCTGCCAGGTTGCGTGCTCGGATAAGGGTTTGGTATGGATTTTGGGGGAACCCCACGCCTTTTTTATTTTGGCGCAGGGTTCCCCTTAATATCCATACCAGACCTGAAGGGCGTGGTATGAAATTTGGGGGGACCCCCACGCATTTTTTTTTTCAATTTTGGTTCGGGATTCCCCTTAATATTCATACTAGACCCAAAGGGCCTGGTAATGGACTGAGGGAGGAACCCCTGCCATTTTTTTCAATGACTTTTATCTGTATTGTGGGAGCCGACAATTCATTATAGCCGCGAGTAGTTTTAAATGACTTTTTTTCCTTTAGAAATGTCATTTTGCTGCGGGACTGTTCTAAACACGGGAAACATGCGCCACTTTACAGGAATACTATAGACACCCCCCAGGTACGAAATTTAAAGGAATATTTCTCTTTTATTGTTTTACTTTAAGCATTAATAAAATCACTGCTCCCGAAAAAACGTCAGTTTTTAAAACTTTTTTTGCATTGATACATGTCCCCTGGGGCAGGACCCGGGCCCTTAAACACTTTTTATGACAATAACTTGCATATTAACCTTTAAAATTAGCACTTTAGATTTCTCCCATAGACTTTTAAAGGGTGTCCCGCGGCTTTCGAATTTGCCGCGAACCCCCCAAATTGTTGGCTATTTGGCAAACAGCCAATGTCGAACATAAAGCTCATTCCTACTGTGTATATTGTGGGTGCTATTTAAATATCTGTAATAAATAAACTCAGGATGTGACTTTCAGTGGTGCCAAATTCAAAGTGGCTAAAAATACCACACTGATTTTATGTCAACTAAAAATAACACACTGTGTATCAGTGCTCCCTATGCTTCAAAAAAAGTGATTAATATTTATTTTTTAAAAGAGAGTTACCAAGGGGTCTGTTTATAAAACAGCCATGCATCCAGTAAATCTGAATGTACATTCATTCTGTGCGAACTGGACAAATAATGATTGTTCTTTAGGCTTTTTTCTCTGAAAGAAAGTTCTTTTAATATGGTTAGTAGAAAAATACCACATTATTGCCACTAGGCGCTGAGGAGCAATGGCAATACTGTACATACTTTTTTGTAACAAGAGATACAATATAAAAATTCTAGAGAACGCTAGAGGGAATTGGCAAATACTGAAAGGCCTCATACACACTGCAGATAAAAAAAATGCCCGTTTTGCAGGCGTTTGTTTATCTTCTGACTCTAAATGTCCCTCTGTGTTAACCAATGTGTCCATGCACACAGCCTTTAATCGTTTAGAGGCAGGAGCATTTAGGAGCAGAAATTTCAGAACATCAAAATCGCATTCAGGAGAGGAGTGTTTGGGCAGGAAAAAAAACACAGACATGCCTATACATGTGTAAACACGCTTAAACGCTAGACACCTTTAGAACTTGTGTTTTCCTTCACTTCAATGGCCAGGATAATTATTCTGGACAATAAAATCAATGAACGCCCAAACTCTTGCCACGCCTTAATGCGACTAAACACTTTAGGTGTGTTTTTAACTCTGCTTCTGCTTTTGCCTGCCAGGAGAAAGGCATTCCGAAGAGCCCAGTGTGCTAAATGTTAACCACTGATCTCCGGAAGATTTACCCCTCTTCATGACCAGGCCATTTTTTGCGATACGCCAATGCGTTATTTTACCTGACAATTGCGTGGTCATGAAACGCTGTACCCAAACAAAATTGATATAATTTTTTCCCCACAAATAGTGCTTTCTTTTGGCGGTATTTAATCACCTCTGCGTTTTAAATTTTTTGCGCTATAAACTAATAGACTGAATTAAAAAAAAAAAATGATAAAACTGTGTAATTGCTTTGCAGGGAATCAAAATCCATCACTTCCCCACTGACAGGATAGGGCTCTGCCTTGTTTACATAAGTAGAGCTCCGCCCTGTCTCTCTCCTCGCCAATCGGCAGGTGCCGGCGGACATCCATTGGCTGACGCAGGCTGTTCAGCTTCTGCTGTGTCTAAGCACAGCACAGCCAGGTTGCCGGCGGCAGGCACGTGCGCCACGGAGTTGCCAGATCATGTACTTGGTATGTGATCTGGCACAAAAGAGCCCCTCTGCTGCCGTACATCTTATGCCTTGTACACACGATCGAAAAATTCCGATGATCGGATATTTCGACCGTGTGTGGGCCCCATCGGACTTTTTTCCGAGTTTAGAAATAGAACATGTTTTATTTTTTTCCGATGGAAAAAAATCCTGTCGGAAATTCCGATCATCTGTGTGGAACTCCGACGTAGAAAAAAACACCCATGCTCAGAATCAAATCGACGCATGCTCGGAAGCATTGAACTTCATTTTTCTCGGCTCGTCGTAGTGTTGTACGTCACCGCGTTTTGGACGGTCGGAATTTGGTCTGACAGTGTGTATACAAGACAGCTTGATCGGAATTCCGACGAAAAATTCCATCGGATTTTATCCCATCGGAAATTCCGATCGTGTGTACAGGGCATAAGGCTGCATTCACACTACAGCGTTTTGAGTCGCGGGCAGATCTGCCCGCGATTTAACAGCACTGGTGTGTGAATGACAAAACGCAGAACTTGGTGCGGGTCTGCCGCGATTGTCTTATGATAAAACGTGCTGCAATCGTGGTAACACGCATTGCGGGACGCATGTTACCCTGAAGTAGCTCCTGATCTATTTTAAGGCGACATGTGTCTCGCGACGTGGGTTTGCCGCGATTGCAGCAAGTTTTATCGCGAGACAATCGCGGCAGACCCGTGCCACAATTTGAGGTGTCATTCAAATGAATGGCATCTCAAATGCGAGTTCTGCGTTTTATCATTCACACATCAGCGCTGTCAAATCGCGGGCAGATCTGCCCGCGATTCAAAACACTGTAGTGTGAATGCAGCCTAAGTGATGCGGTCGGCAAGTGGTTATTAATGGTTACTTTTATTGGTATTAATTGGTATCGATTTTTATAGATAAGCTTCTCACTCCTTGTTTGACCTGTATAGTCCAAATTGTTTTCTCTTTTTTTTTTTCTAATTTATTGGCTAATTCCCTCTAGTGTTCTCTAGAAATGTTACATTGTGTTTCGTGTTACAAAGACGTATGTACTTCTTATGTCCTTCAGCTCCATCTAGTGGCCACAGTGCAGTATTTTACTACTGCCCATAATAAAAGAACATTTGTTCAGAAGAGAAAAAAAGCCTAAAGAATGTTTTTTTTTTGTTTTTTGTCCAGTTCACACAGAATGAATGTATGTGCAGATTTGCTGGACGCATGCCTATGCAGTTTTTTTTTTTTTTTTTTTTATAAATACACCCGAAAGTGATGGATAAATAATATGTATTGTATATTGTATGTAACATGTAACAATTTTAGGTTCAAGCAACAGATACTGAGCTGAGTAAGGCGATTATAATTAGAAAGATGAGTGGCTGTTCAGTGAATAGTTTGTTGATATTCAACAAGCAACTGTGTCTAAGGTGATGTCAGCACAACGCACTGGAAGATAACATTAGAAAAGGGCAGTTGTGGGCGAAACACGTCCCCCCTAATGAAGATGTATGGAGATCAGTGTTCAGTGTGCCAGCAGAATCGTCCCCAACACAGTAATCATTTGGGCAGCCAGCCATGAAATCTTGGCATATAAGAGTTCATTTGTAATATGTAAGGTCTGCTTCACAGCTATGCATGTTGCAAACTCGCACAACGTTTTCCCAACACGCACAGAAACGCACTGCTCTTTAGCAGACGCAAGGGGGCGCCATTAACTCTTAACTAGACATGTGCAAAAGGAAAACATTTGTTTTGTTTCGTTTTAATTTGTTAATTAATAAATTTTGTTTAGTTAGATTCGTTAAATTCGTTAAATTCGTTTTCGGATTTCGTTTAGTTTTCGACCGAATTCGAAAAATCGGTCGCATTCGAAAATATTTCAACCGAATTCGAAAATATTTCTACCGGATTCGAAATTATTTCAACATGATTCGAAATTATTTCAACCGCATTCAAAATTATTTCAACCGGATTCGATAATATTTCAATCAGATTTTTTGCAGATTACTATTTATTTCCATCAGATCTCCTGCAGTATATTAACATCTATTTCATATTTTTATATTTTTTTAATTAAAATGAAATAAATAGTATCTATATTCTATTCTGTTATTCCAACCGAATAGAAAAGATTATAATAAACCATGTTCCGACATTCAAATTTCTTATAGAATGAATTCAAATTCCAATTAGAAAAGATTAGAGTAGAAATAGAAAATAGACTAGAAATAGACTAGACTAGGGAAAAGTCTGCTAATGGTTTGCAGGAGACCTGCAAAAAAATAAATATGAAATAGATGCTTATAGTCTGCAGATCTGATGAGAAAATGAAATAGATACTAATAGTCTGCAGGAGATCTGCAAAAAAAATTATATAAATGCTAATAGTCTGCAGGAGATCAGATGTAAATAAATAGTAATCTGCAAAAAAAAAAAAAATGAAATAGATGCTAATAGTCTGCAGGAGATCTGCTGAAATAAAGGAAATGGCTGCTCTAATGGAAAAAAAGAAAAAGAAAAGAAAAATGAAATAGATGCTAATAGTCTGCAGGAGATCTGCAAAAAAATGAAATAGATGTGAATATACTGCAGGAGATCTGATGGAAATAAATAGCATCTATTTCATTTATTTAATTTTTTTTGCCAATTACTATTTATTTCCATCCGATCTCCTGCAGACTATTAGCATTTATATAATTTTTTTTGCAGATCTCCTGCAGACTAATAGTATCTATTTCATTTTATCATCAGATCTGCAGACTATAAGCATCTATTAATTTTTTTTTTCAGGTCTCCTGCAAACTATTAGCAGCCATTTCCCTAGTCTAGTCTATTTCTAGTCTATTTTCTATTTCTATTCTAATCTTTTCTAATTGGAATTTGAATTCATTCTATACGAAAATTCGAATGTCGGAACATGGTCTTTTCTATTCGGTTGGAATAATTTCGAATCCGGTTGAAATATTTTAGAATTTGGTTGAAATATTTTCGAATGCGACCGATTTTTCGAATTCCAATTATAAAAGATTAGAATAGAAATAGAAAATAGAACAGAATAGAATAAAATATAAATATAATATATATATTGTATTTTATTCTATTCTGTTCTATTGTTTTTCTATTCGATTCTTTCCAATATTTTTGATTCTATTCTAATTGTTTTCAAATTCGATTCGACTAGAATTTTTTTCGAATTCGATTTGAATTTCATCCGTGGTTTTTCGATTCGAAACCTTATTTTGGATTCGGTTGAATTCGTTAGCATTGTAATTCGTTAATTCGGATGCATCCGAATGTCCGAATAATGAAAATTTGTCCGAATTTCGATTCGGAATGAAATAAAATGCACATGCTTACTCTTAACCAGTTGTGGTTATTGGGATTTTTTTTACCAGAAATATGTAGCAGAATACATAGTGGCCTAAACCGATGAAGATTTTTTTTTTTATTATTATTATTATATGTTTTATAGCAGAAAGTGAAAAAATATATATATTTTTTTTCATAATAATTATGTTTATAGCGGAAAAAAAAAAAAAACGCATAGTTGATCAAATACCACCAAAAGAAAACTCTATTTGTGGGAAAAAAACTTCATAAATGTTATTTGTGTACAGCGCAATTGTCAGTTAAAGTAACGCAGTGCCGCATCGCAAAAAAATGGCCTGGTCATGAAGGGGGGTAAATCTTCCTGGAGCTCACGTGGTTAATGGCGACCCCGTGCATCAACAAACACATGCGTTTTCTTGCGCACCAAACCACATGGTGCGGTTCGGTGTGTCCAAAAGTGTCAGGAGCTTCTTTCCCCACATTTATCACAGGTGGGGCAGCCCTTTGAAATTATGGGATTGCGCACGGGAATGTGCGCGCTCGGTCGCACCGTACTTTTGTGAACCTAGCCAAAAGCCAAAAAAAGGCAAAAGTGTTGCCCCATAGGAACGTTCCAGATTATCGCTATTATTTTTGTCATCTTGCGCCTAAACTGCGTGCCTCTGAAAAGCGATCTGTGTTCAGAGGCATTTGACGGGTGCCTTCTCACCGCCTGTTTTAATCCCACATCAACGTGCTGCAACCACAGGCAAGGACCGTCGCAAAGCTCTTTCTGCAGATCCTCAATTTGCTTGACTGGGTCGCGTTTGGCGGCGTTACTGCCGGGGCAATAGTTTTTGCCAAAAGCGCTACGCAAAGCATCGCGTCCATGGCATGTGAACACCGCTGTCCCCTGCCTTTGCAGCTTAAGAGGAAAGCCGGTTGGGGGCACAAAAAATGCAGCCCAACTACATGTTTTTAATGCCCCCCCACCCCCAACCACACCTCTGGTGACATTCATTTTTCGGCTTCATTCACACGGGTGCTCAAGCTGGCACTTGTACTGCATTAAGGAGGATTTTGTTTTTGCATCTGCATGTGCCCTGAGCTGTGTGCAGACAGCCTATGAAAGTGAATGTAGGCAGAGCTGCAGCCATATGTCAAAATTTGATTTTGGCACGCAGGAGCGTGTGCACGGCCAAAGCATGCACTGTCCGTGTTCGGAGGGCTGTGTATCCTCTCCTGCTTGCCTTTCACGGGTGCCAGCAGCAGGGCTGCTGTTAGAAATCACGGGGCCCCATATAGCCTACCTGGCAGGCCCCCGTCCAAAAGGGACTTAGGGGAATAGATTTATCCAGGACTTTTTTTCAGCGGGGGGAAAGCAGTTACGGCACCTCCAGCATTAAATGTATACTCAGGAGTGCAGGGTGTACTGGAGGGTTTATTGGTGATGGGTGCTGGGTGATCTATTGATGCTGGTGGGGGGTCTGTGGTTGCTGGGGGTCATCTATTGTTGCTGGGGGTCAATTGTTGATGGGAGAGATCTACTGTTGAGGGAGGGGTCTATCGTTGCTGGCTACTGGCCTGGGAAATCAATTGTTGCTAGTGTAGCCAAGTCCCGGCCTCTTTAGGCCTAATGGTGACCTTCAGAGTTAGGGACTAGGGATGGGCCCGGTGCTCGATTCGAACCCATGTTCGAATCGAGCATCGGGCGTTCGCTCGCTCGTCGAGCCCAGAACTATTTGGGCCGTTCGCATCACATTCGTGTGATGCGAGCGGCCCCGCAATGCATTGCGGCCGGCGCGGCCGGCGCAGTGCATTGCTGGCTGATGATTGGCCAAGCATGCACTGTGACCCCGCATGCTTGGCCAATCACAGCGCCCGAAACTCGGAGAGCAATAATTGGCTACAGGCAGGACGCCTGTAGCCAATTACAGCTCAGGGGCTTTAGTACACGCCCCACCATTTAAAAGGCCGCCACGCCATCGGCCCCGGTCACATGAGTTCCGGCTTTAGGAGAGATTAGTCTGCTGATTCTGTCTTTGCTTGATACTGAAAGATTTGCTCTTCTTTGCTAAACCATTGGCTATTTCTTTGCTAAACCATTGCTACCTAAGTCATTGATCGTTCTTTGCTGCTGATTGCACAGTTAGTGTGTTATTAGCTGCTGCTGGGGATTAGTCTGGTGCGTGCTTACTGTTAGTACAGTATTGCAGTAGTACCAACCGCAGTGCTGTTAGCACAGCATTGCACCCCAACAGCACCCATAGGACTTCTAGTGTGTTAGTGGCAGCAAACAGAGCTCCTATATTTTCTTCTCAGCAGCACCCATAGGACTTCTAGTGTGTTAGTGGCATCACACAGAGCTCCTATATTTTCTTCTCAGCAGCACCCATAGGACTTCTAGTGTGTTAGTGGCAGCAAACAGAGCTCCTATATTTTCTTCTCAGCAGCACCCATAGGACTTCTAGTGTGTTAGTGGCAGCAAACAGAGCTCCTATATTTTCTTCTCAGCAGCACCCATAGGACTTCTAGTGTGTTAGTGGCAGCAAACAGAGCTCCTATATTTTCTTCTCAGCAGCACCCATAGGACTTCTAGTGTGTTAGTGGCAGCAAACAGAGCTCCTATATTTTCTTCTCAGCAGCACCCATAGGACTTCTAGTGTGTTAGTGGCATCACACAGAGCTCCTATATTTTCTTCTCAGCAGCACCCATAGGACTTCTAGTGTGTTAGTGGCATCACACAGAGCTCCTATATTTTCTTCTCAGCAGCACCCATAGGACTTCTAGTGTGTTAGTGGCAGCAAACAGAGCTCCTATATTTTCTTCTCAGCAGCACCCATAGGACTTCTAGTGTGTTAGTGGCAGCAAACAGAGCTCCTATATTTTCTTGTCAGCAGCACACATAGTACCTATAGTGTGTTAGTGTCAGCACCCATAGGACCTACAGTGTGTTGTGAGCACACATAGGAGTTCTATTTTTTATACTATATACACTACCGACTACAATGGCTGGAAGACCGCCAAGGAGAGGCAGAGCGTGCCGAGGCAAGAACACAGGGCAGGCAGGCTCTGTTTCTAGAGACAACAGTGCTGGCCGTGGACGTGGTCGTGCATCGTCATCAGCACGTGGCCATGGGACACGCTTGTCTTTGTTTTCGGCAGCTGGACATGTGGAGCCGCATCATGCCGAAGGCTTGGTAGAATGGATGACCAAGCCCTCCTCATCCTCCTCATCCTCTCTCACCCAGGCTCAGGGTACTGGCAGAGCAGCTGCCAACGCGTACTCAATGGCATCATCAGCCACCCCTTCCCTAGACCCACCATGTCCTCCTGAGGAGTCCCCCGAACTGTTTGAGCACAGTGTTGGGTACATGCTCCAGGAGGATGCCCAACGATTCGAAGGCTCGGATGATGATACCCAGCTTGAGGAAGTCAGTAGTGTGCGCGCAGAGAGAGGGGATGCTGAAGGACAGCAATCTGGCATTAGTGTTCCACCAGCTGCAGCTTACTGCCAGGTTTGCTCTAGTGGTGAAGAGGGAGGGGATGATGAGGTCACTGACTCCACGTGGGTGCCTGAAGGGAGAGAGGAGGAGGAGGAGGAGGATGCAGCGTCACATGTCCAACGAGGCAGGATGCCCCCTGGAGGCCAGCTAGAGGCCAGCACAGCAACTGTACCACACTGCAGAGCTCCGCCTGTGCAGGGCGCTGCCTCTGCACATTATCACAAAAGTTCTTTGGTGTGGGCCTTTTTTGAGACGAGTGCATCAGATCGCACCACTGCTATTTGCAATATTTGTCTCAAGCGTATCTCGCGTGGCCAAAACATCAGCCGCTTGGGCACCACAAGCATGAGCAGACATATGTCGACCTGCCATGCAGCTCGTTGGCAAGCACACATAAAAGACCCACACCAAAGAACAAAGCGGACCTCTCCTTGCTCCTCATCAGCTGGGATCTCCATCCCCACTATATCTTCAGTCCTCTCTGAAAGCTGCTCTGAGAGGACTGAAGGTGTAGAATTAGGTGTGTCACAACCAAGTACTTGCAGTACACCGACGTCCGATTGTAGCAGGCAAATTTCCCTGCCCCAGCTGCTGGACCGTCGAAAGAAGTATACTCCCAGCCATCCACATGCCCAGCGGTTGAATGCTAGCTTGGCTAAATTGCTAGCACTTCAACTGCTGCCTTTTCAGTTGATAGACTCGGCCCCCTTCCGTGAGTTTGTTCAATGTGCGGTTCCTCAGTGGCAGGTTCCCAAACACCACTTTTTCTCACGGAAGGCGATTCCGTCTCTCTACTGGCATGTGGAAGGCAATGTCCATGCCTCGCTGGACAGGGCGGTCAGCGGTAAGGTGCATATTACCGCTGACTCATGGTCCAGCAGGCATGGACAGGGACGTTATCTTTCTTTCACGGCCCATTGGGTCACTCTATTGGCAGCTGGGAGGGATGCAGGACAAGGTGCAGTAGTGTTGGAGGTTGTTCCGCCACCACGCCTCCAAAATGCTACTACTGGTTGTGACACACCTCTCTCCTCCACCCCCTCCTCTTCTTCTTCCTCCATGTCCTCTTCGAGTGCTCTGTCCTCGGAACCAGCGGTGCTCCGTAGGCGTACAAGGGGCTACGCGAGTACGCAGGCAAAAAGATGCCATGCCGTGCTTGCGCTGGTGTGTTTGGGGGACAGGAGCCACACTGGGCCAGAGGTTCTGGCAGCTCTGCAGGGGCAGGCCGAGAGGTGGTTGACGCCACGCCAGCTTAAGCCAGGAATGGTCGTTTCTGATAATGGCACCAACCTCCTCTCCGCCCTGCGACAGGGGCAGCTCACCCATGTGCCCTGTATGGCTCACGTCCTCAACCTGGTGGTGCAGCGGTTCTTGGGCAGGTTCCCAGGCTTACAGGATGTCCTGAGGCAGGCCAGGAAAGTCTGTGTGCATTTCCGCCGATCTTATAATGCCAGTGCTCGGCTGACTGAGCTGCAAAAGGAGCTGAACCTGCCCAAGAACCGCCTAATATGTGACATGCCCACCAGGTGGAACTCAACGTTGGCCATGCTGCAGCGACTGCACACGCAGCAGAGGGCCATCAATGAGTACCTTTGCGACTACGGCACCAGGACAGGGTCAGGGGAGCTTGGCTTTTTTTCCCCACGCCAGTGGAGCATGATCAGGGATGCATGCACTGTCCTCTCACCATTTGAGGAGGCCACGAGGATGGTGAGCAGTGACAGTGCATGCATCATTGACACTGTACCTCTTGTCCACCTGTTGGAGCATACGCTGCGTGGGATAATGGACAGGGCACTTGAGGCAGAACAGAGGCAGGAAGAGGAGGACTTCCTTGTCTCTCAAGGCCCCCTTTATCCAGACAATGTTCCTTCTGTCCCACCCATCACACAGGAAGAGGAGGAGGAGGAGGAGGAGGAGGAGGATTGTGTGAGCATGGAGGTGGAGCCTGGCACTCAGCATCAGCAGCAGCAGTCTTTTAGGGATGATGTACAGTCCCAACAAACCAGTGGACTTGTACGTGGCTGGGAGGAGGTGGCTGGCGATCATGTCATCCTCAGTGACCCAGAAGACTCCAGACCGAATGCCTCAGCTAACCTACGCTGCATGGCCTCCCTGATCCTGCAAAGCCTGCGGAAGGATCCTCGTGTTCTTCGGATCAAGGAGAGTGACCATTACTGGCTGGCCACTCTCCTTGATCCACGGTACAAGGGTAAGGTTGCGGACCTTATCTTGCCATCGCAGAGGGAGCAGAGGATGAGACATCTCAGGGAGGCCTTGCAGAAAGGTCTGTGCAACGCGTTCCCAGAAACTGGGAGGTTACAAACTCCTGGTCCTGGACGACGAGTTGCTGAGGCTTCGGTCAGTAGCAGAAGGAGCGGTGGGGAAGGTGGACGTCTGACCGATGCGTTCAGACAATTTTTTAGTCCGCAGCCCCAAGGTATGATCGGTTCCAGCAACCATCGCCAGCGTCTGATATACATGGTGCAGGAATACCTAGGGGCAAGGTCAGACTTGGACACCTTTCCCACCGAAAATCCTCTGGCTTACTGGGTCCTGAGGATGGATCACTGGCCAGAGCTTGCACAGTATGCAATTGAGCTACTGGCCTGTCCTGCATCCAGCGTTCTTTCCGAACGCACATTCAGTGCTGCTGGAGGATTTGTCACCGATCATAGGGTGCGCCTGTCCACCGACTCGGTTGATCGACTGACCTTCATAAAAATGAATCAGTCTTGGATCACCACCAGCTACCAGACACCTGAAGCGGATATAACGGAATAATTTATAATGTCACATCCCTTCAAGACTGCCTATGCTGATGCTGAGTGACTGTCCTGTTATGTTCACTGACTATCCTCTTCCTCCTCCTCAATGATCCATGCCACCACACCAGTGCCTAAGGCACAATTTTTCAGCCCCTGTATAACAGGGGCGTGTAATTACAATTTTTTAAAAAGATGCTTCGCAACAGGTGTGACTGCTGTGCTCAGAGTACAGTATCTGTGAGGGGTTGCAGTGTTGTGGCACCAGTGCCTAAGGCACAATTTTTCAGCCCCTGTTGGGGCGTGTAATTACAATTTTTAGGCAATGCTTTGCAACAGGTCTCATTGCTGTGCTCAGAGTACAGTATCTGTGAGGGGTTGCAGTGTTGTGGCACCAGCACCAGTGCCTAAGGCACAATTTTTCAGCCCCTGTATAACAGGGGCGTGTAATTACAATTTTTTAAAAAGATGCTTCGCAACAGGTGTGACTGCTGTGCTCCAAGTACAGTATCTGTGAGGGGTTGCAGTGTTGTGGCACCAGCACCAATGCCTAAGGCACAATTTTTCAGCCCCTGTTTAACAGGGGCGTGTAATTACAAATCTTGATCTAATAGTTCACAGCAGGGCCCATTCCTGCGCCCACCAAGAGTAACTATGAGGGCCTACAGTCTTGTGGCAACACCGTCCACCACCACCACCACCACCAAAGGCCCAATTTTTCTGCCCTGTTCAACAGGTGCATGCAATTACAAATCTTGATCTAATAACTCACAGCAGGGCCCATTCCTGCACCCACCAAGAGTAACTGTGAGGGCTTACAGTCTTGTGGCAACACCGTCCACCACCACCACCACCACCACCAAAGGCCCAATTTTTCTGCCCGGTTCAACAGGTGCATGCAAGTACAAATCTTGATCTATTAACTCACAGCAGGGCCCATTCCTGTGCCCACCAGTCTTGTGGCTACACCAACATCTAATAGGGCAAATTTCTGCAGAGTATATACGGCAGGCCCCTACTTTCAAACATCCAACTTACAAACGACTCCTACTTGCAAACGGCAAGAGAAAACAGGAAGTGAGAGGAAATCTACCCCTAGGAAGGAAAATTCTATCCTGTTAGATTTAATTTGGGAAAAAGGTATCTCCTCTCTACTGATGCTTTATCACCAATCCTTGTTTCAATTAAAACCCCACTTTTCCAAAAACATTTGTCATTGGGACGGAAAGTGAGGTGACATGTTCTGAACAGATGTGCAAAGACAGCAAATGTTACAGGGGTGATAACCCCTCCCTATGTTCTCCAAAAAGCTTAAAAATTGATTTTTTTTGGGATGTAGCTACACTTCATAATGTACCTGTTCAGATTCTACTTAAGAACAAACCTACAGTCCATGTCTTGTTTGCACCACCTATATACTGCTGTTCAGAGTATATAGGGTTGTAGGTATAGGGTTTTATTTTGGGTGCGGGGTCCCCCTTAGTATCCATACAAGACCCAAAGGGGCTGGGGTGGGGGGGGGGTGATGGGGTAGCCATGCCATTTTTCTCAAGGATTTTCAGCCATATGGCGGCCAGGACAAGACATGACATTAAAGCCGCAAGTGGTTTTAAATGGCTTCTTTTTTTCCTTTACAAATGTCATTTTGTGCAAGGACAGTTCTAAACACGGGAAACACATGCCACTTCACAGGCATACTTTAGACACCCCCCAGGTACCATATTTAAAGGAAAATTTCACTTTTTTTTTTTTCACTTTATGCATCATTAAAATGACTGCTCCCGAAAAAACTTTAGTTTTTAAAATTTCTTTTTGCATTGATATATGTCCCCTGGGGCAGGACCCGGGTCCCCAAACCTGTTTTATGACATTAACATGCATATTGGCCGTTGTAATTAGCAATTTTGATTTCGAACGTTCGCGTCCATTATAACGAATAGGGTTCGAAAATTCGCGGGAACTTTCGGTCCGTTCGAAGGTTCTGGTGCGAACCGAACCCGGGGGTGTTCGGCTCATCCCTATTAGGGACAGCTGAGTAGGGTGGGTTATGAGGCATGGTGGGTGTGATGCAAGGTGGATTGATGGGCGCCAGACACTTCTTGAATGCAAAGAGATTTATTGTCTCTTAAACAGAACTGTGAGGGTAGGGCAAGGACACCCTTAAGTAGATGCAATGCTAATTGTCAGACTCTGGGACTTCTATAGGTAGACAGTCATGCAGGGAAAGGTATCCAGCCAGACACCACATCTGAATAAGTAGGACCGCTGTCTCCTATAGCAACAATCTTGTAACAGTTTCTAACAAATGTTGCAATGAACTCCTTTACTTCTTCTACAACCTCGTCTTGTAGATCTTCACTCCACTGAGCTCCCAGTCTCTCTTACTAGACTTGCTGATCCACTCGCCACTGGATCTCCTAAGCTCTTCCAATCTTCTCACTCAATATCTTCCTCAAGCATCACCCCCGCGTTCCTGCTAGGTCCCTAGCTTGTCACTCACAGATACTCCTCAAGCGTCACCCCACTGGCCTGCTCGGTCCCTGGCTTGGCACACAATAATTCTCTGCAAGTGTCACCTCCGCTGCATGGGTCCCTGTCTTGGCACTTGCTGAAGATTTCCCAATTTTTCACCATTCCTGGCTGCTGAGAATACTGCTCTGGTACTTGCTTCAGCTACTCACGGTGGCCCCCTGTACAAGGTGGATGGTCCCTTAGTGGCGACAGCTTCCCCTCCACTTCTGACCACGACAGGTTCTCTGGCGGCAGAACCGTGACTTCTGGTTGGACTACAAGCCCGCATCCCCAACCCTACGCTGCTTCTCCTGCTTCTGGATCAGCCCTCAGACAGCCTAGCAGCCAGATGTCCCCGGGATAGGCCTTAGGTTTCTGGCCTAGCAACCCGGGGCAATACAACACACGTCCACCCAGACAGCCATCCAGGTGGCACAGAACCCCGATCACCTGACTCCTCCCAGCAGGCCAAGGGGCCAAAGAAAATCCCTGCCCATTGGCTGAGACAGCCCATCCATTCCTAATCTGTCCTTGCAATGCCCTTGTCCTATCTAATGTCACCAGATACCTGGCCATCTAGTGACAGAAGAGAGAACTGCAGCAATTCCAGGGTGTAATCAATTGATCTCTTAAAGTGGAAGTAAACCCTCCTATCATTTTCAGGCAAGGAAGCTGCCATCTTGGCCTCTGTTTAATCTTCAACTGCCATGATGCTGCACATGTGACCAGTTATGACACCGGCCATTGGATGGTTTGACAGTTTGGTTGGGAGCACAACCAATGTGACAGTTAGCATTCCCGGCATGCCGGGAATGTAACTGCTTTTTGAAACTGTTAAATCGATGGGTTTACTTCCGCTTTAACAATTGGCCAAGGCATCTATCACTTGGTAAGTAAATTTAATACCAAACTGCCTAAACCTCAGGGTGCTTCACTGGGGTAGATTTATTGTAGCTGGGGGGGGGGCTATTGTAGCTGGGGGTCTATTGTTCCTGGGAGAGAGACAGATATCTTCTTTTATAGCCGGCGATTCCCTTCAGCATAAGAACAATCATAGCGGCTAGAAAAAACTAAAGTAATGGTGCGCTTATTCAAAGGTAAGCGAATATACTACTCCTAAAGACCAAATGCAAATGCTAAAAATAATAAAAAAATACAAAAAAAACAAGGTGCAAAAATTAGTCCAAGTGAAAACCTGAAAATAAAAATAAATTGCAGTTTGTGGACAAAGTGACTGATAAGTCTATAACTTGATAGAAGAAGACCAAACATCAATCCAAGGAAAATATTTATAGATTGGCCGCTCACCTCCAGGAATGACCAAAAGGTCAAACAGGGCTCCACAGGTAACAGATGGGGAATTCCTAAAAAAAAAAAAGTTTAACAAGTTTATTAAAAATCTGCTTACATCAAATAAGAAAAAAAATCTGCAGTTTACAAATAGGAGTGGTGAGACACTCGCCTCCTCACCGCGCTTCCGCTCTCAATAGACACCGGAAGTGACGCCACAAAGGCTCTATCCGACGCGTTGCGTCACTGGTCACGGGATAAGAGCCATGTGATGAGCGCCGGGTATTTATAACCCGTCTGCACCAATGGGTTTGCCTTATCAACAAGTGACTCATCGGTTCATCTGTGTCCATGTAATTAATTGGCCAATAGGAAAAAACCTTCAACTTTGGCAGAGAAACTAGACAGCAACAAGAGCTGATAGGCTTAATGTGGAATTGATGATACAGATCCAACACAAACACAAATCATAGCGGCTGTTCAGCCCCTTGATCGTTCTTACAGGCGAACAGGAGGGACCCTCCTACTGCCCTCCGTTGCTTCCACCGGCGAGCCCGTACGATCAGCGAGCCGGAGAAGGTATTTAACAGGGCTGGATATTGACCATCGAAATTTCCGGTGGGCCAGATGGTCCCCACAGTCTCTATGATCGATCGGAGGCCAGGACCTATGTTATGACGTCACGCCCAGCCTCTGCATTTGAAAAAATGTCACCACCTCGGCTGGGAGGCCGTGATCGTTCTTTTTTTTATTTTTATTTTTTCAGGCTTCCCAGCCTAGAGGAGAAATGTGGGGACTTATAGACCCCAGATTTCACTGTAAAGAGGACCTGTCATGCCCTATTCCTATTACAAGGGATGTTTACATCAATGTCAACGTAGAACTCCTCAGGAAATCGTGATTCAATCGCTATTCCCTGAGGATGTCTACATTAATAAAACACACCTAATTTTTGCATTCATATTGATTTGTGTATCTAGACACTTTTTAGTGTGCAGCATCTCCGAGTATCGATATATAATTATTGTAATTAAGATTATATTGTTTCATATTGGATATATTATTTATTTTACACTGCAAGGTGTTTTTCCTTCGTTAAAACAGTATATATACGATTGATCCAGTTCAGCATAACACAAATACCATATGATGTAGACATTCATTCATGAACATGGAGTCACCTTATAATGGTCACACCACCTCCTGATTGTTTGGTACTTTTTATTTTTTCCTCCCACAGATCATAATAGAGGAGCTGGAGACTGAAAAGAAAATTATTACTGTGAACATTACAGAACGACTAAAGGATTATCATGACCTCATGCAAGTAAAGAGCGGACTCAGCCTTGAAGTGGCAGCATACAGGTATTGTACCATGGAAAATATTTTTAAAAATCCAAGCTGTCTCTATTTTGCACCCATCTCTCAAATGCCCTTTTATTTTTTTTGCAGAGCTATTTGTCCTGCTGAATTACATGTAGGGAATGCTGGCAAAATCAAATGTTATTAGGATATTTTTTCTCCAGTTCGGATGTTATTTATTCATAAAAATAATGTAAATAAGGACAATACCACGATATGGCCACTAGGTAGAGCTGATGATCAATCATCATATGCAACAAATACTTAGGAAGTCAGTGCAGCCTCATCAGCACACATGTTAAGAAGAAAAATTACTTATTTACTAAACAGTTTTTGGGTACAGTGTTGATGACCGTGTAATTGTCATTCAAAGTGCGACAGCACTGAAAGCTGTAAATTGGCCTTGGCAGGAAGGGGGTGAAAGTTCCCAGTATTGAAGTGGTTAAGCTGGCTTTTTCAATATACAAGGCAATAACTCGTATTTATTACACCCATTTCCTGAGGCCTCCTGAGCACCGATCATCCCTACGGGAGGAAACTATGCGGAGGAGTTAATTAAAACACTAAGAACATTGTGTCACACGTGTCTTCACACAATACAACCTTTTAATGTGAGGGGAAGTTTGTGTTATACATTGTATGGCATGCAGGTCTTCCATGTCAGTGTCTTTATATGGTCACAGAACTGTAATGAATTCCAATAACTTGTAAAGTATGGCGGAGGGCACTCTACACTATTTACAATATGTAGCGTGCGAGTGTCGTTGGCAGTCAGTTACCGCCAGGACAGAACAGATGGAGATTTTTTTTTTCTCAGTAACTGAATATTACACCTAAAATAAATCCAGCTTAGAAATAGAGGTAAGAGTAAATTCATTAAATTCTAGTTCATGATGCAGGCGACGTATGCACATTTTTTAAAAGGCTTTATTTATTTTTTCCAGTAAATTATAAACCTGGTATGCTTACCTGCTCTGTGCAATGGTATTTAAGGATACCAGCGATCGCATCCTCCATAGTTCTCTCAGTACCTACCAGTCCTTTTTTTTCTACTTGACCTAAATATTCATGGGGCTTATTAAGGTAAAAATTCAAAGATAAATAGTGATGTGCTGCCCAATGGACCGATTCTATATACTATACACTCACCGACCACTTTATTAGGTACACCTGTTCAATTGCTTGGTAACACAAATGGCTAATCATCCAATCACATGGCAGCAACTCAATGCATTTAGGCATCTAGAAGTGGTGAAGGCGACTTGCTGAAGTTCAAACCAAGCATGAGCCCTCGTACACACGGCCGAGATTCTCGTTGAAAAAAACATGTCGTTTTTTTCGACGAGATTTTTGGACAAGAAACTTGTCCCGGCCGAGTGTACACACGCTCGTTTCAAAGAACCCGCGGTTCTTTGAATGGAGCGTACGCGGTGACGTCATCGACTACGACGAGCATGCGCTCGTCACATTCGATGCCGTCGCCGCCATCTTGGTATACCCTACGTATGCCTAGGAAGCTACCGCGCATGCGTCGAATTCATTTCGAACATGCGCGGGCTTCCGGGAGGACAGGTAAGTGTACACACACTCACTTTTCTCGTCGAGAAACATGCCGAGGAGAATCTCGACGAGAAAATAGAGAGCAGGTTCTCTATTTTCTCGTCGAGGTTTCTTGTCGGTTTTCTCGACGAGAAACCCGATAGCCGCGTACACACGACCGATTTACTCGGCAAGACCTCTCTGCCAGCAAGTTTCTTGCTGGTTCTTGCCGAGAAAATCGGCCGTGTGTACGAGGCCTGAGAATGGGGAAGAATGGGGATTTAAGTGACTTTGAACGTGGCATGGTTGTTGGTGCCGGACGGGCTGGTCTGAGTATTTCAAAAACTGCTGATCTACTGGGATTTTCACACACAACCATCCAGAGCTGGATCGTCCATTAGGGGCACACGGGCACCCCCCCCCCTATTCATTTGTCCGGCCCCATAATCTACATACAGGGCGCCGAACGCATGGATTCCAATGGCGGCGTGTGTTTTTTTGAAGCACGTGATTAGAGCCAGAGGCTCTAATAGGCTTAAAAAAAGAGTGGGCTTCGGGCGCAGAGCACTGCGCCCCGTTCTCATCCAGTTGTGTGACAAAAGCAGATGAATAAAGTGCAAATTAAAATTGAAGTAGTTGTTATGCAGAAAAGATAATAATGATTAAAGAAATAATAATAATAAAACCTTAAATTGCTGCGGCTGTCACTAATGTGCTCCCACAGATAACAGTATACAAGATAAAAATGTGGCAGCGCTGCAAAGGTATAAAGAACTATAACTAGCAGCACTGCCACATTTTTATCTTGAATAGGGGATGAATTATAACTGAGGGAAGGGAAGATTAACTGAGACAGCAGTGAGAGCCATTGGCTCCCGCTGTTGTCAATCACAGCCAGTGAGCCAGTGAAAAGAGAGAGGGGGCGGGGCCAAGCCACGGCTCTGTGCATGAATGGACATGCATAGCATCGGCTGGGGAGGAGCCTTCTCGGGTGCCCCCATAGCAATCTGCTTGCTCTGGGGGCAGTTGGCAGGAGGGAGGGGTCAGGAGAGCCGGTGGGGGACCCGAATAGAGGAGGATGGTGGCTGCTCTGTGCAAAACCACTGCACAGAGCAGGTAAGTATTACATTTATTTTTTAAGTGAACCTATGATTTATCTATGTAGGATAAAGCAACAGGTTAACTTAAATGGCAGTCCAGCCAACTGCAATTTTTTTACACTTTTCTGTTCTTCATGGTGCACTGTAGGGTACTTGATGAGATGATAGATAAACCCAAAGATAATTTCCATTTCTGACATTGTTATTTATACTTGTCTCTGTTTTAATAATGACTTATTTTTGGTCCATTGAAGAACAATAGCACTTGGCAGTGGTTAGGAGTTTGGAGGAAATCGCTGGGCAGGCTCCATAACTGACCTATTAATATAATGAAGCCACAACAATTCAATAATATCACCAGCGCTGGGATACTACAGATACAGCAGCTATATATCACCGCCGCTTAGGGTATATGTATGTGCATTCTCTACTATACAGCACTAATTTGTTCATTTAAAAGTGAATAAAGATAAATGAAATAAACATTCCACAAGATTGCGCATATACAGCGGGTAAATATATATTGAACAAGTCACCATTTTTCTAGGTAAATATATTTCTAAAGGTGCTATTGACATGAAATTGTCATCACATGTCGGTAACAATCCATGCAATCCATACATGCAAAGACACCAAAACAAATTTGTTCAGAAATTAAGTTATGTGTAATAAAATGGAATGACACAAGGAAAAAGTATTGAACACATGAAGAAAGGGAGGTGCAAAAGGCATGGAAAGCCAAGACACCAGCTGAAATCTATCAGTAATTAGAAAGCAATAGACATGTGCATTCGTTTCCGTCCGAATGCATTTTCGTCCGAATTTCGGGTGTTTTCGTTATCGTTTTAACAAACGAAAACGAACGCGCAGAATCCGAAATCCGAAAGATCCGACATAAAAAAAATGCTTTATTTTCGTTTTCGTTGCTAAAACAGTTCGATAACAATCTGTGTCTATCGAACCTGTGGTCGAATGTGTCTAACCTTAAAGGGACACCAAAGGTACAAGTTTTTTCACCTTAATGTATCCTATGCATTAAGGTGAAAAAACATCCGACAATACCGGCCCCCCCAGCCCCCCCCCGTTTTACTTACCTGAACCCTCGAAAGTCCAGCGCTCGCCCCCGACATCCTCTTAGCCGCTCAGCCTGGCCGTTGATTAGCTAGAATGGATGGATTGAAAGCAGCGCAGCCATTGGCTCGCGCTGCTGTCAATCACATCCAATGATACGGCACGCTGGGGGGGGGCGGGGCCGAGTGATACAGTAAGCGGCTATAGCCGCCGGCTGTATCATGGGAGCGCACCCGCAAAAACTCACCACTATGCTCGCTCGCTCGCATGAAGGTGGTGAATTCTTGTGTGGAGGAGCCGAGACAGCCGCAGAGGGACCCCAGAAGACCAGGTTCGGGGCCACTCTGTGCAAAACGAGCTGCACAGTGGAGGTAAGTATAACATGTTTGTTATTTTATTTAATTTTTTTTACCTTTACAACCCCTTTAACTCTATTAGACCCGGTTCACACAGGGGCGACTCCGGACGCGACTTCTGGTCGCCCCGAGTTGCCCCAAGTCGTGCTATTTTTAAAACTAATTGAAGTGAATGGAGATGTTTTAATGCACACGACTGCAGTCGCTCCGACTTCAAAAAAGGTTCCTGTACTACTTCAATCAGACTTCTAGGCGACCTGTAGGCAACTTGTACCATTGATTTCAATGGAAGTCGCTTAGAAGTCTGATCAGTGTTCATTTTGAAGGCAACTTTAAAGGAAGATAACATACATTTCTCAGGCAAACCCCTCCCTCCCCCTCCCTCCTACAGAGCTGATTCTTGTTTTATTGGCCACTGGAATGTCTCCTGTCCTGGAGGTAACTTCAGTCGCGTTGTAAATCACCACTTAGTTGCTCTGTAATTCATGCTCAAGTCGTGTCTGAGTCGTGTTGAAGTCTGAAGTCTGAAGTCGTGTTGCCCCTTAGTCCAAGATTATTCTACATAGAGAGGAAAGATTTGACATTATAGAGACAGTGTTGGGGTAGACCATTCGACATGAACGACGAAGATTCGACAAAGCAGCGAAAAACATACAAACGTTAAATCTGTCATTGAAGGCTTATGGTGTCTGTCGAAAGTTCTAAGAAGATTCGACAAGCAGCTAAACTGTACGACGCCGCAATCGTACATTTCCGGTCAAATGCTCAGCCCATAGGCTATAGAAGAATTTGAATGTTGGTTGACTAGTAATAATGATTTATAAATATAATTATTACTAGTGTCATACAACATTAGAATTCTTCTATAGCTTGTAGGCGGAACATTCGACCGGAAATGTACGATTGCGGCGTCGTACAGTTTAGCTGCTCCGTCGAATCTTCTTAGAACAGTCGACAGACACCATAAGCCTTCAATGACAGAATTGACCTTAATTAATTCGGATTTTCAGACGAATGCATTTTTTAACAAAACAAAATAAATAAAAAAGAATTTCGGGAGTAACTAAATAAATTTCTTTTTCTTACAAAAACGAAATTTCGAAACAAAATATTTCAGTGTGCACATGTCTAGAAAGCAATTCTGCCCTTGTCAGTGAAAATTAATATTAGCAGGTTCAGTCTCAACTGATGGCCTATAAAAAGGTGTCTCATTACTAAGGTGTCACACAAGAAACATCTCATGATGGGTAAAAGCAAAGTGCTTTCTTAAAACCTTTGCAATCAGTGAAAAGAATTATCAGAAGAGTTGTCCAAAAGCCAAGGACCACTTGTGGAGAGCTTCAGAATGACCTGGAATTAGCAGGTACAATTGTTTCAAAGAAAACAATAAGTAATGCACTCACCCGCCATGGCCTGTATGCACGCTCACCATGCAGGATTCCATTGCTGATGAAAAAGCATGTAGAGGCTCGTTTAAAGCTTGCTGCACAATATTTAGACAAGTCTGTGAAATACGGGGAGAATATAGTCTGGTCAGATGAGACCAAAATTGAACTCTTTGGATGCCATAATACACACCATGTTTGGAGGTCACATGGCACATTACCCCAAAAACACCCCCATACCAACCCTGAAGTTTAGAGGTGGGAACATCATGGTGTGAGGCTGTTTTTCAGCATACAGTACTGGCAAACTTCATATCATTGAAGGAAGGATGAATGAAAAAATGGACCAAGACATTGATAAAAAATCTGCTGCCATCTACCAGGATGATGAAGATGAAACGAGGGAGGACATCTCAGCAAGACAATCATCCCAAACACAAAGCAAAGGAAACTCTCAATTGGTTTCAAAGAATGAAAATAAAGCTGCTAGAATGGCCCAGCCAATCACCTGACTTGAATCCAATAGAAAATCTATGGAAAGAACTAAAGATCAGAGTTCATAGAAGAGGCTCACTGAACCTTCAAGATTTGAAGATTTGAAGACTGTTTGTGTGGAAGAATGGGCCAAAATCACACCTGAGCAACACATGTGACTAGTTTCTCCATACAGGAGGCATCTTGAAGCCGTCATTACCAACAAAGGATTTTGTACCAAGTGTTAAATACATTTCAGTTAACCTGTTTAATACTTTTTCCCTGTGTCATTCCATTTTATTACACATAACCTCATTTCGGAACGTATTTGTTTTGGTGTCTTTGTATTTATGGATTGCATGGGTTGTTACCGACATGTCAATAGAACCTTTAAAAATATATTTAAAAATGGTGACGTTTTCAATACTTATTTTACCCACTAAATATCTGTAAACACCAATAAAGTGTGTCCATGTGCCAATAAAAAGTCTCTTAAATGATTCACTATGTTATTCACTGCACCAATAAGGTGCTAATTAAACTGTGATGTTGTGATCCGCCACCGCCTCTTGAGGACGTCAGAGTGACATCATCACGCAGAGTACACCCAGAAAAAAGCCGCTGTACACTCAGGGACAATCAACAGTGGTAACTTGCTATGTTTGTGTGAAGGAGGAGATGAGATAGCAAAGATGGACGACTAATGTTTTATGATTTGTGATATAACCTTGGTGCAAGGAATAGCACTGTTAAATGTGAGTAGGTATATTGTGTTTTTTTGGTTTTTAATCAAGTGAAATGGTTTTACACTATGGCACATTTCCCTTGTCTTCCATATGCCTTACTTGTGACTGCACTCCAACATTGATGAGATAAAAGGTGGACACCCCAGACTTCCTGTGGATCGTGAATTCTCTGTTTTAAATGAAGCGCTAGATGACTTACCAGTAGTGGGCGGTCATATTTAGTAGGAGAGTTCTCTGGTGTGGCCGTGGTGGACCACAACAGCACTACCTACTCACATTTATCAGTACTATTCCTTGCACCAAGGTTATATCACATTTAATAAAACATTAGTGGTCTATCATTGCTATCCCATCTCCTCCTTCCTACAAGCATAGCAAGTGGGGTGTACAACCACTTCACTTCCAGGTATACTCTGTGTAATGATGTCACTTCCAGGTACTCCCCGACGTGTTTCGTCATTCTAAAGTTATCAAGAGGTGGTGGTGGAACACAACAGCACTTTTTTAAAGAGCACAGTTTAATCAGCACTTTTTTGGCACAGTGGATAACAGTGTGAATAATTTCAGAGACTTTTTATTGGTATAGTCCAACTTTATTGGTGTTTACAGATATACACTATATTAGCAAAAAGTATTGGGAGGTCTGCCTTTACACGCACATGAACTTTTTTTTTTTAACAGAAAAGACACGCACATGAACTTTAATGGCGTCCCAGTCTTAGTCCGTAGGGTTCAATATTGAGTTGGCCCACCCTTTGCAGCTATAACAGCTTCAACTCTTCTGGGAAGGCTGTCCACAAGGTTTAGGAGTGTGTCTATGGAAATGTTTGACCATTCTTCCGAAAGCGCATTTGTGAGATCAGGCACTGATGTTGGACGAAAAGGACTGGCTTGCAGTCTTCATTCTAATTCATCCCAAAGGTGCTCTATCGGGTGGAGGTGCAGGCCAGTCAAGTTCCTCCACCCCAAACAGGCTCATCCGTGTCTTTATGGACCTTGCTTTGTGTACTGGCCCAATTCATTTGGTGGAGAGAGGATTATGGTGTGGGGTTGTTTTTCAGGGGTTGGGCTTGTCCCCTTAGTTCCAGTGAAGGAAACTCTTAAGGCATCAGCATACCAAGACATTTTGGGCAATTTTATGTTCCCAACTTTGTGGGAACAGTTTGGGGATGGCCCCTTCCTGTTCCAACATAACTGCGCACCAGTGCACAAAGCAAGGTTCATAAAGACATGGATGAGCGGGTTTGGGTTGGAGGAACTTAACTGGCCTGCGCAGAGTTCTGACCTCAACCCGATAGAATTAGATTTGAGACTGCGAGCCAGGCCTTCTCGTCCAATATCAGTGCCTGACTTCACATATGCCCTTCTGGAAGAATAGTTAAACATTCTCATAGACACACATAAACGTCGTGGACAGCCTTCCCAGAAGAGTTGAAGCTGTTATAGCTGCAAAGGGTGGGCCAACTCAATATTGAACCCTATGGACTAAGACGGGGATGCCATGAAAGTTTATGTGTGTGTAAAGGCAGGCTTTACACACTATACTTTCGGTAATATAGTTTATGTGGACAATCTTGTGGAATGTTTATTTAATTTATCTTTATTCACTTTGAAATTAACAGATTAGCGCTGTATAGTAGGGAACTTATATACCATTAATTAAGTAACAGGCTACAGGATCTTGCTTTTCTTTTTTCCACCTTTTTATCTGTCTGCATCTCTTGTCTTTGTATCCATTCTCGGCTGCTACTGTTTATTTGGTAGAGTGGCTCCTCTTTAGTATCTTTCACTATATCCATCCATTACCAGTTGTCAAAGTGGCTCCTGTAAACCAAGCCACCCCACTTGGACGACCACCTGTGCAAGGTCACATTTCTACCCCGCGGCTCGCTTTCCTACAGGGTGTGGTTGTCATGTTGGATATCATTTAAACTTTCACCTAACATGCTGAAAGAAAATTATCACCCGTAACGGAGAAGTAGTGAGTCAGTTTCCGAATCCGTCAGGGTGGAGTCAGATATGAGTTTGTTTTTTTATTTTAGGTCGGCTACATTCTCACGGCTTAGAGCATCAGATTAATACAGAGCCTGTGTTTTCAGCTGCCACATGTGGGGTGTCCCACTGGATAGTATATTTAGAAGTTTCTATTGCTGCACAAAGTAACAGCAATAGAAGCCAGATTTCTGGGGCCATCTGTGAAATCACTTAATATATTGTGATAGGACGTTGGCTGCTTCCAGGTTGAGGAACAGCTTTCTCTATTGCACACCATAATTTGTATGCTGGATAAAGAAGGCAAAAAAATATACATTAGCTATAGAAAGCAGCCAAACACACACTTCTCTTCATTATCTAATTTTGCCTAGACCTTATGAATACATGAGAGCTTATAGCTTCTGAGGATGCCTCAGCCTCACCCACTCTCCAGGACTCATTAAAAGAAAACCATTTTTGGCCATAGTTCTCTTCTGGATCACAAGAGTAAACTTACTTTTGTTGTGCTGTTACCCTGAGTGGGATATTGCGCGCTATCAGCTGAAGAGGCAGAGCCGCACCAATATTGTCGAAATCTACCCATCTGCTTATGAGCAACGTGCAGCGTGGTGTCGCACAACCAAAACAAATCTCCTGCGCTCCGGTGTTTCACTGCGTGCGGATAGTGTAGACCATTCTTTTGTAAAAGGCACAAACTAGAGTCTTGCAGCCCTCCTCAGAACAATGGGAGTTCATAAACTGAAAGAAAAGAAAGGAGGGCACACCGACCTAGTGCATTACCAGATAAAAACTTTATTAAAACGTATAAAAACAACAATGATCTTACTCACAAACAAGCTTTTCATATAGGCATTTCTGGCAATCACACTGAGTCCCGTGGCAGCTGCAACCAGGATTCGATGACCAGAGGGTCGGACGGTACCCAAAATGTAGCTGAATGGCTGACGCATTTCCGGGGCGCACCCCTTTCCTCAGAGCCTAAGCAGTCCGTGGTATCCCACTCCCATGGACCTCACCACATATATACACATGTACACCGAGGCGGCACCAATCCCATGTGACCGCCCACAGGAGGTCCCACCCCTCCCTCCTGTTTGGACCACTCCCAGGGGTGGATCCCCCCCAGGTTAATACCGGGGGTGGGCAATCAAGGTGTAAACACACAGTCCTAGTCCAAGTTAGGCAATAAAATTATATTGTAGAAAGGTTCAACACAACTTATTCAAGACGAACTGTGTCTGAAGACTTGAAGATGCCAACAGCTTCTGCAACAAGAAGCAGAATGCAACCTGGCTGGTCCACACCCAAAGGGGAGGCTTCCTGAAGAGAGGTAGACATAGTACCTGCACTATCCCTACTTCTCAGGAACCTTTCCCTACCTCTGTGTGACAAAACCGGGAGCCGGAGTCTTAAATGGACTCTGCCTGACCCAAGATAGCTGCTGAGTCACATTGGGTGCCAGCGTCTAATCGCACAACTGTCTCCTTGTCATCACAGGAAGTCATAGGGGTACCAAGTTTCTCACAACTTTCTTCCCCTTCTGCATTGCCGCATCAACCAAGTGCCACCTGCAGTGGGGAATACAAACTGCACCTGCCTACTAAGAACTAAAGCCAGTCGGGCCTGCCTCCTCCCCAGTCTAGAGCTCCAGTGAGCGCTGGAAGAGCGGAGTAGGGTGCAGTGACAGTCATTGACCTCAGCTGCAAGCAAACCAAGAGACCGATCAGCAGTTGGGTGATTGCTTGGCTCTTTGTCTTAGGGCTGGCAGTGTCACAATGATGCTACAAATGAGTATGTATATTTATTTATTTTGGATACCCCATCATTTTCCTTTAATTAGCTGTGTCCATCTTTGGCAACAGATACATTTATATATTCCCCCCTCCCAATCAGCACATACTCCCCATTCTTTTGCCCTTCCTGTTCACTAGCAGGAGAAGACTCCCTTTATATGTTGTGAGTCCTTAAAGCAGAGTTCCACCCAAAAGTGGAACTTCTGCCTATATGCTTCCTCCCCCCCCCCTCCGGTGTCACATTCGGCACCTTTCAGGGGGGAGGGGGGAACGGGGACCCGTTTATGACAGGCAGGGCCAGTGCTACCACTAGGCAAACTAGGCGGCCGCCTAGGGCACCCTGCTACCTAAGGTGCCCGGCCACTTGTGTTCCTACTCTCTTCTCTCTCTGCAGCAAGCAACTAAGTCTCAGCATCAGCAGGCAGCGGCCACTCTGTTCGCACATAGTGTCAGAGGCACAGCGATGGCGGAGGACTGTGTCTGTGTCTCGACTCACGAATGAATGGAACCAAGCAAACATTCATTGATGGGTACTGGTAGGCTGCATTGATGGGCACTGGTGAGGCTACATTTGATGGGCGCTGGTGAGGCTACAGTTGATGGGCGCTGGTGAGGCTAAATTTGATGGGCGCTGGTGAGGCTGCATTTGATGAGCGCTGGTGAGGCTGCATTTAATGGGCGCTGGTAGGCTGCATGATGGGCGCTGGTAGGCTGCATGATGGGCGCTGGTGAGGCTGCATTTGATGGGCGTTGGTGAGGCTGCATTTGATGGGCGCTGGTGAGGCTGCATTGATGGGCGCTGGTGAGGCTGCATTTGATGGGCACTAGTGAGGCTGCATTTGATGGGCACTAGTGAGGCTGCGTTTGATGGGCGCTGGTGAGGCTGCATTTGATGGGCGCTGTTGAGGCTGCATTTGATGGGCGCTGGTGAGGCTGCATTTGATGGGCGCTGGTGAGGCTGCATTTGATGGGCGCTGGTGAGGCTGCATTTGATGGGTGCTGGTGAGGCTGCATTTGATGGGTGCTGGTCAGGCTGCATTTGATGGGCGCTGGTGAGGCTGCATTTGATGGGCGCTGGTGGGCTGCATTTGAGCGCTTTATTAAAAAGGTGGGGTATACATGGGCAGGGAAAAGGGGGTGGGGTCAGGGGTGGAGCCGGGGGGCAGCAAAATGAGGTTTCGCCTAGGGTGTCAAAAATCCTTGCACGAGCTCTGATGACAGGTCCCCTTCCCCACTCCTGGGAGATGGCCAGGGCCCGATCTCCCAGAAGTTCGTGCCCCCCTCCTCCTTCCCCCACTGCCAGGCCAATTAGAAAGCACAGCTTAAGGGAAGTAGGGAACCAGGAGTGAAGCCGTGAGGGTTTACAACTCTTTTAAAGTTGTAGTTTACAACTATGGATTCTCTACATGGGACATCTGGTGCTTGGAGACTTGGCCAGCATGGTTAGATGGAACGAGTCACAAAGTACCAGGTACTTTGATTCTGGCAGCATAATGGAGCAAGAAGGGAGTGAAGGAAAGGCGGTTCATATGAGCTACTTAAGTCTGTGAGCCAACTATAAATCAGCTCTGAGGGTCTATCTCTAATACCTCCCCTTTCTTTGCCATGAGCAGAGCCCATAACCTCATATTTCCCCTAAAGCACCACTAGCCACTATCATGTAGTGTTATTTCATATATATATATATATATATATATATGTAGCGGGTATACACTTTTCTGTGTGTTTAAAACTGGCAGAGACACCAGTGATGTGCAGTTCCCTGCAGCCCCACGGGTGGCGCTGTCGCCTTGGGCTGGGGTTGAACCATTGCTGTGTGCTGTGCTCCCTTTTTGTCCTCCCTTGGCAGCGGTATGGTGGGGCGGGGAACCCGTCGTGCTTGCTGGGAGAGGGTATAAAGGGGCCGGCCATCTTTGTCACGGGGTCGAGTCCCGGGCACCTTCAGCCTGAGGGCAGTGGTTCGTGTCGGTCCTCGAGGCGGCTTAGGCCTAGAGGACATTCAGAGGTCGTGTTCCATCCCAGGCACCTTTAGCCTGGGGTGAGGTACTCGGATAGAGGTCTGGAGCTCAGTGCCCACCACTGAGTTCCGCGAGGGAAGGAGATCCTAGGGGACCCTGGGAGAGGGTACCCGAATCCGGAGGGCGTAATGGACCAGTGGGAGACACTTGCTTGAAGACCCGGTGCAGCATATTGCCGGTGACAGGTGAGCCTTCCATCGGAGACCGCCTGGAAGGAAATTCCCCCTCGCTCGGAGACCGCAACCCACTTTCAGGAAGGAAAGTGGAGAGTTCATTGTGTCTGGGCCTACTCGCATCCACACCTCCTTGTCTGTTCTGTTCTCTAAGGAGTCCAACTGATGGTGTTCACTTTTGCATTGAGAAGAATAAAGGAGTGTTGGACTTTAATGGTGTGGGGCTCGTTTTCTGGCAGACATTGTTCAAGGTAACTCTCTTTGGAGGTTCCAGGTGCAGAACACCGACCTGAAGGTAACATAAGAACTTTGCTTACACCACACAACTATCTGCGGTAAGGGGTTGGCGTGGTGACCCCGCACTCTCTCCTCTAAGGTACCCCTAGACAAGAGACAGGCGAGCTGATAAAGAGAGGAGAGAGAGGAGGCCGCTACACGTGGGGGCTCGTCCGGGATCCTGATACAGCAAGTGCGCGCCAAAAGTACCAGCATGGACCCACTAGAAGTAGGACAGTGGTGCAAGGCGGTCGGCACAGATTCAGCCGGGGTAGTAGTCATAGAACTCCCAGGGATCTGGCAAGAAGAAGCGGTGAAGCAGCTAGTGATGTCACTGTCCCCGCACCAGAAGGTATGGGTGGTGGATGTCAGGTCAAATTCTTCACAGACCCACGCACTAATAGAGTGGAAGAATGGAATCCCAGAGCATTTCAAGAATCCAAGTATAGAAGCAATAGATGATCAGACTTATAGCCTAATACATGCGCTGCCACTCAAGTCAGGAGGATGGTTTCAGACACCAAAACTATCTCCACCACTGTCCCCAAAAGCAGAAAAACGGGAGAAGAAAGAGTCCCGGATCACCACCTGCCACCCTTAGCGCAGAATTATGCGCAGTCCTGGGGGAAATTGTAGCCCAGTATAAGAAGGATCCTACAGACTACCAAATGTCGGGATACAGAAAACTTAGAAAATTTTCTGGAAGGAAGCCTGTACCTTCGGGTGAAGAGGGGTTTGAGGAGTGGTTAGACGGCGCCACCCAGGCCTTAGAAGAATGGGAAGTCCCAGAACACAGAAAGAAACAGAGAATTGCTGAGAGCTTGAAGGGGCCTGCTCTAGAGGCCATACGCAATCTCAAGATGAGCAAAACAGACTGTGATGCGCAGGATTATCTGGACATTCTACAGAATGTGTTCGGTGGAACAGAGAAAATCACTGAGCTCACTTACCAGCTGGAGCACTGCTACCAAAAGACAGGAGAGAAACTGTCGGAGTTCATGAGGCGCCTGGATAAGATCCTGCATAAGATGATCCTGAAGAAGGGGATCGACCCGCGGAAGGTGGATGAGGCCCGTGTTCAGCAGATGATGAGAGGATCTCAGCCCCTGGACCCCATCGCATTGGCGTTACGCACAAGACAGGACGGGAAGAGCCTGGAGTATCCTGACTTGATCCGAGCTGATAAAGAGAGGAGAGAGAGGAGGCCGCTACATATATATATATATATATATATATATATATATATATATATATACTTATTCAATAAAACAATGCAAGAAACAATACATTGGGTGCAGATTGGGGTATCCATTATTATTATACAGATTTTTTATGGCCCCACTGGTTTGCGCAACAATTTACAAAATAAGGGAGACAGAACAGGTAACTGTTCAAGAGGATTAAAGCGATTTAAAAACAAAAAACAAACATGTTATACTTACCTGCTATGTGCAGGGGTTTTGCACAGAGTGGCCCGGTCCTCCTTTTCTGGGGTCCCCCGTGGCACTCCTGGCTCCTCCACTTCTCGAGTGCCCCCTCTAAAAGCCGCTTTCCATGGGGGCACTCGTGAGGGCCCGCTCCCGTGTCCTGCTGCTGCATCCATTGACACAGACTGCAGGATTCGGCCTCGCCCCCGACTCCCGTGTCACTGGATTTGATTGACAGCAGAGGGAGCCAATGGTTCCTGCTGCTATCAATCTATCCAATGAGGACCCAAGACAGCGGCTGGAGCTGCTGTGCTCGTCCCCGACGCAGAAACGATTGACTCAGGTCAGAAAAGGGGGGGGGGGCTGGGGGGTTCTGCAGCACAAATGGTTATTCACCTTAATGCATAGAATGCATTAAAGCGTATGTTAACCCAAAAAAGTGTTTGTCCTGTGTCATTTGGACCCCTGTAACACCTAAAATGGCTTATCCTGACAGTTTTTCCCCTCCCCTCTGTAAACTGACCACGGTAATCATGGCTGCTGAGCCCTGACACCGTGGTCAGTTTGCGTGCCTCCATCATTCACAGCCTGCTATCTCTCCTCTCTGCTCCTGTGTCCTCCTCCCCTCCCTGCGTGTTGGCTACTGTGTTAGGGTCCGCCCCCGCTCCCCCTGCTGCTGCTGTAATAACATCATGTACTTTATATTATCCGTTCTGCCTTGTAATGATATGTCCCCCTGTGTGTCTGTTGTATAAAAATGAAAGAAAAAGCCGTATACCTTATCTGTGAGCTCTGATCAGCGGTCATGTGACACGCCAGTTCTCTGTGGCTCTCTCCTCCTCCCCTCCAGACTGACGTCAGTGGGGGAATCTTGGAATCCCAGATACAGCTCTCTAAAACTTAATGGAGTTGATGTATTAAAGGCAAATAGACTGTGCACTTTTCTAAAGGCAGTTGCCCCAGAGCCTAGTAAATACAAAAATATTTAATATAGGGTGCACCCCGGAGACTGGTGTCACAGGGCAGAAGCTGTTTTCTTTCAGATTCAGAGCTGTCTGCACAAGTAGTATAGGTAAGGAGAGAGCTGGAGAAGTCACTACTCTGACTAGCTATTGAGCTCTGTAAACATTTTGTTTTCTTTTAGGAAAGCTGTTAGGGATACCTTGGAAAACATGTGAATAAGGGGCTAAAATCTAAGACCTGCTGGCTGTTAGTAGATCGTTTGTTAGTTTTAGGAGAGCAGTTTCTGTAGGAGTGTTGAGGATGAAATCCAGACTGAAGGGGATCAAGAAGGCTATTCTCAGCAAGGTGGTCACTCAGTCGGTGTCCTGGAATCCATCTGCCCTTAGCTCACACAGGCAGGAGAGTATGCTTAGCTGAGAAAGCTCCTCCTCCAGATAAAAAAAAAAAAATGCCATGAAGAATCCTGGGATGTATGACATAATTTTTTCACAGAAACCAGGAAAAAAAGTTTAAAACAAGTAAATACAGTGCCTTGATAAAGTATTCATACTGCTTCAAATATTCCACATTTTGTCATATTACAACCAAAAATTTATTTTATTTGGGATTTTATGTGATAGACCAACACAAAGTGGCACATAATTGTGAAGTGGAAGGAAAATGATAAATGGTTTTCAATTTTTTTTTACAAACAAATATGTGAAAGTGTAGGGTGCATTTGTATGGCGCCCCCCGGAGTCAATACTTTGTAGAACCGCCTTTCACTGCAATTACAGCTGCAAGTCTTTTTGGGGATGTCTCTACCAGCTTTGCACATCTAGAGAGTGACATTTTTGCCCATTCTTCTTTGCAAAATATCTCAAGCTCTGTCAGATTGGATGAGGGGGGTCTGTAAACAGCAATTTTCAAGTCTTATAAAGGAAAAAAAACTGCGCTAAGACTAACGTATCAAAATAATAAATTAAACACAAGGCAGCAGCAATAATTTGATAAACATAAACAATAATAAAGAAAAAGAAAACTGCGCCAAAAAAATATAATATAACAATCCTAGATGACATCAGGATAAAAAAGTCCAAAGCTTTGACCCATACATCTAAAGGAAGATTCCATAGACTAAGAACAGTCCAAACAATTCCATATATTGTGGTTCCACCATGTATGACACCGGATTAACCACCACCAAGGAGAAATGGCTGCTTACCAGATGCAAGTGTAGCGGGGTGTTCCCCTTTAATGTAGAAAGACTACATTACCCAGAACCCCATTCGGCAATGTTCCGCCGCAGAGACTCATGGGAGGGGTTATAAAAGGAGGAGGCGAGGCTGGGCTCGGCCTCTTTGGGACACGAGACTTCAGAGACTGATCCTCCTGTGCGGACGTGTCGGAGTGCAGGGCCTGAAGCCTGAGGCCTTGCGCAGCACCAAAGAGCCTTTCACCCCTCTGCGAGCCTGGGTGGCATCTGACTTCGCTCGACTACAGCCTGGTTGGATCGGGGACCCGATCGCTGAAGAGACGGAGTGTGTGTGTGTGGACACAACAGGTGGAAGTTCCCGGACTGGGACCGTAGTCTGGGCGGGTGAGAGGGCATATGCCCAACCGATATACTGTTACTGCATCTAGGCCTATAGACTGCCGTGGCCTATGAGTTGTTCTTAGTGCTCTTATTGAAGATTCCCCTGGTTAGAACTAAATCTACCGTTCGTATAGTCAAGTTCTACTCCATCTTTACCTACCCCATTGGATTACAAAGTTTGTACTCTATTAATGTGCACCACCGTTAAAGATCTGCCGGTGAAGAAAAAAAGAACGAAGTTGTAGATACTAAAACCAGGCCTGGTGGGGTTTCTAGGGTGGTTTGGTTACTGCGCCACATGGCACTTAGCTAACGGTCGCCCGCGTGGCGCACTTGTTGTGTGTTAATCCTATAGTGTGTTAGTGTGGCTGGGCTTTACATTACAAATGATTACTCTGTAAACTGTTATTGATGTTACCTTCTTTTCCTTTACCAAGAATTTAAGTAAAATCTTACATTTATTTAAATTTAGTATTGTTTCAATGCTCAGTTATTCATACAGTATAAGACATACAATTTACTGTCAGTACTAGCTGTGCCAGTAGGGGGCAGAATATATTGCCGGGGGTTGGCGGAGCTGTCTTCAGGGCCCAAACTAAATCAGCGGCCTTCTTAGTTGGAGGTATCGCTACACAAGCAAAAACACACAGTTGGCTATAACCCAGCCATGGCCTTTAGCTTGAGAAGAATCCAAACGAAGTACCCCAGACACTCTTCCAGTGTTAGCATGGACCTCTTGATGGCTCCGTTGCACCAATAAAAAAGAATACCATAGGGTGATAACGTATTATCAAGGTATAGTACTAAAACACCACCACCGTGATATAGGATATTTTAGTGACCACCACCCTAGTAACAATGGCTCCTTACCAGAAGCAAGGAAGGAGCCAATGGTTCTTGCTTGGCTGAAGGGAGGAGCACACCAAACACAGAGACAGCGTCTCATATAATATTAAAGAGTGTCCTGGGAGTCTGTGTTTGGGTCCAATGTGCAGGATAAAGGCCGTGGCTAGGCTATAGCCGAATGCGCGCTGCTTCCTTGCCATTGTTACTAGGGTGGTGGTCACTAAAATATCCTATGTTTTAGTACTATACCTTGATAATACATTATCACCCTATGTTATTCTTTTTTATTGGTGCAACGGAGCCATCAAGAGGTCCATGCTAGCACTGGAAGAGTGTCTGGGCTATTTTTGGGTTATAGCCAACTGTGTGTTTTTGCTTGCATCTGGTAAGCAGCCATTTCTCCTTGGTGGTGGTTTATTCTGTGTCATATATGGTGGAACCCCAATATATGGAATTGTTTGGACTGTCCTTAGTCTATGGAATCTATGGAGTCTATGGAATCTTCCTTTAGATTTATGGGTCACACCTTTGGACTTTTTTATGCTGATGTCATCTAGGATTGTTATATTATATTTTTTTGGTGCAGTTTTCTTTTTCTTTAATTTTCAAGTCTTGCCACAGATTCTCAATTGGATTTACATGGCACCCAACTGTCCCTGATTTTGAGGGACTGTCCCTCTGTCCCTCTTTCCTCCTCATTTGTCCCTGATCTATATAGTTGTATATAAAATGCACTTTTTATCTTTCAAAAAGTGTTTCCCAATGCTAAACCTTTCATCCAATTTATAAATTGCTGCATTTGTAAATTTTAAGAGCCAAAATAAAGGAATAGTAGTGGTAGAAAAGTCCCTTGTGGATTTAATTAACCTTTTATTTGGTTAATTCTCCTTTTAAGGGGGTGTTGCAGAGGGCGTGTCCTATACCTACATACATTTGCTAGTAGGTGTCCCTCATTCCCATATCAAAATGTTGGGAGGTATGGATTTAGGTCTGGACTTTGACTGGGCCATTCTAACACATGAATATGCTTTTATCTAAAGTTCTAAACCATTCCATTGTAGCTCTGGCTGTATGTTTGGGGTCGTTGTCCTGCTGGAAGGTGAACCAACGCCCCAGTCTCAAGTCTTTTGCAGACTCTAAAGCCCTGTACACACGACCGGATTTCTCAGAAAGAAAACTGCAGGGAGAGCTTTTTGCTGAGAAAACCGTTCGTTTGTATGGTTTCTCGACAGGAAAACTGCCGGGAATCTCGACGAGAAAAATAGAGAACCTGCTCTCTATTTTTCTCGTCGTGATTCTCGGCAGAGTTTTCCTGCTGAGAAAACCGGTCGTCTGTAAGCTTACCTGTCCGAGGTAAACCCGTGCATGCTCGAAAAGACTTTGACGCATGTGCGATAGCATACAAGGTTAGTGTGGGGTGTAGCAAGATGGCGGCGACGGCATCGAATGTGACGAGCGCCAGCTCGTCGTAGTCGATGACGTCACTGCGTTCTTGCCATTCTAAAGAACGGTGGTTCTTTTGAATGGGTGTGTGTGTACACTCGGCGAGCAAGGCAAGCTTGACAGAAATCCCGTCGAGAAAACCAACGTTTTTTTTACGACGGGATTCCCGCCCGTGTGTACAGGGCTTTACAGGTTTTCTTCTAAGATTGCCCTGTATTTGGCTCCATCCATCTTCCCATCAACTCTGACCAGCTTCCCTGACCCTGCTGAAAAAAAGCATCCCCACAACATGATGCTGCCACCACCATGTTTCACGGTGGGGATGGTGTGTTCAGGGAGATGTGCAGTGTTAGTTTTCAGCTACACAAACACAGCGTTTTTCATTTAGGCCAAAAAGTTCAATTTTGGTCTCATCTGACCAGAGCACCTCCTCCAGAGTTACCATGGGCCTCTTGGCTGCTTCTCTGATTAATGCTCTCCTTGCCCCGGCCTGTCAGTTTAGGTGGACAGTCATGTCTTGGTAGGTTTGCAGTTGTGCCATACTCTTTACATTTTCGGATGATGGATTGAACATTGCTCCGTGAGATGTTCAAAGCTTGGGATATTTTTTTTATAACCTAACCCTGTTTTAGGCCCCTTTCACACTGGTGCGCTGGCGGTAGAGCCGCTATTTTTAGCGGCGCTATACCCTCAGAATTGCGGTGGTATTCGGCCGCTAGCGGTGCGGTTTTAACCCCTGCTAGCGACCGAAAAAGGGTAATACCGCCCGCAATGCGCCTCTGCAGAGGCGCATTGCGGCGGTATAGCCGCGGTTTCCCATTGCTTTCAATGGGAAGGAGCGGTGGAGGAGTGGTAAACACACCGCTTCTCTCACCGCTCCAAAGATGCTACTAGCAGGACTTTTGGAGCGGTCCTGCTAGCGCACCGCTCCAGTGTAAAAGCTCTTGGGCTTTCTCACTGGAGAAACAGCAGCCGCTGTTTAGGGTCGGTTTGCAGGCGCTATTTTTAGCGCAATAGCGCCTGCAAACCGCCCCAGTGTGAAAGGGGTCTTAAACTTCTCCACAAATTTATCTCTGACCTGTCTGGTATGTTCTTTGACCTTCATGATGTTGTTTGTTCACTAAGGTTCTTTTAAGCCTCGTACACACGGTCGGACTTCCATCGGACTTTCCGTGGATTTTTGTCCGAACGGAGTTGGCCGGGCACTCCCATAGTATACACACCACAGGACTTTTCTGCAAACTTTCCCAAAACTTTTTCCAACATCACATGGTTTTTCTTCTCTTTTCTGCTCTTTACTGCCACCCTTTGGTCAACTTCTGCTATTGTTGGTTGATTTTAACATTATTTGTTTTGGCCATCGGACAAAAGTCCGATGGTTTTCTGTATGCGTTTGGACTTTGCTCCATCGGACTTTTGTTGGCCAAAAGTTTGTCCGTTTGCAGACCGAACTTTTGTCCGATGAAAACCAAAAAAGTTTGTCCGATGGAGCGTACACACGGTCGCATTTTTTGTCAAACTTGCTCAAAATGAAGTTTGTTGGCAAAAAGTCTGACCGTGTGTACGGGGCTTAACAAACCTTCACAGAACAGCTGTATTTATACTGAGATTAAATTACACACAGGTGGACACTATTTTGTAATTAGGTGACTTCTGAAGGCAATTGGTTTCACTAGATTTTAGTTAGGGGTATCAGAGTAAAGGGGGCTGAATACAAATGCACACCACACTTCAGAAATTTTTTGTAAAAAATGTTAAAAACCATTTATGATTTTCCTTCTACTTCACATTTATGTGCCACTTTGTGTTGGTCTATCACATAAAATCCCAACAAAATACATTTACGTTTTTGGCTGTAACATGACAAAATGTGGAAAATTTCAAGGGGTATGAATACTTTTTCAAGGCACTGTATAATATACCTTCCTATCTATTTAGTAATGCTAGCAGTATAAGGATTAAAAATAGTAGAGAGAGTTTAGTTCCACTTTAATAAATATGCTTTAAAAGGTTTAAATATATAATGCACTGTTTGCTAAATGCCTCTTAAGCCTCGTACACACGGTCGGACTTCCATCGGACTTTTCCGTGGTTTTTTGTCCGAATGGAGTTGGTTGGGAACACCCATAGCATACACACCACAGGACTTTTCTGCAAACTTTCTTAAAACTTCTTACAACATTGCGTGTTTTTCCTGCTCTTTTCTGCTCTTTACTGTCACCCTTTGGTCAACTTCTGCTATTGTTGGTTGATTTTAACATTAGTTGTTTTGTCCATCGGACTAAAGTCCGATGGTTTTCTGTACACACGGTCGGACTTTGCTCCATCGGACTTTTGTTGGGCAAAAGTTTGTCCGTTTGCAGACCCAACTTTTGTCCGATGAAATCCAAAACCAAACGAAAAAAGTTTGTCCGATGGAGTGTACACACGGTCGGATTGTTGGTCCAACTTGCTTAAAACGAAGTTTGTTGGGCAAAAGTCCGACCGTGTGTACGGGGCTTTAGGAGATCGGACTTCCAAACTGACCTTTAGTGTATGATTGATTTCATCATCTTTGTTACACATGCATTTGCTTACGATGACATCCCCTCTTTGCTATTTACACTGAAGTGTTCTTTGGCTTTGTGTTTGCAGGGCATTGCTGGAAGCAGAGAGCAAAAAGGGATCAGTAATCATCACAGAACACACTATCAGAGACAGGCCTGCAGGTGAGAATCATTCATGAACGCATCATTTTGATAATCTCTTGATGTTGATTTTTTTTTATTCATATCACAGCGACTAAAATGTATATATCACATTGACGTACATAATTGACATAAAACTATGTTATCAGTCTAAGCCCTGGTTCACACTGGTGCGATTTGACATGTCAAATCGCATGTCAAATCGGCGAAATTTGCCGCAAATTGCGGGCAATGGCACCGTCCTAATCGGTGCGACGCCGCATCTGCGGCGCTGCACCGATTACAAAAAGTAGTTTCTGTACTACTTTTTGCGATTTCAGCCGCGATTTACATTGACATCTGTTTCAGATGTCTTTGAAATTGCGGCTGAAATTGGGACTGCCAGCAGGAGTGAAATCGTGCGAGTTCAGCTGAACTCGCAGGCTTCACTCCCGCAGCCCCAGTGTGAACCTGGGCTAAGGCCCCTTTCATATTGACAGACTGATCCGGTCTGCCTGTCAGTTTTTCAGATGGATTCGATCGGACCCTTCATAGCTCTCTATGGTGTGGCAGATGTCAGCGGACCGCTTCCGCTGACACCCGCCAGCATCTGATCCGATCTGGCCTGCTAAAAGCAGACGGATGGGGTTCCCCCTCTGTCCGTCAGGTTGGCTGGAAACGGACAGGTAGTCCGTTTCCATCTGACCGCCCCATAGAGAAGAGCAGGCTGTATCCGTGTCCGCCCTGCATAGCGGAGCGGACACGGGCCTGTCATCCGCCTGCTCAGCGGGGATTAGCCGACAGATCTCTCGCCGTGCAGGAGGATCTGCTTGGCGGAGTCCGCCCCGTCTGCAAGGGACCTTACTGGAACAAAATAAAAAAGAGTACTAGACCCCTTTCACACTGGAGCGGTTTGCAGGCGCTATTGCGCTAAAAATAGCACCTGCAAATCGACCCTAAACAGCGGCTGCTGTTTCTCCAGTGTGAAAGCCCCGAGGGCTTTCACACTGGAGCAGTGCGCTAGCAGGACCGCTCCAAAAGTCCTGCTAGCAGCATTTTTGGAGCGGTGAGAGGAGCGGTGTGTTTACCGCACCTCCACCTCGACTTCCCATTGAAAGCAATGGGAAACTGCAGCTATACCGCCCAAAATGCGCCTCTGCAGGTATTAAAAATAGCGGTGCTTTACCGCCAGCGCACCAAGCGCCTCAGTGTGAAAGTACCCTTATGTATAATCTTAATTTCCCTTAGGTCTCTCCTCTCCTTGGGTCTTTAACCACTTGAGCTCCAGAAGATTTACCCCCAGTCATGAACAGGCAATTTTTTGCTATTCAGCACTGCACTACTTTAACTGGTTGCGCGGTCATGCAACGCGATACCCCCAAAAAATTATATAATTTTTTTCACAGAAATCGAGCTTTATTTTAGTGGTATTTGATCACCACTGGGGTTTTTATTTTAAAAACAAAAAAAACAATATTTTTTACTTTCTGCTATAAATCATATCCAATAAAAAATGAATTTAAAAAAATCGAATTTCTTCATAAATTTAGGCCAAAATGTATTATGCTGCATGCCTTTGGTTAAAAAAAAAAAAAAAAAAAAGTGTATATTGATTGGTTTGTGTGAACGTTTAGCGTCTACAAACTATGGCATTTATACTGGAACCCGGAAGAAGAAGCAATGTACTTGCCTGTAATATTTTACTGCGGGGATGTCACAAAAGTGAGGCACCTGGTCACTAAAGATGGGGTCAAATCCTGTACACTTTTACCACAAGAGAAAGAGTTGTCACATCAAGATTGTTTTTTGTTGCCTACAAATACAATTTCTTACATTCTAATATTGATTTTCCAGAAGGACTTACTTACTTCTTTTGAATCCAAATGTAACACTGGCCCCATGTGCCAGGTCTAATCTCACTTATCTATTACTCTTATGCCGCGTACACACGATCGATTTTCTCAACGGTGAAAACACCGTCGAGAAAATCAACGGGAAAAACGAGGGAACGGCTTGGTTCCCTACACACGTCCGTTTTTCCCGACATTTTTTTTTTGGTCGAGAAAAACGACCGTGTGTGGGCTCCACGGCAGTGTTTCCCTATGGGAAAACTGCCGCGGAAAAAAACGACGGGAATCACGACGAGAAAAATTTGAGCATATTCTAATTTTTCTCGTCGTGATTAATGCCATTTTTCCCGTCGAAAAAAACGACAAAAAGCCCACAGACGATCGTTTTTCTCGTCCAAAGGAAAAAATTTAATTTTTCTCGACTGGAAAAACGGTCGTGTGTACGCGGCATTATCCTCTTCCTCCCAACACCCTCCTGTGTACACCCAAAAATGGTCAACAGATCTAGGATCAGAGTAGGACGCACATGATTGGTCCCAAATTTGGGAGACAACCAAATCCTGCTCAACCAATGTATTAACCATCAATACTAATTATAAGATCTTGACAAGATGGTACCTAGTTCCTTCCAGAATCACTCACTGTTACAGGATGCCCAACCCAGTGCTTTCAGAGATACGGTAAAGATGGAAACTTTTTTTTCACATGTGGTTGACCTGTCCTGTAGTATACCAATTTTGGAAAGATGTCTTTCAGGTTATCTCCGAACTTTCAGATGCCCCTGTTCCTTTTAATAGTCCAGCATGCTTCCTGATTTTCAAACCTTCTGGTATTACTAAACGTAGCTTTCAACCAGGTCTGGTGCAAGGATTTTTGACACCCTAGGCGAAACCTCATTTTGTTGCCCCCCCTGGCTCCACCCCTGACTCCACCCCCTTGTCCTGCCCATGTATACCCCACCTTTTTAATGAAGCGCCCATCAAATGCAGCCCACCAGCGCCCATAAAATCCAGCCTACCAGTGCCCATCAATGCAGCCTCACCAGCGCCCATCATTACAGCCTATCAGTGCCCATCAATACAGCCTACCAGTGCCCATCAATACAGCCTTACCAGTGCCCATCAATACAGCCTTACCAGTGCCCATGAATACAACCTACCAGTGCCCATCAATACAGCCTACCAGTGCCCATCAATACAGCCTACCAGTACCCATCAATACAGCCTCACCAGTACCCATTAATGCAGCCTCACCAGCGCCCATCAATGCAGCCTCACCAGTGCCCATCAATGCAGCCTCACCAGTGCCCATCAATGCATCCTACCAGTGCCCATCAATGCAGCCTCACCAGTGCCTATCAAATGCAGCTTCACCAGCGCCCATCAAAAGCAGCCTCACCAGCGCCCATCAATGCAGCCTACCAGTGCCCATCAATGAATGTTTGCTTGATCCATTCATTTGGGAGTCGGGACACAGACACAGTCCTCCGCCACCGCTGCACCTCTGACACTATATGCGAACGGAGCGGCGGCTGCCTGCTGATGCTGAGACTTAGTTGCTTGCTGCAGAAAGAAGAGAGTAGGACCACCGCTGGCCAAGCGCCCTAGGCAGCAGCAGGGCGCCCTAGGCGGCTGCCTAGTTTGCCTAGTGGTAGCACCGGCCCTGCTTTCAACAAATTTTACATGTCCTTTCTGCGGCAAAACAGAAAATCGCCAAGGCCTGAAAATACCCACCCTTTCTCTGAATGAAACTAAATCCAGGATAAACTCCGTCCTCCTGCATGAAAAGATAGAAATTAAACCTAACGATAAAATTGAGAAATTTCTCTATACCTGGACTTCTTGCTATCTCCCTGTGGGGCTTGACCAAGATCTCCTATCTTTATAGGGGGGTGAACATGCCTGTTAACAATCCTACTTCTTCCCCTTGAATCCCACCTATTGTCACTGATCCTCACTTATAACCTCCCCCCCCTTCTGCCACCACTACTCTCCTTATTTGTAATATAGTGCTCCTTCCTAAAAAATACCCCCCTTCTTGACTACCCACTTCTACATGCTCTATATTGCCAATAATGCCAAGTTTACAAAAAGACACTTTGTACCTTGTAAAACGCACGCCACAAATATTTGTAGAGAATAAGGATATTGTTTAGTGTCGCTTTAGGCATACTTACAGAAAATTGGGCATTTTTTGGCATGCACCAGTCTTTGTTAATTACTCCAGACCCCAGTGTTTCCAATCATCTTAAATCCAGACCTGTAGATAGCCCTAGCCCTAGCCAGAGCCAGGAATGGTGTTTACTCTGTATTGCAGCTTTTCTATTACTCTTTATTTATCGGCCAGCAGGACCGTTAACAAAGTTGCAAGTTAATATTTATGTATAGGACCAATTTAAAAAAAGCAAATGAAACGTGAACGAGTCCTAAAACTTTTTTTTTTCGGTGCATTTTAAAAAATTTATTTTGTTATACATGAATTTCTCATTAGTACATAGCGCAGCAACAGAAATACAATTATGTCTAGACCTGTTACATGTTATTAGTTTGCTATTGTCTTTAAGAAGCTTAGAAACCTATAAAAATATACCTGCTGATAATTTATAAAGACTATCATACCGAAAAATAGTGAAAAACTCCAAATATGGAATACTTCTGGCCATCCTCCTTTATTAAAACAAATATTTTCTTAAAACAACCATGGTTCCTATCCTTTAAAATTACTTGAATGACTTTGTATAATACAGTTTTCCATATATGGTGAATTGTTGTCTACAACTTAAAACCAAAGTTCCTTTTTTTGGTATTTTTTTTAGATGTTTACCCAAATCTCAGATCACAACTTTAAAAACTTTAAAAACTTTAAACAGAGAATAGAACGTACAATAATAAACAGTAAGTGACATTCAAATTAAATAAAGTCCAGAAAAGTGAAATAATTCCAAAAAAGGTGAGAATATGAATATGGAATTCTTGTCAGTGTATCTGCAACATTGCCACCATCTGTCATCCAGAGTGTGATCTCATTTGGAGCACCTCCATAGACCTTCTATCATGGAAGGTCAATAACGCTTGTGGCTACACACCCAGACAGGGCCTTTTGATGCCGTCTAAAGATGTTCTCAAAGCCATAGGCAATCATCCCCGAAAATACAAAAAGTTCCACATAGTGTAAAATCTTATGGAAATGTATTTAAAATAAAGTAAGGTTGCACAAGATAAGTTAAAAAATGTCATATATGCAATCTCGCCGGCCTGAAATACAGCAGCAACCCGCACTTCTGGGACTCGAAGAACGCGACAACTTCAGCACGTCGCTCCGTCCTACGCGTTTCATCATACACTGACTTCATCTGTGCTGCGGCATTGCTATAAATATAGTGTAGTGTATAGTGTAGTGGGTGTGGCCTTGTCAAGCTGGCCAAGTCTCTCACTAAAGGGAGAGAATGCCTCTCAGCCCCTGCGGGGGATTTCTCCCCCCTCCCTCTGCTTACTCACACTGGCTCTGTTTGTTCTGCTCCTTCCCCTGCATCATCATTGGCAGGGAGGAGGTAGCCAATCAGTAGCAGCAACAGAAAAGCATTCTGGGACATATAGTCCCCACCAAAAACAGCCCCATAGCCTTCTATGGGTACAGGACTACACACCTGAGCATTCTCTGGCAAGGAAAGATTCAAGGACACCATCTTGTCTGCTGAGGAGAAGTTAGTTACCAGGAGGCAGGAGAAAAGACTGGGCCTAGGGGAGAGGTGTTGCCTCCCAAGTCAGTCCACCACATTGTTCCAGGCATCCAAAGCCAGTCGGGGACATCCAGCCAGAGAGAGGGGGATTCCAGGTCCATATCCAGGCGCACCTGCACTGACGACATGAAGGATTCCTGTGTGAGGTGACCAATCAGGTTACCAGAAGAGCCTGCCTGTTCCAGGATGTTCATTTGTGAGTACCTGTGTGAGTATGGCACAACGACAGGCTCAGGCCGACTCTGCTTTTTTTCCTCACGCCAATGGCTGCTCATAAAGGATGCAAGCACTGTACTGTCACCATTTGAGGAGGCCACAAGGATGGTGAGCCGTGACAATGCATGTATCGGTGACACAATCCCTGTTGTGTTCCTGCGGGAGCAGACTGTGTGTGGCATTATGGACAGAGCACTCAAGGCAGAGCAGCGGGACGAAGAGGAGGACTTCCTTTCCTCTCAATGCCCACTTTATGCAGACACAATTGTTTCTATGCCACAGAAGATACAAGAGGAGAGAGAGGAGGAGGAGGAGGATTTTGGCAGTTTCGGAGGCATTGAAACAGAGGAAGACATACGTCAAACAGTAAGAGATGTTTTTCCATTCGCAGAACCCTTGGGAGTAGTATATGGCTAGGAGGAGCCAGTTCCAGATACTATTATCCTCAGTGACCCCAAGGAGTCTGCTTCTCATGCCTCCGCAATTTTGCTGTACATGGGCTCCCTCATGCATCAAAGCCTGGCAACCCTCCTTGACCACCGTTATAAGGGGAAAGTCTCAGAACCCATCCGTCCCCACAGAGAGGGCAGAAGATGAAATCTCATGAGGACACCTTAAAGAGCAGTTTTTCTAATGCTTTTCCGGACTCTGGTAGGTTACAGTGTCATGGAAAACGTAGTTTTGAGGCCTCTGTTGGTCAAGAGAGGTGGAGATGCTTTTCCTGACTCTGGTAGGTTACAGTGTCATGGAAAACGTAGTTTTGAGGCCTCTGTTGGTAAAGAGAGTTGGAGAAGGCGGCCGCCTAAGTGATGCATTTCTGATTTTTTTTAGTCCTTGCCACCCAGGGCTGTCAGCTTCCACATCCCATCAGCAGCGTCTGCATCACATGGTGGACGATTATCTAGGGGCGAAAACAGAGATGGAGAGCTTTCCAGTTGACGATCCACTGGCTTACTGGGTCATGAGAATAGACCACTGGCCAGAACTTGTCCAGCATGCTATTGAGCTGCTGGGCTGCCCTGCATTGAGCATGCTTTCCGAAAGGGCATTCAGGGCTGCTGGAGGTTTTGTTACTGATCATAGAACACGTCTGTCCGCAGACTCCGTGGACCGTCTGACTTTTATCAAAATGAATCCGTCCTGGATTACCAACAGCTATGAAGCCCCTGATGCCAATGTTGCCGATTAAGTGTTTTTGGGATGTGGAATCTCTGCAGGACTTCTAGGCTGCCTAGTGTTGTGGGTGTTGATTTCATCTGGAAGAATGTTTTTGGTGTAGGTTTTATGGGCACAATTAACACCCAAAGACCAATTTTTCCACACCTGTTTGACAGGTGCATATCATTACAATTTCTTACAGCATGGACAATTCTTGCTTTCATCAAGAGTACCTCTATAGGTTTATGGTGTGAATGCGCCACCATCACCCAAAGAACAATTTTTCTGCACCTGTTTGGTGTATATCTTTACAATTTTTGACAGCAAGAAAAAAATCGCAATAAGCGTGTATTGATTGGTTTAGTGCAAAAGTTATAGCGTCTACAAAATAGGGGATAGATTTATGGCATTTTTTTTTTTTTACTAGTAATGGTGGCGATCTGCGATTTTTATTGTGACTGTGACATTGAGACGGACATATCGGACACTTTTGACACGTTTTTGGGACCATTTATACAGTGATCAGTGCTATAAAAATGCACTGATTACTGTGTAAATGTGACTGGCAAGGAAGGGGTTAACACTAGGGGCGATCAAGGGGTTAATTGTGTGTCCTAGGGAGTGATTCTAACTGTAGGGGGCGGGGACTCACAAGGGGAGGAGACCGATCGGTGTTCCTCTGTACTGGGAACACACCATCGGTCTCCTCTCACCTGACAGGACGTTACACACACAGATCCACAATCCTGCTGTGTTCACAGGCACGCGCACCGGGTCCCGAGCGGCGCTGCTTGCGCGCGCCGATGGCGGCGTGCGCGCCCCCTAGACAGCCGGGAAGCACAGGACGTCATATGACGCCCGCCCAGGATGTGAGATCCCTCCTTGGGACGTCATATGACAATAGCCGGGTAATGAAGTGGTTAAGCATCAAGAAATCACTGCTCATTTAAATATGAAGTTTTTTACAAACATATTTTTCATTGATACATGTCCCCCAGGGCAGTACCCAGACCCCCATAACCATTGCATGCCCAAATACTTGCATATAAGCCTTTAAAATGGGCACTTTTGATTTTTCACGTTGTAACCCAAAGACTTCAATGGGGTTCGCTATTCGGTTCCGAACTTTCACGATGTTTGCATACCACAGCTACACTTTGCCAAACAGGAGTTCTAAGTGCACCAACTAAAGTGGCTGTTACTTTTCCCACAGAAACCTTATAGTAAAGACATTTCTGTATTTTATCATAACGTGTGTGTTTTTGTTGGTCCTTGCACTTACACTATTGCCAGGTGTGCCAGAGGGGCTGAGACTGTTCTTGGGGTTGAGAGGCGGAGTATGGAACCAATTATACTTAAGTGGCTCCTCCGGAATAGGACCATGTAAAAACAAATAAGTTAAACAATCAATGTGGTAAAAAAAAAAACAACCTAAAAAGTTACTAGCTAATATGCTTAGAAACCCGTATGAGTGAACCCCAATGTGTACTAAAGGCCAAACTGGACAACACGAAGTGTCACAATTGGTCAAATAGAGTCACAACACCATGTATAGTTAGAGTGACATCTAGTGGACAAAAATTACACTAGATACCACTTATTTCATTTGGATGTCACTTACTGTTTGTTATACAGTATATGGGTGCCAACTACATTGTGGATGCTTTTGAATATTATGGTACTGTGTTTATATCTCACAGGAGAGTTTCTGCTTGAGTAATTGGTGTATTATTGGGTACATTTTATTAATAAGCTCAGTTTTTCTTTTTCTTTTTTCTTTCTATTAGAACGTACAATAAAACAGGTAAGGGAAAAAGAAAATCCTTAGAGGTTGATTTACTAAAACAGAAGAGTGCAAAATCTGGTGCAGCTGTGCATGGTAGCCAATCATCTTCTAACTTCAGTTTGTTCAGTTAAGCTTTGACAAAAAAAAAAAACTGGAAGCTGATTGGTTTCTATGCAGAGCTGCACCAGATTTGGCACTCTCCAGTTTTAGTAAATTAACCCCTTATGCCCTGTACAGACGATCGGATCTTCGATGGAATAAAATCCGATGGATTTTTCCATCGGAATTCCGATGAAGCTGACTTTCATCAGTCTTGCCTACACACCATCAGTCAAAAATCTGACCGTCCCAAACGCTGTGACGTAAAACACTCCGAAGAGCCGAGAAAAATTAAGTTCAATGCTTCTGAGCATGCGTCGGCTTGATTCTGAGCATGCGTGGGTTTTTTCTCCGATGGAGTTCCACACAGACGATCGGAATTTGCTATTGTTTTTTTTTTCCATCAGTAAAATTTAAAACATGTTCTATTTTTTTATACCGATGGAAAAAAGACCGAAAGGGGCCCACACACAATCGGTTTGTCCGATGAAAAAAGTCCATCGGTCTTTTTTCATCAGAAAAAACGATCGTGTGTACGCGGCATAAGTGTCTTTTTCTTTTTCGTACATCACGGGACACAGAGCGACTTAGTCATTACTAATGGGTTATATAGATTACCTTCAGGTGTTGGCACTGGCCAATTCCAAACCGGAAGTACCCTCCCCTATATAAGCCCCTCCCATCCGGGAGCACCTCAGTTTTTTGCCAGTGTCTAAGGTGTTGGCCAAAGAGTAACATGTGTTTTCACTGGGCTTGCGTACAGGTTCTTTTGGGCCTTAGTAAGCTGTTCCGGATCCCACCAAAAAAGCTTCATAGCTAAACGGTCGGTACCCGGGCCTTGCAGCAGAAGAGCAAGGTTTTGCCTGTAATGCCTCTCTTAGGAGGGCTGGACCCTGGGATCCAGAGCTCTGGTCATACCCACGACCAAGATGTTGTCTGTGCAGGGTGCTATACAGGTCCAGGGGAGTGGAATCCTTGGGAACCCGGTCCCTGAAGGTTTAATTACAATGCCTGCCGTGATAGGTGAAGTTTGGACTTCTGTGGACCAAACAAAGTCCTGCGGCGGGGATCAGGTAAGTGGGGGCCCCCAGGAACTTGGTTCTATTGGGGGACCCCCAAGCCTAATTTGTCTTTCTGTCTGTTACCTAACGGTATTCCCGCTAATATCTGTGTTTGCCTGTAACTACTGAAAATGTAAAATTTTAATAGTAGTCAAGAAAAAAAAAAAAAAAAAAAAGGGACCGCGGTACCTGTGTTAAACCACTAGAGGCCGCTGTAGTCCATTTTTCTTGTCATGTGGATCTTTGGTTTTCTCAAGTCAAAAGATCCAGGCAGTTGGTAAGTTTCTCTGTGGGAATCCACTTCCTCTGCCCTGTTGCTGCGCTCATCCACCGCACAGGCCCTCCGGCAAAAAGGGCCCTGGCTCCTAGTCCCTGTTTGATTTCGAAAAGGGCGCCAATGGCGCACGGGCGCGCGCGCGGGCGCGTGCACGCGCCTCCTATGAAAAAAAAGGGGCGGGGCGGGTGGATGACGCTCGATGCGCGCCGCGGCGCTTCTGCGCATGTGCAGGCGTCCCAGCATGGTTAAAAGACACAGTACAAGTGTCAGCTGGATGCAAACAGAGCTAGCAACAAACAGTGGCACACAGAGGCGGTTGATGCAGGCATCCCCATAGAAAGGCACTTTAGTGGACACCAGCTGGTATATAGCAGCAACTGTGTTAGACTATTACCAGCAAAAATTGGTGTATGACGACGGGAATACCTCAGCTTTGTGCTTAAAGGATATGTCGTCCAGACGCTCTGGAAATAGGTCTTCCAGGAAGCCAAAGGGGTCTCCATCGGGCTCTGAGGATATTGGGCATGCTTGTACTGCACCAATCTCCCCTGAGAATTCAGAGGTCAGTAGCCGTAGAAACCCCGCAGGAGTGCCTGGTGCTGCGGTTGTCCCCAGTCCACCTGCTCCTGTATATATAACAGAGGAGGTTTTATCCTCAACTCTGGGAGGATTGGAAGAGAGATTAACAGCATTGATCGCTGCTTCCCTGTCACAGGAAAAGCGAGTCCGATCTCCGTCTCCTCCTTCAGAGTGCCTGTTAGTGGAGGAACAGCCCCACACAGAGATCGACCTACCTGAAGGGGATCAGGATGAGGTTCATTCAGTTATGGAGGAATCAACAGTGGAAGAACCTTTCTCAGCATCTCAGGCTGAAAGATTATGGGTTCAGTCTCTGACTAACATGGTCCGATCAGCATTTAAAATGCCTCTGGCGGAACCACCATCCACTACAGTTTCCTCGCTGGGGTCGCTAAAAGCTCCCCAGGCTGTCTGTTCCTTCCCAATCCACCCTTTATTAGAAGGGCTTATTTACCAGGATTGGGAGCATCCTGATAAAATATTTGCTCCCCCCAAGAGATTTCCGGTGATCTATCCCATGGAGGATAAGTTCATAAAAAAATGTAGGGTCCCTACAGTGGACGCAGCCATCTCTTCTGTTAACAAATCACTGACATGTCCAGTAGATAATGTTCCAATGTTCAAAGACCCAATAGATAAAAAATTGGAGTCTTTACTAAAATCTGCTTTCTCTACAGCAAGCATGGTGACACAACCTGCGGTAGCAGCGATTGGAGTCTGCCAAGCAGTGAAAGATCAGTTGAAACAAGTCTTAAGGGACTTACCAGATCAGCAGGCTCTTGCCCTAGCTGACCTGCCTAGAGCCTTGTGTTTTGCGGTGGACGCCATAAAGGATACAATCCAACAGGCCTCCCGCTTTACGCTGTCTATAGTACATATGCGTAGGCTTCTGTGGCTCAAAAACTGGTCTGCTGAAGCTCCCTGTAAAAAACTGCTGGTTAGCTTCCCATTTCATGGAGAACGCTTATTTGGAGAAGATCTGGACAAATATATCCAGAAAATTTCTGCCGGTAAAAGTTCACTCTTACCGGTTAAGAACAAGGGTAGAAGTCCTTCTTTTAAGAGGCCTACTTCTCCAGTCCCTGGCACATCGGCTGTGAAACAGTTCCGACGGCCTCCGCGGTCAAATCCAGGGGGCAGAAATCAGGGACAATCACAGGGTAACAAGAAACCCTGGGTCAAGAGAGGTACAAAACCTCCCCCTAAGTCATGAAGGGTTGCCCCCACTCAGTCGGGTGAGGGGAAGACTTCAGTTGTTCACAGAGACCTGGCGGGACACCATCAGAGATGGGTGATCTCCGCAGTAAGTCTGGGATACAGGCTGGAGTTAAAAGACATTCCTCCTGCCCATTTTATAAGGTCAAACGTGCCAAGCGATCCCCAGAAGAGTGGATCCCTCCTTCTGGCACTAGAGCAACTATTGCCCCAAGGGTAATCATGAAGGTTCCCTTGGAAAAAAACGGGTTCGGGTTTTACTCGAACCTTGTCACAGTCCCCAAACCAAATGGGGACATGAGGCCCATATTAAATATAAAAGGGCTAAACAAGTTCCTACATATCAGGACTTTTTCAGATGGAGTCGATCCGATCGGTGGCCACTGCCCTACAAGGGCAGGAATGGTTAGCCTCGATCGACATAGGGGATGCTTATTTGCATATTCCCATCTGTCCGGCCCACCAGAAATTTCTACGCCTTGCAGTAGAAGGGCGCCATTTTCAGTTCAGAGCCTTACCTTTCGGTCTGGCCACGGCACCACGAGTGTTCACAAAAATTCTGGCCCTACGATTGGCCAAACTAGGAACACAAGGTGTAACGATAATGGCATATCTAGATGACTTGTTGCTGATAGACCACTCAGTGAAAAAAATTAGAAGTGGTCGTTCACAAGATAATCAAGTATCTGGAATCTCACGGTTGCATTATCAACCGAGACAAGTCAGCCCTAAAACCAGTCAAAAGCCTGGAATACTTGGGGGCTAAGACTGGATTCAAATCAGAGAAAGATTTTCTTACCTCCAGAGAAGGTGTCGTCTTTGAAAGATTTGACCCACTTAGTGGGTACAAAAAAGAAAAACCATCCATACGCCTGTGTATAAGGCTGCTGGGAAAAATGGTGGCTTCATTCGAAGCGGTACCCTACGGTCAATTCCATTCAAGGAACTTGCAGAGGGCCATACTGTCAGCCTGGAACAAAAAAGTTCAGGCTTTAGACTTACCAATGTCCCTGTCCCCTTCCGTTCGCAAGAGCCTCCATTGGTGGTTGGTGCCCCAGAATCTGGAAAAAGGGAAACCCTTCAGTCCGGTTTCTTGGAAGGTGGTCACTACAGTTGCCAGCCTCATAGGCTGGGGGGCAGTACTGGAGCAATGGTCTCTCCAGGGCAAGTGGTCAGAAGCAGAGAAGGCCCTGCCCACCAATCTCTTAGAGATACGAGCAGCCCGGTATGCCCTAGTAGCATGGACATCCAAACTCTAAGGGTCACCTGTCAGAATTCAATCAGACAATGCCACAGCAGTGGCATATATCAATCACCAGGGTGGCACCAGGAGTCGTGCAGCCCAGAGGGAAGCGAATTGCATCCTGGAATGGGCAGAAAGGTATGTCACAGCCATATCCGCGGTTTTCATCCCAGGAGTGGAAAATTGGAGAGCGGACTTTTTAAGTCGCCAGCAATTATGCCCGGGGAATGGTCTCTTCACCCCGAGGTTTTCCAGGCAATATGCCAGCGGTGGGGAACACCGGATGTAGATCTGCTAGCATCCAGATTCAACGCAAAGGTGGACAGATTTGTGTCTCGCACAAAGGATCCCCTAGCTTGCGGTTCGGATGCCCTAGTGTTCCCTTGGGATCAGTTCAAGCTGATATATGCATTCCCACCACGATTAATCCGCAGAATCACGGTAGAAAAGAAACCAGTGATTCTGGTGGCTCCAGCGTGGCCCCGAAGGGCATGGTACGCGGAGATTGTAAAAATGTCAGTGGGAAGTCCTTGGACCCTCCCACATCGTCCGGACCTGCTTTCGCAAGGACCGATATACTACCCTTCCTTACCAGCCCTAGGTTTGACGGCCTGGCTATTGAAGCCCACATTCTAAAAAAGAGAGGGCTCTCTAATCCTGTGGTATCTACCATGATCAATGCCAGGAAGCCGGTATCCAGGCAGATCTATTATAGGATCTAGAAGGCGTACATCACGTGGTGTGAGGCCAGGAAATGGCATCCACGTAAGTACGTAATAGGTAGGATTCTGGACTTCCTACAGTGGGCTGTACATAGGAAGCTTCCCTTGAGTACTATCAAGGGTCAGACGGCCTTGTCAATATTTTTTTCAAAGGCCCTTGGCTTTGCATTCATTAGTCAAAGCTTTCATACAAGGAGTGATGCGTATTAGCCCTCCGGTTAGTATTCCCATATGTCCATGGGACTTAAACCTGGTTCTGTCGGTTCTACAGAAACAACCATTTGAACCATTGCGGCACATTTCCTTGGTTCTTTTCACCAGGAAATTGATTTTCTTAGTAGCCATTTGTTCGGCTAAAAGAGTATCGGAATTAGCCGCCTTGTCCTGTAAGGAGCCATATCTGGTTATCCATAAGGACAGAGTAGTATTACGTCCTCATCCAGCCTTCTTCCTAAGGTGGTATCGAGGTTCCATTTGAACCAAGATGTGGTTCTTCCTTCCTTTTTCCCCAAACCTAGTTCGGTAGAGGAAAAGTTATTGCATTCTTTGGATGTAGTAAAAGCAGTTAAAGCTTATCTTAAAGCCACTGCTCAGATTCGTAGAATGGATACTTTGTTTGTTCTGCCGGAAGGCCCCAGAAAGGGTCAGGCAGCATCAAAAATCTACTTTAGCCAAGTGGATTCGACAGGTCATAATACAAGCCTATGGCTTGAAAAGGAGACCGCCTCCGTTCAAAGTTAGGGCGCACTCCACAAGAGCAGTTGGAACTTCATGGGCAGTGCATCACCAAGCCTCCCTGGCTCAAGTCTGTAAGGCCACAACATGGTCCTTAGTACACACGTTTACTAGATTCTACCAGGTAGACGTCAGAAGTCAGGAGGATGTCGCCTTTGGGCGCAGTGTGTTGCAGGCCGCAAAAGAGCCTCATGCCTGATGGCGCCCAGCTTATGTATCCCTCCCCTCATTTGGCATTGCTTTGGGACGTCCCATTAGTAATGACTAAGTCGCTCTGTGTCCCGTGATGTACGAAAAAGAAAAAGGGATTTTTATAACAGCTTACCTGTAAAATCCTTTTCTTGGAGTACATCACGGGACACAGAGCTCCCACCCCTCTTTTTGGGACACTTATTGCTTGGCTACAAAACTGAGGTGCTCCCGGATGGGAGGGGCTTATATAGGGGAGGGTACTTCCGGTTTGGAATTGGCCAGTGCCAACACCTGAAGGTAATCTATATAACCCATTAGTAATGACTAAGTCGCTCTGTGTCCCGTGATGTACTCCAAGAAAAGGATTTTACAGGTAAGCTGTTATAAAAATCCCTTTATTTCTACTGTTTCATAGCAAAGGATATTAAAAATAAAATAAACCTAGACATATACTAACAATACTTTGTTTTGTCTAGGGTATATGACATCAACATTGGAGGAGACCACAAGATTTTCTAACAGAGGACGAGAGAAATTTCAATACCCGATTACTAAAAGCCAAGGCGAGACACAATGGAAAGTTCAGACAGCTGATTCAGGCAGATTCCAGACTCGGACTGCACCACAAACACAGATTTCACCAAGATATACAAATTTAGGAAACACGAGCAGTTCCTTTGGCCCACGTATTTATGAAACTACATCTCAACAAAGATATGGCAGGTGGGACACAAGCTTGTCCCCAAGATATAACTCTTCACGTAAGTCAGAAGCCACACCAACTGTGCTGTATCAGACAGTACAACCAATAACCATGGCGCCATATTCATCCACACAATCAACAATAACAAGCCAACAAGAACAAATAACAGATCAGAAGCCAGTAGCTCGCCCAAGATCTCATTCCAAAGAGGCTAGAAAAGGTCAGGTTGACATTAAGGTAGAGAACAAGCAACAAGAAACTGATTCTCAAAAAGTATTTGCAACGGAAGTTGTTAAAGACAGGAAATTAGAATTGCAATCTGTAAGAGAAACAAAGCATGTTTTGGCAGGCAATGAAATAATGGGCGCAAGCGAGAATAGAAAGAATTATGATGAAACAGTAAGTGTAACAGAAACAGTGCAGAAAGAGACAATTCAAGAGCCTAAAACACAAGAGCTGCCTGTGAAAAAGGAGAGAAAAAAAAGAGAACAAGCCAAAAAAAGAAAAGAAGAGCAGGAGAATGTTGCGATAGGTGAAACGAATGTGGCAGGAGGATTAACGGTGGATGTAAATGAAACCACCCAGGTGAGGAAAACAACTGTCCTTGGTGATAAGGCAGCTGATCAGCCAATTTCATATGAAATACCAATAAAATTTGAGGAAAGAAAACAAGAAGACGTTAAAGAACACAAAGCAAGAAACGTTAGTCAAACCTATGTGAATCAAGAAACTACTTCTCAAAGGAAAATTGGGGAATCTGGTAAAACTAACCTAGAACACAGAGAGGAAAGGATTTTGGTTGATGATTATCTTAAACAGTTAGGACAGTCTTCTGTATTTGAAAAGAACAAGACTAATACCTTATTGGAAGAAAATAATCGGGGCAGCAGGTTTATGAAAACCTTTGTTCCTGGAGAAAAGCCAAAAGATAAGCAAGTAGTCATGGAAATACCAATACAACTTGAAGGTAACAGAAAAGAAACTAGTTCATACAAAGAAAATGTTGAGAATTCAGTGCAAAGCAGGGTTTCAGAAAATGTAAATAGAATTTTTATCGGTGAAAAAGAAAGCGTTGGAATTGATGAGAAGAACAAATTGCATAAAGGCTTTGAAAACGATGAGTTTAGCAGAGCAGGTGAATCTTCAAGTATTTCATCAGCGACCATCGAGAACAAAGTCTTAGTCACTGATATACTTAAACAATTAGGTCATCCTTCTGACTTGGATGATACCAATGTTACCTATTTAGAACGAAAACAAAAGTGCAGTGATGGATCCATGAAAACAGAAATATTGGTAGAGTCTAAAGTAGAAGAAGAGCTGGATTTGTTTGATGAACCGGACCTAACCGATTTGTGGAACACAGGATCCTTTTCATCATCTCAGAAGACAGAGACAGCTTATATCCCAGTTGAAGAAATTCAGAGCAGGAAATTCAAGAAAACAATATTGGAAGATATTACAGGAGCAGAAGCAGAAGAATGGATAGGAAACGTCGTTCACATTGGACTAAAGGGGTCTCCAGGAAAATCTGTTAATGTTGAGATAGTTCAGGAATCCATTGGCACATTTGCATATGAAAAAGGAGAGTACTCTCCACCATTCCATGAAGAAGAAACTAAGGATAACTATAATGAAGAAGAATCAGTAAATGCTGAAGACATGCCTGCTTCTATAAGAACAGATCAAACACAAGAAGATATTACAGGAGCAGAAGCAGAAGAATGGATTGGAAACGTCATTCACACTGGACTAAAGGGGTCTCCAGGAAAATCTGTTAATGTGGAGATAGTTGAAGAATCCATTGGCACATTTGCATATGAAAAAGGGGAGTACACTATACCATTCCATGTAGAAGAAGCAGAGGATAACTATTATAAAGAAGAGTCAGTAAATACTGAAGAAATTCCTGCTTCTGCAAGATCAGATCAAACACAAGATAACATTCAACCCAGTGAAAGTCCAGCTCAAGTTGAGGAAATAATAGAGGGTGAGCATGTCGATGAAGAAATCGATTACTTTGTTTCCATTCCAGATGATAATCCATATGTACAGGAAGAGGAAGAGGAGACTATACGAGGCAAAATTTACACAGAGGAAGAGACCCATGGTACATATTCTTGGCAAGATGAATTCTTACAGGGCTCCCAAGGTCGTAAAAGTTTGAGTGAGATGTTAAAACAAGCTGCAACCACTGAACAAAGCTCCACAAACTACAGAACCACAGCAGATTACAGTGATACACTAGACAAAGAAGAACAAAAGGAACAATCTCATGTGAAAACTATTGTGATTGAGAAAGCAAACACTTATGAGTCCTCAGTGGATAGAGATAATGAACTGCAAACACAACAACCAAATGAAGATGCACCTGTTGAGGCTATCTGGATTGCGAAAGCAGCCACCTATGGGTCATCAGTGGATAGTGGTGATAGCTCCGACATGACAAAACAAGACAGACAATTAAATGTAAAAACTATTGGTATTGAGAAAGCAGACAGCTATGGGTCCTCAATGTACAGCAGCAAAAGATTTGACACTGAGGAACACGGAGGAGAGTCCCCTGTTGAAACTGTTGTAATTGAGAAAACAATTAAAGCTTCTCCTGAAATGCAGTTATCATTAATTGATTTTCTTTCTAAGGACCTCAAAGATTCCCATGAAAAATTAAAAGGGACGCTGGATTGTTTGCAAGGAAGCCTTCCTAAGGAGCTAGTTGAAGAGCTGTCAACACTTGTTGGGGAAGAGCAAACACAAACCAGCAGCTTGACGGTGGATATTAAAAAGCTTGGCCAAGCAGATAAAAGTGGCCTTGTGACCATTGTGGCAGAAATCAACGTATCAAAAACCTTAGACGCAGATGACGAAATTGATCTAGATTTAAGTAAAATCATTGACAAATCTCAGAAAATGTCCTCTGAAGATGTACTGCAAAAAGAAGAGAGCGCTGCTGGAAACAAAAATATTAGAAGTGAAGACTCGTACAATTTTGTTACACTGGGAATAAATAATAGAGAACAGCATTACACATCTGAAGAAAATGTTGCGAAAAGCCCAACTACTGCAAGTGTCCATTTTAGTCCTACACAGGAAGTCTCCTTTGGGCAAAGCTCCACTGATACTAGCAAATTCATAAAACGTATAGAGCTGGATGACCTTGAGCAGATATTTCAAGTGGAGCCTGCAAGTTCTCAGAGTTCAGCTTCCTCCCCTTCCCCAACAGAAACAAGCAGATCTGAGCATCATATTAAGCTTGCATCCAAGGAACCATTGTACAACAAACAAATTATCTTTGAGGGCCCTATCTCTGAAACCCTTAAACTGGATATTGTGAAAAACACAGAAGAAACATCCGAACAGAACAGATCTATAAAACATATAAAAATAAGTCCAACTGAAAATGTTCCCACAGAGCAGATCATATTTCAGGGACCTCTATTCAAAACTCTGGGCATAGGAGCCGCAGGAGAACTAGCAGCTCAAGAAAAATATGTGGAACATGTTAGTCGAGCAACTAAAGGCTCGTTCTTTGAGAGATTCCAAGTTGGTAGTCAGGAAACTACAAGTCATAGCACTGAGTTTACTGCAGGATCCAGTAAGGCAACATCACATTTTAAGGTGAACCCCAGTGAATCCCTCAGTACACAAGTTATGTTTGAGGGCAGCATTCCCACAACTCATGACTTCAGCAGACCTAGCAGACTAGAAACTGATAATTCAGAAGATGACATCAGACCAATCGAACATAGTTCTGCTACTCAGAAAATTCATGTGTCAAAACAAGTTAAGTATCAAGGTTATGTTTCTGAACAACATACTTTGGAAGATCATGGCAACATCGCAGAGCAAAATGACCAAACCAATGTCAATACTTCTACCCACCACATAAAACTGAGTCCAAGCAAAGAACATTATGTTTTTGGAGGCCCCATCTCTGCAAATTTCCACATTAGTGGAGAAGACAAAACATATGTAGAAGATACAACCAGACCCATTAGACACATTCGGCTTGGCTCCCCAGAAGCACATATGCCAGAATTTGTAACCTTTGAAGGACCAACTACAGAATCCTACGAATCTTCTGATTTTTTGGTTTCTTCACCATCTGGAGATTCCACTGAGAGTGAAAGATCGATCAAGCATATCAAACTGGGTCCAAAAGAGAAGACATTCACCTTTCAGATGGACATAACCAAATTTGCCACAAAGCATTCAGAAGGAAAAGGAGCTGAAGATAGTGGAATGGTGATTACTTCCAGTAAGTCTGAAGGTCAGCCAGGATTTAGTCAGTCAAGCACTGAATTAATGGATGACCCAGAGGTGGCAGAAAGTGGATATGGTGAGGAAGAAATTGCTGGCGTCTCTCAATTTGCTTACGAAATCCTGCCCCAGAGCCAGAACATCACTGAAACATCAGAGCTTGAAAAAACTGTTCAAATGCAAAGAATGATACATCAGAGTCATATGGTCTCTGGTGAGAAAAGAGTGGCCATTGTTTATCTTGATGAAGAAGAAGAAGTAGAAGAAGAGGAAGAGGAAGAAGATCAAGATTATCTAAGGCGCTCGTTCTGAAATCCATTATAATACTCAACCAAACAAAAAAGTGTATATATAAAAAAAACTTTGACTAGCATGATAGCACAACCACACAAGGCGTGGCCCAATGGCATGAATTTTGAAGTATCTGTATAAATTAGAAATTGCCGTAATGCACTGAAATTTTATTTGCTAAAGAATTTAATTGAGTCCTGCACCTATCTCACACCTGTTGCAACAATTTACTCTTAAGAGCTGAACAAACCCATCTTGTTCTTGCAACACCATGCATTATCTGTTTCGGGCAATACTAATCTTATAATCACTTGTCAGTTAAAGTACATCTGTCAGTTATTCACAGTGGTGATAGTGTTTTGATGGACAAACTAATTTCCAGGTATCATAAAACCGCTTCACTAGTAACAAATTTTCCTTGTACCAAAATGCTGTAATTTCTGCTGAACCAGTTGGCCGAGGTCACAATCTGATCATAGTTTCTACAAATTAACCTTTTCCACTGTGGGAGATCAATGGATGTACTTAACAGATTTGCCCAGCTGTACTCAAGCAGTTATATTTTTATTACTGATAAATGCCTTTGGAGAAAGCATTTGGCAGACACCACATCTAAGAATTGGTAAGCTGCAATATATTACATTTTTGTTTTTGGGTTCAATACCGCTTGAAGTATTTTTTGAGCTACTGGCCCAGAGAAAATATACATATCTGGAGTCTTGACCTTACTCGCTGTATGCTTGTTCCAGGTCAGTTACAGTAACCTAAAGCAATGACAGCCTATAGGGTATATTCCTCTTAGGCCCCTTTCACACTGGGGTGGTTTGCAGGCGCTATTGTGCTAAAAATAGCGCCTGCAAACCGACCCTAAACAGTGGCTGCTGTTTCTCCAGTGTGAAAGCCCGAGGGATTTCACACTGGAGAGGTGCGCTAGCAGGACGGTAAAGAAAGTCCTGCTAGCAGCATCTTTGGAGCGGTGAGAGGAGCGGTGTGTTTACAGCTCCTCCACTGCTCCTTTCCATTGAAAGCAATGGGAAACCACAGTAATACCGCCGGCAATGCGCCTCTGCAGAGGCGCATTGCCGGCGGTATTAACCCTTTTTCGGCCGCTAGCGGGGGTTACAACCACACCGCTAGCGGCCGAATACCGCCGCAATTCCGACGGTATAACGCCGCTAAAAATAGCGGCGCTATACTGCCACCGCCCCAGTGTGAAACCAGCCTTAGGGGTATAGACTGTCCGACATCCACAGAATATTTACAGAGATGACACCATTGATGAGAGCAACGTCTTATCGTTGGTGACTCTTGTCTAGTAATTCTTCTTCTTTTTCATTGCAGGTAAAAAAAGGATTCCAAGCAGAATCAGCATGCCATCATTGAGTTCTTGATGAAGGAGGGGTGTAGGCTGTCCGGCATCCACAGAAGGCAACAGAATGTTTACAGAGATGACACCACTGACAATAGTCACCAATGGCAAGACATTTGCTCTACTCATTGGTGTCATCTCTGTAAACATTCTGTAGCCTTCTATGGATGTTGGACTCCCTGCACTCCTCCTTCATCAAGAACTTAACTTAGTTCTGCTTGGAATCCATTTTTTCCCTGCAATGGAAAAGAAGAAGAAGAGTTACTAGAGAAGAGACACCAATGATAAGACGTTGCTCTTGACATTGGTCTTGTCAAAGGTGTCATCTCCATAAATATTCTGTGGCTTTCTGTGGATGTTGGACAGCCTGCACCCCTCCTTCATCAAGAACTCAATGACCACAGGTTTCTACTTCTTGGAATCCATTATTTACCTGCAACGAGAAAGAAGAAGAGTTACTATAGAGGGAGAGTTATGCCGCGTTATGCCACGTACACACGGTCGGAAAATCCGCCAGCAAAAGTCCGATGTCAGCTTTTGGTCGGAAATTCCGACCGTGTGTATGCTCCATTGGACTTTTGCTGTCGGAATTTCCGCCAGCAAAAGATTGAGAGCTGGTTCAGACGGAAAATCCGATCGTCTGTAGCAATTCCGAATTGCAAAATTCCGACACATGCTCGGAAACAATTTGACGCATGCTCGGAAGCATTGAACTTTATTTTCTCGGCTCGTCGTAGTGTTGTACGTCACCGCGTTCTTGACGGTCGAAAGTTCAGAGAACGTTTGTGTGACCGTGTGTATGCAAGCCAAGCTTGAGCGGAATTCCGTCGGAAAAACCATCCAAGGTTTTTCCGACGGAAAATCCAATCATGTGCACGCGGCATTACTCTACCAACGTGAAATTTGAATGACCTATGCAAGTTAATAAAAAGGTTATGCCCCAAATTTGAATTAATTTTGGTACAGCCCTCATATTAACATTTTCGTTTTGGGTTTAGATACATTTTAAGCTACCCCTTTAGAATCTGGGCATGGTGAAGTGTTGGGGTGTGTGTGGAGGTGTCTTAATATATCTGATAGGCACATAACTGCAAAAATATCTTTTTTTTTAATAACACTTTTTCCATGTGTGTATTATGGTTGCTGTTCACTATATTATTCTTTATAGTAGGTTTATATGCGCACAGCTTCATCCTGTGTATCTGAAAGCCTGTACGTGATGCGTTGTATACTTATTGTATACCTATTGCTTTTTTTCTGTGCTGCAGTAATGTGTTCACCTAGCTTTGATGAGTAATAGAGTCATTCAGTAGATGAAAACCATAAGGTTTCAGTTTGTGTGAAAGAGTGGCTTAGCATTAGAATGATCTTGCCAAGCTTAGCTAGTACAGACAATCAGTCGGGAAGTAAAAAAAAACCAGATCACAGTCACTGTCAATGAAAAGTGACAGGCAATTTCCCAAATGTTAGGCTACTGTTGGCAAAGTGTTTTTGGAACATTGGGTTTTCAACTTCGAAAAAACTGTTTTCAGCAGATGCCCACCTGTGATTCCAATGAGGCACCTTTTATCTCACAAAATGCCCCATGCGGCTTTTAAAAACGAAATGGATCTGATGTAGCAAAGCGTGATTAGGAAGACTCATCATTATGTCCCCACTGTCATTACCTTCAAACTTCTAAAGCTCAGTTGGTATGCGGTGTGGGTGAGTATGGTACAATGACAATTGTTTTTTTTTTTAGTTTGACACTAGTCCCAGATGTACTTAGTAGAATTAGAGTTTTTGCTAAAAACAGCAGATTGGAAAATAAAGTATTTTTGTGTCATACGAAAGCCTCTGTTGTCAATTAATTTTACACATAAAGTTTTTAGAAGCGATTCGAATTGCACTGGTATGGAGAAGGAAATTGTATAACTGCATCATGTACAAAGGGTGAACATGCTTAGACCCCTTTCTGCGTCCCCTTACCACTTGCCGACCAGCCGCCGTCATTATACTGCGGCAGGTCGGCTTGTTCCTGCAAATTGCCGTAGCTGTACGTCGGCCCTTTAAACAGCTATAGCAGGCACATGCCCGCTGCACGGCGGGAGAATGGATACACGTGGCCAGTGGTCGCGATGTCTGCGGCCACCCGTGATCGCGCGGAAAGAGAGCCAGAACGGGGATCTGTCAATGTAAACAGACAGATCCCCGTTCTGACAGGGAAGTAGAGAGAGATCTGCATTTCCTAGTGATCAGGAACAGCGATCTCTCTCTGCTCCCTGTCATTCCCCTCCCCCCACAGTTAGAAACACCTCCCTAGGGAACACTTAACCCCTTGATCGCCCCCTAGTGTTAACCCCTTTCCTGCCAGTGACATTTTTACAGTAATCAGTGCATTTTTATAGCTCTAAACGCTGTATGAATGTCACTGGTCCCAAAAAAGTGTCAAAAGTGTTCGATCTGTCAGCCGCAATGTCGCAGTCCCGCTAAAAACGCTTGTAATGGCAATCCCAATACGAAAGGGGTTAACGCCGTTTAAGATTTTCTCTTTCCGAACACAAGGCAGCTACCGACACTCTAACCAGCCGAATAAGACCCCATACGAATGATTCTCCCCCAGATACGAGACAACTCTCTGTATGAGGTTCAAGCAGGAATGAATCTTTATTGAAAAACTACAAGTTTTATACACCAAAAGAGGAGGTTCTTACATTCTCCTTATTTTCCTCTGACAATACACCTTTGACCAGACCTAATTTACATGAGCTAATTAACTACAGCTGATGACTCAGACACATGACCTTTAGGCTAGCCTTGCTGTCTCCTATACTACAGTACGTATTATCACAGGACTTCTTCACACAATACAGGGTCAATTATCACAATGAAAGATCCTCAGAAGCCATCCTAGATTCATTTACATCACAACAGGCAGACAGGTGGGCTGGAGTTGGTGACATTAGCATCTAACAGTATGTGTCCCAACATTATGAAGGAGTCACTTTTTCAGTTAACCTGTTGAGTTCAGAATCAACAAACAGTAAATAGTTCTTTACAGTTATCCTGGGGAATATTGTGGAAAAATATCACTGTCCCATTTTAAAGCAATCCAAGACATATTCTTAATGTCCATTATTTTCTTGCTCACCCTGTGCCCAAAGTGACCCCTGTCACACCGCTGATCACCAATAAAAAATAAATAAAAAAAAATGCTGATCACCACCATTACTAGTAAAAAAAAAAATTTTAAAAAAAATGCCATAAATCTAGCCCCTATTTTGTAGACGCTTTAACTTTTACGCAAACCAATCAATATATGCTTATTGCTATTTTTTTTTACCAAAAATATGTAGAAGAATACATATTGGCCTAAACTGATGAAGAATTTTTTTCTTTTTTTTTTTTACATTTTGGGGATATATATTATAGCAAAAAGTAAAAAATATATATATATTTTTTTTTTTAAATTGTCACTCTTTTTTTGTTTATAGCGCAAAAAATAAAAACCGCAGAGGTGATCAAATACAACCAAAAGAAAGCTCTATTTGTGGGAAAAAAAGGACATACATTTTGTTTGGGTACAATGTCGCACGACCACGCAATTGTCAGTTAAAGCGACGCAGTGCCGTATCGCAAAAAATGGCCTGGTCAGGAAGTGGGTAAATCCTTCCGGGTTGAAGTAGCTAAAACTTACTATATCTACAGATCATGATACATTAGTGTGATGGTCAGTGGGGAAAAAAGCTCCTTACACTTGGGGACATTGGGAAGAATTACCCCCTTACAGATCGCTAAAAAGATCGATGGTGTCAGTGGAAACATCAGAAATTGTTTATTTCTCAATGAACCCCTAGCAACCTCTGGCGTAGTCCTAGGGTTCCATGGAACCCTGGTTTGAGAAACCCTGCCTTAGGGAGCATCTCACCAAAAATGAAATTCCTGTTGTAGGGGATGCCTAAAATCAGTGAGCCAATCACACAAGCAGGAAATTATATTTTTAGAGGCGTTCTGTACACCAACATTGTACAGAACACATCCAGGTTTCCATATTGCAACAACATTTTTTAAAAGAAATTACCGCAGCTGCAGACTGAAAATAAAAGGAAATTTTTAATAGCATTAAACTACATGTAGCAATTGTATATAATATAATATTTTTTATAATTTGCTATATTCCACTTAGTCTTTTAGTGTTTTTAGAATTCAATCACAGAGGCAGTAGAAGCCCCTTCCATGCTCAGGGCCAGATCCCAAGTGATTTGAGTCAGTAGTTTGCTTTGGAAGCGATTCTGTCACTGTTTCTGAAGGTTTGCTTGTTAAGGTCATCTATTAAAGAGTAACTCCACTTTTGTTGAGAAAAGAACATTCCCCTCTGGGTGATCTACGTGCATTGCAAGGATTAAGGCCTCATGCACACTAGACGTTAAAATAACGTTATAAAAACGCCAGTTGCTTTGCAGTGAGTTTTTCAACTTTTTTCAGCTTTTTTCAACGTTTTTGCAATAGCGTTTTTTAGCGTTTATTACCGTTTTTAGCGTTTTTCCGCGTTAGCGTTTTTTTTTTTTTTATGAATTTTTTTTTTTAATGGATCAAAAACGTAAAAAAACACTGGTGAGCGATGTTTTTGAGCGTTTATCGACGTTTATCAGCGTTAGAGCGTTTTTACAGCTGAAAAACGTCTCTCAGAACTCACTAGTTTTTTTTTTTTTTTTACTGCTCAAAAATGCCACTGCCCAAAACTGCTGATAACAGCCTATGTGTGCATGGACACATAGGATAACATGATGGAGAGTTTAATGACTGTAGAAAAAAAAGTCTACTGCCAAAAACAGCTGCTGTAAAAACGTCCAGTGTACATGAGGCCTAAGAGCCGGTTCACACAGTGGCGACTCGGGATCCAACTTCAAGTCGCCCCAAGTCGCGCAGTTTTTAAAACTAATGGAAGTTAATGGAGCCGTCTTAATGTACACTACTGCAGTCGCTCCGACTTCAAAAAAAGGTTCCTGTATGACCTCAATCCGAATTCTAGTCGACTTGTACCCATTGATTTCAATGGAAGTTGCCTCAGAAGTCGGATCACTGTCTTTACTGCAGCGACTTTTTAGGAAGTGAAAATAGTTTTTAGGGCAAACCCCTCCCTCCCCCTCCCTCCCACAAAGCTGATTCAAGGTTGATTGGCCACTGGAATGCCTCATGTCCTGGAGGCGACTTGTAAGTCGCCCCATGTCGCGCTGTGGTGCAGGCTCAGGTCGCTTCCAGGTTGCCTCCAAAGAGTCGTGTTGCCCCTGTGTGAACCGGCTTTGTTATTCTGAAGAAATCCATGTGTGTTTGTCTGTGCCTCTGTACCGACTACCGAGTGGGTCTAATGGGAGTGGTTTCATAATTAACTGTCAGGTGTGCAGCTGCAGGGCTCTAATGAGGAAATATGCTGGGCCTGCATTCCTTTAGATGTGTTCCGATTGAAAGTATCTCTCCAAAAATGAAATTTTTGATGCAGGGGATGCCTGAAATCTGACTTTTATCTTAGGCAGACTTCTGGGGAAATTGTTGAGCCAATCGCACAAGCAGGAAATTATGTTTCTGGGGAGTGGTCAGTACACACTCTGTGTACAGAACAACTGAAGGTAGCCATATTGCAATGCATTCTCAGATAATTACAGTGGCTGCAGATTGAAAAGGAAAGGTAATTTTTATAACATTCAACTACAATATAATTAGTGTCGCAATTATATGTGCTATATTATTTTTTTTTTATTTGCTATTTTTTCCCCCACGAAAGTGGAGTTACCCTTTAAATAACTCTTAAACTAAACTTGTGCTGAGAAGAAACACTAAAACTGTGAGAGTACGCCCTTAGAGCTGCCTTTGTGTTCCAGAAGCTAAAGTGGCTCCTAAAGGCTGAAGGTTTTTTACACACTGAAGGTTTTTTTACCTTCTATGCATGAAGGTAAAAAATCTTCAGTGTGCAGCCCCCCTCCCTTATACTCCCCTGAGCCTGTTCCCGATTCAGCAATGTTATGAGAGCACTCAGTGGGGGGAGGAGCCAGGAGCACTCGCAGGGGACCCGAGAAGAGGAGGATCTGGGCTGCTCTGTGTAGAACCACTACACAGAGCAGGTGTCAGGGAATTAGTAGACCAGACTGTGTGGACTGCACAGAGAGAACCAAAAACACATGTAAGGTGAATAATAATGATGTTTATTAACCACTTAAGGACCAGCCACTGTATATATACGTCGGCAGAATGGCTTGTACAGGCACAATCACGTACCTGTACGTCCCCTTTAACTGCCCGACGTCGGGGTCGCGCACGCGCCACCGGCGGCACGGTCGCGACCCCCCTGCCGTCCCTGTGAGTCGGACTGCGGGTCCTGCGGACTTGATCACCGCGGGGATCCCCGCAATCGTCTCACGGAGGCATAGAGCGGGGAGATGTTAGTGTAAACACAACATCTCCCCGCTCCCCTACTGACAATGTCACCGATCTCCGCTCTGTGTAATCAGAGCGGAGATCGGTGACGTGTCACTCGTAGCCACGCCCCCACACAGTAGTATTCACTCCCCTAGGCACACTTAACCCTTTCAGCTCCCCCAGTGGTTAACCCCTTCACTGCCAGTGTCATTTTTACAGTAACCAGTGCATTATTGCACTGGTCGCTGTAAAAATGACAATGGTCCCGAAAATGTGTCAAAAGTGTCCGATGTGTCCGCCATAATGTCGCAGTCATTAAAAAAATCGCTGTTTGCCCCCATTACTAGTAAAAAAAAAAGAATGATAAAAATGCCATAAAACTACCCCCTATTTTGTAAACGCTATAACTTTTGCGCAAACCAATCAATAAACGGTGGTTGCGATTTTTTTTACCAAAAATATGTGAAAGAATACGTATCGGCCTAAACTGAGGGAAAAAAACGTTTTTTTATATATTTTTGGGGGATATATATTATAGCAAAAAGTTAAAAATATAGCATTTTTTTCCACATTGTCGCTCTATTTTTGTTTATAGCGCAAAAAATAAAAACCGCAGAGGTGATCAAATACCACCAAAAGAAAGCTCTATTTGTGTGAAAAGAAGGACGTCAATTTTGTTTGGGAGCCACGTCGCACGACCGCGCAATTGTCAGTTAAATCGACGCAGTGCCGAATCGCAAAAAGGGGCCTGATCTTTATGCTGCGTATTGGTCCGGGGCTTAAGTGATTAAGATAGGTGATAAATAAGTGTAGCACCCCCCCGTAGAAGCTGCTGGTTTTAATTTGGGCCTTGCACGTTACCTCAGTATTCATTGTCTAGGGGAAGAAAGTCTGTAGGAACTCCAATGTCCACACAAGATGTAAAACCTTAAGCGGTTTTATTTTACTTTGCATAAACGTATGAAGAATAGTAGAAGGGTGAAGGGAAGGGGTAGGTTCAGGTACACAGTACAGATCACTGGGGAAAAACTCCTCAACTATACAGTCATTCACCACTCTTCCTGGAGTGGGTATTGCTCACCCGGATAGGCCCCTCTCACCTCGCCTAGCAGCCAGTATGATGCACGAACAATAATCAGGACCAGTCTCTGCCACAGACTGGTGGTGCCCGGAATTGGATAATCCGGGATCCTCTGTCACAGGACTTAACTCCCGAACTTCCAGCCAAACAGTCAAGAGCCTTCAAGCCGACCTGGCAGACTGCAAGTTAAACTTTAGTTGCGGTGCATCCTCCAATAGAATTACCAGGCCCTCCTCAAGACACCAGCCTTCCACTTGGTCTTTTCCATTACAGGTCCTCCCCTGGTTTTCTCCATTGAGTGGCCTCCTCCCTCAGGACAGACAGCACAGGATCACCTTCAAAGGGCAGGCCCCAGTCAGCATAACTGGGCCTACTCGGCAGAGTTGCAGCCTTGGACCAACATGGCTCCGAGGCTGAAATCACACAATATACCCCTCGCGCCAGGAGGGCCGCGGGGGAACGAAGGACCACAAAAGATGGCGTCTACCCCTTAAGTACCCTTCCCCATCATGCTCAGCGGGTAGACCACGCCCACTGAACTGTTCCCGGGGGAAGGTACCCAATGCACTCTGACTTGTCAATCTTCCACATTGGCCTGAGGTGGTAATGCCACCTACAGGCAAACAGTGGGAAGTTTTCCAACACAGCCATAGCCAGAACAGAGGCTAATTTCACATTAATCCTTTACATCTGAGCCCAACTATTGGCTCAGATACCCTCTAAATTTAGCATAGCACCCACTCATTGGGAGCAGGGCGCTACATAAGTAAATACAAACAGTGCACAACCAACCACAAAACCCACAAACAACAAATAGTATATACAGCAAAGGGGGCAGTACCAGAATCTCAGACGTAAGCCAGGCCAGGGTCATACACAGCAGATCAGCAGATGGACAAGGGATTTTCTAGAACATAAACGTTTATCCAGGCCCAGGTCATACACAGGGAGATCAGTAGATGGGGACAGGGAACCAACAGGACAGGGAGAGGATGGGTCAGGCCGTAGGGTGAAGGTAAAGGTAACAGGGTCACAGGAGGGACAGGTTCGGATACAAGGCACAGGGTTCAGGTATCAGGCACAGAGACAAGGTCAGGATCCAAGATTTCAGGTCAGGGTGCAAGGAGAGATACCAAGGCTATGAGAGTACTCTTCAGCCGGGTATTTATGAGACTGCCAGTAATTCTCCTCACGTAACACCTGAGCGCAGGAGGTGCTGTCTGCTCCACACTGCCGGGATACACCCGCTGGTGGACACCGGTACTACGGCCAAGGGATCCAACAGTGCCACCAGCAGGTGAGTCCTCTCGCTACAGGTCCTGAATGTTGAATGACACCTGCTGGTGGACACTGGTACTGCGATCCGAGAGACCGATAGCGCCACCAGCAGGTGAACCCTTTCATGACAGCAGGAAAGTATAACATATTTGTTATTTAAAAAAATTGTGAACCTTTACAAATGCTTTAAGCCCTAGGAGCCACAAAAACAGTGTGTCATTTATGTTAATATTGACTATTCCGACTCCCACTGCACGGCAATGCTGGTTGGGTAAGCTAATTATCACATAAGGCAGAAGTAAAGTTGGAAAAAAAAAAAAATCTTCTCCCTGCAAGGTAAAGAGGTAAAGTTATAATGTGCTAGTATGCATCGCATACTAGTATATTATGAAAAACGTACCCTGAAACGAAGCCCTCCAGCAGCGTGCTGTCACCATTGACAGGGCTTCTATCTTCACCTGGTCTCCCTTCTGGGCTCGCAGGCTGCGGTCCTTTGAGTTGCTGAGCCGCAATGATGTGACTCCCGCGCATGCGTGCAGGAGTCACTGTTCACAGTACAGGGCTCCAAAGGAACAGCAAGGGTATGGTATTTCTTCAGAGCGCATGCGCCAATGACGTCATCGGCTGCAGGGACACTGAATATCTCCTAAATGGTGCTCGTTTAGGGGATATTCCTTGTACCTACAGATAAGCTTTATTATAAGCTTACCTGTAGGTAGAAGTGTCCAGGGGAACTTTACTACTACTTTAACCACTTGACAACTGGGCACTTAAATCCCCTTAATAACCAGACCAATTTTCAGCTTTTGGTGCTCTCACATTTTGAATGACAATTACTCAGTCATGCAACACTGTACCCATATGAAATTTCCGTCCTTTTTTTCACACAAATAGAGCTTTTATTTGGTGGTATTTGATCACCTCTGCGGTTTTTATTTTTTTCGCTATAAATGAAAAAAGACCGAAAATTTTGGAAAAAAATGCATTTTTCTTCATTTCTATTTTAAAATTTTGCAAATAAGTAATTTTTCCTCATAAATTTGGCCAAATATTTATATTGCTACATATATTTGGTAAAAATAACCCAAATTAGTGGATATTATTTAGTCTGGGTGAAAGTTATAGGGTCTACAAGCTATGGTGCCAATTACTGAAAATTGATCAATTTGATCACACCTGATGTACTGACAGCCTATCTCATTTCTTGAGACCCTAACAAGCCAGTAAAGTACAAATACCCCCCAAATGACCCCTTTTTGGAAAGTAGACATTCCAAGGTAGTTAGTAAGAGGCATAGTTAGTTTTTTGAAGTTGTCATTTTTTCCCACAATTCTTTGCAAAATTAAGATGTGTGAGGGGGTTAGCTCGGCAGCGGGTGTGTGTGACCCCCGGGATGGGCTCCCCACACAAAACAGGCCCAGCAAACGGAGGTTGTGGTTTTCAAAATCAAAAAGGTGCGGTTTATTTTCTATTTACAGTGACAAAACACAGCAAAGCAAAAGAAACATAACCAAAATAAATCCTGGTCAAGTTGACCTCTGACTAAACATACAGGTTTCCTAACTAACAACTGGGATCAGCCTAGTGCTGTCCTAGTCCCTAAGTCCCTGGTTTAGTAAAAGTCCAAACAAATAGCCACACAGGCTTTGCCTCACCGCACAGGGGTTCACTCTCCCTAGACAGTCCACACAGGTCTGGTTCCAGGCATGAGCTAACATCTAATGAAGCTGGGAGTTCTTATAGAGGCCTAAATGAGCTGACAAGGTTCAGCTGGTCTCCTCATCTCTGTCTGCACGACGCCCCACACTCTCCCTAGAGGTATGAGTCATCCATGAGCCCACTAGCCTTAGCTGGGCCTATACAACTCTCCACCTAGTTGTATAAGTCAGCGTAAAGCCTGAATCTGGGCGAAATATATCTACCCCCCTGGATGCAACCAGGTGACTTTACCTTCCTGCTGTCACATACCCCCCCCCCTCTTGTTTTAACCTCGGGGTTGGAACACCAGCAATCAGGCATTCATGTACTCGAGACAAAGCATCCACATTCCCCATTTGAACGCCAGGGCGATGCTTTACTGTGAAGTTGAATTCCTGGAGGGCCAGGAACCACCTATTCACTCTTCTATTTGTTTCCTTGTTTTGAGCCATCCACTTTAACGGAGCGTGATCCGTAACCATGTCAAAGTGCCTACCTAGCAGGTAGTACCGAAGGGAATCTAGAGCCCACTTCACCGCTAAACACTCCTTTTCAACGGGGGCGTAATTTACCTCATGGGACTTCAATTTCCTGCTGATTTAAATGACTGGGTGCTCTTCCCCGTTCCAGACCTGGGACAATACTGCTCCTAACCCCACATCTGACGCATCACTTTGTACGACAAAGTCTTTAGAGAAGTCGGGTGAGTACAACACTGGCTGGCTACATAAGGCTTGTTTCAAGAATTGGAATGCTGCCTCAGCCTCGGGGGTCCATTTAATCATGACCGACCCTTTCCCCTTCGTCAGGTTGGTTAGGGGCACAGCCTTAGAAGCAAAGTGGGGAATGAATCGCCGATAATACCCAGCGATTCCCAGAAAGGCTCGTACCTGCTTCTTGCTGTTGGGACGTGGCCAACTCTGGATGGCCTCGACTTTGTTGAGTTGGGGTTTTATTACTCCCCTCCCAATGGTGTACCCAAGATATTTGGCCTCCTCCTGCCCAATGGTACACTTCTTGGGGTTAGCCGTAAACCCCGCTTCCCGAACAGAGTCCAGGACTGCTTGCACTTTTGGCAGATGTGAGGCCCAATCTGTGCTATGGACAATTACGTCATCCAGGTAAGCCGCAGCATACTTCCGATGGGGCCTCAGCATCTGGTCCATTTTCCGCTGGAATGTGGCCGGCGCATTCTGTAACCCGAACGGCATTCTTTTATATTGGAACGCCCCGTCTGGGGTTACAAATGCGGTTTTCTCTTTGGCCGACTTGGCCAGGGGGATTTGCCAATACCCTTTTGTGAGGTCAAGAGTCGTCATGTATCGGGCTGTTCCCAGCCGGTCGATCAACTCATCTATACGTGGCATGGGGTAGGTGTCAAATTTTGTAACTTTGTTCAACTGACGAAAATCGTTACAAAATCGCCAGCTCCCATCCGGTTTAGGCACCAACACGATGGGACTAGACCAATCACTTTGGGACTCCTCTATCACCCCTAAGTTCAGCATTTTCTGTACTTCCTCCCGTATTGCCTCCCGTCGAGCCTCTGGGATCCGATAGGGTTTTAACTTCACCCTTTCACCGGGCGGGGTAATGATGTCATGCTCTACCCCAGATGTTTGTCCCGGCAGCTCAGAGAATACCTCCTTGTTGCGAAGCACAAACTCCTTAACCTCCTGTTGTTGGGGTTGTGACAAGGTGGCTGCTATTCCAACCTCAGGAATCACGCAACCAGTTTGAGCTGGTGACCAAGTGTCTGCGACTAGGGACTCTCTATCCCTCCAGGCTTTCAACAGATTAACGTGATAGATCTGTTCGGGCTTTCGCCTTCCTGGTTGTCTGACCTTGTAATTCACTTCGCTCACTTTTTCCATTATCTCGTAGGGGCCTTGCCATTTGGCAAGGAATTTACTTTCAACCGTAGGGACAAGTACCAATATCCTATCCCCCGGGGAAAAGGTACGGGTCTTGGCTCCACGGTTGTACACCCTCTGCTGTGCCAACTGCGCTTGGGCCAAATGTTCCTTCACGATGGGCATTACCTGTGCAATTCGATCTTGCATCAGGGCGACATGCTCAATCACACTCCTGTGGGGAGAACTCTCACTTTCCCAAGTTTCCTTGGCAATATCCAACAGCCCTCTTGGGTGTCTCCCATACAGTAACTCAAAGGGGGAGAATCCCGTAGAGGATTGGGGCACCTCCCTAATAGCAAACATCAAATAAGGAAGTAAACAGTCCCAATCCTTTCCATCTCTATCCACCACTTTCTTCAACATTTGTTTTAGGGTTTTGTTGAATCTTTCAACCAGCCCATCGGTTTGGGGGTGATACACAGACGTACGCAATTGCGTCACTTTGAACAATTTACACAGCTCTTTCATAACCCGGGACATAAAGGGTGTACCTTGGTCCGTAAGCAGTTCTTTACAAATACCCACCCGGCTAAAAACAAGAGATAGCTCTTTGGCTATGGTTTTGGCCGAGGTATTTCGGAGAGGGATCGCTTCTGGATAACGGGTGGCATAGTCCATTATAACTAATATGTACTGGTGCCCCCTAGCGGACTTGATTATAGGACCTACCAAATCCATGGCGATCCTCTCAAACGGGACCTCAATGATGGGTAGAGGGACCAGCGGGCTACGGAAATGTGGCATCGGGGCCAACCTCTGACACACAGGGCAGGAGGAACAATAATTTTCTACGTCCTTCATCACCCCCGGCCAATAGAATCTCTGTAATACCCTCTCTCGGGTTTTCTCTGTCCCCAGATGACCTCCAAGAATGTGCCCATGGGCCAACTCCAACACCAACTTCCTGTAAGGTTTGGGCACCACAAGCTGCTCAACGGTTTCTTCTGCCCTTTTTGCCACCCGATACAGTAGGTCCTTCTCTACGCTGAAGTATGGGTAAGTGCAGGTATTATCTGGGTTCACTAACTCGCCATCTATTTTCACTACGTTTTCCCGTGCCTTTATTAGGGCGGGGTCTTTCAACTGTTCTGTGGCAAAGTTTTCCCTGTGAACCTCAAGATCAGAAAACTCCACAGACGGTAGGTTTTCGTCTGAGGAGGTGGGCTCCTCTCCAGTTTCTTGAGTCTCCCCTGCCAATACTGATAAGGGAAATTCCGGAGAGTCCTCACCACTCTCAGGGGAGTTCTGGCTATCACATTCCTGGTACATAGGGGCACCAGTGAGGGGCTCAGGATCATCCCACAGTTCCCAGAACTTCGGAAAATCCCTTCCCACAATGGCGTCATGCGGTAACTGAGATACTAAGCCCACTGGATGAGAGAGGGTACCTTTGGGGGTCTCGAAACACACTGTAGTCACTGGATACTCTCGGGTGTCCCCATGCACACAAATAACAGCTACCTTGCTATTCCCAGAGACCTCTGTTTTAACTAACTCAGCCTTTATCAGGGTCACAAGGCTACCTGAATCCAGCAATACCACAACATTTCTACCATTAACACACATTTTGCATAAATGTTTCTCAGTTCCTCGAATGGCAGTGCATGCGACTGTCGCACACAGCGACTGACGTCTGCCCGTCAGAAAGTCACACTGCATGGGTTCCTCCACAACCGGGCAATTGGCTGCAATATGTCCCGCTTGCCGGCAGCGGTAGCAAACGATCCTTCTTGCCGCCTCTTGAGCCGCTGATTTCCCAGGCTGTTCTCGCCAAACTTGGGGTAGAGCTCCCACCCTCTCACTCTCTCCACCCTCACCCCTTGGAATCCTCTTATCCGCCCCTGGGGATGGTCTGGTCTTAGGGTGGAAAGTCCGAGTGTCTCTGGAAGAGGCCGTCAGGTTCTCTGTAGCCAAGTATTTCTCCACACGATCCACAAGACCATCGGCCGTCTCTGGGTCTCCATGGCTTACCCACTTTTGGATGGCAGTAGGAAGAGCTCTCAAAAACCGATCCATTACAACACGTTCCACAATCTTTGGTGCGGACAAAGTCTCTGGCTGTAGCCACTTTCTGCTCAGGTGAATGAGATCATACATTTGAGACCTGGGGGGTTTTCCAAGCTGGAAAGTCCAGTTATGCACACGCTGAGCCCGGACAGCCTGGGTGACACCCAGCCTTGCCAATATTTCAGCTTTTAGCATCACATAGTCTTTTGCTTGGTTAGGCTCTAGGTCATAGTAAGCTTTCTGCGATTCACCAGTTAACAGAGGAGCCACCAGTCCAGCCCACTGCTCCTCAGGCCACTTTTCTCTTTCAGCGGTCCTTTCAAATGTGGTCAAAAATACCTCTGGATCATCCTCTCCAGTCATTTTTGTCAATAAACGACTCACCCCAAAGGACGCGGTATTAGTGGGACGGCTTTCCTCACTGGTCTGCGGACGTTGCTGCATTACTGCTTCCATCTGTTGTTGTAGTCTCTGCTCTTGCTTCTGCAACAGGTCTATGAAGCGGGCCTCAGATTGCTGCTGGGCTCGTTGCTGAGCCTCCAGACTCTGTTGCAAAGTTGCGTTTGTCTGCTGCTGGGCTGCAAGGCTCTGTTGTTGAGCTGCAAGGCTCTTTTGCAAACCTGCATTTGTCTGCTGTTGATTGGCATTTGCTAGAGCCAGCTGCTTCAGTATCTCCTCCATGCTGGCTTAAAAAAAAACTGCCACTGGTTCTCCACCAACTGTGAGGGGGTTAGCTCGGCAGCGGGTGTGTGTGACCCCCGGGATGGGCTCCCCACACAAAACAGGCCCAGCAAACGGAGGTTGTGGTTTTCAAAATCAAAAAGGTGCGGTTTATTTTCTATTTACAGTGACAAAACACAGCAAAGCAAAAGAAACATAACCAAAATAAATCCTGGTCAAGTTGACCTCTGACTAAACATACAGGTTTCCTAACTAACAACTGGGATCAGCCTAGTGCTGTCCTAGTCCCTAAGTCCCTGGTTTAGTAAAAGTCCAAACAAATAGCCACACAGGCTTTGCCTCACCGCACAGGGGTTCACTCTCCCTAGACAGTCCACACAGGTCTGGTTCCAGGCATGAGCTAACATCTAATGAAGCTGGGAGTTCTTATAGAGGCCTAAATGAGCTGACAAGGTTCAGCTGGTCTCCTCATCTCTGTCTGCACGACGCCCCACACTCTCCCTAGAGGTATGAGTCATCCATGAGCCCACTAGCCTTAGCTGGGCCTATACAACTCTCCACCTAGTTGTATAAGTCAGCGTAAAGCCTGAATCTGGGCGAAATATATCTACCCCCCTGGATGCAACCAGGTGACTTTACCTTCCTGCTGTCACAGATGATTATTATTTTTTATTTTTTTCACACCAAATTGTCATTATAACAGGTTACTTCTCTCACATGGCATGTACATTCCACGAATGACACCCCAAAATATATTCTGCTGCTCCCCCCGAGTATGGCGATACCACATGTGTGAGACTTTTATACAGCCTGCCCACATACAGAGGTCCAACACTGAAGTAGCAACTTCAGGCGTTCTAGGAGCATAAATTACACATCTAATCTCTCAACCACCTATTACACTTTTGAAGGCCCTGGAGCACCAGGACAATGGAAACGCCCAAAAAGTGACCCCATTTTGGAAAGCTAACACCCCAACGTATAATCTATGAGGCATAATGAGTCTTTTGAACGGTTCATTTTTTTCCAGAAGTTTTTGGAAAATGTGGAAAAAAAATGAAAACGCAATTTTTTTACACAAAGTTGTCCATTTATAGGATATTTCCAACACATAGCATGTACACAGCAAAAATGACACCCCAAAATATATTCTGCTGCTCCTCCTGAGTATGACGATACCAAATGTGTGAGACTTTTATACAGCCTGGCCACATACAGAGATCCAACACTGAAGTAGCAACTTCAGGCGTTCTAGGAGCATAAATTACACATCTAATCTCTCAACCACCTATTACACTTTTGAAGGCCCTGGAGCACCAGGACAAGGGAAACGCCCAAAAAGTGACCCCATTTTGGAAAGCTAACACCCCAACGTATAATCTATGAGGCATAATGAGTCTTTTGAACGGTTCATTTTTTTCCAGAAGTTTTTGGAAAATGTGGAAAAAAAATGAAAACGCAATTTTTTTACACAAAGTTGTCCATTTATAGGATATTTCCAACACATAGCATGTACACAGCAAAAATGACACCCCAAAATATATTCTGCTGCTCCTCCTGAGTATGACAATACCAAATGTGTGAGACTTTTATACAGCCTGGCCACATACAGAGGTCCAACACTGAAGTAGCAACTTCAGGCGTTCTAGGAGCATAAATTACACATCTAATCTCTCAACCACCTATTACACTTTTGAAGGCCCTGGAGCACCAGGACAATGGAAACGCCCACAAAGTGACCCCATTTTGGAAAGCTAACACCCCAACGTATAATCTATGAGGCATAATGAGTCTTTTGAACGGTTCATTTTTTTCCAGAAGTTTTTGGAAAATGTGGAAAAAAAATGAAAACGCAATTTTTTTACACAAAGATGTCCATTTATAGGATATTTTCAACACATAGCATGTACATAGCAAAAATGACACCCCAAAATATTTTCTGCTACTCCTCCTGAGTATGGCGATGCCACATGTGTGAGCTTTTTTAACAGCCTGGCCACATAGAGGCCCAACATCCAAGAAGCACCATCAGGTGTTCTAGGGACATAAATTACACATCCAATTTCCTTACAATATATCACATTTTTGAAGGCCCTTCATATTTCTAACACAGCATGTACATACCAAGAATTACACCCTAAAATACATTCTGCTGAGTAAACGGTAAAAAAAAGATTACCTGTGGTTTTGGTAGTGCAATTGTCCACAGAAGGAGAGCCCTGATCCAGGCAGCAGGCAGGGACGTGGTCAGTGACAGTGAATTGAATTGTCCAGGCAGCAGACAGGAATATTCTCCATAGTCACTACAGGCAGGAATACTGTCCATATACAGTCCAGGGTCAGTGTAAGTAGAGACATTGCCAGCAGTGCCAAAATATTGGTCCTGGTAATCAGCAGGAACATGGTCCAAGTAGCAGGCCAGGAAAGAATGGGGACAGGGGTAGGGGCTTCTCCCACCCAAATCTCTTTGAAGCCCCCGAGTCTCCAGACCCTAATCCGGGAATGAGAAAACTAAAAAATAGTTTTCTTCATCCAGAAAAACAATTCTGGAGCCCCTCACATATGTGAGACCCCTGTGTTCCCACTAGCATAGCAGGGTAAAAGATCAATCCAAGAGGCAGGCAAAAAACGTGGTCAAACAGTCCAGGGTCAGTTCCAGAGCAGGCAGAGGTAGGTACAGTTAAGCGTTAGGCAGAAGAGTGGTCGTATAACAGGCCAGGGTCAGTTCCGGAGCAGGCAGAGGTAGGTACAGTTTAGCGTTAGGCAGAAGAGTGGTCGTATAACAGGCCAGGGTCAGTTCCGGAGAAAGCAGAGGTATGTTTAGCGTTAGGCAAAAGCGTGGTCGTATAACAGTCCAAGGTCGGTTCCGGAGAAGGCAGAGGTATGTACAGTTCAGTGCAGTGGCATAAGGGGTGTGGAGGAAAATGACAGGAAATGAGAATTGCATTTACCATACTTCCCTAATAGTGTAGAAACGTATGGTAACGGCGGAAACATTCGCCTATACAGAGGCCTGGTTGGGAAGGACAATCGGGACAATAATACATGGTGTCTCTTCGAATTCCTCCTCTGGAGCACACCCGGCATCTCTTCTGACGTCTGTAGCCTGTTTCGCGGGGGGCAGCTTTCTCAGGAAAGTGGCGCTCGTGGAGTCTGCTCACGGAATCAGAGCGAATAGTTTCTGGTGGGCTTTCAGGGTACAAAAGGGCGGAGATAACTTCTTCTTGGTAGAGTAGATAGGATACGGGGTTCTCTGTTGATTTTTTGTAAATAACATAAGTGTTATACATGGCCAAACTAAAAAAATAAAGGGACACTTTCTTATACCAGTGGCGGGATTTTCTTGTGGGAAGATAGGGTTCAATCATCTGATCGTTAAAGTCCACTCCCCCCATAAACAAATTATAATCGTAGACACAAGCTGGTTTCTGGATTGTGACGTTTCTTTTGGGGACTTCCACGTAGGTGTCGTTGTGGATTGATGTGAGCATGTGGACGTTTCGTTTGTCCCTCCATCTGACAGCCAATATCTCCTGGTTCCTCAATGATGCCGCCTCCCCTCGTCGTAGCTTTTCATTGGCGAGTTTTTGTGGGAAGCCTTTTCTATTGGCTCTTATTGTGCCACATGCTGGGGTGTCCCTCCGGTAAAGATTGCGGAACAGGGGCAAGCTGGTATAAAAATTATCCACATAAAGGTGGTATCCCTTTCCAAGGAGTGGATAGATAAGCTCCCAGACCACTTTTCCGCTGACACCGATGTACTCTGGGCATTCAGGGGGATGCAGTTGGGAGTCCTTCCCTTCGTACACCAGAAAGGCGTAGATGTACCCCGTGGCTCGGTCACAAAGTTTGTACATTTTAACCCCATATCGGGCCCTTTTGCTGGGGATAAACTGTTTAATGCTCAGCCTGCCTGAGAATTTTATGAGGGACTCATCCACGGAGATATTCTGTTCAGGGATATATAACTGGGAAAATTTTTCAGAGAAAAAATTTAGGAGTGGCCGAATTTTATATAGTTTGTCAAAAGCTGGGTCATTTCGGGGAGGGCACTGGGTGTTGTCATTATAGTGGAGGAACCGCATAATCATTAGGTATCGGGATCTTGGCATAAGGGATGAGAAGAGTGGCATGTGGTGGATGGGTTTGGTAGACCAGTAGGAGTACAATTGGGGTTTTTTTGAGAGTCCCATAGTAAAAGTTAGGCCTAGGAAAATTTTGAATTCCTCTACGGTAAGTTCTCTCCACTCAAAGGGACGGGCGTAACTAGACCCAGGGTTGCTTGCTATGTACTGCTGTGCGTAGAGGTTGCACTGGGCCACAATGGAGGATAGTAAGTCTTCAGTGAATACTAAATTGAAAAAATCGAGCATGGAAAATTCATCGGTGTTCACCTGGACACCTGGCTGGGCGGTGAAAGGGGGGATATTTGCTGCTCCGGAATTAGGGGGAAGCCACAGGGGGTTTTGAAGGCCATAGGGAAGGCTGGCATGGCCCCTATCCCTTTGGGGCTGAGATGACACCCTACTGGTGCCTGGCCTTTGTTGCAGTGGCACTGCGCTTGGGGTGGACGGCACTGCGCTTGGGGTGGACGGCACTGCGCTTGGGGTGGACGGCACTGCGCTTGGGGTGGACGGCACTGCGCTTGAGGTGGACGGTACTGCGCTTGAGGTGGACGGCACTGCGCTTGAGGTGGACGGCACTGTGTTGCTGGTAGTAGGCCACTTCTCCACGCCAGAACCCCTTGTTTTCACGGGCACACATTCCTCTTCTGATTCTGTATCAGACCCACTGTCTGTAACGGGTTCATAGGCCGAATCCGAATCAGACTGAGACTCCTCGCTGCTCTCATCGGTCATGATTAGACGCTGGTAGGCCTCCTCACAAGTAAAGAATTTTTTTGCCATGTTGGTGGCTGGTGAGGCTGCACTGCAGAGCACTGTGGTGGCACTGGTGGACACTGGCGGGCACAGGCGGCACTGGTGTGGCTCTGGTTGCACTGGTGTGGCTCTGGTTGCACTGGTGTGGCTCTGGTGGCACACAGGCGGCACAGGCGGCACTGGTGGGCACAGGCGGCACTGGTGGGCACAGGCGGCACTGGTGGACACAGGCGGCACTGGTGGGGACAGGCGGCACTGGTGGGGACAGGCGGCACTGATGTGGCACTGCAGTGGCGCTGATGGGCACAGGTGGCACTGGGCACAGGTGGCACTGGTGGGCACAGGCGGCACTGATGGACACAGGTGGCACTGATGGACACAGGTGGCACTGATGGGCACAGGTGGCTCTGGTGTGCACAGGTGGCTCTGGTGTGCACAGGTGTGGCTCTGGTGGGCACTGGCGTGGCTCTGGTGGGCACTGGTGGCACTGGTGGGCACAGGCGGCACTGGTGGGCACAGGCGGCACTGGTGGCACTGGTGGGCACAGGCGGCACTGATGTGGCACTGCAGTGGCGCAGATGAGCACTGATGGGCACAGGTGGCACTGATGGGCACAGGTGGCACTGATGGGCACAGGTGGCACTGATGGGCACAGGTGGCACTAGTGTGGCACTGATGTGGCACTGGTGTGGCACTGGTGACACTGATGTGGCTCTGGTGGCACTGGTGTGGCTCTGGTGGCACTGGTGTGGCACTGGTGTGGCACTGGTGTGGCACAGGTGGCACAGATGTGGCACAGATGTGGCACAGATGGCACTTTTTGCACTTTTGGGGCACTTTTGGGGCACTGTTGGGCACTGCTGGGCACTGCTGGGCACAGCTGGGCACAGCTGGGCACAGCTAAAAGTAGTTAAAACTCACTGTGTGGCACAGGGTTGCACTGATGTCTCTCCTCTCCTCTCACGCTGCATCGGTGTGAGGTGAGGAGAGAGATGAACTGCTGCTGACCCTGGTTTGTTTACATTGTGATCGCGCCGTCATTGGACGGCGCGATCACGTGGTAAAAGGCCGCTGTCATTGGCCATTCACCCCGATCTGTGTTGCTACGGGTCCGGTGGACCCGGCGAGCACAGTCGTTTGCGTGTGCGCGCCCGCGGGCGCGCGCAGGAACGATTCTAAGGGAGGACGTTATATAACGTCCTCCCAGAGTTAAGCAACCACCTTGCCGCCGTTATTCGGCGGCAGGTGGTTGTTAAGTGGTTAAAGTCCAGCTACAGGAATCAGCCAAAATCTACCCTTAAAGTGTCCCCACCCCTGCCGCACCTCAAGGGTTAGTTGCTCAGTGTTAGGGGTGTAGGAAAAATAAGTAATATTTACCTTACTCCTCACCTCAGCAGGGTGCCTCCATGGGTGTGACTAGTCCTGCAAAGCCTCCTCTCTAAGGTGCCCCCTGCCTCCTCCACATACAGTGCAAGGCTCTGCGTTTTACATGATGATGAGGGACCACCCACAGTCCAGAGTGCCAAAGGGAGAGGAGGAGAGTGCTGCCTTAGGCTGGAGCAGGAATAAGGTAAGTAATAAAGCCTTGTCCGCTTCCCCTAGACCTAAGGAGCAGCACAGTGGCATAATTACTAGTACTAGGGTCATCGGTTTGAAACCCAACCATGACACAACCTACCTTAAGTTTGCATGTTCTCCATGTGTTTTTGTGGGATACTCTAGTCCTACCACACTCCAAAAACATGCTGGTAAGTTAATTGGCTCCTGTCTAAATTGGCCCTTATCTGTGTATATATGAATATGAGTGAGGGACCTTAGACTGTAAGCTCCTTAAGGGCACGGACTGATGTGAATGTACAATACATATGTACAGTATGTTGTGCTATATAAATACCAACAAGGGCGGGGCGCCGGGGCACCGTCCCCCCTATCCTCGCCACCCCCTATATGCAATGGATAGATTCATGCATCGCATGAATCTATCCACTGCCAACGCGGCCGCCCCCTATTCATGTGTCCGGCCCCTTTTAGGTCACCGGGCATATAAATTAGAGCAGACAGTTTTTTTTTTAAAGCACTGATTAGAGCCATAGGCTCTAATAGGCTTCAAAATAGGGTGGGCTTGGGATGCAGTGCATTGCGTCTGGATCCCACCCAGATGTATTGCAACACCTGGGTATTGAACGCCTAGCGCCAGGAGGAGGAGAGAGTAAGACACGGCGGAAGCTGCTCCCGGAGAGGACACTGGAGCAGCTTTTCCCGACCCCGCCACGCTCTTACTGCCCGCATCCAAGGTAAGGACAGCGGGTGGTTTTGGGGTACAGCGGGTGCCACGGGGGGATAGTGCGGCTCCACTGGCGGCCCGGGGGGAGGGGGTTGTTTGAATGCCAATAATTAAATAAAAGTATTCCTTGCAGTGTAGTGGGCCCCAATCAACCATTTCAAAGTTGGGGGGGGGGGGTGCTGCAAGCGTAGATTTTGACATATTCTTGGAGTTGGGCTTTAAGGAAACAAAATTGAGCAGCAGATGACAGACAGAGCTCCAGCATCACCTATAGTCAATATTTACATGTTGGTGCCAAGTTTTGGGCATTCCCAGGGTACTCTGGAGCCTAATTACTGCAACATGTGGGCATCTTTAAGTACTCATTATGTTCTGTAGACAGTTTCAGTGCCGTTTCCTGAGCACAGCTAAGGCATGTTAATGGATTTGCTTGAACAACGCAGTGCATATTTCTATAAATAAGTGAGCCTGAGTTATGAAGTTATTGCTGCTGCCAGGTCATAAAGCACACCAACAATGCAGATCCTACAGACCGCTTGTCTGTGACATTTAAGGTAAAATGAGAAGACTGTCTGCTGAGCATTACATGTATGATATAAATGCAAAGGTCAAGAGAGACCTCCAGACATAAACATGGCAACTCACATGGGATCATTTAGGAAAATTAGTGCACTAGTATCTGTTGAAAGACTCAATCAGTTAATAACTCAACCAGTTGATAATTTGCTTTCATTTTCTATAATGAGTACACTAAAAATAATGCCCACATGTACAAAAAGAAATAGCTATGAACCGGAGTCTAGCTCCGATCCCCTACAAAACTGGACTACAGCCGCCAAGCATGGAAGACAAGATCAAAACAACAAACAGTTAAATATTATCTTTATTGTATACTGTTAAAAAGAATGAAAAAAAAAACTATTTATGGAACCCTATACATATAGGGACAATTGTTCCTTTAAATTGGCTATAGATTTCTCCAAAATGTAGGTACAATCACATATACCGACAGAGGTGGATTCAGTCCTGTATAGATGATAATAAGTATGATCAAATGCTTGTAAGGTCAACACACTTCGTCCGATATTTGGCTTCTTCAGGAGGCAAAGGTGGAGCAAGCAAGATATAAAACAACACATATATTAATATATGAAGTTATAAAAAAAATTTGGCAATATTACAGACATTATATATGCGTTTTTATGTATTTCAAAATCTGTATGTTCCTACCAGAAAGCACATATGACAGAATGTTCATTTATATCTAGATTCCAAAGGTTTTTAGCTCTGTGCCCGCACCGGGTGTTGATAATATAACATTCCTTCGTATGTGCTTTCTGGTAGGAACATACAGATTTTGAAATACATAAACGCATATATAACGTCTGTAATATTGCCCAAAAAATGTTGTAACTTCATACATTAATATATGTCCTGTTTTATATATGTAGCGCTACCCCCAGTTAAGAGAGCCGCTGGATTTGTTTCGGGCCCTGCACGCAGCACCGCCAACCCCCGGCAATCTTACTCGACCCACTCTGGCACAGCTAGTCTAGGGATTATACTTGTATCACAATCAAACAGTATTGCAAGGGTAACCTCTTTCAAATAAGACAACACACCGATGCAAGAGATCAAGTATAACGGTTTTACTTTAGTTTTAAAAGGGCATAGGCAGAACATAACACATACAACTTGCTTACAGAGCCCTGCAGCAATAGGTATAGCACGCAATAATGGCGCAGCGCGGTAATCCACCACGCGCAGCTATTATTGTATACGCACCTTGTGGCGCACTAAAACAATAGTCTATCTCCCCTCCCTGGTCAGGCCTGACACAGAATAAATCTCAGTCTTTTCATTAAGGATTTCTTCGCATGCAAACTTTCGGTGGTGCACTTGATGAAACAGTATTTTGTAATCCACAAAGTAGGCAATCACAAGGAACACTATACTGGAGACCCTTTAACCCTGTCCTGCTACTGGTCTCCAGTGGAACAGCAAACAAACGATCGGTGGGCCAAGGCAGTCTATAGGTCTAAACACGGTACAGTCTATTGGATTGAGCAAGTGCTCGCTCACCACTCCGGACACGATCCCAGTCCGTGACTTCCACCTGCTGTGTCTCCACACACAGCGTCTGTCACGATCGGGTCCCCGATCCAACTGATGTCCTCACTCGACAAGTCAGATGTCACTTAGGCTCCACAGTGGGGTGGAAGGCTCTTCAGAAGTTGCGCAAGGCCCCAGGCTTCAGGCCTTGCACTGCAGCAGATCCGCACAGGAAGAAACTGTTGCTTGCAGCGCGGTGTCCAAAGAGACCGAGCTCCGCCTCGCCTCCTTCTTAAATAGCCCCTCCCATGAGTCTCTGTGGTGGCCAATTGCACTCTGGGTGCCGAACGGGGTTCTGGGTAACGTAGTCCCGGGGCCTTAAAGGAGACCTCGCTACACACTCCCCCCACTTAAACTCTTTGGTCCCCAAAGATAACATAACATTAAATCACAGAACGTGCAACATCAAACAAAGTTGCGTATGATGTTGGCAGAGGAAATTCCCACCAAAAACGAGGCGGTGAACTTCCCTGCCCACAGGTCACACTATCATTAGTGTCCTGCCTAACTGTGCCAGAGAGTGAGTTGGGGTTGCCCCCCACTAAATGAACAGTGGAAGGATTAGGGTCTTCCATACTCCTCCTAGCAGTAACCACAGTAACCACAGTGTCTTCCGCACTCCTCCCCATCTGTGGGTAAGTTAATCTTCTGGGAGGCTTTATGGCCCTCCGCCTCCTCTGTCCTCTTGGGCTTTCTGTTAAAACAGGCTCCTCTTCTGGAACTGACTTAGGAATTTCCTCTGGTTCTTCTTCTGGGAGTAAGTCACAGGCACTCTCCCAAGAATCTGACAAAGGACTGGACGGGATGAACTCAGTAGCTTCCGCATTCAGTGTTCTGTCTATGGTGTCTTCTTCAGGTGGAAGATCAATAGCAGAAGTTCCTGGGGCCTGGGAAGGCCAAAGCCAATCGAGTTCTTCTCCCTCATCTTCACTTATCTCCGAGGTCTCTGTATCCCCAATCTGAGGGGTCTGGGACCGAGTGTTTGGTCTGGGAGTATCCAGGATGGAAATTGGGCTTGGGGAGTCCCTTGCAGGAGGTATCCGAACTGCTTCAGCAAGTGGGAGTAAGTGGTTTCGTTGCCAGGTCTTCAGTGGGCCCACCTTCCCTTCCGGTTTCAACTTATAGACAGGTAGGCCCAGCAGCTTCTTACAAATGACATAGGGTTCAGGTCTCCATCTGTCTGCAAGCTTATGCTTCCCAGGGACTCCCAGGTTTCGTAGGAGAACTCGGTCTCCAGGTTGCAGGTCATGGATCCGAACCTTTAGGTCGAAGTTGCTCTTGTTGCGGGCCCCCCTTTGTTCTGAGGCCACCTGGGCCTGTTCATAGGCTAATTTCAAATTAAGTCTGAGTCTGTCAACATATCCCTTGTGGGAAGCGGCAGAACAATGGTCTATGGAAGTGCCAAAGGCCAGATCAACTGGTAGTCTTGCCTCTCTTCCGAACATAAGTCGATAGGGTGAGTTCCCTGTAGCGTCACTGGTGGTGCTGTTGTATGCATGCACAACTGCCGCTATGTGGTTGCTCCAATGCTGCTTCTTTTCACTGCTTAAGGTCCCCAGCATGTTGAGCAGGGTTCAGTTGAACCTCTCCGGCTGAGCATCACCTTGTGGATGGTAGGGGGTAGTTCTTGTCTTCTTGATCCCCAAAGAATCCAGGAGCTTCCGGATCAACCGACTTTCAAAATCCCTTCCCTGATCTGAATGGAGCCGTTGTGGTAGCCCATAGTTTACGAAGTATTTCTCCATAAGCACTTTGGTCACAGTGGAAGCCTTCTGGTCTTTGGTTGAGAAGGCCTGGGCATACCGGGTGAAATGGTCGGTTACTACCAGAACATTTCCTAGTCCACTCAGGTCGAGTTCGAGGCAGAGAAAATCAATGCATACCAGATCAAGTGGGCTTTGACTTTGCAGATGGCCCATTGGGGCAGCTTGATGAGGTAAAGTCTTTCTCTGGATGCATTGTGCACATGAGTGGCAGTATTCTTCAACTTCAGCCCTCATGCAGGGCCAATAGAAACGGTCCCTAACAAGTTGGAAGGTCCTTTCCGCCCCTAGGTGGCCATGGTTGTCGTGCAGAGCAACCATGACAGTCCCTCTGTGTTTCTGGGGCAGGAACAATTGCCATTTGTCTTCCAGGTCATCAGAGGGGCCCCTTCGGTAGACCACTCCCTGATGCATCTGCAACCTGTCCCACTCCTTCCTCAACAGGCGAGCTTCCTTTGAAGGGTGACGTAAGAGTCTATTCGGGTCCTGATTCTCCAGGGCCTCTAGGACCAATCTCCCCATGGGGTCTTCCAATTGGTCGGATCTCAACTCCTTCTTGGACAGTTTTGGCAAGTTATCTTCCACCAGTTGGGTTACCCCACAGTACTGCTTGGAAACTCCCACTATGGTAACCTCTATCTCTTCTGCTCTTGAGCCGCCACTGGCTTGGAGTTCAGCCCCTTGACAGAGGGCCCACACCCCGTCGGGTGCCACTTGGGTCCACTCTTCTGTACTGAAGGTGGGGACATGAGATCTTCTAGACAAGGCGTCTGCATCTCGGTTTCCAGCCCCAGGTCTGTACTTTAAGCTGAAATTGAAGGCAGACAGTGCCGCCAGCCATCTATGTCCTGTGGCATCCAACTTTGCTGTGGTGAAAAGATAGGTGAGGGGGTTGTTGTCGGTTTTCACTGTGAATTCCGCCCCATACAAATAGTCTCTGAGTTTGTCAACTACCGCCCACTTAAGGGCCAGGAACTCCAACTTATGGGTGGGGTTGTTATTTTCAGAGGGAGTCAGACTTCTGCTCACATACGCAACGGGCCTCAGTTGCTCTTTATGCTCCTGGTATAGCACTCCTCCCAAACCATCATGACTGGCATCTACATGAAGTTCATAAGGCTTCTTAGGGTCTGCGTTGGCCAGGACAGGGGCAGTGGTTAAGGTTTTCTTCAACATCTGGAAGGCATCTTCACACTTCTCGTTCCACTGGTCCTTGACTGACTCCCCCAGCTTCCTGGGGCCTGAGTCATACTCTTCCCCCTCTGTCTTGAGCAGCTCGTTCAGAGGCCTGCCTATCCGAGCAAACCCCTCCACGAACCTCCTGTAATAGGAACAGAACCCCAGGAAGGATCTGAGCTCTGTCACAGTGGTGGACCTTGGCCAGGAGGTGACTGCCTCCAATTTTTCGGGGTCTGTGGCTACCCCATCTTCAGACACTATGTGCCCCAGATAGTTGACTGATGACTGATAGAATTGGCATTTTTCAGGTGAGAGCTTGAGTCCTTCCTCACTCAGTCTCTTCAAAACCTTCTCCAGCCTCTCTTCATGTTCTTCCAAGGTTCTTCCGAAGACAATGATGTCATCCAAGTATACTAAGACTTGGATGAGGTTCATGTCTCCCACAGTCTTCTCCATGAGACGTTGGAAGGTAGCTGGGGCTCCAGACAGACCTTGAGGCATCCGATCAAATTCAAAGAACCCCACTGGGGTCATGAAAGCCGTCTTCTCTTTGTCTTCCAGATGCATCGGGATTTGATAGTACCCGCCCTTTAGGTCCAAAACACTGAACCACTTGGCTCCAGACAAGCTCTGTAGGGCATCCTCTATCCTCGGAGTGGTATACTGATCGGGTATGGTTCTCCTGTTGAGGGTCCTGTAGTCTATGCACAGCCTCAATGATCCATTCTTCTTTCTGACCACCACTATCGGGAGGCATAGGGGCTTCTAGATTCTCGAATCACACCGGTTCGTTTTAGCTCGGCGAGCTGTTCCCTCAAGTCCTCGAGGTCTGCTAACGGAACTCGCCTGACTCTTTCCCTGAAGGGCTTGTCTTCCTGGAGGCAGATTCGATGGGTGGCACTCCTGGCACACCCTACATCAAACTCATCTTGGGAGAAGATCTTTTCCCACCTGGTCAACTGGGCCTTGGCTCTCTCTTTCCAAGCCCTGGGTAGGTTTGGGTTTTCCATGGAAAGTTTCTCCCACATAGTGCTTTCTCCATCTGTCTTCTCCACATCCGACAAAACAACTGGGGTGGCAGGGCTTACCTGGCCCAGCAGCATCCTGGCTGGGATCTCCATAGGGGCCACCTGTAGTATTCCTGACACTCACAGGTACCTTACAGTGGGCCTTCTTCAGGGCCCTCAACGGGACCACTTCTGGGACTACTTCTAAGCCTGAACGTTCTCCCCTTGGGTCGGGTTCCAACATGACAAAGGGCCCAGGCTGCTCCCAAGTGAGTTTCACAGTGGCTTTTAAACAGGCCACTTACCAGGCTGTAGCACTATTCCTTTTCTTCCCAGCCTCCAGACCTTCCCCACCCCCTCCTCTGGGGCCTTCTGTTCTAAGATCAATCGTTGGTAGGCTGTCTTCAACATTGGGTGGATCCCAGTGACTGTGGGGTCTTTTCCTTTTGTCATCACTGAGTTGACCACCACTGGTGCAGCAGAGGTATGTGCCTTGATCACTTGTTGATCCATCTGTAGTGACTCCTCATCCCTAATAATTTTTATCAGATCAGAGTAGGTCAGTGACATTCCCCCTCCAGAGGTTTTCAGGTGAAGCCAGACTGGATCCGAGCGTAATGATCCCTTTAACACTTGCTTCATTCTTGCCGCATCTGTGTCTTGGGGCAGCATCCCTTTCTTTAACACGATCTTGCAAAGCATCTTGTTTAGTCTTCTTACATACTCTGAAAGCTTCTCATTCGACTGTTGGAAAGTATGTTCGAATTGGTACACTAGTTCTGTAACTTTTTCTAGCTGACCGAACTCCTCTTGTAACATGGCCAAACAGTCCTGAGCCGTGCAATCAGTATTGCCAAACCGGAAGCTTTTCACCGCTTAGGCTGCAGCGCCTTCCAAACTTTCTATCACACGCTGTCTCTTCTGCGCTTCAGGCACCTCCCATGCCTCTACTGCTAGTAGTGCCTGCTCAACCCAGGTATCTAAATCTTCTTCCCCTACAGGGACAGGAAGCTTCCCTGAGAAGGTCTTTAGTCTGCGGTAGCTAGCCTCTACATGTACCAGGTTTGTCCTCTGGCACTTTGCTAGCAGATCCCCTAGGGCGTTTATTAATTCTGGTGCTATGGTAGTGACCGGTGCCACCGGGGGTGTCACCCTTTCTCCTCTTTCAGGTGAGACATGGGGTGTCCCTTGAGGTGATCCTGTTGGGGATGGCTCCGTCTTAGCGGTTATTGCGTGCGCCAACCTATAAGTTCTATTGTCTGGTGCGCGCACACATTTGCGCTTAAAGGTTTCCGGCATTCCGTCCCACCATTCTATCAGCGCATACTGATACGAGATGTTTGGGTCTGACTTCATGCCCATCACCCACGGTGTACAATCTGGGGACATTGACACCACAAGTTTCTCTACCGTCTCTGTTGACCATTCCTCCCCTGGGAGGCTGATGACTACTGACTGATCTGGTTCTGTCTTAGCTGCTTCGCACCACACTTTGACCTCTAACGGGTCCATGCCGGTACTTTTGGCGTGTTCACCTGCAACAACAGGATCCCGGACTCGAGAGCCCCCACGTGTAGCGCTACCCCCAGTTAAGAGAGCCGCTGGATTTGTTTCGGGCCCTGTGTACAGCACCGCCAACCCCCGGCAATCTTACTCGACCCACTCTGGCACAGCTAGTCTAGGGATTATACTTGTATCACAATCAAACAGTATTGCAAGGGTTACCTCTTTCAAATAAGACAACACACTGATGCGAGAGATCAAGTATAACGGTTTTACTTTAGTTTTAAAAGGGCATAGGCAGAACATAACACATACAACTTGCTTACAGAGCCCTGCAGCAATAGGTATAGCACGCAATAATGGCGCAGCGCGGTAATCCACCACGCGCAGCTATTATTGTATACGCGCCTTGTGGCGCACTAAAACAATAGTCTATCTCCCCTTCCTGGTCAGGCCTGACACAGAATAAATCTTAGTCTTTTCATTAAGGATTTCTTTGCATGCAAACTTTCGGTGATGCACTTGATGAAACAGTATTTTGTAATCCACAAAGTAGGCAATCACAAGGAACACTATACTGGAGACCCTTTAACCCTGTCCTGCTACTGGTCCCCAGTGGAACAGCAAACAAACGATCGGTGGGCCAAGGCAGTCTATAGGCCTAAACACGGTACAGTCTATTGGATTGACCAAGTGCTCGCTCACCACTCCGGACGCGATCCCAGTCCGGGACTTCCACCTGCTGTGTCTCCACACACAGCGTCTGTCACGATCGGGTCCCCGATCCAACTGATGTCCACACTCGACAAGTCAGATGCCACTCAGGCTCCACAGTGGGGTGGAAGGCTCTTCAGAAGTTGCGCAAGGCCCCAGGCTTCAGGCCTTGCACTGCAGCAGATCCGCACAGGAAGAAACTGTTGCTTGCAGCGCGGTGTCCAAAGAGACCGAGCTCCGCCTCGCCTCCTTCTTAAATAGCCCCTCCCATCAGGTAAACCACTGTGTATTACTGTGAAAGCAGCCTTAGGCCCCTTTCACATGATTGGTCCGATCGGGTCTGCCTGTCTGTTTTTCAGGTGGACTCAAACTGACTCTCCATTCACCTCTATAGAGTGGCAGATATAAACGGACTCGTGTCCGTTTACACCCGCCTATCTGCAATCCGATCTGCTTAAAAAAACAGAAGGGGGTCTGTCCCCTTCTGTCTGGGCAGCCCTTAGGGTAGAGCGGGCTGCATCAGTGTCTGCTCTACATACGCAGAGTGGACACAGACCTGCCATCTGCCCTTTACGCTCATTGTGGCCCGCGACCGGTTACCAAGTCGCTAAAATGGCCCTCGCTCCTCAAAAGGTTGGGCACCCCTGGGCTAGAGCAATGTCTTCTCATTGGTGACTCTTGTCAATGGAGTCATCTCCATAAACATTCTGTAGTGTTCTGTGGATGTTGGACAGCCTGCACCCCTCCTTCATCAATAACCTAATAACAGCACATTGCATCTACTTGAATTCCAAAATTTACTTGCAATGAAAAAGAAGAAGTAATGTTACTATAGAGGAAGAGTTAAGCTAGATACACACTATCCAACTTTTGTTGTCAGATTTCCTTTAGAGTTTTGCCTTGTACACACGGTCGGACTATTGTCCGGCCATCGGCACATTGTAATTCCAACGGAATTCCATCGGAGTAAAAGAGAACATGTTCTCTATCTAAACTCCGATGAATTCCTCAGAAGTAAGTCCGATGGGGCACACACACACGGTCAGAATTTCCGATGAAAAAACTCCGTCTGACTTTTTTCATCGGAAATTCCGACCGTGTGGCCAAGGCATTACCTTCAACTATGTAGTGCAAGGGCCTGCCTGATTGTATACTAAGTGAAAGTGTTTAGGTTTGACCTCATATTATATGGTTTTGGTAAATCTGAAGGATAAAATCTAAAGAAAATTGTATAGTGTGTATCCAGCTTTTCTCTAACAACATGTGACATTTGAACGACCTGCTGTATGTAAGTTAATAAAAAAATTATTTCCCAGTTTTGCATTACTTTGGGTACAGCCCTCGCACTTCAGGAAAACATTTTTCATTTATTGTCAAGTGAATGAACTGGATCGGAAAAGGACAGGCATGGCTAGATTTTCTACTATACTGGAAAATTATAACAAATTTGATAGTAAATTGGGAGCTTATTGCACATGAGTTAACAAAAAGTGTTTTGTTTGCTTGTTTTAAACCAGAAATTATATTAACCACTTGCCAATCAGCTAACGTTGATATACGTCGGCAGAATGGCCTGGCTGCGCAAAGCAACGTACCTGTGAGCGTGCCCGCGGGTCCCACAGACTCGATGTCTGCCGGGTGCCCGCGATTGTCTCAGGGAGAGGCAGAACGGGGAGATGCCTATGTAAACAAGGCATTTCCCTGTTCTGCCTAGCAACATGACAGAGATCTACTGCTCCCTGTGATCAGGAGCAGTGATCTCTGTCATGTTCTAGGTAGCCCATCCCTTAACCCCTTGATCGCCCCGTAGTGTTTAACCCCTTCCCTGCCAGTGTCGTTTACACAGTAATCAGTGCATTTTTATAGCCCTGATCACTGTATAAATGACAATGGTCCCAAAATAGGGTCAAAAGTATCCGATGCGTCCGCCATAATGTCGCAGTCACGATAAAAATCGCTGATCACCACCATTACTAATAAAAAAAAATTATAATAAAAATGCCATAAAACCATCCCCTATTTTGTAGGCGCCATAACTTTTGCGCGAACCAATTAATATACCCTCATTGTGATTTTTTTTACCAAAAATATGTAGAAGAATTATATCGGCCTAAACTGAGAAAGAAATTTGTTTTTTTATATATTTTTTGGGGATATTTATTATAGCAAAATGTAAAAAATATTGCTTTTTTTTTTAAATTGTCGCTCTTTTCAAAATCCACCAAAAGAAAGCTTTATTTGTGGGAAAAAAAAGGACATCGATTTTGTTTGGGTTCAACGTCGCATGACCGCGCAATTGTCAGTTAAAGCGACGCAGTGCCGAATCTCAAAAAGTGCCCTGGTCAGGAAGGGGGTAAATTCTTCCGGGGCTGAAGTGGTTAAAGAAGTTGTAAAGGCAGACTTTTTTTTTACTTTCATGCATTCTATGCATGAAGGTAAAAAAAACTTCTGTGTGCAGCAGCCCCCCTCAGCCGCCCCCCCAATACTTACCTGGGCCCCCTCTTGATCCAGTAATGGCCATGAGAGCCTTGCCTCTCCAGTGAGTGGCACTACTGATTGGCTTTTGGCAGCAGCGGGAGCCATTGACTGTCGAACACAGCCAGTGAGCCAATCAGGAGACGGAGGGGGTGGGGCCAAGTCACTTGTCTGTGTATGAATGGACACACAGTGAGCAGCTGCTCGGCTCGGGTGCCCTTATAGCAAGCTGCTTGCTGTGGGGGCACCCGGCAGGAGGGAGGAGCCAGGAGCGCCAGCATGGGACCAGAGAAAAAGAGGAGGAGCCGGGCTGCTCTGCGCAAAACCAAGTAAGTACTGTATAACATGGTTGTTATAGAAAAAAAACAAAAAAACAAGGCTTTAATATTGCTTTAATTAACATACTCAGAATTGCACAGATTCTATGTTTTGCTCTTTCTGTTTTCACTTTGCTTACAATGTGAATTTTAAAAGGCAGGGCAATGTAAAAATAAATGCTTTAAAGCATATTTGCTAATCTTGTTTTTATTTTATATGGCGTGAAAAACTTCAGAAAACTGTTTTATATCAAAACCGCACCCGTAACAAAGTCCTGCTGAGAGAATTTAGTGAATTTAGTGAAATAATCCTCTCTCTTTATGCGCGGCTCCCCCTCCTCTTCTACGCATCACTGCAAGCAGCTGTAATGCCCCGTACACACGACGGGTTTTCCAGACGAGAAAACTGCCATTTTTTAGATTGGTCGGGAGAACCGGTCGTGTGTATGCTTCATAGCAGTTTTTCTGACGAGAAAACTGCCCGCAAAAAAATTAGAACCTGCTCTATTTTTTCCCGTCGTGTTTCCCGTCAGTCTTTTTCTCATCGCGAAAACCAGTCGTGTGTATGGGGCATTGCTCTTAAAAAATGTGATAAAACTTGGCATCCATTGTTTCCCTACAAATGTGAATCTTCCTTCCATTGACACTAGATGGCTCTGTGCATACAGTGGGTATATAATAAAAACATGTCCTAAGGACTCCAGGATGCTAAAATAACACATAACTAATTTTCCCAGAGGGAAGCCGTAATATAAATGTTAATACCTAATATTCTGCTTGTCAGTTTTGCTGGGGGTAACTCGTTAAATTATTAGGCTTTAGGCAGGAAATCCTGAAAACATGACCTATTGGAGTACTTGAGGAATGAGGTTGGGATATGATAACAAATATAATTGAACATGTTGACCATGTATAACAAAAGACGGCTTCTAATAGAGCTAAATGCATATTCAGAGTGGGGGTACCCACATCCAAGTAATACTGAAAAAAAGGGAATGGAGACAAGTCCCCTACTAGTTTCCAAAAAACAAGGAAATGGACTATCTTGGTACCAATTGGACAAAATACACATAAAATAAAATGACATTTTTATTTATACAAAAGAATAAAAGCAGAATATCCAAATACAGATAGGAACATGATTTGTAATGTTCATACCAAAGCAATATTTAAAATACAAATTATCAATACATGTGTGTCACTAGTACTTAGTGTACTCCAATAAGGAGGCCAGAGGTATAGTAGGTCCTCACAGGACATGTACTCCTATACATGTTTTGCTGGATTTTACTGCTTCATCAGGAGGATAATATCCAAAGACCAACACACGGAGCCAGGGCCAGGCCTTGCCGACCTTCCCTTACAGCGGATATGGGGGACGTATACACTTGATGCCTGTCCCGATTTGTCAGATTTCCTGTGTTCCCAGCTCAGGCTAGATATAGTTACATAGTATAGAAAAAGAAGCGAGAGGGGCGGGACTTTATATGAAGTGTGTGAGGGACAAGAACAACAGTAATTAACATATCTCTAGTGTATAGTATATATTGTATTCCATTTAGTAATTGGTACATAAGTAACTCTATTATAATAAAAAATCATATATATACACTGTGAGGGGGTTAGCTCGGCAGCGGGTGTGTGTGACCCCCGGGATGGGCTCCCCACACAAAAACAGGCCCAGCAAACGGAGGTTGTGGTTTTCAAAATCAAAAAGGTGCGGTTTATTTTCTATTTACAGTGACAAAACACAGCAAAGCAAAAGAAACATAAATAAAATAAATCCTGGTCAACTTGACCTCTGACTAAACATACAGGTTTCCTAACTAACAACTGGGATCAGCCTAGTGCTGTCCTAGTCCCTAAGTCCCTGGTTTTAAATGTCCAAGCAAATAGCCACACAGGCTTTGTCTCACCGCACAGGGGTTCACTCTCCCTAGACAGTCCACACAGGTCTGGTTCCAGGCATGAGCTAACATCTAATGAAGCTGGGAGTTCTTATAGAGGCCTAAATGAGCTGACAAGCTTCAGCTGGTCTCATCAACTCCCTGTCTGCACGACGCCCAGCACTCTCCCTAGAGGTATGAGTCATCCATGAGCCTACTAGCCTCAGCTGGGCTTATACAACTCTCCACCTAGTTGTATAAGTCGGCGTAAAGCCTGAATCTGGGCGAAATATATCTACCCCCCTGGATGCAACCAGGTGACTTTACCTTCCTGCTGTCACATACCCCCCCCCCCCTCTTGTTTTAACCTCGGGGTTGGAACACCAGCAATCAGGCATTCATGTACTCGAGACAAAGCATCCACATTCCCCATTTGAACGCCAGGGCGATGCTTTACTGTGAAGTTGAATTCCTGGAGGGCCAGGAACCACCTATTCACTCTTCTATTTGTTTCCTTGTTTTGAGCCATCCACTTTAACGGAGCGTGATCCGTAACCATGTCAAAGTGCCTACCTAGCAGGTAGTACCGAAAGGAATCTAGAGCCCACTTCACCGCTAAACACTCCTTTTCAACGGTGGCGTAATTTACCTCATGGGACTTCAACTTCCTGCTGAGGTAAATGACTGGGTGCTCTTCCCCGTTCCAGACCTGGGACAATACTGCTCCTAACCCCACATCTGACGCATCACTTTGTACGACAAAGTCTTTAGAGAAGTCGGGTGAGTACAACACTGGCTGGCTACATAAGGCTTGTTTCAAGAATTGGAATGCTGCCTCAGCCTCGGGGGTCCATTTAATCATGACCGACCCTTTCCCCTTCGTCAGGTTGGTTAGGGGCACAGCCTTAGAAGCAAAGTGGGGAATGAATCGCCGATAATACCCAGCGATTCCCAGAAAGGCTCGTACCTGCTTCTTGCTGTTGGGACGTGGCCAACTCTGGATGGCCTCGACTTTGTTGAGTTGGGGTTTTATTACTCCCCTCCCAATGGTGTACCCAAGATATTTGGCCTCCTCCTGCCCAATGGTACACTTCTTGGGGTTAGCCGTAAACCCCGCTTCCCGAACAGAGTCCAGGACTGCTTGCACTTTTGGCAGATGTGAGGCCCAATCTGTGCTATGGACAATTACGTCATCCAGGTAAGCCGCAGCATACTTCCGATGGGGCCTCAGCATCTGGTCCATTTTCCGCTGGAATGTGGCCGGCGCATTCTGTAACCCGAACGGCATTCTTTTATATTGGAACGCCCCGTCTGGGGTTACAAATGCGGTTTTCTCTTTGGCCGACTTGGCCAGGGGGATTTGCCAATACCCTTTTGTGAGGTCAAGAGTCGTCATGTATCGGGCTGTTCCCAGCCGGTCGATCAACTCATCTATACGTGGCATGGGGTAGGTGTCAAATTTTGTAACTTTGTTCAACTGACGAAAATCGTTACAAAATCGCCAGCTCCCATCCGGTTTAGGCACCAACACAATGGGACTAGACCAATCACTTTGGGACTCCTCTATCACCCCTAAGTTCAGCATTTTCTGTACTTCCTCCCGTATTGCCTCCCGTCGGGCCTCTGGGATCCGATAGGGTTTTAACTTCACCCTTTCACCGGGCGGGGTAATGATGTCATGCTCTACCCCAGATGTTTGTCCCGGCAGCTCAGAGAATACCTCCTTGTTGCGAAGCACAAACTCCTTAACCTCCTGTTGTTGGGGTTGTGACAAGGTGGCTGCTATTCCAACCTCAGGAATCACGCAACCAGTTTGAGCTGGTGACCAAGTGTCTGCGACTAGGGACTCTCTATCCCTCCAGGCTTTCAACAGATTAACGTGATAGATCTGTTCGGGCTTTCGCCTTCCTGGTTGTCTGACCTTGTAATTCACTTCGCTCACTTTTTCCATTATCTCATAGGGGCCTTGCCATTTGGCAAGGAATTTACTTTCAACCGTAGGGACAAGTACCAGTATCCTATCCCCCGGGGAAAAGGTACGGGTCTTGGCTCCACGGTTGTACACTCTCTGCTGTGCTAACTGCGCTTGGGCCAAATGTTCCTTCACGATGGGCATTACCTGTGCAATTCGGTCTTGCATCAGGGCGACATGCTCAATCACACTCCTGTGGGGAGAACTCTCACTTTCCCAAGTTTCCTTGGCAATATCCAACAGCCCTCTTGGGTGTCTCCCATACAGTAACTCAAAGGGGGAGAATCCCGTAGAGGATTGGGGCACCTCCCTAATAGCAAACATCAAATAAGGAAGTAGACAGTCCCAATCCTTTCCATCTCTATCCACCACTTTCTTCAACATTTGTTTTAGGGTTTTGTTGAATCTTTCAACCAGCCCATCGGTTTGGGGGTGATACACAGATGTACGTAATTGCGTCACTTTGAACAATTTACACAGCTCCTTCATAACCCGGGACATAAAGGGTGTACCTTGGTCCGTAAGCAGTTCTTTACAAATACCCACCCGGCTAAACACAAGAGATAGCTCTTTGGCTATGGTTTTGGCCGAGGTATTTCGGAGAGGGATCGCTTCTGGATAACGGGTGGCATAGTCCATTATAACTAATATGTACTGGTGCCCCCTAGCGGACTTGATTATAGGCCCTACCAAATCCATGGCGATCCTCTCAAACGGGACCTCAATGATGGGTAGAGGGACCAGCGGGCTACGGAAATGTGGCATCGGGGCCGACCTCTGACACACAGGGCAGGAGGAACAATAATTTTCTATGTCCTTCATCACCCCCGGCCAATAGAATCTCTGTAATACCCTCTCTCGGGTTTTCTCTGTCCCCAGATGACCTCCAAGAATGTGCCCATGGGCCAACTCCAACACCAACTTCCTGTAAGGTTTGGGCACCACAAGCTGCTCAACGGTTTCTTCTGCCCTTTTTGCCACCCGATACAGTAGGTCCTTCTCTACGCTGAAGTATGGGTAAGTGCAGGTATTATCTGGGTTCACTAACTCGCCATCTATTTTCACTACGTTTTCCCGTGCCTTTATTAGGGCGGGGTCTTTCAACTGTTCTGTGGCAAAGTTTTCCCTGTGAACCTCAAGATCAGAAAACTCCACAGACGGTAGGTTTTCGTCTGAGGAGGTGGGCTCCTCTCCAGTTTCTTGAGTCTCCCCTGCCAATACTGTTAAGGGAAATTCCGGAGAGTCCTCACCACTCTCAGGGGAGTTCTGGCTATCACATTCCTGGTACATAGGGGCACCAGTGGGGGGCTCAGGATCATCCCACAGTTCCCAGAACTTCGGAAAATCCCTTCCCACAATGGCGTCATGCGGTAACTGAGATACTAAGCCCACTGGATGAGAGAGGGTACCTTTGGGGGTCTCGAAACACACTGTAGTCACTGGATACTCTCGGGTGTCCCCATGCACACAAATAACAGCTACCTTGCTATTCCCAAAGACCTCTGTTTTAACTAACTCAGCCTTTATCAGGGTCACAAGGCTACCTGAATCCAGCAATACCACAACATTTCTACCATTAACACACATTTTGCATAAATGTTTCTCAGTTCCTCGAATGGCAGTGCATGCGACTATCGCACACAGCGACTGACGTCTGCCCGTCAGAAAGTCACACTGCATGGGTTCCTCCACAACCGGGCAATTGGCTGCAATATGTCCCGCTTGCCGGCAGCGGTAGCAAACGATCCTTCTTGCCGCCTCTTGAGCCGCTGATTTCCCAGGCTGTTCTCGCCAAACTTGGGGTAGAGCTCCCACCCTCTCACTCTCTCCACCCTCACCCCTTGGAATCCTCTTATCCGCCCCTGGGGATGGTCTGGTCTTAGGGTGGAAAGTCCGAGTGTCTCTGGAAGAGGCCGTCAGGTTCTCTGTAGCCAAGTATTTCTCCACACGATCCACAAGACCATCGGCCGTCTCTGGGTCTCCATGGCTTACCCACTTTTGGATGGCAGTAGGAAGAGCTCTCAAAAACCGATCCATTACAACACGTTCCACAATCTTTGGTGCGGACAAAGTCTCTGGCTGTAGCCACTTTCTGCTCAGGTGAATGAGATCATACATTTGAGACCTGGGGGGTTTTCCAAGCTGGAAAGTCCAGTTATGCACACGCTGAGCCCGGACAGCCTGGGTGACACCCAGCCTTGCCAAAATTTCAGCTTTTAGCATCACATAGTCTTTTGCTTGGTTAGGCTCTAGGTCATAGTAAGCTTTCTGCGATTCACCAGTTAACAGAGGAGCCACCAGTCCAGCCCACTGCTCCTCAGGCCACTTTTCTCTTTCAGCGGTCCTTTCAAATGTGGTCAAAAATACCTCTGGATCATCCTCTCCAGTCATTTTTGTCAATAAACGACTCACCCCAAAGGACGCGGTATTAGTGGGACGGCTTTCCTCACTGGTCTGCGGACGTTGCTGCATTACTGCTTCCATTTGTTGTAGTCTCTGCTCTTGCTTCTGTAACAGGTCTATGAAGCGGGCCTCAGATTGCTGCTGGGCTTGTTGCTGAGCTTCCAGACTCTGTTGGTGAGCTTGCTGCTGGGCTGCAAGGCTCTGTTGATGAGCTTGCTGCTGGGCTGCAAGGCTCCTTTGCAAACCTGCATTTGTCTGCTGTTGATTGGCATTTGCTAGAGCCAGCTGTTTCAGTATCTCCTCCATGCTGGCTTAAAAAAAACTGCCACTGGTTCTCCACCAACTGTGAGGGGGTTAGCTCGGCAGCGGGTGTGTGTGACCCCCGGGATGGGCTCCCCACACAAAAACAGGCCCAGCAAACGGAGGTTGTGGTTTTCAAAATCAAAAAGGTGCGGTTTATTTTCTATTTACAGTGACAAAACACAGCAAAGCAAAAGAAACATAAATAAAATAAATCCTGGTCAACTTGACCTCTGACTAAACATACAGGTTTCCTAACTAACAACTGGGATCAGCCTAGTGCTGTCCTAGTCCCTAAGTCCCTGGTTTTAAATGTCCAAGCAAATAGCCACACAGGCTTTGTCTCACCGCACAGGGGTTCACTCTCCCTAGACAGTCCACACAGGTCTGGTTCCAGGCATGAGCTAACATCTAATGAAGCTGGGAGTTCTTATAGAGGCCTAAATGAGCTGACAAGCTTCAGCTGGTCTCATCAACTCCCTGTCTGCACGACGCCCAGCACTCTCCCTAGAGGTATGAGTCATCCATGAGCCTACTAGCCTCAGCTGGGCTTATACAACTCTCCACCTAGTTGTATAAGTCGGCGTAAAGCCTGAATCTGGGCGAAATATATCTACCCCCCTGGATGCAACCAGGTGACTTTACCTTCCTGCTGTCACAACACATATGGATAGATATCTGCATGATAAAAAATAAATAAACTACTCTAATCCCCAAAACGTTGGGAGAAATGAGAGAGTATACAAAAATATAAATAACTGCTTTATTGTACAGGAATGGTTCCAAACAGTCCATGCAAGGGTTGAACATGAGATAATCAAAGTACAGTCCACGATGTTTAAGCAAAAAACGGTAGGTGGTTAGTAGGACACATATTGAAGCACGATATCTGTTGGCTCTACGCGTTTCGCGACTTATTGTCGCTCATCATTACCCTGTAATGGTATAAAAAAAAAAGCGAGAGGGGCGGGACTTAATATGAAGTGTGTGAGGGACAAGAACAACAGTAATTAACATATCTCTAGTGTATAGTATATATTGTATTACATTTAGTAATTGGTACATAAGTAACTCTCTTCTAATAAAAAATCATATACAGTATATACACATATGGATAGATATCTGCATGATAAAAAAAAAATTATTCTAATCCCCAAACGTTGGGAGAGATGAGAGAGTATACAAAAATATAAATAACAGCTTTATTGTACAGGAATGGTACATAGTTCCAAACAGTCCATGCAAGGGGTGAACATGAGATAATCAAAGTACAGTCCACGATGTTTTAGCAAAAAACTGTAGGTGCAATGTAAAAATGGTTAGTAGGACACATATTGAAGCACGATATCTGTTGGCTCTACGCGTTTCACGACTTATTGTCGCTTATCAGGAGCATACGTGTACTGTGTCTCTGCAAAGACATAGAAACATTTTAGGCTTAACCAGTCCATTCACATAATAAAAACAAGGGAAAAAAGGTCGCAGCTGGTATTTACAGGGTATCCATGTGTTGATGGCATAGCGGCTAAGCTGTGCATACCCCCATATGCGGGGACCGTCCCCCCGGGGACTAAGGCGGAGTGCCCCACGGCGGACAGCCCCAATGGGCCCAACCCAGGATGGACAGGCACCAAGCAATGCTTAGTGTGTGGACGGAATATCAATGGCTGTGAGATAGTAGAATAATAAGCCCAGGATATATAGCAGTTCCTGTGAAATATGTGAAGGTATATATGAGGATGGAAAATTTTACATATGGGGCTAAACCATAACTAACCAATAAAATATGGGAGATGCATCATAACAACCAAAAAACTATAAAAAATTGGGAAATTAAGTGAAAGAAAAGACGATGAACAAAGTGGAAATTATTACCTGCTATTTAGACTGAAGGACGAGTGATGTGTGTATATCCTGTGAAGTGTGAAGCAGCCTAGAGCCTGAACCACCCATGGATGGCGCCCATTTGTAGGCGCCGCTGCGAGGAGCCCCGCCAACGTCATGCACGCGAGCACATGAGGAGGGGCGCCGCCTACACCAATGCGGAAGAGCCACAAAGAGCGCCAAACTTACCACTCATCCTACTCGTAGATAGACAACACAGCGGAAAGGCGGGGCCACATTGAGTGACGCACCATGTCCGGCATGAAAGGCGTGACGTCGACACGCAGTGCCAGCGCACCCGCCCCCCTGCATACAAAGGGGGCGGAGGAAGGGGGCGCGAGCAGTGCGTGTCGCATCCCCCGGGTTGAAACAAAAACCCGCAGGAGGCACAGCACTGCCCAACCACAAACAACCAAAAAAAGACAGCACCCGCAAAAGAATCATTGCAAATGAGCTGGGAAAACCCGAAAGGAAGCTATGTCAATTGGATTGAGAAGCATAGGCGTGCGCACAGGGTGTGCCGAGTGTGCCCAGGCACAACCTAATCACCCTGTGCAGCACAGATTCCCCCTACTGCCCTGGCTCCCCCCTCCTTCCTTCTGCAGCACTGCCGACTTTCCCCCTCTCCTGCCAGCTGTTGCTGCGGGGATGTTTTAGGATGAGTTATGGAAGGGGCTGGTAAAATAGGATTTTTTACTCACCGTAAAATCCTTTTCTCTGAGTCCATGGACCGACACAGCTTCTCTATTGACAAAGTGGGTATTATCCGTTAATTAGGAGTGACTAGGCAGAAAAACTTGTAAAAAGTGTTGCATCACACCTTCTACAGTACCGCCCAGGGGGCGGACCCTCTGGGTATACCCTCTCAGTCTGCACATCGCAGATCAGTTCGTCAAAAAGCAGTACAAACTTAAAAGGAGGGGTGGGTGCTGTGTCGGTCCATGGACTCAGAGAAAAGGATTTTACGGTGAGTAAAAAATCCTATTTACTCTTTCGTCCATGGACCGACACAGCTTCTCTATTGACAAAGTGGGACGTCCCAAAGCAGTGTCAGAGAAAAAACGAGGGGTGGTAACAGCATAAAAACAAACTTCACCCCAAAACACAAAACAGCACTCCTCCAACGGAGGAGTTGCAACTCTAAACAGCCGCCTGCAAAACCTTGCGGCCGAAAGAGGCATCCGAAGATGCACCTACATCAACTTTGTAGAATTTTGTGAAAGTGTGAGCGGACGACCAAGTCGCCGCTTTACATAGTTGGGAAACAGACGCTTGATGTCGGAAAGCCCAAGAGGCACCTATTGCCCTGGTCGAATGCGCCGTGACAGGAAAGGGGGGCGCCTGACCCTTTAAGGCGTAAGCCTGGATTACTATCTGTCGGATCCACCTAGAGATGGTGGCCGATGAGACTGCTTGGCCCTTCTTGGGACCAGCCACCGAAACAAACAGTGAGTCTGACTTCCGGAACAGGGAAGTAGCAGACATGTATACTCTCAAAGCTCGGACAACGTCCAAGGAATGCAACACCGACTCCTTAGGATTCGACGGCTGAGGACACAAGGATGGAAGTACAATGTCTTTGTTGAGATGAAAAGCCGAAACGACTTTCAGAAGAAAGGAAGGCTGCGGCCGCAGCACCACCTTATCCTTGTGGAAAATCAAATAGGGAGCCTTGCAGGACAGGGCTGCCAGCTCAGAGACTCGTCTAACTGACGTAACAGCCACCAAAAAGACCACCTTCTGAGAAAGTGTCAACAGGGGAATATCTCTAATATTCTCAAACGGTGCCTTCTGAAGCACCGAGAGGACCAGGTTCAAGTCCCACGGAGGTAACGGGGGCCGGACCGGAGGGGCCACATGTCGAACCCCCTGCACAAATGTACTCACGAGAGAGTGAGTCACCAGGGGTCGCTGAAAAAAGACAGCCAGGGCAGATATCTGTCCCTTAATCGTACTTAGGGCAAGCCTTTGGTCTAACCCATGCTGTAAAAACAGCAGGATTCTGGAAACCAAATAGGTACGTGGATGCCATTTCATTTCCTCACACATGGAGATGTAGGCCCTCCAAGTGCGGTGATAGACCTTCCTAGAGGACGGTTTCCGAGCACTTCTCATAGTAGAGATTACTGAGTCTGACAGGCCCCGATCTCTCAGTACCTGGTTCTCAACAGCCATGCCGTTAAAGCCAATGACTGTAAAGCAGGATGGAATATGGGACCTTGCGATAGCAGGTCCTTCCGTAGTGGTAGGCGCCAGGGGACGTCTGCTACCAGACGTACTAGATCGGCGTACCAAGGACGCTGAGGCCAATCTGGAGCGATTAGGATCATTGGAATTCCCTCTGCCTCCACTCTGCGGAGCAGAAGAGGAAGAAGCCTTAAGGGAGGGAAGGCATAGATTAGCCGATACTGACCCCACGATGCTACCAACGCGTCCGTTGCGTCTGCCCATGGGTCTCTTGACCGGGCCACAAACCTCAATACCTTCCGATTGAGTCGGGAAGCCAGAAGATCTACGTCTGGTGTGCCCCATCTTTGGCAGAGGAGTTGGAACACCTCCGGGTGTAAGGACCATTCTCCCTGGTCCAGCATCTGGCGGCTCAGGTAGTCCGCCTGCCAGTTTTCCACACCCGGAATGTACACGGCCGACAGTGCCGGTACGCTCCTCTCTGCCCACTTCAGGATGCGAGCGATCTCCGATGCTGCAGCTGAGCTTCTTGTTCCTCCTTTATGATTGACATATGCCACTGCTGTGGCGTTGTCTGACTGGATCCTGACTGGACGCCCTTGCAGTCTCTGAGACCATTTGAAGAGGCACAGCTTGATCGCCCGGATCTCCAGGACATTGATCGGCAGGAGGGCTTCCTCTGGGGTCCAGCGACCTTGCGCCGACTGGACACCCCAGACTCCCCCCCAACCTGTAAGGCTGGCGTCCGTCGTGATCACTATCCAGTAAACCGGAAGAAATGACTTCCCGGCCATTAGAGCCGGTGCTGTCAGCCACCATACCAGGGATCTCCTGACTAGGTGGCTCACCCGGATTTGATAATCCAGAGATGAAGGGCATCTGTTCCATCTGGACAGAACTTCCTTCTGTAACACTCGAGTGTGGTATTGAGCATATGGGACTGCCTCGAAGGAGGCTACCATGAGGCCCAACACTCGCATGCAAAAACGGAGTGACGACCAATTCCTGGAAGTCAGCTGCCGTACTGCAGCCCAGAGGGTCTGCAACTTCTCCACCGGGAGGAATACCTTTGCCTCTGAGGAATCCAGAATCAACCCCAGGTACACTAGGCGTTGAGTGGGCACCAATACTGACTTTTGCGTGTTTAGTATCCAACCACAGTCTCGAAGAGTCTGACAGGTAATGGACACGCTTACCTCTAATTCTGAGCTTGAAGGGGCCTTCAGCAGAAGGTCGTCCAAGTAACCTGTGATAGCGATACCCCGCTGTCTTAGAAGTGCCAGAATCGGAGCGAGCACCTTGGTGAACGTCCTGGGTGCTGAGGCAAGGCCAAACGGGAGGGCCACAAACTGGTAGTGGTTCTTCCCGATAGCAAATCGCAGAAACCTCTGGTGTCTGGAGTATATGGGGACATGCAGGTATGCGTCCTTGATGTCCAAGGAGGCCAGAAAGTCCCCCGGATGGAGAGCCGTGACTACGGATCGAACCGACTCCATCCGAAATCTTTGTACCTTCACAAAGCAATTGAGGGCTCTGAGATCCAAGATTGGACGAACCCCCTCCTTCTTTGGCACAATGAACAGATTTGAGTAAAAACCCTGACCCCGTTCCTGTTCTGGAACTGGAATAACTACCCCGCGTTCCAGTAGACCCTGGACCGCCCCATACAGGGCCTCCCGACGGGTCGGTAGTAGCTGGAGATTGGAGGTGATGAATCTGTCTGGTGGACAAGAGAGAAATTCTATCTTGTAGCCTGAGGAGATTACTTCGCAAACCCACCTGTCGGAGACTAGAGCAGTCCACTGAGTCGCGAATTTGCGAAGACGTCCCCCCACCCGAGAGCTGGGTGGGGGCAGACCTTCATGTGGACGCAGATTTGTCCGCAGGCTTGTTGGGTCTGAGGGACCAAGGACGCTTTTGTCCTTGGGCAGGCGCTTTATCGGCCTGGGGTCTTTTCCCTGTCGCCTTAAGGGGGCGAAAAAACCGCTTACGTGCAGTAAAGGAGGGCCCTTGCTCTTGGCGTGGTCCCTTACCCTTGCTAGTTTGGGGAAGCAAAGTGCTTTTACCTCCTGTGGCATCCTTGATTATGTCATCCAGAGAAGCCCCAAAAAGTCTGTCGCCCTTAAAAGGCAGATCCAATAGGGCTTTCTTGGAAGTCTGGTCCGCAGACCAGCCCTTTAGCCAGATCAGGCGGCGTATTGCTACTGCATAAACCGAAGCTCTTGACAGCAGGGGAATAGTATCCATGTCTGACTCGCAGACAAACTTAAGGCCCTGGACCAACTGGTCGGCCAAAGTTATCTCATTAGGAGGGGCATCTCGCTCCTTTAACCCCTGGAGTAGCAATTTTGCCCATTCAGTAAGTGTCTGAGACACTAGGGCCCCCGCCAATGCCGGGCGTACTGCCGAGCCTACCACTGAGTATAGGTAGCGAGCGAGTGCTTCAGCCTTCTTATCCACAGGGTCCTTGAAAACAGGAGCCCCTTCTACTGGAATAGTGGTGGCTCTATTAAGTCTGGACACCGAAGGGTCCACTATAGGGGGAGAGGTCCATATCTTCAGAAAACTCTCCTCAAAGGGGTACCGTACTGCAAACCTCTTTGGGGCTGTAAAGACCCTCAGTGGGTTTTCCCATTCCTTGTATAAGAGTTTGTCAAAATAAGACACACAAGGGAACACCTTAGCAGTGCGGGCAGGTTTACGAAACCCAAAGGGGACTGGAGTATCTGCTACTTCTTCAGTCCTTTCCAACTTTAGTGTATCCCGCACTGCAGTAATAAGGTCAGATACCAAAGCCGTCTCGCGTACTGACCTGGACTTGGAGTCCTCCTCACTGTCCGATCGGTCACGGTCTGCAGTCTCTGATGCATCAGAATCTGGGCCATGAGCCATAGCTGGACCTGGTTCTGCATCAGAAATATCCCCAGAAGATTGCAGGGGACGGGGGCGTTTATTACCCCCTGTATTCCCATGTGCTGCTTCCACCCTGGCAGCAAACGCCTCTAGGATTGCCGACATAGCGTCCATAGACACCTCAGGGACACCAGCTGCTAAATCTGGTGTTTCAGGGGAGAAGACCTCTGGCTCAGATGCCATGCTGACCACACGCTGACACTCACAGGGCTCCAGGCAAGATATCAATAGGCCACCCTCCTGTGCTGCAGAGATGCTGGGTTACCCAGAGGACTCACCACCCTGGATAGGTACTGCTATGCTGCGCCTGTGATGCTGTCCCCTTGCTGCTGTGTCAGTCTGCTTCTTTTATCAGCACTTCCTGTGTGAATTTTTGCGCCAGTGTAATGCACCCTAGAGGCCGGAGGCTCTCGCAAAATGGTTGCCAAAAACGTCTGTATGGAAGATAATGTGGGCTCTAAGAAAATGGCCGCCGACAGAAGATAGAGGTCAGGCAGCCATAGCCCACAAAAAGATGGCCGCCGAACGGCAATATCTGCATACAGGGTGGACAAACATGGCCGCCGATCACCTGATAGGGGCCAGTGGGTGTGGCCGAACCACAGGAAGATGGCCACCAGGCAGTTACAAGAGGCCAAACTTGGCATGGACCACCTCAAAATGGCCGCCGACAGCATGGAGACACAGAAACACAGGTAAGCAAAAAATGACATTTCTTTTAAATGTTAGTTACAGCCAGCCCCGCTCCAGTGGGACCCCCTAGGTGACCCCCAGCACCCAGCAACCTTTAGCTAGAAGCCCAGGGAGGAGGGAAAGGCAGGGAGAGAGGGAAGAAAGGGGCCACAACCACTTACTTGATCTCTCCAGGAATGTCCAGCTAAATCACCCAGCCGAGGCAGGGGAGTTTTACTTACCTATCCTGCATGTATTCTGCTGGAAGACATTCCAAACAGATCATCGTCCGCGCACGGAAGGTGACTGTTGGCCAGGCATGCTGTGATTGGACCCAGAAGGGACGATCATATGTATGCCCTGGAGCATGACGCTCACCGGACAGGCTGCTGCGACTCGGCCGTAAGGTCAGCCGAAGCTGAGCGGTCCGATGCAAGTCTTGGAGCGTAAGCTCACCGGCCAGGCTGCTGCGACTCGGCCGTAAGGTCAGCCGAAGCTGAGCGGTCCGATGCAGGCCCCGGAGCGTAGGCTCACCGGCCACCCGTGGAGCGACGGGCAAGTCGTGGAAAACCAAGCGCATAGCTAGGGTCGGCACACGCTCGATGGCCGAAACTGGGGAGACTACAAGGATCGAGGATCCAGCCTGTCACCCAGTCGGCAGTTGATCGAAGATCGCAGGAAACAACAAATGTAGCAAAAAAAATAAAAATTAAAAAAAAATATATATATATATATATATCTTTTTTCCCCGGACCAATGGGCCCGAAGGGAGCCATGTCCTACTCCTTGCTAGACAGAAAAAAACTGATCTGCGATGTGCAGACTGAGAGGGTATACCCAGAGGGTCCGCCCCCTGGGCGGTACTGTAGAAGGTGTGATGCAACACTTTTTACAAGTTTTTCTGCCTAGTCACTCCTAATTAACAGATAATACCCACTTTGTCAATAGAGAAGCTGTGTCGGTCCATGGACGAAAGAGTAATATGTATTTATCAGCCCCTTGCCTTTCAGAATGAACATCGTGAGTGATTGGTAGTGTGTGTTGGAGCTTTGGGGTGCACACCCTAATGCAATAGGCTGTGCACACCTATGTTGAGAAGTAACTTGGTTAAGATAATAACAAATTAATACAGAAGAGCATATAATTGATAAACAGCAACAAATACTGTAGGCAGAGGCCTAATACTATAATTACGTCCCATTTCACACACTTCCATCCCTAATTAGGTAAAAATAAGAGAGAAAAATTTGGTGGGACTTTATATGAGGTAATGGTACAATTGGGGCTGTCCGCCGTGGGGCACTCCGCCCCAATCCCCGGGGGGAACGGTCCCCACATATGGGGGTATGCACAGCTTAGCCGCTATGCCATCAACACATGGATACCCTGTAAGTACCAGCTGTGGCCTTTTTTCCCCTGTTTTTAATATGTGAATGGACTGGTTAAGCCTAAAATGTTTCTATGTCTTTGCAGAGACACAGTACACGTATGCTCCTGATAAGCGACAATAAGTCATGAAACGCGTAGAGCCAACAGATATCGTGCTTCAATATGTGTCCTACTAACCATTTTTACATTGCACCTACAGTTTTTTGCTAAAACATCGTGGACTGTACTTTGATTATCTCATGTTCACCCCTTGCATGGACTGTTTGGAACTATGTACCATTCCTGTACAATAAAGCTGTTATTTATATTTTTGTATACTCTCTCATCTCTCCCAACGTTTGGGGATTAGAATCATTTTTTTTTATCATGCAGATATCTATCCATATGTGTATATACTGTATATGATTTTTTATTAGAAGAGAGTTACTTATGTACCAATTACTAAATGTAATACAATATATACTATACACTAGAGATATGTTAATTACTGTTGTTCTTGTCCCTCACACACTTCATATTAAGTCCCGCCCCTCTCGCTTTTTTTTTTTATACCATTACAGGGATGGAGGTTAATGATTGTGCCATTACCTCATATAAAGTCCCACCAAATTTTTCTCTCTTATTTATAGTTACATAGTAGGTGAGGTTGAAAAAAGGCACAAGTCCAGCCTATGTGTGTGATTATATGTCAGTATTACATTGTATATCCATGTATGTTGTGGTCGTTCAGGTGCTTATCTAATAGATTTTTTTAACTATCGATGCTCCCCGCTGAGACCAACGCCCATGGAAGGGAATTCCACATCCTTGCCGCTCTTACAGTAAAAAATCCTCTACGTAATTTAAGGTTAAACCTCTTTTCTTCTAATTCAAATGAGTGGCCACGTGTCTTATTAAACTCCCTTCCGCCAAAAAGTTTTATCCCTATTGTGGGGTCACCAGTACGGTATTTGTAAATTGAAATCATATTCCCTCTCAAGCGTCTCTTCTCCAGAGAGAATAAGTTCAGTGCTCGCAACCTTTCCTCATAACTAATATCCTCCAGACCCTTTATTAGCTTTGTTGCCCTTCTTTGTACTCGCTCCATTTCCAGTAAATCCTTCCTGAGGACTGGTGCCCAGAACTGGAAGGCATACTCCCGGTGAGGCCGGACCAGAGTCTTGTAGAGTGGGAGAATTATCGCTTTAATTCTGGAGGTAATCCCCTTTATAATGCATGCCAATATTCTGTTTGCTTTGTTATCAGCAGCTTGGCATTGCAGGACCCCCAGGTCCTTTTCCATCCTAGATTCCCCCCAGAGGTTCTCCCCCCAATGTATAGATTGCATTCATATTTTTGCCACCCAAATGCAGTATTTAAAATTTTTCTACATTGAACCTCATTTGCCATGTAGTTGCCCACCCCATTAATTTGTTCAGATCTTCTTGCAAGGTTTCCACACCCTGCGGAGAAGTTATTGCCCTGCTTAGCTTCCCCTTCCTCCCCCCTTGGTCTTTATGATTTTACTTGGCGAGCTAAGAGGATTTACCCATCCACCTGTATACGTCCCTCAAATTCGCCGTAGGGGAATGTCGGCGGTGCCTCGGCCCTGGTTCCGTGTCTTGGTCTTTGGATATTATCCTCCTGATGAAGCAGTAAAATACTGCGAAACGTAGAGGAGTACATGTCCTGTGAGGACCTACTATACCTCTTATGTCCTTATTGGAGTACACTAAGTACTAGTGACACACATGTATTGACAGTTTGTATTATAAATATTGCTTTGGTATGAACATTACAAATCATGTTACTATCTGTATTTGGATATCCTGCTTTTATTCTTTTGTTTAAATAAAAATGTCATTTTATTTTATGTGTATTTTGTCCAATCGGTACAGAGACAGTCCATTTCACTGTTTTTTGGAGACTAGTAGGGGACTTGTCTCCATTCCCTATTTTTCATGCTGACCATGTAGACATTAACAGACCTTTTACAAGAGAACAAGAAAGGTAAATACTGTTTTTACTGCCATCATAACAAAGTCAAGCTTGTCAGCGAAGCCGACCTGGTCTTTGATCCTGCCAAAGCAACTTGTGGCTTTGCATATTTTTGGAACTACACTATGCAGCTGGAGAGAGTTACCGCTCAGATGTGACTGGTGACTCATTCACAAGATCCAGAGCCGTGGGTGCAGGCTGATGATTAAGCACTGAATCGCAGTGCGAAACGTCAGCTCATACTTGCTGTTTTTTGCTGTGGCATGTTGTTTGTGCTTTTGTTTTAAATAAAAGAACCTTTTTTTCGAGTGCGGCTGTCCAAGCGTTTTCCTCAGATTTTTTGCATTTACACTATGCAGCTGTTGAAGTATGCTGAGATTTATCATTGAACAACTTCTTTTAGAGACAATAGTGGGAATAGGGGACAAGAATATACATAGGACATAGCTTGATTATTTTGACATTTTTATAAATTGATTTTTAGTTGGGTGGCATACACTTAAAGGAGAAAGGAGTCCATAGGCTGATAACAGCTTGTATTTTTTTATATAAATGAATGCTATTACTAAAACACCATGATGACAGGTGCACTTTAATTCCAATTCTAGCAGCAAGAGGATGTGCACATAGACCTATATCTTCCATCAAAACTCCCATCAGTGGTGGAACTACCAGGGTCACAAGGGTCGCACTTGCAACCAGGCCCTGGCATTCCATCCTATTGGAGGGGCCCCAAGATGGCAGCAAGGGGGCCTACTGCAGAACATGTGAAAGGGTTCCACTGTGGGCTCAGGCTCCCGCAAAGGGAGCCCTTGATCCCGGGTTCAGTAGGAAGGGCCCCGGGTCTGAAGGGAAGGGCCCCAGGACCAAAGGAAAGGAACATGTGAAAGGATTCCACTGTGGGCCTATAATCAAGGGCCCTCCGAAAAGGGAGTCCTTGATCACGGGATCAGTAGGAAGGGCCCCAGGTCTGGAGAGAAGGGCCCCAGGACCAAAGGAAAGGAACATGTGAAAGGATTCCACTGTGGGCCCATAATCAAGGGCCCCGAAAAGGGAGCCCTTGATCACGGGATCAGTAGGAAGGGCCCCAGGTCTGGAAAGAAGGGCCCCAGGACCAAAGGAAAGGAACATGTGAAAGGATTCCACTGTGGGCCCATAATCAAGGGCCCCCGAAAAGGGAGCCCTTGATCACGGGATCCCGGGATCAGTAGGAAAGGTCCCGGGGCCAATGGAAAGGGCCCAGGGATTAACAGGGGGGAGGTGAGGGGGCCCTTCATGGTTTCTTGCACTGGAGCCCTGAAGGTTCTAGTTACGCCTCTGGCTCCCATCATTCTCAAATATAAAAGAATGAGAAACAGTAAGTTGGCAGTGTTACCTAAAGAGAACAGCTCTTTGATAGCTTTCATTTTCTGAATGTCTGAATAGTTACACCTAAAATCAGATTGGTTACTGAAGGCAACACCCCTATAATCCTTTCCTCCAATTTTTCTGCATTAGGTCTTTTATAATTTACCTTATTTTTTGAATGCAAGCACAAAATGCCATATTTTATAGGACAACAAGCAATATACAAAGTGTAAGCAGCCAATCAAAATTCATCTTCCTCTCATAGGATTACAATTAACTGACATCTGATTGGTTACTTTGAGTGACTACACTTATCACTTATGACAGAAGTATACCTATGTGCACTATTCTTGGCGGTGAGGAAGCCATTAGTTTCTAATGCCGAAAGCCATCCGGTAGGCCAGAATATAACGAATTGGACTGTTGCAATTTTTGGCTTTCTTTTTTTCGTGTTCATGTTCAACGGTCCTGATTCATCAAACAGCGGTTGCAATCAAGGCAGACAAAAGTGACCACTCAAGTGGTATTGGCCCATCTTAAGAACTTTTGCTGCTTTTTGAATCGGGTCCGATATTTTATATGGAAAGAGAGGAATACTTTATAGTGAAATGAGATTTTTTTTTGTAATGTGAATGGTTTTACAGCTCGTCGCATTTTATATTGAGTAATGTCGTTTTATATAAATCATTATGCAGTCTTTTACTGGTTTCTTCCTGTGACATTATGTACTTGTTTGCACTTTTTGCCAGCAATGAAAGTTGATAAAAATGTTCCTCTTTGTTCTTTTTCTTGATTTTGAGTGGCAAATTGCTAGGGAATGTTGAGTACCAAGAGGCATCAAAGAGCTAAAGAGAGCAATCATAGAACGAATGTAACGTAGCCACTCAAGGTCCCACAAACTGGGCTGGGCCCAATCTGCAACTCCATTCTGCTGAATGGGATCCATACAGTATATTGATCCAGTACTTATAGAGCTCTCTGTTGATTGTAGGTCATCAAAAGCCTCAACATGCACAAGAAAAAAATGTGCAAGTCGGCATGGAGAGAGTCCTACAAGCTGTACAGTGGACCACTGGAAAAACAAACAAACAGGAACATACAGTAAAGAGTCACCCAATACAGCCATGACACATCCAGTTCATTTCATTCTATGGATATAGACAACATCAATCATTTAACGTTAAGCCTCGTACACACGACCGAGTTTCTCGGCAAGAACCAGCAAGAAACTTGCTGGCAGAGCTTTCTTGCCGAGTAAATCGGTTGTGTGTCTGCGGCTTTCAGTTTTCTCATCAAGAAAACTGGCAAGAATCTCGACGAGAAAAATAGAGAACCTGCTCTCTATTTTCTCATCGAGATTCTCGTCAGCATGTTTCTCGACGAGAAAAGTGAGTGTGTGTACACTTACCTGTCGGCGTGGAAACCTGTGCATGCTCGAAATGACTTTGACGCATGCGCAGTAGCTTCCTAGGCATAGGTAGGGTGTAGCAAGATGGCGGCGACGGCATCGAATGTGACGAGCGCACGCTCGTTGTATTCGATGACGTCACCGCGTTCGCTCCCTTCAAAGAACCGCGGGTTCTTTAAATCAAGCACGTGTACACTCGGCCGGGACAAGATTCTTGTCCAAAAATCTCGTCAAGAAAAACGACAAGTTTTTTCATGACGAGATTCTCGGCTGTGTGTACGAGTTTAGTCTCGTACACACGGCCGAGAATCTCGTCAGGAAAAAACTTGTTTACACACGCTCGATTCAAAGAACCCGCGGTTCTTTGAATGGAGCGAACGCGGTGACGTCATCGACTATGACGAGCATGCGCTCGTCACATTCGATGCCGTCGCCGCCATCTTGCTACACCCTACCTATGCCTAGGAAGCTACCGCGCATGCGTCAAAGTCATTTCGAGCATGCGCGGGTTTCCACGGCGACAGGTGAGTGTACACACACACACTTTTCTCGTCGAGAAACATGCTGACGAGAATCTCGACGAGAAAATAGAGAGCTGGTTCTCTATTTTTCTCGTCGAGATTCTTGCCAGTTTTCTTGACGAGAAAACTAAAAGCCGCGTACACACGACCGATTTACTCGGCAAGAAAGCTCTGCCAGCAAGTTTCTTGCTGGTTCTTGCCGAGAAACTCGGTCGTGTGTACGAGGCTTCAATTGCAAAAAAAAACATAATTTGGGACCATTTGTAATAAAAGAATAGCAAAAAAATTGTGGAATGTAATGAAAATAATTTTCCAGGGAGTACTGTCTCAAGCATTAAACTACCTAAAACAAAATATATACGCCTATGATAGGGACTTTAAATGTGCCCACGAGGAAAAATGTAAACATCCAATAAACACCCCCTATATAGACAGGGCTGCTGTTAGGGCCCCATACAGACAACCTGACATCGAACCCCTTACAGACAACCTGACACGGGGTCCCATACAGACAACTGATATGGGGTCCCATACAGCCAATGCTTCAGTTATGAATGAACACAGTGAGTAATCTGTACTGATCACTCATTGTGTTCATTCAGGACAGGAAGGGGCTGGCAAATATGACATATTTTTCTAACCCTTCCCCCACTCTCAATCTTGAAGGGTCCTATTCTGTGCTTGCAGCTTCTGGCAGGAAGAAGAGGAGGGAAGCCAGCAGCACTGGGGGATCACATAGGGGAGCCAGGGCAGCAAGGGGGAAACATATGGTGCACAGGTAGGGTGATCAAGGTGGTGGGCTGGTAATTACTGGAACCAATCCTTTGTATGTCTTTCTCTGCAGCAGCTGAAAGCCAACGGGAGGGAGAGAAGAAGAAGCCAGCTTTCAGCTGCTGCATAGAGCCATACAAGGGATTGGTTCAAGTAATTGCCCCCCTGCCACACCGATCACCGATCACCCTCCCTGCCCACATCTGATTCACTCTGCTACCTGGGCCCCCCCTGCTGGCCCGGGTCCCGTACAGGAGGACTAGTGGTACCCCCTTATCTAGGGTCCTGTATATAGATATGACAGTTATCTTTTATTCACATACTAATAATACAATTTTCTTAATCAAAAATTACCACACTTGTAAAACATGTAAAATACTTTTCAAAAAATATTGTCCCTCTCCACACTGGATCAGTCCATATAATACCAGCATACCATACTGCCCATATTTATCAATGCGTTTAGCGGTTTTACTGCTTCTTCAGGACTGGGTGAAGAAAAAAGCATGACCGTTCACAAAAGATTGATTCATTATATAAATGTAGTACATTGAACCAGCAGATAGCTACTGCTGATGCCAGGTATAGTATCTGTCCTTTACAGTCATGGTGCAGTCTCCAATGGTGGTAGCCCCAGATCGCCAGGTAAGTACAGATACTCCTCACTTAACGACCAGGTTCTGTTCCAACGACCAGGTCGTTAAACAAATTGGTTGCTAAACGAGGAACCACAAGTAATCAATATTTTAAGCATTCTTAACTACTGTACTGTACTGAATTGTGAAAAAAAGGTCTAAACACAAAACTCCAGCTCAATAACGTTGTTTTAATTTGCATAAATACAGAACAAAAACTATAATTATGTACTGTACTGTACAATACAATGATGTATAAGCGCGACGTTGGGATGAGGAATGCTGGTCATAAGTCAGAGTGGTCGTTAAAAAGGTAAGTCATTACACAAGGAATATCTGTAAAACAATAGTGCCCAGCGTGTACCAAAAACAAAAAATACATTTAAAAAAACAACACTGGTGCCCCTTGTCCAGTCTGTAGGGGACCCATAAATATCCCTGGAATGTGTGAGATAGGTACTGTACTTCCCTCACGTGCAATTTTGGCATAGGTGTAGGTATTTTTTTGAGTTATGTTCAGGAAGTTTGATGAAATGCATGTCTATAAATCCCAAAAATTCCACTTGGCCGTAACTGACTGTAAAGCAAGGGTAACTTGAGGACACTTATGCAGCACCCATCCCTAGGGGCATTTTGGAGTACAGTAAGTTCCCTACATATGAACGTTCAACTTGCAAACTTTCAAAGATGTGAATATGTGTTTGCATGTCCAGTCATGTAAAGCTGGGTATACACACTCATTTTTTTTTGTTCAACCCAATGGGCTGAACGAAAAGAACCTGACAGATCGCCATACAAATATAAGCGATGTTGATACAGCGTTCTCCCCCCTGTGCTATTGTGTTCTGACAGGAGGACCCCCCAACCAGAACACACTGATCAGCGTTTACAGCCATTGTCTGCAATAGCTGATCTTTGTTGGACTTACAAACAAGCTCTCGGAACGGAACTTGTTCGTAAGTAGCGGACATACTGTATATAGGGTGACCACATTTCCAAACTGCCATTTAGGGACACACCCCCTATCTCACCTTTCCCAAAAAAAGATGAGGGGGGGGGGGAGTTGTATGTAGCAGGGTGTTCAATTTAAGGGAAGTGTCTGAGTGGTAACCAGGCTCAGACACATTAAATTGATAGGATTCATGGACCATTTTTGTTCTCAGGGGTGGTGATGTGTTCCATGTGGCCGGTGGGTGGCGCTGCCATTCTGGGCCAGGGTTGAGCCGCAAGCGCAGTGCTGTGCCTTTTGTGTCCCCTCTAGGCAGCCGTACAGTGGGGCGGGGAACCTGCTGTGCATGCCGGGAGAGGGTATAAAAGGGACGGACATCTTCTGAAAGGGGTCTTCGTCCGTCCACGCCCAGGCACCTTCAGCCTGGGTGTGTGTGTGGTTCCATCTCCGGGTGCCCTAGGCCCGGAGGCCTTGTTTCGGTTCCACCTCAGGCACCTTTAGCCTGGGGTGAGGTACTACCTCACTGCTTCTGTTTGCCTGGGCATGGAGGCCCAGGAGTTGCAGTAACGGCCTGGAGCCCAGCAGCCTTCGGCTGGGTTCCGCAAGAGATCGAGGAGTCCAGGGTGCCGCATTGCGAGGGGACCCGCTCCCTAAGAGAAGGGAGGATCTGTTCCGAAGGACCGGTGCTGTGGACACGGTGAAGGAAGGGGTCTGTTGACTCTCTGGGGGGATGTCTTCTCCCTGAAAGGGGCTATGTCCTAGGAGGGAAATCAAGATTCACCAGGTCAGTGGCAGTGACCATTATCACCAGGTCAGTGGCAGTGACCATATTCACCCGGTCAGTGGCAGTGACCCTGTTCGCCAGGTCAGTGGCAGTGACCTTATCCACCAGGTCTGTGGCAGAGACCAACCTCATGGTCTGTGGCAGAGATCATGCGCCAAAACTGTTTGAGAATCTGAACAGTCCTAAGAGTTTGAGCTACGTTTGTGCCTGGAATGAAGATGTAGCGCTAAGTGAAGAAATGAAGCCCAATAATTTGGGCCTCCAATCAAACCAAAGTGATAAATAATATCAATATAATGAGTCCATACAGTGTCCATAGAAAATGTTTGTGTTGTGAAGAAAGAACATGTAGCACTGAAGGGTCATCACATAATTTTTGTAGAAAAAGAGAGGTAGAATACTCTTACCGGAACGTTAGACCTGTGGTTTAGGCAGGTCAAATAGGCATACAAAATCCCAGTGGCACTCCTCATCAGTTAGTCTGGAAACTGGATCAGATGGGTCCCCAATGTAGACTGTCCGGTAGGCTCCCCGACTTGACAGCAGACTCTGGGTTTCACACCCATTCCAGGTGGTCCTCCGATGGAACTGGAACCGCCACTCAGCAAGGAGACTCTTTACCATGGTGAATATTAGTAACCAGTGGCCAAAGGAAGCTATTACTTGACCAACCACCCATGTGAGGAGAAAAGAAGGGAAGGAATGCTCCAATGGTGCAGGTCAATGAGGGTTTATTCAACCAACATAAAAGTGATTTCACTGCCCCTTTTTAAACGTTTTTATTGTTTGTGATCACTTTTATGTTGGTTGAATAAACCCTCATTGACCTGCACCATTGGAGCATTCCTTCCCTTTTTTTCTCCTCACATGGGTGGTTGGTCAAGTAATAGCTTCCTTTGGCCACTGGTTACTAATATTCACCGTGGTAAAGAGTCTCCTTGCTGAGTGGCGGTTCCAGTTCCATCGGAGGACCACCTGGAATGGGTGTGAAACCCAGAGTCTGCTGTCAAGTCGGGGAGCCTACCGGACAGTCTACATTGGGGACCCATCTGATCCAGTTTCCAGACTAACTGATGAGGAGTGCCACTGGGATTTTGTATGCCTATTTGACCTGCCTAAACCACAGGTCTAACGTTCCGGTAAGAGTATTCTACCTCTCTTTTTCTACAAGAATTATGTGATGACCCTTCAGTGCTACATGTTCTTTCTTCACAACACAAAAATTTTCTATGGACACTGTATGGACTCATTATATTGATATTATTTATCACTTTGGTTTGATTGGAGGCCCAAATTATTGGGCTTCATTTCTTCACTTAGCGCTACATCTTCATTCCATGTTTATTAATTTTAGTCACATTTTATGTAGCAGCTTTATTTTTATTCACTATTTTAGATTAGCGCAGTATTTTCTCTCTTTATATGTACGTTTGTGCCTGGACCTCCTCCACACCTTAAAGCTGTCCTGTGTCTTTGCTCAAACCTTTCGTCTATCCAAGAGAATATATGTTGTGCAAGTGGAAAATAAAGATTGAGTTGGACTTTCAGCTGGTGTGGACATTTTCGTTCCTGGGGAAGTCAAGGACTTATATCTACACACTGTAGAGGTGAGAATCATTCTCAGGAGGACTTTATGCTCCAGCTGCAGACAAGGCCCAAAAACAACACCGCCTAACCTCTTAACACAGGAGGGTACGGGCTTGTGGTGCGGTGTACCCCTTTCTCCTGAGAGGAGCCGAAGCAGACAAGGAGAAGGGGGGTGTGCGCTACACGTGGGGGCTCGAGTCCGGGATTTGTCTCCAGGTTGGAGAGTGTGAAGACCTCCCCAGAGTTTGAACTTTATTCCCCAGTGAAGTTCCATGGAGGTCGGCCATATTGAGAACTGCGCCACGAGGAGATCCCTGACTGTGTAGTTCGTGGGCGTGCCTATAGAGAAAGCCTGCGAACAGTGCAGAAGATGGGAGGAGTCTGGCCATGTGAGGAGTTGCACGTGGGGACTTTGGCGCGAAAAGGACAGTGCGCAATGGAACAGCAAGCGAGCAACATGGCGTCTCATGCCTCATGGATTCCGTCCGCAACCACCATGAATATGGCCTTGTTTTCTGCTTCCGTGATGGATACAGGGATTCGGCTGAAGCCCCAGGGACGTTTTGCCCTCTACATCTGCAGAGATGTGGAGGGCCTCGGAGTGGTTTGTCCCGGCTGCTCGGGACTGGTGGTGCATCTCAAGCCCTTCGGCAGATGCGAGCAGTGTAAGGAGTTCCTGTTTGAGGTGGAGCAACCTACAGAGAAGCCTCGGGCTTTCCGCCTCAATTGCCTTACAGGCGCCACTACTTCGGAGGAAGGAGCCAGAGCTTTTGCAGCCACCCCTATGCGCACTGTTCAGACTTTGGAGGTAGTCGCGAGCAGAGATGTTCCGGAGATTGAGGAACCGGAATCGGAGAGACTGGAGGATGTTGCCTCGGTCACCACAGAGTCCTTACTCCCACCGCCCAAGAGGAAGATTGGCTTTGTGAAGGCTTCCTGCGGCCGTGGTGGAGTTACGCCACAGCGCTTACTCGGAACGGATGCACCCGAAGGGAAAAGTTCCGGACATCCTGGCTCAGCTACAAGCCGAGGTAAGCCGGGGAAAAAGACTCTGTTGGAAGTCCGAAATATCGGGGGTGCTTGGGTCAAGGATCCCAGGGCCCTTGAACTGGTTAGAGGCGGTGACTCATCTTCTACCCGGAGCTACTTGCCTGCAGAGGAATGTGATACCTCTGACCTGGAGTCGGTCTCTGATCCGGGAGACGACGCCGCCATTGACGAGGTGTTTGAGAAAAAGGGTTGGGATAAGATGCCCATGTCCTTGTCCCGTAGAAGTAGGGACCCACCAATGTCTACTGGGGAGAGCACACCCCAGGTGGAGGCCCTGGAGCCTGAGGAGGGATCTGTCCCCTTGCCTGCCCTTCCACCGCTAGAGATACCTGGATCTGTTGCTGGGATGGAGCTGGTGTCATTGCGGGCCCCTATATCTGGTCCTGAGGTAGTGAAAGTACCTCGGCACCCAGATGCCATAGTCATGACCGGTATGGGAGATCGTCTGACCATGTCACCGCTATCCCGTTTGCAGAGTTTATTTAACCAGAAGGTTGCTAGCGAATATGCGTGGGAGTACCCGTACCTGCCAAAGGAACTTTTGTTCGAGGTGGAGGCCTATAGACACCCGTGGTACGCAGACTTTGTGTGGACACATATCAAGGTACCCCCGGCCCGCAGGTTCTATTCATGTTCTTCCACAGCTACCAAGCGGTACAAGGACTGTAGGAATGCCTGGATGCTCAGTCGGCACATACATGCGGAAAAGGTGGTTATTTGCCGAAAAGACAAAGATAATGTTAAGTATCATATTGACACATTTGACAAGCATTGGAAGCCTTTGGTGTTGCCGCATCCTCAGTATTATCTGTGAAGAGACTAGACTCTTGTTGTTTGCCTTTTATGTCCGGAGTGCACTCTCTGGAGCCCAGAACTGTTTGCCCTGATAAAGGGTGTTCTACTTATTGTAGGAACGGGAGCAGTTTGTTTTTTTCTCCCTCTTCCACACTGCAAAGACATAAGGACTTTGGGGTAGAATAGTTCAGAGCAGGGCCAAAGAAGAAGAAGAGGAAGTTTTACCCAAAAGTAAAGTTTCTTTTAGTATGAGTGTTCTGACGGTGGCACTCCCACTAGGTGGCGATGTTGCATTGTCTTAAAAAAAATAAAAAATGTGTGTTTTACTTTTGGAAGGGAAGGATTGTTCCTTCGGGGAGAATCTTTTCACTTCCATTATGAATATGTTGGTTTTACGTTGTGCTTCCTCCCTCTGCAGGTGGATACTGATCAAGACACTGAGAATGGGGTGGGTTTGACTAGTGTAGACGGGAAGAGAATGTAATGGTTAATATAATGTTTATGTGACATTTGAGACTGTGATGTGCACATTATGTTTTACTGAACTTCTTTAATTTCTGCTTTTAATTCTCTTTTCCCCATGTTAGGTTCCGGCACAAACAAGCAGTTTTAAAATTAGTTTTTTGTTTTTCTGTCTCTGGACCAGGCCTATGTTAACTCGGATTTAGGAGGCATGGGTTTGCTCCAGACACTGGGAACCAGTGTCCATAAGTGGGGGGAATGTGTAGCGGGGTGTTCAATTTAAGGGAAGTGTCTGAGTGGTAACCAGGCTCAGACACATTAAATTGATAGGATTCATGGACCATTTTTGTTCTCAGGGGTTAATGCTGGTGATGAGTTCCCTGTGGCCAGTGGGTGGCACTGCCATTCTGGGCCAGGGTTGAGCCGCGAGCGCAGTGCTGTGCTATTTGTGTCCAATCTCGGTAGCCGTACAGTGGGGCGGGGAACCTGCTGTGCATGCTGGGAGAGGGTATAAAAGGGGCGGACATCTTCCGAGAGGGGTCTTCGTCCGTCCACGCCCAGGCACCTTCAGCCTGGGTGTGTGTGTGGTTCCATCTCCGGGTGCCCTAGGCCCGGAGGCCTTGTTCCGGTTCCACCTTAGGCACCTTTAGCCTGGGGTGAGGTACTACCTTACCGCCCCTGTTCGCCTGGGCATGGAGGCCCAGGAGTTGCAGTAACGGCCTGGAGCCCAGCAGCCTTCGGCTGGGTTCCGCAAGGAATCGAGGAGTCCAGGGTGCCGCCTTGCGAGGGGACCCGCACCTTAAGAGAAAGGAGGATCTGTTCCGAAGGACCGGTGCTGTGGACATGGTGAAGGAAGGGGTCTGTTGACTCTCTGGGGGGGAAGTCTTCTCCCTGAAAGGGGTTATGTCCTAGGAGGGAAATCAAGATTCACCAGGTCAGTGGCAGTGACCATATTCACCAGGTCAGTGGCAGTGACCATATTCACCCGGTCAGTGGCAGTGACCCTGTCCGCCAGGTCAGTGGCAGTGACCTTATCCACCAGGTCTGTGGCAGAGACCAACCTCATGGTCTGTGGCAGAGACCATGCGCCAAAACTGTTTGAGAATCTGAACAGTCCTAAGAGTTTGAGCTACGTTTGTGCCTGGACCTCCTCCACACCTTAAAGCTGTCCTGTGTCTTTGCTCCAACCTTTCGTCTATCCAAGAGAATATGTGTTGTGCAAGTGGAAAATAAAGATTGAGTTGGACTTTCAGCTGGTGTGGACATTTACGTTCCTGGGGAAATCAAGGACTTACATCTACACACTGTAGAGGTGAGAATCATTCTCAGGAGGACTTTATGCTCCGGCTGCAGACAAGGCCCAAAAACAACACCGCCTAACCTCTTAACACAGGAGGGTACGGGCTTGTGGTGCGGTGTGCCCCTTTCTCCTGAGAGGAGCCGAAGCAGACAAGGAGAAGGGGGTGTGTGCGCTACATGTAGTCTTGGGGTTGATGGGGAATTTGGCGGTGGGTTATTTGTCAGGTGAATGTGCCACTTGCCACCAGATGCAGTGCCGCTTGCCATCCATAGCCTGCCACCAGATGCAGTGCTGCTGTCACTCCCTCTGCATGAGCCACGTGCGTAGAAGGAAATGAGTGGCGTCACTATCTGGAGAGTGAAGATCACACCAGTCCCTGCTGCTTGTCGCTGGGTGCCAGAGAAGGAGAAGGTGCCGAGGTGGGTGGGGACAGCAGTGCTGCACCAGGCGCAGGCCTCGCTCCCGGTCTCACTGTCTGAGAGTAAATTGTCACTGGTTGCAAGATGCCAGGCAGCGCTGGCCCTAGCAACCAGTTCCGGAAATGTATTTATTAGTTAGTAGGGGGTGGCTGTCTCCTCCATTTCATTCTGGGACATTGTATTGTCCCAGAATGAAGGTGCCCGGGACCCAGGACAGACATGTCAATTGAGGGACAGTCCCAGGACACGTGGGCACCCTAACTGTATAGCTTACTCCTTCTAGGTGAATAGACTGTAGAATAAAGTTTAGCCTGATGTTTCAAATTAAGGTAATTGTGAGGTAGACATGTGCAATTCGTTTAGTTACGAATTCGTTATTTGTCAAAATTCGTTATATTCGTTAATTCGTAAACATACGAATGAACGAACGGTTTACTAAAATTACCAACGAAAAACTAATTATCGAAAAGAACGAATATGGAAAACAACGAAAATACGAAATTATTAAATTAGAAACAGCGAAAATACGAAAGAGTGAAAAAACGAAAACATAGAAACAACGAAAATACCGAACAAAGATTCAAAATAACGAAAATCAAAATGAACGGAAAGAAAAAAAACAACTAAATTACGAACATTCGGAAAACGGAAATCAATTCGTTAGTTCTGAAATATTTCTGGATGTTGGCCAATAAGCTTGTCCCTTCTCCTGAAGAGGTTGTCCCTTCCCCCAATGAGCTTGTTTCTTATTCCCTTTTGTGTTTTTCTGTGTGAAGCCTCGTACACACGACCGAGTTTCTCGGCAAGAACCAGCAAGAAACTTGCTGGCAGAGCTTTCTTGCCGAGTAAATCGGTCGTGTGTACGCGGCTATCAGGTTTCTCGTCAAGAAAACCGACAAGAATCTCGACGAGAAAAATAGAGAACCTGCTCTCTATTTTCTCGTCGAGATTCTCGTCAGCATGTTTCTCGATGAAAAAAGTATGTGTGTGTACACTTACCTTTCGCTGTGGTAACCGGCGCATGCTCAAAATGACTTTGACGCATGCGCGGTAGCTTCCTAGGCATAGGTAGGGTGTAGCAAGATGGCAGCGACGGCATCGAATGTGACGAGCGCGCGCTCGTCGTAGTCGATTACGTCACCGCGTTCGCTCCATTCAAAGAACCGTGGCTTCTTTGAATCGAGCGTGTGTACACTCGGCCGGGACAAGTTTCTTGTCCAAGAATCTCGTCAAGAAAAACTACAAGTTTTTTCCTGACGAGATTCTCGGCCGTGTGTACGAGGCTTGAGACTGCAGTGCATTCCATCTAGAGTCCAGATAGGGTGTGGTTGGGTAGGTGGCACTGTTTTGGTGGATTTGTGAGTTAAGTTGTGACTTGTGAGAGAGAAATTATTTGTTTCTTAAGCATACTTTGTCTAGAATCTAGTTTCTATATTACGAATTATGCCTCAATTACGAATCTACGAAAACAATGATACGAAAGTAGGAATAAATGAGCCGGTCAATCTCACTAAAGTACGAATTACAAAATTACGACAAGTAGTGTTTCGAATAAACGGAAAATGTATTCTAACGAAAGTACGAATGTAATTAAATCTACAAAAGTACAATTTTCCAATCAACGGAAATTAGACAGGAAAATACGAATCATTGCAAATCAACGAAAATATAGTTCTTGCGAAAATACGAACGCGGAGGAATATAAAATATAACGAAAAATACAAATTTCGAATCAACGAAAATTAGACTAACGGAAAAACTAATCAATGTAAAAATAACCCTTATGGAAATACGAAAGAGTCCGAATACGATAACCCACGTCTTACGAAATTACGAATCGTTACGAATCAACGGAAACTAACAGAAACAAAACCAAACTAAACAAATTTTTATGTTGTGCACGTGTCTATTGTGAGGTGCCCTATGATGATATTCTGCTAAGCCCCTGCGAATATAGAGCCTATTCGTTTACTGCATTTTATTTGCCCCAGGAATCTGTGAGCAGCCTAATACACCTAGTATCTGATTGTGACACTGTTGTGCGCAGGGCTTCTGATGCTAAAAAAGCAGATATGATGCAGTATAATGTGACGTTCACACACTGCTTAGCAACTAGTATGTTGAGCTATATGTCCTATACATTTTGTCTGCCTCTAGACTGAGGACCACATCTCAACTGCCCTATATTGAGGCTAGCCTATGATGATCTTGAATGAACTAAAGCTGCAAAAAAAAAAAGCAAAGCTCTGTGTGACAGACTGCCTACTGCCCCGCTTGGGTGCTTCTGCCAAAATATAACTTCCTCCAATCTGGAACCAGGAACCAGATATTAATTGCATCAAAAGTGTCCGATGTGTCCGCCATAATGTCGCGGTCACGATAAAAATGGCTGATCGCCACCATTACTAGTAAAAAAAAAAATTATAATAAAAATGCCATAAAACTATCCCCTATTTTGTAGACGCTATAACTTTTGCGCAAACCAATCAATAAACGCTTATTGCGATTTTTTTACCAAAAATATGTAGAAGAATATGTATCGGCCTAAACTGAGGAAAAAATTATTTTTTTATATATTTTTTGGGGATATTTATTATAGCAAAATGTAAAAAATATTGCTTTTTTTTTCAAAATTGTTGCTCTATTTTTGTTTATAGCGCAAAAAATAAAAACAGCAGAGGTGATCAAATACCACCAAAAGAAAGCTCTATTTGTGGGAAAAAAAGGACATCAATTTTGTTTGGGAGCCACGTCGCACGACCGCGCAATTGTCAGTTAAAACTACGCAGTGCCGAATCGCAAAAAGTGGCCCGGTCATTTGGCAGCCAAATCCTCCGGGGCTGAAGTGGTTCATTTATCTTCATAGATTTCTTGAGGGAGATGTGTCCCAAGTGAAGGGGCTTCTCCAATTCAGTCTGCAGGAGGGCCACCATATTTCCTCTGACCATTAACCTGTACAAGATTAATATTACACCTTTCCATCCACTCCAGAAGGGAAGATCCTCTTTCAGAGAATTAATCCAAGCCTCGCTCTCAGCGTTCATCACGGTGTTGTCCATCATTAGAGGATGATCTGCTCTCTCCATGGGATCAGACGCTGAACTGAGCTCTTTACTATACTCCGACCGAGAGACGCAGACAAGATCCCCAGTCTCCTCCATGGGCCATAATCAGTGGTTAGAAGGTAGCCCCCAGTCCCCTCCAAAAGCCCCTGTCCTGGTTGAGTTTGTCACACTTTGTAAAGCAGTTTGGACAGATATACTGTATACAAAGTGGATGGTTTGAACTACCAAATGAGTGAAGAGGCTTGTTCCTTTTAGCACAAAAACCTGATAAAGGCACAGCTGGTAGAAGAATATGTTCACTGCCAAAGGTATATGTAGAGTGATGATGTCCTATAGCAAGGCTCTCCAAACTTTCTAAACAAAAGGCCAATTTACTATTCTTCAAAACCCCTAAAGCCCCCCTAGGGCTAGCCTAAGGCCAGTGGAAGTAGAAAATGTCCTGTTGTCTCTGAGAGTAAACAATTCTTCCCTTGCTTGGTAATCAGTGGGAGTAACATTACATAACACCTGTGACCACAGGTGCAATAGGCCCCTATCGTTGGTGTCAGTGGGAGGAATAATGCCCCATCATTGGTGTCAGTGGGAGGAATAGGGAGGGCTCCATCGTTGGGGTCAGTTGGAGGTATAGTGCCCCGTTGTTGGTGTCAGTGGGAGGAATAATGCCCCATCGTTGGCAGTGATGATAGTGTAGCGGACCCCCCAAAATTGGGGTCGCTATGCTTTAAATTTAAGGGTAGCCTGAGCAATAGTTTGGCTCAGGTTCTCTAATTCTGTTAGTTTGGACTCTGCCTTGGGTTATGTCTGGAGTGCAGTTCCCCTTGACCTGTGGGTGGCGCTGTTGCCTAGGTCTCAGGTTGAACCACAGGTGGCGTTGCAGGATTGGGTGTCCTATCTCGGCTGCCGTGCGGTGGGCGGGTTCTGCCTGCTGTGCATGCCGGGAGAGGGTACATAAAGGGAAGATGCCATGATCTGGAGTGGTGTGCCGGGGTGATTCCAAGGAGGACCCCTGGTGGCGAAGTCGCGCCCTTTGGCCTTGCTGGCTGGGGGGTGCGTGAACTGGTCGAGGAGTCTCAGGCACCTTTAGCCCGAGGCTATAGAGATCCAGGTAGACCTAGTATCTTCAACTGGGTCTACAACCAACCACTGGAGTCCCAGGGAGCCCGAGTGAGGGTGGGCCGCTCTGAAAAAGAGGAAACCAGGGGAGGACCTGTCCGGAGGACCGGTGAAGGAAGTCACGGTCTCGGGGAGGCCTGGTTGCCTATCAGAGGGAAGTATTCGTGAGTTGCAAGATAGCTCATGTAGTGTGCCCCATTGGCACCTATGGTCTCTAATAATCTACAGGGGGTTCAAAGTTATAATTCAGGAATTAAAGGATTCTGTGGCAGAGGATCTCCTGAACTTGTCCGTGAAGGGGACGAAATCAAAGTAACCGTTTGTACTTCATTCCGGCTGCTAGAACCGTGAGAGGGGACTACCTGGGGGAGCAAAGCCCACTCAGGCTTGAGTGGCAAAGTGTAACGATAGGTGTTGTGTGCCTGAATCTACCTCCCTATCCAACTTCTTTCTCTCGTCAGCCTCCCCCTGTTGTCATCAAGCAAAGGAAAAATAAACTCTTTGTTGGAGTTGACACTGTCTGGACATTGGCCTTCTTAGGCAGGAAAGATAGACTCTTCCCTACACTCTAGGGACGAGAACCAGTGGAAGGGGGTAACCCGCCGCAGGACCCAAAATTACAAGAACAGCGAATACCTCTTATACCAGGAGGATACGGGCATGTGGCATGGTGTGCCTTAAACCTGCGAGTGAAGGTAAGCAGGAAAAAAGGGTCTGTGTGCTACACGTGGGGGCTCCTCCCCCTTTTCTCTTGCTGCTTCTCTTGTGGCAACACCACAGCAGAGCAGAGTCCAAACTAACAGAATTAGAGAATCTGAGCCAAACTATTGCTCAGGCTACCCTTAAATTTAAAGCATAGCGACCCCAATTTTGGGGGGTCCGCTACAGTAGTAACTGCGTTAAAGTAAACGGCGTTACTTAACGCAGTTACTTTAGAGGGTAACGAGTAATCTAACTGATTACTCTTCCCCTCATGGTAACGCCGTTCCCATTACTTGGGCGGCGTTACCGCAATTACATCTGCTACGCAAGCTGTGTTTTTTTCGCCGCCGCCGCTAGAGGTCCACTGGGAAAGCCTGATGTAAGAGGGACTCCGCTGGGAATGCCTGGTGTAAGGGGGACTCCGCTGGGAAAGCCTGATGTAAGCGGGGACTGCCTGATGTATTAAAGATGTTATAGAACGTAATTGCATTATAGAATATTTTAAAAAAAGTCACAGTTACTTTGCTGAGTAACTAATTACTTTTTCAATGTAGTAACTGAGTTACTAACGCAATTACTTTTTGGGAGAAGTAATTTGTAACTGTAACTATTTACTTTTTTAAAGTAGGATGACCAACACTGATCGTTGGTGTCAGTGGGAGGAATAGGGAGGGCTCCATCGTTGGGGTCAGTTGGAGGTATAGTGCCCCGTTGTTGGTGTCAGTGTTAGGAATAGGGCTCCATCATTGGTGTCAGTGGGAGAAATGGTGCCTCATTATTGGCGTTAGCAGGAGGAATAAGGCCTGTTATTAGCAGGCCATAGTTTGGAGACTACTGTCCTATGGCAAGGGTGATAGGAAGCCTCCCTGTACACAGGAATAGTTTTCCAGAGTCTTCCAGTGGCCCATGGCCTCTCATAACCCTTGCTCACATCACACAACATCATCAAACAAACACACAGGAACCCTGTGAAGAGGCTTCCTGACCAACTCTCAATTGTGCAATTAAAGTTGCAGTTTGAGCTTCAGCAGGTCTGAGAGATTAAAACGAGTAGAGTTGGCAGAACCCCATCCATGGAAGTTCTGTTGGCAGGGCCATCTGAGGGTAAAAAGGGAAAATCACAACATTGTAAGATGAAAAAACTCTAATGTGCAGTGTGCAGTGCACCATACATCAACAGCTTTTTGTTATATATTTTTTTTATATTTATTATTATTTATTATTTTTATTCTATTTTAGAAGAGATTCATAGTGTATGTAATGAGAGAGGCAATACAACAGCAGCCTTTCATGCTATATTTATTATTTTTATATTTATAATTTTTTTTCTATTTTCTATTTTGCAGGAGATCCACAGCGTATGTGGTGAAGGAGGCCAAACAACAGCAGCCTTTCATACAATTTTTATTATTTTTTGATTTATTTATTTATTTTTCTATTTTACAAGAGTTCCATAGCATAAGTTATGAAGGAGGGCATACAACGGCAGCGTTTTATGCTATATTTATTATTTTATTTATTATTATTCTGTTTTACAAAGGATTTATAGCGAATGTAATGAGAGAGGCCATACAACAGAAGCCTTTCGTGTTATATTTATCATTTTTATATTTAATATTATTTATTTTTATTCTATTTTAGAAGAGATCCATAGCGTATGTGATGAAGAAGGTCATACAATAACAGCCTTTCGTGCTATAATTATTATTTTTATTTTTTTTTATTATTTTTTTTATTATTCTATTTTACAAGAGATCCATAGTGTATGTGATGAAGGAAACAATACAACGGAAGCCTTTCATGCTATATTTATTATTTTTACATTTATTAATATTTTTTTCTATTTTTTATTTTACAAGAGATCCATAGCACATTTGATGAAGAAGGCCATACAACAGCAGCCTTTCATGCTATATTTATTATTTTTATATTTATTATAATTCTATTTTGCAAGAGATCCATAGCGTACGTGATGAAGGAGGCCATACAAAAGCAGCCTTTCATACTATATTTATTATTTTTATATTTATGATTTTTTTTCTATTTTACAAGAGATCCATATTGTATGTGATGAAGGAGGCCATACAATAACAGTCTTTTATACTATATTTATGATTTTTAGATTTATTATAATTCTATTTAGCAAGAGATCCATATTGTATGTGATAAAGGAGGCCATACAACAGCAGCCTTTCATACTATGTTTATTATTTTTAGTTTTTTTTTTTTCTATTTTACAAGAGATCCATATTGTACATGATGAAGGAGGCCATACAACAGCAGCCATTCATACTATATTTATTATTTTTAGATTTATTATAATTCTATTTAGCAAGAGATTCATATTGTATGTGATAAAGGAGGCCATACAACAGCAGCCTTTCATACTATATTTATTATTTTTAGATTTTTTTTTTTCTATTTTACAAGAGATATTTTACAAGAGATTTACATATTGTATGTGATAAAGGAGGCCATACAACAGCAGCCTTTCATACTATATTTATTACTTTTAGATTTTTTTTTCTTCTATTTTACAAGAGATCCATATTGTATGTGATGAAGGAGGCCATACAACAACAGCCTTTCATACTATATTTATTGTTTTTAGATTTATTATAATTCTATTTAGCAAGAGATCCATATTGTATGTGATAAAGGAGGCCATACAACAGCAGCCTTACATACTATATTTATTATTTTTAGATTTTTTTTTTCTATTTTACAAGAGATATTTTACAAGAGATTTACATATTGTATGTGATAAAGGAGGTCATACAACAGCAGCCTTTCATACTATATTTATTTATTTATTTATTTATTTATTTTTCTATTTTACAAGAGATCCATATTGTATGTGATAAAGGAGGCCATACAACAGCAGCCTTTCATACTATGTTTATTATTAAATTTTTAGATTATTTTTTTTTTCTATTTTACAAGAGATCCATATTGTAAGTGATGAAGGAGGCCATACAACAGCAGCCATTCATACTATATTTATTATTTTTAGATTTATTATAATTCTATTTTACAAGAGATCCATATTGTATGTGATAAAGGAGGCCATGCAACAGCAGCCTTTCATACTATATTTATTATTTTTAGATTTATTTAAAAAAAAAAAATTTTTTTTTTACAAGAGATTCATAGTGTGTATTGGTGAAGGAGACCATCCTGTTATTTTTATTATTTTTATAATTATTATTTTTTTATCTATTTTACAAGAGATCCATAGCAGGTGCAAGTGATGGAGGCCATACAATGGCAGCCTTTCATGCTATATTTATTGTTTTTTATTTATTATTATTTTTTCTTCTAGTTTCTATTTTACAAGAGATCTATAGCATATGTAATTAAGAAGTTATACCATGAATTCAAAAAAACGTAATGATCATACTTACTTGTAGCGCTACCCCCAGTTAAGAGAGCCGCTGGTTTGTTTTCTCGGGCCCTGTATACAGCACCGCCAACCCCCGGCAATCTGGCTCGACCCACTCTGGCACAGTTAGTCTAGGGATAGCTTCCTATCACTCTCAGGTGTAAGATACTTAACAATTCCTAAATAGACAGACAACACTCTGAGGCAGGAATATGAATAGGTAATAGCTTTACTATAAAATGGTGGCATAAAAACATGACATGCAACACTTACATGGGTCTGCAGAACCCTGTATCAACCAATGCTACAGAGGCAGCACTATAAAATGGCGCAGCGCAGTATCCACCACGCTGAGCTATTATGGCGTGCGCGCCCCAAGACACAGCAACACAAACTTTATAACTTTCCCCACCTATGTCAGGCCTGACAGTGTATGAAATAGTCCCCTTTCCCTAAGGGAGTAAGATTTTCTTCACCGGCCAGCTTTCGTTGGTGCACTTGAAGAAATTAACCAATTGTAATCCAAAAAGGTGGTAACTCGTAGCAACAGTATGCAAACAGGGGGGGGGTAGGCACTTCAACTCTGTCCCACTACCCGACCCCCAAAGAACACTGGTGAGTGAACAGTGGGCCTAGGCAGTCTATAGGCCTGAATATAACTCAGTCTATGGATATGGGCAGGTGCCCGCTCACCGTTCCGGGCGCGATCCCAGCCTGGGTCTTCCACCACGTGTGTCTGTCGCACACAGCGTCTGCAACCGATCGGGTCCCCGATCCAACTGGAGTCCTACACTGACGATCCAGGATCCACCCAGGCTCCGCAGGACGGTGAAAGGCTCTTCGGACTTCGGGTAAGGCCTTAGGCTTCAGGCCTTACCCCACAGCAGATCCGCGCAGGATGACTTGTTGCTTGAAGCGCGTTGTCCCAAGAGAGCGAGCTTCCCCCCCCGCCTTTCTCTTAAGTAACCTCTCCCATGAGTCTCTGCGGCGGAACCTCCGCCCTGAGGCCGAATGGGGCTCTGGGTACTGTAGTCCCGGGGCCTTAAAGAAGACCCCGCTACACACTCCCCCCACCTGAACTCTTTGGTCCCCAAAGATAACATAATCTCCAACTACAGATCTCATAACATCCATCAATCCTTCATATGATGTCGGCAGAGGAAATTCCCACCAAAAACGAGGCAGTGAACTCCCCTGCCCACAGGACACACTAACATTAGTATCCTGTCTAACTGTGCCAGAGAGTGAGCTGGGGCTGCCTCCCACCAAATGAACAGCGGGAAGGTCATGGTCTTCCATACTCCTTCTAGCAGTGACTACAGTGTCTTCCGCACTTTCACCCATCTGTGGGTAGGTTAGTCTCCTAGGAGGTTTTATTGCCCCCTGCTTCCTCTGTCCTCTTGGGCTTTCTGTTGGAGCAGACTCTTCCTCTGTTGCCAACTCAGGACTTCCCCCTTCCTCGGGAACATCCGGTTCCGGAGCAGGAAGGTACATGGCTTCTCTTGGATCTTCCTTTTCAGATGGTTCACTGGCACTTTCCCAAACATCCAACCAAGGACAGGAAGGGATAAACTCTGTTGCTTCTGCATTCAGTGTATGATCCTCGGTGTCTTCGTCAGGCGGAAGATCAATAGCAGAAGTCGTTGGTCCCTGGGAAGGCCAAAGCCAGCCAATTTCCTCTCCCTCATCTTCACTTATCTCTGAATCCTCTGTATCCCCCATCCGAGGGGTCTGAGACCGAGTGTTGGGTCTAGGGGTGTCTAGAATGGACATAGGTTCAGGGGAATCCATGCTAGGAGTTAACCGGACCGCTTCAGCCAGAGGAAGTAGGTGGTTCCGATGCCAAGTCTTCAATGGCCCCAACTTTCCCTCGGGTTTGAGTTTGTAAACGGGTAGGCCCGGTAGTTTTTTGCAAATGACATAAGGTTCGGGTCTCCATCTATCCGCAAGCTTATGTTTTCCAGGGACTCCCAGGTTCCGCAGCAATACTCTGTCTCCTGGTTGCAAATCTTGGATTCTAACTTTTAGGTCAGAATTTCTCTTATTGCGAGCCCCCCGTTGATCCGATGCGGCCTGGGCTTGCTCATAGGCCACTTTCAGATTGTGCCTAAGTCTATCCACATATCCCTTGTGGGAAGCAGCAGAACAATGGTCTATGGAAGTGCCGAAGGCAAGATCCACTGGCAATCTAGCTTCCCTCCCGAACATAAGTCTGTAAGGGGAATACCCTGTAGCGTCGCTGACAGTGCTGTTATAAGCATGCACAAGGGCCGCTATGTGATTACTCCAATGTTGCTTCCTTTCGCTACTTAAAGTTCCCAGCATGTTGAGCAGGGTTCGATTGAACCTCTCCGGTTGAGCATCGCCTTGTGGGTGATAAGGGGTAGTCCTGGTTTTCTTGATGCCCAAGGCATCCAGGAGCTTCCGTATGAGTTTACTCTCAAAGTCCCTTCCCTGATCTGAATGAAGCCTTTTTGGCAATCCGTAATGTATAAAGAATTTCTCCACGAGTGTTTTGGCCACAGTGGAGGCCTTCTGGTCTTTGGTAAGAAAGGCTTGTGCATATCGGGTGAAATGGTCGGTTATCATCAGAACATTTCCTTGTCCACTCAGGTCGGGTTCGAGGCAGAGGAAATCAATACATACCAGGTCAAGCGGACCCTCACTTTGTAAATGGCCCATTGGGGCCGCTTGATGGGGTAGTGTCTTTCTCTGTATGCACTGTGCACAGGAATGGCAGTATTCCTCAACTTCAGCCCTCATGCAAGGCCAATAGAAACGGTCTCTAACAAGTTGGAAAGTCCTCTCCACTCCTAGGTGTCCATGGTTGTCGTGCAGAGCAATCATGACAGTTTCTCTGTGTTTCTCCGGCAGGAACAACTGCCACTTGTCTTCTTGGTCATCAGAGGGGCCCCTTCGGTAGACCACCCCCTGACGCACCAGCAGTCTGTCCCACTCTTTCTTAAGTAGGCGAGCTTCCTTTGAGGGATGACGTAGGAGTACATCTGGATGCTGATTCTCCAATGCTTCTAGGACCAACCTCCCCACCGGGTCTTCCAATTGGTCGGATCTCAACTCCTTCTTTGTTAGTCTGGGTAAGTTGTCTTCTCCCAGTTGGGCTACTTCGCAGTACTGCTTGGGGACTCCTACGATAGTGACCCCTATCTCTTCCGCTCTTGAGCCTCCCCTGGCCTGGAGTTCAGCCCCTTGGCAGAGGGCCCGCACCCCGTCAGGTGCTACTTGGGTCCAATCTTCGACACTGTATGTAGGGACATGAGACCTTCTGGACAGGGCGTCCGCATCTTGGTTTCCCACCCCAGGCCTGAATTTCAAACTGAAATTGAAAGCAGACAGTGCCGCCAACCATCTATGTCCGGTGGCATCCAGCTTGGCTGTAGTGAACAGGTAGGTGAGAGGATTGTTATCCGTCTTGACCGTGAAGTCTGCCCCATACAAGTAATCTCTAAGTTTGTCGACTACGGCCCACTTGAGAGCCAGGAACTCCAGCTTATGGGTGGGATAGTTCTTTTCGGAGGGGGTCAGGCTCCTGCTCACATATGCAACAGGTCTCTGCTGTCCTTCATGCTCCTGATAGAGCACTCCTCCCAGTCCATCATGGCTGGCATCCACATGGAGTTCGTAAGGCTTCTTCGGGTCCGCATAGGCCAGGACAGGAGCAGTGGTCAAGCTCTTTTTCAGCATCTGGAAGGCATCTTCACATTTCTCATTCCACTGGTCCTTGACTGACTCTCCCGGCCTTCTGGGGCCCGAGTCATCCTCTTCCCCCTCCGTCTTCAGCAACTCATTCAGGGGTCTTGCTATTCGAGCAAACCCCTCCACGAACCTTCTGTAATAAGAACAGAACCCCAAGAAGGACCTAAGTTCTGTTACGGTGGTGGGTCTTGGCCAGGAGGTGACAGCCTCCAGTTTTTCAGGGTCCGTAGACACCCCATCTTCAGACACTATGTGTCCCAGATAGTTGACTGAGGATTGGTAAAATTGACACTTTTCAGGGGAGAGCTTGAGTCCTTCCTCACTCAGTCGCTTCAAGACCTTCTCCAGCCTCTCTTCATGTTCCTCCAAAGTTCTTCCGAAGACTATGATGTCATCCAAGTATACAAGGACCTCGATGAGGTTCATGTCTCCCACAGTCTTCTCCATAAGTCTTTGGAATGTGTCTGGAGCTCCAGACAGACCTTGAGGCATCCGGTTGAATTCAAAGAACCCCACTGGGGTTATGAAAGCCGTCTTCTCTTTGTCCTCTGGGTGCATCGGGATCTGATAATACCTGCTCTTCAGGTCCATAACACTGAACCATTTGGCTCCGGACAAGCTCTGCAAGGCGTCTTCTATCCTTGGAGTGGTATACTGATCCGGAGTGGTTCTCCTGTTGAGGGTCCTATAGTCGATACACAACCTTAGCGACCCGTTCTTCTTTCGTACCACCACTATGGGGGAGGCATACGGACTTCTGGATTCTTGGATTACCCCTGTTCGCTTGAGCTCGGCAAGCTGTTCCCTTAAATCCTCGAGGTCTGCCAATGGAACCCGCCTCACCCTTTCCCTGAAGGGCTTGTCTTCATGGAGGCGGATTCGATGGGTGGCACTCCTAGCACACCCCACATCAAACTCATCATGGGAGAAGATCCTCTTCCATCGAGTCAACTGGTTCCGGGCTCTCTCTCTCCAAGCCCTGGGCAGGTTTGGATTCTCCATAGAGAGCTTTTCCCACACAGTACCTTCTCCATCTGTCTTCTCTACATCTGAGGAGGCAACTGGTGTGGCTGAGCTCACTCGACCCAGCAACAGTCTGGCTGGGATTTCCATTGGACCATCCGTGGTATTTCTGACACTCACTGGCACCCTGCAATGGCCCTTCTTCAGGACCCTCACCGGGACCACTTCCGGGATTACTTCCAGGCCCGAGGGTTCTTCCCTTGGATCGGGTTCCAACATCACAAAGGGGCCCGGCTGCTCCCAAGTGAGTTTCACTGTGGCCTTCAAACAGGTTACTTCACCGGGTTGCAGTACTATCCCTTTCCTTCCAAGTCTCCAGACCTTCCCTACCCCCTCTTCCGGGGCCTTTTGTTCTAAGATCAACCGTTGGTAGGCGGTCTTCAACATTGGGTGGATCTCAGTGACTGTGGGGTTCTCCCTTTTTGTTAGTGGGACCAAAAGTCTCCTGACCAGATCCGTGTTGGTCCCTATTATCAAGGAGCTCCTGTTGGCTCCAGGTGGTCGGGGGCACACCACAGCCAAGGTGTCAAACACTTCCCCCTTCCCAGCTATGGATGGGTCAAAAGTCAATTTGATGGGCAGATATCCCTCATAAGGAAACTTTTCCGTTCCGATTCCCCATATCTCCAAGTCTTCAAGCTTTCGGATGGGCAAGTGACTCAGGTGTCTGTCGTAGAAGTCTTGGTACAACAGAGTCACCTGTGCCCCAGTATCCAACAGGGCTCTTGTGTAGATTCCCTCCACTTGAATGGATATGATTGGAGAGGGGCCCACCAGCTTCTCTGGGTACTGCTTCGAAGGGGTCTCCTTCTTCTGATCTTTGCATTTCCATTTCTGACTTTTCTTCTCTCGTTTGTCCCTAGACCTAAGTCTCTCCTGGGCCTGGTATGTACTGATCTCCCTCCTCTGTCTGGGTGTAGCTACCCGCTGAGGGACATTACTATGCTTCTTTGGAGTGCGTTCCTTCTGAGGAACCCTTGGTTTCTTATGTGGGGTCCTGGCCCCTTCTCTCATGTGCTTCTTATTCCGTATGGAGTTCCGTAAGAATGATGGGCACCCGGTTGACTCCTTCACCGGGGCCCGCTGAAGTTTTCCGGCGGCTTACGGTTGTTCATCTTCCTCTTTTTGGGACTGGAACACACTCTGGCCGCGTGACCAACTCCTCCACAGTTGAAACAGATCATATCCCCCCTATCTTCCAGGGATGCGGGTGCTGAAGTATTTGGAAACAACTCCTTCCTTGGGCTGTTCCTCTCAGGTACCCTTGACTCCTTTTCCATCAGGGAGGTCAAAATTCCCAACACTTGGGACATCTGTGACTTTAAGGTATCCACCTCTGCGTCTCTTTCTAAGGTCGTGGCGGCCCTGACCATCACTGGAGGGGGCTGCACCAGCTCAACTGGTTGGCTCCTTTTCTTCTCCTCCAGCATAGCTTCTTCTTCTCTGACTACTCGGATCAAGTCAGGGTACTCCAGGCTCTTCCCGTCCTGTCTTGTACGTAGCGCCAGTGCGATGAGATCCAGGGGTTGAGATCCTCTCATGACCTGCTGGATCCGGGCCTCATCCACCTTCTTCGGGTCAATCCCCTTCTTTAAAATCATCTTGTGCAGTATTTTCTCTAGACGCATCATAAACTCTGATAGCTTCTCCCCTGCCTTCTGGTAGCAGTGCTCTAGTTGGTAGGTAATAGGCTTGTGCAATTCGTTTCGTAACGAATCAAAATTCGTCCGAATTTAGCAACTTTCGGACATTCGGAAGCATTCGAATTTCCGAACAGAGCAATTACGAATAAAACCGAATCCGAAATAAATTATACCGCAAAATAGCGAATGCCCGAAGGTCTTCGGCATAATTCGTTATGAAAAAAGTTACGAATGTACGAATCCATTCGAAGCACAATAACACTCACTCTGCTCTCTGCTTCTCCCTCACCATGCTGAACTCCCTCTCAAAATGGTGTACAGGGGCGGAGGCTATAGCCGCATGAAAAAACGAAAGTAAAATACGAGATTTCAAATCCATTCGAAGCACAATAACACTCACTCTGCTCTGCTCTCTGCTTCTCCCTCACCGTGCTGAACCCTCTCAAAATGGTGTACAGGGGCGGAGGCTATAGCCGCATGTAAAAAACGAAAGTAAAATACGAGATTTCGAATCGTTACAAATAACCGCTATGTATTTAGAAAAGTACAAATCCATTCGAAGCACATTAGGCATAATAGGCAGCGTCGTTGTGAGAGAGACACGGAAAATTACGAATCAACGAACCCAAAAAAAGTTACGAAAGTAGGAGTTGTGTCCAGAATCAACGAAAAACAACGTACTCTACCGAAAGTAAGAATTATAAAGCAACAAAAAATTCAACGAAAAATGTCGCTTGCAAAAATACGAATGAGTCCGAACACGAAAAATCCCGTCTAGCAAAATTACGAATGATTACGAATCAACAGGACCGGAAAGAAACGAACCGAAACGGAACGAATTTTTCCGTTGTGCACAAGTCTAGTAGGTAAGCTCAGTGATCTTTTCTGTTCCTCCAAACACATTCTGCAGAATGTCTAGATAGTCTTGTGCAACACAGTCTTTCTTGCTCATCTTAAGGTTGCGTATGGCCTCTAGGGCAGGCCCCTTTAAGCTCTCAGCAATTCTTTGCTTCTTTCTGTGGTCTGGGACTTCCCACTCCTCTAGGGCCTGAGTAGCGCCATCTAACCACTCCTCAAATCCTTCCTCTCCTGAAGGTACAGGCTTTCTTCTTGAAAACATTCTAAGTTTCCGGTATCCTGACACTTGGTAATCCGCAGGATCTTTCTTGCAGCGCGCTATGATTTCCCTTAGGACCGCGCATAATTCTGTGCTGAGAGCGCCCTGTGGCGACCCAGGATTCATCTCTGTCTTCACATCTTTTAAGTCGGGTGGAGCGCGTATTAACTTAAAGATTTGTTTATCCGCCGTTTCTATGCTCGGCTTCTTGAAGTCTTCTGGGACTCCATCCTTCCACTTCACCAGTACATATGTCAAAGGAGGTTCTGATCTGACATCCACTATGTATGCTTTTTGTTGCGGGGACAGTGACGCCACTAACTGTTTCACTGCATCATCTTGCCAGGTCCCTGCAAGTTCTATGATCACTACTTCATGTGGATCTGTTTTTACTACTGCGCACCATTTTTCTATTTCTAGTGGGTCCATGCTGGTACCTTTTGGCTGCTATTTGCTGCAACAGAATCCCGGACTCAAGAGCCCCCACGTGTAGCGCTACCCCCAGTTAAGAGAGCCGCTGGTTTGTTTTCTCGGGCCCTGTATACAGCACCGCCAACCCCCGGCAATCTGGCTCGACCCACTCTGGCACAGTTAGTCTAGGGATAGCTTCCTATCACTCTCAGGTGTAAGATACTTAACAGTTCCTAATTAGACAGACAACACTCTGAGGCAGGAATATGAATAGGTAATAGCTTTACTATAAAATGGTGGCATAAAAACATGACATGCAACACTTACATGGGTCTGAAGAACCCTGTATCAACCAATGCTACAGAGGCAGTACTATAAAATGGCGCCGCGCAGTATCCACCACGCAGAGCTATTATGGTGTGCGTGCCCTAAGACACAGCAACACAAACTTTATAACTTTCCCCACCTATGTCAGGCCTGATAGTGTATGAAATAGTCCCCTTTCCCTAAGGGAGTAAGATTTTCTTCACTGGCCAGCTTTCGTTGGTGCACTTGAAGAAATGAACCAATTGTAATCCAAAAAGGTGGTAACTCGTAGCAACAGTATGCAAACAGGGGGGGGTAGGCACTTCAACTCTGTCCCACTACCCGACCCCAAAGAACACTGGTGAGCGAACAGTGGGCCTAGGCAGTCTATAGGCCTGAATATAACTCAGTCTATGGATATGGGCAGGTGCCCGCTCACCGTTCCAGGCGCGATCCCAGCCTGGGTCTTCCACCTCGTGTGTCCGTCGCACACAGCGTCTGCAACCGATCGGGTCCCCGATCCAACTGGAGTCCTACACCGACGATCCAGGATCCACCCAGGCTCCGCAGGACGGTGAAAGGCTCTTCGGACTTCGGGTAAGGCCTTAGGCTTCAGGCCTTACCCCACAGCAGATCCACGCAGGATGACTTGTTGCTTGAAGCGCGTTGTCCCAAGAGAGCGAGCTTCCCCCCGCCCTTCTCTTAAGTAACCTCTCCCATGAGTCTCTGCGGCAGAACCTCCGCCCTGAGGCCGAATGGGGCTCTGGGTACTGTAGTCCCGGGGCCTTAAAGAAGACCCCGCTACATACAGAATGGGCAATAGATAGGTTTCTCTCTAGTTTTTATAATGACTTTTACTCTTGTATACGGTACTGGGCTCTTCTTGCACCTGCATGCTTAAAATACATCTGTTACCCAGTTCTAGACCTCGGTCAGTGAATTAGTTAACAATCAGTAACTGGTAACAGCTTCCCAGCAGCAGTGCAGCACACAGGAATAGCTCTTCAACAAGGAATGTCCCCACTGACAGCTCGAAAGGTCAGGATTATTTTAAAAGGCAACAGCTTCCCTTGTTGTTTAATTCATTTAAATCACCACATAGAAAGCCGCAGGGATATATTCTACAGCTTTAGCTTCTGTTCCAAACAAAGCCCAAGTGTATTCATGTCTACCGTACGTTATATGGTCAAGCGCAATGTACACTATATTACCAAAAGTATTGGGACGCCTGCCTTTACACGCACATGAACTTTATTGGAATTCAAGTCTTAAGCCTCGTACACACGGCCGAGAATCTCGTCAGGAAAAAACACGTCGTTTTTCCTGATGAGATTCTTGACAAGAATCTTGTCCCGGCCGAGTGTACAGACGCTCGATTCAAAAGAACCGCCGTTCTTTTGAATGGAACGAACGCGGTGACATCATCGACTACGACGAGCGTGCACTCGTCACATTCGATGCCGCCGACGCCATCTTGCTACACCCTACCTATGCCTAGGAAGCTACCGCGCATGCGTCAAAGTCATTTCGAGCATGCGCGGGTTTCCATGGCGACAGGTAAGAGTACACACTCTCGGGTTTCTCATCGGGAAACAGGCCGACGAGAATCTCGACGAGAAAATAGAGAGCAGGTTCTCTATTTTTCTCGTCGAGATTCTGGCCAGAAACCTGAAAGCCTTGTACACACGCACGGTTTTCTGCGGCAAGAAAGCTCTCCCGGCAGTTTTCTTGTCGTTTGTTGATGAGAAAACCGTCCGTGTGTACGAGGCTTAAGTTCGTAGGGTTCAATATTGAGTTGGCCCACCCTTTGCAGCTATAACAGCTTCAACTCTTCTGGGAAGGCCGTCCACAAGGTTTAGGAGTGTGTCTATGGGACTGTTTGACCATTCTTCCAGAAACGCATTTGTGAGGTCAGGCACTGATGTTGGACTTGAAGGCCTGGCTCGCAGTCTCCACTCTAATTCATCCCAAAGGTGCAGGCCAGTCAAGTTCTTCCACCCCAAACTCGCTCATCCATGTCTTTATGGACCTTGCTTTGTGCACTGGTGGGTAGTCATGTTGGAACAGAAAGGGGCCTTCCCCCAGTGCCGATCCTGACCTCCCTGGGGCCCTAAGCAAAATTCTGCAAAGGGGCCCTCTACCTGACCCGTGAATAATGGGCGTTGTTTAAGCGTAATATTGAACGTGGCTTAAAGGGGCGTGACTCAAAGGGGTGTGGTTAGAGTCTGAGATGAACGAGGGAGAAACAAGGAGAGAGAGAGAGTAAAAAAAAGAGGGATGGAGGGACAGCAGGCCCAGATCCTACACCACAATAGAAATATGAGTATTCCAGAAAGTTTAACAATCAGCAGATCAAGATTCTCCAAACACCTGGTGTTAGCAATTTAATCATCCCGGCACCATGGTTGTTATGGTGTCAGGGTGATTAAAGCGCATTATTTCTATTATTACTTTGTAATATAAAATGAAATCATTCAACTCACCATAATGCAGAATCAGTGGGAGCCCTGATGTCACTGTCCCCAGCCAGCGGAGTGCCTCCTTACATTTCAGGTGTCCCCAGCCAGCGGAGTGCCTCCTTACATTTCAGGTGTCCCCAGCCAGTGGAGTGCCTCCTTACATCTCAGCAGTCCCCAGCGGAGTGCCTCCTTACATTTCAGGTGTCCCCAGCGGAGTGCCTCCTTACATCTCAGGTGTCCCCAGCCAGCGGAGTGCCTTCTTACATCTCAGGTGTCCCCAGCGGAGTGCATCCTTACATTTCAGGTATCCCCAGCGGAGTGCCTCCTTACATCTCAGGTGTCCCCAGCGGAGTGCCTCCTTACATCTCAGGTGTCCCCAGCGGAGTGCCTCCTTACATCTCAGGTGTCCCCAGCGGAGTGCCTCCTTACATCTCAGGTGTCCCCAGCCAGCGGAGTGCCTCCTTACATCTCAGGTGTCCCCAACGGAGTGCCTCCTTACATCTCAGGTGTCCCCAACGGAGTGCCTGCTTACATCTCAGGTGTCCCCAGCCAGCGGAGTGCCTCCTTAGATCTCAGGTGTCCCCAGCGGAGTGCCTCCTTAGATCTCAGGTGTCCCCAGCCAGCGGAGTGCCTCCTTACATTTCAGGTGTGCCCAGCGGAGTGCCTCTTTACATCTCAGGTGTCCCCAGCCAGCGGAGTGCTTCCTTACATCTCAGGTGTCCCCAGCCAGCGGAGTGCTTCCTTACATTTCAGGTGTCCCCCCCCCTAGTGCCGGCCTAAGACATTGTGCTGCCTGGTACCAAGAATTAAATGTTGCCCCCCCCCCCAAAAAAAAATTACGCCCACCAAAAGGATATAATTTTATATCATGATAACTTAAGAGGATCTGTCATGGCTCTATACATGCATGTAGCTGTATAAAGAGGATTTGTCATGGCTATATTCATGTATAGGAGTATAAAGAGGACCTGTCATGGCTCTATACATTTATGTAGAAAAATAAAGAGGACCTGTCATGGCTCTATTCATGTATAGGAGTATAAAGAGGACCTGTCATGGCTCTATACATGTATGTAGGAAAATAAAGAGGACCTGTCATGGCTTTATTCATGTATAGGAGTATAGCGGTCATGGCACTATACGTGTATGTAGAAGTATAAAGAGGACCTGTCATGGCTCCATACATGTATATAGGAGTATAAAAGGACCTGTGTGTGGCCGCGATGTCAGCCGGCCACCCGCGATCGTTCCACAGAGAGCCAGAATGGGGATCTGTCAATGTAAACAGACAGATCCCCATTCTGACAGGGGAGGAGAGACAGATCTGCTGTTCCTAGTGATTAGGAACAGAGCTATCTCTCCTCCTTCAGTCAGTCCCATCCCACCAGTTAGAAACACCTCTCAGGGAACACATTTAACCCCTTTCCTGCCAGTGACATTTACACAGTAATCAGTGCATTTTTATAGCACAAATCGCTGTATAAATGTCACTGGTCCCAAAAATGTGTCAAAAGTGTTCGATCTGTTCACCGCAATGTCACAGTCTCACTGAAAATCGCAGATCGCCGCCATTACTAGTAAAAAAAAAATATTAATAAAAATGCCATAAGTCTATCCCCTATTTTGTAGACGCTATAGCCTTTGTGCAAACTAATCAATAAACACTTATTGCATTTTTTTTTTTTACCAAACATATGTAGAAGAATACATATTGGCCTAAACTGATATAGAAATACCACCAACAGAAAGCTCTATTTGTGGGGAAAAAAGGACGTAAATTTTGTTTGGGTACACCGTCGCACGACCGCACAATTGTCAGTTAAGTCGACGCAGTGCCGTATCGCAAAACAAAATTAGTGAAGTGCATCATTTCTATTATTACATTGTTATATAATATATAAAATAGTTCAACTCACCATAATGCAGAATCAGTGGAAGCCTGAGCGTGTCTCTTGCCAACGTCACCTGCCACCAGATGCGGATTGTCACTTGCCACATGTTGCGGATTGTCACTTGCCACGACGCCACCTGCCACACATTGCGGGTTGTCACTTGCCACATGTTACGGATTGTCACTTGCCACAACGTCACACATTGCGTTTTGTCACTTGCCACACATTGCGGATTGTCACTTGCCACTTCACCTGTCACATGTAGCGGATTGTCAATTGCCACACGTTGCGGATTGTCACTTGCTACGACGTCACACATTGCGTTTTGTCACTTGCCACAACGTCACTTGCCACACATTGCGGATTGTCACTTGCCACTTCACCTGCCACATGTAGCAGATTGCCATTTGCTGTGTCCCAGAGTGAAGGCAGGCAGGAGAGAGATGACAGAGAAGAGGGGGGGTCTGCTGACAGAGAAGAGGGGGGGTCTGCTGACAGAGAAGAGGGGGGTCTGCTGACAGAGAGGAGGGGGGGCGGCTGACATTGAGGAGGGGGGCAGCTGACATTGAGGAGGGGGGGCAGATGATATTGAGGAGGGGGGGGCAGCTGACATTGAGGAGGGGGGGTGGCTGACATTGAGGAGGGGGGGGTGGCTGACATTGAGGAGGGGGGGCGGCTGACATTGAGGAGGGGGGAGCGGCTGACAATAAAGAGGGAGGGGGCGGCTGACATGGAGGAGGGGGGGCGGCTGACATGGAAGAGGGGGGGGGCGGCTGACATGGAGGAGGGGGGGGGCAGCTGACATTGAGGAGGGGGAGCGGCTGACATTGAGGAGGGGGGGCGGCTGACATGGAGGAGGGGGGGGCGGCTGACATGGAGGAGGGGGGGGGCGGCTGACATTGAGATGGGGGGGGCGGCTGACATTGAGGAGGGGGGGGGGCGGCTGACATTGAGGACGGGGGGCGGCTGACATTGAGGAGGGGGGGCGGCTGACATTGAGGAGGGGGGGCGGCTGACATTGAGGATGAGAGAGACGGACCTCAGGAGATAGTAACACTCAGTGAGTTAGGAGCACGCCCCCTCCCCCTTTGAGCCCTTCTATAGCTCAGCAGTGGCGAGGGGGAACAAATTAGAGGCGGAGGCGGAGCCGGCCGGCTACAGTGAGCTGCGGCACCGCCCACCCCTTTCCCCCCACAGGTCACAGTCTCAGATGACAGACAGACCGGGGACGGGGTGGGCGGCGCCGCAGCGCTATTTCGGCAGGATCCCTCCCTTCTTCTCATCCTGGTCTTCGGGAAAATGGCGGCCGGCAGAGACATTATCTCCGCCGGCCGCGGACTTCTAGCGGTGGCGGCGGGGCCCCGAGTAATACTTGGGGCCCTACGCAGCTTGCGTAGTCCGCGTATAGGGCGGATCGGCCCTGCCTTCCCCAAACTGTTCCCTCAAAGTTGGGGGCATGAAATTGTCCAAAATGCCTTGGTATGCTGACACCTTAAGAGTTCCCTTCACTGGAACTAAGGGTCCAACCCCTGAAAAACAACCCCACCCCATAATCCCCCCTTCCACCAAATGATTTGGACCAATGCACAAAGCAAGGTCCATAAAGACATGGATGAGTGACTTTGGGGTGGAGAAACTTGACTGGCCTGCACAGAGTCCTGTCCTCAACCCGATAGAACACCTTTGGGAGGAATTCGAGCGGAGACTTGACCCAGGCCTTCTCGTCCAACATCAGTGCCTGACCTCACAAATGCACTTCTGGAAGAACGGTCAAACATTCCCATAGACACACTCCTAAACCTTGTGGACAGCCTTCCCAGAAAAGTTGAAGCTGTTATAGCTGCAAAGGGTGGGCCAACTCAATATTGAACCCTATGGACTAAGACTGGGATGTCCCAATACTTTTGAAAATATTGTGTATGTTAGAGAGAGCCTTGAGTGGAGAATAAAATTGGAGTTTAGGCAAAAAGGTGTTCCTTTCTATACAATGCTTAAAGAGAAAGTAAACACTGCCTCTTTTTTTTGTGACCTGCAAAGTAAAGGCATAATGTGCTAGTGTGCATCGCATACTAGCACATTTTGTGAAACTTACCTGCAAACGAAGCCCTCATTGTCCCCGCTGGAGGCCGCATCCATCTTTGCCCGTGTAGCGGGGTATTCCCCTTTAATACAGAGAGACAAGAAGTTCCAGGTGAGAGGTGAGTCGGGAGGAAGTAAAGAGACATTATGGAAGTGAAAGCAGAGGAGAGAGAGAGACTACATCTCCCAGTACATCTTGCAGCACCCAGGGTACATTGCTCCGGAACAGAGACTGCTGGGGCAGACTTTATAAAGGGGAGGCGGAGTTTTGGTCGGTCTCTTTGGACACCCCCTCTCCTAGCAAGAGGATCTCTGTACTGAACTGCTGTGTGCACAAGGCCTGAAGCCTGGGCCGTGTGCTCCTTTCCAAAGAGCCCCTCTGCCAGCCTAGCAGAGCCTTAGAGACATCTTCTCATCCTTGCTGCAGTACACCAGAAGGATTGAAGACTTGGATGTCGGTGGATTCCTGTTCCTAGACGAATCGATGGAGGAAACGGACTTGGACTTGTCCGGGTGGTGAGAGCTGTTTAAAGACAGATACTTTTATCTTTACTATTCGTTGGGATTACAAAGTTGTTCTTCAAGTGCACCACCGAAAGATTGCTAGCGAATATTGTTTCACTGAACTTCCATTTAGATCAGTCAGGCCTGACTGCATAGGTAGACATTGCTGGGTGTTAGTCTACCCATGAGGGGAAGTAGCTGTAAAAGGGCAGCGCTAGAGTTGCATAGCAATACTTTATTATTCTGATTACTCTGTTTATCTTTATTACTGTTTATTGTAGGGATCTGCAACTTGTTATACTGTTGTTTATTACTTGCCCATTAGCCTCAGTAAAATATCTGGGTCAAGTACATTGGTGTCAGTTTCACTTACTTTAATAGAAGTTTTAAAGTATATCACTGTGTGTGTTTGCCATAGGACTGCGTCACCTAGAGTTGCGGTCACGCGGTCCTATCTCCCCTTACTAGCTGTGCCACGGGAGGTTAGAGCCGATTGCCAGGGGTTGACAGCGGTGCACTACAGGGCCCAAATCAATACCAGCGGCTCTCTTAACTGGGGGTAGCGCTACACGTGGGGGCTCGAGCCGGGATCCTTGTACGTTGCACGCTGCAATCAAGCCGGTCAGAAGTACCAGCATGGACCCGCTAGCAATGTCACAGTGGTGCGCAGCGGCTGGTACCGATCCAACCGCAGCGGTAGTTATTGAACTCCCGGGGGGGATCTGGCAAGAAGAAGCGATAAAGCAGCTAATAATGTCACTATCACCGAGCCAGAAAGCATGGGTGATGGAAACAAGGTCAAATGCCTCGTTTACGTACGCACTGGTAGAATGGAAAGACGAAATCCCAGAGCATTTTAAAAGTCCAAGTATACAAGCCATAGATAATCAGATCTATCACTTGATACATACGCAGCCAGTGAAGGAAGAATGGTTCCAGACACCAAAACCATCATCTCCACAGATATCTCCACCACCTGCCACCCTCAGCGCAGAATTATGCGCGGTCCTGGGGGAGATTGTAGCCCAGTGTAAGAAGGATCCCACAGACTACCCGATGTCAGGATACAGGAAACTCAGGATATTTTCTGGAAAGAAACCTGTACCTTCGGAAGAAGAGGGATTTGAAGAGTGGCTAGACGGCGTCACTCAGGCCCTAGAAGAATGGGAGGTCCCGGAGCGACAAAAGAAGCAGAGGATTGTTGAAAGTTTAAAGGGGCCTGCTCTGGATGCCATACGTAACCTGAAGATAAGCAGGAAAGACTGTACTGCACAGGATTACTTAGACATCCTGCAGAATGTGTTCGGTGGGACAGAAAAAATCACTGAGCTTACCTATCAACTGGAGCACTGCTACCAGAAGACAGGCGAGAAACTATCAGAATATATGGGACGTCTAGACAAGATCCTGCATAGGATCATTTTGAAGAAGGGGATCGACCCAGGGAAAGTAGACGAGGCCCGTGCTCAACAGGTATTGAGGGGAGCTCAGCCCCTGGATCCTATTGCATTGGCGCTACGCACCCGACAGGATGGGAAGAGCCTGGAATACCCCAACTTGATTCGGATAGTCAGGGAGGAGGAGGCTGTGTTGGAAGAGAAAAGGAGGAGTCAACATACCGAACCAACTACCCTCCCTGCGGTGGGAGTCAGATCAGCTATGGCTACTGAATGGGACTCAGAAGTGGAGATCCTGAAGAACCAAATGACCCAGGTGCTGGATCTTTTGACCTCACTCCTGTCTAAAAACTCAGGAATGGAGGAACCAGAGGAAATTAAGAGTGAACCACGCCGGAGCAGTTCAACACCAACCTCCCCACAGGAGAGAAGAGAGATTGTCTGTTTCAACTGTGGAGGTGTAGGCCACTACCAGCGAGTATGTCCAAGTCCACGAATGGAGACAGAAGGCTGGCGGAGGCCTCAGAGAAGTGACCCAAGAATGGAGAGAAGATCCGGGCCTTCAAAAATAACTTTCCCTGAATCTGCGAGGGAGCGGTGGAGGACACCTGCAGTCTATGCCGTCTCAGTGAACAACGCCTATCAGCCTTCCAAACAACGCCAGAAACGGCATTCCCAGCGCCGGAAGCTGAAGAGAGCACAAGTCCAAGTATGCCAGCCTGCTGTTACAGGTGTTTCCAAAAGGACTGCTACCCAATTGGTAGGTCCTCTGCCTGTAGTGCCTGTTCTGATCGAAGGGATCTACACCAGAGCCATCCTTGATACAGGTGCTCAGGTTACCCTAATGACCAGAGACTTTTACAAGAAGTACCTGTCATACCTGCCCCTGGAAGAGATGGGAGACACCAAGATTCAGGGTATCCTAGCAGAAGAGTACTCTTGTGATGGATGTGTGCGGATCAAGTTGTCGTGTGATCCATTGAGGGCTGGGGAGCCCCAGAACTTTGAGACACTGGCCATTGTCTGTCCCTGGCTGCCAGGGCCCTCAAGAAGCTCTCTCATCATTGGGACCAATACCGATCTGGTGAAACGGCTTTTAGCCCCTGCTGTCCCCAGATGTGATCCCATACCCTCACTACCGGAAGAGGTTCCTGCTTCAGTACCAGAGGAAGAACCAAGAGTAGCTGAGACTGTTACTCCCAGGGAGAAGAGAAGGAAGAGAGTCATTCATCCTCCCCGGAAACTAACTCATGATCAGATGGGAGAAAGTTCCGAAGACACGGTCCTAACCTCAAGAAGGACCATGCCCACATCTGGTCCCTCCACTGTACATTTGGTGGAGGGCAACCCCAACTCACTCTCTGGCACAGTTAGGCAGGCCACTTCCAATAATATGGCCTGTGAGCAGGACAATCTTCCTCACCATGCTAGGTGGGAGATTCCCCTGCCAGGTTCCTTTACAACCGTGAACTATCTTTTATATACATATTGTTGATGCTGTCTTTGGGGACCAAAGATTTAAAGTGGGGGGAGTGTGTAGCGGGGTATTCCCCTTTAATACAGAGAGACTACATCTCCCAGTACATCTTGCAGCACCCAGGGTGCATTGCTCCAGAACAGAGACTGCTGGGGCAGACTTTATAAAGGGGAGGCGGAGTTTTGGTCGGTCTCTTTGGACACCCCTCTCCTAGCAAGAGGATCTCTGTGCTGAACTGCTGTGTGCACAAGGCCTGAAGCCTGGGCTGTGTGCTCCTTTCCAAAGAGCCCCTCTGCCAGCCTAGCAGAGCCTTAGAGACATATTCTCATCCTTGCTGCAGTACACCAGAAGGATTGAAGACTTGGATGTCGGTGGATTCCTGTTCCTAGACGAATCGATGGAGGAAACGGACTTGGACTTGTCCGGGTGGTGAGAGCTGTTTAAAGACAGATACTTTTATCTTTACTATTCGTTGGGATTACAAAGTTGTTCTTCAAGTGCACCACCGAAAAGATTGCTAGCGAATATTGTTTCACTGAACTTCCATTTAGATCAGTCAGGCCTGACTGCATAGGTAGACATTGCTGGGTGTTAGTCTACCCATGAGGGGAAGTAGCTGTAAAAGGGCAGCGCTAGAGTTGCATAGCAATACTTTATTATTCTGATTACTCTGTTTATCTTTATTACTGTTTATTGTAGGGATCTGCAACTTGTTATACTGTTGTTTATTACTTGCCCATTAGCCTCAGTAAAATATCTGGGTCAAGTACATTGGTGTCAGTTTCACTTACTTTAATAGAAGTTTTTTTTTTTTTTTTTACAAAAATTTTTTATTGTCATTTAAATCAACAGTACAGGTTTGCAATAGAATGTTACAGCATTCAGTATACAAAGTAGATCTGGACTCGAAAGCCCTCAACAACAGGAAGGAAGCATGGGCCGTGATCTGATGTTATATTCAAGATAAAAATAAAAAATAAATGAAAAAGTCCTCAGGACCCGATGGTCCAGAACCTGGGCCATGCCCAGATGGGTGTAAACCTGTAGAATGGGTGTATAATACACAACAATAAAACCTGAAAGTTGGCATCCACTAGAAAAGATAGATCAGTTAAGCCTCAAGTAAGAGCCTAAGAAGAAAAAAAAATAAAAAATAAAAATTGGAGAAAGAGAGAGAAAGAGAAAAGAGAAAAAGAAAAAAAGGAGGCAGGACAAGAAGAAGAGGAGAAGGAGAAGAGGGAGAAAGAGAAGAGGGAAGTAGGAGGTCCACGGGGTGCGCGCAAGAGGGGTCCTACAGTGACAGCAAAGCAGTGTCGAATCTAGAAGGGTGGTAGTATGTGATCCAAGGTTGCCAGACTCTGAGAAACTTGTCATGCGTATCAGAAAGAATAGCTGTTAGTTTCTCGTTGACCATGATATCGTTCAGGCGGTTCTTGACTGCCTCAAAGCTCAATGTAGGGGTTTTCCATGCTCTCGCAATTGTCAATCTAGTTGCAGTAAAAAGATGTTGGGCTAGTTGCCGTTCTGGACGCAGAAGTTCCACGATGGGCTTACCAAGGAGAGCTACATAGGGGTCTCTTTTGATATTAATCTGAAAAAGATTGCGGAGGAGAGTATATACCCTAATCCATAGTCTGCACGCCCGCGGGCATGACCACCAAATATGTGCCATGGTGCCTTCCTGGGAACACCCCCTATAACAAAGTGGAGAATAATTTGGGATAAAGCGAGCCAATCTTGCCGGTGTGTAGTACCACCTATACAATACTTTATAGGCATTTTCCAAAATTGACACATTACGTGAGCATTTGGACAGAGTTAGTGTCATCGCCTGCCAATCCTCAGGGTCTAACTGCCTCCCCAGCTCTTTCTCCCATTGAAGGTGATAAGACCTCAATGGGGGTCTCTTTATTGATATCACCGCCGAGTATATCAGTGATATTAGACCCGGAGAATGGGGCCTGGCTCTGCAAAGGCTCTCAAAGGGGGTCAAGGTATAAGGGGTAGATTGAAACCTAATAAGGCTCTGAAGAAAGTGGCGAATTTGTAAATAGCGATAGTGCTCACGCAAGGGAATACCATGAGAAGAGCGCAAAGCGTCAAATGCCAAAATCCTGGTAGGCCGTAGCATTGAGTGAACATCTGTGAATCCGTTCATGGTCCACCATAGAAATTGGGAGGGATTATCACAACCTGGAGGGAACAGCGGGCAGTGTAAGAGTCGTAAGAGTGGGAGATGTGGGGAGATCAGCCCTGCAGAGTACTTTACCGAGTCCCATAGTCGCAAGGAGTGGGCCAAGCAAGGCCCCATGACCGCCGGACGATGCACAGGTGGGAGCCAGGGTAATGAGGAGATAGGAATAGGGTCGATGTCAACCAGGTCAAGCATAGCCCAGAGCGGGAGCTGATAGGTTTCATGAAGGCACGAAAGTGGGGCTATGTTAGCAGCTATGTAATAGGCTTGTAAATTAGGAACCGAAAGGCCCAAATTGACTCGCTTAGCAAACAAGACTTGTTTGGCGATTCGAGGGCGGGACGAACCCCATATAAATTGCATAATTTTTCGCTGATGTATGCGGAGGATATGCGAAGAAACCTGAACCGGCAAGACACGGAAAAAATATAATAGTTTCGGGAGATAGGACATACGAACAGCCGTTATCCTGCCGAACCAAGACAAAGGCAAATGAGACCAAGACAACAGCATATCTGTTAGTCTCTTGAACAATGGTGGAAAGTTGGCCTGGTACAATCCGGAGTATGTGGGGGTAAGGTGGATTCCCAGATAGGGCAGCGAGGAAACCCACTGAAAGGAGAATGCCGACTGTAAATCCCTCATCAGGCCAGGAGAGAGATTAACCGACAACGCTTTCGATTTTGAGGGATTAACCCGGAGCCCCGAAAGGGAAGCAAAGGTATCCAAAAGAGTTTGCAAGTTTGGTAAAGAGCTTCTGGGGGAGGTCAAAGTGAGAAGGACATCATCGGCGAATAGGGAAATTTTATGGGGACAACCCGCTAATTCGATGCCTCGTATATCCGGATGAGAGCGAATCGTCTCTGCCAGGGGTTCCAGAGCCAATACAAAAAGAAGAGGTGATAGGGGGCACCCCTGACGGGTGCCCCTCTTGATATTAAAGAGGGGAGACTCGAATCCATAATACTTAATTTTTGCCCGGGGGGAATCATATAAAACAGATATCCAGTGCATAAAAGAAGACCCGAAGCCATAATGTCGAAGAACAGACATGAGGTAAGGCCATGACAAAGTGTCAAAGGCCTTGTTTACGTCCAGAGACAAGAGCATAGATTCTAGCGAGCGAGTATGAGCTATGTGTTGGAGTTGCAATATACGCCGAATAGCATCACCGGCCTGTCTCTGAGGTATAAAGCCGACCTGGTCCTTCCCAATTAATCGAGGAAGAAAAGAATTTAAGCGATTAGCCAGAATTTTGGTCAAAATTTTCATGTCAACGTTAATTAGGGAGATAGGCCTAAAATTAGCCCAGGAGGAATGATCGCGATCCGGTTTAGGGATCATCACTATGTTTGCCGTCAAAAGGTCCGGGGTAAAGGAGCATCCATTTTTAACAGAGTTATACATTGCCGTTAGATGCGGAGCTACCATAACTGCCAGTTTCCTATAGTAAAGCGCCGTAAAGCCATCCGGCCCCGGACGCTTTCCCACCTTAAGATCTTTTATACCTTGGAGGACCTCTGAAATTAGTATATCCCGGTCCATAAGAGTAACATGCGCCTCCGTCAGGGTCGGGAGAGGGAGACGGCCGATGAAATCAGCAGTGTCCTGGGCGTTAAACTGCTCTGGATCAGAGTACAATTTAGTAAGGCGGAATCGAAACTCCTCCAATATACGCAACGGATTACCCGTAAGTACATTGTGTCGGTTGCGCAGAGTGATGGGGGTGAATTTAGGAGCGAAAGTCCGGAGTCTGTTGGCTAACATTCGATTAGGTTTATTCGCCCTGGTATACCACCTCTGGCGGGACCAACGTAAGACGCGTTCAGCCCCCTCGGTGAGTACACCCCTCACAATTTTGAAAATATTTTATTCTATCTTTTCATGTGACAACACTAAAGAAATGACACTTTGCTACAATGTAAAGTAGTGAGTGTACAGGTTGTATAACAGTGTACATTTGCTGTCCCCTCAAAATAACTCAATACACAGCCATTACACAGCCATTACTGTCTAAACCACTGGCAACAAAGGTGAGTACACCCCTAAGTGAAAATGTCCAAATTGGGCCCAAAGTGTCAATATTTTGTGGGGCCACCATTATTTTCCAGCACCGCCTTAACCCTCTTGGGCATGGAGGTCACCAGAGCTTCACAGGTTTCCACTGGAGTCCTCTTCCCCTCCTCCATGACGACATCACGGAGCTGGTGGATGTTAGAGACCTTGCGCTCCTCCACCTTCCGTTTGAGGATGTCCCACAGATGCTCAATAGGGTTTAGGTCTGGAGACATGCTTGGCCAGTCCATCACCTTTACCCTCAGCTTCTTTAGCAAGGCAGTGGTCGTCTTAGAGGTGTGTTTGGGGTCGTTATCATGTTGTAATACTGCCCTACGGCCCAGTCTCTGAAGGGAGGTGATCATGCTCTGCTTCAGTATGTCACAGTACATGTTGGCATTCATGGTTCCCTCAATAAACTGTAGCTCCCCAGTGCCGGCAGCACTCATGCAGCCCCAGACCATGACACTCCCACCACCATGCTTGACTGTAGGCAAGACACACTTGTCTTTGTACTCCTCACCATGCAGTGTGTGGCGTATGGTCTGAGCACTGACAGGCTGACCCCCCCACCCCTTCAACCTCTGCAGCAATGCTGGCAGCACTCATACGTCTATTTCCCAAAGACAACCTCTGGATATGACGCTGAGCACGTGCACTCAACTTCTTTGGTCGACCATGGCGAGGCCTGTTCTGATTTTGTCCGAAGGGCGTTGGCCGTGAACTTGTTCTGCATACACACGGCAGAACATTTTCAGCCAACATTCACCAAACCACATGGTTTTTCATCTCTTTATCCGCCACCCTTTAAGCAACTTCTGCTATTTTTGTCTGATGTTTAGCATTGGTTCCGAGCAAGCGAGTTTGTACTTTGGATTTTAGTCCGATGGACTTGTGTACACACGATCGGATGATCCGACATAACACATTTGTTGTCGGAAAGTTTGAGAGCATGCACAGCAAACATTTGTCCATGGAAATTCCGACAACAATTGTCCGATGGAGCATACAGACGGTCGAATTGTCCGATCGTGTGTATGGGCCTTTAGATTCACTCAACATATGGTCACCGGGTGCACATGGGGCACCTGAGCTCGTTCAACCTAAGGCCACCAGCACATGAGGCACCTGAGCTCGCTCAACCTAAGGCCACGTGCACACAGGTACCTGAGCCCATTTAATGTAAGACCACCGGCACATGACATCTGAACCCACTCAACCTAAGGCCACATGCACATAACAACAGAGCCCGCTCAACATAAGGCCACATTAACACAGGCACCTCAGCCTGCTCAATGTAAGACCACATGCACATGGGCATCTGAGCCCACTCAACATAAGGCCACAAGGCCACATGCACGCGGGTACCTGAGCCCACTTAACCTAAGGCCACATGCACACAGGCATCTGAGGCCGCCAGGGACGTGCAGTCAGGGAAGGCAGAGCCATGAACATAAAAACAAAAACAAAACAATCAACTTCGAGGGTTGTAGCTTGACGACCTGGGGTCACAGAAGTCCTACCCCACCACTGGCCAACATTTGGGGCTTCTACGACCTATGGTTCTGGAGATATGTGGCTCCTTGTGCAGCCTGTCAGAAGCTACATACAGAGCGGCCAGTTTAAATACAAGCTGGCACATTCTGTTTGCAGCAGACTGAGAGGATGAGCTCACAGTGCTTCTCCTCACTTCTTTTCAGAGGCACTGAGCTCAATCGACAGCTTGGAGTTTTGGACCAATGGTAAAGTACCATTAGCCCACGCTGTGCAATAAAAATGCTGCAGTGGAGGCAAGTGTCATAGAAGGGGAATGTGTCTAAAAGACACATGCTCCCTTCCAGCCCAGCCCTCTTAACTACAAGGAAAAAACATGTGTTTATGGGTATAAGATTTACCCACAATCCCATGTTTTTCTCACACAGTTAAAGCGGAGTTCCACCCAAAAATGGAACTTCCGATTTTCGGAATCCTCCCCCCTCCAGTGTCACATTTGGCACCTTTGGGGGGGGGGAGGGAGCAGATACCTGTGTAATCCAGGTATTTGCTTCCACTTTCGGGCATAGGTCGCCTCAGCGCATACTCTGCCCCCCCCCCGCTGTCTTCTGGGAGACACACAGGTCCCAGAAAACAGTAGGGACCAGTGGGATCGCGCAGCGCGACTCGCGCATGCGCAGTAGGGAACCCGGAAGTAAAGCTGCAAGGCTTCACTTCCTGATTCCCTTACCGAAGATCGGCTTCGGGTGCCGACATCGCGGGCGCCCAGGACAGGTTAGTGTCCTAATATTATCAAAGCTATGAGTAAACACTGAATTGGTGTGAAACGCGTCAGCTGTCCTGAGTTCTGCTGGTTTTTGTAGTGCCTGTTTTGCCTGAATAAATATATGCTGGATTGGAGTGCGGCTGTCCTCACTAATTTTCTTCATTTGCTACGTGCATTGCCGGCACCCTTGGTCCCTGAGAGAAGTACTTTCCTTATTTCATCTGCCTGAGCGGCAATTTCTGTTCTTCATTAGAAGTCAGCAGCTGCAGTATTTGTAGCTGCTGACTTTAAAAAATTTTTTTTTTTGACGGAACTCCACTTTAAGAGGGAGAATGAGAATCTGCTGCTGCTGACAAGGTACAAGCCAAATCATATATTATTATGCTATATGTTATAAGATAATAATTTATTATTTATCTATTTACTATGAAATTACTGGTTAGAAGTTATAACTTCAAACTTCAGTAATTTGTCCAATAAGCCCCCTGCTTGAGTACAGATTTTGAAAATATAGTAAATTACCTTAAAAACAATATATAATAATTATTTGTACATTACTTACTTATGGTAATTAACCCCTTGCCACTCAAGCCAATTCTGACACTTCTCACCTACATGTAAAAATCCCAATTTTTGCTAGAAAACTACTCAGAACCCCCAAACATTATATATATTGTTTTAGCAGACACCCTAGGGAATAAAATGGCGGTCATCTAAACATCTTATGTCACATGGTATTTGCGCAGTAATTTTACAAATGCATTTTTTTTTGGAAAGAAACTGTTTCATAAACAAATAAAAATAAACACTAAAGTTAGCCTGATTTTTTTTGTATACTATGAAAAATGATGTTATGCAGAGTAAACAGATACCTAACATGTCATGCTTTAAAATTGCGCACACTTGTGGAATGGCGCCAAACTTCAGTAATCAAAAATCTCCATAGGCGACACTTTAAACATACTAGCCAGTGCCTCACCAGTCACTGACCTCACCGCACGTCCCTGGAGGCTGCTCAAGATAAGGTCACATGCACACTACATTTTAAAACAACCTAAGAACATAAAGTGTTTAAGGGGTTTATTGTTAAAAAAAATTGCATACTGTAGGCATATGATCAGCGAATCTGCATGTACATTCATTCTGTGCGAGTCGGGCAAAAGCAAATGTTCTTTAGTCTATTTTCTTCTTCATGACCATTGGTTACATTTATTTCCTAATTCCCTCTAGAGTTCTCTAGAATTGTTACATTGTATCTCTTGCTACAAAGGCATATATATTTCCACAGCTTCATCTAGTGGCCATAATGATGTTTTTTTCTACTACATAGTCAGGTCCACAAATTAAAGCTGAAAGTCTGCAGTTAAAGCACACCTTGTTCGTTTCATTTCAAATCCAGTGTGGTGGTGTATAGAGCCAAAAAGATTAGAATTGTGTCAATGTCCCAATATTTATGGACCTGACTGTATAAAAAAGGACAATCATTTAGAAGAGAAAATAGCCTAAAGAACTATTTTGCCTAATTTGCACTGTATGAATGTGAATTTAATTTGTACATCAAACTTTTTCCCTTGTCACAAACAAACTAATTTTTTTGTTGGAAATATGGTAACTATCAAAACATGTCAGTAGTTGTACAGAAGGACTTTTTGTAGACAACATAAATTTTTAGATGATTTTTATCAACTTTTGCCTGAGTGTCCATGGGACCCAAAATAAGTGGCACTATGTATTAGTTTACTTAAAAGGTATAGTCATCTGATTCAGCCTCCATCAACTTCACCATTGCACATCACTTAGAGCTCTCATCTGTTGCTAGCTGATATGTCGTCTAATATTTTGGTTTCATTGCCAAATAACAAGTGAAGCCATTGACATTATTATGATCACGTGATGTCATTTCTATAATTGCCATCTTAATCCACAGGAACATTACCCAGAATTAGACTGGTCTCATCAATCCTTGTTTCACTGTGCCTATTGCTGAGCCTGGAAGCACACTGTCAGTCCAGTATATTAATCAAGCCTATTAGGAGAGAGGACCTTATCACAAGTGTAGAGTAATGACGTTGTCAGTCAAACGATGACTGTGCCGCCCCAATGGGGCATAGAATTTGTATATATTGTTTCTCTGAACCATTTTTCTATGGACGTTTATATTTAGTTCACATGCTGCCATCTAGTGACCTTTTGTGGTAATGCATTTGTTTTCCATGTTTCTTCTCTGATGTATGACACACTTCCTTTGTATGTAATGCTCCACCCCTTCTTCCTGTGATTGTACTTCCTCTGTCATAGTTGCAGCTACAGGCCCCATGTAGCAGGGCACATGTATTCTGCATAGTAAGCTACAGACAATATCATCTTTTGACCGCATAAATACCACAACCTATTCATCTGTTGCACCCTGTCATCTGCTGTAACCCGATGTTCAGAATTAAAGCATTTCTGTGGATGGAATCAGTATTTGGTGAGTTCAAGCTATCTGATGAGGATTGTCCTCTGTGATTATATCTGCTTATACAGGCCATGCATAGAGGTCTCACAAGGAATAAATAAATCGCTTCATAACAATCGGAGTCAGAATAGTCAATAGATGTATAGAACTCCTACAGCCTGCTGTGTATATGTGTGCGCCTGATCTGCAATCAAGCTTAGTCAAAAGATGTATAGAACTCCTACAGCCTGCTGTGTATATGTGTGCGCCTGATCTGCAATCAAGCTTAGTCAAAAGATGTATAGAACTCCTACAGCCTGCTGTGTATATGTGTGCACCTGATCTGCAATCAAGCTTAGTCAAAAGATGTATAGAATTCCTACAGCCTGCTGTGTATATGTGTGTGCCTGATCTGCAATAAAGGTCAGTGCCATCCGCCATCTTGTGAAAGCACATGGTTGCACAAGCTTACTGCACCTCATGTGAATGTTAAAAAATGTTTCTCTAACTGTGTTACCCCACCTGTTTAAGCTGCTGTTCGTCTTCTTAAAGAGACAGTACAGTTTTTGAAAAATGTCTAGACAAGACTCTGAGCACCTTTTTGTGACTGAACCAACACAGATTCATCATGCCTCTGAATCCGCAGATGTACAGGGAGGAGATTCTGCAGATATTGCCGAACAGAGTGTAAGACCCAAATGTACAATAAAACCGATACAGAAACTCAGAGAAAACTATGAAACCACTAGAGATGAGTTCTTCAGCAATCTGTCAGACTTATAGGACAGAACTTCACACTGCATGTCAGTTTTGTCACACTTTAATGATCAACCAGCTGAACTAAGAGGCTCTATAGATCACTTATCTGTCGCGTATGAACGCTACCAGCAGCTTTTTGCAAAATACACAGCTTTCTTTTTCTTGCAGGACTGTAATATAGAGGACTCTTCAGCAGAACTGACCAGGGCTGATGCACTAAACCAACAAAGGGATCTCTTAGTGCAAAATGCTCAGTATAAGGCAGAACTCCGCATTTCTCAACTGCAGGAGACCAGATCTCACAGATCCACATCAACCAAGCACACTGCACGTTCTTCTAGATCTTCTCGCTCCAGAAGTTCAACATTAAACGATAAGATAATAGAGGCCCACGCCAATGCGGAATCAAAAAGAGTGCAAACCTCCTTTACCAGAAAGGAGGCAGAAATAGAAACACAAAAAGCAGAGGCAGATTCCCAATGAAAGATTCTGCAAATGGAAAGGGAGGAAGCAGCTGCCCTAGCAAGGCTGAGAGTCCTTGAACAAGAGATGGGAGAAAGTGCTAACTCAGACTGTTCCATCCCAGCAGAACTTCAAGACCCAGTTAAACGCACCAGTGAATATGTACTAAAGCATAATGTTTGCAATGATACAGGGTCATCTCCTGAACTTCCTACTAACAACACTGTTCTGACTCTCAACATTGAGACCTCTCAGCTCCAAATGCCTGAGCCTCTTCAAGTCTACAACACAAGTGCATCTATGCAGCAAACCACATCACCTCTAGCTGACAACAAGGTGACTTCCAGTGACAAGCCACAGCCAGCACAAGCCTTAAGGTTTACACCACAGTCAAACGCTCTTGCAACATCATTTTATCTTGGTAAACCTCACCCTACTTCACCAATGAACTTTCACACCCAAGGGGTTCCACAAGTTACTTTGGCACCAAAGAGTGAGAGATCAGACTTGAATGACTTTGCCAGATATAATGGTACTCTGTGAGCTCATTAACACTACCCTCTCAAGGTTTGACGACTGTCCAGAGAGATACAGGGCCTGGCGATCAACCTTCAAAGCTGCTATTGCTGATCTCAACCTTACTACCAAGGAGGAACTTGATTTGCTCATAAAGTGGCACTGGCTGGGGCCAGAATCTGCAGATCATGTTAAAAGATTGAGAACAGTGCATGTTGACCACCCAGATGCAGGTCTTGTTGCTGCATGGCCAAGACTTGAGCAAGCCTATGGTAGCTCTGAAGCCATAGAGAGCGCTCTATTCAAGAGACTGCAAAACTTCCCAAAAATAGGGAACAAAGACTATCGCAAGCTCCAAGATCTGAGTGACCTTCTCATGGAGCTGGAGTTGGCAAAGACAGACCCCCGTCTACCTGGACTAAGCTTCATGGACACTGCTCATGGTGTCAGTCCAGTGGTGTCTAAACTGCCATACGGCCTGCAAGAGAAATAGGCACAACGGGGCTCAAGGTACAAAAGAGACTATAATGTATCTTTTCCTCCATTCGCATATTTTTGCAGGTTCATCAGTGATCAAGCCTGGACGAGAAACAATCCCAGCTTCAGCTTCAGTGAACCCAACTTGCCTGCTTCATCATCATCATTTTCATCAAGGTATGATAACACAGCAGCTAAATGTAGAGACTTTAATAGAGCAATATCTGTTAAAAGGACAGACATCACACCACCCGTATCCTCTCCTGCTCACCAGAGCGATTCGGGTGACAGAGATAAAGACCAAAATTGTCAGTGCCCTATTCACAAGAAGCCTCGCCCCCTAAAGAAATGTCGTGGGCTTAGGGCAAAGATGTTATAAGAGCACAGGGAGATTCTTCAGAAACTTGGAATATGCTACAGGTGCTGTGCTTGTTATGGACATGTTGCTAAAGACTGTAAAGTTGTCATCAAGTGCAAAGAATGCAGTAGTGACAGACATGTTACAGCCATGCATCTGGGCCCACCCTCAGACAATTCACAGCAGCCTCCTACCTCCACCCCTGTCTCAAATCATGGCGGGGAGCAACAAGGTCATGCTCCAACCACAGATAATGTTTCCTCTTCATGCACAGAAGTCTGTGGAGAAGGCTTAGATCACAAATGCTGTGCTAAGATATGCCTAGTCAAGATATGCCCAAAGGGCCAACCTGAGAAAGCTACTAGGATGTATGCCATAATAGATGAACAGAGCAACAGATCCCTGGTTAAGCCTAAATTCTTTGAGATCTTTGGTATAGAGGGACATGCATCACAGTATACTCTCAGAACCTGTTCTGGTCGTGAAGAGACCTACGGCAGAAGGGCCAATGGGTTCATGGTCTCTCATATCAATAAGGAAGAGGGCATACCCCTACCAACATTAGTTGAGTGTGACCAGATACCAGACGAAAGGGAATAAATTCCTACTCCAGAGGCTGCATATCACCATCCTCACTTAAGGCACCTAGTTAAAAATTCCTGCAATGGACATGAATGCTGAAATCTTGATCTTGCTAGGAAGAGACATTCTCAGAGTACATAAAGTATGCAAGCAGTGCAATGGACCTGATGATGCCCCTTGATCTAGGCTGGATAATCGTGGGTGACGTATGCTTGGATAGAATGCGTATGTCATCCAAGATCCACTCCTTCAAATCTTACATGTTAGGAAATGGACGTGCATCCCACTTCAAACAGTGCCCTCGCCATTATGAAGTAAAAGAGAAGACTCTTGACATCATCCAAGTACCTGATGTGGCTCTTATCCTTTGTGATGACAACCTAGGTACCACAGTGTTTTGTACTACAAGCAATGACAACAAAATAGCCTTGTCAGTTGAAGACAGAGAGTTCATCAAAATAATGGACAAAGAATTCTTCCAGGATGAGTCTAACAGCTGGATTGCACCATTACCTCTTCGTGCTGCAAGGGTTAAACTCCCAACCAATCGTTAACAGGCTCTATCCAGATTCAACTCACTTCAGCGAACACTAAGAACAGGCCTGAAATGAAGGACCATTTCATCGCCTTTATGAAAAGGATCTTTGACAATGATCACGCCGAACCAGCTCCACCACTTCCAAGACACGATGAGTGCTGGTACCTGCCTTTCTTCGGAGTGTATCATCCATGTAAGCCAAAGCAAATCAGGGTAGTATTTGACTCCAGTGCCAAGCATCAAGGCGTATCCCTGAACGATGTTCTTCTCACTGGTCCGAACCTAACCAACAACCTTGTAGGTGTACTTATGAGGTTTAGAAGAGAGCCAGTTGCCATAACTGCTGACATTGAACAAATGTTTCATTGCTTCATTGTACATGAAGATCATAGGTACTTCCTAAGGTTTCTGTGGCACCGTGACAACAACATGGACAATGAGATGATTGAATGCCGCATGAAGGTACATGTTTTCGGAAATAGTCCCTCACTCGCTGTTGCAACATACGGTTTACGAAGGACTGCCCTTGATGGAGAAAAGGAGTATGGCGTGGATGCTCGACACTTCGTTGAGATAGACTTCTATCTATGTGGACGACGGACTTAAATCTTTACCTACAGATGAAGAAACCCTAGACCTGCTCCGAAGGACACAAGGTATGCTTTCTGAGGCCAACCTCAGACTACACAAGATTGACTCAAATAGTGTTGCTGTTATGAAAGCCTTTCAACCTGGCGATCATGCCACAGGGTTTAAAGACTTAAATCTGGGAATGGACATACCACCTGTACAGAGAAGTCTGGGCCTACGGTGGGACTTATTAGAAGATACCTTTGGCTTTCAAGTCAGCTCTGCAGACAAGCCATTCACCAAACGTGGTGTTCTGTCATTGGTGAACAGCCTATACGATCCAGTGGGATTTGTAGCTCCCATCACCATACAAGGTAAATCCCTACTTAGACAGTTCTCAGAGACTATTAAAGAACGGGATGCTCCACTACCAATAGACACGCTCTCAAAGTGGGACTCCTGGAAACAATCTCTACATGCCTTAGATGGAATCTGTATACCACGCTGCTACACTTCTGCCTCCCTTGCTACAAGTCAAAGGAAAGAGCTTCACATCTTCTCAGATGCATCTACTGAGGCCATAGCAGCTGTCGCTTACCTCAAGGTAAGAGACTCTTCTAATCAAGCCCACATAGGGTTTCTGTTTGGGAAAGCTAAGTTAGCACCTAAGCCTGAACACATGATTCCCAGGCTTGAACTTTGTGGGACTGTGCTAGCTGTAGAAATAGCAGATTTTATACAACCAGACTAAATGTTTCTATGTCTATTTCAGCAACCATGTAGAGAGAATCAGGAAATCATGTAAACCTGAACAATGGCATTATGTTCCATCGGAAATTAACCCTGCAAATCATGCCACCAGGCCAGTGTCTGCAAGTTTCTTTGCAAAGTCTTCTTGGTTAACAGGTCCTGAATTCCTGCTGGATCATTCAGAAGAAACCACAGCTGATGTCTTCAGTCTTCTAGAACCTGACAAAGATCCAGAGACCCCAACTATTCTCACCCCAGCTACACTTCTTATCCAGAAGCTTGGGTCTGTTCCTGTTCCAGTGATAAAAAGAAATAAATGCGCTACCCAAAAAACACATAAATAATAACAATTCTATAAAGGGAGGTGAAGCAGCTGTGCTGGAATGTGACAAATTCAAACAAAATGGAAGGTAATAGTACAGCGCTACATATAGGCCAGTAAAAGCTGGACTGTAACTCAAGTGTGACCATAAATGGAAATGCAAAAAAAAAAGGGAAGAAGGGGCAGGCTGAACGCCCTACCCAATATATAAAAAGTGTCCACGATACTGGACAAAGTAATAAGTGTCCAAAACAGTGGATAGATGACAAGGAATGGACGTAAAAATTCTGACAAAATTCTTCACGTGGATGATGACATTCATGTGTGCTTACCAGAAAGGTTGGACCCGAATGTCATACGACAGCGGATCAATCGAGCTTGAGAGTATCTGCAATGGCTGCTCCACAGGAACGTCCCAGGATCTCTGATGGATGCTGAGGTATACCGGCTAGACGATCAGATGTCCTCAAGCCCGGATAGAACTGATGGATGCAATACTTCTCGGGTCTCCAATACCCTCAAGGCTGGAGATCTTACCAGAAGATTAGTATTCTGGATCTTGGTATTCAACCGGGCGATGGGATACGATCAAACTTGGATAGAAAATACCCCTAGAAGGGTATTGTGGAAGGACCAACTGGAGAAAACTGAAAAAACTTTTCCTCACCGGTTTCATGCAAAGAAAAGAAAAAGATAGAGGGCTCCAATGGTGTAGGTCAAAAAAATTGGGTTTTTTAATCAGAAAAACACCAACATACAAAGATAAAAAGTGATCACAGTTCATATATTAAAAGGCAACATGGGAAGCAAAATGCATAAGGGTATTTTATAGCCAAGTTTGATCGCATCACATCGCCCGGTTGAATACCAAGATCCAGAATACTAATCTTCTGGTAAGATCTCCAGCCTTGAGGGTATTGGAGACCCGAGAAGTATTGCATCCTGGGACGTTCATGTGGAGCAGCCGTTGGAGATACTCTCAAGCTCGATTGATCCGCTGTCGTATGACATTCGGGTCCAACGTTTCTGGTAAGCACACATGAATGTCATCATCCACGTGAAGAATTTTGTCAGAATTTTTACGTCCATTCCTTGTCATCTATCCACTGTTTTGGACACTTATTACTTTGTCCAGTATCGTGGACACTTTTTATATATTAGGTAGGGCGTTCAGCCTGCCCCTTCTTCCCTTTTTTTTTGCATTTCCATTTATGGTCACACTTGAGTTACAGTCCAGCTTTTACTGTTCCTGTTCCACCTGAAAATTTTAAAGCAGGAAATCTGTGCTATGACCAGTGGAAGCGAGTACAACACGTCGCCAACTGCTTCTGGAATCGTTGGAAGATGGAGTATCTTTCGACTCTGCAAGGACGCAGGAAATGGCAACGCCTGAACCCTAACATACAAGTTGGAGATCTCGTTCTGCTTAAGGACCAGCAAGCTAAAAGAATCAAAGGGACTTATTGTAAAGAGTGTTCCTAGTGATGACGGTAAGGTACGCAAGGTGGAGGTGAAGGTTTAAAGACAAGGGGCTGTAAAGACTTTCATCAGACCTATCACGGAACTTATTCTGCTCTTGCCCTTTGGAGAATGAACTTCTTGCGTACGCTGCTTGATCCTACCTGCGATTTCAAGAAGAAAGTGTCTTGAACTTTAGTTGACATAACTTGAAGCCTTAACCTGAGAGTTATTGCTATTGAATTATATGCATGTTCTTTTTATGTCTTTCAGGTCTTCAAGACATCAAAGCAAATTACACTGTTTGTTATTTGCAGTTGCAGAACTACCACTCTGATGTATATAGTGACATGTACCATGCCAGACGGGGAGTGTGCCGCCCCAATGGGGCATAGAATTTGTATATATTGTTTCTCTGAACCATTTTCTATGGACGTTTATATTTAGTTCACATGCTGCCATCTAGTGACCTTTTTGTGGTAATGCATTTGTTTTCCATGTTTATTCTCTGATGTATGACACATTTTCTTTGTATGTAATGCTCCACCCCTTCTTCCTATAATTGTACTTCCTCTGTCATGGTTGCAGCTACAGGCCTCATGTAGCAGGGCACATGTATTCTGCATAGTAAGCTACAGACAATATCATCTTTTGACCGCATAAATACCACAACCTATTCATCTGTTGCATCCTGTCATCTGCTGTAACCCGATGTTCAGAATTAAAGCACTTCTGTTGATGGAATCAGTATTTGGTGAGTTCAAGCTATGTGATGAGGATTGTCCTCAGTGATTATATCTGCTTATACAGGCCAGGCATAGAGGTCTCACAAGGGATAAATCGCTTCACAACAATCGGAGTCAGAATAATGACAATGTTGTTGCATATTGAGAATCTTACAAAGGTGGAGGTGTTCAGATTCAAAACATTTATTGGCTTAGATCAGGGGTTTCCAAACTTTCTAAACAAAGAACCAATTTAATGTGGATAATGTCCTAGTGACAGTAGGTGTGGAAAAGGTCTCAGGCTTGGTAGTCAGTGGGAATAAAAAAAATCACATGGCCCCTGTGGTCAGTATGAGGGGGAATAGTGCCCCATTATTGGTATCAGTGGGAGGAATAGTGCCCCATCATTGGTGTTAGTAGGAGGAATAATGCCCCATCATTGGTGTCAGTGGGAGGAATAGTGCTCCATCATTGGTGTTAGTGGGAGGAATAGTGCCCTATATTGATGTCAGTGGGGGGAATAGTGTCCCATCATTGGTAGCAATGGGAGGAATAGTGTCCCATCATTGGCATCAATGGGAGGAATAGTGCCCCATCATTGTTATCAGTGGGAGAAATAGTGCCCTATCAGTGGGAGGAATAGTGTTCTATCATTGGTAGCAGTGAGAGGAATAGCGCCCCATCATTGGTGTTAGTGGGAGGAATAGTGCCCCATCTTTGGTGTTAGTGGGAGAAATAATGCCCCATTATTGGTATCAGTGGGAGAAATTGTGCCCCATCATTGGTATCAGTGGGAGGAACAATTCCCTATATTGGTGTCAGTGGGGGGAAAAGTGCCCCATCATTGGTGTCAGTGGGAGGAATGGTGCCCTATATTGGTGTCAGTGGGGGGGAATAGTGCCCAATCATTGGTGTCAGTGGGGGGAATAGTGCCCAATCATTGGTGTCAGTGGGGGAATAGTGCCCAATCATTGGTGTCAGTGGGGGGAATAATGCCCAATCATTGGTGTCAGTGGGGGGAATAGTGCCCAATCATTGGTGTCAGTGGGAGGAATAGTGCCCCATTGTTGGTGTCAGTGAAAAGAAAGATTTCTCATGCAAACAAAATTACATGGTGCCGGTGGTCAGTAGGAGGGGAAATAGTGCCCCATCATTGATTTCAGTGGGAGTAAAGTATACCTAATATAAGATGAATTGATCTGATCAGTAATGTATATTTTTTATTAAAGTTACTTACATAGCGGCGTCAATTTACGCATCGCTTCACATATATATTGTACAATCACATCAGTCCCTGCCCTCAAGGAGCTTATAATCTAAGGTCCCTACTCCCTAACCCACATTCATACATACTAAGGCCAATTTAGACAGGATCCAATTAAACTACCAGCATGTCTTTGGAGTGTGGGAGGAAACCACCGCAGGCAGAGGGAGATCATGCAAACTCCAGGCAGGTGGTGCCATGGTTGGCTGGCATTTGAACCGACAACCCTAGTGTTGCTGCTAGGCAGAAGTGCTAACCACTTAGCCATTGTGCTGCCCATACTGACTAGATAATGCCATGATCTGATCAGTAATATATAATTACTATGACATGCTACAGTCCAATTAGTAATGTATACAGATTATATAAAGCCATGATCCAATCAGTAATATATACCTACTATAAAATGCTAAGATCTGATCAGTAATGTATACCTACTTTTGGCTCACCCTATATATTAAAAAGTACTGACAGGGCATGGCGTTGTATAGACTTGATGACAATCCTGTGTGTAGCTAATTATGTCTTGCATTAGCTCATCCAAAAAACTCCTAAAATTAAACATTAGCAATAATAAATCATGAACTGGAGATAGGAATGAGCGAAACACCGTAAATCAAAGTATCCAACAGAGAATACATGTGTATAAAAAACACAAACACTTAATATATCAAAAATATGTCAGAGTAATAATACTACAACATTAGCAGCGCTATTGAAACTATCAAGAATAAAACTTAATAAACATCTAAAAGATCTATATATGAAATCCGGAGAAATTAGCACAATATATAAGATTCAAGTCTGTTTAAAATATGGTGATTCACTTGGTGAACAGTCCATAAAAAAAGATGCATAGAAAAGGTGAGTGTGATATAAATCATCCAAATAAGAAGGTATAAACACTCATTCCAGCTTGATATGATTTCCTCCACCACACCACTTTGTGTTCACGCCCTATGGGAAATCCACTTACCAGATTGCACTGGTGTGTAAGCCTGTCAGTCCAAGGAGATAGTCACAGGATACTAGGCATTTCCATCTGTATTATGCTCGTCATGAGCCATAAACAAAAGAGTTTCACATAGTGTGATACCGTACAACACTCATTTATTGATAAAAATTCTCACGATAAAGCACTCACATTATGTGCATAAATATAGGGCATGTAACAACGATACAATCATAGTCGTCTACTCCCGTCTAACCTGTCACCGCTCCCGCGGTGTTCCCGGGAAGGAGAGGCGAGGAGATGCCGACCGAATAGGTTGCTGCGTAGCAACGCCCTTAACACTTAATATAGTTACAACATTTTGGGGGGAAATCTACTAAAACTGGAAAGTGAAAAATCTGGTGCAGCTCAATCAGCTTCCAGGTTTTATTGCCAAAGCTTAATCGAACAAGCTGAAGTTAGAAGATGATTGGCTCCCATGCACAGTTGCACCAGATTCCGAGTGCTTCAAATTTAGTAAATCTCCCCCATAGTATCATTTTTTACAAGCTACAAAGAAGCTGAGCTGGCTGTGGGTCCAGGCTTCTGGGTGGATCCTGATCATACGGGTTGGGACTTTTCCCCAGCCTGGACCGGCTCTGTGACGTCAGCTGACAGCGGGCTGAAAACGAGTGACAGGAGTATAGAACGAACTATACTCCTGTGATCCCTAGGAGAAGTATGGCCAAAGGAGCTTGGCTATGCTTCTCCTTTAACAGAATCAAAAATTGGTCTGCCGTACATAATTGTAGATAAAGAGACAGTCAGTAAATGTATCTAAATGAAAAGAAAAGATCTCAGTATATACAGGGTATACACTATCCAACAGTGGCGTCGGGTGTAAAAAATTTTTGGGAGGGGTGGCAAACAGTATGCCACCCTCTATGGATAGATTAATGCTATGCATTAATCTATCCATTACCATATGGTGGAGAGAGGGGGCAGCGCCCAGGCGCCCCTAATGGATGGGCTGCCACTGCTATCCAACAGTAGCGGTGCGTCCATAGAGGGCGCAGGAGCGCCGCCCCCTCTCGCTCCTGCACCGCCACTGAAAAACAATACATACATTCATGCATTGCATGAATGTATGTATTGTCGCCGCTACCGCCCACTATTCAGATGGCCAACCCGCTGGCGAGCGCCGGCCATCTGAATAACGGCAGCTGGTTGGCTGTGGAAGTGTCTATCAGAGCCAGCGGTAACCTGATTGGCTGAAGCGACATCGAGGGCGGGACAACATCAAGTGATCGTGGAGGAGGATCTGAGGATGGCTGACTGAGAAAGATAAGTGCCAGGCGGGGGGGCAAGCTGGCGGCATTTTAGGGGGAAACTGGCTGCAATTGATGGGCACAGTGGCGACAATGGCATGGCACAGTGGCTGCGTTTGGCATGGCACAGTGGCGACAATTGATGTGCACAGTTGCGACAATGGCATGGCTGCGTTTGGCATGGCACAGTGGCGACAATTGATGGCACAGTGGCTGCGTTTGGCATGGCACAGTGGTGACAATTGATGGGCACAGTGGCGACAATTGATGGCATGGCACAGTGGCGACAATTGATGGCATGGCACAGTGGCGACAATTGATGGTATGGCACAGTGGCGACAATTGATGGCACAGTGGCTGCGTTTGATGGCATGGCACAGTGGCGACAATTTATGGGCACAGTGGCTGCGTTTGATGGCATGGCATGGTGGCGACAATTTTATGGCACAGTGGCTGCGTTTGATGGGCACAGTGGCTGCGTTTGATGGGCACAGTGGCAGCAATTGATGGGCACAGAGGCGGCAATTGATGGGCACAGTGAGGCTGCAATTGATGTTTTTGTTTTTTTTTCGTTTGTTTGCGCCCCCCAAAAAATTTGGAGCACCAGCCACCACTGCTATCCAATGATCCCTTTTCTGAATTGTGAGATTTGTTTTTGGATTCCAGCAGAGCTCTATGAGAAAAAGCAGAGTTCGACTATCAGGTTTTATTCCAGAGGCTTGGTTTGCTACATCAGAACACCATGAAAGTCGATGTTTAACAAGCCTGTCCAATTGTCCTCTGTGTAGTTTCTCGCTTTTTAACATTTGCTGGGGCTAGCAATGTCAGACCCTTTCCCCCACACACTGTTATACTATCATTCTATCCTTTTTATTTGGTGGTGCATGTAGCGGCCTCCACTCTCCCCTCTTTCTCATCAGCTCGTCTGTCTCTTGCCTAGGGGTACCTTAGAGCAGGGTTCCCCAACCCCCGGTCCGCGGCCCACTGCCGGGCCGTGGCCTATTTGCAGATGGGCCGCGAAGGCTGCACTGTGTGAGGTGCGGCAGCGGGCAAGCAGAGAGATGACATCTCTCACCGCCCGCCCGGATCACGGCACTTCCGCCCACACAGCGGGGCTCCTATACTGCGGTGAGGCGCGGGAGCAGAGAGATGAGATCATCTCTCGGCGCCCGCCCATAACGCGGCACTTCCGCCCACACAGCGGGGCTGCTATACTGCAGCGAGGCGCGGGAGCAGAGAGAGAATCTCTCACCGCCCGCCCCGCATTACCGCTGTTCTCCCTCACCTGTCTGTGCTGCCACCACGGCAGGTGACAAAAAAATCTACTGGCAGGTGGCAAACCACCTCTGGTGGCAGGTGGCAATCCACACCAGGTGGCAGGTGACGTGGCAATCCACACCTGGTGGCAGGTGACGTGGCAATCCACACCTGGTGGCAGGCGACGTGGCAATCCGCGCCTGGTGGCAGGCGACGTGGCAATCCGCACCTGGTGGCAGGCGACGTGGCAATCCGCACCTGGTGGCAGGTGACGTGGCAGGCGACGTGGCAATCCGCACCTGGTGGCAGGCGACGTGGCAATCCGCACCTGGTGGCAGGTGACGTGGCAGGCGACGTGGCAATCCGCACCTGGTGGCAGGCGACGTGGCAATCCGCACCTGGTGGCAGGCGACATGGCAATCCACATCTGGTGGCAGGCGAGGTGGCAAGCGACAATCCACATCTGGTGGCAGGCGAGGTGGCAAGCGACAATCCACATCTGGTGGCAGGCGAGGTGGCAAGCGACAATCCACATCTGGTGGCAGGCGACGTGGCAATCCACATCTGGTGGCAGGCGACGTGGCAATCCACATCTGGTGGCAGGCGACGTGGCAATCCACACCTGGTGGCAGGTGACGTGGCAATCCACACCTGGTGGCAGGTGACGTGGCAAGCAACAATCCACACCTGGTGGAAGGCGACGTGGCAAGTAGGGATGAGCTCGGTGTTCGAGTCGAACATACGTTCGACTCGAACATCGGCTGTTCGATCGTTCGCCGAACAACAAACGATTTGGGCCGTTCGCGCCTAATTCGCGGCCCACAATGCACTACGCCATCGCAGTGTCATCCAGGCACTGTGATTGGCCAAGCATGCACTGTGACCCCGCATGCTTGGCCAATCACAGCGCCGGCAGCGAGGAGAGCAATGATTGGCCACAGGCAGGATGACTGTGGCCAATTATTGCTGAGGGTGTTTAGTACACGCCCCACACTATAAAAGGCCGCCAGCACGGCGGCCTAGTGTAGTGTGTTCCGGAGCAGGGAAAGAGAAGCATAGGCAGGGACAGTGACATTTTTTTTTCTTGCTTAACCTGGATTCCTTTAGTTTAGGGAAAGAGAAGGATAGGTAGGGAGAGTGTCAGTCTGTTTTACTGTGCTAAACCTTGTTTGTAGGGACAGGGAAGGACAGTGAGGGAAATTCTCCTTGTGCTATACTGTGCTAAAGTATTGATCATCAACCATCTTTAAAAAAACATTTTTTATAGGGACAGAAAACTATAGGTAGGGAGAGTGTCAGTGTGTTTTACTGTGCTAATCCTTGTTTGTAGGGACAGGGAAGGACAGTGAGGGAAATTCTCCTTGTGCTATACTGTGCTAAAGCATTGATCATCAACCATCTTTAAAAAAACATTTTTTATAGGGACAGAAAACTATAGGTAGGGAGAGTGTCAGTGTGTTTTACTGTGCTAATCCTTGTTTGTAGGGACAGGGAAGGACAGTGAGGGAAATTCTCCTTGTGCTATACTGTGCTAAAGCATTGATCATCAACCATCTTTAAAAAAACATTTTTTATAGGGACAGAAAACTATAGGTAGGGAGAGTGTCAGTGTGTTTTACTGTGCTAATCCTTGTTTGTAGGGACAGGGAAGGACAGTGAGGGAAATTCTCCTTGTGCTATACTGTGCTAAAGCATTGATCATCAACCATCTTTAAAAAAACATTTTTTATAGGGACAGAAAACTATAGGTAGGGAGAGTGTCAGTGTGTTTTACTGTGCTAATCCTTGTTTGTAGGGACAGGGAAGGACAGTGAGGGAAATTCTCCTTGTGCTATACTGTGCTAAAGCATTGATCATCAACCATCTTTAAAAAAACATTTTTATAGGGACAGAAAACTATAGGTAGGGAGAGTGTCAGTGTGTTTTACTGTGCTAATCCTTGTTTGTAGGGACAGGGAAGGACAGTGAGGGAAATTCTCCTTGTGCTATACTGTGCTAAAGCATTGATCATCAACCATCTTTAAAAAAACATTTTTTATAGGGACAGAAAACTATAGGTAGGGAGAGTGTCAGTGTGTTTTACTGTGCTAATCCTTGTTTGTAGGGACAGGGAAGGACAGTGAGGGAAATTCTCCTTGTGCTAAAGCATTGATCATCAACCATCTTTAAAAAAACATTTTTTATAGGGACAGAAAACTATAGGTAGGGAGAGTGTCAGTGTGTTTTACTGTGCTAATCCTTGTTTGTAGGGACAGGGAAGGACAGTGAGGGAAATTCTCCTTGTGCTATACTGTGCTAAAGCATTGATCATCAACCATCTTTAAAAAAACATTTTTTATAGGGACAGAAAACTATAGGTAGGGAGAGTGTCAGTGTGTTTTACTGTGCTAATCCTTGTTTGTAGGGACAGGGAAGGACAGTGAGGGAAATTCTCCTTGTGCTATACTGTGCTAAAGCATTGATCATCAACCATCTTTAAAAAAACATTTTTTATAGGGACAGAAAACTATAGGTAGGGAGAGTGTCAGTGTGTTTTACTGTGCTAATCCTTGTTTGTAGGGACAGGGAAGGACAGTGAGGGAAATTCTCCTTGTGCTATACTGTGCGAAAGCATTGATCATCAACCATCTTTAAAAAAACATTTTTTATAGGGACAGAAAACTATAGGTAGGGAGAGTGTCAGTGTGTTTTACTGTGCTAATCCTTGTTTGTAGGGACAGGGAAGGACAGTGAGGGAAATTCTCCTTGTGCTATACTGTGCTAAAGCATTGATCATCAACCATCTTTAAAAAAACATTTTTTATAGGGACAGAAAACTATAGGTAGGGAGAGTGTCAGTGTGTTTTACTGTGCTAATCCTTGTTTGTAGGGACAGGGAAGGACAGTAAGGGAAATTCTCCTTGTGCTATACTGTGCTAAAGCATTGATCATCAACCATCTTTAAAAAAACATTTTTTATAGGGACAGAAAACTATAGGTAGGGAGAGTGTCAGTGTGTTTTACTGTGCTAATCCTTGTTTGTAGGGACAGGGAAGGACAGTGAGGGAAATTCTCCTTGTGCTATACTGTGCTAAAGCATTGATCATCAACCATCTTTAAAAAAACATTCTTTATAGGGACAGAAAACTATAGGTAGGGAGAGTGTCAGTGTGTTTTACTGTGCTAATCCTTGTTTGTAGGGACAGGGAAGGACAGTGAGGGAAATTCTCCTTGTGCTATACTGTGCTAAAGCATTGATCATCAACCATCTTTAAAAAAACATTTTTTATAGGGACAGAAAACTATAGGTAGGGAGAGTGTCAGTGTGTTTTACTGTGCTAATCCTTGTTTGTAGGGACAGGGAAGGACAGTGAGGGAAATTCTCCTTGTGCTATACTGTGCTAAAGCATTGATCATCAACCATCTTTAAAAAAACATTTTTTATAGGGACAGAAAACTATAGGTAGGGAGAGTGTCAGTGTGTTTTACTGTGCTAATCCTTGTTTGTAGGGACAGGGAAGGACAGTGAGGGAAATTCTCCTTGTGCTATACTGTGCTAAAGCATTGATCATCAACCATCTTTAAAAAAACATTTTTTATAGGGACAGAAAACTATAGGTAGGGAGAGTGTCAGTGTGTTTTACTGTGCTAATCCTTGTTTGTAGGGACAGGGAAGGACAGTGAGGGAAATTCTCCTTGTGCTATACTGTGCTAAAGCATTGATCATCAACCATCTTTAAAAAAACATTTTTTATAGGGACAGAAAACTATAGGTAGGGAGAGTGTCAGTGTGTTTTACTGTGCTAATCCTTGTTTGTAGGGACAGGGAAGGACAGTGAGGGAAATTCTCCTTGTGCTATACTGTGCTAAAGCATTGATCATCAACCATCTTTAAAAAAACATTTTTTATAGGGACAGAAAACTATAGGTAGGGAGAGTGTCAGTGTGTTTTACTGTGCTAATCCTTGTTTGTAGGGACAGGGAAGGACAGTGAGGGAAATTCTCCTTGTGCTATACTGTGCTAAAGCATTGATCATCAACCATCTTTAAAAAAACATTTTTTATAGGGACAGAAAACTATAGGTAGGGAGAGTGTCAGTGTGTTTTACTGTGCTAATCCTTGTTTGTAGGGACAGGGAAGGACAGTGAGGGAAATTCTCCTTGTGCTATACTGTGCTAAAGCATTGATCATCAACCATCTTTAAAAAAACATTTTTTATAGGGACAGAAAACTATAGGTAGGGAGAGTGTCAGTGTGTTTTACTGTGCTAATCCTTGTTTGTAGGGACAGGGAAGGACAGTGAGGGAAATTCTCCTTGTGCTATACTGTGCTAAAGCATTGATCATCAACCATCTTTAAAAAAACATTTTTTATAGGGACAGAAAACTATAGGTAGGGAGAGTGTCAGTGTGTTTTACTGTGCTAATCCTTGTTTGTAGGGACAGGGAAGGACAGTGAGGGAAATTCTCCTTGTGCTATACTGTGCTAAAGCATTGATCATCAACCATCTTTAAAAAAACATTTTTTATAGGGACAGAAAACTATAGGTAGGGAGAGTGTCAGTGTGTTTTACTGTGCTAATCCTTGTTTGTAGGGACAGGGAAGGACAGTGAGGGAAATTCTCCTTGTGCTATACTGTGCTAAAGCATTGATCATCAACCATCTTTAAAAAAACATTTTTTATAGGGACAGAAAACTATAGGTAGGGAGAGTGTCAGTGTGTTTTACTGTGCTAATCCTTGTTTGTAGGGACAGGGAAGGACAGTGAGGGAAATTCTCCTTGTGCTATACTGTGCTAAAGCATTGATCATCAACCATCTTTAAAAAAACATTTTTTATAGGGACAGAAAACTATAGGTAGGGAGAGTGTCAGTGTGTTTTACTGTGCTAATCCTTGTTTGTAGGGACAGGGAAGGACAGTGAGGGAAATTCTCCTTGTGCTATACTGTGCTAAAGCATTGATCATCAACCATCTTTAAAAAAACATTTTTTATAGGGACAGAAAACTATCGGTAGGGAGAGTGTCAGTATGTTTTACTGTACTAAACTTTTTTTTTTAGGGACAGGGAAGGACAGTGAGGGAAATTCTCCTTGTGCTATACTGTGCTAAAGCATTGATCATCAACCATCTTTAAAAAAACATTTTTTATAGGGACAGAAAACTATAGGTAGGGAGAGTGTCAGTGTGTTTTACTGTGCTAATCCTTGTTTGTAGGGACAGGGAAGGACAGTGAGGGAAATTCTCCTTGTGCTATACTGTGCTAAAGCATTGATCATCAACCATCTTTAAAAAAACATTTTTTATAGGGACAGAAAACTATAGGTAGGGAGAGTGTCAGTGTGTTTTACTGTGCTAATCCTTGTTTGTAGGGACAGGGAAGGACAGTGAGGGAAATTCTCCTTGTGCTATACTGTGCTAAAGCATTGATCATCAACCATCTTTAAAAAAACATTTTTTATAGGGACAGAAAACTATAGGTAGGGAGAGTGTCAGTGTGTTTTACTGTGCTAATCCTTGTTTGTAGGGACAGGGAAGGACAGTGAGGGAAATTCTCCTTGTGCTATACTGTGCTAAAGCATTGATCATCAACCATCTTTAAAAAAACATTTTTTATAGGGACAGAAAACTATAGGTAGGGAGAGTGTCAGTGTGTTTTACTGTGCTAATCCTTGTTTGTAGGGACAGGGAAGGACAGTGAGGGAAATTCTCCTCGTGCTATACTGTGCTAAAGCATTGATCATCAACCATCTTTAAAAAAACATTTTTTATAGGGACAGAAATCTATAGGTAGGGAGAGTGTCAGTGTGTTTTACTGTGCTAATCCTTGTTTGTAGGGACAGGGAAGGACAGTGAGGGAAATTCTCCTTGTGCTATACTGTGCTAAAGCATTGATCATCAACCATCTTTAAAAAAACATTTTTTATAGGGACAGAAAACTATAGGTAGGGAGAGTGTCAGTGTGTTTTACTGTGCTAATCCTTGTTTGTAGGGACAGGGAAGGACAGTGAGGGAAATTCTCCTTGTGCTATACTGTGCTAAAGCATTGATCATCAACCATCTTTAAAAAAACATTTTTTATAGGGACAGAAAACTATAGGTAGGGAGAGTGTCAGTGTGTTTTACTGTGCTAATCCTTGTTTGTAGGGACAGGGAAGGACAGTGAGGGAAATTCTCCTTGTGCTATACTGTGCTAAAGCATTGATCATCAACCATCTTTAAAAAAACATTTTTTATAGGGACAGAAAACTATAGGTAGGGAGAGTGTCAGTGTGTTTTACTGTGCTAATCCTTGTTTGTAGGGACAGGGAAGGACAGTGAGGGAAATTCTCCTTGTGCTATACTGTGCTAAAGCATTGATCATCAACCATCTTTAAAAAAACATTTTTTATAGGGACAGAAAACTATAGGTAGGGAGAGTGTCAGTGTGTTTTACTGTGCTAATCCTTGTTTGTAGGGACAGGGAAGGACAGTGAGGGAAATTCTCCTTGTGCTATACTGTGCGAAAGCATTGATCATCAACCATCTTTAAAAAAACATTTTTTATAGGGACAGAAAACTATAGGTAGGGAGAGTGTCAGTGTGTTTTACTGTGCTAATCCTTGTTTGTAGGGACAGGGAAGGACAGTGAGGGAAATTCTCCTTGTGCTATACTGTGCTAAAGCATTGATCATCAACCATCTTTAAAAAAACATTTTTTATAGGGACAGAAAACTATAGGTAGGGAGAGTGTCAGTGTGTTTTACTGTGCTAATCCTTGTTTGTAGGGACAGGGAAGGACAGTGAGGGAAATTATCCTTGTGCTATACTGTGCTAAAGCATTGATCATCAACCATCTTTAAAAAAACATTTTTTATAGGGACAGAAAACTATCGGTAGGGAGAGTGTCAGTATGTTTTACTGTACTAAACTTTTTTTTTTAAGGGACAGGGAAGGACAGTGAGGGAAATTCTCCTTGTGCTATACTGTGCTAAAGCATTGATCATCAACCATCTTTAAAAAAACATTTTTTATAGGGACAGAAAACTATAGGTAGGGAGAGTGTCAGTGTGTTTTACTGTGCTAATCCTTGTTTGTAGGGACAGGGAAGGACAGTGAGGGAAATTCTCCTTGTGCTATACTGTGCTAAAGCATTGATCATCAACCATCTTTAAAAAAACATTTTTTATAGGGACAGAAAACTATAGGTAGGGAGAGTGTCAGTGTGTTTTACTGTGCTAATCCTTGTTTGTAGGGACAGGGAAGGACAGTGAGGGAAATTCTCCTTGTGCTATACTGTGCTAAAGCATTGATCATCAACCATCTTTAAAAAAACATTTTTTATAGGGACAGAAAACTATAGGTAGGGAGAGTGTCAGTGTGTTTTACTGTGCTAATCCTTGTTTGTAGGGACAGGGAAGGACAGTGAGGGAAATTCTCCTTGTGCTATACTGTGCTAAAGCATTGATCATCAACCATCTTTAAAAAAACATTTTTTATAGGGACAGAAAACTATAGGTAGGGAGAGTGTCAGTGTGTTTTACTGTGCTAATCCTTGTTTGTAGGGACAGGGAAGGACAGTGAGGGAAATTCTCCTTGTGCTATACTGTGCTAAAGCATTGATCATCAACCATCTTTAAAAAAACATTTTTTATAGGGACAGAAATCTATAGGTAGGGAGAGTGTCAGTGTGTTTTACTGTGCTAATCCTTGTTTGTAGGGACAGGGAAGGACAGTGAGGGAAATTCTCCTTGTGCTATACTGTGCTAAAGCATTGATCATCAACCATCTTTAAAAAAACATTTTTTATAGGGACAGAAAACTATAGGTAGGGAGAGTGTCAGTGTGTTTTACTGTGCTAATCCTTGTTTGTAGGGACAGGGAAGGACAGTGAGGGAAATTCTCCTTGTGCTATACTGTGCTAAAGCATTGATCATCAACCATCTTTAAAAAAACATTTTTTATAGGGACAGAAAACTATAGGTAGGGAGAGTGTCAGTGTGTTTTACTGTGCTAATCCTTGTTTGTAGGGACAGGGAAGGACAGTGAGGGAAATTCTCCTTGTGCTATACTGTGCTAAAGCATTGATCATCAACCATCTTTAAAAAAACATTTTTTATAGGGACAGAAAACTATAGGTAGGGAGAGTGTCAGTGTGTTTTACTGTGCTAATCCTTGTTTGTAGGGACAGGGAAGGACAGTGAGGGAAATTCTCCTTGTGCTATACTGTGCTAAAGCATTCCTCATCAACCATCTTTGAAATCCTTGTTTTTTGGACAGTCAGGGAAATTGTCATTGTGCTATTCTGTGCGAAAGCAATCATCCTCAACCATATTTAGAAATCCTTAAGTAAAGGGACAGAGAAGGACACCTGAAGGTAGCCCTTATTGCTTTTTTCCCATCTCCCTGCAGGCCATCCATTAGAATGTCTGGAAGGCAAACAAGGAGAGGCAGACAGTCAGGAGGCAATAAAAGAGGGCAAGCAGGCTCTGTGTCTGGGGGCAACAGTGCTGGTCGTGGACGCGGTGCATTGTCATCAGCACATGGCCATGGGACACGCTTGTCCTTCTTTTCGGCAGCTGGACATGTTGAGCCACATCATGCCGAAGACTTGGTAGAGTGGATGACCAAGCCCTCCTCCTCCTCATCCTCTCTCACCCAGGCTCAGGGTACTGGCAAAGCAGCTGCCAAAGCGTCCTCTTCCCTGGTATCAATGTCAGACTCATCATCAGTCACTCCTTCCCTAGACCCACCATGTCCTCCTCCTGAGGAGTCCCCCGAACTGTTTGAGCACAGTGTTGGGTACATGCTCCAGGAGGATGCCCAGCGTTTCGAAGGGTCTGATGATGAAACCCAGCTACAGGAAGGCAGTAGCGTGAGAGCAGACAGAGGGGATGCTCAAGAAGGACACCAATCTGGCAGTCATGTTCCAGCAGCTGCAGCATACTGCCAGATTGGCTCCAGTGATGAGGAGGGAGGGGATGATGAGGTCACTGACTCCACGTGGGTGCCTAATAGGAGAGAGGAGGAGGAGGAGGATGAGGAGGAGGCACATCTCCAACGAGGCAGGATGCCCTTTGGTGGCCAGCGTAAGGGCAGTACACCGACGGAATCACACCGCAGAGCTCCGCCTGTGCAGGGCGCTGCCTCTGCCCGTCATTCAAAAAGTTCTTTGGTGTGGGCCTTTTTTGAGGCTAGTGCATCAGATCGCACAGCTGCTGTTTGCAACATATGTCTCAAGCGTATATCGCGTGGCCAAAACATCAGCCGCTTGGGTACCACATGCCTGACCAGACATATGTTGACCTGCCATGCAGCTCGTTGGCAAGCCTACCTCAAAGACCCACACCAAAGAACAAAGCGGACCTCTCCTTGCACCGCATCAGCTGGGATCTCCAACCCCACTATAACTTCAGTCCTCTCTGAAACATGCACTGAGAGGAATGAAGGTGTAGAATTAGGTGTGTCACAGCCAAGTACTTGCGGCCACTCTGCTAGCAGTACACCGACGTCCGATTCTAGCAGGCAAATTTCCCTGCCCCAGCTGCTGGACCGTCGAAAGAAGTTCACTCCCAGCCATCCACATGCCCAGCGGTTGAATGCTAGCTTGGCTAAATTGCTAGCGCTTCAACTGCTGCCTTTTCAGTTGGTAGACTCGGCCCCCTTCCGTGAGTTTGTGCAATGTGCGGTTCCTCAGTGGCAGGTTCCCAAACGCCACTTTTTCTCACGGAAGGCTATTCCGGCTCTCTACCGGCATGTGGAAGGCAATGTCTTGGCCTCGCTGGACAGGGCGGTCAGCGGTAAGGTGCATATTACCGCTGACTCATGGTCCAGCAGGCATGGACAGGGACGTTACCTTTCTTTCACGGCCCATTGGGTCACTCTTTTGGCAGCTGGGAAGGATGCAGGACAAGGTGTAGTAGTGTTGGAGGTTGTTCCACCGCCACGCCTCCAAAATGCTACTACTGGTTGTGACACACCTCTCTCCTCCACCCCCTCCTCTTCTTCTTCCTCCATGGCCTCTTCCTGTGGTTTGTCCTCGGAACCAGCGGTGCTCCGTAGGCGTTCAAGGGGCTACGCAAGTACGCAGGCAAAAAGATGCCATGCCGTGCTTGCGCTGGTGTGTTTGGGGGACAGAAGCCACACTGGGGCAGAGGTCCTGTCTGCTCTGCAGGGCCAGGCCGAGAGGTGGTTGACGCCACGCCAGCTTAAGCCAGGAATGGTGGTTTGCGACAATGGCACCAACCTCCTCTCCGCCCTCCGACAGGGACAACTGACCCATGTGCCCTGTGTGGCTCACGTCCTTAACCTGGTGGTGCAGCGGTTCTTGGGCAGGTACCCGGGCTTACAGGATGTCCTGAGGCAGGCCAGGAAAGTCTGTGTGCATTTCCGCAGATCTTATAATGCCAGTGCTCGCCTGGCTGAGCTGCAAAAGGAGTTGAACCTGCCCAAGAACCGCCTTATATGTGACATGCCCACCAGGTGGAACTCAACGTTGGCCATGCTGCAGCGGCTGCACACGCAGCAGAGGGCCATCAATGAGTACTTGTGCGACTACGGCACCAGGACAGGGTCAGGGGAGCTTGGTTTTTTTTCTCCACGCCAGTGGGGCAGGATCAGGGATGCATGCACTGTCCTGGCACCATTTGAGGAGGCCACGAGGATGGTGAGCAGTGACAGTGCATGCATCAGTGACACTGTACCTCTTGTCCACCTGTTGGAGCACACGCTGCGTGGAATAATGGACAGGGCACTTGAGGCAGAACAGAGGCAGGAAGAGGAGGACTTCCTTGCCTCTCAAGGCCCCCTTTACCCAGACAGTGTTCCTTCTGTCCCACCCATCGCACAGGAAGAGGACGAGGAGGAGGAGGAGGAGGATTGTGTCAGCATGGAGGTGGAGCCTGGCACTCAGCATCATCAGCAGCAGTCTTTTAGGGATGATTTACAGTCCCAAGAAACCAGTGGACTTGTACGTGGCTGGGAGGAGGTGGCTGCTGATCATGTCGTCCTTAGTGACCCAGAGGACTCCGGACCGAATGCCTCAGCTAACCTACGCTGCATGGCCTCCCTGATCCTGCAAAGTCTGCGGAAGGATCCTCGTATTCTTCGGATCAAGGAGAGGGACCATTACTGGCTGGCCACTCTCCTTGATCCACGGTACAAGGGTAAGGTTGCGGACCTTATGTTACCGTTGCAGAGGGAGCAGAGGATGAGACAACTCCGGGAGGCCTTGCAGAAAGGTCTGTGCAACGCGTTCCCAGAGACTGGGAGGTTACAAACTCCTGGTCCTGGACAACGAGTTGCTGAGGCTTCGGCCAGTCAAAGAAGGAGCGGTGGGGAAGGTGGCCGTCTGACCGATGCGTTCAGACAATTCTTTAGTCCGCAGCCCCAAAGTATGATCGGTTCCAGCAACCATCGCCAGCGTCTGATAAACATGGTGCAGGAATATCTAGGGGCAAGGTCAGACTTGGACACCTTCCCCACCGAAAATCCTCTGGCTTACTGGGTCTTGAGGATGGATCACTGGCCAGAGCTTGCACAGTATGCAATTGAGCTACTGGCCTGTCCTGCATCCAGCGTTCTTTCGGAACGCACATTCAGTGCTGCTGGAGGATTTGTCACGGATCACAGGGTGCGCCTGTCCACCGACTCGGTTGATCGACTGACTTTCATCAAGATGAACCAGTCTTGGATCACCACCAGCTACCACACACCTGATGCTGATATAACAGACTAATTGATTTTAACATGTCACATCCCTTCAAGACTGATGCTGATGCTGAGTGCCTGTGCTGTTATGTTGACTGGCTATCCTCCTCCTCCGAGTCCTCAATGATACGATTGATGATGATAGCTTGGAAGATTATTTTTGTTTATGGGTGCCGCCACCAGTGCCTAACGCCCAATTTTTCAGCCCCTGTTTAACAGGGGCGTGTAATTAAAATTTTTGAAGCAATACTTTGCAACAGGGCTCATTGCTGTGCTCCAAGTACAGTATCTGTGAGGGGTTGCAGTGTTGTGCCACCAGTGCCTAAGGCCCAATTTTTCAGCCCCTGTTTAACAGGGGCGTGTAATTACAATTTTTGAAGCAATACTTTGCAACAGGGCTCATTGCTGTGCTCCAAGTACAGTATCTGTGAGGGGTTGCAGTGTTGTGCCACCAGTGCCTAAGGCCCAATTTTTCAGCCCCTGTTCAACAGGGGCATGTAATTACAATTCTTGATCTAATAATTCACAGCAGGGCCCATTGCTGCACCCACCAAGAGTAACTCTGAGGGCTTACAGTGTTGTGGCAACACCACCACCACCACCACCACCACCACGAAAGGCCCAATTTTTCAGCCCCTGTTCAACAGGGGCATGCAATTACAATTCTTGATCTAATAATTCACAGCAGGGCCCATTGCTGCACCCACCAAGAGTAACTGTCAGGGCTTACAGTGTTGTGGCACCAGCACCACCATCAAAGGCCCAATTTTTACTACCACTGTTCAACAATTATATGTAATTACAATTCCTGATATAATAGTTGACAGCAGGGCGTTCCAGCACCAACCAAGATTAACTGTGAGTGCTTACAGTGTTGTGCCAACACCAACAACTAAGGGGCCTATTTCTGCAGAGTATATACGGCAGGTCCCTACTTTCAAACATCCAACTTACAAACGACTCCTACTTGCAAACGCAAGAAGACAACAGGAAGTGAGAGGAAATCTACCCCTAGGAAGGAAAATTCTCTCCTGTAAGAATTAATATGGGAGAAAGGTGTCTCCTCTGTACTGATGCTTTATCACCAATCCTTGTTTCAAGAAAAACACCACATTTCAAAAACAGTTGTCATTGGGACGGAAAGTGAGGTGAAATGTTCTGAACAGGGGCACAGACAGCAAAACAAATGTTACAGGGGTGATAACCCTTACCTATGTTTTCCAAAAAGTTTAAAAATAGATTTTTGGGCTGGAGCTACACTTAAACAATGTACCTGTTCAAAATTACAAACAGATTCTACATAAGAACAAACCTACAGTCCCTGTCTTGTATGCACCGCCTGTATACGGCTGTTCAGAGTATATAGGGCCTTTTTTATTTTGTGTGCGGTGTTCCCCTTAATATCCATACAAGACCCAAAGGGGCTGGTAATGGGCTGGGGTAGGGGGGGGGGGGGGTTTCATGGGGTAGCTATGCCATTTTTCTTAAAGATTTTCATCCATATTACCGGGACCAGACATTACATTAAAGCCGCAAGCAGTTTTAAATGGCTTTTTTTTCCTTTAGAAGTGTCATTTTGTGCAGGGACAGTTCTAAACACGGGAAACACGTGGCACTTCACAGGCATACTTTAGACACCCCCCAGGTACGATATTTAAAGGAATATTTGACTTTTTTTTTTTCACTTTATGCATCATTAAAATGACTGCTCCCGAAAAACGACAGTTTTTAAAACTTCTTTTTGCATTGATACATGTCCCCTGGTGCAGAACCCGGGTTCCCAAACCCTTTTTAGGACAATAACATGCATAATAGTCGTTATAATTAGCACTTTAGAATTCGAACATTCGCATCCATTGTATTTAATAGGGTTCTAATGTTCGTACGAACTTTCGGTCCGTTCGCGGGTTCTGGTGCGAACCGAACCCGGGGGTGTTCGGCTCATCACTAGTGGCAAGTGACAAACCGCATCTGGTGGCAGATTCTGCATTATGGTGAGTTTGAACTATTTCATTTTATATTACAATGCAATGACAGAAATAATGCGCTTCAATCATCCCAACACCATATCAGCCATTGTTCTGTGATGATTGAGGCGCTAACACCAGCCATTTCCCCGACAAACTGCCCGCGAAAAGCTACATAACAACCCAACCCCCCCCCCCCCCGGGCCTTGGCACGATTCTATTACACAACGCCGGTCCTCGGTACCAAAAAGGTTGGGGACCACTGCCTTAGAGGAGAGAGTGCGGTGTCACCACGCCAAGCCTTCACCGCAGATGTTTGTGTGGTGTAAGCAAAGTTCTTATTTTACCTTCGGGTCGGTGTTCTGCACCTGGAACCTCCAAATAGAGTTACCTTGAACAATGTCTGCCAGAAAACGAGCCCCACACCGTTAAAGTCCAACACTCCTTTATTCTTCTCAATGCAAAAGTAAACACAATCAGTTGGACTCCTTAGAGGAAAAGAACAGACAAGGAGGTGTGGATGCGAGTAGGCCCAGGCACAATGAACTCTCCACTTTCCTTCCTGAAAGTAGGTTATGCTGCACCGGGTCTTCAAGCAAGTGTCTCCCACCGGTCCATTACGCCCTCCGGATTCGGGTACCCACTCCCGGGGTTCCCTAGGATCTCCTTCCCTCGCGGAACTCAGTGGTGGGCACTGAGCTCCAGACCTCCATCCGAGTACCTCACCCCAGGCTAAAGGTGCCTGGGATGGAACACGACCTCCGAACATCCTCTAGGCCTAGGCCGCCTATCGGACCGACACGAACCACCATACCTCTGCCAAGGGAGGACAAAAAGGGAGCACAGCACACAGCAATGATTCAACCCCAGCCCAAGGTGACAGCGCCACCCGTGGGGCTGCAGGGAACTGCACATCACTGGTGTCTCTGCCAGTTTTAAACACACAGAAAAGTGTATACCCGCTACACTCTCCCCCTGCTAATTTGACACTGGTCCCCAGTGTCTGGAGTAAACTATGCCCTCAACGGCTGGCATAGCCCAGTCCAGAAACCAACTACAAATTGTACAAAACAAACTTTTGAAAACTTGGTCAACTGAAGCAATTGTGTCTGAGCCTTACATGAAAGGGAAGGGAAACAACAACATTTTAACCATAACTTTGGAATCACATTCACATTACACTTTTTTTTCCCACCCATCCTGACTAAGACCCACCCCATACTCAGTGGTCTTGATGGGATGCTCTCCTGCAGAGGGAAAAAAAGAAAATTAACACACATAAACCCTGACACATGTATTAGTGTAAGAGGAAAGAAACTTCTTCGGAAAGAAATCCCTTTTCTCCAAAGAGTGAGTGTGTAAAAAGTGTTAACGATGCGCAACACTGCCACCTGGTGACAGCACCGCGGTAACTGATCTCTTGTTGGGAAATTGAAGAACAAAAACAGGAACAGTCCTTCATTCCTCTGGGCAACAGGGACAGCAAGCCAAGTTCAGCAGCATACGAAACAAGAACGGAGTCGCTTTCCTCCTACAGATAGAAACGGGGATGGGGCAAAACAAGTGGTTTCAAGTGCTGATCCATGGTCTCCAGATGGTACTCGACATCATCCCCTTCTTTGCGCCGGATCAGCACCTTGTCCGCGTGGATGTGCCGTCCCAACATCCATTCTGCCTTGCAATCTTTAAAACGCTGACAGGCCTTGGGGGAGCATGCCAGGTACCTGCGGGCGGGTAGAACCTGAAGGTGGGTCCAAACAAAGTCATTGTACCAGCACTCCCGGCACACTTCCACCTCATACAGCAACTCCTTGGACAAGTATGGATACTCCCATCCGTACTCAGCAGCAACCTTCTGGCCAAATAGGCGTTGTAGTCTCGCCAGAGGAGGCATAGTGGCTCTGTCCCCTTCGCCAGGCAAAACCATTGAGTCCGGGTGGTGAGGGACCTTGATCACATCTGATCTGGGCATAGGTGCCCGCAACAACAGTCTCTTTTCCCCGGTCCCAGGTGTAGGGGGTACCGGGAATGTAAGGGCAGGCTGGGGACGGGACCCCACTTCAGGCGCTGGTGCCTCCACCCGGGGTGTACTATCCCCTGTAGACATGGGTGGGTCCCTGGTTCTGCGGGATGAGGCAAAAGGGACTTTGTCCCAGCCCTTTTCAGAAAACAGTTCATCAATGGCGACATCGTCTCCCAAATCGGAGAGCGACTCCAGGTCGGAGGTGTCACACTCCTCCGCAGGCAGGTAGCCCGTAGTAGAGACTGAATTACCACCTTCTCCCACACACCAAATCTCTCCGCCTGGCTTACCTCGGCCTTTACTTGAGGCGGGACGTCCGGAACTCCTGCCGACGGATCCCTCTGGGCCGGGCGTAGGTGGGCGGGATGGTCCACCACAACCGCTGGTCGGGGCTACCATGCCGGTCTTTCTCTTCGGTGGTGGACGCTGTGAGACAGTGGTGACTGAGTCAGCATCCTCAGGTTTCTCCCGTTGAGTAGTCGCGACCTCCTCCGCGGTCGCTGCAGTGTGCACAGGGATGGCTGTCAAAGCAGTGATTCCTCCTCTCTGAGTGGTGCTGCCTGCAACACGGCCGGGATAAATGGTCCTGGGCTTCTCAACCGCTGGATCTACTTCAAATAGAAACTCCCCACAGGCCTTGCATCGCCCGAATGGCTTCAGTTGGCACACCAGTCCCGAACAGCCGGGACAAATCACACCCAGGGCCTCAACGTCCATGCATGAATACAGGGCGAATCATCCCCTTGGCTTTAGCCGAATCCCTGTATCGGTCACCGGAGCAGCAGCAGTCAAAGACGTGGTAGAAGGATGAAGTGAAACCCACGTTGTTTGTCCGAACATGGTGACTTGCTGTTGGTCCATCGTGCACTGCAAAGTTTTGCGCCAACGTCCCACGTGTAGTCCTTCACACGTATTGGACTCCTCCCCTTTGCTCCAGTTCGCTGGCTTTTCTTCTTTTTCCTTTCTGAGTCACGCTCATGAACTAAGCGGTGGGGGTGTGCCTGGTGGCGCAGTGCAAATAGAAACCCCCACGTGTACTACTTCACACGGCTGGGCTCCCCCCTTCTCTCGCTCTTCTGCGCGGGCCTTTCCCTTCACTGGGTCATGTCCACGACTTTGAGCAGGGATGCACTTTGGCCAATAACGTGGCCCACCTACTCGGAACTCCTCCCGGCAGACACGTTCAACTCCGTAGTAGCACGAACACCAATCCCGGACCCGAGCCACCACGTGTAGCGGCCTCCACTCTCCTCTCTTTCTCATCAGCTCGTCTGTCTCTTGTCTAGGGGTACCTTAGAGGAGAGAGTGCGGGGTCACCACGCCAAGCCTTCACCGCAGATGTTTGTGTGGTGTAAGCAAAGTTCTTATTTTACCTTCGGGTCGGTGTTCTGCACCTGGAACCTCCAAAGAGAGTTACCTTGAACAATGTCTGCCAGAAAACTAGCCCCACACCATTAAAGTCCAACACTTCTTTATTCTTCTCAATGCAAAAGTGAACACAATCAGTTGGACCCCTTAGAGGAACAGAACAGACAAGGAGGTGTGGATGTGAGTAGGCCCAGGCACAATGAACTCTCCACTTTCCTTCCTGAAAGTAGGTTGCGGTCTCCGGGCGAGGGGGGATTTCCTTCCAAGCGGTCTCTGATGGAAGGCTCACCTGTCACTGGCAATATGCTGCACCGGGTCTTCAAGCAAGTGTCTCCCACCGGTCCATTACGCCCTCCGGATTCGGGTACCCACTCCCGGGGTTCCCTAGGATCTCCTTCCCTCGCGGAACTCAGTGGTGGGCACTGAGCTCCAGACCTCCATCCGAGTACCTCACCCCAGGCTAAAGGTGCCTGGGATGGAACACGACCTCCGAACGTCCTCTAGGCCTAGGCCGCCTATCGTACCGACACGAACCACCACCCACAGGCTGAAGGTGCCCGGGACGCGAACCCGTGACAAAGATGGCCGGCCCTTTTATACCCTCTCCCAGCAAGCACGGCGGGTTCCCCGCCCCACCATACCGCTGCCGAGTGAGGACAAAAAGGGAGCACCGCACACAGCAATGATTCAACCCCAGCCCAAGGTGACAGTGCCACCCGTGGGGCTGCAGGGAACTGCACATCACTGGTGTCTCTGCCAGTTTTAAACACACAGAAAAGTGTATACCCGCTACACTCTCCCCCTGGTAATTTGACACTGGTCCCCAGTGTCTGGAGTAAACTATGCCCTCAACGGCTGGCATAGCCCAGTCCAGAAACCAACTACAAATTGTACAAAACAAACTTTTGAAAACTTGGTCAACTGAAGCAATTGTGTCTGAGCCTTACATGAAAGGGAAGGGAAACAACAACATTTTAACCATAACTTTGGAATCACATTCACATTACACTTTTTTTTCCCACCCATCCTGACTAAGACCCACCCCATACTCAGTGGTCTTGATGGGATGCTCTCCTGCAGAGGAAAAAAAGAAAATTAACACACATAAACCCTGACACATGTATTAGTGTAAGAGGAAAGAAACTTCTTCGTAAAGAAATCCCTTTTCTCCAAAGAGTGAGTGTGTAAAAAGTGTTAACGATGCGCAACACTGCCACCTGGTGACAGCACCGCGGTAACTGCACTCGTGGAACTTCTCTTCTTCTCTTGAGCCCTATCTACCCCAGAGTCCATGATCTCTTGTTGGGAAATTGAAGAACAAAAACAGGAACAGTCCTTCATTCCTCTGGGCAACAGGGACAGCAAGCCCCAGAAAGTTCAGCAGCATATGAAACAAGAATGGAGTCGCTTTCCTCCTACAGATAGAAACGGGGATGGGGCAAAACAAGTGGTTTCAAGTGCTGATCCATGGTCTCCAGATGGCACTCGACATCATCCCCTTCTTTGCGCCGGATCAGCACCTTGTCCGCGTGGATGTGCCGTCCCAACATCCATTCTGCCTTGCAATCTTTAAAACGCTGACAGGCCTTGGGGGAGCATGCCAGGTACCTGCGGGCAGGTAGAACCTGAAGGTGGGTCCACACAAAGTCATTGTACCAGCGCTCCCGGCACACTTCCACCTCATACAGCAACTCCTTGGACAAGTATGGATACTCCCATCCGTACTCAGCAGCAACCTTCTGGCCAAATAGGCGTTGTAGTCTCGCCAGAGGAGGCATAGTGGCTCTGTCCCCTTCGCCAGGCAAAACCATTGAGTCCGGGTGGTGAGGGACCTTGATCACATCTGATCTGGGCATAGGTGCCCGCAACAACAGTCTCTTTTCCCTGGTCCCAGGTGTAGGGGGTACCGGGAATGTAAGGGCAGGCTGGGGGCAGGACCCCACTTCAGGCGCTGGTGCCTCCACCCGGGGTGTACTATCCCCTGTAGACATGGGTGGGTCCCTGGTTCTGCGGGATGAGGAAAGAGGTACTTTGTCCCAGCCCTTTTCAGAAAACAGTACATCAATGGCGACATCGTCTCCCAAATCGGAGAGCGACTCCAGGTCGGAGGTGTCACACTCCTCCGCAGGCAGGTAGCCCGTAGTAGAGACTGAATTACCACCTTCTCCCACACACCAAATCTCTCCGCCTGGCTTACCTCGGCCTTTACTTGAGGCGGGACGTCCGGAACTCCTGCCGACGGATCCCTCTGGGCCGGGCGTAGGTGGGCGGGATGGTCCACCACAACCGCTGGTCGGGGCTACCATGCCGGTCTTTCTCTTCGGTGGTGGACGCTGTGAGACAGTGGTGACTGAGTCAGCATCCTCGGATTTCTCCCGTTGAGTAGTCGCGACCTCCTCCGCGGTCGCTGCAGTGCGCACAGGGATGGCTGTCAAAGCGGTGATTCCTCCTCTCTGAGTGGTGCTGCCTGCAACACGGCCGGGGTAAATGGTCCTGGGCTTCTCAACCGCTGGATCTACTTCAAATAGAAACTCCCCACAGGCCTTGCATCGCCCGAATGGCTTCAGTTGGCACACCAGTCCCGAACAGCCGGGACAAATCACACCCAGGGCCTCAACGTCCATGCATGAATACAGGGCGAATCGTCCCCTTGGCTTTAGCCGAATCCCTGTATCGGTCACCGGAGCAGCAGCAGTCAAAGACGTGGTAGAAGGATGAAGTGAAACCCACGTTGTTTGTCCGAACATGGTGACTTGCTGTTGGTCCATCGTGCACTGCAAAGTTTTGCGCCAACGTCCCACGTGTAGTCCTTCACACGTATTGGACTCCTCCCCTTTGCTCCAGTTCACTGGCTTTTCTTCTTTTTCCTTTCTGAGTCACGCCCATGAACTAAGCGGTGGGGGTGTGCCTGGTGGCGCAGTGCAAATAGAAACCCCCACGTGTACTACTTCACACGGCTGGGCTCCCCCCTTCTCTCGCTCTTCTGCGTGGGCTTTTCCTTCACTGGGTCATGTCCACGACTTTGAGCAGGGATGCACTTTGGCCAATAACGTGGCCCACCTACTCGGAACTCCTCCCGGCAGACACGTTCAACTCCGTAGTAGCACGAACACCAATCCCGGACCCAAGCCACCACGTGTAGCGGCCTCCACTCTCCTCTCTTTCTCATCAGCTCGTCTGTCTCTTGTCTAGGGGTACCTTAGAGGAGAGAGTGTGGGGTCACCACGCCAAGCCTTCACCGCAGATGTTTGTGTGGTGTAAGCAAAGTTCTTATTTTACCTTCGGGTCGGTGTTCTGCACCTGGAACCTCCAAAGAGAGTTACCTTGAACAATGTCTGCCAGAAAACTAGCCCCACACCATTAAAGTCCAACACTCCTTTATTCTTCTCAATGCAAAAGTGAACACAATCAGTTGGACCCCTTAGAGGAACAGAACAGACAAGGAGGTGTGGATGCGAGTAGGCCCAGACACAATGAACTCTCCACTTTCCTTCCTGAAAGTAGGTTGCGGTCTCCGGGTGAGGGGGGATTTCCTTCCAAGCGGTCTCCGATGGAAGGCTCACCTGTCACCGGCAATATGCTGCACCGGGTCTTCAAGCAAGTGTCTCCCACCGGTCCATTACGCCCTCCGGATTCGGGTACCCACTCCCGGGGTTCCCTAGGATCTCCTTCCCTCGCGGAACTCAGTGGTGGGCACTGAGCTCCAGACCTCCATCCGAGTACCTCACCCCAGGCTAAAGGTGCCTGGGATGGAACACGACCTCCGAACGTCCTCTAGGCCTAGGCCGCCTATCGTACCGACACGAACCACCACCCACAGGCTGAAGGTGCCCGGGACTCGAACCCGTGACAAAGATGGCTGGCCGTTTTATACCCTCTCCCAGCAAGCACGGCGGGTTCCCCGCCCCACCATACCGCTGCCGAGGGAGGACAAAAAGGGAGCACCGCACACAGCAATGATTCAACCCCAGCCCAAGGTGACAGTGCCACCCGTGGGGCTGCAGGGAACTGCACATCACTGGTGTCTCTGCCAGTCTTAAACACACAGAAAAGTGTATACCCGCTACATGCACAAAGCACATAATACTTTACCCCAGAGCAGGGGTCTCCAAGCTTTTTAAACAAATAGCCAGTTTGCTTTAGGGGTCAGACTGTGACCAGTGTGAGTAGAAAATGTTCTGGCATCAGTGGGAGGAATAGTGCCCCATCATTGGTGTCAGTAGTAGGAATAGTGCCCCATTGTTGAGTTTAGCAGTAGACATGTGCACTGCCGAAAAATGTGTTTGTTTTCGTCTGATTCGGTTTTTTTTGTTTGTTTTTTTTTGTTTTTCGGGGTCATTCGTTAGGATCGCAATTCGTAAATTCAACAATTTGTAAATTCGGAAATTCGACAATTCGGAAATTTGAAAATAAGAAAGAAAATCCTGAAAATTCGAAAGAATAACTAACTAACTAATACAGTGAAACCTCGGATTGTGAGTAACGCGGTTAACGAGCGTTTCGCAGTACGAGCATTTTCCTTTTTTTAAATCCTGACTCGGTTTGCGAGTGTTGTCTCGCAAAACTAGCAGGATTCAAGCTTCTGCTGTGTGCAGTACCGCATTTGGTCAGAGGTGCGGGGGCGCCAGAGCCAATCGGAACCGATCGGAGCCGTTCGGAAATATTTAGAAATACTCAAACACTCGGAAATAGCCTTTCCGAGGGTTTCCGAGCTGTTCCCGAGTATTTCCGAGGCTCTCCGGTGCCCCCCACCTCTGGCCACATGTGGTATTGCATGCCATAGAAGTCAATGCGGAACAAATTATTTTCGCTTTGATATGCAAGTGCTTTATATTACGAGCATTCTCCTGGAACGGATTATGCTCGTAATCCAAGGTTCCACTGTAATAATTAACTATTAAATTATAGGTATTGGAATTTCCTTTCAAATTTGGCTGTTAGTGAACGTAATGAATACGAATTTATCTGAAGTTACGAATTATCCAAAATAACGAATGCAGCATCTAGACGAATGGAACGTAACAAATTAATAATAGATAATAAGAATAAAAAGATTTTATTATTATTATTATTATTGTTATTTATTATTATTCATTTGTTACGTTCCATTCCTTTAGATTCGGCATTTGTTATTTCTGATATTTCTTAACTTCGGATAAATTCGTATTCGTTACGTTCGCTAACAGCCAAATTTGAAAGGAAATTCCAATACCTATAATTTAATAGTTAGTAATAGTTAAGTTATTATTAGTTAGTTATTTGAGATTTTTGAATTCTCAGGTTTTTGAATTTACAAATTTTAGAATTTACGAAAATTCTGAAATTTACAAATGAACTAATTTGTCGAAATTTGTTAAAAAAACTAATTCAGAGCTAAACGAATTGCACATGTCTATTTAGCAGGAGGATAGTGCCCCATCATTGGTGTCATTGGAGGAATAGTGCCCCATCATTGGTGTCATTGGAGGAATAGTGCCCCATCATTGGTATCAATGAGAAGAATAGTGCCCCATTGACGGTGTTAGTGGGCGGAATAGTGCCCCATGGTGTCAGTGGGCTGGATAGAGGCAAGCAAAGGGCCACAGTTTGGAGACCACTGCCCTAGACCCTATTTTTTAAAGTGTTGGTCTGCCCAAAATGCAAATTTTTGGCCTAAAAGCAAAACGCTATGTGTGGGGGAAAACTAACACTGCACATCACCCTGAACACAACATCCCCATCGTGAAACATGGTGGTGGCAGCATCATGTGGTGGGGATGCTTTTCTTCAACAGGGAGAGGGAAGCTGACCAGAGTTGATGGGAAGATGGATGGAACCAAATACAGGTCAATTATAGGAGAAAACCTGTTAGAGTCTGCAAAAGACTTGAGTCTGGGGCGGAGGTTCACCTTCTGGCAGGACAACGACCCTAAACATACAGCCAGAGCTACAATGGAATGGTTTAGATCAAAGCATATTCATGTGTTAGACTAGCCCAGTCACAGTCCAGACCTAAATCACATTGAGAATCTGTGGCAAGACTTGAGAATTGCTGATCACAGACGCTCTCCATCCAATCTGACAGAGCTTGAGCTATTTTGTAAAGAAGAATGGGCAAAAATGTCCCTCTCTAGATGTGCAAAGCTGGTAGAGACATCCCCAAAAAGATCTGTAGCTGTAATTGCAGAGAAAGGTGATTCTACAAAGTATTGACTCCGGGGGGGGGGGGAGGGGCGCCATACAAATGTACCCCCCACACTTTTCACATATTTATTTGTAAAAAATGTTGAAAACCATTTATCATTTTCCTTCCACTTCACAATTATGTTGCACTTTGTGTTGGTCTATTACATAAAATCCCAATAAAATACATTTACGTTTTTGGTTGTAACATGACAAAATGTGGAAAATCTCAAGGGGTATGAATACTTTTTCAAGGCACTGTAAAAGGGATGAGCTACAAACTGCACAGTATGTCAGTTAAAGCAGCCTAAGGAGTTGTTTTATTTTTAAATACAATTTTTTCTATGTACCGTAACTCATTAACTCCTGGTCCGTTAACCCTAAAATAACCTAATTGTTTCCCTTCTCTACCCTTAGCTATTATTTTCCTGCTGATGTTTTGTGTTTGTTTTTTTTGTAACCATTAAGATTTAACCACCTCCCTACTGTGCACGAAAACCCCCTTCCTGCCCAAGCCATTTTTCAGCTTTCAGCGCTGTCACACTTTGAATGACAATTGCGCGGTCGTGCGACGTGGCTCCCAAACGAAATTTGCGTCCTTTTTTTCCCACAAATAGAGCTTTCTTTTGGTGGTATTTGATCACCTCTGCGGTTTTTATTTTTTGCGCTATAAACAAAAGAAGAGCGTCCAGTTTGGAAAAAAAACACTATTTTTTAATTTTTGCTATAATAAATACCCATTTTTTTTTTTAAATAACATTTTCCTCAGTTTAGGCCGATACGTATTCTTCTACATATTTTTGGTAAAAAAAAAAAATCGCAATAAGCGTGTATTGATTGGTTTGCGCAAAAGTTATAGCGTCTACAAAATAGGGGATAGATTTATAGCATTTTAATTTTTTTATTTTTTTATTAGTAATGGCGGCGATCTGCGATTTTTTATTGTGACTGCGATATTGCGGCGGACACATCGGACACTTTTGACACATTTTTGGGACCATTCACGTTTATACAGCGATCCCTGCTATAAAAATGCATTGATTACTCTATAAATGTGATTGGCAGGGAAGGGGTTAACCACTAGGGGGCGGGAAGGGGTTAAATATGTTCCCTCAATGTGTTCTTACTGTGGGGGGAGGGGACTGACTGGGGAAGGTGACCGATGGTTGTCCCTATGTACAAGGGACACACCATCGGTCCCCTCTCCCTCACAGGACGTGGATCTCTGTGTTTACACAGAGACCCACTTTCCTGCTCGTTTCCCGGGCAATCGCGGCCGCCGGGCACGCGCACCGGGGCCTCGTGAACGCGGCGGGCGCGCGCGCGCGCGCCGCTGGCTTCAAGCGCGCGCCTCCTAGCTCGTTTTAAAGGGAGGACGTCATATGACGTCCTCCCAGAACGAGAGTATCCTCCGCCCGCCGTCAATTGACAGTGGGCGGTGGACAAGTGTTAAAGCGGTTGTATACCTGCTGATTTTTTTTTTTTTTTTTTTACACCTGTAAAGGAAAATGCATAATGAGCTTGTATGCACAGCATACAAGCTCATTATGAAATACTTACCTTAGAACGAGGCATCGGGAACTTACCTGGTCCACGCCGAGGGAGATGTCATCTTGCCTCGGCGTGTCTTCCGGGTATCGCGGCTCCAGCGCTGTGAGTGGCTGGAGCCGCGAAGTCTCACTCCCGCGCATGCGCGCGGGTGACTTCGTTCCGGCGTGGCTCGGCGTCTGCCGAGCCTTCAGCCCTAGAATCCCCTGTGCGCATGCGCCGCTGCTGTCTGCGGCGCATTGCGAGGGTAATATCTCCTAAACCGTAAAGGTTTAGGAGATATTCTTTTTACCTACAGGTAAGCCTTAGTATAGGCTTACCTGTAGGTAAAAGTTTAAAAAATGACTTTACAACCGCTTTATTTTTTTTTATAATTATTCATTTTGTTTGTGAATTTTCTTTCAGTGTTAAGTAAAAAAATAATAATAAATTAAAATAAAAATAGATTGTGGCAGGGAACGGGGAGAAAAGATCCCCGGCTCTCTGTCAAAACTGGGACTCAGGGCGGATGCGGGGGGCGATGCATTTGTAACTTGTTACATGTTACACCCTGAATATGGATGTACCATGTTACAAAAGGAAAAGTTATACTTTTTAGGGAATAAGTGATGTTACCTTGACACAGTGCTTCAGGTCAATAGCAAGCCCTGTGGCACATCTGCACACACACGGGTTTTCCCTTACCATCTGCCATTCTCGGATTAAAGCGGTTGTAAAGCGTTGAAGTTTAAAAAAAAAAAACGTACTCCTGCAAGACAATGGCATAATGTGCTAGTATGTATTGCATACTAGCACATTATGAAATACCTTAGAACGAAGCCCTCCAGCAGAGCGCGGTCACCGCTCACAGGGCTTCCATCTTCCTTCCGGGTTTGCAGATTGCGTGTGGGAGCCTTCGATTCCGGCACGGTGCTCTGACTCTCCGGCACGGTATGCTGGACCTTCAGAGTGCATGTGCCAGTGATGTCACCGGCTGCATCCAGGGTGAATATCTCCTAAACGGTGCACGTTTAGGAGATATTCATTTTACCTACATTTAAGCCTTACCCTGTAGGTAAAAATCACAAAGCGGACTTTACTACCGCTTTAAGGAATTCCCAGAACTTTGCTGTCTTTGTGCATGTGCAGGAAATCACATGTGCATGCCCAGATGTGCCCAAGGGCATTTCCAGGACCTAAACGTCAGGCAGAGCTCTTCAGCACACTTGCACACGCGCTATAATGGTAGCGCTGGGGGGGGTGGAGCCAGGACTGAGCAGGACTGAAGTTTTACTTTAAATACTGTTCTGTAAAGTTCATAAAAAGCCACTGAAAAGCCTCATTACCGACTATGGATGCAGGTGTGTAAGGAACATTACTGCGGGAGGTGAGGAACACAGCCTATGTATGTAGCAGCTGGCTCAGGTCGGGAGCAGGTGGTGATTTAAAGATGGCAGTGCCGGCGATGGAGTGGTCAGATGCTGGTGCCCAGGATGCACTCACTGGAATCTTTGGGCTACTGCAATGTGGTTCTCTTCAATAGTGAAAGGCTAGCCTAGGGATCAGACCTGGAACTACCTAGAATGCAAGGCCTTGCGCTTGTGTAATGAAGCAATCGTTGCTTTTGATCAGGTCCAATGGCAAATACGTGCTGCGGAACCTGTAAGGCAAGGATGCCGGTAGGATGGTGTTGGGCCTTGCCGCTTGCACCCTGCAAAGCTAAGTGGGCAACTTGGTCAAGAACTGACCTAACAACCTGACACCTGTGTCACCGTTCTGCACATGGTGGAACACTTTACTGAAGACCCCTGGCTGTAAGTACCTCACCAAGACTCCCTCAGCTAGGGGGCTTCATGTCTTATTTGCTAAGCCATCGGTCAAATGTATAATACAGTGGAACCTCGGTTTAAGAGTAAAGCGGTTAACGAGCGTTTTGATTTGCGAGCAACTTTTTTTTTTAAATTCTGACTCGGTTTGCGAGTGTTGTCTCTCAAGACGAGCAGAATTCAACCTTATAGGGCCTGCAGTACCGCATTTGGCCTGAGGTACGAGGGCGCCGGAGCCAAGCAGAGCCAAACAGCGATGATCGCAGCCGATCGTCGCCATTCGGCAATGCTCGGAAAGACACGGAAATACTCAGTTTCCAACGTGTCCTCGGGCCTTTCCGGCTGTTTCTGAGGCTCTCCGGCGCCCCCCCCCACCTCTGGCCGCATGCGGTATTGCATCCCATTGAAGTCAATGCGGAACTAATTATTTTTGTTTCCATTGACTTCAACAGGGAAACTCGCTTTGATATGTGAGTTTTTTGGATTACGAGCATTCTCCTGGAATGGATTATGCTCGTAATCCGAGGTTCAACTGTAGGTCTCCTTGCACCTCCTAACTTACCGGAGGCAATAAATACTGTGACGTACATTTAATTTGATTTCTGTTCTGGAACAAAGCTATTTCTCCCAAACCGCTCTTCTCAAGACCTCCTACTGTCAAGCTCTCTTGTCTCTTCCTCCCATGCTCGTCTCCAGGATTTCTCCAGAACCTCTTCCATCCTCTGGAACTTGCTACCTCAACCTGTCCGGTTATCCCCTACTCTTGCTACCTTCAGGCGATCCCTGAAAACTCATCTCTTCAGGGAAGCCTATCACGTCTCCAACTAATCTTTTACCACTTCCATCAGCTCATTCCCCACAGTTACAACCTTTTGTACCACCTGCCCCACCCTATTAGATTGTAAGCTCTTCTGATCAGGGCCCTCTTAATCCTCTTGTATTTTATTGTATTGTAACTGTATTGTCTCCCTTTTATATTGTAAAGCGCTGCGTAAACTGTTGGCGCCATATAAATCCTGTATAATAATAAAAATAATAATAATTTAGAAAAAGCCTATGGTAAGAAATATTTTTAATAAGCATTCAATGAGTGCAATGTTCACACAAAACACATCGAGGAGACACTGCTTAGTGAGAGGGAAATCTTGGACAGAACCCAACGTCTGCATCAGAGGGAAAGAAACAACTTCCAAACATGGTTCTCATGGCTCTTTCGAAGTCTTCTGCGTTGCGTCGAACCTTAGATCTAGCAATGTGAAATGCTTTTTCCTCAGAAGGGATGCAACTCCTTATTTGCTGTTTAACCCTCTCGCTACAAGCAGCTAGCATCTAAAAATAAATGAAAATGTTTTTTAGGGTGGTGTACATTTAAATACTCTCTAGATATTAAAGGCTAGTACATATAATTATTTAAAGTTGACTTGCTCTTATGTGTTAACTTTCTTGGAGTAAATGAGTTTCTGCCCTCTCTCTTGTGCTGGACATACAACCAATAGCCGAGACCAGGGGTCTCCAAACTGCGGCCCGGGGGCCAGATGCGGCCCTTTGCTCGCCTTTATCAGGCCCTTGGGGCACAGTTCCTCTCACTGAAACGAGATGCTATTCCTCCCACTGACACCAATGATGGGACACTATTCCCCCCACTGACACCAATGATGGGACACTATTCCCCCCACTGACACCAATGATGGGACACTATTCCCCCCACTGACACCAATGATAGGACACTATTCCCCCCCCACTGACACCAATGATGGGACACTATTCCCCCCACTGACACCAATGATGGGACACTATTCCCCCCACTGACACCAATGATAGGACACTATTCCCCCCCACTGACACCAATGATGGGACACTATTCCCCCCACTGACACCAATGATGGGACACTATTCCCCCCACTGACACCAATGATAGGACACTATTCCCCCCCCACTGACACCAATGATGGGACACTATTCCCCCCACTGACACCAATGATGGGACACTATTCCCCCCACTGACAACAATGATGGGACACTATTCCCCCCACTGACACCAATGATAGGACACTATTCCCCCCTCTGACACCAATGATGGGACACTATTCCCCCCACTGACACCAATGATGGGACACTATTCCCCCCACTGACACCAATGATGGGACACTATTCCCCCCACTGACACCAATGATGGGACACTATTCCCCCCACTGACACCAATGATGGGGCATTATTCCTCCCACTGACACCAATGATGGGACACTATTCCCTCCACTGACACCAATTATGGGGCACTATTCCCCCCACTGACACCAATGATGGGACACTATTCCCCCACTGACACCAATGATGGGGCATTATTCCTCCCACTGGTACCAATGATGGGACACTATTCCTCCCACTGACACCAATGATGGGACACTATTCCTTCCACTTACACCAATGATGGGACACTATTCCTCCCACTTACACCAATGATGGGACACTATTCCCCCCACTGACACCAATGATGGGACACTATTCCCCCCACTGACACCAATGATGGGACACTATTCCCCCCACTGACACCAATGATAGGACACTATTCCCCCCCACTGACACCAATGATGGGACACTATTCCCCCCACTGACACCAATGATGGGACACTATTCCCCCCACTGACACCAATGATAGGACACTATTCCCCCCCCACTGACACCAATGATGGGACACTATTCCCCCCACTGACACCAATGATAGGACACTATTCCCCCCCCACTGACACCAATGATGGGACACTATTCCCCCCACTGACACCAATGATGGGACACTATTCCCCCCACTGACACCAATGATAGGACACTATTCCCCCCCCACTGACACCAATGATGGGACACTATTCCCCCCACTGACACCAATGATGGGACACTATTCCCCCCACTGACAACAATGATGGGACACTATTCCCCCCACTGACACCAATGATAGGACACTATTCCCCCCCTCTGACACCAATGATGGGACACTATTCCCCCCACTGACACCAATGATGGGACACTATTCCCCCCACTGACACCAATGATGGGACACTATTCCCCCCACTGACACCAATGATGGGGCATTATTCCTCCCACTGACACCAATGATGGGACACTATTCCCTCCACTGACACCAATTATGGGGCACTATTCCCCCCGTCTGACACCAATGATGGGACACTATTCCCCCACTGACACCAATGATGGGGCATTATTCCTCCCACTGGTACCAATGATGGGACACTATTCCTCCCACTGACACCAATGATGGGACACTATTCCTTCCACTTACACCAATGATGGGACACTATTCCTCCCACTTACACCAATGATGGGACACTATTCCCCCCACTGACACCAATTATGGGGCACTATTCCTCCCACTGTCACCAATGATGGGACACTATTCCCCCCACTGACACCAATGATGGGGCATTATTCCTCCCACTGACACCAATGAAGGGACACTATTCCTCCCACTGACACCAATGATGGGACACTATTCCTCCCACTGACACCAATGATGGGACACTATTCCTCCCACTTACACCAATGATGGGACACTATTCCTCCCACTTACACCAATGATGGGACACTATTCCTCCCACTTACACCAATGATGGGACACTATTCCTCCCACTTACACCAATGATGGGACACTATTCCTCCCACTGACACCAATGATGGGACACTATTCCTCCCACTTACACCAATGATGGGACACTATTCCCCCCCACTTACACCAATGATGGGACACTATTCCTCCCACTGACAGCAATTTCCGGCCCCCCTCAAGCCTGAAGGACAGTAAACTGCCCCTTTGTTTAGAAAGTTTGGAGACCCCTGGCCTAGACTAATAGCCTAGAGCCTGCCTGTGGATGGTGCCAAGTCAGCAGGTGAACTTACTGTCTGGACAGACTGGGTCTAAGGAGGTATTTCAAAGCACACTACCAATACTTCTTGGGACTTTGGGGCAGCAATTAAACATTAAAGGGGTTGTAAAAGGTACAAGTTTTTTCACCTTAATGCATTCTATGCATTAAGGTGAAAAAACATCTGAGATTAGCACCCCCGAACCCCCCCCCCCACGTTTACTTATCTGACCCCTTTGAAAATCCTGCGCCGTGAACGCGCTGGCTTCTCGGCCCGGGCTAATCGGCTTATTCATTGGTTGATTGAGAGCAGCGCAGCCATTGGCTCGCGCTGCTGTCAATCACATCCAATGATGCGGCGCGCCGGGGGTCGAGTGATACAGTGATCGGCTATAGCCGCCGGCTGTATCATGGAAGCGCGCCCACAAGGACTCACCACTGTGCGAGCTCGCATGAAGGTGGTGAATTCTTGCGTGGAGGAGCAGAGACAGCCGCGAGGGACCCCAGAAGACCAGGTTTGGGGCCACTCTGTGCAAAACGAGCTGCACAGTGGAGGAAAGTATAACATGTTTGTTATTTAAAAAAAAAAAATGTACCTTTAGTATTTCTAGAACCACTTAACCCCCAGACCATTTTGGCTGGTTAATGACCAGGCCCCTTTTTGCAATTCGGCACTGCGTCGTTTTAACTGACAATTGCGCGGTCGTGCGACGTGGCTCCCAAACAAAATTGACATGCTTTTTTTTCCCACAAATAGAGCTTTCTTTTGGTGGTATTTGATCACCTCTGCATTTTTTATTTTTTGCGCTATAAACAAAAATAGAGCGACAATTTTGAAAAAAATTCAATAATTTTTACTTTTTGCCATAATAAATATCCCCCAAAAATATATATAAAAAACTTATTTTTTTCCTCAGTTTAGGCCGGTACGTATTCTTCTACATATTTTTGGTAAAAAAAAATCGCAATCGGCGCTTGATTGGTTTGTGCAAAAGTTATAGCGTCTGCAAAATAGGGGATAGTTTTATGGCATTTTTATAATTTTTTTTTTTTTTTTACTAGTAATGGCGGCGATCAGTGATTTTTTTCGTGACTGCGACATTATGGCGGACACATCGGACACTTTTGACACATTTTTGGGACCATTGTCATTTTCACAGCGATCAGTGCTATAAAAATGCACTGATTACTGTGAAAATGACACTGGCAGTGAAGGGGTTAACCACTAGGTGGCGCTAAAGGGGTTAAGTGTGCCCTAATGAGTGTTTCTAACTGAGGGGAGGTTGGGCTCTGTGTCACATGACACCGATCTCCGCTCCAAGTACACAGAGCCGAGAGCCGTGTCATTGTCACTAGGCAGAGCAGGGAGATGCTTGTTTACACAAGCATCTCCCTGCTCTATGCCTCCGTGAGACGATCGTGGGGATCCCCGTGGTGATCGAGTCCGCAGGACCCGCGGTCCGACTCACGGGGAAGGTAGCGGGGTCGCGAGCGTGGTGACGCACGTGTGACCCCTACGTCAGGCAGTTAAAAGGGACGTACAGGTACGTTGATGTGCCTGTACGTGCCATTCTGTCTATGGCCAGCTTAACTGTCTAGACCCAAAAGAAAGGGCTGCCAGGCATTGCATACTCAAATTACATGTTAGGCTAGGTTCACACTGCTGCGATGCGGGAATGCTGCGAATCCACTGCGGGTTCCCGCATCGCAGGCTTTCCGGCGGCAATTCACACTGCTCTATGCGAACTGCTGGGAGTGTCAATTAAAAGTTAATGACACCCCCAAATCAGTTTGCATATCGCAGTGCGATCTGCAAACTCGGACAGGAATCGGATCGCATGGGTGTGAATCCGATTCTGCTGCGGACAAAAAAAAGGGTCCTGTGCGAGTTTGATGCGAATTCAGCCATACGATTTGTATGGCTGAAATCGCACTGCACAGAGATCGCATGTGATGTACACTTGCAGTGCGGTGCGGATTACATGCGAACTCTGACATCACAGCAGTGTGAACCTAGCCTTACTCATATAATAGTTAGACATGTGCATGCCGAAAAAATTTGTTTTGTTAAGATTCGTTAATCTAGTTATTTAGTTCCTTTAGATTCGGTTGGTTCGTTCAATTCGTATTTGGAATATATATCCGGAGTCCATTTTATGTGTTTTTCAAATTTTCTTCAAATTTACATTTTTTTTTCGATTCAAGACGTTCGAATCGCTACATTTTGAATCAGTCGAATTATAAACTTTGGAGTTTTTTTTCTATTCGAATGCGGCAAAGTGAACAAACAAAATAAAATTTTTCATCAAATGATTACAATGAGTCTTTAAATCACCTTTTGGCTTAACAAAAACATCATTATTTCCAAATGGTACTCTAATGCCGCGTACACACGACCGTTCTTAATGACGAGAAAAATGAAATTTTTTAAAATGGACATTAAAAATGATCGTGTGTGGGCTTCAGAGCATTTTTCACGATGTGAAAAACTGCCATAAAAAAATTGGAACATGCTCTAATTTTTCACGTCGTTTTTTACATTGTCGTTTTTCTCGTCATGAAAAACGGCCGTGTGTAGGCTTTCGAGTCTTCAGGGAGTTTCGTCGGAGATCCGGTGACGTCACGGACATCAACATCACCGGACTCCTCCCCCCTTCCCCAAGTGCCTCCGTCTGCTAACGAAGGGAAGGGGGGAGGAGTCCGGTGACGTCGATGTCCGTGACGTCACTGGACAGCCTGGACAGTGTATATTTTGTCCTATTGGCTGATAAGCTGTGGATTTGTGCCATCCGGCGTGACGTCTGCTGTTGCTATGACAGCGGCGCGCTGCAGTAGGTTGACGTGTGACGTCTCACGAGTGCCTCGCTGTGTCGGGCTTCAGCCGTAGCTATGGCGACGGTTCTCTATAAGTAGTCTGTCGGGTGACGCCGTAGCTCCGCCCCGCTGAGGAAGTTCTAAGGAATGTAACGCGTACGGGGGAGGAGCTGCGTATGACGTCACCTGCTGTTGTCCTTGGAAGAGATACGGACATATGATACATGCTGTATTCTATCGTTTTTATGTGAGTAGTTAAACACATTAATACATTTTTAATGTTATACAGTGAGAACTTAGATCTTTTCTTTATACTTATGATCCGGTGCCCTTGCTGAGTAATAAGGAGACGTGAAGGAAGTCTTTGGTCCGTGCTAACTGACTGTTTTTCTGCTTGCATGATGCGTTATAATTAATCGAAATTAGTTGATTAATCGATTTAAAAAAAAATCGATTAATCGAACACGAAAATTTTAATCAGTAACAGCCCTAAATAATTGTTACATAAAAATAAGTTGCGCAAATAACAAAATTAATGTCTCTATAATGTATATACATACAAAGAGGATATGACCTCTCTCTGTGAAGTGATACGTATAAAAACAAAATGTGGGGAAATGTGAAAATTCCAACTCAAGGAAACAATAAGGTGACCTGATAAGTACTTATATTCCAAAGTCTCTTTCAGATATCAAAAAATTAAGAACTAATTGAGCTTTCTTCCCATCTAATAATGTCACCTAGTGGAAATGCAAAGTAAATTCTTTAAAGTCCTTTCCACCCAAATGTCATAGGTGATTATTAACAAACACCCAAGAAAAAGTGATGGGGAAATAGCCCCAAGCGTGTACGATCTCCTTAAAAAGAGATCTCGCCTTCTGGTAAGCGGCAGCATAGCATATCATTGGTGGAGGATCCTTCTGTCATACTATCATCACTTCTTCTTGGGTTTAAGGTTTAGAAAAAACAACAATTGTTAAAAATTCATACATATCTTTATCAATTACACCCTTTAGCCACTTCAATACAGGACACTTTCACCCCATTCCTGCTCAGGCCAATTTTCAGCTTTTAGCGCTGTCACACTTTGAATGACAATTGTGCGGTCATGCTACACTGTACCCAAATGACATTTTTATAATTTTTTCACACAAATAGAGCTTTCTTTTGGTGGTATTTAATCACCACTGGGTTTTTCTTTTTTTTGCAAAATAAATGGAAAAATGCCAAAAATGGAAAAAAAAAGAATCGTTTTTCTTTGTTTCTGTTAAAAATAATTTGCAAATAAATAATCTTTTTTTTATGAATTTAGGCAAAAATGTTTTCTGACTTTGCAAAGTGCAGTTGCACTCTACACATACAGTTGCTACAGAGCTTAGTAAATGAGGTAAAGCTTCACTTTGCAAAGAATACCCAATCACATACAAGGAAAATAAAAACGGTATTTTTGGTTGCACATGATTGGATGATGGAAGTCAGCAGAGCTGCTGCTCATTTACTAACCTCTGGAGCAACTGCACTTTGCAAAGTGCACAGTCTATTTGTCTTTAGTAAAACAACCTCTAAGTGTCATTTCTGTCTACTGTCTCCTTCCTCTACTATCTGCATGAGTCACTTCTGACAAGTTTCCCTGACACCAAGAGAAAAAAAGGTGATGGGGAGGGATCTCCAGCACATGGCCTGTGATTGACAGCCTCAGCTCAGTTCCAGTGTGCTGTGTGAGGTGGGGGGGGTCCCTTCCCTTCAATCAGCTCTTAGAGCTCTCCTCATGGAGCTCTGCAGTGTGTAAATTCAGTTCCCCGACCTCTTTTTTTTCTGACAGCTCAAATGAGCTTTATAAATTCTGGAATTTGAACAGTTGTAGAGAAGAGAAGACCACAGATAAACAGGTACAACTTTTGTAGGAGGATTTGTATCATCTCTGTGTATCACCTGAGGCCAGTCACTTCCCTGGGTCTATGTAAGGGTTTACAACAACTTTAAAGGGGTTGTAAACCCTCAAGGTTTTTCACATTAATACATTCTATGCATTGAGGTGAAAACCCCCGTGATGCAGCTGCCCCCCAGAGCCCCCCTTTTACTTACCTGAACCTGGTCTTTCCAGCGACGGGGACGAACTCCAGCTGGTGTCTCGGGTCCTGATTGGATAGATTGAAAGAAGCGCAGTCATTGGCTCCCGCTGTTAATCAAATCCAATGACGCAGGAGCAGGGGGCGGGGCCGAGTCCTGCTGTCTGTGTCAACAGATGCAGCAGAAGGACACAGGAGCGTGTCCGCATGGGTGCCCCGAGGGAGATGGGCTCTCCAACGGGGCACTCGAGAAGAGGAGGAGACAGGAGCGCCGCTGAGGGACCCCAGAAGAGGAGGATCAGGGGCCACTCTGTGCAAAACCAACTGCACAGAGGAGGTAAGTATAACATGTTTGTTTGTTTTTTTTTTTGTTTTTTTTTAAATACGATGCTTTAGTTCCCCTTTAATGCTCAGTGTATAAAGCCTAAAGTAGTAAAAACATACAACATAAGGACCCTTCCTTTTAAGACTATTACTTTGTAAAGTGCTAAGTAATATGATGGCACTCTATAAACATGGAAAATAAATTCAATAAATAAATTCTGACCTTGGAAGTCAGTAATATCAAATATTTCCTGACCATGAAATATGTTTTAACAGCTAATTATCAGTAGTAAAGTAAATGAATATAAAAAAAAATACTAATCCCACAATTTGTAAAGTTAAACATTGGTGTGGGCTCGCTTCGCTGGGAGAACGGCTGACCTAATCCTGTTTTAACACAACCGAAGCCATAACTTCAATAGTTTTAGTTTTCAGTTTGATGGCTCATTATATAAAAAAATAATAATAATAACGGAATGCCTTGTGGACTCCGGGTTTCCAGGGTTCATATTTTCCTCTTTGGCTCTGGCCTCCTTCCAGTCTATTTGATCTAGGTGGGAAAAATGGCCACAGCTCTCATTTCCACCAAGGGCTCGGTAACCCTGCCAAGAGTACACCAGGCCTGAATCAATGCGATCCTTTGTTTGTCTCACAGAGCGCTCCATACGCCCCATCCAGACACACACAGGCCTGGAAAATAATAGGTAATGCTGGATACTGGAAACTTCCAACCAGTGAATCCTTGCAAAGTCATCGAGAGAGTAAAGCAACCCACACCGGATTCTTTTCCTGAAAGCAGCTTGTTTGTCTTTTCCTATCCTAGAGATAACTTTTTTTTCTTTTTTTTTTTTTTTTTCAGTTGTGTTTGATTTTTATTTGTCTCTATAGAAACAACTCAGACATTATTCTTAAAGTGGTATTAAAGTGTTACTAGTCTAAAAAATTCCCCCTTAGCGGGACTTTAATGGCCCTATTGATTGATGTATCAATTACAGTATTATACAGTCAACAAATATAGAACAAATTATATATAAAAATATAGAATTTTATTAAACAATAAATCTAAAAAATAATACATATATATATATATATATATATATATGTAGCACACAGACCCCCTTTTCAGTAGGCTGCTCCACCTCGAATAGAAACTCCTTACACTGCTCACATCTTCCGAAGGGCCGAAGATGCACCACCGGCATCCAGGACAAACCACTCCAAGGGCCTCCACCTCTCTGCATACATAGAGAGCGAAGCGACCCCGAGGCTTCAGTCAAATCCCCGTATCGGTAACAGAAGCAGCAAAGGAAGTAACGTTCATGGTAGTTGAACTTGGAATCCATGCGGCATTAAACGCCATATTACTCACTCGCCGATCTATCGCACACTGTCTCTCTGACGCCAAAGTCACCACGTGCAACTCTTCACATGGCGAGGCTCCTCCCATCTCTCTGCAATGTTCACGGGCTTTCTTTCCTTAGGTACGCCCACGAACTACGCAGCTGGAGCTCTCCTCATGGCGCAGTCACCTTCTCCAAAGATGGCCGACCTCCACGGAACTTCACAGGGGGACAAAGTTCAAATTCTGGGCTTCTTCTGCTGTGAAATATCCCGGAGTCGAGCCCCCACGTGTAGCACACAGACCCCCTTTTACCTGCCTGCTTCGGCTCCTCGCAGGAAGAAGGGGCATACCATGCCACAAGCCCATACCCTCCTATAATAAGAGGTTGAGCGGTGTTGTTGATGGGTCTTCCACAGTCAGATAACCAGAAAATGTCTCTCACCTCTGTGAACAACAGAGATAAGTCCTTGTTTCCCCCAGTAACTGAAATGTCCACACTCGCTGGAACTCCAACACAGAGTTTATTTTCTCTTTTAGTAAAACAACAGTCTCTGATAGGAAAGAGGTTGAAGTAAGGACAGGACAGCATAAGATATGGGAGAGGTCCAGGCACAATCTCAATCACTTCACTGTTCGGCTTCTCGAACAGACTCAGCCTTAAATGGATAGTCTACTTAAGACAAGACTAGCAGCCAAATGACACTCCAACTCTTCCCAAGGCCTCTGCCACAGACCTGGTGAACTCGGTCTCTGCCACAGACCTGGTGAACTCGGCCTCCGTTTAGGGAGAAGACGTCCCTCCGGAGAGTTACCGGGACCCTTCCTTCACTGTGACTTCCGCACCAGTCCCTCGGAACGGTTCCTCCCCCGGCCTCCTCCTCCAAGATACGGGTCCCCTCGCAAGGCGGCACCCTGAGACTCCTCGATCCCAGGTGGGCTCCAGATGAAGGTGCTGGGTCCAGGCCTCTGTTGCAGCCCCAGGACTAAAGGTGCCTGGGACTGATCCACCGACCACGAACTGCAGACCCGCCCCTGGGCTAAAGGTGCCCAGGGTGGACAGGAACAAGAACCCTGGGGTAGGACCCCCGACAATGAACCCTCAACAGGCAGCGTCTGCCCATTTTATATCCTCTCCCAGCATGCCCAGCAGGTAGACCACACCCACTGGATGGCTGCCGAGAGGGGACACACAAGGCACAGCACTGTATCAGCAGTTCAACCCTGGCCTACCATGGCAGCGCCACCTGCAGGCCACAGGGAACTGTACACCAATACTCCACCTGTGAACAAAAATGGCTTCAAGAACTCTAACAATTAGGGTGTTTGGGTACAACTACCACCCAAACACTTCCCCTAAATTTAGCACCCCACTACATATATATATATATATATATATATATATATATATATATATATATATATAACAGAAATGGGGGCTGATCAACATGTGCATGAACATAACATGGCAAAAGAGAATGTAATACTCAAAGGTCCAGGACTGCCGTGATGGTAATACCATGGCAGAGGTCCATGGACCACTGCCATGGTATTACCATCACGGCAGTCCTGGACCTATGAGCAGGGTTGCCAACCTCCGACAGCATTTTTTAATGACAATACATGGGAAATTTACTGGCGTATCACATTTTTTACTGGCAACCTGAGCAATTACAGAACTCCTATTGAAAACTAACACAGTGAATATTTCAACAGTATAAACATGATATGTAAACACTGACAATACCTATAACAAAGTCATTTGCTTGATTTACACTTAAAAAGTCAACACAGCATGAAATTATCAGCCCCTGATATTTACTGTCAGTTGTAAAAAACAAATTCACAGATTTTTACAAACTGTCAGTAAATTTACTGGTGGTTGGCAACCCTGCCTATGAGTATTATATTCTCTTTGCCATGTTATGTTCATGCACATGTTGATCAGCCACCATTTCTGTTTCTATATATATTTTTTTTATCTGATGTCTAATAAAATTCTATATTTTTATATATATATATATTTTCTATACTTGTTGACTCTATATTACTGTGATTGATACAGCAATCAATAGGGCCATTAAAGTCCCGTTAAGGGGGTATTTTTTCCACTTGTTCCATGTAATTGGGATGTGGGCCCACCCGGGCCCACCCTATAGTTTGACCTTACCTCAACATTCTTTTTTCCATTTAAATCGTTACTAAACCCAGGAGTCTGCATTCACTATATCTGCTCTCCCACAGTACACAGAAAATGGAAATGCAATTATTTTTGTAAAAGTAAACTGCTGAATACCTTTTCTCATCAGCAGTATATCGCAGTCTTGTGACTTCTATCAGTGTCTGGTTAAAGCTTGTAGGAGGAGTTTTCATTCTCCTCTAAATGTCCTATGAGGATGCAGGACCCCTGACCCTCTGTCTGGACAGTGCTGATTGGCCCTGTGCTGATCACATGCACTCTCCCAAGAAAAAAAAAAGCAACACACACCAAACCGAGCATGTGCAAAGTGCCCCCAAAGGCTCTGCCTTATCAGCAGATGGATTGGGGACCATAAAAGAAGGGGAGGATCAGAGAAGATAGGATCAAACAACCTTTTTTACACAATGCAGAAGATTAACCCCTTAGATTCCACAGTGAGTATAACAAGCATGCTTTACTGCAAATACAGACTGATTTTACTATTGTGGGTTTAGTAACACTTTAAGCCTGGGTTCACACACGTGAACACAGACATCGCATGCGATTCGTACCGCACTGCTGTACACCTCCCAACTTTTTGAGATGGGAGCGAGGGACACCTATTAGCAAAAGTATGTAGGCATAGGACACACCCCCTGTCACACCCCCTTAAGGCCCCTTTCACACTGGGGCGGGCAGGTGCGGTGGCGGTATAGCAGCGCGATTTTCAGCGCTGCTATACCGTCGTTCTTACCGCGGTATGCGGTCGCTAGGGGGGTGAAATTAACCCCCGCTAGCGGCCGAAAAAGGGTTAATACCGCCCGCAAACCGCGGCTATTGCCGCGGTTTGTGGGCGATATTACCGCAGTGTCCCATTGATTTCAATGGGCAGCCGCGGTAAAGAAGCGGTGAACACACCGCTCCTTTACCGCTGTAAAGAAGCGGCTAGCAGGACTTTTGGAGCGGTCCTGCTAGCGCACCGCTTCAGTGTGAAAGCCTTCGGGCTTTCACTTTGAAGGCTACAGGCACGAATTTTTCATGCGGTATAATAGCGCTAATATTAGCGCTGAACCGCATGAAAAACGCCCCAGTGTGAAAGGGGCCTTAAGCAGAATTATACAGAAGAAAAAAAAAAAAAAAAACACAAGTGCTTTTTTTTACTACTACTATTCCTTTATTATGACTTTTAATATTTATGTAGCGGCCTCCTCACCCCGTCCTCTTTAGCTAGGGGTATGTCACGCGACAGAGTGAGGTGCGCTACGGCCCATGTCCTCCCCATAACTGTGGGTGAGGTGAAGGCCAATATCTGATGTTTCCTCGGGTCGGTGTGTCTTGGGCATGTACCGAGTCTGTTGTGCAGAAACCACCCTTTGCTCCCATTAACAGAGTCCATACACCGATCACAGTCCAACTGTTGGTTTTATTTCGTATCTCCACATACAGGCAATGCGATGGCAGGATACGGTGGGATGAGCAGGTCGAGGCACTATACTGATCTGGGTCCCTACACCCCCTGTGCTATGACCAAGGGTTGCAGGAGTCTTAATTCGAATACCTCCGCTGCGTTGCAGCCCCTATCAGGGGAAGATGTCCTCCAAGAGAGTTACCGGAGGCCCATCCGTCACCGGGTTGACGCTGCACCGGAATCTTTGGACGGGCGACCTCCCCAGCCTCCTCACCTCAGATGCGGGTCCCCTCGCAAGGGGCGCCCTGGACTCACTTCACCCTTGCGGGACCCAGTCGGAGTCACTGGGTCCCAGGCCTCCTCAATAGTACCTCATCCCAGGCTGAAGGTGCCTGGGATGGAATCCCAGCTTCATTCCGGCCAGGCCTAGGGCGCCTAGGCCGGAACCTTGAACCGCCCGCACCCAGGCCGAAGGTGCCTGGGTGCGTGACGAGATGATCCACGAAGACCGAAGAAGACCTCGTGGCGAGGGCGTCTCCCCCTTTTATCTCCTCCCATCAACACCACGGCAGGTTCCCCCGCCCCAGCCGTACCATCTCCAGGAAGGGACAAAGAAGAGTAGCACTGTGGTGGCGATTCTACCTGAAGCCTGTAGGTACTCCGCCACCCACAGGCAAAGGAGAATATTACATCCCCCAATCCTCCACGAATAACAAAAAGGGGTCTAAACCCTGTGTGACAGCAGGAAGGTAAAGTCACCTGGTTGCATCCAGGGGGGTAGATATATTTCGCCCAGATTCAGGCTTTACGCCGACTTATACAACTAGGTGGAGAGTTGTATAAGCCCAGCTAAGGCTAGTGGGCTCATGGATGACTCATATCTCTAGGGAGAGTGTGGGGCGTCGTGCAGACAGGGAGTTGATGAGACCAGCTGAAGCTTGTCAGCTCATTTAGGCCTCTATAAGAACTCCCAGCTTCATTAGGGGTTAGCTCATGCCTGGACCCAGACCTGTGTGGACTGTCTAGGGAGAGGGAACCCCTGTGCGGTGAGACAAAGCCTGTGTGGCTATTTGCTTGGACATTTAAAACCAGGGACTTAGGGACTAGGACAGCACTAGGCTGATCCCAGTTGTTAGTTAGGAAACCTGTATGTTTAGTCAGAGGTCAAGTTGACCAGGATTTATTTTGTTTATGTTTCTTTTGGCTTTGCTGTGTTTTGTCACTGTAAATAGAAAATAAACCGCACCTTTTTTTGATTTTGAAAACCACAACCTCCGTTTGCTGGGCCTGTTTTTGTGTGGGGAGCCCATCCCGGGGGTCACACACACCCGCTGCCGAGCTAACCCCCTCACAGTTGGTGGAGAATGCGGGCAGTTTTTTTTAAGCCAGCATGGAGGAGATACTGAAGCAGCTGGCTCTAGCAAATGCCAATCAACAGCAGACAAATGCAGGTTTGCAAAAGAGCCTTGCAGCTCATCAACAGAGCCTTGCAGCTCAACAACAGAACTTCGCAGCCCAGCAGCAAGCTCATCAACAGAGCCTTGCAGCCCAGCAGCAAGCTCACCAACAGAGTCTGGAAGCTCAGCAACAAGCCCAGCAGCAATCTGAGGCCCGCTTCATAGACCTGTTACAGAAGCAAGAGCAGAGACTACAACAAATGGAAGCAGTAATGCAGCAACGTCCGCAGACCAGTGAGGAAAGCCGTCCCACTAATACCGCGTCCTTTGGGGTGAGTCGTTTATTGACAAAAATGACTGGAGAGGATGATCCAGAGGTATTTTTGACCACATTTGAAAGGACTGCTGAAAGAGAAAAGTGGCCTGAGGAGCAGTGGGCTGGACTGGTGGCTCCTCTGTTAACTGGTGAATCGCAGAAGGCTTACTATGACCTAGAGCCTGACCAAGCAAAAGACTATGTGATGCTAAAAGCTGAAATATTGGCAAGGCTGGGTGTCACCCAGGCTGTCCGGGCTCAGCGTGTGCATAACTGGACTTTCCAGCTTGGAAAACCCCCCAGGTCTCAAATGTATGATCTCATTCACCTGAGCAGAAAGTGGCTACAGCCAGAGACTTTGTCCGCACCAAAGATTGTGGAACGTGTTGTAATGGATCGGTTTTTGAGAGCTCTTCCTACTGCCATCCAAAAGTGGGTAAGCCATGGAGACCCAGAGACGGCCGATGGTCTTGTGGATCGTGTGGAGAAATACTTGGCTACAGAGAACCTGACGGCCTCTTCCAGAGACACTCGGACTTTCCACCCTAAGACCAGACCATCCCCAGGGGCGGATAAGAGGATTCCAAGGGGTAAGGGTGGATAGAGTGAGAGGGTGGGAGCTCTACCCCAAGTTTGGCGAGAACAGCCTGGGAAATCAGCGGCTCAAGAGGCGGCAAGAAGGATCGTTTGCTACCGCTGCCGGCAAGCGGGACATATTGCAGCCAATTGCCCGGTTGTGGAGGAACCCATGCAGTGTGACTTTCTGACGGGCAGACGTCAGTCGCTGTGTGCGACAGTCGCATGCACTGCCATTCGAGGAACTGAGAAACATTTATGCAAAATGTGTGTTAATGGTAGAAATGTTGTGGTATTGCTGGATTCAGGTAGCCTTGTGACCCTGATAAAGGCTGAGTTAGTTAAAACAGAGGTCTCTGGGAATAGCAAGGTAGCTGTTATTTGTGTGCATGGGGACACCCGAGAGTATCCAGTGACTACAGTGTGTTTCGAGACCCCCAAAGGTACCCTCTCTCATCCAGTGGGCTTAGTATCTCAGTTACCGTATGACGCCATTGTGGGAAGGGATTTTCCGAAGTTCTGGGAACTGTGGGATGATCCTGAGCCCCCCACTGAGCCCCCCACATTCCCTATGTACCAGGAATGTGATAGCCAGAACTCCCCTGAGAGTGGTGAGGACTCTCCGGAATTTCCCTTATCAGTATTGGCAGGGGAGACTCAAGAAACTGGAGAGGAGCCCACCTCCTCAGACGAAAACCTACCGTCTGTGGAGTTTTCTGATCTTGAGGTTCACAGGGAAAACTTTGCCACAGAACAGTTGAAAGACCCCGCCCTAATAAAGGCACGGGAAAACGTAGTGAAAATAGATGGCGAGTTAGTGAACCCAGAAAATACCTGCACTTACCCATACTTCAGCGTAGAGAAGGACCTACTGTATCGGGTGGCAAAAAGGGCAGAAGAAACCGTTGAGCAGCTTGTGGTGCCCAAACCTTACAGGAAGTTGGTGTTGGAGTTGGCCCATGGGCACATTCTTGGAGGTCATCTGGGGACAGAGAAAACCCGAGAGAGGGTATTACAGAGATTCTATTGGCCGGGGGTGATGAAGGACATAGAAAATTATTGTTCCTCCTGCCCTGTGTGTCAGAGGTCGGCCCCGATGCCACATTTCCGTAGCCCGCTGGTCCCTCTACCCATCATTGAGGTCCCGTTTGAGAGGATCGCCATGGATTTGGTAGGTCCTATAATCAAGTCCGCTAGGGGGCACCAGTACATATTAGTTATAATGGACTATGCCACCCGTTATCCAGAAGCGATCCCTCTCCGAAATACCTCGGCCAAAACCATAGCCAAAGAGCTATCTCTTGTGTTTAGCCGGGTGGGTATTTGTAAAGAACTGCTTACGGACCAAGGTACACCCTTTATGTCCCGGGTTATGAAGGAGCTGTGTAAATTGTTCAAAGTGACGCAATTACGTACATCTGTGTATCACCCCCAAACCGATGGGCTGGTTGAAAGATTCAACAAAACCCTAAAACAAATGTTGAAGAAAGTGGTGGATAGAGATGGAAAGGATTGGGACTGTCTACTTCCTTATCTGATGTTTGCTATTAGGGAGGTGCCCCAATCCTCTACGGGATTCTCCCCCTTTGAGTTACTGTATGGGAGACACCCAAGAGGGCTGTTGGATATTGCCAAGGAAACTTGGGAAAGTGAGAGTTCTCCCCACAGGAGTGTGATTGAGCATGTCGCCCTGATGCAAGACCGAATTGCACAGGTAATGCCCATCGTGAAGGAACATTTGGCCCAAGCGCAGTTAGCACAGCAGAGAGTGTACAACCGTGGAGCCAAGACCCGTACCTTTTCCCCGGGGGATAGGATACTGGTACTTGTCCCTACGGTTGAAAGTAAATTCCTTGCCAAATGGCAAGGCCCCTACGAGATAATGGAAAAAGTGAGCGAAGTGAATTACAAGGTCAGACAACCAGGAAGGCGAAAGCCCGAACAGATCTATCACGTTAATCTGTTGAAAGCCTGGAGGGATAGAGAGTCCCTAGTCGCAGACACTTGGTCACCAGCTCAAACTGGTTGCGTGATTCCTGAGGTTGGAATAGCAGCCACCTTGTCACAACCCCAACAACAGGAGGTTAAGGAGTTTGTGCTTCGCAACAAGGAGGTATTCTCTGAGCTGCCGGGACAAACATCTGGGGTAGAGCATGACATCATTACCCCGCCCGGTGAAAGGGTGAAGTTAAAACCCTATCGGATCCCAGAGGCCCGACGGGAGGCAATACGGGAGGAAGTACAGAAAATGCTGAACTTAGGGGTGATAGAGGAGTCCCAAAGTGATTGGTCTAGTCCCATTGTGTTGGTGCCTAAACCGGATGGGAGCTGGCGATTTTGTAACGATTTTCGTCAGTTGAACAAAGTTACAAAATTTGACACCTACCCCATGCCACGTATAGATGAGTTGATCGACCGGCTGGGAACAGCCCGATACATGACGACTCTTGACCTCACAAAAGGGTATTGGCAAATCCCCCTGGCCAAATTGGCCAAAGAGAAAACCGCATTTGTAACCCCAGACGGGGCGTTCCAATATAAGAGAATGCCGTTCGGGTTACAGAATGCGCCGGCCACATTCCAGCGGAAAATGGACCAGATGCTGAGGCCCCATCGGAAGTATGCTGCGGCTTACCTGGATGACGTAATTATCCATAGCACAGATTGGGCCACACATCTGCCAAAAGTGCAAGCAGTCCTGGACTCTGTTCGGGAAGCGGGGTTTACGGCTAACCCCAAGAAGTGTACCATTGGGCAGGAGGAGGCCAAATATCTTGGGTACACCATTGGGAGGGGAGTAATAAAACCCCAACTCAACAAAGTCGAGGCCATCCAGAGTTGGCCACGTCCCAACAGCAAGAAGCAGGTACGAGCCTTTCTGGGAATCGCTGGGTATTATCGGCGATTCATTCCCCACTTTGCTTCTAAGGCTGTGCCCCTAACCAACCTAACAAAGGGGAAAGGGTCGGTCATGATTAAATGGACCCCCGAGGCTGAGGCAGCATTCCAATTCTTGAAACAAGCCTTATGTAGCCAGCCAGTGTTGTACTCACCCGACTTCTCTAAAGACTTTGTCGTACAAAGTGATGCGTCAGATGTGGGGTTAGGAGCAGTATTGTCCCAGGTCTGGAACGGGGAAGAGCACCCAGTCATTTACCTCAGCAGGAAGTTGAAGTCCCATGAGGTAAATTACGCCACCGTTGAAAAGGAGTGTTTAGCGGTGAAGTGGGCTCTAGATTCCCTTCGGTACTATCTGCTAGGTAGGCACTTTGACATGGTTACGGATCACGCTCCGTTAAAGTGGATGGCTCAAAACAAGGAAACAAATAGAAGAGTGAATAGGTGGTTCCTGGCCCTCCAGGAATTCAACTTCACAGTAAAGCATCGCCCTGGCGTTCAAATGGGGAATGTGGATGCTTTGTCTCGAGTACATGAATGCCTGATTGCTGGTGTTCCAACCCCGAGGTTAAAACAAGAGGGGGGGGTATGTGACAGCAGGAAGGTAAAGTCACCTGGTTGCATCCAGGGGGGTAGATATATTTCGCCCAGATTCAGGCTTTACGCCGACTTATACAACTAGGTGGAGAGTTGTATAAGCCCAGCTAAGGCTAGTGGGCTCATGGATGACTCATACCTCTAGGGAGAGTGTGGGGCGTCGTGCAGACAGGGAGTTGATGAGACCAGCTGAAGCTTGTCAGCTCATTTAGGCCTCTATAAGAACTCCCAGCTTCATTAGGGGTTAGCTCATGCCTGGACCCAGACCTGTGTGGACTGTCTAGGGAGAGGGAACCCCTGTGCGGTGAGACAAAGCCTGTGTGGCTATTTGCTTGGACATTTAAAACCAGGGACTTAGGGACTAGGACAGCACTAGGCTGATCCCAGTTGTTAGTTAGGAAACCTGTATGTTTAGTCAGAGGTCAAGTTGACCAGGATTTATTTTGTTTATGTTTCTTTTGGCTTTGCTGTGTTTTGTCACTGTAAATAGAAAATAAACCGCACCTTTTTTTGATTTTGAAAACCACAACCTCCGTTTGCTGGGCCTGTTTTTGTGTGGGGAGCCCATCCCGGGGGTCACACACACCCGCTGCCGAGCTAACCCCCTCACACCTGACATAATTACACACCTGGGTCACACTACCCCCAGGTGTATCCCACTAAATCTGAAGACCCCGCTACATTTACAAATGCAGCAATTTAGAAATTGGATGAAAGGTTTTGCACCGTTAAACATGTTTTGAAAGATATAAATATGCATTTTATATGCTATATAGATCAGACCAAAATAAGGGACAAATGAGGGGGAAAGAGGGACAGAGGGACTTTGTTCCAAATCAGGGACAACTGGGAGCTATGTTGCTGTGCCGATCACATGCAATGTCTGTGCAATGCGAATTCAGCCATACAGTTGTATGGCTGAACTCGCATTGGATTCGCACAAAAAAAGGTGCAGGAACCCACTGGAATGGGTGTTCACAACCATGGGATCCGATTGCTGTCCAAATTCACAGTTCACACTACCATCTGTGAACCAATCTGGGGGTGTCATTAACTTTGTATTGACAGCCGCAGTGGTCCGCAGAGGGCAGTGTGAACCGCCTGCGAGGGAGACGCAATGCGGGAACCGGCACTGGAATTGCGTTGGTTCCTGTATCGCAATAGTGTGTACCCGGGATAAAGGTTTGGCTTTTTCTTAACTCCTTCACATCTAAAGCCTCGTGCACACGACCCGACAGTTTTTCAGACGAGAAACCATACACACGAACGGTTTTCTCGGCAAGAAACGACAAGAAAACTGTTGGGAGAGCTTTCTTGCCGAGAAAACCGTTCGTGTGTATGGTTTCTCGTCGGGAAAACTGTCGGGAATCTCGACGAGAAAAATAGAGAACCTGCTCTCTATTTTCTCGTCAGGATTCTCGATTTTCTCGTCGGTTTTCTCGTCGGCCTGTTATGCGACGAGAAAACCGGTCGTGTGTATGCTTTTCCGAGTCTTAAAAAATCGCGCATGCTCAGAATCAAGTATGAGACGGGAGCGCATCTTCTGGTAAAACTAGCGTTCGTAATGGAGATAGCACATTCGTCACACTGTAACGAACTGAAAGCACGAAGACTGAAAAGCGCGAATCGTCTCTCCCCAAACTTTTACTAACACGCGGCAACACGAGATCAGCAAAAGCAGCCCAAGGTGTGGCGCCATTGAAATTGAACTTGCCCTTTATACTGCCGTCGTACGTGCTGTACGTGACCGCGCAGAATAACAACGAGATTTGGAATTAACAGTGTGTACACAAGCAAAGCTTGACAAGAATCTCATCGAGAAAATCGACGGGTTTTTTACGACGAGAAACTCGGTCGTGTGTACGAGGCTTAACCTTGGGGCTGACCTAGATCAAACCTTGATCTAGGTTTTTTTATTTAATTTTATTAGTATTTTTTTTCTATCTCTGCAAGGACAATGTATTCACAGCGACAGAAAACACAGGGGTGGGCTTCGCAGTGACTGATTACTGTGATAGCCAATCAGAGGCTATCACAGCGATCAGGTGACCCGGAATTGGATGTTCCGAATCCCGATCATTGGGGCCAGGGGCAGAAATTGGATGTTCCGAATCCCAGAATGGGGCCAGGGGCTCTCGGTGAGACCCCCGGTCTCTGTGCTGGGAGCACTGTGCGCACAAAGGGGGAAACACAAATATGCGACCCCCACAGAAAAAAGCCCAGTCTAGTGGCGTGAAGGGGTTAAATGAAACAAAAAACAAACATGATACACTTACCTGCTCTGTGGTTTTGCACAGAGCAGCTCCGATCCTCCTCTTCATGGTCCCCCAGCAGGCGCTCCTGGCCCCTCCCCCTTGACCAGTGCCCCCAATAGCAAGAATGCATTAAAGGTGAAAAACCTTGAGGGGTTACAACCCCTTTAAATGGTTTGTCTCAACACTCTAAACTGATACATTTTGTAGGAGAGCTTGTTCTGTTGAAAAATAACAGACTTACTGGCCAGATCAGCAGATGAAAATACAGTGGAACCTTGGACTACGAGCATAATCCGTTCCAGGAGAATGCTCGTAATCCAAAGCACTCGCATATCAAAGCGAGTTTCCCCATAGAAGTCAATGGAAACTAAAATAATTTTTTCCGCATTGACTTCAATGGCATGCAATACCGCATGTGGCCAGAGGTGGGGGGCGCCGGAGAGCCTCGGAAATACTCGGAAAGGCTTGGGAACAGAGCACCTACACCTCTGGCCAAATGCGCTGCTTTGGCTTGAATCCTGCTAGTTTTGCCAGACAACACTCAGGTTGTCAGGATTTTAAAAAAAATGCTTGTATTGCGAAACGCTGGTTAACCGCGTTACTCGCAATCCGAGGTTTCACTGTAAAGGAAATAAAAAAAACAAAAAAAACAAATGCAGCCATCACATATAAGAATTGGTAAGCTGCAATATAATAAATATTTGCTTTTGGATTTGATACCACTTTAGGAATACATACTGGAATATAATTTTTTTAAACCAGAGTTAAAGCGTTTGTTATCCCAACACTTTATATTCCTGATCTGTTCCTGCTGTACCATGTACTTGTATGAAGAGGTCTCCTGTCCTCTTTGTATTGCTTCCTGTGTGTGAAATCCCTGGTGTTCCTGCCACTCCCTCTGCTTTCCAATTAAAAACTGTCCACACTAAGCAGGAGGGCACACCATGGTCAGTTCTCTAGCTGTTCTGGGAATTCAGCCTGCTCTCCTCTAATGATCAGACTTGTCCTGACACGCCCCCGCTGCACATCCATTCACTGGGAAGCTCAGTGTACTGCTGCTTGTCCTCCCCCAGCTCTTATGCAGCTGAGAACAGAAGGAATGTGATCACTTATAAAAAAAAAGGGATAAAAATGTTTTGCATTTCATTTCTATTTTAAACTGAATGGGTTGTTTACAGAGTGAGTGTTCACTTTAAGCCCCGTTCACACTGAATCCGATTGTGAAATAATACGACTTCACTTGAAGTTGCAGGATTTCAAAGCCACAGGTCAGTGCGACTTGGCTGACAGATGTCTATGCAAGTCGCACCTGAAAGTGCAGAAAAATTGTGTAAGAACCTTTTTTTTTTAAATCGGTGCGGCACCTCAAAGTCGGAGTTGAACCGATTTGAGCAGTTCCATTGCCGACAATACGGTGCGACTTGTCATGCAATTTGGACCTATTAAATCGCAGGACAAGTCGCACCGGAATGAACTGGGGGGCTTAGTGTCACTTTAACAGACCAAAAGTGAATAGGAGAAATTTATTGCCGGAGTCGACATACGCTTTAAAAATGACAAATCCTTTCCTAAACAGACATAACCCTGCAAAGGAGAGAGTACAGAAGTGGAAACTTTTTTTATTCATGTCATCTCACCCTAAAATAAGATAGTCGCCCAGTTTTTGTCATACTCCAGAGATGTGACCATGCCTCTCTTCCATGTGTAGTTGCCAGGTGACCCGTATTTTGCAGGATAGTCCTGATCTGCTGCGACGTGTAACATGCAGGCAGTGTGTGTTTTACTATTTTGGTTACTGTTTCCAAAAGGGTGACAACATTTATATTTGGGCATTTCATAGTTCTACTTCCTTTGTGTTCACAATGGATGCAATTCTCGGGTTTGTTCTTTGTGTGTAAATGCAGCACTTTCATAGACACTCTTTAGGATTCACTTGATGGTGGGGGGGGGGGGGGGGGCGACAGATTCAGGAACGGGCATAGGAATCTCTGGCATGGAGGGGGGGTGGCACTGAGGCTGGAGCGTCCAAGCCACACACACTTTATCCTCAGTGCAGGTTCAACCCCTTGATAGCTAGGACACTGCTTTCTGTACAGCTGCTGGCATCATAGCAACAGATGACCCATCCCCAACCCATTCACCTGATGGCACCAAAGTAACGGATTACCCATCCCCGACTCATTCAGCTGATGGCATCATAGCAACTCTTGACCCATCCTGACCCATTTAGCTGCTGGCATCATAGCAACGGCTGACCTATCCCCAACCCATTCAGCGGATGGCATCATAGCAATGGATGACCCATCGCCGACCCATTCAGCTGCTGGCATCATAGCAACAAATGACCCATCCCCGACTTATTCAGCTGATGGCATCATAGCAATAGATGACCCATCCCGACTTATTCAGCTGATGGCATCATAGCAATGGATGACCCATCGCCGACCCATTCAGCTGATGGCATCATAGCAATAGATGGCCCATCCCTGACTTATTCAGCTGGTGGCATCATAGCAACGGATGACCCATCGCCAACATATTCAGCTGATGGCATCATAGCAACAAATGACCCATTCCTGACCTATTCAGCTGATGGCAGCATAGTAACGGATGACCCATCCCCGACTTATTGAGCTGATGGCATTATAGCAATGGATGACCCATCGCCGACTTATTCAGCTGATGGCACCATAGTAACGGATTACCCATCCCCGACTCATTCAGCTGATGGCATCATAGCAACTCTTGACCCATCCTGACCCATTTAGCTGCTGGCATCATAGCAACGGCTGACCTATCCCCAACCCATTCAGCGGATGGCATCATAGCAATGGATGACCCATCGCCGACCCATTCAGCTGCTGGCATCATAGCAACAAATGACCCATCCCCGACTTATTCAGCTGATGGCATCATAGCAATAGATGACCCATCCCGACTTATTCAGCTGATGGCATCATAGCAATGGATGACCCATCGCCGACCCATTCAGCTGATGGCATCATAGCAATAGATGGCCCATCCCTGACTTATTCAGCTGGTGGCATCATAGCAACGGATGACCCATCGCCAACATATTCAGCTGATGGCATCATAGCAACAAATGACCCATTCCTGACCTATTCAGCTGATGGCAGCATAGTAACGGATGACCCATCCCCGACTTATTGAGCTGATGGCATTATAGCAATGGATGACCCATCGCCGACCCATTCAGCTGATGGCATCATAGCAATGCATGACCCATCCCCAACCCATTCAGTTGATGGCATCATAGCAACAAATGACCCATTCCTGAACTATTCAGCTGATGGCATCATAGTAACGGATGACCCATCCCTGACTTATTGAGCTGATGGCATCATAGCAATGGATGACCCATCCCCGACTTATTAAGCTGATGACATCAAAGCAAAGGATGACCCATTGCCGACCCATTCAGCTGCTGGCATCATAGCAATTCCTGACCTATTCAGCTGATGGCATCATAGTAACGGATGACCCATCCCCGACTTATTAAGATGATGACATCATAGCAATAGATGACCCATCCCGACTTATTCAGCTGATGGCATCATAGCAATGGATGACCCATCGCCGACCCATTCAGCTGATGGCATCATAGCAATAGATGGCCCATCCCTGACTTATTCAGCTGGTGGCATCATAGCAACGGATGACCCATCGCCAACATATTCAGCTGATGGCATCATAGCAACAAATGACCCATTCCTGACCTATTCAGCTGATGGCAGCATAGTAACGGTTGACCCATCCCCGACTTATTGAGCTGATGGCATTATAGCAATGGATGACCCATCGCCGACCCATTCAGCTGATGGCACCATAGTAACGGATTACCCATCCCCGACTCATTCAGCTGATGGCATCATAGCAACTCTTGACCCATCCTGACCCATTTAGCTGCTGGCATCATAGCAACGGCTGATCTATCCCCAACCCATTCAGCGGATGGCATCATAGCAATGGATGACCCATCGCCGACCCATTCAGCTGCTGGCATCATAGCAACAAATGACCCATCCCCGACTTATTCAGCTGATGGCATCATAGCAATAGATGACCCATCCCGACTTATTCAGCTGATGGCATCATAGCAATGGATGACCCATCGCCGACCCATTCAGCTGATGGCATCATAGCAATAGATGGCCCATCCCTGACTTATTCAGCTGGTGGCATCATAGCAACGGATGACCCATCGCCAACATATTCAGCTGATGGCATCATAGCAACAAATGACCTATTCAGTTGATGGCAGCATAGTAACGGATGACCCATCCCCGACTTATTGAGCTGATGGCATTATAGCAATGGATGACCCATCGCCGACCCATTCAGCTGATGGCATCATAGCAATGGATGACCCATCCCCAACCCATTCAGTTGATGGCATCATAGCAACAAATGACCCATTCCTGAACTATTCAGCTGATGGCATCATAGTAACGGATGACCCATCCCTGACTTATTGAGCTGATGGCATCATAGCAATGGATGACCCATCCCCGACTTATTAAGCTGATGACATCAAAGCAAAGGATGACCCATTGCCGACCCATTCAGCTGCTGGCATCATAGCAACAAATGACCAATTCCTGACCTATTCAGCTGATGGCATCATAGTAACGGATGACCCATCCCCGACTTATTAAGCTGATGACATCAAAGCAAAGGATGACCCATCACCGACCCATTCAGCTGATGGCATCATATCAACGGATGACCTATCCCCAACCCATTCAGCGGATGGCATCATAGCAACAGATGACCCATTGCAGACCCATTCAGCTGCTGGCATCATAGCAACAAATGACCCATTCCTGACCTATTCAGCTGATGGCATCATAGTAACAGATGACCCATCCCGACCTATAAAGCTGATGGCATTATAGCAATGGATGACCCATCGGCGACCCATTCAGCTGATGGCTTCATAGCAATGGATGACTCATCCCCAACCCATTCAGTTGATGGCATCATAGCAACGGATGACCCATCCCAACCTTTTCAGTTGATGACACCAAAGCAAAGAATGACCCATCACCGTCCCAATCAGCTGATGGCAAAATAGCAACAGATGACCCATCCCCAACCCATTCAGCTGATGGCATCATAGCAACGGATGACCCATCCCCGACCCATTCAGCTGCTGGCATCATAGCAACAAATTACCCATTCCTGACCTATTCAGCTGATGGCATCATAGTAACGGATGACCCATCCCCGACTTATTGAGCTGATGGCATCATAGCAATGGATAACCCATCATCTACCCATTCAGCTGATAGCATCATAGCAATGGATGACCCATCCCCAACCTTTTCAGCTGATGACATAAAAGCAAAGGATGACCCATCACCGACCCATTCAGCTGATGGCATAATAGCAACAGATGACCCATCCCCAACCCATTCAGCTGATGGCATCATAGCAACGGATGACCCATCCCCGACCCATTCAGCTGCTGGCATCATAGCAACAAATTACCCATTCCTGACCTATTCAGCTGATGGCATCATAGTAACGGATGACCCATCCCCGACTTATTGAGCTGATGGCATCATAGCAATGGATAACCCATCATCTACCCATTCAGCTGATAGCATCATAGCAATGGATGACCCATCCCCAACCTTTTCAGCTGATGACATAAAAGCAAAGGATGACCCATCACCGACCCATTCAGCTGATGGCATAATAGCAACAGATGACCCATCCCCAACCCATTCAGCTGATGGCATCATAGCAACGAATGACCCATCCCCGACCCATTCAACTGCTGGCATCATAGCAACAAAGGCCCATTCCTGACCTATTCAGCTGATGGGATTATAGTAACGGATGACTCATCCCCGACTTATTGAGCTGATGGCATCATAGCAATGGATGAACCATCGTGGACCCATTCAGCTGATGGCATCATAGCAATGGATGAACCATCGTGGACCCATTCGGCTGATGGCATCATAGCAACGGATGACCCATCCCCAACCTTTTCAGCTGATGACATCAAAGCAAAGGATGACCCATCACCGACCCATTCATCTGATGGCATCAGAGCAACAGCTGACCCATCCCCAAACCATTCAGCTGATGGCATCATAACAATGGCTGACCCATCCCCAACCCATTCAGCCAATGGCATCATAGCAACGGATGACCCATCTCCGACCTATTCAGCTGCTGGCATCATAGCAACAAATGACCCATCCCTGAGCCATGCAGCTGCTGGCATCATAGCAACAGAGCCCTAATTCCCTGGCCGGCAGCTGGATGTATCCCAGCCCCTTTGTTTACTTTCAGCTGTACACTCCACCAGCTGACTATCGGCTTTCTAATGAAAGTGATCCGGCAGTTGTACAACCACCTGATCACTTTCCATGACCCCCAGAGTGCACCTTCCCCCCTGGTGTCCAAGACAATATCCCCACATTCCTGAAAATGGCTGAAGAATGAGTGGGCAATGTCGCAACCACCAGATGGAGACTGGAAGGACTTCAAAGCAAGAAATATGCCACCAACACACAAGGGAACTACATAAAAGGGTCCAACACTTTATTGGTAGGTTACATCACAGCAGATGATAGCGACGTTTTCGAGAAACGCAGGACCCCATCTTCAGGCATGTGACCCTGTCATGTGAGTCAGATGCCTGCTGAAGGGGCCCTGCCTGGCTACAAAACATTCCTATCTTCTGCTGTGATCAATCAGTAAAGCATTGGACCCTTTTATTGAGTTCCACCCTGGTACTTTGAAGCCTGGTAGGTCTGGGACCTACATTGCAGAAGCCGCCAAGTGGGGGGGTAGACCAGCGAACATCCATTTGCAGATTTCCCCTAGATAGAATGAACTCGGAAGCAACGTGTAAAATGTCACTTCCAGTTTCTGTTGTCACTTTCCCTGTACCTTGCAACCAGAGAAGAACCTAATGGAGCGTGATCTGCACTCCATTAATTCAGTGAAAGACAGGTAGGACATCAGGGGTCTTAAAGACTCCTGATGTCTCAATAAAGAGAACCTGTCTTAAAACATGATCTCATATGGGGGACTTTTTGTCCCCCTATGTGATATAAATAAATGCAATGCTTCAGGCATGGTTCGGCAAAACTTATCCCCACTGTTGAATTTGGTGGGCAGTACCACTACCGAATGTAAACTATGAAAGGTGCCCCTGGACGACATCATCCTATGACAAAACGTGTAGGGAGGAGCGACGTGCTGACGTCACCGATTACTTACGTGCCCTAGAGGACGGGTTGTCTTAGTGAGCTGGCCGACACACGAGATCTTAATGGTGTTTTTATCAGCGGCAGCTGTAAGTGCATTACCTTATTTTATATAAAGTTTTACTAAGATTTTACACTATGTGGAGCCCTTTGTTCTTTTGAGATACCGTCTCAGCCTATACGCTACCAAGGGATGATGCGGTGGGGAGACCATCTGGACCCGGTGTAAAGGCCTTGGCTGGGCTATAGCCACAAGCGTTATTGATCCCTTGTAATGAGGGATCAATAGGAGCCGGTAAGCAGGCCCTACAGCTATTGGCGGAGGCACTGATCTTTATCACGTCGGTGGTGGTTGGTGAAGATTGTTTTCAGAATCCACTCTCACAACACTTGCAGACTGTTTCTAATAATTTCTTATATTGATGCATTACATATGCAGACTTTTTTACAATAATTCACAATTTCTGTCAATCTATGTGTTATTAGTGCAACCTGTTTATTTTATATATGGTTTACTGTGTATATGTTCCACAGGAGGTTTGCTGCTTCACTATGAGGGAAAAAAAGTTTTTAAAATTTTGTTTTGATTTATAGCGCGGTTTCTTTCTTCAGTTTTTATCTCATTAAAGAGAACCTGTCATAAAATATTATATCACAAAGGGGACTTTTTGTCCCCCTATGTAATGAAAATAAAACAAAAAACGCAATGCTTCATGGCATGGTTCGGCAAAACGTATCCCTACTGTTGAATTTGGTGGGCAGTACCACCACCAAATGTGAACTATGCAAGTGAATGTGGTCGTGGCACAACTGTGAGCCAAGAGCTAGGCTCGTGGTTGCAGAGCGGTGTTCCCTTTAAAAAAGCCCATTTAGGTAGGTATAAAAAAAAAACAAAAAAACACAGGCATTCAGGAGATGGAAGCACCGCCTCCTAAATGCCTGTCAGCCTCGCTTGTGCCACACTGTGAAAAGCGATCTGAAATACTCAGGGCTTTTTTTCTCAGAAGATAGGTACAGGAACTCAATCACAATGCTTCCCCCCCCCCCCCCACCCATGTCCCTTATACACACCGCATCAAATAGTGGGTGCCTAGGAAGCTACCGCGCATGCGTCAAAATCATTTTGAGCATGCGTGGGTTTTCATAAAAATTAATAAGTCTTGGATCAGCACCTGATGCTGATGTAACCGAATAATTTTTTGGGAAATGTCAGATCCCTTCAAGACTGCCTATGCTGATGCTGAGTGACTACCCTGTTATGCTGAATGACTATCCTCTTCCTCCTCAATGATCATGCTGATAGCTTGAAAGAACATTTTTGGTTCTGGGCACCGCCACCAGTGGCTAAGGCCCAATTTTTCAAAAAAACGAACACTGCAATCGGTGACACTGTTACTGGGGGTGCAGGGGGTGATCGGGGGTGATTGGGGGGTGTAAAGTGTGCCTACGTGTACTGGTGTCAGTGTACTGTTGGTGCACTTACTCTGAGATGTCTTCACTCCTCGGGCGCCGAACGAAAAGACCGGCACGAGGAGAGTAACATCACTACCTCTGCTTCTGTTTACACTTTCAGAAGCTTCTCATTCGTCAGGAGTGATCGTGAGGGAGTGGCCATGAATCAGAGGCCTCCCCCTCAGCACGGATAGCTCCTGGAACGATGACGACCGCCGCAGGCACCGGGGGGGGGGGCCCGATCGTGCCCCCCGCCCGCTGGGAGGCAGGGACGTACAGGTACGCCAATCTGCCTGCCCGTGCCATTCTGTCGACGTATATCATCGTGCGGCGGTCGTCAAGTGGTTAAATACCAGAAGTACATTATCTACAGTAAAAAGTTCAGGGAGGGGGTTACACACAGACTGCAGAGTTCAGGGTGTGCTATGTAAATAGTGCAGAGTTCAGGGGTGCACTGCATACAGAGTGCAGAGTTCAGGTGTGCACTACACACAGTGTGAAGAATTCAGCCTATTTCCACAGCTGCCTACCTCTGCATCCCCCATCCACATCTCATGTTTACCCCTCTTCAGCTCTGACCTCTGCATGCAACCCTCCTCTACTGCCCCCATCTTCTCCCCATCTCCTTAAAAACTCCACCATCTTCCGCATGTCTTATTTTTGTTGCTGTATTAAGCTGAAGCACCCAGCCAGCTCTAGTACCTCCCCGTATACTGTAGTTGGTGTCACCTTTCTCACTTGCGGGGAGATCATCCAATGGTGATGTTGGCATTTGCACTGCACCTCATGTACCTGCATCTCCCTTGTCCCCATCCTTCACTCAGTGGGAGCCACTCAGGAGATCTGATCTGTGGGAGCTGTTGGGGAACAAGCTGTCACTTGTAAGCATAGAAGCCGGACTTTTGTGTTTTCAAGTAATAGTGGTCAGCAGGGAGCAGAGGGACTGAGCCATAGGTGGTGGAACTGAGTTCCACCAAGTTCCAGCTGAAAAAAAGCCCTGGAAATACTTACCTTAGAACGAAGCCCTCCAGCGGCGCCCGCACACCGCTGAGACGGCTGACATCTTCCCCGGTATTTCTTCCGGGTTCCTGGGCTCCGACGCTGTGAGTGGACGAAGGCGTGATGACGTCACTCCCGTGCATGCACATGGGAGCCGCCGTTTATTGCACGGGCTCTGAAGGGCACAGTAAGCCTAGGACGTCATCGGCTGCATGCACCCTGAATATCTCCTAAACTGTGATATCACAGCACCTACAGGTAAGCCTTAATATGGCCTTACCTGTGGGTACAAGTAAAAAATAAGACTTGACTTCCATTTTATTACCGGAGGTGTGCTCGTTTAAAAGCTGAACTCCAGGCAGGAAAACTTTCGTTTAAATACATTCCTCGATAATCACAAAGGTTTTTTTGTTTTTCTTTTTTGTGTGCACCAAATGTTTTTAGAAACCCAGATATTACCTTGTAAAAGTAGCAGTGACATCAGCACTCTGCTTGTGCAGAGCGCAGGGCCCTGGGAAGGGCCCAACAGGCCCCACCCACTCCATGTGATCCAGTTGTAGTGCATTTCCAAAAGTAGGGCTAGCCCTACTTTTGGTATGGTGTGGTATGATTTCAGCCCATTTGAAATGAATGGGCTAAAATTTACTGCACTGCACTGCCCTTGGATCACATGTGAATCGCACAAGAATGCTGGAAAATTGGACGAGTGTGATGTCTTTTCATAGGAGCCGATCCAGGGGGCGGGACTTTGTTTGATAGCGGCCGGCATCTCAGCTCTAAGTGGTTATAGATCCCCTCTCCGTCTGCCCTGGCCGGCTCTCCTCCCCGTTCAGGCTGTGATTGGATGCAGTGTGTCACAGACTGATCGCTTCTCCAATGCTTCTGCCGGCCCTACATGTCTGCGGCAGAAGCGGTGCAGCCTTTCAGGGGGCATCACAGCGGCCCTCTGGTGGGTGTGACCCCTCCGCACCCCCAAGCGACGCCACTGATCAGTCATGGACAGTGGCGGCTGGTGCTCAAAACTTTTGGTGGGGGCGCAAACAAACTGAAACATTCTGAAAAGTACAGAAAAAAAAGCATCAATTGCAGCCCCACTGTGCCCATCAATTGCAGCCCCACTGTGCCCATCAATTGCAGCCACTGTGCCAGCAATGCATGAATCTATCCATTCTACATAGAGGGGGTGGCTGGAGAGAGAGGGTGGCGCCCGTGCCCCCTTAATGGACGGACCGCCTGTGGTCGTGGAGTTGATCTTTGTCAGTCAGACTATACAACTTTTCCCACTGGACCACAACCTTGTGATCTTTGCTAGAAGTCAGAGACAGTTACTCAAGTTCTACTTTTCCACAGTTTTGGGCATCCCATATCACCCTAACCCCATCCAAGTTGATTTCCCTAATAAATTAAAACAAAACAAAGCCCTTGGACTGGTTTTCTGACTACAGTATGCCTGCTGAAAATACCTGTCGCCTGGCTGTTCATGCAAAGGGGGACCAAAAATCCAGCGGGGTAGCGCTCCAATAGCAATTGTGATAAAAACAGCTCTGGACTGCCTATATGACACTGGACCTAAGGGAGCTGTGGCAAAGTGCCACCTGCTTTGAAACTGATAAAGAAGAACAGGATGAACTATTTATAAAAGTAGGATCCGTAAATCTGGTTTCCACCTGTCCTCTAGTTGTCAGGTATTTTATGCTTGTGCTGGCAGCAAAAATGCAAGAGACCCACATGTGTCTGTGTGTTCTCACTCTGTGCAAGTCTACATGTTAGATATGCGACACTAACTGCAATCGCTTAATTATTGGTCTTTATTAGCTGAATTATTGATTGAAGTCAGGTCCACTACCCCAATGTGTATGCGTTGTGCTAGTAATACTAATCATATGCATTTTGGTTAATACAGTGCCTTGAAAAAGTATTCACACCCCTTGAAACTATTATTGGGTTTTTGTGTGATAGACCAACACAAAGTGGCACATAATTGTGAAGTAGAAGAAAAATTATAAATGGTTTTCCACATTTTTTACAAATAAACATCTGAAAAATGTGGTGTGCATTTGTATTCAGCCCCCTTTACTCTGATACCCCTAACTAAAATCTAGTGGAACCAATTGCCTTCAGAAGTCACCTAATAGTTACCTAATTAGTAAATAGAGTCCACCTGTGTGTAATTTAATCTCGGTATAAATACAGCTGTTCTGTGAAGCCCTCAGAGGTTTGTTAGAGAAACCTTAGAGCACAAACAGCATCATGAAGGCCAAGGAACACACCAGACAGGTCAGGGATAAAGTTGTGGAGAAGTATAAAGCAGGGTTAGGTCATAAAAAAATATCCCAAGCTTTTAACATCTCACGGAGCTCTGTTCAATCCATCATCCGAAAATGGAAAGAGTATGGCACAACTGTAAACCTACCAAGACATGGCCGTCCACCTAAACTGACAGGCCGGGCAAGGAGAGCAATAATCAGAGAAGCAACCAAGAGGCCCATGGTAACTCTGGAGGAGCTGCAGAGATCCACAGCTCAGGTGGGAGAATCTGTCCACAGGACAACTATTAGTCGCGCTTCTCCACAAATCTGCCCTTTATGGAAGAGTGGCAAGAAGAAAGGCATTGTTGAAAGAAAGACATAAGAAGTTCTGTTTGCATTTTGCGAGAAGCCATGTGGGGGACACAGCAAACATGTGGAAGAAGGTGCTCCGGTCAGATGAGACCAAAATTGAACTTTTTGGCCTAAAAGCAAAACGCTATGTGTGGGGGAAAACTGACACTGCACATCACCCTGAACACATCATCATATGGGGATGCTTTTCTTCAGTAGGGACAGGGAAGCTGGTCACAGTTGATGGGAAGATGGATGGAGCCAAGTACAGGGCAACCTTAGAAGAAAACCTTTTAGAGTCTACAAAAGACTTGAGACTGGGGCGGAGGTTCACCTTCCAGCAGGACGACCCTAAACATACAGCCAGAGCTACAATGGAATGGTTTAGATCGGGCGTCACTAAATGGCGGACCGCGGGCCGGATCCGGCCCCAGTGGCCATTCTGTCCGGACCGCAGCCTCGCCAAGTAGCGTCCTCTCCCTGTCGCCGGCTCACCCGGCTCGCCCGCCTGCCGCTGCCGATGCTGCTATATACACAGCATGGCAGGCGCAGCGGGTCCGTGCCTTCTTTAATATCTCTGCACTGCCCCTCCCCATACTGCCTGTCTAAAATCACACAAAACATGAGGCGCGGCCGCTCTGGACAAAGGGCGGGACTTTTAAGTTAAAAAGTGGGTGATTGGTTGCTAGGCAGCGGGGCGGTCCCAGCAATAAATCACTCACTTTTAACGTGAAAAGTCCCGCCCATGGTCCAGAGCGCCCACGCTTCATGTCCTGTGTGAAAAAGGTAGGGTTTTGTGGGGAGGGGAGAAGTGCTGTGCTGTGCTGTAAAGGACAGTGTTTTTTGATATCGAGAGAGGTCTGTGATGGGGGGTCAGTCTGTGATGAGGGGTCTGTGATGGGGGGTCAGTCTGTGATGAGGGGTCTGTGATGGGGGGTCAGTCTGTGATGAGGGGTCTGTGATGGGGGGGTCAGTCTGTGATGAGGGGACTGTGATGGGGGGGTCAGTCTGTAATAAGGGGTCTGTGATGGGGGGTCAGTCTGTGATGAGGGGTCTGTGATGGGGAGTCTGTCTGTGATGAGGGGTCTGTGATGGGGGGGGGTCAGTCTGTAATAAGGGGTCTGTGATGAGGGGTCAGTCTGTGATGAGGGGACTGTGATGGGGGGTCAGTCTGTGATGAGGGGACTATGATGGGGGGTCAGTCTGTGATGAGGGGACTGTGACGGGGGGTCAGTCTGTGATGAGGGGTCTGTGATGGGGGGGTCAGTCTGTAATAAGGGGTCTGTGATGGGGGGTCAGTCTGTGATGAGGGGTCTGTGATGGGGGGTCAGTCTGTGATGAGGGGTCTGTGATGGGGGGTCAGTCTGTGATGAGGGGTCTGTGATGGGGGGGTCAGTCTGTAATAAGGGGTCTGTGATGGGGGGTCAGTCTGTTATGAGGGGACTGTGATGGGGGGTCAGTCTGTGATGAGGGGTCTGTGATGGGGGGTCAGTCTGTGATGAGGGGTCTGTGATGGGGGGTCAGTCTGTGATGAGGGGTCTGTGATGGGGGGGGTCAGTCTGTGATGAGGGGTCTGTGATGGGGGGTCAGTCTGTAATAAGGGGTCTGTGATGAGGGGTCTGTGATGGGGGGGTCAGTCTGTGATGAGGGGTCTGTGATGGGGGGTCAGTCTGTAATAAGGGGTCTGTGATGGGGGGCCAGTCTGTAATGGGGGGTCAGTCTGTGATGAGGGGTCTGTGATGGGGGGTCAGTCTGTGATGAGAGGTCTGTGATGGGGGGTCAGTCTGTGATTTGGGCGGTCAGTCTGTGATGGGGGGTTTGTGATGAGGCAGGGGAGATGTGACGTAAGTGGGGGCTGAGGACACTGATGTAAAGGGGGGGCTGTGATGTGAAGTGGGGGACTGAAGACACTAATGTAAAAGGAGGTCTAATTTCTGCACTAGCAAAACACGTCTCTGCAAGGGCAATAGAAAACAATTGTTTTCTATGTGTCCTGTTCACACAGAAACAGCGCCCCTGCGTACTGAGCAGTGTGGTGCAAAATGCATACTGTTTCTATGCACCGCAACTGAGCTGTGGTGCATAAAAATGAATTAAATGTATTTTGACATTTCAATAAAGTTGAAAGGAAAAAAAGCACAAATTGTGATGTGTGTGGATCGTAAAGGTGTGTGCATGTGTGTGGTGGTGGGAGGCGCTGTGAAGTGGAGGACATCATGTGGAGTCATAGCACCAATATGGCATTCGGACCTCCGCTGGAACAAAATTTTTCCGACCGGACCCCCGTGAATTTTAATTCAGTACCCCTGGTTTAGATCAAAGCATATTCATGTGTTAGAATGGCCCAGTCACAGTCCAGACCTAAATCATATCCAATTGAGAATCAGTGGCAAGACTTAAAAATTGCTGTTCACAGATACTCTCCATCCAATCTGAGAGAGCTTGAGCTCGCTGATACAATGGGTACTCACATTTGAGCAGATTGGAGCGCTCCAGTTGAAGTCAGATAGACGAAACCGGTAGAGCGGCAGCAGAACGTCACAGCGCTTCCAGCCGGCAGGACTACACTGTCAGCATTACATGCTTATTTTAATCTGCTCAAATGTGAGTACCCATTGTATCAGTTTTATCTAAATAAAGTGGTTAAAATGATAAAGCACTATCTGGGATCCTTTTCTCTCCTGTATATGAGCTAATAGTGGAACTTCACCGGCAGCACAGGGGGGACGAATTAACACCAGAGGGCTACAGAGTGGCCAAAACTGTGACTGCTTCATACCCCAAGAGGGGGTTTAAATCTGGTGAGTGCAGGCTTCAATTAAGCACGGATTGCTGTGATCACCTCAAGGAGCACTGAAAATGCCTTTTTGACAGACCACGAATGAACATTCAGCACTTATGAAATTTGTTATTGCACCTGTAGCGGGGTATTGCCTTTTAAATCCCTTAGAGACTACATTACCCAGTACACTTTTAGGCACCCAGGGTGCCTTGCCCCGCGCAAGGACTGCTGGGGTGGACTTTATAAGGGAGAGGCGGGGCCCAGTTCTTTCTCTTTGGACACCGCCCGCCCAGCAAGCTGAACTGCTGTCTGAGCGTCTGTGACTTTAGGCCAGAAGCCTGGCCGTTTTCTCCAAAGAGCCTTCCGCGCACACCGAGGAACCTGAGGGACGTCTCTCCTTTATACTGCACCTTTGCCAGGAGGACCGAAGACCCGGATGTCGAGGGATCGGTGTGTTTAGGCACCGCAGCGGAAGAAACGGACAGGGACTGGTCCGGTTGGGTGAGAGAGCACCTGCTCATAAATAGACACAGTACCTTTGTTACCTTGGTGGATTACAATTCTGTTCTTCAAGTGCACCACCGTTGCTAGCGAAGATTTCCCTACAGGACTTCCACTTTAGTTCAGTCAGGCCTGACTGGGTAGCATAGACATTCCTGGGCGTCATATTGCCCATGAGGGGAAGTAGCTGCTAAGGGAACTGTTAGAGTTGCATAACGTTGAACACTTCTTTGCTTGTTAATACTGTTTATTGCAGGGCTCTGCTTATGACATGTACCCACCTGTTTTACTGCTTACCCACTAATCTAAGTAAACATACAAGGGTTAAGTACATTGGTGTCTGTATTCTTTACTTGGCAGAAGAAATAGGTAAAGGAAGTTTTAAAACATTACTGTGTATTCTTTGCCATAGGATTGTGTCGCTGTGAGATACAGGCCTCACAATCCTATCATCCCCTACTAACTGTGCCAAGGGAGGTTAGAGTCGATTGCCAGGGGTTGACAGCGGTGCACTACAGGGCCCAAAATCAATACAGGCAGCCCTCTTAACTGGGGGTATCGCTACACGTGGGGGCTCGGGTCCGGGATTCCTGTAAACTGCACGCTGCAATCAAGCCGGTCAGAAGTACCAGCATGGACCCGCCAGCAATGTCACAGTGGTGCGCAGCGGTTGGCGCAGATTCAACTGAGGCGGTAGTTATTGAGCTCCCGGGGGGGGTTCTGGCAAGAAAACTAGATAAAGCAGCTCATAATGTTGTTGTCCCCGAACCAAAAGGCATGGGTGATGGACATAAGGCCAGATATCTTGTGCACGTACGCACTAGTGGAATGGAGAGGAGAAGTTCCGGAAGATTTTAGAGGTCAGAGCTTAAAAGCCACAGATGGTCAGATATACCGCTTAGTGCATACGAGGGCTGAAAAGAAGGAATCTCCAAAAATCTCCCCGCCATCATCCCCGATACTCTCCCACAAAATGGAAAGCAGTCGGGATACGATAGCCCTGGGGATATCACTGGTAGCCATAGGGCCGGAACTATTGAATGCTCTGAGAGACTTTGTCACTAAGTGTCAGAAGAGCAACACAGTACATGTGGAAGCCGGGTACAGGAAGCTCCGGATCTTTTCAGGAAAGCTAGCTGTGCCTTCCGAAGAAGAAGACTTTGACACCTGGATTTAGCAGGCAATGCAGGCAGTAGAAGGATGGGAAGTACCAGAAGCACAGAAGAAGCAGCGCATCAGTGAAAGCTTGAAGGGCGCTGCTGCTGAGGCTGTGAAGAATTTTAGGTTCAGCAATGCTGCCTGTACTGAATATGACTATCTGGCTATGTTGCAGGAGGAATTTGGCCAGCTGGAGAAGGTGACTGAACTAATGTACAAATTCGAGCATACCCTCCAACAGCCGGGAGAGAAATTATCTGAATATGTCCGGAGGTTAAACAGAATGCTGTGCAAAATTGTACTCAAAAAGGGAATGCTGCCTCAAGTCATAGATGCAACTAGGATGAAGCAGATCCTGAGGGGAGTTTTGCGTTCGGATCCGGTTTGGCTCCACCTGAAGACCTCTGAAGTCATGGATTTGAGTTACCCAGACCTTGTGCGGATCATCAGGGACGAAGAAGCCCTGTTGAAGGACCAACAGGCGGTTGAGAAGACCACTCCCCTCAGTAGGAGTCAGAGCAGCAGTAACCGCTGAACGGGACTTAGAAGTGGAGACCTTAAAGTCCCAGATGACTCAAGTACTGGACGTATTGACCTCTCTATTGGCCAAGAACTCTTGAGCCAAAGAGCAAGGGGAGATCAAGAAGGAACCAAGCAAGAGTGTTTCCACTCCAACATCCCCACAGGGAAGAAGAGAAACTGTCTGTTTCAACTGTGGAGGAGTTGGCCATTTTGGAAGAGTTTGCCCTAGTCCAAGGAATAACCGGAGCACTTACCACCAGCTGGCGGAAAACTTCAGAGGGCCCCGGTGAAGGAGTCAGCCGGGCGCCCACTATTTACAGAAAGCTCCAAAAAGATACAAAAGCCAGAGGAGGGAAGGAGAAACAATGTCCCTCCTAAAATACTTAATGCCACTAGTCAGAAGTCAAAATTCAGCCACCTAAGGGAAATCAATGCATACCAGGCCCAACAAGGGTTGAGATCCAGAGAGAAATGGAAGAAAAAGAAAACCTCAAACGGAAAGTCCAAGAGTCCAAAGAAAGAGACCCCTCAGAAGAGTTTTCCAGCCAAGTTAATAGGGCCCTCTCCCCTAGTTCCCATTCAAGTGGAGGGAGTATACACCAAAGCCATTCTGGACACAGGAGCCCAAGTGACTCTGTTGTATAAAGACTTTTACCAGAAGAACCTAAGTCACGTGCCCCTACAAAAGCTGGAAGACTTAGAGATATGGGGAATTGGTACTCACAAGTTTCTATATGACGGTTATGTTTCAATCAGGCTGACCTTCGACCCCTCCGTGACAGGAAAGGCGGAAGTCTTTGACACCCTGGCAGTAGTTTGCCCTCACCCACCAGGAGCCAACACGAGTTCTCTGATCATAGGGACCAACACTGATCTGGTCAGGAGACTGCTGACTCCTCTAGCCCAGGAGCAGGGTACTTCAGGAGACAGGATCCACCCCATGCTGCAGCAGGTCTACCGGAAGTTGGTACTGAACAGAAGGACCCAGAAGAGGGAGTAGGAAAAGTCTGGAGACTATCAAGGAAGGAGAAGATGTTACAGCCCGGTGAAATGACCTGCCTGCAGGCTACTGTGAAACTCTTGCGGGAGCAGCCTGGCCCCTTTGTGGTCTTAGAACCAGACCCCCAGGACACCCACCCAGGGTTGGAAGTGATCCCCAAAGTGGTCCCGCTGAGGGCATTGAAGAAGGCTAAGGGCCAAATCCCAGCGAGCATCAGGAATGTCACTAGTTCTCCCATGAAGATTCCGGCCCGGATGTTGCTGGGGAGAGTAAACCCTGCCACCCCAGTGGCCCTGTCAGACTTGGAGAAGGCTGAAGGGGGAGAACACACTCTAGAGAATCTCTGCCTGGAGACCACCACCCTGCCACCAGTGTGGAGAGAGAGAGCTAAGGCCCAGTTGACTAGATGGAGAAAAATATTTTCAAAGGACGAGTTCGACGTAGGGTGTGCGAGGAGTGCCACCCATAAAATCCGTCTGCAGGAAGACAAACCTTTCCGGGAGAGGGTCCGGCGAGTTCCCCTGGCTGACCTAGAAGATTTACTTGAACAGTTGACGGATTTAACTTTAGCCTCAAGTATAGGCCCGGGAACTGGAAACAGGGATGCAGATGCATTGTCCAGAAGGTCTCATGCTCCCACTTACCATACAGAAGACTGGAGCCAGGTAACCCCAGATGGGGTGCGGGCTTTATGTCAAGGAGCCCAACTTCAAGCTAGTGGCGGATCCAGGGCAGAAGAGATTGGAGTTTCGGTAGTGGGGGTGCCCAAATGCTATTGTGACGTTACCCAGATTGGCGAAGACGATTTGCCAAAATTATCCAAGAAGGACATAAGAAGGAATCAGTTGGAAGACCCCTGGGGAAGATTGGCTTTGGAAGCTCTAGAACAGTGTTTCTCAACTCCAGTCCTCAAAGCGCACCAACAGGTCATGTTTTCAGGATTTCCCTCAGTTGAAACGGCTATGGTAATCTCTAAGGCAGTGAAACTGATCAAATCACCTGTGCAAAATAATGGAAAGCCTGAAAACATGAGCCTTGAGGACTGGAGTTGAGAAACACTGCTCTAGAAGACCAGGATCCGGACAGGCTCTTGCAAAATTCCTCAAAGGAGGCTTGATTAATCCACAAAGAATGGGATAAGTTACAGGTACATCAAGGGGTGGTCTACCCAAGGGGCCCCTCTGATGACCTGGAAGAGAAGTGGCAGCTGTTTCTGCCAGAAAAACACAGAAGAACTGTCCTGGCTGCCCTACATGATAACCATGGCCACTTAGGGGCCGAACGAACCTTCCAGCTTGTAAGGAATATATTCTATTGGCCTTGTATGCGAGCTGAAGTGGAGGAGTACTGTCACTCATGTGCTCGCTGCATACAGAGGAAGACATTGCCACGTCAAGCTGCCCCAATGGGCCATCTGCAGAGTCAAGGGCCATTGGACTTGGTATGCATCGACTTTCTCTGTCTGGAACCTGACTTGAGTGGACATGGAAATGTTCTGGTGATAACCGACCATTTCACCCTTTATGCCCAGGCCTTTCCAACTAAAGACCAGAAGGCCTCCACTGTAGCCAAAATCTTGGTGGAGAAATACCGTATTTATCAGCGTATAACACGCACAGGCGTATAACACGCGCCCTACCTTTTAGAGGGAAGTTTCAGGGAAAAAAAATTTCCACAGCCCCCTGCGTATAACACGCAGGCACAGTTTACCCTCTATTTTCAGGGTAAAAAAGTGAGTGTTATACGCCAATAAATACAGTACTTTGTACACTACGGGTTACCTCAACGCCTTCACTCAGATCAAGGGAGAGACTTTGAGAGCCGACTGATTCGGAAGTTGCTGGACTCTTTAGGCATAAAAAAACCCGTACTACCCCTTATCACCCTCAAGGTGATGCCCAACCTGAAAGATTCAACAGGACTCTGTTAAATATGTTGGGGACTCTCAACAGTGAGGAGGAGCAACATTGGGGCAAGCACATAGCTGCCATAGTGCATGCCTATAACAGTACAGCCAGCGATGTCACAGGATATTCCCCTTACAGACTTATGTTTGGAAGAGAGGCCAGACTACCAGTGGACTTGGCCTTTGGTACCTCCATGGACCATACATCTGTCACCTCACACAAAGGATACGTGGACAGATTGCGGAAGAGCTTAAAACTGGCTTATGAGAAGGCCCAATCAATTTCTGAGCAGAGAGGAGCCCGGAGCAAACGGAACTTTGACCTTAGAGTCCGTATTCAAGATCTACAACCTGGAGACAGAGTGTTGCTGAGGAATCTAGGAGTCCCAGGGAAGCACAAGCTGGCAGACAGAAGGAGATCAGAACCCTATGTGATTTGTAAGAAGCTGCCTGGTCTACCTGTGTACCAGCTGAAGCCTGAAGGAAGAGTGGGACCGCTGAAGATCTGGCACAGAAACCATCTGCTACCCCTTCCTAAAGCAGTCAGGATGCCTCCTGCCCCAGATTCCCCTGAGCTACCTTCAAGCTCAAATGCTCCCAGACCCAACACTAGGTCTCAGACAACTCTGTCAGGAGAAACGGATATCGCCACTCAGAGTGAAGATGAGGAACTGGAAGTTGAATGGTTGTGGCCGTCCCAGGTACCTGAATCTTTGTCCATTGACCTTCCACCCTCTGAGGATGCCCCTGATAATACTTTGAATCCTGAAGCCACTGAGTTTGTTCCATCCTATGCTCAGACGGGGGGGGGGGGGGGGGAGATGCTATAGAATCCTTCCCTGTTGACGATCCAAGGTACTGCATGTATCTTTCTGCTTCTGATTCGGGTGCCTCAGAAACAGAAGAAACTCCTACACCTATCCCAGTGGAAGAACCTGTGGTACCTGAGGCATTGACCCCCAGAGAACAAAGAGCTAAAAGAACCATACGTCCTCCCCGGAAGTTGACCTATACACAGATGGGAGAAAGCTCTGAGGACACTGTAACTACCGCAAGAAGGACAATACAAAAGCCTGATCCCTCCACTGTGCATTTGGTGGAGGGCAACCCCAGCTCGCTTTCTGGCACAGTTAGGCAGGCCACCATCACTGACGGGACCTGTGGGCAGGGCAATCCCCCTCCCAGATTTTGGTGGGAGCTTCCCCTGCCGACCTCCCTTGCAGCTCTTAATGACTTTGTCTGTACACATTGTTAATGTTGTCTTTGGGGACCAAAGATTCTAAGTGGGGGGAGTGTGTAGCGGGGTATTGCCTTTTAAATCCCTCAGAGACTACATTACCCGGTACACTTTTAGGCACCCAGGGTGCCTTGCCCCGCGCAAGGACTGCTGGGGTGGACTTTATAAGGGAGAGGCGGGGCCCAGTTTTTTCTCTTTGGACACCTCCCGCCCAGCAAGCTGAACTGCTGTCTGAGCTCCTGTGACTTTAGAACAGAAGCCTGGCCGTTTTCTCCAAAGAGCCTTCTGCGCACACAGAGGAACCTGAGGGACGTCTCTCCTTTATACTGCACCTTTGCCAGGAGGACCGAAGACCCGAATGTCGAGGGATCGGTGTGTTTAGGCACCGCAGCGGAAGAAACGGACGTGGACTGGTCCGGTTGGGTGAGAGAGCACCTGCTCATAAATAGACACAGTACCTTTGTTACCTTGGTGGATTACAATTCTGTTCTTCAAGTGCACCACCGTTGCTAGCGAAGATTTCCCTACAGGACTTCCACTTTAGTTCAGTCAGGCCTGACTGGGTAGCGTAGACATTCCTGGGCGCCATATTGCCCACGAGGGGAAGTAGCTGCAAAGGGGACAGTTAGAGTTGCATAACGTTGAACACTTGTTTGCTTGTTAATACTGTTTATTGCAGGGCTCTGCTTATGACATGTACCCACCTGTTTTACTGCTTACCCACTAATCTAAGTAAACATACAAGGGTTAAGTACATTGGTGTCTGTGTTCTTTACTTGGCAGAAGAAATAGGTAAAGGAAGTTTTAAAACATTACTGTGTATTCTTTGCCATAGGATTGTGTCGCTGTGAGATACAGGCCTCACAATCCTATCATCCCCTACTAACTGTGCCAAGGGAGGTTAGAGCCGATTGCCAGGGGTTGACAGCGGTGCACTACAGGGCCCAAAATCATACAGGCAGCCCTCTTAACTGGGGGTATCGCTACACACCAATTATCTGTCTATGCATATTGGATTTGCATAAGACTTCTGTATAGAAGTCAATGCAGGTCGCCTTGGGTCGCCCCCAAAAGTAGTACAGGAACCTTTTTCTAAGTCGGAGCGACCTGAGTCGCTCTTACTTAGAACGGTTCCATTGAAAATCGTGGGACACGACTTGTCAGGCGACTGAGTCGCCTGACGAGTCGCCCTGGTGTGAACCGGCTCTTACACACACACCTCTTTTATACATATTCACATCAGGGTTTTTAACAGACTAGCGCCACTCCTACTTTTTAACCCCATTCACTCCTTTGCTTCACTCAGGTGATAGTAACACGTAGAGGCTGCTAAATTGTTGATTCCCCTTTTTATATATAATTTTTTGTATTTCGGAACCTGCGGACTTAATTGTCCACTACACGGATTCATACATCCATATCTCCAACTCAATATTGAACCCTACGGTGCGTGTAAAGGCAGGTGTCCCTCTATTGTTTTAAATAAAAAAAAAAGCCAGGTGTCCCAATACTTTTGGTAATATAGTGTATATTTGAAATTGCATGCATACAAAACTCTCATGTGACCCTAGCTATAGAAAGATAAGCAGTATTTTTTTATACATGTACATGGAGATATAAAGTAGTGTGTGCACACAGCAGTCGGTTTGTGTTTTCTACACCCATATTTTGCAGACACAACTCTCAAGTAATGCCTTGTACACACGATCGGAATTTCCGATGAAAAAAGTCAGACAGAGTTTTTTCATCGGAAATTCCAACCGTGTGTGTGTGCCCCATCGGACACTTTTTTCCGTCGGAGTCTAGAAATAGAACATGTTTTATTTTTTTCCAATGGAAAAAAATCCTATGGGAAATTTCGATCGTCTGTGTGGAACTCCGTCGGAGAAAAATCTATGCATGCTCAGAATCAAGTCGACGCATGCTCCGAAGCATTGAACTTCATTTTTCTCGGCTCGTCATAGTATTGTACGTCACCGCGTTCTTGACGGTCGGAATTTTGTCTGACAGTGTGTATACAAGACAGCTTGAACGGAATTCCGACGGAAAATTCCATCAGATTTTAGGCCATCGGAAATTCCGATCGTGTGTACAGGGCTTTAGTGATCCCAATACTTATAGTCTATGTGATCAAAGTAGCAGAAGAGTTAAACATAAATCTTCTCAGACTGCGTGCTTACACCAGATGGAAAGTTAGATTCTGAAAGCATGAAAGTTAATCATCAGTTCCATGAAAACAGCGCTTTGCATCTGTCAAAGGGTTTAAGCAGAGAACAGTGGAAACAACGTATTGGAGGGCAACCTGCTAGCATAATACTACAGCCCAACCACCTCTCGGTAAAAGCGATTCATAGACAGCAGAGCACAGAAGAGTGGAGCTCTTGCCCATAGCGTCCAATCAGATCCCAACTGTAATTTCTCCAATATATTGTAGAAAATTAAATCTAACATCGTGAGGAATAACTAAATCCCCTTTATTATTTATAGATCCCTGGTGCCCAACCTACAGGCCTTTGGTACTTGTTGTGCATCCCTTGGGCCTCGACAGTCTGTAGTGGGAACATTCATGTATAAAGAAATATTAGCACAAACTTTACTAGCCTCATTGTCAGGACCAGGATCTGAACCTACGACCGGCAGTAGCTTTTCTTGCTAAGCCACTTGAGATGCTGAACAGAATCCTGTCTGATCCTTTGGATTATTTTGCTTTGTACCCAGTTTCTGGTGAACCTTGAACTCCTTGATTCTCCCATGAGCTTCCTATTCAAGCCATGCCTTTGCACTTCCTGTTTGCCAGATTGTTGTGCTCTCTCCAGCCAATATCTTGCTCCTTTGCATAACTGCAGGTGTCCTTATTTTCACTACCACTCGTTATCAACCTTTGGCTTGTTCCTCGACTATGCTTTTGCTTGATCCCAACCTGCAACTACTTGTTACTGACCTTTGGCTTCTTTACTGACTACGCTTTTGCTTAATCCCAACCTGCAACCACTTGTTACTGACCTTTGGCTTCTTTACTGACTACACTTCTGCTTGATGCCAACCTGCAACCACTTGTTACTGACCTTTGGCTTCTTTACTGACTATGCTTCTGCTTGATCCCAACCTGCAATCACGTGTTAGTAACCTTTGGCTTCTTTACTGACTTCGCTTCTGCTTGATCCCAGCCTGCAACCACTTGTTACCGACTTTGGTTTCTTTACTGACTATGCTTCTGCTTGATCCCAACCTGCAACCACTTGTTACTGACCTTTGGCTTCTTTACTGACTATGCTTTTGCTTGATCCCAACCTGCAACCACTTGTTACCGACCTTTGGCATCTTTACTGATTACGCTTCGGCTTGTTCCCTACCTGATACATCTGCTGCTAGACCCCGGCTTGCTTACTTCCTAGTTGGAACAATCCCGAGGACCGCAATCTGGTACTAACACACAGAAAAACCCATCTCCACCATCAGGAACTCTGGTGCCAGATTGTTTTGCTCTCTCCAGCCAATATGTTGCTCCTTTGCATACCTGCAGGTGTCCTTATTTTCACTACCACTCGTTATGAACCTTTGTCTTGTTCCTCGACTATGCTTCTGCTTGATCCCAACCTGCAACTACTTGTTACTGACCTATGGCTTCTGTATTGACTAAGCTTCTGCTTGATCCCAACCTGCAACTACTTGTTACTGACCTTTGGCTTCTTTACTGACTACGCTTCTGCTTAATCCCAACCTGCTACCACTTGTTACTGACCTTTGGCTTCTTTACTGACTACTCTTTTGTTTGATCCCAACCTGCAACCATTTGTTACTGACCTTTGGCTTCTTTACTGACTACGCTTCTGCTTGATCCCAACCTGCAACCACTTGTTACTGACCTTTGGCTTCTTTACTGACTACGCTTCTGCTTGCTCCCTACCTAATACATCTGCTTCTGGACCCCGGCTTGCTTACTTCCTAGTTGGAACAATCCAGAGGACCGCAACCTGGTACTAACACACAGCAAATACCATCTCCACCATCAGGAGCTCTGGTGAATACTGGTTAGTGCTTAGACTCTGCACCTTGGATGAGCCCACGTCATTTGCCAGGGTGACCTGCTTGTGAACCGATCCAGCTGGTTTGTGGGAGCCTCTCTACTGCTATGACTACTGGTCTCCGACCATGACACTCATGTAACCTGTCCCCAGTCTCTCACTGTCTTCTGCAGCACTTCTCCAGTCTCCAACCAAATGTATGGCATGTCCACAGTCTCTGACCATCATTTCCTCTAGTATGTTTGCAATCTATGCCATCTGTTACATGTTATATATAGAGAACATTTTGTGTGGCTCTTTGGGGGGCCTTTCAACACTTCTTGAAGCTTGATTAAAACCTTCTGAATCCTGCTAGCAGCTTGCTTAAAGTGGCAATGAGCACTCCCATTAGGATCTGTGTTCAACATTTGTAAACTGGAGTTGAATGGTACTTTAACAGCTCCAACAAAGCTTGCTGAAAGCTCTGCAAATGCTTTGTCAAAGCTTGCTGTTCACACTGCTCTTATACAAGCTGAAGCCCGTGTGAAACTGGCCTTACACATGCAGCGGCTGTCAGCCCTGTATGAACTATATCCGCTTGCGACCGCATCACTACGGGGCACACGTGCACATGCTACTGATTCCGTGGCTGTGCTGTGATTAGACACAGCAGAAGCTGATCAGCCTGCGCCAGCCAATGGATGGCCTCCAGCACCCACCCTGATCGGCAAGGAGAGACAGGACAGAGCTCTGCCTATGTAAACAAGGCAGAGCTCTGTCCTGTCAGTGGGGAAGTGATTATTTTTAATTCCCTGCAAGGAAGGGAATAAAATCCACCACTTCCCTTAGTAAAACCACAACATAGTACACACAAAAAACGTTAGGCACACAGTGGCGGCTGGTGTTTTTTTTGGGGGGAGGGCAGCAAACAATCCACCCGCCGCCATTCCCCCTGGTCGGTCAGGTCATTCGCTATTGTCAGACAACTGGGTGGGCTTCGGGTGCAGTGCTCTGCGCCCCGAGCTCACCATTTTTTGAAGCCTATTAGAGCCTCAGGCTCTAATCACGTGCTTAAAAAAAAAAACCTGATTGGAATCCATGCGTCCATCGCCCCGCATGTACATGTAGAGGGCCAGACGCATGGATAGGGGGGGCGGCGCTCATAATGGATAGGCCGCCACTGTACAAGTTAATCCTTTGATCGCCCTAGATGTTTAACCGTTTCCCAGCCAGTGTCATTAGTACAGTGACAGTGCATATTTTTAGCACTGATCACTGTATTAGTGTCACTGGTTCCCACAAAGTGTCAGTTAAAGTCAGAATGTCCACCGCAATATCGCAGTCCTGCTATAATCCGCTGATCACCGCCATTGTATATATCCCATTGTTTGTAGACGCAATAACGTTTGTGAAAACCAATCAATTTATGCTTATTGGGATTTTTTTTTACCAAAAATTTGTAACAGGTTGCCTGTGGCCAATTATAGCTCAGGGGGTTTAGTACACGCCCCACACTATAAAAGGCCGCCAGCGCGGCGGCCTTGTGTAGTGTGTTCCGGCGCAGGGAAAGAGAAGGATAGGCAGGGACAGTGTCATTGTGCTATTTTTTGTGCTATTCTTGTGTGTAGGGAGAGAGAAGGATAGGCAGGGGACAGTGTTAGTGTCATATTCTTTGCTAAACCTTGTGTGCAGGGAGAGAGAAGGATAGGCAGGGGACAGTGTTAGTGTCATATTCTTTGCTAAACCTTGTGTGCAGGGAGAGAGAAGGATAGGCAGGGAGAGTGTCAGTGTCATATTCTTTGCTAAACCTTGTGTGCAGGGAGAGAGAAGGATAGGCAGGGAGAGTGTCAGTGTCATATTCTTTGATAAACCTTGTGTGCAGGAAGAGAGAAGGATAGGCAGGGGACAGTGTCAGTGTCATTGTTGCTAAGCCTCCTGCACAGTATACACCTGAAGCTAGCCCATATTGCTGTGTTTTCCTGGTGTGTTACACTAACAGGCATTTGCAGCACTTACAGCGGGCGGAGTGTGCTTCCTGCTAAATATACACCTGAAGCTAGCCCGTATTGCTGTGTTTTCCTGGTGTGTTACACTAACAGGCATTTGCAGCACTTACAGCGGGCGGAGTGTGCTTCCTGCTAAATATACACCTGAAGCTAGCCCGTATTGCTGTGTTTTCCTGGTGTGTTACACTAACAGGCATTTGCAGCACTTACAGCGGGCGGAGTGTGCCTCCTGCACATTATACACCTGAAGCTAGCCCGTATTGCTGTGTTTTCCTGGTGTGTTACACTAACAGGCATTTGCAGCACTTACAGCGGGCGGAGTGTGCCTCCTGCACATTATACACCTGAAGCTAGCCCGTATTGCTGTGTTTTCCTGGTGTGTTACTCTAACAGGCGTTTGCAGCACTTACAGCGGGCGGAGTGTGCTTCCTGCTAAATATACACCTGAAGCTAGCCCGTATTGCTGTGTTTTCCTGGTGTGTTACACTAACAGGCATTTGCAGCACTTACAGCAGGCGGAGTGTGCCTCCTGCACATTATACACCTGAAGCTAGCCCGTATTGCTGTGTTTTCCTGGTGTGTTACACTAACAGGCATTTGCAGCACTTACAGCGGGCAGAGTGTGCCTCCTGCACATTATACACCTGAAGCTAGCCCATATTGCTGTGTTTTCCTGGTGTGTTACACTAACAGGCATTTGCAGCACTTACAGCGGGCGGAGTGTGCCTCCTGCACATTATACACCTGAAGCTAGCCCGTATTGCTGTGTTTTCCTGGTGTGTTACACTAACAGGCATTTGCAGCACTTACAGCGGGCGGAGTGTGCTTCCTGCTAAATATACACCTGAAGCTAGCCCGTATTGCTGTGTTTTCCTGGTGTGTTACACTAACAGGCATTTGCAGCACTTACAGCGGGCGGAGTGTGCCTCCTGCACATTATACACCTGAAGCTAGCCCGTATTGCTGTGTTTTCCTGGTGTGTTACACTAACAGGCATTTGCAGCACTTACAGCGGGCGGAGTGTGCCTCCTGCACATTATACACCTGAAGCTAGCCCGTATTGCTGTGTTTTCCTGGTGTGTTACACTAACAGGCATTTGCAGCACTTACAGCGGGCGGAGTGTGCTTCCTGCTAAATATACACCTGAAGCTAGCCCGTATTGCTGTGTTTTCCTGGTGTGTTACACTAACAGGCATTTGCAGCACTTACAGCGGGCGGAGTGTGCCTCCTGCACATTATACACCTGAAGCTAGCCCGTATTGCTGTGTTTTCCTGGTGTGTTACACTAACAGGCATTTGCAGCACTTACAGCGGGCGGAGTGTGCCTCCTGCACATTATACACCTGAAGCTAGCCCGTATTGCTGTGTTTTCCTGGTGTGTTACACTAACAGGCATTTGCAGCACTTACAGCGGGCGGAGTGTGCTTCCTGCTAAATATACACCTGAAGCTAGCCCGTATTGCTGTGTTTTCCTGGTGTGTTACACTAACAGGCATTTGCAGCACTTACAGCAGGCGGAGTGTGCCTCCTGCACATTATACACCTGAAGCTAGCCCGTATTGCTGTGTTTTCCTGGTGTGTTACACTAACAGGCATTTGCAGCACTTACAGCGGGCGGAGTGTGCTTCCTGCTAAATATACACCTGAAGCTAGCCCGTATTGCTGTGTTTTCCTGGTGTGTTACACTAACAGGCATTTGCAGCACTTACAGCAGGCGGAGTGTGCCTCCTGCACATTATACACCTGAAGCTAGCCCGTATTGCTGTGTTTTCCTGGTGTGTTACACTAACAGGCATTTGCAGCACTTACAGCGGGCGGAGTGTGCCTCCTGCACATTATACACCTGAAGCTAGCCCGTATTGCTGTGTTTTCCTGGTGTGTTACACTAACAGGCATTTGCAGCACTTACAGCGGGCGGAGTGTGCTTCCTGCTAAATATACACCTGAAGCTAGCCCGTATTGCTGTGTTTTCCTGGTGTGTTACACTAACAGGCATTTGCAGCACTTACAGCAGGCGGAGTGTGCCTCCTGCACATTATACACCTGAAGCTAGCCCGTATTGCTGTGTTTTCCTGGTGTGTTACACTAACAGGCATTTGCAGCACTTACAGCGGGCGGAGTGTGCCTCCTGCACATTATACACCTGAAGCTAGCCCTTATTGCTGGAGCTTTTTTTCTTTTGTGTTACACTAACAGGCATTTGCAGCACTTACAGCGGGCGGAGTGTGCTTCCTGCTAATAATACACCTGAAGCTAGCCCGTATTGCTGTGTTTTCCTGGTGTGTTACACTAACAGGCATTTGCAGCACTTACAGCAGGTGGAGTGTGCCTCCTGCACATTATACACCTGAAGCTAGCCCGTATTGCTGTGTTTTCCTGGTGTGTTACACTAACAGGCATTTGCAGCACTTACAGCGGGCGGAGTGTGCTTCCTGCTAAATATACACCTGAAGCTAGCCCGTATTGCTGTGTTTTCCTGGTGTGTTACACTAACAGGCATTTGCAGCACTTACAGCGGGCGGAGTGTGCCTCCTGCACATTATACACCTGAAGCTAGCCCGTATTGCTGTGTTTTCCTGGTGTGTTACACTAACAGGCATTTGCAGCAATTACGGCGGGCGGAGTGTGCCTCCTGCACATTATACACCTGAAGCTAGCCCGTATTGCTGTGTTTTCCTGGTGTGTTACACTAACAGGCATTTGCAGCACTTACAGCGGGCGGAGTGTGCTTCCTGCTAAATATACACCTGAAGCTAGCCCGTATTGCTGTGTTTTCCTGGTGTGTTACACTAACAGGCATTTGCAGCACTTACAGCAGGCGGAGTGTGCCTCCTGCACATTATACACCTGAAGCTAGCCCGTATTGCTGTGTTTTCCTGGTGTGTTACACTAACAGGCATTTGCAGCACTTACAGCGGGTGGAGTGTGCCTCCTGCACATTATACACCTGAAGCTAGCCCTTATTGCTGGAGCTTTTTTTCTTTTGTGTTACACTAACAGGCATTTGCAGCACTTACAGCGGGCGGAGTGTGCTTCCTGCTAAATATACACCTGAAGCTAGCCCGTATTGCTGTGTTTTCCTGGTGTGTTACACTAACAGGCATTTGCAGCACTTACAGCAGGCGGAGTGTGCCTCCTGCACATTATACACCTGAAGCTAGCCCGTATTGCTGTGTTTTCCTGGTGTGTTACACTAACAGGCATTTGCAGCACTTACAGCGGGCGGAGTGTGCTTCCTGCTAAATATACACCTGAAGCTAGCCCGTATTGCTGTGTTTTCCTGGTGTGTTACACTAACAGGCATTTGCAGCACTTACAGCGGGCGGAGTGTGCCTCCTGCACATTATACACCTGAAGCTAGCCCGTATTGCTGTGTTTTCCTGGTGTGTTACACTAACAGGCATTTGCAGCACTTACAGCGGGCGGAGTGTGCCTCCTGCACATTATACACCTGAAGCTAGCCCGTATTGCTGTGTTTTCCTGGTGTGTTACAATAACAGGCAATTACAGCACTTACAGCGGGCAGAGTGTGCCTCCTGCACATTATACACCTGAAGCTAGCCCGTATTGCTGTGTTTTCCTGGTGTGTTACACTAACAGGCATTTGCAGCACTTACAGCGGGCGGAGTGTGCCTCCTGCACATTATACACCTGAAGCTAGCCCTTATTGCTGGAGCTTTTTTTCTTTTGTGTTACACTAACAGGCATTTTCAGCACTTACAGCGGGCGGAGTGTGCTTCCTGCAAAATAAACACCTGAAGCTAGCCCTTATTGCTGTTTTTTCCTGTTGTGCAACACAGGCAGTCATCTGCAGCACTTACAGCGGGCGTAGTGTGCTTCCTGCAAAATATACACCTGAAGCTACCCCTTATTGCTGGTTTTCCCATTTCCCTGCAGGCCATTAGAATGTCTGGAAGGCAAACAAGGAGAGGCAGACAATCAGGAGCCAATAAAAGAGGGCAAGCAGGCTCTGTGTCAGAGACACAACAGTGCCTGTCGTGGACGCGGTGCATCGTCATCAGCATGTGGCCATGGGACACGCTTGTCCTTATTTTCGGCAGCTAGACGTGTTGAGCCGCATCATGCCGAAGACTTGGTAGAGTGGATGACCAAGCCCTCCTCATCCTCCTCATCCTCTCTCACCCAGGCTCAGGGTACTGGCAAAGCAGCTGCCAAAGCAATGTCATCATCAGTTACTCCTTCCCTAGACCCACCATGTCCTCCTGAGGAGTCCCCCGAACTGTTTAAGCACAGTGTTGGGTACATGCTCCAGGAGGATGCCCAGCGTTTCGAAGGGTCTGATGATGATACCCAGCTAGAGGAAGGCAGTAGCGTGAGAGCAGAGAGAGGGGATGCTCAAGAAGGACACCAATCTGGCAGTCATGTTCCAGCAGCTGCAGCATACTGCCAGATTGGCTCCAGTGATGAGGAGGGAGGGGATGATGAGGTCACTGACTCCACGTGGGTGCCTAATAGGAGAGAGGAAGAGGAGGATGAGGAGGAGGCACATCTCCAACGAGGCAGGATTTCCTCGGGGGGCCAGCGTAAGGGCAGCACACCGACTGAATCACACCGCAGAGCTCCGCCTGTGCAGGGCGCTGCCTCTGCCCGTCATTCAAAAAAATCTTTGGTGTGGGCCTTTTTTGAGTCAAGTGCATCAGATCGCACAGCTGCTGTTTGCAACATATGTCTCAAGCGTATATCGCGTGGCCAAAACATCAGCCGCTTGGGCACCACATGCTTGACCAGACATATGTTGACCTGCCATGCAGCTCGTTGGCAAGCCTACCTTAAAGACCCACACCAAAGAACAAAGCGGACCTCTCCTTGCACCGCATCAGCTGGGATCTCCAACCCCACTATACCTTCAGTCCTCTCTGAAACCTGCACTGAGAGGAATGAAGGTGTAGAATTAGGTGTGTCACAGCTAAGTACTTGCGGCCACTCTGCTAGCAGTACACCGACGTCCGATTCTAGCAGTCAAATTTCCCTGCCCCAGCTGCTGGACCGTCGAAAGAAGTTCACTCCCAGCCATCCACATGCCCAGCGGTTGAATGCTAGCTTGGCTAAATTGCTAGCGCTTCAACTGCTGCCTTTTCAGTTGGTAGACTCGGCCCCCTTCCGTGAGTTTGTGCAATGTGCGGTTCCTCAGTGGCAGGTTCCCAAACGCCACTTTTTCTCACGGAAGGCGATTCAGGCTCTCTACCGGCATGTGGAAGGCAATGTCTTGGCCTCGCTGGACAGGGCGGTCAGCGGTAAGGTGCATATTACCACTGACTCATGGTCCAGCAGGCATGGACAGGGACGTTACCTTTCTTTCACGGCCCATTGGGTCACTCTTTTGGCAGCTGGGAAGGATGCAGGACAAGGTGCAGTAGTGTTGGAGGTTGTTCTGCCACCACGCCTCCAAAATGCTACTACTGGTTGTGACACACCTCTCTCCTCCACCCCCTCCTCTTCTTCTTCCTCCATGGCCTCTTCCTGTGCTTTGTCCTCGGAACCAGCGGTGCTCCGTAGGCGTTCAAGGGGCTACGCAAGTACGCAGGCAAAAAGATGCCATGCCGTGCTTGCGCTGGTGTGTTTGGGGGACAGGAGCCACACTGGGGCAGAGGTTCTGTCTGAAGAGTTAATATGGGAAAAAGGTATCTCCTCTCTACTGATGCTTTATCACCAATCCTTGTTTCAATAAGAACCCCACTTTTCAAAAACATTTGTCATTGGGACGGAAAGTGAGGTGAAATGTTCTGAACAGGGGCACAGACAGCAAAACAAATGTTACAGGGGTGATAACCCTTCCCTATGTTTTCTAAAAAGCTTAAAAATAGATTTTTTGGCTGGAGCTACACTTAAACAATGTACCTGTTCAAAATTACAAACAGATTCTACATAAGAACAAACCTACAGTCCCTGTCTTGTTTGCACCGCCTGTATACGGCTGTTCGGAGTATATAGGGCCTTTTTTATTTTGTGTGCGGGGTTCCCCTTAACCACTTAACAACCACCTGCCGACAAATAACGTCGACAAGGTGGTTGCTTAACTCTGGGAGGACGTTATATAACGTCCTCCCAGAATCGTGCTCCCGCGCGCCCCCTGGGGCGCGCACACGGGAATCTCCGTGACCGCCGGGTCCAGAGGACCCGGCGCATCACGAATCGCGGTAAATCGCCGCTGATAGCGGCCGTTTACCACGTGATCGCTCCGTCAAATGACGGAGCAATCACTTGTAAACAGACCGGCGTCATGTGATGACGCCGGTTCCTCTCTCCCCTCTCTGTACCGATCGGTACAGTGTGAGAGGAGAGGGGAGGGAGCGGATCATGTCAGCTCCCTCCCCCATGTCAGATCATGTCAGCTGTGGGCTGGATCTGTGACATTTGCAGTCACAGATCCAGCCATCCATCCATCCCTGCTCAGCCATCCCTGTACAATACTCTGCAAAATACCCTGCGCAATACTCTGCAAAATACTCTGCAATACCCTGGTGCAATACTCTGCAATACCCTGGTGCAATACTCTGCAATACCCTGGTGCAATACTCTGCAAAATACTCTGCAATACCCTGGTGCAATACTCTGCAATACCCTGCGCAATACTCTGCAATACCCTGGTGCAATACTCTGCAATACTCTGCAATACCCTGCCAATACTCTGCAATACCCTGCGCAATACTCTGCAATACCCTGCGCAATACCCTGCAATACCCTGCGCAATACTCTGCAATACCCTGCACAATACCCTGCAATACCCTGCGCAATACTCTGCAATACCCTGCGCAATACCCTGCGCAATACTCTGCAATACCCTGGGCAATACCCTGCGCAATACTCTGCAATACCCTGCGCAATACCCTGCACAATACCCTGCGCAATACCCTGCACAATACCCTGCAATACCCTGCACAATACTCTGCAATACCCTGCACAATACTCTGCAATACCCTGCACAATACACCCTGCGCAATACTCTGCAATACCCTGCGCAATACTCTGCAATACCCTGCGCAATACTCTGCAATACTCTGCGCAATACCCCCTGTGCAATACCCCGTGCAATACCCTGCCATACTCCGCAATGCCCTGCAATACTCCACAATGCCCAGCAATATTCTGCAATAACCACTTCCCGCCCGCCGGCCGTCATATGACGCCCTTGAATTTGTGCGGGGATATCTGAATGATGGATGCAGCTACAGGCATCATTCAGATATTAGCTTTTTCAGCCGGCGATTCCCTACACCATAAGAACAATCATAGCAGCTGTTCCACCGCTTGATCATTCTTACGGGAGGCGAGAGGGGATGTCCCCCCGCCACCCTCCGGTGCTTCTACCGACTCACCGCTATGATCAAAGCCAGGATTTTTTTTTTTTCAGGCTTCCCAGCCTAGAGGTGAGATGTGGGGTCCTATTGACCCCATATCTCACTGTAAAGAGGACCTGCCATGCCATATTCCTATTACAAGGGATGTTTACGTTCCTTGTAATAGGTATAAAAGTGATCAAAAAAATTTTTGGGGCGGAAAAACATGTCAAACTAAAATAAATAAAGTAAAATGAACAATAAAAAAATATATATTTTTTTTAAGCGCCCCTGTCCCCGTGAGCTCGCATACAGAAGCGAACGCATATGAAAACGGTGTTCAAACTACACATGTGAGGTATCGCCGCGAACGTTAGAGCGAGAGCAATAATTCTGGCTGTAGACCTCCTCTGTAACTCAAAACATGTAACCAGTAAAAATATTTAAAACGTCGCCTATGGGGATTTTTAAGTAGCGAAGTTTGGCGCCATTCCACGAGCGTGTGCAATTTTGAAGGGTGACATGTTAGGTATCTATTTACTCGGCGTAACTTCATCTTTCACATTATGGAAAAACATTGGGCTAACTTTACTGTTTTGTTTTTTTTTAGCACAAAACATTTTTTTCCCGTAAAAAACGCGTTAAAAAAATTGCTGCGCAAATATCGTGCGAGATAAAAAGTTGCAACGACCACCATTATATTCTCTAAGGTCTTTGCTAAAAAAACATATATAATGTTTTGGGGTTCTATGTAATTTTCTAGCAAACAAATGATGATTTTTACATGTAGGAGAGAAATGTCAGAATTGGCCTGGGTGCTCCAGAACGCCTGAAGGTGCTCCCTGCATGTCGGGCCTCTGTATGTGGCCACGCTGTGTAAAAGTCTCACACATGTGGTATCGCCATACTCGGGAGTAATAGCAGAATGTGTTTTGGGATGTAATTTGTGGTATGCATATGCTGTGAGTGAGAAATAACCTGCTAATATGACAATTTTGTGAAAAAAAAAAAGAGAAAAAAAAAATCTTGATTTTGCAAAGAATTGTGGGAAAAAATGACAACTTCAAAAAACTCACAATGCCTCTTTCTAAATACCTTGGAATGTCTTCTTTCCAAAAAGGGGTCATTTGGGGGGTATTTGTACTTTTCTGGCATGTTAGGGTCTCAAGAAATGAGATAGGCCGTCAGTACTTCAGGTGTGATCAATTTTCAGATATTGGCACCATAGCTTGTGGACTCTATAACTTTCACAAAGACCAAATAATATCCACCAATTTGTACTTATTTTTACCAAAGATATGTAGCAGTTAGTGATGAGCCGAACACCCCCGGGTTCGGTTCGCACCAGAACCCGCGAACGGACCGAAAGTTCGTACGAACATTAGAACCCTATTAAATACAATGGATGCGAACGTTCGAATTCTAAAGTGCTAATTATAACAACTATTATGCATGTTATTGTCAGCGCCGGCCCAAGACATGGTGCTGCCTGGGACCAAGAATGAAATGCTGCCCCCCCCCAAAAAAAACACGCCCACCAAAACGCCCCCACATTCATTATTTTATATCATGATAAGTAAAATTTAATTTATCAGAAAAGCAGAGTTACATGCAACAGCACCATATGCAAAATTACATGACATACCATTACGTTCAAATCCAAACCACAAACTCCAGTGTTATTTTGTGTTTATCTCATGTTAATTGGTTACAACTATATTGTTGTGTATACACTATTGAGGTCCCTAACAGCCAATTGGGGTCCTCAATCACATTATTGCCCATTTGTGCCAGAGGGGATTGAGCCAAATTCTGGGGGTTGACAGGCAGAGTGCAGGCCCAAAACTAAACTAGCAGCTCCTACGGGGGCAGTGCTACAGTTAGATGACAGGCTAGTAAATTTTTGTCAAATGACAGTAATGACAAGCTCTTACCTGCTAACACGGTAACAAACACTGGAGTCGAAGACAGGCAGCAGGGTGCAGACAGACGATCCCGCCACAAATATACAGGAGATGGTCAAATGCTGTGTGCAGACAATGATACAGGAGATGGTCAGAGACTGTGTGCAGACAATGATACAGGAGATGGTCAGAGACTGTGTGCAGACAATGATACAGGAGATGGTCAGAGACTGTGTGCAGACAATGATACAGGAGATGGTCAGAGACTGTGTGCAGACAATGATACAGGAGATGGTCAGAGACTGTGTGCAGACAATGATACAGGAGATGGTCAGAGACTGTGTGCAGACAATGATACAGGAGATGGTCAGAGACTGTGTGCAGACAATGATACAGGAGATGGTCAGAGACTGTGTGCAGACAATGATACAGGAGATGGTCAGAGACTGTGTGCAGACAATGATACAGGAGATGGTCAGAGACTGTGTGCAGACAATGATACAGGAGATGGTCAGAGACTGTGTGCAGACAATGATACAGGAGATGGTCAGAGACTGTGTGCAGACAATGATACAGGAGATGGTTTTATTGTGGTAATGACAAGGTCTTACCTTCTAACACGGTAAACACTGGAGCCACAGAAAGACAGCAGGGTGCAGACAGGCGATCCTGCCACACACAGTAAGACTCTGCCACGCCAGCCGGCTCCCGCATTATTGGGTTTGATTGACAGCAGCAGGGCCAATGGCTGCGCTGCTATCAATCTATCCAATCAGGACCAGAGACACCGTCTGTGGAGCTCGTGTGCTCGTCCCCGTTGCGGGAAAAACCAGGCTCAGGTAAGTAAAAGGGAGGCTGCTGCATCAAAGGAGGTTTTTTACCTTAATGCATAGAATGCATTAAGGTAAGAAATCTTGAGACCCCTTTCACATGCCCATAGCGTTGGCGGTAAAATATCGGTAAAACGCCGCTATTTTACTGTCGGATTTGCGGCACATTTCACCCACTAGCAGGGCGCTTTAACCCCCGCTAGTGGCCGAGAAAGGGTTAAAATCGCCCCCAAGGAGTGGAGGAGTGGTGTATACAGCGCTCCTAAAGTGACCCAAAGATGCTGCTTGCAGGACTTTTTTTAACATCCTGCAAGCGCAGCACCCCAGTGTGAAAGCTTTTTAGCGCTAAAATGCCTGTAATGCACCTCAGTGTTTTTATGCAGTTTTGTTAGACCCCTTTCACACTGGAGGCGTTTTTCAGGCACTTTTGGGCTTAAAATAGCGCCTGTAAAGCGCCTCCCCTGCAGTCCCAGTGTGAAAGCCTGAGTGCTTTCACACTGGGATGATGCGCTGGCAGGACGTTAAAAAAAAGTCCTGCAGGCTTGATTTTTAGGGCGGTGGAGGAGCGGTGTATACACCACTCCTGCCCATTGAAATTAATGGGTAGCGTTGCTAAAGCACCTGCAAAGTGCTTCGGCAGCAGCGATACACGGGCACATTTAACCCTTTCTTCAGCCACTAGCGGGGCTTAAATGCGCCCCACTAGCGGCCGAATAGCGCCGCTAAAACTACGGTAAAGCGCCGCTAAAACTAGCAGTGTTTTACCGTCAATGCCCACCCGCCCCCGTGTGAAAGCAGCCTAATGCCGCGTACACACGATCGTGATTCACGGCGGTAAAAAAAACGCAGTGAATCATGACAGGAAAAACGAGGGAACGGCTTGTTCCCCCACACACGACCGTTTTTCCCGTCATTTTTTCTCATGTCGAGAAAAACGACCGTGTGTAGGCTCCGTGGCAGTGTTTCCCTATGGGAAAACTGCCGCGGAAAAAAATGACGGGAAAAACTACGAGAAAAATTAGAGCATGTTCTAATTTTTCTCGTCATGATTAATGCCGTTTTTCCCATCGTGAAAAATGACAAAAAGCCCACAGACGGTCGTTTTTCTTGTTAAAATTTTTTTTTAATTTTTCACGACGGGAAAAATGATCGTGTGTACGCGGCATTAATGTTTTTTTAAATTGTGTTTTTGTGCTGTACATACAGGGCAGGCAATGGCATCCTGAGAAGAACATGTGCCATATGCCACCTCTACTGACAATGATCTATCCTGCACAGAGAGGGAGTTGAAATAAAATTCATGACACGACCATTGCATCTTGATTAGAAACCAAGAAAACAATACAAATCATTTTATAGTTTGCATTTTTTTAACCACTTGCTTACTGGGCACATAACCCCCTTCCTGCCCAGGCGAAATTTCAGGTTTCAGCACTGTCACGCTTTGAATAACAATTGCGCGGTCGTGCGACGTGGCTCCCAAACAAAATTGATGTCCTTTTTCCCCACAAATAGAGCTTTCTTTTGGTGGTATTTGATCATTTCTGCGGTTTTTATTTTTTGCGCTATAAACAAAAAAAGAGCGTAAATTTTGAAAAAAACACTATATTTTTTACTTTTTGCTATAATATCCGAATTTTTTTTTTTTTATATATTTTTTTTTCTCAGTTTAGGCCGATACGTATTTTTCTACATATTTTAGTTAAAAAAAAATTGAAATAAGCGTATAATGATTGGTTTGCGCAAAAGTTATAGCGCCTACAAAATAGGGGATGGAATTATGACATTTTTTTTATTATTTTTTTTTCCTAGTAGTGGCGGCGATCTGTGATTTTTATTGTGATTGCGACATTATGGCGGACACTTTTGACACATTTTTGGGACCATTCACATTTATACAGCGATCCTTGCTATAAATATGCACTGATTACTGTATAAATGTGACTGGCAGGGAAGGGGTTAACACTAGGGGGCGAGGAAGGTGTTAAATGTGTTCCCTGCTAGGTGATTCTTACTGTGGGGGGAGGGGAGTGACTGGGGGAGGTGACCGATGGTTGTCCCTATGTACAAGGGACACAGCATCAGTCTCCTCTCCCTGACAGGACATGGATCTCTGTGTTTACACACAGAGATCCACGTCCCTGGCTCTGTGACAGCCGATCGCGGGTACCTGGCGGACATCGTGGCCGCCAGGCACGCGCATCGGCACCCGCGTGACACGGCGGGCACAGCTTTTCCCCGATGTGCGCCCGCGGCGGCGCGCATCGCGGAAGTAAACAGGAGGACGTCAATGGACGCCCTCCCGGCAATTGAGCGCCGCGCTGTAGACGTCATTTGTCTATAGCACGGGCACGAAGTGCTTAAAAGAATAAAGTTTTGCTTTAAATTACAGGGAAAACATGGGTACAATACAAGGATCATCATCAGCCACATTAAAAATCCCACTAACTCACCCTTTTTATCAGATAGGCAGAGAGGCAGCCCAGGCTCAGCTCACACTGTCACCGTCCAGGGCACAGCCAGTCAGCCACAGCAGAATTCCTCAGAGTCCCACTCTGAATCCCATTCCCAACCCTCATGCAGGAGATGGCAGATGGATGAGGTGTGTGGGCGGAGCAATATTGATTGGCGCGGAGGCTGAGCGCTGTGAATGCTGGGGCGGCCGTGGCCTCCTGACGTCACTGGTTGCTAGGCGACGGTCGGGACTCGGCACTCGGCAGGCCATGAATTATAGCAGCCAGACAGTGCAGCCAGGAGACAGCAGCGGCACCGCGCACAGGCACAGCGCACCACGGCGCCGACCAGCATCCGCTCCTGCTCTCTGCCCCGGACTGATTGAATTAAAGTATGTCTGATAAAAATATTTTGCCGGCCGGACTGCCGCCCCCTCCTAAATGCCGCCTGGTACCACGGTCCCATTGGGTCCCATGGTAGGGCCGGCCCTGGTTATTGTCCTAAAAAGGGTTTGGGAACCCGGGTTGTGCACCAGGGGACATGTATCAATGCAAAAAGAAGTTTTAAAAACGGTCGTTTTTCGGGAGCAGTCATTTTAATGATGCATAAAGTGAAAAAAAAAAAGTCAAATATTCCTTTAAATATCGTACCTGGGGGGTGTCTAAAGTATGCCTGTGAAGTGCCACGTGTTTCCCGTGTTTAGAACTGTCCCTGCACAAAATGACACTTCTAAAGGAAAAAAAAGCCATTTAAAACTGCTTGCGGCTTTAATGTAATGTCTGGTCCCGGTAATATGGATGAAAATCTTTAAGAAAAATGGCATAGCTACCTCATGACCCCCCCCCCCCCCCACCCCAGCCCATTACCAGCCCCTTTGGGTCTTGTATGGATATTAAGGGGAACCCCGCACATAAAATAAAAAAGGCCCTATATACTCTGAACAGCCGTATACAGGCGGTGCATACAAGACAGGGACTGTAGGTTTGTTCTTATGTAGAATGTGTTTGTAATTTTGAACAGGTACATTGTTGAAGTGTAGCTCCAGCCCAAAAATCTATTTTTAAACTTTTTGGGAAACATAGGTAAGGGTTATCACCCCTGTAACATTTGTTTTGCTGTCTGTGCCCCTGTTCAGAACATTTCACCTCACTTTCCGTCCCAATGACAACTGTTTTTGAAATGTGGTGTTTTTCTTGAAACAAGGATTGCTGATAAAGCATCAGTACAGATGAGACACCTTTCTCCCATATTTATTCTTACAGGAGAGAATTTTCCTTTCTAGGGGTAGATTTCCTCTCACTTCCTGTTGTCTTCTTTCGTTTGCAAGTAGGAGTCGTTTGTAAGTTGGATGTTTGAAAGTAGGGACCTGCCGTATATACTCTGCAGAAATAGGCCCCTTAGTTGTTGGTGTTGGCACAACACTGTAAGCACTCACAGTTACTCTTGGTTGGTGCTGGAACGCCCTGCTGTCAACTATTATATCAGGAATTTTAATTACATATAATTGTTGAACAGTGGTAGTAAAAATTGGTGGCTTTGATGGTGGTGCTGGTGCCACAACACTGTAAGCCCTGACAGTTACTCTTGGTGGGTGCAGCAATGGGCCCTGCTGTAAATTATTAGATCAAGAATTGTAATTGCATGCCCCTGTTGAACAGGGGCTGAAAAATTGGGCTTTTCGTGGTGGTGGTGGTGGTGGTGGTGGTGTTGCCACAACACTGTAAGCCCTCAGAGTTACTCTTGGTGGGTGCAGGAATGGGCCCTGCTGTGAATTATTAGATCAAGAATTGTAATTACATGCCCCTTTTGAACAGGGGCTGAAAAATTGGGCCTTTCGTGGTGGTGGTGGTGGTGGCGTTGCCACAACACTGTAAGCCCTCAGACTTACTCTTGGTGGGTGCAGGAATGGGCCCTGCTGTGAATTATTACATCAAGAATTGTAATTGCATGCCCCTGTTGAACAGGGGCTGAAAAATTGGGCCTTAGGCACTGGTGGCACAACACTACAACCCCTCACAGATACTGTACTTGGAGCACAGCAATGAGCCCTGTTGCAAAGTATTGCTTCAAAAATTGTAATGACACGCCCCTGTTAAACAGGGGCTGAAAAATTGGGCCTTAGGCACTGGTGGCACAACACTACAACCCCTCACAGATACTGTACTTGGAGCACAGCAATGAGCCCTATGGCAAATTATTGCTAAAAAAATTGTAAGTACACGCCCCTGTAAAACAGGGGCTGAAAAATTGGGCCTTAGCCACTGGTGGCGGCACCCATAAACAAAAATGATCTTCCAAGCTATCATCATCAATCGTATCATTGAGGACTCGGAGGAGGAGGATAGCCAGTCAACATAACAGCACAGGCACTCAGCATCAGCATCAGTCTTGAAGGGACGTGACATGTTAAAATCAATTAGTCTGTTATATCAGCATCAGGTGTGTGGTAGCTGGTGGTGATCCAAGACTGGTTCATCTTGATGAAAGTCAGTCGATCAACCGAGTCGGTGGACAGGCGCACCCTGTGATCCGTGACAAATCCTCCAGCAGCACTGAATGTGCGTTCCGAAAGAACGCTGGATGCAGGACAGGCCAGTAGCTCAATTGCATACTGTGCAAGCTCTGGCCAGTGATCCATCCTCAAGACCCAGTAAGCCAGAGGATTTTCGGTGGGGAAGGTGTCCAAGTCTGACCTTGCCCCTAGATATTCCTGCACCATGTTTATCAGACGCTGGCGATGGTTGCTGGAACCAATCATACTTTGGGGCTGCGGACTAAAGAATTGTCTGAACGCATCGGTCAGACGGCCACCTTCCCCACCGCTCCTTCTTTGACTGGCCAAAGCCTCAGCAACTCGTTGTCCTGGACCAGGAGTTTGTAACCTCCCAGTCTCTGGGAACGCGTTGCACAGACCTTTCTGCAAGGCCTCCCGGAGTTGTCTCATCCTCTGCTCCCTCTGCGACGGTAACATAAGGTCCGCAACCTTACCCTTGTACCGTGGATCAAGGAGAGTGGCCAGCCAGTAATGGTCCCTCTCCTTGATCCGAAGAATACGAGGATCCTTCCGCAGACTTTGCAGGATCAGGGAGGCCATGCAGCGTAGGTTTGCTGAGGCATTCGCTACGGAGTCCTCTGGGTCACTAAGGACGACATGATCCGCAGTCACCTCCTCCCAGCCACGTACAAGTCCACTGGTTTCTTGGGACTGTAAATCATCCCTAAAAGACTGCTGCTGATGATGCTGAGTGCCAGCCTCCACCTCCATGCTGACACAATCCTCCTCCTCCTCCTCCTCCTCCTCCTCTTCCTCTTCCTGTGCGATGGGTGGGACAGAAGGAACACTGTCTGGGTAAAGGGGGCCTTAAGAGGCAAGGAAGTCCTCCTCTTCCTGCCTCTGTTCTGCCTCAAGTGCCCTGTCCATTATTCCACGCAGCGTGTGCTCCAACAGGTGGACAAGAGGTACAGTGTCACTGATGCATGCACTGTCACTGCTCACCATCCTCGTGGCCTCCTCAAATGGTGCCAGGACAGTGCATGCATCCCTGATCATGCCCCACTGGCGTGGAGAAAAAAAACCAAGCTCCCCTGACCCTGTCCTGGTGCCGTAGTCGCACAGGTACTCATTGATGGCCCTCTGCTGCGTGTGCAGCCGCTGCAGCATGGCCAACGTTGAGTTCCACCTGGTGGGCATGTCACATATAAGGCGGTTCTTGGGCAGGTTCAACTCCTTTTGCAGCTCAGCCAGGCGAGCACTGGCATTATAAGATCTGTGGAAATGCACACAGACTTTCCTGGCCTGCCTCAGGACATCCTGTAAGCCCGGGTACCTGCCCAAGAACCGCTGCACCACCAGGTTAAGGACGTGAGCCACACAGGGCACATGGGTCAGTTGTCCCTGTCGGAGGGCGGAGAGGAGGTTGGTGCCATTGTCGCAAACCACCATTCCTGGCTTAAGCTGGCATGGCGTCAACCACCTCTCGGCCTGGCCCTGCAGAGCAGACAGGACCTCTGCCCCAGTGTGGCTTCTGTCCCCCAAACACACCAGCGCAAGCACGGCATGGCATCTTTTTGCCTGCGTACTTGCGTAGCCCCGTGAACGGCTACGGAGCACCGCTGGTTCATAGGACAAACCACAGGAAGAGGCCATGGAGGAAGAAGAAGAGGAGGGGGTGGAGGAGAGAGGTGTGTCACAACCAGTAGTAGCATTTTGGAGGCGTGGCGGTGGGACAACCTCCAACACTACTGCACCTTGTCCTGCATCCTTCCCAGCTGCCAAAAGAGTGACCCAATGGGCCGTGGAAGAAAGGTAACGTCCCTGTCCATGCCTGCTGGACCATGAGTCAGCGGTAATATGCACCTTACCGCTGACCGCCCTGTCCAGCGAGGCCAAGACATTGCCTTCCACATGCCGGTAGAGAGCCGGAATAGCCTTCCGTGAGAAAAAGTGGCGTTTGGGAACCTGCCACTGAGGAACCGCACATTGCACAAACTCACGGAAGGGGGCCGAGTCTACCAACTGAAAAGGCAGCAGTTGAAGCGCTAGCAATTTAGCCAAGCTAGCATTCAACCGCTGGGCATGTGGATGGCTGGGAGTGAACTTCTTTCGACGGTCCAGCAGCTGGGGCAGGGAAATTTGCCTGCTAGAATCGGACGTCGGTGTACTGCTAGCAGAGTGGCCGCAAGTACTTGGCTGTGACACACCTAATTCTACACCTTCATTCCTCTCAGTGCATGTTTCAGAGAGGACTGAAGTTATAGTGGGGTTGGAGATCCCAGCTGATGCGGTGCAAGGAGAGGTCCGCTTTGTTCTTTGGTGTGGGTCTTTGAGGTAGGCTTGCCAACGAGCTGCATGGCAGGTCAACATATGTCTGGTCAGGCATGTGGTACCCAAGCGGCTGATGTTTTGGCCACGCGATATACGCTTGAGACATATGTTGCAAACAGCAGCTGTGCGATCTGATGCACTAGCCTCAAAAAAGGCCCACACCAAGGAACTTTTTGAATGACGGGCAGAGGCAGCGCCCTGCACAGGCGGAGCTCTGCGGTGTGATTCCGTCGGTGTACTGCCCTTACGCTGGCCACCAAAGGGCATCCTGTCTCGTTGGAGATGTGCCTCCTCCTCATCCTCCTCCTCCTCTCTCCTATTAGGCACCCACGTGGAGTCAGTGACCTCATCATCCCCTCCCTCCTCATCACTGGAGCCAATCTGGCAGTATGCTGCAGCTGCTGGAACATGACTGCCAGATTGGTGTCCTTCTTGAGCATCCCCTCTGTCTGCTCTCACCCTACTGCCTTCCTGTAGCTGGGTTTCATCATCAGACCCTTCGAAACGCTGGGCATCCTCCTGGAGCATGTACCCAACACTGTGCTCAAACAGTTCGGGGGACTCCTCAGGAGGAGGACATGGTGGGTCTAGGGAAGGAGTGACTGATGATGAGTCTGACATTGATACCAGGGAAGAGGACGCTTTGGCAGCTGCTTTGCCAGTACCCTGAGCCTGGGTGAGAGAGGATGAGGAGGAGGAGGAGGGCTTGGTCATCCACTCTACCAAGTCTTCGGCATGATGTGGCTCAACATGTCCAGCTGCCGAAAAGAAGGACAAGCGTGTCCCATGGCCATGTGCTGATGACAATGCACCGCGTCCACGACCAGCACTGTTGCCCCCAGACACAGAGCCTGCTTGCCCTCTTTTATTGCCTCCTGACTGTCTGCCTCTCCTTGTTTGCCTTCCAGACATTCTAATAGATGGCCTGCAGGGAGATGGGAAAAAAGCAATAAGGGCTACCTTCAGGTGTCCTTCTCTGTCCCTTGAAACAAGGACTTGCACAGTGAAAGAAACTGACACTCTCCCTACCTACAGTTTTCTGTCCCTAGAAAAAATGTTTTTTTTAAGCACAATATAGCACAAGGAGAATTCACTCACTGTCCTTCCAGGTCCCTGGAAACAAGGACTTTCACAGTGAAAGAAACTGACACTCTCCCTACCTACAGTTTTCTGTCCCTAGAAAAAATGTTTTTTTTAAGCACAATTTAGCACAAGGAGAATTCACTCACTGTCCTTCCAGGTCCCTGGAAACAAGGACTTTCACAGTGAAAGAAACTGACACTCTCCCTACCTACAGTTTTCTGTCCCTAGAAAAAATGTTTTTTTTAAGCACAATTTAGCACAAGGAGAATTCACTCACTGTCCTTCCAGGTCCCTAGAAACAAGGACTTGCACAGTGAAAGAAACTGACACTCTCCCTACCTACAGTTTTCTGTCCCTAGAAAAAATGTTTTTTTTAAGCACAATATAGCACAAGGAGAATTCACTCACTGTCCTTCCAGGTCCCTGGAAACAAGGACTTTCACAGTGAAAGAAACTGACACTCTCCCTACCTACAGTTTTCTGTCCCTAGAAAAAATGTTTTTTTTAAGCACAATATAGCACAAGGAGAATTCACTCACTGTCCTTCCAGGTCCCTGGAAACAAGGACTTTCACAGTGAAAGAAACTGACACTCTCCCTACCTACAGTTTTCTGTCCCTAGAAAAAATGTTTTTTTTAAGCACAATATAGCACAAGGAGAATTCACTCACTGTCCTTCCAGGTCCCTGGAAACAAGGACTTTCACAGTGAAAGAAACTGACACTCTCCCTACCTACAGTTTTCTGTCCCTAGAAAAAATGTTTTTTTTAAGCACAATTTAGCACAAGGAGAATTCACTCACTGTCCTTCCAGGTCCCTGGAAACAAGGACTTTCACAGTGAAAGAAACTGACACTCTCCCTACCTACAGTTTTCTGTCCCTAGAAAAAATGTTTTTTTTAAGCACAATATAGCACAAGGAGAATTCACTCACTGTCCTTCCAGGTCCCTGGAAACAAGGACTTTCACAGTGAAAGAAACTGACACTCTCCCTACCTACAGTTTTCTGTCCCTAGAAAAAATGTTTTTTTTAAGCACAATTTAGCACAAGGAGAATTCACTCACTGTCCTTCCAGGTCCCTGGAAACAAGGACTTTCACAGTGAAAGAAACTGACACTCTCCCTACCTACAGTTTTCTGTCCCTAGAAAAAATGTTTTTTTTAAGCACAATTTAGCACAAGGAGAATTCACTCACTGTCCTTCCAGGTCCCTAGAAACAAGGACTTGCACAGTGAAAGAAACTGACACTCTCCCTACCTACAGTTTTCTGTCCCTAGAAAAAATGTTTTTTTTAAGCACAATATAGCACAAGGAGAATTCACTCACTGTCCTTCCAGGTCCCTGGAAACAAGGACTTTCACAGTGAAAGAAACTGACACTCTCCCTACCTACAGTTTTCTGTCCCTAGAAAAAATGGTTTTTTTAAGCACAATATAGCACAAGGAGAATTCACTCACTGTCCTTCCAGGTCCCTGGAAACAAGGACTTTCACAGTGAAAGAAACTGACACTCTCCCTACCTACAGTTTTCTGTCCCTAGAAAAAATGTTTTTTTTAAGCACAATATAGCACAAGGAGAATTCACTCACTGTCCTTCCAGGTCCCTGGAAACAAGGACTTTCACAGTGAAAGAAACTGACACTCTCCCTACCTACAGTTTTCTGTCCCTAGAAAAAATGTTTTTTTTAAGCACAATATAGCACAAGGAGAATTCACTCACTGTCCTTCCAGGTCCCTGGAAACAAGGACTTTCACAGTGAAAGAAACTGACACTCTCCCTACCTACAGTTTTCTGTCCCTAGAAATTTTTTTTTTTTAAGCACAATTTAGCACAAGGAGAATTCACTCACTGTCCTTCCAGGTCCCTGGAAACAAGGACTTTCACAGTGAAAGAAACTGACACTCTCCCTACCTACAGTTTTCTGTCCCTAGAAAAAATGTTTTTTTTTAAGCACAATTTAGCACAAGGAGAATTCACTCACTGTCCTTCCAGGTCCCTAGAAACAAGGACTTGCACAGTGAAAGAAACTGACACTCTCCCTACCTACAGTTTTCTGTCCCTAGAAAAAATGTTTTTTTTAAGCACAATATAGCACAAGGAGAATTCACTCACTGTCCTTCCAGGTCCCTGGAAACAAGGACTTTCACAGTGAAAGAAACTGACACTCTCCCTACCTACAGTTTTCTGTCCCTAGAAAAAATGTTTTTTTTAAGCACAATTTAGCACAAGGAGAATTCACTCACTGTCCTTCCAGGTCCCTAGAAACAAGGACTTGCACAGTGAAAGAAACTGACACTCTCCCTACCTACAGTTTTCTGTCCCTAGAAAAAATGTTTTTTTTAAGCACAATATAGCACAAGGAGAATTCACTCACTGTCCTTCCAGGTCCCTGGAAACAAGGACTTTCACAGTGAAAGAAACTGACACTCTCCCTACCTACAGTTTTCTGTCCCTAGAAAAAATGTTTTTTTTAAGCACAATTTAGCACAAGGAGAATTCACTCACTGTCCTTCCAGGTCCCTAGAAACAAGGACTTGCACAGTGAAAGAAACTGACACTCTCCCTACCTACAGTTTTCTGTCCCTAGAAAAAATGTTTTTTTTAAGCACAATATAGCACAAGGAGAATTCACTCACTGTCCTTCCAGGTCCCTGGAAACAAGGACTTTCACAGTGAAAGAAACTGACACTCTCCCTACCTACAGTTTTCTGTCCCTAGAAAAAAAGTTTTTTTTAAGCACAATATAGCACAAGCACAAAACACACTGACACTCTCCCTACCTATCCTTCTCTTTCCCTAAACTAAAGGAATCCAGGTTAAGCAAGAAAGAAATAAAAGTCACTGTCCCTGCCTATGCTGCTCTATCCCTGCTCCGGAACACACTACACTAGGCCGCCGTGCTGGCGGCCTTTTATAGCGTGGGGCGTGTACTAAACACCCTCAGCAATAATTGGCCACAGGCATCCTGCCTGTGGCCAATCATTGCTCTCCTCGCTGCCGGCGCTGTGATTGGCCAAGCATGCGGGGTCACAGTGCATGCTTGGCCAATCACAGCGCCTGGATGACACTGCGATGGCGTAGTGCATTGTGGGCCGTTCGCGTCACTCGAATTTGGCGCGAACGGCCCAAAACGTTCGATCTTTGTCGAACGATCGAACAGCCGATGTTCGAGTCGAACGTATGTTCGACTCGAACACGAAGCTCATCCCTAGTAGCAGTATAAATTTTGGCCAAAATTTATGAAGAAAAAATAGTAATTTTCAACATTTTATAACAGAAACGAAAAAAAAATCATTTTTTTTACAGAATTTTCAGTCTTTTTTCTCTTATAGCGCAAAAAATAGAAAACCCAACAGTGATTAAATACCATCAAAAGAAAGATCTATTTGTGTGAAAAAAAGTAAAAAAAATTCATATAGGTACAGTGTTGTATGACTGAGTAATTGTCATTCAAAATGTGAGAGCACCGAAAGCTGAAAATTGGTCTGGTTATTAAGGGGGTTTAAGTGCCCAGTGGTCAAGTGGTTAATATCCATACAAGACCCAAAGGGGCTGGTAATGGGCTGGGGTGGGGGGGGGGGGGGTGATGGGGTAGCTATGCCATTTTTCTCAATGATTTTCATCCATATTACCGGGACCATACATTACATTAAAGCCGCAAGCAGTTTTAAATGGCTTTTTTTTCCTTTAGAAATGTAATTTTGTGCAGGGACAGTTCTAAACACGGGAAACATGTGGCACTTCACAGGCATACTATAGACACCCCCCAGGTACGATATTTAAAGGAATATTTGATTTTTTTTTTCACTTTATGCATCATTAAAATGACTGCTCCAGAAAAACGGCCGTTTTTAAAACTTCTTTTCCTGGTGCCTCCATGGCAGCATACCTGTGATAGAGCTCCGCCTCGACTCCTCCTTCAGGACTAGTGAATAGCATAAATTAAAGGCATAGTCCCTCCCCCAACATTCTCCTTTTTTTCCTCATACCTTCTTGTGCTGGTGAAGAGTAGCAGTATGTCCATACCTCTGCAGTCGGCAGCGTCCGCCGGGTTTAGCCTTTCCCGTGTGCAGTCCCTGTTCTTGGGCCGCTCACAGCGCTGATAAGACTGGGAACCCCTCTGTGGATCTGTTGGGGTCTTTCGCAGAGTTTCCTCACAGAAACGCAGTCTGCTATCACATCCATGATGAATGCAGTGGAAGTCGCAAAAGGATCAGCTCCATCTTCCCAGGCTGGTGGTTTCCATTTTTTATTACAGGCATTTGTGTTTTTCCCCTTTCTTTTCCTCTCTTCCCCTCCCCTCCCCTTTCCTTTGCTTGTTAGGCGCCTTTAAAATGATTGTTGTCTTACTTTTTTGTTCCTTTAAAACTGTGCAACTGGATAGGGCAGGTGTCTCTCTGTGCAACAACATTGTGGTGCTTATTTCTGGGTTTGGGGGGGGGGGCTACAGGTGCTCTGTACGTCCCGACAGGTAGGAGAGTGTCACGGCGCGGTGTCCTTGCCGCCGTCTGCGCATGCGCGATTCGGGAGTGATACAGAGCCGTAGTTTCTCGGCTCTCTGTACTGGGCGACGCTGGATCTTCTGCGCGTGCGCATGCATAGTCGCTTGGTTCAGTGTCGGCCATCTTGGATTCTGGAAAGAAGGCTAGATTTGCCCTTTTTTTCAATCCATTCCAAATAGTGGTTTATGGGATTAGCCCACGCACCTTGAGCCTATTTAGGTTCAGATTCAGGGATTGCTGTCAGTCTCCTCAGCTGTGCCCTGCTAGGTCTCTCTGATGCTGCTTTGTGGTAGGTACTTTTTATTTTCTCAAAAAAAATGTTGCCGATCAAAAATGTTTATGTTTAAAAAAAAAAAAAAAAGATGACAATATAAAAATGTTTATGTTTAAAAAATAAAATAAAAAATAAAAAAAGATGACGATATAAAAATGTTTGTTTTAAGAAAAAAAAAAAAAAGTGACGCCAAAAACTCCTGATTCTTTTCCCTTTCTTACTATATTTCCGGAGCTGATCCTTGTGCCCAACTCCGCAATAAGTCATTCATCTCACAGCAAAGATCCTCACACTTCTATTAGGTATGTGACCAACTATACGTGAGTATAAAAAAAAAAAGTGCGCTCACTGGTCTAGCGTGAGTTCCTTACATCGTAGCCCTACCCACTCCACGGGGTCCCGCTCATCAGGGCATAGGTCCCATTCTTCACATCGTAGATCAGAGAGGTCAAGATCCAGAGGACATGATCGGTCCCCCTCTCCTAGGACCTATAGCAAGAGAAATGCTGGACATTTGGGGCTACACCGCTACCAGACAGAGTGGTCTGTAAGGACTGTTTTACGGACTATGCATCAAACCGCGAGCTAGAAAATCAGCACGCTGTAGATCTGCTCAAGCGAACAATGAAGGACTCCTTCTCTGAGCTTTTGACTTTGGTCCCTGCTCAACCACTTCAATCTCCCTGGTCTGTCAGCAGTCAGTACACCTCTGCCACCGTCAGGCCGACCAGCTAGAGATTCACCACCTGAAGACTCTTCAGGGGACTCTTGAGAAGAGTCAGAAACTTCTGGCTTCAGTCTCTCCTTGGTAAAGCCAATCATCCAGGCAGTCAAAGCCGCAATCGCCTGGAAAGACGCAGATTAGCCTCCCCAAGAGTCTACAAGCTACTTCCCATTCCTCAAAAGAAAGCAGGTTCTTTTCCCGTTGATGGGCAAGATTAGTCAAGTCATTCAGAAGGAATGGTCAAAGACTGATAAATAAAAAAATAAAAAATAATTTATTTTTTGGGGTCGGTTCAATAAACTATATACCCCTTACCAGAGTCGGGAACGCAGTCACTAAACTCCATGCCAGTGGTAGACGCGTTGGTGGTGCGACTCGCAAAAATATAACTTTGCCAATGGAGGATTCCGCTTCCTTCAAAGACCCTCTAGACAGGCGAATCGACCTGGAGCTGAAGAGGAGCTACTTGGCCGCGGGAGCAGCGTGTAAGCCAGCTATTGCCCTCACATCAGTATCAAATTCCATAGGATCTTGGACAGATAACATTGAGACGGCATTGCGTCAGGATGTCCCCATGGAGGATATAATTAAAGCCTTGGAAGAGCCTAGGTTGTCGGCAGACTTTGTCGGGGTAGCGGCCATTGACACGATCAGGTGCTCGGCAAGATCCATGTTGCATTCAGTAATGGCGAAGAGGGCCTTGTGGCTGAAACCCTGGACGGCTGATTTATCTTCCAAACAAAATTGGTGCAAAATCCCGTTCGATGGTAAAGCCCTATTCGGAGACAAAATGGATAAAGCTATCTCCAGGCTGTCAGGAGGGAAGTCTGGTATGCTTCCACAGGACAGAAGGATGCGAAGATTCAGAGGTGGTTCCTCTAGGTTCCGCCAGTCAAACCCAAGGGATTTTAGGCAGTCGAGACAGCCCAGGGACAACAAAAGACCTTGGAAAGGTACTCTGGGATCCTTTTTGTATAGGAAGATGAAAGCCCTTCCGGCTCCACAGGAGCAGAAACAGTCTTTTTGACGCCAGAGGAACCCAGGCACTCCCGGTGGGAGCCAGGCTAAAGTCTTTTGTCCCAGTCTGGGCCACCTGCTGCCACGACCCCTGGGTTCTGTCAACAATTCAATGGGGGCACTTTTGGAATTTCTCTTACCCCCCCCCCCACCTCAAACTCTTTCAAAGGAACAGAGATTCCATCCTCTCCACTGAAAGCTCAAGCTCTAAAAAAACTTCCTAACGCACTCCAGCTTCAGGGGGCGGCTGTTCCGGTTCCCTTGGCAGGCCTGTGATAGACCTAAAGAGGTTCAGCCGGTATATCTGCCCCGAAAGCTTTAAAATGGAGTCCCTGCAGACGATTATTCAGGCAGTCCAGCCATCAGATTGGATGATTTCGATTGATCTGCAGGATGCGTACCTGCACGTGCCAATTCTACCTGCATTTCAAAAATATCTGAGATTTGCAGGGGACGGACCCACCTACAGTTTCAAGCCCTGCCTTTCGGTCTGTGCACCTCTCCCAGGGTGTTCACCAGGATACTAATCTGCTTTGGTTCCCCTGGGGGAGAGGGGATTGAGGATATACCAATACCTGGACGACATCCTCCTCCTAGCAAGCAATCCGGATCAGTTGGTATGTCACCGGGACATTCTTCTACAGTCCCTAAAAGAGCTAGGGTGGCTGGTGAATTCCGACAAGAGTCAACTAACGCCAACACAGCAGATAATCTATGCGCAACGTTCTACACTCAGGAGGGGACAGTGTCATTACCACCGCCAAAGGCAAGGATTGTCATCCAGAGAATGATCAAAGTCATCCGGAGCCCGTATCTGACGGCTTCACAATGCCTGAGCCTCATTGGCACAATGTCTTCCTGTATACCCATTGTTCCTTCGGCACATTGGCACTTGAGTTGAGGTATTTCCAGACTGGTTTCTTGGCGTAGTGGAAGAAACAACAACTATCTCAGACGATCCTGCTGACGGGAAAAATGCGCAGGAGCCTTCACTGGTGGACAGTTCTGGAAAACCTCTCCAAGCCTCATCACCTGGGCTCCCTTCCTTGGATCACAATTGCATCCGCTTGCAAGCAGACAGGGCTGGGGAGCCCATTGCGGGCAAACCAGAATACAGGGGAGATGGTCATACACCACCCAGGAAGTGGTATCCAACATCTTTGGAGATGAGGGCAGCCTTCTTGGCACTGACCTCTTTGGCACCCCAAATCAGAGGCCAGAGAATACTCCTACGCCTAGACAACAGGGCAGCTGTCGCTTATCTGCAGAAGCAGGGAGGCACTCACAGCAGGTCACTCCTCAAGGAGGTAGAGCCGATCATGCTCTGGGCGGAGCAGAACCTCCTGGACCTCAGAGCAATGTATCTGCCAGGCAGGTTGAACACGGAAACAGACACGTTATCCAGAAACTTCCTGGACAACAACGAGTGGGCTCTCCTACCTCCATGTCTTCCTTCAGATTGGCAACATATCGGATCCCCCTCAGGTAGATCTGTTCGCCTCCCCGAAGAACACCAAGCTGGATAGGTTCTTCTCTCGGCTGCCGCACCCACAAGCCGAGGCAGTGGATGCCCTGTCATGTCCCTGGAGGTTCACCACAGCATATGCCTTTCCTCCCAGGCCATTAATACTCAAATTCCTCCTGAGGCTCCTCAGAGAGCCAGTCCAGGTGGTGGCAGTACTTCCGTATTGCGCCTCAGTGTGGGCTCTCCAATCAAGATCCCTCCTTTCCCTCAACTTCTTCGCAGGGCAGTCTAGTTCATCTAAACCATCAGAAGTTGAATCTTCGAATCTGGAGGTTGAGAGGCGAAGGTTCGAATCCCTAGGGTGTTCCCCAGGAGTCATAACAACCCTTCTAAAAACCAGGAAGCCTGCAACTAATGCCATATATTCAAAAATCTGGGACAGTTCTTGTCATTTGCTTCCGGAAATGGATTTGATCCAATCCTTCCCTCTACTTCCCATGTTCTAGGATTCCTTCAGACAGGACTTGATCTGGGACTTGGTCTGAGCTCCCTCAAAGTGCAGGTAGCAGCAATCTCTGCCGCAACAAATAAGAGATGGGACGGAGGATCCTTTAGTAGTCACTTACCTCCAGAGGTGTATTGAAGATTCACCCTCCTGTCAGACGATCATTTCCTAAGTGGGATTTGTCCCTGGTCCTTGAAGTTCTATCTGACCATCCCTTTGCTCCAGTGGAACAAGTAACAATATGGAACCTGACACTAAAGACGGCTTTCCTGCTAGCCATTACATCTGGCAAAAGGATCTTGGAACTTCACTCTTTAGGGATAGGTGACGACCACATCTCCTTCTTCCCCGACAGAGTGGAACTTCGCCCCCTTCGGGGGTTCACACCAAAGGTCACTACTCCAAGCCACCTGTTGGAACCCTGGGCACTACCAGTGTTTACAGACACGGATTCAGAGTCTTGTCACGAACTGGATGTATCCAGAGTGCTCAGGGCCTACCTAGAAGCCACCGGCCCCTTCAGAAATTCTGAGAGACTTTTCATCGTACCGTTGGGTAAATACAGGGGCAAAGAAGCTTCCATCAGAACTCTGGCATCTTGGGCTGTAAAGTTAATCCAGAAGGCCTACAGGGTGAAGAATATGGAGCCTCCATCCCGAGTGAATGCTCATTCTACAAGGGCAGTCTCAGCTTCCTGGGCAGCAAGGGCTAATGTTTCATTGGAGACGGTGTGCGGGGCCGCCACCTGGTCTTCTCACCATACATTCCTCAGACACTACCATATTGATCCAGGAGCGCTCACGACTGAGTTTGGAAGGAGGGCAGTTCAGGCTGCTATGTCCTCTTCTAATTAAACATTTACTGTTAAGCAATTATCCCACCCATGTCAGCTAGTTATTTATCACAGGTATGCTGCCATGGAGGCACCAGGAAAACGGAAAATTGTATCATCCTTACCAGTAATTTTCCTTTCCTGGTGCCTATCCATGGCAGCATACGCTCCCACCCTCGGTATTCTATATTACGAAGAATGTTGGGGGAGGGACTATGCCTTTAATTTATGCTATTCACTAGTCCTGAAGGAGGAGTCGAGGCGGAGCTCTATCACAGGTAGGCTGCCATGGATAGGCACCAGGAAAGGATGATTTCGATTGATTTCGATTGATACAATTTTCCGTTTTTGCATTGATACATGTCCCCTGGTGCAGAACCCGGGTTCCCAAACCCTTTTTAGGACAATAACATGCATAATAATTGTTATAATTAGCACTTTAGATTTCGAACATTCGCATCCATTGTATTTAATAGGGTTCTAACGTTCGTGCGAAATTTCGGTCTGTTCGCGGGTTCTGGTGCGAACCGAACCCGGGGGTGTTCGACTCATCCCTACTCACTGGTAGACGGACGGGTAAAAAACTGCTGGGGGGGCTAGGGATGTGTTTGGGGCGCGAACGCGCGAACATCACAGTTATCTGATTAAGACGAGTGGCTGTTTGTGTCATCTGCTGCATCCGAAGTGTTTTTACAAGATTTTATAACAGAAACAAAGAAAAACTTTATTTTTTTTCAAAATTTCCAGTCTTTTATTATTTGTTGCGCAAAAAATAAAAACCCCAGCAGTGATCAAATACAGTGGAACCTCGGATTGCGAGTAACGCGGTTAACGAGCGTTTCGCAATACGAGCACTGTATTTTTAAAAATCCTGACTCGGTTTGCGAGTGTTGTCTCGCAGAACGAGCAAGATTCAAGCCATATCGGTGGCAGTACCGCGTTCGGCCTGAGGTGGGGGATCGGCGTCATTCGGAAATTCTCTGAAAAACTCGTAAATACTCCGTTCCCGAGCCTTTCCGAGGTCAGCCGAGCTGTCCTCGGGCCTTTCCGTGTGTTTCCGAGGCTCTCCGGCGCCCCCCGCCTCTGGCCACATGCGGTATTGCATGATATTGAAGTCATTGCGGAACTAATTATTTTCGTTTCCATTGACTTCAATGGGGAAACTCGCTTTGATATGCAAGTACTTTGGATTACGAGCATTCTCCTGGAACAAATTATGCTCGTAATCCGAGGTTCCACTGTACCACCAAAAGAAAGCTCTATTTGTGGGAACAAAATTATTAAAAATGCAGTTTGGGTACAGTGTAGCACGACCGTGCAATCGTCATTCAAAGTGTGACAGCGCCGAAAGCTGAAAATTGGCCTGGGCAGGAAGGGGGAAAAGTGCCCGGTATTTAAGTGGTTAATATATTGTTAAACTTAATAAAATCCCTTTTTTTTTTTTATTCCAAGCGTTTGTATGGTAACATCAAAGTCTACTATTGCCTCAATACAAAACATTTCTCTTAGGGCCAGTTCACACCAGATGCAGTTCCATGCAGTTCCGTTTTTTCTGCACCAATACAGTCAGTTCCGGTCAGTTTCCGGTCAGTTTCCGGTCAGTTTCTGCACCGGAAACTGACCGGAAACTGACTGCATGGTGTGAACTAGAGCCATTGGAATACATGGAAAACACTGTGCTTGCATTTTTAGTGCAGAAAAAATGCGCACGGAACTGCGTCTGGTGTGAACTGGCCCTTAAGCTTTAATCTGTTAACCACTTCCGGACCGCCGCACGCCGATATACGTTGGCACTTTGAAGAGGGATCTCTCTTTTATGGCAGCAGCTAGCTGCCATAACCCAGATATCCTTGTCTTCAGACGCCAGTCCGGTTTCCGATAATGGTAGTCTCTGCGGCGGATTCGCCGCGAGATCACCGTGATCTCCGCCGCTTACCGGAGCTGACGGTAGCGGCGGAGGCGATCGGGTCCTTCCTGTGGCTGGGTATGGAGACGAGTGAGGGGAAGATGGCCCCCACCTGTATCCATACCATAGCAGGGCGGAAGCGACATCAAAACGTCACTTCTGCCCATAGCTCTTAAAGGGACATTTTTTTTTTGTCATTTTTTCAAATGACAACATTTATTTATTTATTTTTTATTGCATTTTAGTCCAAATTTGAGATCTGAGGTCTTTTTGACCCCAGATTTCATATTTAAGAGGACCTGTCATGATTTTTTCTATTACAAGGGATGTTTACATTCCTTGTATTAAGAATAAAAGTGACACAATTTTTTTTTTTTAAAAAAAGAACAGTGTAAAAAAATAAAAATAAAAGGTAAAATAAATAAGAAAAACATTTTTAAAACGCGCCCCATCCGCCGAGCTCGCGTGCAGAAGTGAACGCATACGTGAGCAGCGCCCGCATATGGAAACGGTGTTCAAACCACACATGTGAGGTATCACTGCGATCAGTAGAGCGAGAGCAATAATTCTAGCTCTAGACCTCCTCTGTAACTCAAAACATGCAACCTGTAGAATTTTTTAAACATCGCCTATGGAGATTTTTAAGGGTAAAAGTTTGTCTCCACATTCCATGGGCGGGCGCAATTTTGAAGCGTGACATGTTGGGTATCAATTTACTCTGCGTAACATTATCTTTCACAATGTAAAAAAAAATTGGGCTAACTTTACTGATGTCTTGTTTTTTAATTCAAAAAGTGTATTTTATTCCAAAAAAAGTGCGCTTGTAAGACCGCTGCGCAAATACGGTGCAACATAAAGTATTGCAATGACCGCCATTTTATTTTGTAGGGTGCTAGAAAAAAAATGTATAATGTTTGGGAGTAATTTTCTAGCAAAAAAAATTGTTTTTAACTTGTAAACAACATATCTGAAAAAGAGGCTCGGTCCTTAAGTGGTTAATTTTCACCCAGCTTTTAATTACATTTAATTGAACAAAGATACTTTAACTACAAAACAAGTTTCAGTTTTACAAATATCTCATAATTATTGTCTTTCCAGGTCCTCCAAGACATAACTGTGCACAGTGTGCAGCAATGTTTCCATTCACCCCCTCCTTACAGGAGAATACATGTCCAAAATCCTCTGCTATCCTAGTGAAAATGAATACAAATTTATTTCAGTACTATGCTGCCCTCTGCTGTCTATTTGTAGTAACAGCACCGTGTCCTGCTGCTTATGGTATAAATGTAGAACTGAGATATTATATCTGCATACATTTAACAATAGAATGTGACAGTTACCCTTCAATGGGGTTGATTTACCAAAACTGGAGAGTGCAAAATCTGGTGCAGCTCTGAATAGAAACCAATCAGCTTCCAGTTTTTTTTTTTTGTCAAAGCTTAATTGAACAGGCTGAAATTAGAAGCTGATTGGCTCCCATGCAGGGGCGTACCTAGAGCATTTGGCACCCGGGGCGCATCCTATATCTGGCACCCCCCACATTAAAATGTAAAAACACCCCACTGTGCCCCCAGCATACCTCTGCATCCTTCAATATCTCTTTCTAACTACTGTGTACCCCCTCTCCACAACTGCACCTCTGGACCCCTTTACATTACACAGCACCCCACAGCTCTGGACCCCTTTACATTACACAGCACCCCGCAGCTCTGCCCCCCTTTACATTACACAGCACCCTGCATCACTGGCCCCCTTTACATTACACAGCACCCTGCATCACTGGACCCCTTTACATTACACAGCACCCTGCATCTCTGGACCCCTTTACATTACACATCACCCTGCATCACTGGACCCCTTTACATTACACATCACCCTGCATCACTGGACCCCTTTACATTACACAGCACCCTGCATCTCTGGACCCCTTTACATTACACATCACCCTGCATCACTGGACCCCTTTACATTACACATTACCCTGCATCACTGGACCCCTTTACATTACACAGCACCCTGCATCACTGGACCCCTTTACATTACACAGCACCCTGCATCTCTGGACCCCTTTACATTACACATCACCCTGCATCACTGGACCCCTTTACATTACACAGCACCCTGCATCACTGGACCCCTTTACATTACACATTACCCTGCATCACTGGACCCCTTTACATTACACAGCACCCTGCATCTCTGGACCCCTTTACATCACACAGCACCCTGCATCACTGGACCCCTTTACATTACACAGCACCCTGCATCTCTGGACCTCTTTACATTACACAGCACCCTGCATTTCCAGACCCATTTACATTACACTGCACCCTGCATCACTGGACCCCTTTACATTACACAGCACCCTGCATCTCTGGACCCCTTTACATTACACTGCACCCTGCATCTCTCGACCCCTTTACATTACACTGCACCCTGCATCTCTCGACCCCTTTACATTACACTGCACCCTGCATCACTGGACCCCTTTACATTACACTGCACCCTGCATCTCTGGACCCCTTTACATTACACAGCACCCTGCATCACTGGACCCCTTTACATTACACAGCACCCTGCATCACTGGACCCCTTTACATTACACAGCACCCTGCATCACTGGACCCCTTTACATTACACTGCACCCTGCATCACTGGACCCCTTTACATTACACAGCACCCTGCATCACTAGACCCCTTTACATTACACAGCACCCTGCATCACTGGACCCCTTTACATTACACAGCACCCTGCATCACTGGACCCATTTACATTACACAGCACCCTGCATCACTAGACCCCTTTACATTACACAGCACCCTGCATCTCTGGACCCCTTTACATTACACAGCACCCTGCATCTCTGGACCTCTTTACATTACACAGCACCCTGCATCTCTGGACCTCTTTACATTACACAGCACCCTGCATCTCTGGACCACTTTACATTACACAGCACCCTGCATCACTGGCCCCCTTTACATTACACAGCACCCTGCATCACTGGCCCCCTTTACATTACACAGCACCCTGCACCTCTGGGCCCCTTTACATTACACAGCACCCTGCATCACTGGCCCCCTTTACATTATACAGCACCTTGCACCTCTGGGCCCCTTTACATTACACAGCACCCTGCACCTCTGGGCCCCTTTACATTACACAGCACCCTGCATCTCTGGGCCCCTTTACATTACACATCACCTTTTTCTGCTCTTTAGCGCCACCCTTTGGGCAACTTCTGCTAATGTTGTCTGATGGTTAGCATTGGTTCATAGAATGCGTGTTTGTACTTCTGATTTTAGTCCGTCGGACTTGTGTACACACGATCAGATAATCCGACGTAACACATTTATTGTCAGACAGTTAGTGAGCATGAACAGCCAACGGTTGTTGTCGTTAATTCTGCCAACAATTGTCTGATGGAGCATACACACGGTCAGATTATCCGACACAACGCGTCCAACAGACAATTATTGTCGTAAAATCCGATCGTGTGTACGGGCCTTTATAGATGTATTTCTACTGATGCACCATGCCACCATTAAGGATGAGCTCCGGCGTGTTCGCACAGCCCACGGGCAGAGCCCACCAGGAAGTCGGCACTGCGCTGCGCTAATCACAGGCAGTGAGACATTTCCCGATCTCTGCAGCCGCGCATCGGGACAATGTCTCACTGCCTGTGATTAGCGCAGCGCAGTGCCGACATCCTGGCGGGCTCTGCGCGTGGACTGTTCCCCGCAGTGACAGAATGGGGATCATTTATTGGGTATGTTTTATAGCAAAAAGTAATAAATATATATATTTTTTCAAAATTTACAGTCTTTTTTTGTTTATAGCGCAAAAAATAAAAACCGCAGAGATGATCAAATACCATCAAAAGAAAGCTCTATTTGTGGGAAACAAAGGGCATCAATTTTATTTGGGTACATAGTCACACGACCGCGCAATTTTCAGTTAAAATAATGCAGTGCCGTATCGCAAAAAATTGCCTGGTCATGAAGGGGGGTAAATCTTCCGGAGCTGAAGTGGTTAAAGCTCATGTGCTTGTAAAGGCAGGCTACCCAAAACTAATATATGATTGTGACCAAAAAGTGGGTAACACTTCAAAGTGTTTGAATTGTAGAGTGGCCCCTTCCCTATGTTTTAGACAAAATAGGGCCTGGGGTACACTGAAGAGAAAGTGTGAATAAAGTAAGTTCTTTCATTGTCATTGGCTGCAATAATAACACCCAGAATTGGTATCAGTGGCTGCAGTAATAACCCCCAGCATTGGTATAGGTGGCTGCAGTAATAACCCCCAAGATTGGTATTCGTGGCTGCAGTAACAACCCCCAGCATTGGTATCGGGGGCTGCAGTAATAACCCCCAGCATCGGTGACTGCAGTAATAACCCCCAGCATTGGTATTGGTGGCTGCAGTAATAACCCTCAGGATTGGTATTAGTGGCTGCAGTAATAACCCCCAGCATTGGTATTGGTGGCTGCAGTAATAACCCCCAGCATTGGTATCTGTGGCTGCAGTAATAACCCCCAGCATTAGTATTGGTGGCTGCAGTAATAACCCCCAGCATTGGTATCGGGGCTGCAGTAAATACCCCCAGCATTGGTATCGGGGACTGCAGTAATAACCCCCAGCATCAGTGACTGCAGTAATAACCCCCAGCATTGGTATCAGTGGCTGCAGTAATAACCGCCAGCATTGGTATCAGGGGCTGCAGTAATAACCCCCAGCATCAGTGACTGCAGTAATAACCCCCAGCATTGGTATTGGTGGCTGCAGTAATAACCCCCAGCATTAGTATCTGTGGCAGCAGTAATAACCCCCAGCATTGGTATTGGTGGCTGCAGTAATAACTAGGGATGAGCTTCGAGTTCGAGACAAACTCATGTTCGACTCGAACATTGCCTGTTCGCATGTTCGCCGAACAGCGAACAATTTGGGGTGTTCGTGGCAAATTCGAAAAGCCGCGGAACACCCTGTAAAAGTCTATGGGAGAAATCTATAGTGCTAATTTTAAAGGCTTATATGCAAGTTATTGTCATAAAAAGTGTTTGGGGACCCGGGTCCTGCCCCAGGGGACATGTATCAATGCAAAAAAAAGTTTTAAAAACTGAGTTTTTTTCGGGAGCAGTGATATTAATGATGCTTAAAGTGAAACAATAAAAGTGAAATATTCCTTTAAATTTCGTACCTGGGGTGTGTGTATAGTATGCCTATAAAGCGGCGCATGTTTCCCGTGCTTAGAACTGTCCCTGCACAAAGTGTCATTTCTGAAGGAAAAAAAGTAATTTAAAACTCACTCAAAAAAAAAAATGGCGTGGAGTTCCCCCAAAAATCCATACCAGACCCCTACCATTTCACAAAGAAAGTGTAAAAAAAAAACACACAGACACCTTGGAAAAGTCCTTTGGCTAAGCGGACCTGATGGGGAACGTGAGAAGGGGCGGGTCTATTCATTTTTTTACACTGAAGAGAAAGTTCCCCATCAGGTCCGCTCAGCCAAGACGTAGGCAGGGTCTGAGATACGAAGGCCTGAGATACGTACCTCAGACCCTGCCTACGTCATTGGCTGAGCGGACCTGATGTGGAACTTCCTCCGCAGTGTATCGCCGCGGGACATTGGATTACATCGCTGGAATGTGTTTTTTTTTTTTTTTCTTAATAAAGGACTTTTCCAAGGTGTCTGTGTGTTTTTTTTTTACATTTTCTTTACACTTTCTTTGTGAAATGGTAGGGGTACAATGTACCCCTTACCAATTCACATAGGGGGCGGGATCTGGAGGTCCCCTTTGTTAAAGGGGTCTTCCAGATTCCGATAAGCCTCCTGCCCGCAGACTCCCACAACCACTGGGCAAGGGTTGTGGGGATGAGGCCCTTGTCCTCATCAACATGGGGACATCCTCCCCATGTTGAGGGCAAGTGGCCTGGTACGGTTCAGGAGGGGGGGGGGGCGCTCTCTCGTCCCCCCTCTTTTCCTGCGGCCTGCCAGGTTGCGTGCTCGGAAAAAGGGTCTGGTATGGATTTTTTGGGGAACTACACGCCATTTTTTTTTTAAATTTGGGGTGGAGTTCCCCTTAAAATCCATACCAGACCTGAAGGGTCTAGTATGGATATTTAGGGGGAACCACACGTCATTTTTTTTTCATTTGATGCAGGGTTCCCCTTAATATCCATACCAGACCTGAAGGGCCTGGTAATTGAATTTGGGGGGACCCCCATGCATTTTTTTTTTTTATCAATGACTTTCCTCTGTATTGCCGGGAGCCGACAATTTATTATAGCCGCGAGTGGTTTTAAATGGCTTTTTTTCCTTCAGAAATTACATTTTGTGCAGGGACAGTTCTTAGCAAGGGAAACAAGCGCTGCTTTACAGGCATACTATACACCCCCCCCCCCCCCCCCCATTTAAAGGAATATTTAACTTTTTATTGTTTCACTTTATGCATTATTAAAATCACTGCTCCCGAAAAAACGCCCATTTTTAAAACTTTTTTTTGCATTGATACATGTCCCCTGGGGCAGGACCCGGGTCCCCAAACCCTTTTTAGGACAATAACTTGCATATTAGCCTTTATAATTAGCACTTTAGATTTCGAACGTTCGAGTCCATTGTATTTAATAGGGTTCTAAAGTTCACGCAAACTTTAGGTCTGTTCGCAGGTTCTGGTGCAAACCGAACAGGGGGGTGTTCGGCTCATCCCTAGTAATAACCCCCAGCATTGGTATCGGGGCTGCAGTAATAACCCCCAGCATCGGTGACTACAGTAATAACCCCCAGCATTGGTATTGGTGGCTGCAGTAATAACCCTCAGGATTGGTATCAGTGGCTGTAGGTAGTAATAACCCCCAGCATTGGTATTGGTGGCTGTAGTAATAACCCCTCGCATTGGTATCAGGGCTGCAGTAATAACCCCCAGCATTGGTATCGGGACTGCAGTAATAACCCCCAGCATCTGTGACTGCAGTAATAACCCCCAGCATTGGTATTGGTGGCTGCAGTAATAACCCTCAGGATTGGTATCAGTGGCTGCAGTAATAACCCCCAGCATTGGTATTGGTGGCTGCAGTAATAACCCCCAGCATTGGTATCTGTGGCTGCAGTATTAACCCCCAGCATTGGTATCGGGGCTGCAGTAATAACCCCCAGCATTGGTATCAGTGGCTGCAGTATTAACCCCCAGGATTGGTATCGGTGGCTGCAGTAATAACCCCCAGCATTGATATGGGTGGCTGCAGTAATAACCCCCAGCATTGGTATCTGTGGCTGCAGTATTAACCCCCAGCATTGGTATCAGTGGCTGCAGTAATAACCCCCAGCATTGATATGGATGGCTGCAGTAATAACCCCCAGCATTGGTATGGGTGGCTGCAGGAATACACAGCTTCCAACTGTCCCTGATTTCGAGGGACTGTCCCTCATTTAGAACAAAGTCCCTCTGTCCCTCTTTCCGCCTAATTTTTGTCTGATCTATATACTTGTATATAAAATGCACTTTTTATCTATCCAATTTCTTTCTATATTTTTGCATTTGTAAAAGTCAAAAACCAGTATGAAGGAATAGTAGTGGCAAAAAAAAAGCACTTGTGGATTTAACAAATCTTTTTTTTGTATAATTCTCCTTTAAGTGGGCGTGGCAGGGGTGTGTCCTATGCCTACAAACTTTTGCTAATAAGTGTCCCTCGTTCACATCTCAAAAAGTTGGGAGGTGCGGTAATAACCCCCAGCATTGGTATTAGTGGCTGCAGTAATAACCCCCCTACCCGGGACAGCAGAATCACATTTATTATTGTTATTATTATTATACAGGATTTATATAGCACCATCAGTTTGCGCAGCACTTAACAAAATGAAGGCACACATTACAGTTACAATACAATTTGGTACAAGAGGAATCAGAGGGCCCTGCTCATTGGAGATTACAATCTATGAGGGAGGGTCAAGTGATACAAAAGGTAATAGCTGTATGGGATGAGCTGATGGAGGAAGTAAAACAGTGTATTAGTTAGAAGCAGGAAGGGTTTTCAGGGATCGTGTAAAGTAGGCATGTTTACTGCCGAAAAATTTGTTTGTTTTTCGTTTCTAGTTTTTTTTTTTCGAAAATTCGGAATTCATACATTCAAAAATGCAAAAATTTGGAAATCAGCGATTTTTAGCGTAACTGCAACATTGCAGCGGACAGATCGGACACCTAACTGACTAAGGTGGCCGGGCCCAGTGGCAGCCAGGAGGTGGCCGGGCCCAGTGGCAGTCAGGAGTTGGCTGGGGCCAGTGGCAGCCAGGAGGTGGCCTGGCCCAGTGGCAGTCAGGAGGTGGCCGGGGCCAGTGGCAGCCAGGAGGTGGCCGGGGCCAGTGGCAGCCAGGAGGTGGCCGGGGCCAGTGGCAGCCAGGAGGTGGCCGGGCCAGTGGCAGCCAGGAGGTGGCCGGGGCCAGTGACAGCCAGGAGGTGGCCGGTCCCAGTGGCAGCCAGGAGGTGGCTGGGCCCAGTGGCAGCCAGAAGGTGGCCGGCCCAGTGGCAGCCAGGAGGTGGCCGGGGCCAGTGGCAGCACAAGATCGCAGATGCCTCCCATCCGCCTTCCAACAAGAAGGGCCAAGAGGGGTAGGTACACGGAGGAGGAAGCACTGTCCCTCATTAGGGAGGCTACTGCGGTCCTCAGGGAACCCCCCACCACTGAAGAGGGCTATGCCTCCCTAATGGCAGCCAAAATGCAGAGGATTGAGATGGGCCAACGCCTCCTCTGTGAGGCCATCATTTTTAAGGCCATGAACATGGGTTTTATGGGCCAACATACCCAATATACTGACCTTGTGGAGGTCGGCCAGCCTCATCCAACTCCTCCTCCTCCTTCTCTTCCTCCTGCCACAAGTCCACCTCCAGAAACACAGGCACCGAGGATGTGTGCAAGGAAGGCTGAAGAGAAGGCTGCAAAGAAGGCTGCAGGGAAGGTTACAAGGAAGACAAGAAAGTGATGGCCTTGCTTCAGTCTGGTCTGACAGAAGATACAGTCTGTTGTAGTACCACAGACTGGGTACATATATGTCATTTGCTGCTGTTCCTGATCTCTGGGAGTCCAGGACCAGATTGGGCTCCCAATTGTATGTGCTTCTCAAGGTCCCATTTTAGTGTCCACAGACTTGATGTGTGCCCTGAGGTCAAAAGGCTGCACAAATTGCAGCAGATACTCCAGCGTTGCCTTCATATTTATTTTGTTATATACCAGAATAAATTGAATTTATTTTTACAGTTAATACTTGCCTATTTGTTTTACTTAAAATATGACAGTTTGTTTGTGAGTAGGCAGGTACATTTAAAAAAAATACAATGTCAAATTAACAAGGGACAACAACCAACCTCCTTGAGGGTAAAAAATACAAGATCAGACCTCTTCACACAGGGGCGACTCGTCAGGTGACTTAGACGCCTGACAAGTCGCGTCCCGTTCTGTACAATGGAACCGTTCTAATAGGAGCGACTCAAGTCGCTCCGACTTAGAAAAGGTTCCTGTACTACTTCAAGACGACTTCAGGGCGACTTCCATTGACTTCAATAAAGAAGTCATTTTGCAAGTCACCTTTGAAGTCGTGTGAAGATCGCCCGGCAGAGTCGCGGGACAAGTCGTGCCGCCCCTGTGTGAATGGGCTCTAAGAATGTTGTTGTGGTAACTTGACACGTAAAACTAATAAAAATATATATATGGAGATCAGTAGAAATTATTTATAAAAAAAAAAAAAAGCAGATCTGGATTATACCAGTAATTTGTGTTTAAATAGTTTTTATTGAATTTTTTTACAATTAAAAATCTTACATACTTTGCAAAACAATTTGCAAATCATTCAAAAGAATACAACACAGTCTCAAAATACACATAACTACATAACAAATACATATAGGTACATAAATGGATCCGTCCTCTAACATGCATTTAACCACTTAAGACCCGGACCAATATGCAGCATAAAGACCAGGCCCCTTTTTGCGTTTCGGCATTGCGTGGCTTTAACTGACAATTGCGCGGTCGTGCGACTTGGCTCCCAAACAAAATTGACGTTCTTTTTTTCCCAGAAATAGAGCTTTCTTTTGGTGGTATTCGATCACCTCTGCGGTTTTTATTTTTTGCGCTATAAACAAAAATAGAGCGACAATTTTGAAAAAAAAACAATATTTTTTACTTTTTGCTATAATAAATATCCCCAAAAAATATATAAAAAAAAATTTTTTTCCTCAGTTTAGGCCGATACATATTCTTCTACATATTTTTGGTAAAAAAAAAAAAAATCGCAATCGGCATTTATTGATTGGTTTGCGCAAAAGTTATAGCATTTACAAAATAGGGGATAGTTTTATGGCATTTTTATAAAAAAAAATTTTTTTTTACTAATAATGGCGGCGATCAGCGATTTTTTTCGTGACTGCGACATTATGGCAGACACATCGGACACTTTTGACACATTTTTGGAACCATTGTCATTTTTACAGCGATCAGTGCAATAAAAATGCACTGGTTACTGTAAAAATGACACCGGCAGTGAAGGGGTTAACCACTAGGTGGCGCTGTAGGGGTTAAGTGTGCCTAAGGGAGTGATTCTCACTGTTAGGGGGCGTGGCTACGAGTGACACGTCACCGATCTCCGCTCTAATTACACAGAGCGGAGATCCCTGACATTGTCAGTAGGGGAGCGGGGAGATGTTGTGTTTATACTAACATCTCCCCGCTCCATCCTTCCGTGAGACGATCGCGGGGATCCCCGCTGCGATCGAGTCCGCGGGACCTGCGGTCCGACTTACAGGGATGACTACAGGGTTGCGAGCACGCCGCCAGCGGCGCGCGCGCGTGACCACACGGCAGGCAGTTAAAGGGGACGTACAGGTACGTGATTGTGCCTGTACGTGCCATTCTGCCGACGTATATATGCCGTGAGCGGTCGTTAAGTGGTTAAAACGGAATCTATGCCACAGCATGTTCCCCTTATTCTCCTGGACCTAGGATCTAAGTAATAAGCAAGAGAAATAATAAAAGTAACGAGAGACATTGGAGCAGGTTCCCATCTCCCAGTCCCTATTGCTATTCTCCTTCCAATTGTGCAAAACAAAAACAAAAAAAGGGGGGGGGGGGAATAAAAATAAATATAAATATGTATATATTCCTTTACGTGTCTTTCATGACCCCTATATAAACAACTCTATACCTCTCTTACTCGGGTCTATTCATCTTTATTCATCTTTATTTTCGAGAGGAGGAAACCTACAAAAAAAAAAAAAAAGAAACAAAAAACAAAAAGGAGGAGAGGGGGGAATTAAGGAAGACAAGCCAGGGGAGGCGCCAGGGACCAGGCCCTTAAGTTCTCCCTCCATTCCCCATAGGGGACTGTTTCAATTCTAGCAATTTCTTCCAGGTACCCTGAAATCTTGTTTCTGCGTGCCTTTGGAAACATAATAATTCTTCCATTATCCTGCATTATAATAAAAATAAAAAAATTAGGGAGATCTGTCTTTCAAAAAATAAAGATTTTTCATAAGATCCCGAGAAATAATAAAGAAATCAGTCTGTCAGAACTCTGTGTGAATATCAGCAGCTAAACAACTTCATTATTGTAGTGTAGCGGGTATGTACTTTCCCGGGTGTAAATTTGAACTTGACAGAGACATTGGTGATGTGGAATTCCCTGCAGCCCAGTGGGTGGCGCTGTCGCCCTGGGCTGGGGTTGAATCATTGCTGTGTGTTGTGCTTCCTTTTTGTCCTCCCTCGGCAGTGGTATGGTGGGGCGGGGAACCCGCCGTGCTTGCTGGGAAAGGGTATAAAAGGGACCGGCCATCTTTGTCAGGTCGGAGTCCCAAGCACCTTCAGCTTGTGGACGGTGGTTCGTGTCGGTCCTCTGGGTGGCCTAGGCCTAGAGGACAATCGGAGGTCGTGTTCCATCCCAGGCACCTTTGGCCTGGGGTGAGGTACTCGGATGGAGGTCCGGAGCTCAGTGCCCAACACTGAGTTCCGCGAGGGAAGGAGATCCTAGGGAACTCCGGGAGTGGGTACCCGAATCCGGAAGGCGCAATGGACCGGGGGGAGCTCCTCACTTGAAGACCCGGTGCAGCATATTGCCGGTGACAGGTGAGCCTCTCGTCGGAGACCGCCTGGAAGGAAATCCCCCCTCGTGCGGAGACCGTAACCCACTTTCAGGAAGGAAAGTGGAGAACTACATTGTGTCTGGGCCTATTCGCATCCACACCCCCTTTTCTGTTCTGTTTCTACCAAGGGAGTTCAACTGTTTGTGTTCATTCGAGAAGAATAAAAGAGTGTTGAACTTTTATGGTGTGGGGCTCATTTCCTAACAGACATTGTTCAAGGTGACTCTTGGAGGGAGGATCCAGGTGCACAGCACTGACCTGAAGGTAATACAAGAACGTTGCTTATACCGCACTGACACATGTGGTGGAAGCCAGGCGTGGTATCCCCGCTCTCTCCCCTCTAAAATACCCCTAGACAAGAGACGAGACGAAACGAGAGAAGGAGGGGAGTGAGGAGGGTGCTACACGTGGGGGCTCATCCGGGATAGCGTTTGTGCACCACAGTATTGAACGTGTCTGTTGGAAGAGTTAAGCGAATAGGCAGGCCTTCATTGGCCAAAGTGCATCCCTGCTCGAAGTCGTGGACATGACCCAATGAAGGGAAAGGCCCGCGCAGAAGAGTGGAAAGAGGGGGAAGTTCAGCCGTGTGAAGTACTACACGTGGGGGCTTCTATTGCACTGCGCCACCAGGCACACCCCCATCGCTTAGTTCGTGGGCGTGACTCAGATACAGAAAAGAAGAAAAGCCTGCGAACTGGAGCAAAGGGGAGGAGTCCAATACATGTGAAGGACTACACGTGGGACATTGGCGCAAAAACTCTGCAGTGTGCGATGGATCAGCAACAGGTCGCCATGTTCGGACATACATCGTGGATTCCAGTTGACCCTTCCACCACGACATTGACTGCTGCTGCTCCGGTAACAGATACGGGGATCCGGCTAAAGCCAAGGGGTCGATTCGCCCTGTACTGGTGCATGGACGTTGAGGCCCTGGGTGTGATTTGTCCCGGCTGTTCGGGACTGGTGTGCCAGCTGAAGCCATTCGGGCGATGTGAGGCCTGTGGGGAGTTCCTGTTCGAAGTGGATCCGGCGGTTGAGAGGCCGAGAACCATATACCCCGGCCGTGCTGCGGACAACACCACTCAGAGAGGAGGAATCACTGCTGTAAGAGCCATCCCTACGCACACTGCAACGACCGTGGAGGAGGTCGTAAAACCCCAACGGGAGAAATCCGAGGATGCTGACTCGGTCACCACGATCTCGCAGCGTCCACCACCGAAGAGAAAGACCGGCATGGTAGCCCCGACCAGCGGTTGTGGTGGACCGTCTCGCCCGCTTACGCCCGGCCTGGATGGATCCGTCGACAAGAGTTCCGGACGTCCCGCTTCAAGTAAAGGCCGAGGTAAGCCAGGCGGAGAGATTTGGTGTGTGGGCGGAGGTGTCGGGAAGTCATGGCCTAGCGAATCCGCGGGAGGTGGTGGCTCCGTTTCTACAACCGGCTACATACCCGCGGAGGAGTGTGACACCTCTGACCTGGAGTCGCTCTCGGACATAGGAGACGACGTTGCTATAGACGATTTGTTTGCCGAGAAGGGCTGGGACAAAGTACCTCTCGCTTCATCTCGGAGGATCAGAGATCCACCCATGTCAACAGGGGAAAGTACACCCCGGGTGGAGGCACCAGCGCCTGAAGAGAGGTCCTGTCCCCAGCCTGCTTCTACATCCCCAGTGCCATCTGTACCGAAGGCCGGGGAAAAGAGACTGTTGCTGCGGGCAACTATGCCCAGATCAGATGTGATCAAGGTCCCTCGTCTCCCGGACTCGATAGTGTTGCCTGGGGAAGGGGACAAAGCTACCATGCCTCCTTTGGCGAGATTGCAACGGCTATTTGGCCAGAAGGTTGCTGCAGACTACGGATGGGAGTATCCATACTTGTCGAAGGAACTGCTGTATGAGGTGGAAGTGTGTCGGGAGCGCTGGTACAATGACTTTGTGTGGACCCACCTTCAGGTTCCCCACGCCCGCAGGTACCTGGCATGCTCTCCAAAGGCCTCTCAACGTTTTAAAGACTGCAAGGCAGAATGAATGTTGGGACGACACATCCATGCAGATAAAGTGTTGATCCGGCGCAAAGAAGGAGAAGATGTGGAGTATCATCTGGAAACTATGGATCAGCACTTGAAACCACTTGTTCTGCCGCATCCCCGCTTTTACCTGAAGGAGAAAGAAAGTCTCCGTTCTTATCATGCTGCTGAACTTTCTGGGGCCCATTGCTTTTGTGCCCAGAGGAATGAAGAACTGTTCCTGGTTTGTTCTTCACTTTTCCTGCAAGAGATTATGGACTCTGGGGTAGATAGGGCCAAAGGAAAAGAGGAAAGTTCCACGAGTGCAGTTACCGCGGTGCTGTCACCAGGTGGCAGTGTTGCGCAACGTTAAAACACTTTTCAACTTTTCATGCACTCACTCTTGGAGAAAAGGGATTTCTTTCCGGAGAAGTTTCTTTTCCATTACATGAATACAGGTGTCAGGGTTATATGTGTTAATCCTTTCTTTTCCCTCTGCAGGAGAACATCCCATCAAGTCCACTGAGTATGGGGTGGGTCTTAGTCAGGATGGGGGGGGGGGGAGTCAAATGTGAATATGTGATTCAAAGTTATACATCAGTGCTGTTGTTTTCTCTTGTCTTTATTCCCTTTTCTTTACAGGGCTCAGACACAATGGGGCTGATTTACAAAATGTTTGCGCCATGAGTATCGGCGCATCTGCGTGCGCAATGGCTGTTTTGGTATTTACAAAACATTAGCGCCTGTAGCGCAGCCCTATTTGCCATTTACTATAGTGTTGTCGGCGGACGGGAGGAGGCGCTCAGTGCGCCACTATGGACCTGGCGCACGGCATGTTAAACTCTAAATATAAAGCAGCTGGAAGTGAGAATATAATGGGGGTGATGTGGGGTGATGTGAGGAAGTGTAGTGACACCTGCCCAAATAACTAATATGCCCAAAATAGAGTGAGAAAGTAACTTTTTCAAAACCAGCCCGCTGCGCCGGCAAGTACGATTCGAGCTGCGAGAGGTTTTTTGAGCTCAGCGCGGGAATTTTCCTTGTTTTCTTGCGCCAAGACACTGCGCCGGCAAAATCTTAGTAAATGTCAAGTCACCTAAGTCAATTTGCATAAGTTGAACAGGCGCAGCTCTGAACTTCCCAGTGCGCCAGCAAAATTACATTTCTAAAGGAAAAAAAAAGGCATTTAAAAGCACCCGCGGCTATAATGAATTGTCGGCTCCCGGCAATATAGAGAAAAGTCATTGAAAGTCATTGATAAAAACAAAAAAAAAAGCGTGGGGTCCCCCCAAATTCCATTACCAGGCCCTTCAGGTCTGGAATGGATATTAAGGGTGTAAACGGCACCCCAAATACGAAGGGGGTTAACGCCGTATAAGATGTTCCCTCTCCTGGACACCCACTCGCTACCAATCTTCCACAGCCAGGCGACCCTTTCCCATAAGATTAATCCTTCCAGAAGAAACGAGACGTACTCTGTCTCTTCCAGGATCGAATTACTTTTTTGAGAAACATTGTAACTTTTATATATATGCAATACTGCATTAGTTTAACATGAACAATGGCCCAGCTCCACCCACACATCACAAGACTCAACACATCATCCTGACGTCTGCTAGGCTTCAAAAGATCCCACTCAATAGAATATAACGATCCTCAATACACATCTTATCACAAAGTGTTGGCAGCCAGTCTGTCTGCCGGATACCATACACACAGGCATGGTGTTAATTATCTCTATTCACACCAGACCTTCCCAAGTCATAATGAACAATAGAATGCAAATCACCTTAATTCCTCCCAGCAATAATTACACAAAGACAAGGGGCTGGGGGTGATGACATTAGCATCTAACAGTATGTGTCCCAACATCATGAAGGCGTCACTTTTCAATTACCCTGTTGAGGTCATAATCAAACAGTAAATAGTTCTTTGCAGATATCATGAGGAATATGGTGGATCAATATTACAGACCTAATCTAGATAAAATGTATGTACAGCATTGAATATGGCTATCATAGACCATATTGGGGTTTTTCCATTCACCCTGTGTCCAAAGTGACCCCCTTGTCACACATCTCCCTTTTCGGCAGGAGACTAACAGAGGAGGCGACCCCAGACGGGTTGACTCCGAAGTTAGTCCATAGGTCCATTCCTCTAATGCCGGTATCCACACAGTACCCCAAATTAATTGCTCCAAACAGAGCACTACTCACCCAGCCAACCTCTGCCTCTCTCAGAAAACATACCCGCCGCTGGGGAGAGGCCTGGACTGGCCCTTCTCCCTGGAGTCCTTTCAGCCGCTGGAGAGAAGACAGGGTGGCTGGGTTCAATCCGTCATGCTGTTGGGGATCTGGGCCGACTGCCCAGCATCCCTGGGGTATACAAGTGGAGACTGAAGTCCCATCCACTTGTGGTAGGTGAAAATCCCCCAGTGCTTGCAAAGCAAGGCTGACATCCTCCTGTCTCAGTGTCACACCATTTTCTGGGGTTGTGTCAGTGAGGACCGAAGTCCCATCCACTACCACAGGAACTCCCTCTTCTGTTAGTTGGGAGCAGAGGCCCGCGGCGCTCTGCTCTGTTGCCAGCTCTTGTGCTGGGTTGCTGTGAGTGGAGACCGCAGTCCCATCCACCGATATCCACTCAAGTGGCAGTTGTGTGCAGCGGCCAGTAGCATTCTGCCCTGCTGCCAGTGATTCAGCTGGGGGTAAAAGCTTTACCACCCCAGCTTGTTGCTGGAGAGAGGGGCCAACTGCCCCGGCTCCCTGAAACTCCACAGTTGTTTCCGGTGCTGGGCAGAGGTTGCCATCACTCTGCCCTGTTGCCAGCGCTTCTGCTGGGGACTCCACACCATCTGCTCTGGTTAACTGTTGGGGGGGGGGGGGGATGGCCTGCTTCTCCTCCCTGCATTTCTGAAATCCACTCGAAAGAGGAACCATCACCTTCTCAACTCGGGCCTCCAAAACTGCCACGGGTGTAGAGCAAGGGTATGCAGTACTTTGTCCCGCTGTCAGTACTTGAGCGGGCGATGCATAATTCATAACATCCTCTGAAACGTCCCTTAAGTCCATACCTTCTGTAATCTGTGGCTGGGGAGATGAGCCAACTGCCCTAGCTCCCTGGAACTCCATATCATCCACTTCGGCTTTAGGGAGGGCAATCTTCAGCTTTTCCACTGCCGATTCTTCAGCCAGGATTTTAGAGTTGTCAACTGGTATTTCCTGATAGTCCCAGGCAAAGGTAGCACCACCCTACTGCTGAGTAGGGATGAGCTTCGTGTTCGAGTCGAACATACGTTCGACTCGAACATCGGCTGTTCGATCGTTCGACGAAGATCGAACGATTTGGGCCGTTCGCGCCAAATTCGAGTGACGCGAACGGCCCACAATGCACTACGCCATCGCAGTGTCATCCAGGCGCTGTGATTGGCCAAGCATGCACTGTGACCCCGCATGCTTGGCCAATCACAGCGCCGGCAGCGAGGAGAGCAATGATTGGCCACAGGCAAGATGCCTGTGGCCAATTATTGCTGAGGGTGTTTAGTACACGCCCCACACTATAAAAGGCCACCAGCACGGCGGCCTAGTGTAGTGTGTTCCGGAGCAGGGAAAGAGAAGCATAGGCAGGGACAGTGACATTTATTTTTTCTTGCTTAACCTGGATTCCTTTAGTTTAGGGAAAGAGAAGGATAGGTAGGGAGAGTGTCAGTGTGTTTTACTGTGCGAATCCTTGTTTCTAGGGACAGGGAAGGACAGTGAGGGAATTCTCCTTGTGCTATAGTGTGCTTTAAAAAAACATTTTTTCTAGGGACAGAAAACTATAGGTAGGGAGAGTGTCAGTGTGTTTTACTGTGCGAATCCTTGTTTCTAGGGACAGGGAAGGACAGTGAGGGAATTCTCCTTGTGCTATAGTGTGCTTTAAAAAAACATTTTTTCTAGGGACAGAAAACTATAGGTAGGGAGAGTGTCAGTGTGTTTTACTGTGCGAATCCTTGTTTCTAGGGACAGGGAAGGACAGTGAGGGAATTCTCCTTGTGCTATAGTGTGCTTTAAAAAAACATTTTTTCTAGGGACAGAAAACTATAGGTAGGGAGAGTGTCAGTGTGTTTTACTGTGTGAATCCTTGTTTCTAGGGACAGGGAAGGACAGTGAGGGAATTCTCCTTGTGCTATAGTGTGCTTTAAAAAAACATTTTTTCTAGGGACAGAAAACTATAGGTAGGGAGAGTGTCAGTGTGTTTTACTGTGTGAATCCTTGTTTCTAGGGACAGGGAAGGACAGTGAGGGAATTCTCCTTGTGCTATAGTGTGCTTTAACAAAACATTTTTTCTAGGGACAGAAAACTATAGGTAGGGAGAGTGTCAGTGTGTTTTACTGTGCGAATCCTTGTTTCTAGGGACAGGGAAGGACAGTGAGGGAATTCTCCTTGTGCTATAGTGTGCTTTAAAAAAACTTTTTTTCTAGGGACAGAAAACTATAGGTAGGAAGAGTGTCAGTTTCTTTCACTGTGATAATCCTTGTTTCTAGGGACAGGGAAGGAAAGTGAGGGAAATTCTCCTTGTGCTATAGTGTGCTTTAAAAAAACATTTTTTCTAGGGACAGAAAACTATAGGTAGTGTGAGGGGGTTAGCTCGGCAGCGGGTGTGTGTGACCCCCGGGATGGGCTCCCCACACAAAACCAGGCCCAGCAAACGGAGGTTGTGGTTTTCAAAATCAAAAAAAAAGGTGCGGTTTATTTTCTATTTACAGTGACAAAACACAGCAAAGCCAAAAGAAACATATAAACAAAATAAATCCTGGTCAACTTGACCTCTGACTAAACATACAGGTTTCCTAACTAACAACTGGGATCAGCCTAGTGCTGTCCTAGTCCCTAAGTCCCTGGTTTTAAATGTCCAAGCAAATAGCCACACAGGCTTTTGTCTCACCGCACAGGGGTTCACTCTCCCTAGACAGTCCACACAGGTCTGGGTCCAGGCATGAGCTAGCATCTAATGAAGCTGGGAGTTTTTATAGAGGCCTAAATGAGCTGACAAGCTTCAGCTGGCCTCATCAACTCCCTGTCTGTACGACGCCCCACACTCTCCCTAGAGGTATGAGTCATCCATGAGCCCACTAGCCTTATACAACTCTCCACCTAGTTGTATAAGTCGGCGTAAAGCCTGAATCTGGGCGAAATATATCTACCCCCCTGGATGCAACCAGGTGACTTTACCTTCCTGCTGTCACATACCCCCCCCTCTTGTTTTAACCTCGGGGTTGGAACACCAGCAATCAGGCATTCATGTACTCGAGACAAAGCATCCACATTCCCCATTTGAACGCCAGGGCGATGCTTTACTGTGAAGTTGAATTCCTGGAGGGCCAGGAACCACCTATTCACTCTTCTATTTGTTTCCTTGTTTTGAGCCATCCACTTTAACGGAGCGTGATCCGTAACCATGTCAAAGTGCCTACCTAGCAGGTAGTACCGAAGGGAATCTAGAGCCCACTTCACCGCTAAACACTCCTTTTCAACGGTGGCGTAATTTACCTCATGGGACTTCAACTTCCTGCTGAGGTAAATGACTGGGTGCTCTTCCCCGTTCCAGACCTGGGACAATACTGCTCCTAACCCCACATCTGACGCATCACTTTGTACGACAAAGTCTTTAGAGAAGTCGGGTGAGTACAACACTGGCTGGCTACATAAGGCTTGTTTCAAGAATTGGAATGCTGCCTCAGCCTCGGGGGTCCATTTAATCATGACCGACCCTTTCCCCTTCGTTAGGTTGATTAGGGGCACAGCCTTAGAAGCAAAGTGGGGAATGAATCGCCGATAATACCCAGCGATTCCCAGAAAGGCTCGTACCTGCTTCTTGCTGTTGGGACGTGGCCAACTCTGGATGGCCTCGACTTTGTTGAGTTGGGGTTTTATTACTCCCCTCCCAATGGTGTACCCAAGATATTTGGCCTCCTCCTGCCCAATGGTACACTTCTTGGGGTTAGCCGTAAACCCCGCTTCCCGAACAGAGTCCAGGACTGCTTGCACTTTTGGCAGATGTGAGGCCCAATCTGTGCTATGGACAATTACGTCATCCAGGTAAGCCGCAGCATACTTCCGATGGGGCCTCAGCATCTGGTCCATTTTCCGCTGGAATGTGGCCGGCGCATTCTGTAACCCGAACGGCATTCTTTTATATTGGAACGCCCCGTCTGGGGTTACAAATGCGGTTTTCTCTTTGGCCAATTTGGCCAGGGGGATTTGCCAATACCCTTTTGTGAGGTCAAGAGTCGTCATGTATCGGGCTGTTCCCAGCCGGTCGATCAACTCATCTATACGTGGCATGGGGTAGGTGTCAAATTTTGTAACTTTGTTCAACTGACGAAAATCGTTACAAAATCGCCAGCTCCCATCCGGTTTAGGCACCAACACAATGGGACTAGACCAATCACTTTGGGACTCCTCTATCACCCCTAAGTTCAGCATTTTCTGTACTTCCTCCCGTATTGCCTCCCGTCGGGCCTCTGGGATCCGATAGGGTTTTAACTTCACCCTTTCACCGGGCGGGGTAATGATGTCATGCTCTACCCCAAATGTTTGTCCCGGCAGCTCAGAGAATACCTCCTTGTTGCGAAGCACAAACTCCTTAACCTCCTGTTGTTGGGGTTGTGACAAGGTGGCTGCTATTCCAACCTCAGGAATCACGCAACCATTTTGAGCTGGTGACCAAGTGTCTGCGACTAGGGACTCTCTATCCCTCCAGGCTTTCAACAGATTAACGTGATAGATCTGTTCGGGCTTTCGCCTTCCTGGTTGTCTGACCTTGTAATTCACTTCACTCACTTTTTCCATTATCTCGTAGGGGCCTTGCCATTTGGCAAGGAATTTACTTTAAACCGTAGGGACAAGTACCAGTATCCTATCCCCCCGGGGAAAAGGTACGGGTCTTGGCTCCACGGTTGTACACTCTCTGCTGTGCTAACTGCGCTTGGGCCAAATGTTCCTTCACGATGGGCATTACCTGTGCAATTCGGTCTTGCATCAGGGCGACATGCTCAATCACACTCCTGTGGGGAGAACTCTCACTTTCCCAAGTTTCCTTGGCAATATCCAACAGCCCTCTTGGGTGTCTCCCATACAGTAACTCAAAGGGGGAGAATCCCGTAGAGGATTGGGGCACCTCCCTAATAGCAAACATCAGATAAGGAAGTAGACAGTCCCAATCCTTTCCATCTCTATCCACCACTTTCTTCAACATTTGTTTTAGGGTTTTGTTGAATCTTTCAACCAGCCCATCGGTTTGGGGGTGATACACAGATGTACGTAATTGCGTCACTTTGAACAATTTACACAGCTCCTTCATAACCCGGGACATAAAGGGTGTACCTTGGTCCGTAAGCAGTTCTTTACAAATACCCACCCGGCTAAACACAAGAGATAGCTCTTTGGCTATGGTTTTGGCCGAGGTATTTCGGAGAGGGATCGCTTCTGGATAACGGGTGGCATAGTCCATTATAACTAATATGTACTGGTGCCCCCTAGCGGACTTGATTATAGGACCTACCAAATCCATGGCGATCCTCTCAAACGGGACCTCAATGATGGGTAGAGGGACCAGCGGGCTACGGAAATGTGGCATCGGGGCCGACCTCTGACACACAGGGCAGGAGGAACAATAATTTTCTATGTCCTTCATCACCCCCGGCCAATAGAATCTCTGTAATACCCTCTCTCGGGTTTTCTCTGTCCCCAGATGACCTCCAAGAATGTGCCCATGGGCCAACTCCAACACCAACTTCCTGTAAGGTTTGGGCACCACAAGCTGCTCAACGGTTTCTTCTGCCCTTTTTGCCACCCGATACAGTAGGTCCTTCTCTACGCTGAAGTATGGGTAAGTGCAGGTATTATCTGGGTTCACTAACTCGCCATCTATTTTCACTACGTTTTCGCGTGCCTTTATTAGGGCGGGGTCTTTCAACTGTTCTGTGGCAAAGTTTTCCCTGTGAACCTCAAGATCAGAAAACTCCACAGACGGTAGGTTTTCGTCTGAGGAGGTGGGCTCCTCTCCAGTTTCTTGAGTCTTCCCTGCCAATACTGATAAGGGAAATTCCGGAGAGTCCTCACCACTCTCAGGGGAGTTCTGGCTATCACATTCCTGGTACATAGGGGCACCAGTGGGGGGCTCAGGATCATCCCACAGTTCCCAGAACTTCGGAAAATCCCTTCCCACAATGGCGTCATACGGTAACTGAGATACTAAGCCCACTGGATGAGAGAGGGTACCTTTGGGGGTCTCGAAACACACTGTAGTCACTGGATACTCTCGGGTGTCCCCATGCACACAAATAACAGCTACCTTGCTATTCCCAGAGACCTCTGTTTTAACTAACTCAGCCTTTATCAGGGTCACAAGGCTACCTGAATCCAGCAATACCACAACATTTCTACCATTAACACACATTTTGCATAAATGTTTCTCAATTCCTCGAATGGCAGTGCATGCGACTGTCGCACACAGCGACTGACGTCTGCCCGTCAGAAAGTCACACTGCATGGGTTCCTCCACAACCGGGCAATTGGCTGCAATATGTCCCGCTTGCCGGCAGCGGTAGCAAACGATCCTTCTTGCCGCCTCTTGAGCCGCTGATTTCCCAGGCTGTTCTCGCCAAACTTGGGGTAGAGCTCCCACCCTCTCACTCTCTCCACCCTTACCCCTTGGAATCCTCTTATCCGCCCCTGGGGATGGTCTGGTCTTAGGGTGGAAAGTCCGAGTGTCTCTGGAAGAGGCCGTCAGGTTCTCTGTAGCCAAGTATTTCTCCACACGATCCACAAGACCATCGGCCGTCTCTGGGTCTCCATGGCTTACCCACTTTTGGATGGCAGTAGGAAGAGCTCTCAAAAACCGATCCATTACAACACGTTCCACAATCTTTGGTGCGGACAAAGTCTCTGGCTGTAGCCACTTTCTGCTCAGGTGAATGAGATCATACATTTGAGACCTGGGGGGTTTTCCAAGCTGGAAAGTCCAGTTATGCACACGCTGAGCCCGGACAGCCTGGGTGACACCCAGCCTTGCCAATATCTCAGCTTTTAGCATCACATAGTCTTTTGCTTGGTCAGGCTCTAGGTCATAGTAAGCCTTCTGCGATTCACCAGTTAACAGAGGAGCCACCAGTCCAGCCCACTGCTCCTCAGGCCACTTTTCTCTTTCAGCAGTCCTTTCAAATGTGGTCAAAAATACCTCTGGATCATCCTCTCCAGTCATTTTTGTCAATAAACGACTCACCCCAAAGGACGCGGTATTAGTGGGACGGCTTTCCTCACTGGTCTGCGGACGTTGCTGCATTACTGCTTCCATTTGTTGTAGTCTCTGCTCTTGCTTCTGTAACAGGTCTATGAAGCGGGCCTCAGATTGCTGCTGGGCTTGTTGCTGAGCTTCCAGACTCTGTTGGTGAGCTTGCTGCTGGGCTGCAAGGCTCTGTTGATGAGCTTGCTGCTGGGCTGCGAAGTTCTGTTGTTGAGCTGCAAGGCTCTTTTGCAAACCTGCATTTGTCTGCTGTTGATTGGCATTTGCTAGAGCCAGCTGCTTCAGTATCTCCTCCATGCTGGCTTAAAAAAAACTGCCACTGGTTCTCCACCAACTGTGAGGGGGTTAGCTCGGCAGCGGGTGTGTGTGACCCCCGGGATGGGCTCCCCACACAAAACCAGGCCCAGCAAACGGAGGTTGTGGTTTTCAAAATCAAAAAAAAAGGTGCGGTTTATTTTCTATTTACAGTGACAAAACACAGCAAAGCCAAAAGAAACATATAAACAAAATAAATCCTGGTCAACTTGACCTCTGACTAAACATACAGGTTTCCTAACTAACAACTGGGATCAGCCTAGTGCTGTCCTAGTCCCTAAGTCCCTGGTTTTAAATGTCCAAGCAAATAGCCACACAGGCTTTTGTCTCACCGCACAGGGGTTCACTCTCCCTAGACAGTCCACACAGGTCTGGGTCCAGGCATGAGCTCACATCTAATGAAGCTGGGAGTTTTTATAGAGGCCTAAATGAGCTGACAAGCTTCAGCTGGCCTCATCAACTCCCTGTCTGTACGACGCCCCACACTCTCCCTAGAGGTATGAGTCATCCATGAGCCCACTAGCCTTATACAACTCTCCACCTAGTTGTATAAGTCGGCGTAAAGCCTGAATCTGGGCGAAATATATCTACCCCCCTGGATGCAACCAGGTGACTTTACCTTCCTGCTGTCACAGTAGGAAGAGTGTCAGTTTCTTTCACTGTGATAATCCTTGTTTCTAGGGACAGGGAAGGAAAGTGAGGGAAATTCTCCTTGTGCTATAGTGTGCTTTAAAAAAAAAAATTTTCTAGGGACAGAAAACTATAGGTAGGAAGAGTGTCAGTTTCTTTCACTGTGATAATCCTTGTTTCTAGGGACAGGGAAGGAAAGTGAGGGAAATTCTCCTTGTGCTATAGTGTGCTTTAAAAAAACATTTTTTCTAGGGACAGAAAACTATAGGTAGGAAGAGTGTCAGTTTCTTTCACTGTGATAATCCTTGTTTCTAGGGACAGGGAAGGAAAGTGAGGGAAATTCTCCTTGTGCTATAGTGTCCTTTAAAAAAAAAAAATTCTAGGGACAGAAAACTATAGGTAGGAAGAGTGTCAGTTTCTTTCACTGTGATAATCCTTGTTTCTAGGGACAGGGAAGGACAGTGAGGAAAATTCTCCTTGTGCTATAGTGTGCTTTAAAAAAATTTTTTCCTAGGGACAGAAAACTATAGGTAGTGTGACAGCAGGAAGGTAAAGTCACCTGGTTGCATCCAGGGGGGTAGATATATTTCGCCCAGATTCAGGCTTTACACCGACTTATACAACTAGGCGGAGAGTTGTATAAGCCCAGCTGGGGCTAGTGGGCTCATGGATGACTCATACCTCTAGGGAGAGGGCTGGGCGTCGTGCAGGCAGGGAGTTGATGAGACCAGCTGAAGCCTGTCAGTTCGTTTAAGGCCTCTATAAAAACTCCCAGATTCATTAGGTGTTGGCTCATGCCTGGAACCAGACCTGTGTGGACTGTCTAGGGAGAGTGAACCCCTGTGCGGTGAGACAAAGCCTGTGTGGCTATTTGCTTGGACATTTAAAACCAGGGACTTAGGGACTAGGACAGCACTAGGCTGATCCCAGTTGTTAGTTAGGAAACCTGTATGTTTAGTTAGAGGTCAAGTTGACCGGAATTTTTTTGTTTATGTTTCTTTTGCTTTGCTGTGTTTTGTCACTGTAAATAGAAAATAAACCGCACCTTTTTGATTTTGAAAACCACAACCTCTGTTTGCTGGGCCTGTTTTTGTGTGGGGAGCCCATCCCGGGGGTCACCCACACCCGCTGCCGAGCTAACCCCCTCACAGTTGGTGGAGAATGCGGGCAGTTTTTTTTTAAGCCAGCATGGAGGAGATACTGAAACAGCTGGCTCTAGCAAATGCCAATCAACAGCAGACAAATGCAGGTTTGCAAAAGAGCCTTGCAGCTCATCAACAGAGCCTTGCAGCTCATCAACAGAGCCTTGCAGCCCAGCAGCAAGCTCATCAACAGTGCCTTGCAGGCCAGCAGCAAGCTCATCAACAGAGCCTTGCAGCCCAGCAGCAGACAAACGCAACTTTGCAACAGAGTCTGGAGGCTCAGCAACAAGCCCAGCAGCAATCTGAGGCCCGCTTCATAGACCTGTTGCAGAAGCAAGAGCAGAGACTACAACAACAGATGGAAGCAGTAATGCAGCAACGTCCGCAGACCAGTGAGGAAAGCCGTCCCACTAATACCGCGTCCTTTGGGGTCAGTCGTTTATTGACAAAAATGACTGGAGAGGATGATCCAGAGGTATTTTTGACCACATTTGAAAGGACCGCTGAAAGAGAAAAGTGGCCTGAGGAGCAGTGGGCTGGACTGGTGGCTCCTCTGTTAACTGGTGAATCGCAGAAAGCTTACTATGACCTAGAGCCTAACCAAGCAAAAGACTATGTGATGCTAAAAGCTGAAATATTGGCAAGGCTGGGTGTCACCCTGGCTGTCCGGGCTCAGCGTGTGCATAACTGGACTTTCCAGCTTGGAAAACCCCCCAGGTCTCAAATGTATGATCTCATTCACCTGAGCAGAAAGTGGCTACAGCCAGAGACTTTGTCCGCACCAAAGATTGTGGAACGTGTTGTAATGGATCGGTTTTTGAGAGCTCTTCCTACTGCCATCCAAAAGTGGGTAAGCCATGGAGACCCAGAGACGGCCGATGGTCTTGTGGATCGTGTGGAGAAATACTTGGCTACAGAGAACCTGACGGCCTCTTCCAGAGACACTCGGACTTTCCACCCTAAGACCAGACCATCCCCAGGGGCGGATAAGAGGATTCCAAGGGGTGAGGGTGGAGAGAGTGAGAGGGTGGGAGCTCTACCCCAAGTTTGGCGAGAACAGCCTGGGAAATCAGCGGCTCAAGAGGCGGCAAGAAGGATCGTTTGCTACCGCTGCCGGCAAGCGGGACATATTGCAGCCAATTGCCCGGTTGTGGAGGAACCCATGCAGTGTGACTTTCTGACGGGCAGACGTCAGTCGCTGTGTGCGACAGTCGCATGCACTGCCATTCGAGGAACTGAGAAACATTTATGCAAAATGTGTGTTAATGGTAGAAATGTTGTGGTATTGCTGGATTCAGGTAGCCTTGTGACCCTGATAAAGGCTGAGTTAGTTAAAACAGAGGTCTCTGGGAATAGCAAGGTAGCTGTTATTTGTGTGCATGGGGACACCCGAGAGTATCCAGTGACTACAGTGTGTTTCGAGACCCCCAAAGGTACCCTCTTTCATCCAGTGGGCTTAGTATCTCAGTTACCGCATGACGCCATTGTGGGAAGGGATTTTCCGAAGTTCTGGGAACTGTGGGATGATCCTGAGCCCCCCACTGGTGCCCCTATGTACCAGGAATGTGATAGCCAGAACTCCCCTGAGAGTGGTGAGGACTCTCCGGAATTTCCCTTATCAGTATTGGCAGGGGAGACTCAAGAAACTGGAGAGGAGCCCACCTCCTCAGACGAAAACCTACCGTCTGTGGAGTTTTCTGATCTTGAGGTTCACAGGGAAAACTTTGCCACAGAACAGTTGAAAGACCCCGCCCTAATAAAGGCACGGGAAAACGTAGTGAAAATAGATGGCGAGTTAGTGAACCCAGATAATACCTGCACTTACCCATACTTCAGCGTAGAGAAGGACCTACTGTATCGGGTGGCAAAAAGGGCAGAAGAAACCGTTGAGCAGCTTGTGGTGCCCAAACCTTACAGGAAGTTGGTGTTGGAGTTGGCTCATGGGCACATTCTTGGAGGTCATCTGGGGACAGAGAAAACCCGAGAGAGGGTATTACAGAGATTCTATTGGCCGGGGGTGATGAAGGACATAGAAAATTATTGTTCCTCCTGCCCTGTGTGTCAGAGGTCGGCCCCGATGCCACATTTCCGTAGCCCGCTGGTCCCTCTACCCATCATTGAGGTCCCGTTTGAGAGGATCGCCATGGATTTGGTAGGTCCTATAATCAAGTCCGCTAGGGGGCACCAGTACATATTAGTTATAATGGACTATGCCACCCGTTATCCAGAAGCGATCCCTCTCCGAAATACCTCGGCCAAAACCATAGCCAAAGAGCTATCTCTTGTGTTTAGCCGGGTGGGTATTTGTAAAGAACTGCTTACAGACCAAGGTACACCCTTTATGTCCCGGGTTATGAAGGAGCTGTGTAAATTGTTCAAAGTGACGCAATTACGTACATCTGTGTATCACCCCCAAACCGATGGGCTGGTTGAAAGATTCAACAAAACCCTAAAACAAATGTTGAAGAAAGTGGTGGATAGAGATGGAAAGGATTGGGACTGTCTACTTCCTTATCTGATGTTTGCTATTAGGGAGGTGCCCCAATCCTCTACGGGATTCTCCCCCTTTGAGTTACTGTATGGGAGACACCCAAGAGGGCTGTTGGATATTGCCAAGGAAACTTGGGAAAGTGAGAGTTCTCCCCACAGGAGTGTGATTGAGCATGTCGCCCTGATGCAAGACCGAATTGCACAGGTAATGCCCATCGTGAAGGAACATTTGGCCCAAGCGCAGTTAGCACAGCAGAGAGTGTACAACCGTGGAGCCAAGACCCGTACCTTTTCCCCGGGGGATAGGATACTGGTACTTGTCCCTACGGTTGAAAGTAAATTCCTTGCCAAATGGCAAGGCCCCTACGAGATAATGGAAAAAGTGAGCGAAGTGAATTACAAGGTCAGACAACCAGGAAGGCGAAAGCCCGAACAGATCTATCACGTTAATCTGTTGAAAGCCTGGAGGGATAGAGAGTCCCTAGTCGCAGACACTTGGTCACCAGCTCAAACTGGTTGCGTGATTCCTGAGGTTGGAATAGCAGCCACCTTGTCACAACCCCAACAACAGGAGGTTAAGGAGTTTGTGCTTCGCAACAAGGAGGTATTCTCTGAGCTGCCGGGACAAACATCTGGGGTAGAGCATGACATCATTACCCCGCCCGGTGAAAGGGTGAAGTTAAAACCCTATCGGATCCCAGAGGCCCGACGGGAGGCAATACGGGAGGAAGTACAGAAAATGCTGAACTTAGGGGTGATAGAGGAGTCCCAAAGTGATTGGTCTAGTCCCATTGTGTTGGTGCCTAAACCGGATGGGAGCTGGCGATTTTGTAACGATTTTCGTCAGTTGAACAAAGTTACAAAATTTGACACCTACCCCATGCCACGTATAGATGAGTTGATCGACCGGCTGGGAACAGCCCGATACATGACGACTCTTGACCTCACAAAAGGGTATTGGCAAATCCCCCTGGCCAAGTCGGCCAAAGAGAAAACCGCATTTGTAACCCCAGACGGGGCGTTCCAATATAAAAGAATGCCGTTCGGGTTACAGAATGCGCCGGCCACATTCCAGCGGAAAATGGACCAGATGCTGAGGCCCCATCGGAAGTATGCTGCGGCTTACCTGGATGACGTAATTGTCCATAGCACAGATTGGGCCTCACATCTGCCAAAAGTGCAAGCAGTCCTGGACTCTGTTCGGGAAGCGGGGTTTACGGCTAACCCCAAGAAGTGTACCATTGGGCAGGAAGAGGCCAAATATCTTGGGTACACCATTGGGAGGGGAGTAATAAAACCCCAACTCAACAAAGTCGAGGCCATCCAGAGTTGGCCACGTCCCAACAGCAAGAAGCAGGTACGAGCCTTTCTGGGAATCGCTGGGTATTATCGGCGATTCATTCCCCACTTTGCTTCTAAGGCTGTGCCCCTAACCAACCTGACGAAGGGGAAAGGGTCGGTCATGATTAAATGGACCCCCGAGGCTGAGGCAGCATTCCAATTCTTGAAACAAGCCTTATGTAGCCAGCCAGTGTTGTACTCACCCGACTTCTCTAAAGACTTTGTCGTACAAAGTGATGCGTCAGATGTGGGGTTAGGAGCAGTATTGTCCCAGGTCTGGAACGGGGAAGAGCACCCAGTCATTTACCTCAGCAGGAAGTTGAAGTCCCATGAGGTAAATTACGCCACCGTTGAAAAGGAGTGTTTAGCGGTGAAGTGGGCTCTAGATTCCCTTCGGTACTACCTGCTAGGTAGGCACTTTGACTTGGTTACGGATCACGCTCCGTTAAAGTGGATGGCTCAAAACAAGGAAACAAATAGAAGAGTGAATAGGTGGTTCCTGGCCCTCCAGGAATTCAACTTCACAGTAAAGCATCGCCCTGGCGTTCAAATGGGGAATGTGGATGCTTTGTCTCGAGTACATGAATGCCTGATTGCTGGTGTTCCAACCCCGAGGTTAAAACAAGAGGGGGGGGTATGTGACAGCAGGAAGGTAAAGTCACCTGGTTGCATCCAGGGGGGTAGATATATTTCGCCCAGATTCAGGCTTTACACCGACTTATACAACTAGGCGGAGAGTTGTATAAGCCCAGCTGGGGCTAGTGGGCTCATGGATGACTCATACCTCTAGGGAGAGGGCTGGGCGTCGTGCAGGCAGGGAGTTGATGAGACCAGCTGAAGCCTGTCAGTTCGTTTAAGGCCTCTATAAAAACTCCCAGATTCATTAGGTGTTGGCTCATGCCTGGAACCAGACCTGTGTGGACTGTCTAGGGAGAGTGAACCCCTGTGCGGTGAGACAAAGCCTGTGTGGCTATTTGCTTGGACATTTAAAACCAGGGACTTAGGGACTAGGACAGCACTAGGCTGATCCCAGTTGTTAGTTAGGAAACCTGTATGTTTAGTTAGAGGTCAAGTTGACCAGGATTTATTTTGTTTATGTTTCTTTTGCTTTGCTGTGTTTTGTCACTGTAAATAGAAAATAAACCGCACCTTTTTGATTTTGAAAACCACAACCTCTGTTTGCTGGGCCTGTTTTTGTGTGGGGAGCCCATCCCGGGGGTCACCCACACCCGCTGCCGAGCTAACCCCCTCACAGTAGGAAGAGTGTCAGTTTCTTTCACTGTGATAATCCTTGTTTCTAGGGACAGGGATGGACAGTGAGGGAAATTCTCCTTGTGCTATAGTGTGCTTTAAAAAAAACATTTTTTCTTGGGACAGAAAACTATAGGTAGGAAGAGTGTCAGTTTCTTTCACTGTGATAATCCTTGTTTCTAGGGACAGGGAAGGAAAGTGAGGGAAATTCTCCTTGTGCTATAGTGTGCTTTAAAAAAACATTTTTTCTAGGGACAGAAAACTATAGGTAGGAAGAGTGTCAGTTTCTTTCACTGTGATAATCCTTGTTTCTAGGGACAGGGAAGGAAAGTGAGGGAAATTCTCCTTGTGCTATAGTGTGCTTTAAAAAAACATTTTTTCTAGGGACAGAAAACTATAGGTAGGAAGAGTGTCAGTTTCTTTCACTGTGATAATCCTTGTTTCTAGGGACAGGGAAGGAAAGTGAGGGAAATTCTCCTTGTGCTATAGTGTGCTTTAAAAAAACATTTTTTCTAGGGACAGAAAACTATAGGTAGGAAGAGTGTCAGTTTCTTTCACTGTGATAATCCTTGTTTCTAGGGACAGGGAAGGACAGTGAGGAAAATTCTCCTTGTGCTATAGTGTGCTTTAAAAAAACATTTTTTCTAGGGACAGAAAACTATAGGTAGGAAGAGTGTCAGTTTCTTTCACTGTGATAATCCTTGTTTCTAGGGACAGGGAAGGAAAGTGAGGGAAATTCTCCTTGTGCTATAGTGTGCTTTAAAAAAACATTTTTTCTAGGGACAGAAAACTATAGGTAGGAAGAGTGTCAGTTTCTTTCACTGTGATAATCCTTGTTTCTAGGGACAGGGAAGGACAGTGAGGAAAATTCTCCTTGTGCTATAGTGTGCTTTAAAAAAACATTTTTTCTAGGGACAGAAAACTATAGGTAGGAAGAGTGTCAGTTTCTTTCACTGTGATAATCCTTGTTTCTAGGGACAGGGAAGGACAGTGAGGGAAATTCTCCTTGTGCTATAGTGTGCTTTAAAAAAACATTTTTTCTAGGGACAGAAAACTATAGGTAGGAAGAGTGTCAGTTTCTTTCACTGTGATAATCCTTGTTTCTAGGGACAGGGAAGGAAAGTGAGGGAAATTCTCCTTGTGCTATAGTGTGCTTTAAAAAAACATTTTTTCTAGGGACAGAAAACTATAGGTAGGAAGAGTGTCAGTTTCTTTCACTGTGATAATCCTTGTTTCTAGGGACAGGGAAGGAAAGTGAGGGAAATTCTCCTTGTGCTATAGTGTGCTTTAAAAAAACATTTTTTCTAGGGACAGAAAACTATAGGTAGGAAGAGTGTCAGTTTCTTTCACTGTGATAATCCTTGTTTCTAGGGACAGGGAAGGAAAGTGAGGGAAATTCTCCTTGTGCTATAGTGTGCTTTAAAAAAACATTTTTTCTAGGGACAGAAAAATATAGGTAGGAAGAGTGTCAGTTTCTTTCACTGTGATAATCCTTGTTTCTAGGGACAGGGAAGGACAGTGAGGAAAATTCTCCTTGTGCTATAGTGTGCTTTAAAAAAACATTTTTTCTAGGGACAGAAAACTATAGGTAGGAAGAGTGTCAGTTTCTTTCACTGTGATAATCCTTGTTTCTAGGGACACGGAAGGAAAGTGAGGGAAATTCTCCTTGTGCTATAGTGTGCTTTAAAAAAACATTTTTTCTAGGGACAGAAAACTATAGGTAGTGTGACAGCAGGAAGGTAAAGTCACCTGGTTGCATCCAGGGGGGTAGATATATTTCGCCCAGATTCAGGCTTTACGCTGACTTATACAACTAGGTGGAGAGTTGTATAGGCCCAGCTAAGGTTAGTGGGCTCATGGATGACTCATACCTCTAGGGAGAGTGTGGGGCGTCGTGCAGACAGAGATGAGGAGACCAGCTGAACCTTGTCAGCTCATTTAGGCCTCTATAAGAACTCCCAGCTTCATTAGATGTTAGCTCATGCCTGGAACCAGACCTGTGTGGACTGTCTAGGGAGAGTGAACCCCTGTGCGGTGAGGCAAAGCCTGTGTGGCTATTTGTTTGGACTTCTACTAAACCAGGGACTTAGGGACTAGGACAGCACTAGGCTGATCCCAGTTGTTAGTTAGGAAACCTGTATGTTTAGTCAGAGGTCAACTTGACCAGGATTTATTTTGGTTATGTTTCTTTTGCTTTGCTGTGTTTTGTCACTGTAAATAGAAAATAAACCGCACCTTTTTGATTTTGAAAACCACAACCTCCGTTTGCTGGGCCTGTTTTGTGTGGGGAGCCCATCCCGGGGGGTCACACACACCCGCTGCCGAGCTAACCCCCTCACAGTTGGTGGAGAACCAGTGGCAGTTTTTTTTTAAGCCAGCATGGAGGAGATACTGAAGCAGCTGGCTCTAGCAAATGCCAATCAACAGCAGACAAATGCAGGTTTGCAAAAGAGCCTTGCAGCTCAACAACAGAGCCTTGCAGCCCAGCAGCAGACAAACGCAACTTTGCAACAGAGTCTGGAGGCTCAGCAACGAGCCCAGCAGCAATCTGAGGCCCGCTTCATAGACCTGTTGCAGAAGCAAGAGCAGAGACTACAACAACAGATGGAAGCAGTAATGCAGCAACGTCCGCAGACCAGTGAGGAAAGCCGTCCCACTAATACCGCGTCCTTTGGGGTGAGTCGTTTATTGACAAAAATGACTGGAGAGGATGATCCAGAGGTATTTTTGACCACATTTGAAAGGACCGCTGAAAGAGAAAAGTGGCCTGAGGAGCAGTGGGCTGGACTGGTGGCTCCTCTGTTAACTGGTGAATCGCAGAAAGCTTACTATGACCTAGAGCCTAACCAAGCAAAAGACTATGTGATGCTAAAAGCTGAAATATTGGCAAGGCTGGGTGTCACCCAGGCTGTCCGGGCTCAGCGTGTGCATAACTGGACTTTCCAGCTTGGAAAACCCCCCAGGTCTCAAATGTATGATCTCATTCACCTGAGCAGAAAGTGGCTACAGCCAGAGACTTTGTCCGCACCAAAGATTGTGGAACGTGTTGTAATGGATCGGTTTTTGAGAGCTCTTCCTACTGCCATCCAAAAGTGGGTAAGCCATGGAGACCCAGAGACGGCCGATGGTCTTGTGGATCGTGTGGAGAAATACTTGGCTACAGAGAACCTGACGGCCTCTTCCAGAGACACTCGGACTTTCCACCCTAAGACCAGACCATCCCCAGGGGCGGATAAGAGGATTCCAAGGGGTGAGGGTGGAGAGAGTGAGAGGGTGGGAGCTCTACCCCAAGTTTGGCGAGAACAGCCTGGGAAATCAGCGGCTCAAGAGGCGGCAAGAAGGATCGTTTGCTACCGCTGCCGGCAAGCGGGACATATTGCAGCCAATTGCCCGGTTGTGGAGGAACCCATGCAGTGTGACTTTCTGACGGGCAGACGTCAGTCGCTGTGTGCGACAGTCGCATGCACTGCCATTCGAGGAACTGAGAAACATTTATGCAAAATGTGTGTTAATGGTAGAAATGTTGTGGTATTGCTGGATTCAGGTAGCCTTGTGACCCTGATAAAGGCTGAGTTAGTTAAAACAGAGGTCTCTGGGAATAGCAAGGTAGCTGTTATTTGTGTGCATGGGGACACCCGAGAGTATCCAGTGACTACAGTGTGTTTCGAGACCCCCAAAGGTACCCTCTCTCATCCAGTGGGCTTAGTATCTCAGTTACCGCATGACGCCATTGTGGGAAGGGATTTTCCGAAGTTCTGGGAACTGTGGGATGATCCTGAGCCCCTCACTGGTGCCCCTATGTACCAGGAATGTGATAGCCAGAACTCCCCTGAGAGTGGTGAGGACTCTCCGGAATTTCCCTTATCAGTATTGGCAGGGGAGACTCAAGAAACTGGAGAGGAGCCCACCTCCTCAGACGAAAACCTACCGTCTGTGGAGTTTTCTGATCTTGAGGTTCACAGGGAAAACTTTGCCACAGAACAGTTGAAAGACCCCGCCCTAATAAAGGCACGGGAAAACGTAGTGAAAATAGATGGCGAGTTAGTGAACCCAGATAATACCTGCACTTACCCATACTTCAGCGTAGAGAAGGACCTACTGTATCGGGTGGCAAAAAGGGCAGAAGAAACCGTTGAGCAGCTTGTGGTGCCCAAACCTTACAGGAAGTTGGTGTTGGAGTTGGCCCATGGGCACATTCTTGGAGGTCATCTGGGGACAGAGAAAACCCGAGAGAGGGTATTACAGAGATTCTATTGGCCGGGGGTGATGAAGGACGTAGAAAATTATTGTTCCTCCTGCCCTGTGTGTCAGAGGTTGGCCCCGATGCCACATTTCCGTAGCCCGCTGGTCCCTCTACCCATCATTGAGGTCCCGTTTGAGAGGATCGCCATGGATTTGGTAGGTCCTATAATCAAGTCCGCTAGGGGGCACCAGTACATATTAGTTATAATGGACTATGCCACCCGTTATCCAGAAGCGATCCCTCTCCGAAATACCTCGGCCAAAACCATAGCCAAAGAGCTATCTCTTGTTTTTAGCCGGGTGGGTATTTGTAAAGAACTGCTTACGGACCAAGGTACACCCTTTATGTCCCGGGTTATGAAAGAGCTGTGTAAATTGTTCAAAGTGACGCAATTGCGTACGTCTGTGTATCACCCCCAAACCGATGGGCTGGTTGAAAGATTCAACAAAACCCTAAAACAAATGTTGAAGAAAGTGGTGGATAGAGATGGAAAGGATTGGGACTGTTTACTTCCTTATTTGATGTTTGCTATTAGGGAGGTGCCCCAATCCTCTACGGGATTCTCCCCCTTTGAGTTACTGTATGGGAGACACCCAAGAGGGCTGTTGGATATTGCCAAGGAAACTTGGGAAAGTGAGAGTTCTCCTCCTTGCCAAATGGCAAGGCCCCTACGAGATAATGGAAAAAGTGAGCGAAGTGAATTACAAGGTCAGACAACCAGGAAGGCGAAAGCCCGAACAGATCTATCACGTTAATCTGTTGAAAGCCTGGAGGGATAGAGAGTCCCTAGTCGCAGACACTTGGTCACCAGCTCAAACTGGTTGCGTGATTCCTGAGGTTGGAATAGCAGCCACCTTGTCACAACCCCAACAACAGGAGGTTAAGGAGTTTGTGCTTCGCAACAAGGAGGTATTCTCTGAGCTGCCGGGACAAACATCTGGGGTAGAGCATGACATCATTACCCCGCCCGGTGAAAGGGTGAAGTTAAAACCCTATCGGATCCCAGAGGCTCGACGGGAGGCAATACGGGAGGAAGTACAGAAAATGCTGAACTTAGGGGTGATAGAGGAGTCCCAAAGTGATTGGTCTAGTCCCATCGTGTTGGTGCCTAAACCGGATGGGAGCTGGCGATTTTGTAACGATTTTCGTCAGTTGAACAAAGTTACAAAATTTGACACCTACCCCATGCCACGTATAGATGAGTTGATCGACCGGCTGGGAACAGCCCGATACATGACGACTCTTGACCTCACAAAAGGGTATTGGCAAATCCCCCTGGCCAAGTCGGCCAAAGAGAAAACCGCATTTGTAACCCCAGACGGGGCGTTCCAATATAAAAGAATGCCGTTCGGGTTACAGAATGCGCCGGCCACATTCCAGCGGAAAATGGACCAGATGCTGAGGCCCCATCGGAAGTATGCTGCGGCTTACCTGGATGACGTAATTGTCCATAGCACAGATTGGGCCTCACATCTGCCAAAAGTGCAAGCAGTCCTGGACTCTGTTCGGGAAGCGGGGTTTACGGCTAACCCCAAGAAGTGTACCATTGGGCAGGAGGAGGCCAAATATCTTGGGTACACCATTGGGAGGGGAGTAATAAAACCCCAACTCAACAAAGTCGAGGCCATCCAGAGTTGGCCACGTCCCAACAGCAAGAAGCAGGTACGAGCCTTTCTGGGAATCGCTGGGTATTATCGGCGATTCATTCCCCACTTTGCTTCTAAGGCTGTGCCCCTAACCAACCTGACGAAGGGGAAAGGGTCGGTCATGATTAAATGGACCCCCGAGGCTGAGGCAGCATTCCAATTCTTGAAACAAGCCTTATGTAGCCAGCCAGTGTTGTACTCACCCGACTTCTCTAAAGACTTTGTCGTACAAAGTGATGCGTCAGATGTGGGGTTAGGAGCAGTATTGTCCCAGGTCTGGAACGGGGAAGAGCACCCAGTCATTTACCTCAGCAGGAAATTGAAGTCCCATGAGGTAAATTACGCCACCGTTGAAAAGGAGTGTTTAGCGGTGAAGTGGGCTCTAGATTCCCTTCGGTACTACCTGCTAGGTAGGCACTTTGACATGGTTACGGATCACGCTCCGTTAAAGTGGATGGCTCAAAACAAGGAAACAAATAGAAGAGTGAATAGGTGGTTCCTGGCCCTCCAGGAATTCAACTTCACAGTAAAGCATCGCCCTGGCGTTCAAATGGGGAATGTGGATGCTTTGTCTCGAGTACATGAATGCCTGATTGCTGGTGTTCCAACCCCGAGGTTAAAACAAGAGGGGGGGGTATGTGACAGCAGGAAGGTAAAGTCACCTGGTTGCATCCAGGGGGGTAGATATATTTCGCCCAGATTCAGGCTTTACGCTGACTTATACAACTAGGTGGAGAGTTGTATAGGCCCAGCTAAGGTTAGTGGGCTCATGGATGACTCATACCTCTAGGGAGAGGGCTGGGCGTCGTGCAGGCAGGGAGTTGATGAGACCAGCTGAAGCCTGTCAGTTCGTTTAAGGCCTCTATAAAAACTCCCAGATTCATTAGGTGTTGGCTCATGCCTGGAACCAGACCTGTGTGGACTGTCTAGGGAGAGTGAACCCCTGTGCGGTGAGACAAAGCCTGTGTGGCTATTTGCTTGGACATTTAAAACCAGGGACTTAGGGACTAGGACAGCACTAGGCTGATCCCAGTTGTTAGTTAGGAAACCTGTATGTTTAGTTAGAGGTCAAGTTGACCAGGATTTATTTTGTTTATGTTTCTTTTGCTTTGCTGTGTTTTGTCACTGTAAATAGAAAATAAACCGCACCTTTTTGATTTTGAAAACCACAACCTCTGTTTGCTGGGCCTGTTTTTGTGTGGGGAGCCCATCCCGGGGGTCACCCACACCCGCTGCCGAGCTAACCCCCTCACAGTAGGAAGAGTGTCAGTTTCTTTCACTGTGATAATCCTTGTTTCTAGGGACAGGGATGGACAGTGAGGGAAATTCTCCTTGTGCTATAGTGTGCTTTAAAAAAAACATTTTTTCTTGGGACAGAAAACTATAGGTAGGAAGAGTGTCAGTTTCTTTCACTGTGATAATCCTTGTTTCTAGGGACAGGGAAGGAAAGTGAGGGAAATTCTCCTTGTGCTATAGTGTGCTTTAAAAAAACATTTTTTCTAGGGACAGAAAACTATAGGTAGGAAGAGTGTCAGTTTCTTTCACTGTGATAATCCTTGTTTCTAGGGACAGGGAAGGAAAGTGAGGGAAATTCTCCTTGTGCTATAGTGTGCTTTAAAAAAACATTTTTTCTAGGGACAGAAAACTATAGGTAGGAAGAGTGTCAGTTTCTTTCACTGTGATAATCCTTGTTTCTAGGGACAGGGAAGGAAAGTGAGGGAAATTCTCCTTGTGCTATAGTGTGCTTTAAAAAAACATTTTTTCTAGGGACAGAAAACTATAGGTAGGAAGAGTGTCAGTTTCTTTCACTGTGATAATCCTTGTTTCTAGGGACAGGGAAGGAAAGTGAGGGAAATTCTCCTTGTGCTATAGTGTGCTTTAAAAAAACATTTTTTCTAGGGACAGAAAACTATAGGTAGGAAGAGTGTCAGTTTCTTTCACTGTGATAATCCTTGTTTCTAGGGACAGGGAAGGACAGTGAGGAAAATTCTCCTTGTGCTATAGTGTGCTTTAAAAAAACATTTTTTCTAGGGACAGAAAACTATAGGTAGGAAGAGTGTCAGTTTCTTTCACTGTGATAATCCTTGTTTCTAGGGACAGGGAAGGAAAGTGAGGGAAATTCTCCTTGTGCTATAGTGTGCTTTAAAAAAACATTTTTTCTAGGGACAGAAAACTATAGGTAGGAAGAGTGTCAGTTTCTTTCACTGTGATAATCCTTGTTTCTAGGGACAGGGAAGGACAGTGAGGAAAATTCTCCTTGTGCTATAGTGTGCTTTAAAAAAACATTTTTTCTAGGGACAGAAAACTATAGGTAGGAAGAGTGTCAGTTTCTTTCACTGTGATAATCCTTGTTTCTAGGGACAGGGAAGGACAGTGAGGGAAATTCTCCTTGTGCTATAGTGTGCTTTAAAAAAACATTTTTTCTAGGGACAGAAAACTATAGGTAGGAAGAGTGTCAGTTTCTTTCACTGTGATAATCCTTGTTTCTAGGGACAGGGAAGGAAAGTGAGGGAAATTCTCCTCGTGCTATAGTGTGCTTTAAAAAAACATTTTTTCTAGGGACAGAAAACTATAGGTAGGAAGAGTGTCAGTTTCTTTCACTGTGATAATCCTTGTTTCTAGGGACAGGGAAGGAAAGTGAGGGAAATTCTCCTTGTGCTATAGTGTGCTTTAAAAAAACATTTTTTCTAGGGACAGAAAACTATAGGTAGGAAGAGTGTCAGTTTCTTTCACTGTGATAATCCTTGTTTCTAGGGACAGGGAAGGAAAGTGAGGGAAATTCTCCTTGTGCTATAGTGTGCTTTAAAAAAACATTTTTTCTAGGGACAGAAAACTATAGGTAGGAAGAGTGTCAGTTTCTTTCACTGTGATAATCCTTGTTTCTAGGGACAGGGAAGGACAGTGAGGAAAATTCTCCTTGTGCTATAGTGTGCTTTAAAAAAACATTTTTTCTAGGGACAGAAAACTATAGGTAGGAAGAGTGTCAGTTTCTTTCACTGTGATAATCCTTGTTTCTAGGGACACGGAAGGAAAGTGAGGGAAATTCTCCTTGTGCTATAGTGTGCTTTAAAAAAACATTTTTTCTAGGGACAGAAAACTATAGGTAGTGTGACAGCAGGAAGGTAAAGTCACCTGGTTGCATCCAGGGGGGTAGATATATTTCGCCCAGATTCAGGCTTTACGCTGACTTATACAACTAGGTGGAGAGTTGTATAGGCCCAGCTAAGGTTAGTGGGCTCATGGATGACTCATACCTCTAGGGAGAGTGTGGGGCGTCGTGCAGACAGAGATGAGGAGACCAGCTGAACCTTGTCAGCTCATTTAGGCCTCTATAAGAACTCCCAGCTTCATTAGATGTTAGCTCATGCCTGGAACCAGACCTGTGTGGACTGTCTAGGGAGAGTGAACCCCTGTGCGGTGAGGCAAAGCCTGTGTGGCTATTTGTTTGGACTTCTACTAAACCAGGGACTTAGGGACTAGGACAGCACTAGGCTGATCCCAGTTGTTAGTTAGGAAACCTGTATGTTTAGTCAGAGGTCAACTTGACCAGGATTTATTTTGGTTATGTTTCTTTTGCTTTGCTGTGTTTTGTCACTGTAAATAGAAAATAAACCGCACCTTTTTGATTTTGAAAACCACAACCTCCGTTTGCTGGGCCTGTTTTGTGTGGGGAGCCCATCCCGGGGGGTCACACACACCCGCTGCCGAGCTAACCCCCTCACAGTTGGTGGAGAACCAGTGGCAGTTTTTTTTTAAGCCAGCATGGAGGAGATACTGAAGCAGCTGGCTCTAGCAAATGCCAATCAACAGCAGACAAATGCAGGTTTGCAAAAGAGCCTTGCAGCTCAACAACAGAGCCTTGCAGCCCAGCAGCAGACAAACGCAACTTTGCAACAGAGTCTGGAGGCTCAGCAACGAGCCCAGCAGCAATCTGAGGCCCGCTTCATAGACCTGTTGCAGAAGCAAGAGCAGAGACTACAACAACAGATGGAAGCAGTAATGCAGCAACGTCCGCAGACCAGTGAGGAAAGCCGTCCCACTAATACCGCGTCCTTTGGGGTGAGTCGTTTATTGACAAAAATGACTGGAGAGGATGATCCAGAGGTATTTTTGACCACATTTGAAAGGACCGCTGAAAGAGAAAAGTGGCCTGAGGAGCAGTGGGCTGGACTGGTGGCTCCTCTGTTAACTGGTGAATCGCAGAAAGCTTACTATGACCTAGAGCCTAACCAAGCAAAAGACTATGTGATGCTAAAAGCTGAAATATTGGCAAGGCTGGGTGTCACCCAGGCTGTCCGGGCTCAGCGTGTGCATAACTGGACTTTCCAGCTTGGAAAACCCCCCAGGTCTCAAATGTATGATCTCATTCACCTGAGCAGAAAGTGGCTACAGCCAGAGACTTTGTCCGCACCAAAGATTGTGGAACGTGTTGTAATGGATCGGTTTTTGAGAGCTCTTCCTACTGCCATCCAAAAGTGGGTAAGCCATGGAGACCCAGAGACGGCCGATGGTCTTGTGGATCGTGTGGAGAAATACTTGGCTACAGAGAACCTGACGGCCTCTTCCAGAGACACTCGGACTTTCCACCCTAAGACCAGACCATCCCCAGGGGCGGATAAGAGGATTCCAAGGGGTGAGGGTGGAGAGAGTGAGAGGGTGGGAGCTCTACCCCAAGTTTGGCGAGAACAGCCTGGGAAATCAGCGGCTCAAGAGGCGGCAAGAAGGATCGTTTGCTACCGCTGCCGGCAAGCGGGACATATTGCAGCCAATTGCCCGGTTGTGGAGGAACCCATGCAGTGTGACTTTCTGACGGGCAGACGTCAGTCGCTGTGTGCGACAGTCGCATGCACTGCCATTCGAGGAACTGAGAAACATTTATGCAAAATGTGTGTTAATGGTAGAAATGTTGTGGTATTGCTGGATTCAGGTAGCCTTGTGACCCTGATAAAGGCTGAGTTAGTTAAAACAGAGGTCTCTGGGAATAGCAAGGTAGCTGTTATTTGTGTGCATGGGGACACCCGAGAGTATCCAGTGACTACAGTGTGTTTCGAGACCCCCAAAGGTACCCTCTCTCATCCAGTGGGCTTAGTATCTCAGTTACCGCATGACGCCATTGTGGGAAGGGATTTTCCGAAGTTCTGGGAACTGTGGGATGATCCTGAGCCCCTCACTGGTGCCCCTATGTACCAGGAATGTGATAGCCAGAACTCCCCTGAGAGTGGTGAGGACTCTCCGGAATTTCCCTTATCAGTATTGGCAGGGGAGACTCAAGAAACTGGAGAGGAGCCCACCTCCTCAGACGAAAACCTACCGTCTGTGGAGTTTTCTGATCTTGAGGTTCACAGGGAAAACTTTGCCACAGAACAGTTGAAAGACCCCGCCCTAATAAAGGCACGGGAAAACGTAGTGAAAATAGATGGCGAGTTAGTGAACCCAGATAATACCTGCACTTACCCATACTTCAGCGTAGAGAAGGACCTACTGTATCGGGTGGCAAAAAGGGCAGAAGAAACCGTTGAGCAGCTTGTGGTGCCCAAACCTTACAGGAAGTTGGTGTTGGAGTTGGCCCATGGGCACATTCTTGGAGGTCATCTGGGGACAGAGAAAACCCGAGAGAGGGTATTACAGAGATTCTATTGGCCGGGGGTGATGAAGGACGTAGAAAATTATTGTTCCTCCTGCCCTGTGTGTCAGAGGTTGGCCCCGATGCCACATTTCCGTAGCCCGCTGGTCCCTCTACCCATCATTGAGGTCCCGTTTGAGAGGATCGCCATGGATTTGGTAGGTCCTATAATCAAGTCCGCTAGGGGGCACCAGTACATATTAGTTATAATGGACTATGCCACCCGTTATCCAGAAGCGATCCCTCTCCGAAATACCTCGGCCAAAACCATAGCCAAAGAGCTATCTCTTGTTTTTAGCCGGGTGGGTATTTGTAAAGAACTGCTTACGGACCAAGGTACACCCTTTATGTCCCGGGTTATGAAAGAGCTGTGTAAATTGTTCAAAGTGACGCAATTGCGTACGTCTGTGTATCACCCCCAAACCGATGGGCTGGTTGAAAGATTCAACAAAACCCTAAAACAAATGTTGAAGAAAGTGGTGGATAGAGATGGAAAGGATTGGGACTGTTTACTTCCTTATTTGATGTTTGCTATTAGGGAGGTGCCCCAATCCTCTACGGGATTCTCCCCCTTTGAGTTACTGTATGGGAGACACCCAAGAGGGCTGTTGGATATTGCCAAGGAAACTTGGGAAAGTGAGAGTTCTCCCCACAGGAGTGTGATTGAGCATGTCGCCCTGATGCAAGATCGAATTGCACAGGTAATGCCCATCGTGAAGGAACATTTGGCCCAAGCGCAGTTGGCACAGCAGAGAGTGTACAACCGTGGAGCCAAGACCCGTACCTTTTCCCCGGGGGATAGGATATTGGTACTTGTCCCTACGGTTGAAAGTAAATTCCTTGCCAAATGGCAAGGCCCCTACGAGATAATGGAAAAAGTGAGCGAAGTGAATTACAAGGTCAGACAACCAGGAAGGCGAAAGCCCGAACAGATCTATCACGTTAATCTGTTGAAAGCCTGGAGGGATAGAGAGTCCCTAGTCGCAGACACTTGGTCACCAGCTCAAACTGGTTGCGTGATTCCTGAGGTTGGAATAGCAGCCACCTTGTCACAACCCCAACAACAGGAGGTTAAGGAGTTTGTGCTTCGCAACAAGGAGGTATTCTCTGAGCTGCCGGGACAAACATCTGGGGTAGAGCATGACATCATTACCCCGCCCGGTGAAAGGGTGAAGTTAAAACCCTATCGGATCCCAGAGGCTCGACGGGAGGCAATACGGGAGGAAGTACAGAAAATGCTGAACTTAGGGGTGATAGAGGAGTCCCAAAGTGATTGGTCTAGTCCCATCGTGTTGGTGCCTAAACCGGATGGGAGCTGGCGATTTTGTAACGATTTTCGTCAGTTGAACAAAGTTACAAAATTTGACACCTACCCCATGCCACGTATAGATGAGTTGATCGACCGGCTGGGAACAGCCCGATACATGACGACTCTTGACCTCACAAAAGGGTATTGGCAAATCCCCCTGGCCAAGTCGGCCAAAGAGAAAACCGCATTTGTAACCCCAGACGGGGCGTTCCAATATAAAAGAATGCCGTTCGGGTTACAGAATGCGCCGGCCACATTCCAGCGGAAAATGGACCAGATGCTGAGGCCCCATCGGAAGTATGCTGCGGCTTACCTGGATGACGTAATTGTCCATAGCACAGATTGGGCCTCACATCTGCCAAAAGTGCAAGCAGTCCTGGACTCTGTTCGGGAAGCGGGGTTTACGGCTAACCCCAAGAAGTGTACCATTGGGCAGGAGGAGGCCAAATATCTTGGGTACACCATTGGGAGGGGAGTAATAAAACCCCAACTCAACAAAGTCGAGGCCATCCAGAGTTGGCCACGTCCCAACAGCAAGAAGCAGGTACGAGCCTTTCTGGGAATCGCTGGGTATTATCGGCGATTCATTCCCCACTTTGCTTCTAAGGCTGTGCCCCTAACCAACCTGACGAAGGGGAAAGGGTCGGTCATGATTAAATGGACCCCCGAGGCTGAGGCAGCATTCCAATTCTTGAAACAAGCCTTATGTAGCCAGCCAGTGTTGTACTCACCCGACTTCTCTAAAGACTTTGTCGTACAAAGTGATGCGTCAGATGTGGGGTTAGGAGCAGTATTGTCCCAGGTCTGGAACGGGGAAGAGCACCCAGTCATTTACCTCAGCAGGAAATTGAAGTCCCATGAGGTAAATTACGCCACCGTTGAAAAGGAGTGTTTAGCGGTGAAGTGGGCTCTAGATTCCCTTCGGTACTACCTGCTAGGTAGGCACTTTGACATGGTTACGGATCACGCTCCGTTAAAGTGGATGGCTCAAAACAAGGAAACAAATAGAAGAGTGAATAGGTGGTTCCTGGCCCTCCAGGAATTCAACTTCACAGTAAAGCATCGCCCTGGCGTTCAAATGGGGAATGTGGATGCTTTGTCTCGAGTACATGAATGCCTGATTGCTGGTGTTCCAACCCCGAGGTTAAAACAAGAGGGGGGGGTATGTGACAGCAGGAAGGTAAAGTCACCTGGTTGCATCCAGGGGGGTAGATATATTTCGCCCAGATTCAGGCTTTACGCTGACTTATACAACTAGGTGGAGAGTTGTATAGGCCCAGCTAAGGTTAGTGGGCTCATGGATGACTCATACCTCTAGGGAGAGTGTGGGGCGTCGTGCAGACAGAGATGAGGAGACCAGCTGAACCTTGTCAGCTCATTTAGGCCTCTATAAGAACTCCCAGCTTCATTAGATGTTAGCTCATGCCTGGAACCAGACCTGTGTGGACTGTCTAGGGAGAGTGAACCCCTGTGCGGTGAGGCAAAGCCTGTGTGGCTATTTGTTTGGACTTCTACTAAACCAGGGACTTAGGGACTAGGACAGCACTAGGCTGATCCCAGTTGTTAGTTAGGAAACCTGTATGTTTAGTCAGAGGTCAACTTGACCAGGATTTATTTTGGTTATGTTTCTTTTGCTTTGCTGTGTTTTGTCACTGTAAATAGAAAATAAACCGCACCTTTTTGATTTTGAAAACCACAACCTCCGTTTGCTGGGCCTGTTTTGTGTGGGGAGCCCATCCCGGGGGGTCACACACACCCGCTGCCGAGCTAACCCCCTCACAGTAGGAAGAGTGTCAGTTTCTTTCACTGTGATAATCCTTGTTTCTAGGGACAGGGAAGGAAAGTGAGGGAAATTCTCCTTGTGCTATAGTGTGCTTTAAAAAAACATTTTTTCTAGGGACAGAAAACTATAGGTAGGAAGAGTGTCAGTTTCTTTCACTGTGATAATCCTTGTTTCTAGGGACAGGGAAGGAAAGTGAGGGAAATTCTCCTTGTGCTATAGTGTGCTTTAAAAAAACATTTTTTCTAGGGACAGAAAACTATAGTTAGGAAGAGTGTCAGTTTCTTTCACTGTGATAATCCTTGTTTCTAGGGACAGGGAAGGACAGTGAGGAAAATTCTCCTTGTGCTATAGTGTGCTTTAAAAAAACATTTTTTCTAGGGACAGAAAACTATAGTTAGGAAGAGTGTCAGTTTCTTTCACTGTGATAATCCTTGTTTCTAGGGACAGGGAAGGACAGTGAGGAAAATTCTCCTTGTGCTATAGTGTGCTTTAAAAAAACATTTTTTCTAGGGACAGAAAACTATAGGTAGGAAGAGTGTCAGTTTCTTTCACTGTGATAATCCTTGTTTCTAGGGACAGGGAAGGACAGTGAGGGAAATTCTCCTTGTGCTATAGTGTGCTAAAGCATTCCTTATCAACCATCTTTGAAATCCTTGTTTTTTTGGACAGTCAGGGAAATTGTCGTTGTGCTATTCTGTGCAAAAGCAATCATCCTCAACCATATTTAGAAATCCTTAAGTAAAGGGACAGAGAAGGACACCTGAAGGTAGCCCTTATTGCTTTTTTCCCATCTCCCTGCAGGCCATCTATTAGAATGTCTGGAAGGCAAACAAGGAGAGGCAGACAGTCAGGAGGCAATAAAAGAGGGCAAGCAGGCTCTGTGTCTGGGGGCAACAGTTCTGGTCGTGGACGCGGTGCATTGTCATCAGCACATGGCCATGGGACACGCTTGTCCTTCTTTTCGGCAGCTGGACATGTTGAGCCACATCATGCCGAAGACTTGGTAGAGTGGATGACCAAGCCCTCCTCCTCCTCCTCATCCTCTCTCACCCAGGCTCAGGGTACTGGAAAAGCAGCTGCCAAAGCGTCCTCTTCCCTGGTATCAATGTCAGACTCATCATCAGTCACTCCTTCCCTAGACCCACCATGTCCTCCTCCTGAGGAGTCCCCCGAACTGTTTGAGCACAGTGTTGGGTACATGCTCCAGGAGGATGCCCAGCGTTTCGAAGGGTCTGATGATGAAACCCAGCTACGGGAAGGCAGTAGCGTGAGAGCAGACAGAGGGGATGCTCAAGAAGGACACCAATCTGGCAGTCATGTTCCAGCAGCTGCAGCATACTGCCAGATTGGCTCCAGTGATGAGGAGGGAGGGGATGATGAGGTCACTGACTCCACGTGGGTGCCTAATAGGAGAGAGGAGGAGGAGGAGGAGGATGAGGAGGAGGCACATCTCCAACGAGGCAGGATGCCCTTTGGTGGCCAGCGTAAGGGCAGTACACCGACGGAATCACACCGCAGAGCTCCGCCTGTGCAGGGCGCTGCCTCTGCCCGTCATTCAAAAAGTTCTTTGGTGTGGGCCTTTTTTGAGGCTAGTGCATCAGATCGCACAGCTGCTGTTTGCAACATATGTCTCAAGCGTATATCGCGTGGCCAAAACATCAGCCGCTTGGGTACCACATGCCTGACCAGACATATGTTGACCTGCCATGCAGCTCGTTGGCAAGCCTACCTCAAAGACCCACACCAAAGAACAAAGCGGACCTCTCCTTGCACCGCATCAGCTGGGATCTCCAACCCCACTATAACTTCAGTCCTCTCTGAAACATGCACTGAGAGGAATGAAGGTGTAGAATTAGGTGTGTCACAGCCAAGTACTTGCGGCCACTCTGCTAGCAGTACACCGACGTCCGATTCTAGCAGGCAAATTTCCCTGCCCCAGCTGCTGGACCGTCGAAAGAAGTTCACTCCCAGCCATCCACATGCCCAGCGGTTGAATGCTAGCTTGGCTAAATTGCTAGCGCTTCAACTGCTGCCTTTTCAGTTGGTAGACTCGGCCCCCTTCCGTGAGTTTGTGCAATGTGCGGTTCCTCAGTGGCAGGTTCCCAAACGCCACTTTTTCTCACGGAAGGCTATTCCGGCTCTCTACCGGCATGTGGAAGGCAATGTCTTGGCCTCGCTGGACAGGGCGGTCAGCGGTAAGGTGCATATTACCGCTGACTCATGGTCCAGCAGGCATGGACAGGGACGTTACCTTTCTTTCACGGCCCATTGGGTCACTCTTTTGGCAGCTGGGAAGGATGCAGGACAAGGTGCAGTAGTGTTGGAGGTTGTTCCACCGCCACGCCTCCAAAATGCTACTACTGGTTGTGACACACCTCTCTCCTCCACCCCCTCCTCTTCTTCTTCCTCCATGGTCTCTTCCTGTGGTTTGTCCTCGGAACCAGCGGTGCTCCGTAGGCGTTCAAGGGGCTACGCAAGTACGCAGGCAAAAAGATGCCATGCCGTGCTTGCGCTGGTGTGTTTGGGGGACAGAAGCCACACTGGGGCAGAGGTCCTGTCTGCTCTGCAGGGCCAGGCCGAGAGGTGGTTGACGCCACGCCAGCTTAAGCCAGGAATGGTGGTTTGCGACAATGGCACCAACCTCCTCTCCGCCCTCCGACAGGGACAACTGACCCATGTGCCCTGTGTGGCTCACGTCCTTAACCTGGTGGTGCAGCGGTTCTTGGGCAGGTACCCGGGCTTACAGGATGTCCTGAGGCAGGCCAGGAAAGTCTGTGTGCATTTCCGCAGATCTTATAATGCCAGTGCTCGCCTGGCTGAGCTGCAAAAGGAGTTGAACCTGCCCAAGAACCGCCTTATATGTGACATGCCCACCAGGTGGAACTCAACGTTGGTCATGCTGCAGCGGCTGCACACGCAGTAGAGGGCCATCAATGAGTACCTGTGCGACTACGGCACCAGGACAGGGTCAGGGGAGCTTGGTTTTTTTTCTCCACGCCAGTGGGGCATGATCAGGGATGCATGCACTGTCCTGGCACCATTTGAGGAGGCCACGAGGATGGTGAGCAGTGACAGTGCATGCATCAGTGACACTGTACCTCTTGTCCACCTGTTGGAGCACACGCTGCGTGGAATAATGGACAGGGCACTTGAGGCAGAACAGAGGCAGGAAGAGGAGGACTTCCTTGCCTGTCAAGGCCCCCTTTACCCAGACAGTGTTCCTTCTGTCCCACCCATCGCACAGGAAGAGGAGGAGGAGGAGGAGGAGGAGGATTGTGTCAGCATGGAGGTGGAGGCTGGCACTCAGCATCATCAGCAGCAGTCTTTTAGGGATGATTTACAGTCCCAAGAAACCAGTGGACTTGTACGTGGCTGGGAGGAGGTGGCTGCGGATCATGTCGTCCTTAGTGACCCAGAGGACTCCGGAGCGAATGCCTCAGCAAACCTACGCTGCATGGCCTCCCTGATCCTGCAAAGTCTGCGGAAGGATCCTCGTATTCTTCGGATCAAGGAGAGGGACCATTACTGGCTGGCCACTCTCCTTGATCCACGGTACAAGGGTAAGGTTGCGGACCTTATGTTACCGTCGCAGAGGGAGCAGAGGATGAGACAACTCCGGGAGGCCTTGCAGAAAGGTCTGTGCAACGCGTTCCCAGAGACTGGGAGGTTACAAACTCCTGGTCCTGGACAACGAGTTGCTGAGGCTTCGGCCAGTCAAAGAAGGAGCGGTGGGGAAGGTGGCCGTCTGACCGATGCGTTCAGACAATTCTTTAGTCCGCAGCCCCAAAGTATGATCGGTTCCAGCAACCATCGCCAGCGTCTGATAAACATGGTGCAGGAATATCATGGGGCAAGGTCAGACTTGGACACCTTCCCCACCGAAAATCCTCTGGCTTACTGGGTCTTGAGGATGGATCACTGGCCAGAGCTTGCACAGTATGCAATTGAGCTACTGGCCTGTCCTGCATCCAGCGTTCTTTCGGAACGCACATTCAGTGCTGCTGGAGGATTTGTCACGGATCACAGGGTGCGCCTGTCCACCGACTCGGTTGATCGACTGACTTTCATCAAGATGAACCAGTCTTGGATCACCACCAGCTACCACACACCTGATGCTGATATAACAGACTAATTGATTTTAACATGTCACATCCCTTCAAGACTGATGCTGATGCTGAGTGCCTGTGCTGTTATGTTGACTGGCTATCCTCCTCCTCCGAGTCCTCAATGATACGATTGATGATGATAGCTTGGAAGATCATTTTTGTTTATGGGTGCCGCCACCAGTGGCTAAGGCCCAATTTTTCAGCCCCTGTTTTACAGGGGCGTGTAATTACAATTTTTTTAGCAATAATTTGCCATAGGGCTCATTGCTGTGCTCCAAGTACAGTATCTGTGAGGGGTTGGAGTGTTGTGGCACCAGTGCCTAAGGCCCAATTTTTCAGCCCCTGTTTAACAGGGGCGTGTCATTACAATTTTTGAAGCAATACTTTGCAACAGGGCTCATTGCTGTGCTCCAAGTACAGTATCTGTGAGGGGTTGTAGTGTTGTGCCACCAGTGCCTAAGGCCCAATTTTTCAGCCCCTGTTCAACAGGGGCATGCAATTACAATTCTTGATCTAATAATTCACAGCAGGGCCCATTGCTGCACCCACCAAGAGTAACTCTGAGGGCTTACAGTGTTGTGGCAACGCCACCACCACCACCACCACGAAAGGCCCAATTTTTCAGCCCCTGTTCAAAAGGGGCATGTAATTACAATTCTTGATCTAATAATTCACAGCAGGGCCCATTCCTGCACCCACCAAGAGTAACTCTGAGGGCTTACAGTGTTGTGGCAACGCCACCACCACCACCACCACGAAAGGCCCAATTTTTCAGCCCCTGTTCAACAGGGGCATGCAATTACAATTCTTGATCTAATAATTCACAGCAGGGCCCATTGCTGCACCCACCAAGAGTAACTGTCAGGGCTTACAGTGTTGTGGCACCAGCACCACCATCAAAGGCCCAATTTTTACTACCACTGTTCAACAATTATATGTAATTAAAATTTCTGATATAATAGTTGACAGCAGGGCGTTCCAGCACCAACCAAGAGTAACTGTGAGTGCTTACAGTGTTGTGCCAACACCAACAACTAAGGGGCCTATTTCTGCAGAGTATATACGGCAGGTCCCTACTTTCAAACATCCAACTTACAAACGACTCCTACTTGCAAACGCAAGAAGACAACAGGAAGTGAGAGGAAATCTACCCCCTAGGAAGGAAAATTCTCTCCTGTAAGAATTAATATGGGAGAAAGGTGTCTCCTCTGTACTGATGCTTTATCACCAATCCTTGTTTCAAGAAAAACACCACATTTCAAAAACAGTTGTCATTGGGACGGAAAGTGAGGTGAAATGTTCTGAACAGGGGCACAGACAGCAAAACAAATGTTACAGGGGTGATAACCCTTACCTATGTTTTCCAAAAAGTTTAAAAATAGATTTTTGGGCTGGAGCTACACTTAAACAATGTACCTGTTCAAAATTACAAACAGATTCTACATAAGAACAAACCTACAGTCCCTGTCTTGTATGCACCGCCTGTATACGGCTGTTCAGAGTATATAGGGCCTTTTTTATTTTATGTGCGGGGTTCCCCTTAATATCCATACAAGACCCAAAGGGGCTGGTAATGGGCTGGGGTAGGGGGGGGGGTCATGGGGTAGCTATGCCATTTTTCTTAAAGATTTTCATCCATATTACCGGGACCAGACATTACATTAAAGCCGCAAGCAGTTTTAAATGGCTTTTTTTTCCTTTAGAAGTGTCATTTTGTGCAGGGACAGTTCTAAACACGGGAAACACGTGGCACTTCACAGGCATACTTTAGACACCCCCCAGGTACGATATTTAAAGGAATATTTGACTTTTTTTTTTTCACTTTATGCATCATTAAAATGACTGCTCCCGAAAAACGACCGTTTTTAAAACTTCTTTTTGCATTGATACATGTCCCCTGGTGCACAACCCGGGTTCCCAAACCCTTTTTAGGACAATAACATGCATAATAGTTGTTATAATTAGCACTTTAGAATTCGAACGTTCGCATCCATTGTATTTAATAGGGTTCTAATGTTCGTACGAACTTTCGGTCCGTTCGCGGGTTCTGGTGCGAACCGAACCCGGGGGTGTTCGGCTCATCACTACTGCTGAGCAGATTCTAGCAGCTGTCTGTAGGCGATCTCCAGCTCCCATTCCTGAATGGCCAGAAACTCCAAATCTTCCTCTGCCCAGTGCCCTTCCGAGACATTCAGTTTTCGCTCTCTGTGCTCCATTATTTCCTCCAAACGCCACTCCTGATCACTCCCAAAGTCAGGGTCACTGGACAGCCTCCAATACAACAATCCCAGGCCATCATAGTCAAAGCCTTCTGTGGGGCTGTCATCCGCTGACCATGGGCACTCTTGGGCTACATACCACCGGAGGGCTCTGTAGCTCTCGTCCAACCGCATCTCTGCCCGGATCAGCCTGCCTAACTCAGCTGTCCACTCCTGCTTCGGTTGTTCCCCCAATAACAGCATTCGTACTTCATACTGCGACCAGTACCTTACATGGATGGAGGGGAGAACTTTTCCCTGGTGTTGCTGCTCGAGAGCTAGCGCTTTCTTCCAGAGTTCGCAGCGGATTGAATCAGACCATCCCAGCAGGACCTCCTCTGATTCTGGTCCTCTATGCTGTATCTGCATCTCTCGCAACCTCCTTCCGAATTCCTCTTCCATGGCAGGTGGTTCTTTTTGCCGTATTTCCGCCATTCTCTGCTCATGTTGCCGCTCTAGTTCTCTCTTTTGTCGCTCTAGTTCTTTCTCTTGTCGCTCTCGTTCTCTCTCTTGACGCTCTCGTTCTCTCTTTTGTCACGCTAGTTCTCTCTCTTGTCGCTCTCGTTCTCTCTCTTGTCGGGCATCCTGCAGCTGGATGCCTTTAATGGCTTCCTGTATGGCGGTCTCTGATGGGTTAGCACCATATAATGCCAACCGCTGTTGAACACGTTGCTGAAACAGGTCTTCAACTGACCGGGGTCCTGCATCACCAACCCTCTTCTGGTCCATCTCGGCTCTCAAGTAGGTCTTTCAGCGTGACTTTCCTCCAGGCTGCATAGCTGGTCATTCACTGTGGTGGTTTGGAGTGTCCCAGGAACTGGAGGGAAAATCCCACCGCTGCCACCAATGTAAGGGCACCCCAAATACGAAGGGGGTTAACGCCGTATAAGATGTTCCCTCTCCTGGACACCCACTCGCTACCAATCTTCCAAAGCCAGGCGACCCTTTCCCATAAGAATAATCCTTCCAGAAGAAACGAGACGTACTCTGTCTCTTCCAGGATCGAATGACTTTTTTGAGAAACATTGTAACTTTTATATATATCCAATACTGCATTAGTTTAACATGAACAATGGCCCAGCTCCACCCACACATCACAAGACTCAACACATCATCCTGACGTCTGCTAGGCTTCAAAAGATCCCACACAATAGAATATAACGATCCCCAATACACATCTTATCACAAAGTGTTGGCAGCCAGTCTGTCTGCCGGATACCATACACACAGGCATGGTGTTAATTATGTCTATTCACACCAGACCTTCCCAAGTCATAATGAACAATAGAATGCAAATCACCTTAATTCCTCCCAGCAATGATTACACAAAGACAAGGGGCTGGGGGTGATGACATTAGTATCTAACAGTATGTGTCCCAACATCATGAAGGCGTCACTTTTCAATTACCCTGTTGAGGTCATAATCAAACAGTAAATAGTTCTTTGCAGATATCCTGAGGAATATGGTGGATCAATATTACAGACCCAATCTAGATAAAATGTATGTACAGCATTGAATATGGCTATCATAGACCATATTGGGGTTTTTCCATTCACCCTGTGTCCAAAGTGACCCCCTTGTCACAAAGGGGAACTCTGCCGCAAATTTTAAAAAAAATGCGTGGGGTTCCCCCAAATATCCATACCAGACTCTTCAGATCTGGTGTGGATTTTAAGGGGAACTCCACCCCAAATAAAAAAAATGGCATGGAGTCCCCCCAAAAATCCACACCAGACCCTTATCCGAGCACGCAACCTGGCCGGCCGCAGGGGAAGAGGGGGGGACGAGAGAGCGGCCCCCCCTCCCTCCTGAACCGTACCAGGCCACATGCCCTCAACATGGGGAGGATGTCCCCATGTTGATGGGGACAAGGGCCTCATCCCCACAACCCTTGCCCGGTGGTTGTGGGGGTCTGCGGGCGGGGGGCTTATCGGAATCTTGTATGGATATTTGGGGGAACCGCACACATTTTTTTTTTAATTTGCGGCAGAGTTCCCCTTAATATCCATTCCAGACCTGAAGGGCCTGGTAATTGAATTTGGGGGAACCCCCACGCTTTTTTTTGTGTTATCAAAGACTTTAGCAAAGGGGACCCCCAGATCCCGGCCCCCCCCTGTGTGAAATGGTAATGGGGTACAAATGTACCCCTACCATTTCACAAAGAAAGTGACAAAATTAAAAAAATGACAAGAGCCGGTTTTAGACAATTCCTTTATTAATGTATTTTATTTTCTTCCATCTTCTTCTTCCATCTTCTTCTTTTCTCCATTCGGGTTTCTTCCTCCATCTTCCTCTTCATCTTTATCTTCATCTTCCTTCCTCCTTCTTCCTTCGGTCTTCTCGTCTGCATCTTGCTCCGGCTTCTTCTTTCTTCTTCGGCCGCTCCGTTTGAATTGGAGGTTCCCGCTATGCGACGCTTCAGTTCTCCTCCTGGTCTGCTGCCACCCGGTGGCTCCGCCCCCTCTGACACCACGGGGAAAGTCCCCGTGAAATCCATGTGCGTCAGAGGGGGGCGGGGTCACCGGGTGGCAGCGGACCCAGAGGAGAACTGAAGAACTGAAGCGTCGCACAGCGGGAACCTCCAATTCAAACGGAGCAGCCGAAGAAAGAAGAAGGGAAGACGCCGGAGCAAGATGCGGACGAGAAGGAAGAAGGAAGAAGGAAGAAGGAAGAAGGAGGAAGAAACCTGAATGGAGAAAAGAAGAAGGTGGAAGAAGAAGATGGAAGAAGATGGAAGAAAGGAAAAGACATTAATAAAGGAATTGTCAAAAACCGGCTATTGTCATTTTTTACATTTTTGTCACTTTCTTTGTGAAATGGTAGGGGTACATTTGTACCCCATTACCATTTCACACAAGGGGGGGCGGGATCTGGGGTTCCCCTTTGTTAAAGGGGGTCTTCCAGATTCCGATAAGCCCCCTGCCCGCAGACCCCCACAACCACCGGGCAAGGGTTGTGGGGATGAGGCCCTTGTCCCCATCAACATGGGGACATCCTCCCCATGTTGAGGGCATGTGGCCTGGTACGGTTCAGGAGGGAGGGGGGCCGCTCTCTCATCCCCCCCTCTTTTCCTGTGGCCTGCCAGGTTGCGTGCTCGGATAAGGGTCTGGTGTGGATTTTTGGGGGTACTCCACGCCATTTTTTTTTTACATTTGGGGTGGAGTTCCCCTTAAAATCCATACCAGATCTGAAGGGCCTGGTATGGATATTTGGGGGAACCGCACGCATTTTTTTTTTAATTTGCGGCAGAGTTCCCCTTAATATCCATTCCAGACCTGAAGGGCCTGGTAATTGAATTTGGGGGAACCCCCACGCTTTTTTTTTGTGTTATCAAAGACTTTCAATGACTTTTATCTGTATTGACGGGAACCAGCAATTCATTACAGCCGCGAGGACTTTTAAATGACTATTATTTTACTTTAGAAATGTCATTTTGCTCTCGAACTGTTATAAACATGGAAAACATGCACTACTTTACAGGCATACTATAGACACCCCCCAGGTATGATATTTAGGGCAAGTTCACACCGGATGCAGTGCAGTGCGTTTTTTTGATGCATGAAAAACGCAAAGAAAGTTGATCACATTAATGCCAATGGCATAGGTCACACCACTGCAGTCCGTTCCAGTGCGTTTCATAAAGGAAAAAAAAAATTGGTCATGCTGCATTTTTTAGGTACAGAACTGTACTGGACCGCAGTAAAACACATCAAAAACGCAACGGAACGTACCAAAAACGCACTGGAATGCGTGTGTGTGTGTGTGTGTGTCCCCGAAATTCAATTACCAGGCCCTTTAGGTCTGGAATGGATATTAAGGGGAACCCCGACACAAATAAAATAAAAAAATGGCGTGGGGTTCCACCTAAATATCCATACCAGGCCCTTCAGATCTGGCATGGATTTTAAGGGGAACTCCAACCCAAATTTAAAAAAAATGGCGTGGAGTCCCCCCAAAAATCCATACCAGACCCTTATCCAAGCACACAACCTGGCCAGCCACAGGGGAAGAGGGGGGGACGAGAGAGCGGCCCCCCCTCCCTCCTGAACCGTACTAGGCCACATGCCCTCAACATGGGGAGGATGTCCCCATGTTGATGGGGACAAGGGCCTCATCCCCACAACCCTTGCCCGGTGGTTGTGGGGGTCTGCGGGCGGGGGGCTTATCAGAATCTGGAAGACCTCTTTAACAAAGGGGACCCCCAGATCCCGGCCCCCCCCTATGTGAATTGGTAAGGGGTACATTGTACCCCTACCATTTCACGAAGAAAGTGTCCAAAAATGTAAATAAAAACACACACACCTTGGAAAAGTCCTTTATTAAAAAAAAAAAAAAAAAACATTCCAGCGATGAAATCCAGTGTCCCGCAGCGATCCCGATGTCCAGCGCTGTCCGTCATTGGTTGTGCCTGTGCGGACCTGATGGGGAACTTCCTCCGCTGTGTTTTAAATGTATAGACCCGCCCCTTCTAAAGTTCCCCATCAGGTCCGCTCAGCGGACAAGATGCGGAATGAGAGAAGGGGCGGGTCTATTCATGTATTACACAGCGAACGGAGTTCCCCATCAGTATGTCGGACCCCGTCTACGTCATTGGCCTGAGCGGGAAACTTCCTTCACTGTGTAGTGACGTAGGCGGGGTCGGACATACCGAGGGGGCGGACCTGATGGGGAACTTCGTTCGCTGTGTAATACATGTATAGACCCGCCCCTTCTCATGTTCCGCATCTGGTCCGCTGAGCGGACCTGATGGGGAACTTTAGAAGGGGGCGGGTCTATACATTTAAAACACTGGGAAGGAAGTTTCCCATCAGGTCCGCAGAGGCACAACCAATGACGGACAGCGCTGGACATCGGGATCGCCGCGGGACACTGGATTTCATCGCTGGAATGTTTTTTTTTTTTTATTATTATTTTTTTTTTTAATAAAGGACTTTTTCAAGGTGTTTGTGTGTTTTTATTTACATTTTTTGACACTTTCTTCGTGAAATGGTATGGGTACCCCTTACCAATTCACATAGGGGGGGCGGGATCTGGGGGTCCCCTTTGTTAAAGGGGTCTTCCAGATTCCGATAAGCCCCCCGCCCGCAGACCCCCACAACCACCGGGCAAGGGTTGTGGGGATAAGGTCCTTGTCCCCATCAACATGGGGACATCCTCCCCATGTTGAGGGCATGTGGCCTGGTACAGTTCAGGAGGGGGGGGGGCGCTCTCTCGTCCCCCCCTCTTCCCCTGCGGCCGGCCAGGTTGCGTGCTCGGATAAGGGTCTGGTATGGATTTTTGGGGGGACTCCACGCCATTTTTTTTTATTTGGGGTGGAGTTCCCCTTAAAATCCATGCCAGATCTGAAGGGCCTGGTATGGATATTTGGGGGGAACCGCACGCATTTTTCCCTGCACAAAATGTCATTTTTGAAGGAAAAAAAGTAATTTAAAACTCACTCGTGGCTATTAATGAATTGTCGGCTCCCAGCAATAGAAAAGTCATTGATAAAAAAGAAAAAAAAAGCGTGGGGGTCCCCCCAAATTAAATTACCAGGCCCTTCAGGTCTGGTATAGATATTAAGGGGAACCTCGCCGCAAATTTAAAAAAAAATGCGTGTTGTTCGTTACAATTTAATTATCATTTTATCCATTTTTATTACTTTTGTTAATCTCCTGGTTCGTTTTTAAATATTACATTGTTTACTGTGTATATGGTTGTTTCCGCACATCCGGCCACTTCCCTTAAGCATGTGTGTATATATATCTGACCTTGTGAAGGGTCAGCTAGATCGGATGAAACAGCGGATGCTGTGAAACGCGTCATCTCATTGGCCACAACGTCACTTCCGGTCCGCGGTGTTTGCGTTCCACCTTGGAACGCACTTCCGGCCTCTGTCTTCCGGTTCACAGACGCCATCAATACTGCACGGCGTGCAGCGCCTACACTGCCCTGGAGACATACAGAGCACGGAGAAGAGTTACCACCACCGCTTCTCATCATCCTCCTGCGGTGCCTCTGAGAACGATCGCTTACATCGTGGACCCAGGACGAATACCAGTACAGTATGTCAGTATCCCCCACTTATACGGTTACCGGTATATATTATCTACTTTTGTGAGTAGCCATTTGGCTGTTTTGTCTTGTCCAATTAAACAGAGGTTCTTTAATACTGCACTGAGTCTGGCGCACATTGTCCTTTTCTATGTCTGTTTTATAGAGCTGTGCTTCCAGGTTGCAGCCATCAGAGCAATCCTAATCGGCGTGCAGCGCCTACACTGCCCTGGAGACATACAGAATTGTGTAGCTCTAATACATAGCTTGTGTATGTATCATTTTGTTATATTTAAAGTAATGTATATGTAGGGGAATGTTTGAGTGGTAGTTGTACTCAAACACCTTAATTGTTAGGGCTTTGCAAACCGTTTTATACAGCAGGTGGAATACTAGTGTATAGTTCCCTGTGGCCTGTAGATGGCCGTGCCATCGGAGGCTAGGGTTGAACCGCTGGTATAGTGCTGTGCCTTGGATGTCCCCTCTCGGCAGTGGTATGGTGGGCGTGGTCAACCTGATGTGCATGCCAGGAGAGGATATAAAAGGGGCAGACGCTGCCTGTTTGGGTTCCTTGGTGCAGGGTTATGCCCGTGTTCTGTCCCGGGGGGTCCTACCCCCATGGAGTGGGTTGCTGTCCAGTGAATCAGTCCCAGGCACCTTTAGCCCTGGGGCTGCAACTAAAGGCCTTGGGCCCAGCACCTTTGGCTGGGGCCCACAGAGGATCAAGGAATCCAAGGGGGCTGCCTTGCGAGGAGACCCGTATCTAAGATGAGGAAGCAGGGGGAGGACCGTTCCGAGGGACTGGGGAGGAATTCACAATGAAGGAAGGAGACTGGTAACTCTCTGGAGGGATGTCATCTCCCTGAAAGAGGCTTAACATTTCAACCAAGTTCACCAGGTCTGTGGCAAAGACCCAAAGTTCACCAGGTCTGTGGCAGAGACCCTAAGCACCAGATCTGTGGCAGAGTTTGTGCAGTGATGTGTGTAATCTAGTTCGAGCATCACTCCGGCTGCTAGTATCCACTCTATGGGAGACTATCCGGATGAGCTAAGTCTACTTGATAAGATAAGTAGTGAGTCAATACTTTGTTTGTGCCTGGACCTTCTCCACACCTTATGCTGTCCTGTTCTCCATCAACCCTTTCCTATCTAAAGACTGTGTTCGAGTAAATAAACTCTACGTTGGAGTTGCAACTGGTGTGGAACTTGGAGTTATTGGGGGAAATAGAGACTTGTCTTTATTACATGTGAAGTTGAGAACTATTCTCTGGAGAACCTCGCTGTGGAGACCCTGTTTATAACACCGCTCAACCTCTTCACACAAGAGGGTACGGGCACATAGCACGGTTTGCCTTTTCCTGCCAAGGAGCCAAAAGCAGGTAAAGAGTTTGTGTGCTACATATAGAAGGTAGGGCCCGAAAGTGACTCATGCCCAGGGGCCCCCACCACCCTAAGTCCTGCCCTGCGTACCAGGCCACATGCCCTCAACATGGGGAGGATGTCCCCATGTTGATGGGGACAAGGGCCTCATCCCCACAACCCTTGCCCGGTGGTTGTGGGGGTCTGCGGGCAGGGGGCTTATCAGAATCTGGAAGACCCCCTTTAACAAAGGGGACCCCCAGATCCCAGCCCCCCCTATGTGAATTGGTAAGGGGTACATTGTACCCCTACCATTTCACTAAGAAAGTGTAAAAAAATAAAAAAAAAACACACAAACACCTTGGAAAAGTCCTTTATTAAAAAAAAAAAAAAAAAAAACCTTTCCAGCGATTAAATCCAGTGTCCCGCGGCGATCCGATGTCCAGCGCTGTCCGTCATTGGCTGAGCCTGAGCGGACCTGATGGGGAAGTTCCTTCACTGTGTAATACATGAATAGACCCGCCCCTTCTAAAATTCCCCATCAGGTCCGCTCAGCCAATGAATAGGTGTAAGGCTAAGCGGACCTGATGCGGAACGTGGGAAGGGGCGGGTCTATTTATGTATTACACAGTGAAGGAAGTTCCCCATCAGGTCCGCCCCCTCATAAGTCAGACCCCGCCTACGTCATTCGCCTGAGCGGACCTGATGGGCAACTTCCTTCACTGTGTAATACATGAATAGACCCGCCCCTTCTCACGTTCCGCATCAGGTCCTCAGCCTTACACCGAGTCATTGGCTGAGCGGACCTGATGGGGAACTTTAGAAGGGGTGGGTCTATACATTTAATAGACTGCGGAGGAAGTTCCCCATCAGGTCCAATCAGGCTCAGCCAATGACGGACAGCGCTGGACATTGGATCGCCGCGGGACACTGGATGTCATCGCTGGAATGTTTTTTTTTTTTTAATAAAGGACTTTTCCAAGGTGTTTGTGTGTTTTTTTTTTTTTTTTTTTTACACTTTCTTAGTGAAATGGTAGGGGTACAATGTACCCCTTACCAATTCACATAGGGGGGGCCGGGATCTGGGGGTCCCCTTTGTTAAAGGGGTCTTTCAGATTCCGATAAGCCCCCTGCCCGCAGACACCCACAACCACCGGGCAAGGGTTGTGGGGATGAGGCCCTTGTCCCCATCAACATGGGGACATCCTCCCCATGTTGAGGGTATGTGGCCTGGTATGGTTCAGGAGGGGGGGGGGGCGCTCTCTTGTCCCCCCCTCTTTTCCTGTGGCCTGCCAGGTTGCGTGCTCGGATAAGGGTCTGGTATGGATTTTTGGGGGGACTCCACGCCATTTTTTTTTTAATTTGGGGTGGAGTTCCCCTTAAAATCCATGCCAGATCTGAAGGGCCTGGTATGGATATTTGGGGGGAACCGCACACATTTTATTTTCATTTGCGGCGGGGTTCCCCTTAATATCTATACCAGACCTGAAGGGCCTGGTAATTGAATTGGAGGGGACCCCCACTCTTTTTTTTTTCTTTTTTATCAATGACTTTTCTATTGCCGGGAGCCGACAATTCATTAATAGTCGCCGAGTGAGTTTTAAATGACTTTTTTTCCTTTTGTGCAGGGACAGTTCTAAGCACGGGAAACATGCGCCACTTTACATGCATATCATACACACCCCCCAGGTATGAAATTTAAAGGAAAATTTCACTTTTATTGTTTCACTTTAAGCATTATTAAAATCACTGCTCCTAAAAAAACTTTTTTTTGCATTGATACATGTCCCCTGGGGCAGGACCCGGGTCCCCAAACACTTTTTAGGACAATAAATTGCATATTAGCCTTTATAATTAGCACTTTAGATTTCAAACGTTCGAGTCCATTGTATTTAATAGGGTTCTAAAATTCGCACAAACATTTTGTCTGTTCGCAGGTTCTGGTGCGAACCGAACAGGGGGGTGTTCGGCTCATCCCTGCTGCGGGGAGGAAACTTCAAAGGCCCCCACATGCACCTAGGACCCCTGGGCAGTTCGGCCCTCCCCCGCTCTCAGTGTCCTGTCCAGGAGAGGAAAACAGGCAGGCTGGGGGGAGACCAGGCACCTATGGGAGGATCATATGTGGCCCGAACAGGGAAGCAGATCGGTGCGCTGTGACAGTTACAGAAATGATGTTGTGTATCTCTCCCTCCAGCAACTGCAAGCCGTCAGGAGGGAGGGGGAGAGACACACACAGCATCATTTCTGTAACTGTCACAGCGCACCGATCTGCCTCCCTGTCTGGGCCCCCATGTGTCCCCGGGCCCCCTACTGGAGGGCTGGTGGTCCCCCCTATCAGAGGCCCTGCCTATAAATGCCCATCAGTGTCCCCCTATCAGTGTCCATCAGTGTTGCCTATCAGTGCCCATCAGTGTTGCCTATCAGTGCCCATCAGTGTCCCCTATAAGTGCCCATCGGTGTTGCCTATCAGTGCCCATCAGTGTTGCCTATCTGGGCCATCAGTGTCCCCTATATGTGCCCATCAGTGTCCCCTATATGTGCCCATCAGTGTCCCCTATATGTGCCCATCAGTGTCCCCTATAAGTGCCCATCAGTGTCCATATCAGTGGATCAGTGAATGCGTAATTGTCGTTCAAAGTGTGACAGCACTGGAAGTTGACCTGTGCAGGAAGGGGGGGACGGCCCGGTGGTAGGTAAGTGGTTAATATTGATGGCTGGGTTTACTTCCATTTAGGAGGGGCCCAATGAACCCAAAGAGCCCCCCAAAGTAAATGTAACCCTGTTGTGAGGTGTGATTTCTGGTATACTAGCTGAGGGTGGGGGAACACACTGAGGGGGGGTGGAGGATAGGGGAACACACTGAGGGGGGGGTGGAGGATGGGGGAACACACTGAGGGGGGGTGGAGGATAGGGGAACACACTGAGGGGGGATGGAGGATAGGGGAACACACTGAGGGGGGTGGAGGATGGGGGAACACACTGAGGGGGGGTGGAGGATGGGGGAACACACTGAGGGGGGGTGGAGGATGGGGGAACACACTAAGGGGGGGTGGAGGATGGGGGAACACACTGAGGGGGGATGGAGGATAGGGGAACACACTGAGGGGGGTGGAGGATGTGGGAACACACTGAGGGGGGGTGGAGGATGGGGGAACACACTGAGGGGGGTGGAGGATGGGGGAACACACTGAGGGGGGGTGGAGGATGGGGGAAAACACTGAGGAGGGGTGGAGGATGGGGGAACACACTGAGGAGGGGTGGAGGATGGGGGAACACACTGAGGGGGGTGGAGGATGGGGGAACACATTAAGGGGGGTGGAGGATGGGGAACACATTGGGGGGGTGGAGGATGGGGGAAAACACTGAGGAGGGGTGGAGGATGGGGGAACACACTGAGGAGGGGGTGGAGGATGGGGGAACACACTGAGGGGGGTGGAGGATGGGGGAACACATTAAGGGGGGTGGAGGATGGGGAACACATTGGGGGGGTGGAGGATGGGGGAACACACAGAAGGGGGTGGAGGATGGGGGAACACACTGAGGGGGGTGGAGGATAGGAGAACACACTGAGGGGGGGTGGAGGATGGGGAACACACTGAGGGGGGTGGAGGATGGGGGAACACACTGAGGGGAGGTGGAGGATGGGGGAACACACTGAGGGGGGGTGGAGGATGGGGGAACACACTGAGGGGGGGTGGAGGAACACACTGAGGGGGGTGGAAGATGGGGGAACACACTGAGGGGGGGGTGTAGGATGGGGACACTGAGGGGGGAGGTGGAGGATGAGGGAACACACTAAGGGGGGGTGGAGGATGGGGGAACACACTGAGGGGGGAACACACTGAGGGGGGGGGGGTGGAGGATGGGGGAACACACTGGGGGGGGGTGGGAGAACACACTGAGGGGGATGGAGGATGGGGGAACACACTGAGGGGGATGGAGGATGGGGGAACACACTGAGGGGGATGGAGGATGGGGGAACACACTGAGGGGGGTGGAGGATGGGGGAACACACTGAGGGGGGGTGGAGGATGGGGGAACACACTGAGGGGGGGTGGAGGATGGGACACACTGAGGGGGGGGGTGGAGGATGGAGAACACACTGAGGGGGGTGGAGGATGGGGGAACACACCGAGGGGGGTAGAGGATGGGAGAGCACACTGAGGGGGGGGTGGAGGATGGAGAACACACTGAGGGGGGGAACACACTGGGGGGGTGGAGGATGGGGGAACACACCGAGGGGGGTGGAAGATGGGAGAACACACTGAGGGGGGGGTGGAGGATGGCAGAACACACTGAGGGGGGTGGAGGATGGCAGAACACACTGAGGGGGGGTGGAGGATGGAGAACATACTGAGGGGGGTGGAGGATGGGGGAACACACTGAGGGGGTTGGAGGATGGGGGAACACACTGAGGGGGGGGGGTGTGGGGGAACACACTGAGGGGGGGGGTGGGGTGGGAGAACACACTGAGGGGGGTGGAGGATGGGGGAACACACTGAGGGGGGGTGGAGGATGGGGGAACACACTGAGGGGGGTGGAGGATGGGGGAACACACTGAGGGGAGGTGGAGGATGGGGGAACACACCGAGGGGGGTGGAGGATGGGGGAACACACCGAGGGGGGTGGAGGATGGGGGAACACACTGAGGGGGGTGGAGGATGAAGGAACACACTGAGGGGGGGGTGGAGGATTAAGGAACACACTGAGGGGGGGTGGAGGATGAAGGAACACACTGAGGGGGGGTGGAGGATGGGGGAACACACTGAGGGGGGGTGGATGGGGAAACACACTGAGGGGGGGTGGAGGATGGGGAACACACTGAGGAGGGGTGGAGGATGGGGGGAACACACTGAGGGGGGGGGGGTGAAGGATGGGGGGGAACACACTGAGGGGGGGTGGAGGATGGGGGAACACACTGAGGGAGGTGGAGGATGGGGGAACACGATGAGGGGAGGTGGAGGATGGGGTAACACACCGATGGGGGTGAAGGATGGGGGAACACACCGAGGTGGGTGGAGGATGGGGGAACACACTGAGGGGGGTGGAGGATGGGGGAAAACACTGAGGGGGGTGGAGGATGAAGGAACACACTGGGGGGGGGGGTGGAGGATGGGGGAACACACTGAGGGGGGTGGAGGATGGGGAACACACTGAGGAGGGGTGGAGGATGGGGGAACACACTGAGGAGGGGTGGAGGATGGGGGAACACACTGAGGGGGGGTGAAGGATGGGGGGGAACACACTGAGGGGGGGTGGAGGATGGGGGAACACACTGAGGGGGGGTGGAGGATGGGGGAACACACTGAGGGAGGTGGAGGATGGGGAACACACTGAGGGGGGTGGAGGATGGGGGAACACACTGAGGGGGGGTGGAGGATGGGGGAACACACTGAGGGGGGTGGAGGATGGGGAACACACTGAGGGGGGTGGAGGATGGGGAACACACTGAGGGGGGTGGAGGATGGGGGAACACACTGAGGGGGGGGTGGAGGATGGGGGAACACACTGAGGGGGGGTGAAGGATGGGGGGGAACACACTGAGGGGGGGTGGAGGATGGGGGGGAACACACTGAGGGGGGGTGGAGGATGGGGAACACACTGAGGGGGGTGGAGGATGGGGGAACACACTGAGGGGGGGGTGGAGGATGGGGGAACACACTGAGGGGGGTGGAGGATGGGGAACACACTGAGGGGGGTGGAGGATGGGGGAACACACTGAGGGGGGGGGGGTGGAGGATGGGGGAACACACTGAGGGGTGGTGAAGGATGGGGGGGAACACACTGAGGGGGGGTGAAGGATGGGGGGGAACACACTGAGGGGGGGGTGGAGGATGGGGAACACACTGAGGGGGGTGGAGGATGGGGGAACACACTGAGGGGGGGTGGAGGATGGGGGAACACACTGAGGGGGGGCGGAGGATGGGGGAACACACTGAGGGGGGTGGAGGATGGGGGAACACACTGAGGGGGGGTGGAGGATGGGGGAACACACTGAGGGGGGGTGGAGGATGGGGGAACACACTGAGGGGGGAGGGTGAAGGATGGGGGGGAACACACTGGGGGGGGTGGAGGATGGGGGAACCACAATGTTTTTAGTATAAAGGTACAGCCAGACTTTAGCAGCTCCTAGTACTTCTGTGTATAGCACACACTGCTGTGGTGCAGGAAACCACCTCCAACCAATCACTGACTACACACAGCTCAGACCCGGGAGGTGTGTCACACAATGCTTTGTTCCCAACACTAGGTTAGGGTGTCTTTCTAATTCTATCCAATGAGAGGCGCTTAAAGGAAAAAACTTACTGCCCAGCCAATAGGGAGCGGGCAGAGCTACAAACAAGTATTCTGGCAAGCGGCGTCGCATGAGTAATCACGCCCACTTTGCGTTTTAAGCAATTGGCAAACGCTACATAGCTTTGGGCCAATCAGTATGAGAGGACGTCCTCCTTGGCCAATTAGGATGAGGGTTTCATGGCTGTAGCTGGTTTATCAGTGTGGAGTTCAGGAGCAGTGAGGTGAGTGAAGCGGGCAGTAATGTGAGGGGGGAGGGGAGACACTTACCGCTCCCCTCATCACACGGTGTGACTGGGGGAAGGGTCAGGTGATACACCCGCAACTGTCACTTCTACAAGATTGTGAGAGGATTCACTCCGGGGTCCATCATCCGTGTTATCCTGGAGTGTTCCCGGATTTAGAGGGGTACTACATATCCTGCAACCTCCCATCCTTCCCCACCTGTCATCCATTACCCCTCCCCCTCATTCCTTCAACAGCCCCTCATCTCTCCCCCCCCATTCATCCTCATTCACCTACCCGTCTCTCGTTCCTCAACCCTCTCCCCCTTCACCTGTCCATCAGTACCACCCTCCACGCGTCCCCTCGTCCCCCCCCTCCCCTCCACGCGTCCCCTCGTCCCCCCCTCCCCTCCACGCGTCCCCTCGTCCCCCCCTCCCCTCCACGCGTCCCCCCCTCCCCTCCACGCGTCCTCCCCTCCACGCGTCCCCTCGTCCCCCCCTCCCTTCCACGCGTCCCCCCCTCCCCGCGTCCCCCCCTCCCCTCCACGCGTCCCCTCGTCCCTCCTCCCCTCCCCGCGTCCCCTCATCCCCCCCCCCCGCGTCCCCTCGTTCTCCTCCCCTCGTTCCCCCCCTCCACGCGTCCTCCCCTCCACGCGTCCCCTCGTCCCCCCCTCCCCTCCACGCGTCCCCTCGTCCCTCCTCCCCTCCCCGCGTCCCCCTCATCCCCCCCCCCTCCCCGCGTCCCCTCGTTCACCTCCCCGCGTCCCCTCGTTCACCTCCCCGCGTCCCCTCGTTCACCTCCCCGCGTCCCTCCCCCTTCCACGTGTCCCCCCCCCTTCCACGCGTCCCCCCCTTCCACGCGTCCCCCCGCCCCCCTTCCACGCGTCCCCCCGCCCCCCTTCCACGCGTCCCCCGCCCCCCTTCCACGTGTCCCCCCGCCCCCCATCCACGTGTCCCCCCCCCCCCTTCCACTCGTCTCCCGCCCCTTCCACGCGTCTCCTCGTCCCTCTCTCTACCCCCCCCCCTCCTGTTCTCTCTCTCTCTCTCCCCCTCCAGTTTCTCTTTTTTTTTACTACCACCCCCCCCCCTCAGTCCCCTTTTAATTCCCTTCACCATGGACCACCATTGTGGGGGGAGGAAGGGGGTCAGTAATACTGACACCTGTGCTGGTTATTATTGCATCCACTGAGACCAATACTGGGGGTTATTAATGCGTCCTCTGACATCAATGCTGGGGGTTGTTAACACGTCCACTGACATCAATGCTGGGGGTTATTAATGTATCCTCTGACATCAATGCTGGGGGTTATTAACACGTCCACTGACATCAATGCTGGGAGTTATTAACACGTCCACTGACATCAATGCTGGGGGTTATTAACACGTCCACTGACATCAATGCTGGGGGTTATTATTGCGTCCTCTGACATCAATGCTGGGGGTTATTAATGCGTTCTCTGACATCAATGCTGGGGGTTATTAATGCGTCCTCTGACATCAATGCTGGGGGTTATTAATGCGTCCTCTGACATCAATGCTGGGGGTTATTAATGCGTCCTCTGACATCAATGCTGGGAGATATTAACACATCCACTGACATCAATGCTGGGAGTTATTAACACGTCCACTGACATCAATGCTGGGAGTTATTAACACGTCCACTGACATCAATGCTGGGGGTTATTAACACGTCCACTGACATCAATGATGGGGGTTATTAACACGTCCACTGACATCAATGATGGGGGTTATTAACACGTCCTCTGACATCAATGATGGGGGTTATTAACACGTCCTCTGACATCAATGCTGGGGGTTATTAATGTGTCCTCTGACATCAATGCTGGAAGTTATTAAGGCGTCCTCTGACTTCAATGCTGGGGGTTATTAATGCATCCTCTGACATCAATGCTGGGGGTTATTAACACGTCCTCTGACATCAATGCTGGAAGTTATTAAGGCGTCCTCTGACATCAATGCTGGGGGTTGTTAATACGTCCACTGACATCAATGCTGGGGATTGTTAACACGTCCTCTGACATCAATGCTGGGGGTTATTAATGTGTCCTCTGACATCAATGCTGTGGGGGGAGGAAGGGGGTCAGTAATACTGACACCTGTGCTGGTTATTATTGCGTCCTCTGACATCAATGCTGGGGGTTATTAATTTGTACTCAGAGTCTCTGCGTGAGACATGGGTAACGAACGTGGAGAATGACATATGAACAAGACCTGGAGTGTGCCAAAGGTCACGTGGTCGGTATGCCTAAAAGGGGCCAAAAAAGAGGACACTAGAGTAAGTAGTAACAGATTTTATTGCAGTAACAAAACATCAATCAGTCAGATGCATGAACGCACAAGCCATCTCCACCTGAGGATCCGGTATGTATCTGCTGAAACAAGTTGAATTCCACCTCCCCAACTTCCTGATGACATGAGCCGGGATCCCCTGGCGTGAAGCCGCAGAGGCCGCCCCAATCCTAAATGAGTGACCCGACAGACTAGCCGGGTTCAAACCCAGGTTGGACCACAACGTGCGGCAGTGTTTGGAGAACTGCGATGCTGTGAGGGGAGCCACCGGGAAAGGAAGCAAGGGACTGTCCCTGGGTTTGTCGCCGATCAGCGCCATGAGCTGATCCAACACCGGGCACCACGCACCGCCGGTCTTGAAATACGAAACATCCGTGCCAGCCCCGAACTGCTGAGTCTTGCAAGCTGACAGGTGTACAATGTAATGGTTCAGATGCCTGACCAGCTGGCCTCTCGTGAGGGTCCGGGAACCAGGCCCGGAACGGGAAAACTCACCCGGCCTGAGGAACCCAAAGAAAGCCAGGTAAATGGCAGCCTTGAGCACCATGCTGAGAAGCCTCCCAAAAGGCAGCACATCCAGCAAACCAGACATACTCCGGAAAATATGCCCCGTGACCGGGAGTCTGCAGATAGTGGTCGGAGGACAACTCCTCCGGATGCCCCTCAAAACAGCCTTGATGGCATGGGCAGAGAAAATGGAGAGCCGATTTGGATCCTGCAAGGACAAATGGTGCTGAACCCCGGCCAGATATGTTTTGATGGTACCATGAGACAACCTGAGTTTGGTATGACAGTAAGCAACAAAAGCCAACAAGTAACGGACATCAGGGCAGTTGCCACACGGGTGCTGTGCCTGAAAAACCTGAAAGGACTTCCAAGCTGAGGTGTAAGCCTTCCTAGTGTTGACCGACAACGACGCCCCGACTAAGGCTGCCGCCTCCAGCCAATGGGAGTTTAATCCAGCATTAGAAGGGAAGCCTGCGGGGACGGCGTGGCACATGCGTCGGCATGCGGGACCTGCTGGTAAAACAACGGAAAGTTAAGCCGGGACAGCGCATCAGCCGCCACATTGTCCACCCCACTGATGAACTTACACTGGATGTGAAAATGATATGGCAGGGATAACCAAATTAACCTACGAACGAAAGACATGATGACCAAGGACCGTGATCTGCCTTTGGTGATAATCTCCATGGCTGCTTGGTTGTCCGTGGAGAAAACCACCGTCTGCCCTGACCACGAACTACCCCAAACCCAAGCTGCAGACACTATGGGGAAAATTTCAAATAAGGCAGATGAATCCGTGAACCCTGGGATGGCCAACATGTCATCTGGCCAAGGCCCTGCCAACCAGTGGGTACCAAAAATGGCTGCATAGCCCACAGTGGCTGCCGCGTCAGTTACAACCTGAGGGGAGGAACTGGACTCCGCCGGAATGAACATGGTGACCCCATTCCAACACCGGAGGTACTCGTCCCACATGTGAAGGTCAGCCAACGCCGCAGCGTCCAGCTTGACCCGTGAATCTGAGTCCGGGGCTGCTGGTAACAACGCCAACAACCTGGAAATGAAGGATCTCCCCTGCGGAATGATCCGCATGGCGAAATTCAACATGCCCAAGAGAGACAACAATTCCACCCTGGTACAGACCTGCGAGACTGAAAAGGCATGGATACACTCTCTGATCCTGGTGAGTTTGTCCGCCGGAAGCCTGGCCTGCATGGTTTCGGTGTCCAGGACAATCCCCAAAAAGGTGAGTGCTGATGTAGGGCCCTCCAACTTCTTGGTTGCCAGAGGCATGTTGAGTGCTGAAAAATCCGCCAGCAACTTCTGCAAATCAATGGGGATTTGCTGAGGACTCTCAATGAGGAGGAAGTCATCCAGATAATGAATGACCTCATGACAATGCTCTACATGGATGAGAATCCATTCAAGGGCTTGGGCAAAGACATCGAACAACCATGGACTGCTCTTGGACCCGAAAGTGAGTCTGGAGGCAAAATAGTACAAACCTCTCCACTTTACCCCATGCCACTGCCAGAGTGACGGCATGATCGGGAGGAGTTTGAAAGCGTCAGCTATGTCTGCCTTGGATAGCCAAGCCCCCCGCCCTACCTTGATAATCTGTTGGATGGCCTGGTCTACGGAAGCATATTTCAAGGAAAATTCTTCGGACGGGATTAATGAATTAAGACTAGGCACAGCAGAGCAATGAGGGGCGGACAACTCCTAAATTAATCTCAATTTATTGGAAAACTTCCCCTTGACCAACCCCAGCGGATTGACCCTCCAGCACAGAAAAGGAGACATGGAAAAAGGACCGATGACGAACCCCTTGTCGAGTTCGGACTGGAGTAAGGTGTCCACCGCCCCAACATCCAACTCACGCGACCTGAGGTTGGGACTCTCGAATGTGACCAACGGCAAGGTGAGGAACCCAGTGTGGAAGCCCCGTGTGAACCCTTCAACCAAAAAGGGGCATAGCTCTGTGGAAGGGTGAGAGGACAAGCAGTCCTGCAAAAACCTAATGTTGATGCGGCTCAGTCAGCTGTGCTTACCTTGCCTAAGCGAACAGGATGACTTAGGATGGGCCCTGAAACAGCCTGAGCAGATGTGCAACAACCGGCACTGACTGTAGTTGCACACACCGTGATTGAAATTGTTACAAATAGGTGACCTCCCCAGATACTAGATGGGCCTACCCAATTTGTCCACGGTAGCTGCCTGAGTAGGTGCTGGTAGTGAAGCGGGGAAGGCTCTGAAGTGCCTGGCAGAACCAGTAAGCCGTGTGTGATGATGACTGGCAGGTGGCGCAGACCGGTGACCTCAACCCCGCAAAATGACGGCAGAACAGCTCAGTATCCACGCTGCCCCAGGCTGCAACTACCTGATGCTGGGCCAACAAGGCGGCGACTTTGGCGGAGAATGATTAGTGGTAATCATAAAGCGCCGTACCCCCAAACTTGTGACCCAACTCCACCACCGCATAGAGGTAGTGATCCAGCTTCTCTCTCCTATGGGGACTCGCAGAGCAAATGATGTCTCTGAACAAGCTGAACGCCAACACGAACTCAGGGATGGAGAGCTTGCGGTTCAACCTGTGGTCCCTGGACTTGATGATGACAGAAACGTCCCCACAGGCATACGACTTATTGTCAGCCACATCGTGAGTGGCTATCAATAAGGACGCCAGGTTGACATCCTTCCCATCAAGGATATCTTTCCGGATGTTCCCTGGAATGAAATGGGCTGTGGTGACGGAAGGGACACTGGTACTGGTACCTGACAGTGAAGGCACAGGGACCTCGGGCCCTGCCGCGACCCCAGGAACAGCCAGATCCACCACAGCAGGAATAGGACCGGCCTCCAGAACCTCCACCCTGGCCCTTAAATCCTGAAAAGAGCCCGCCAATGAGCTGAGGGTGGAGTGGATCTGAGTCAGGGATGCGGCCATGGCACGCAGGGTGACCTGTTCCGCATCAGAACTCGCAGAGGAGGGGAACAAAAGTCTAAAAAGTTCTGCTTTGCGAGCTGAAGCCGAGTGAGAGATGCCCCTGAGCCGCAACTCCGCAATCAACCTCGGAACCGTCCAGGACCTCAAGGAAGGTGTGCCGCCCTGCACTGACCCCCTCGCTGGAGAAGTGGAAATGGAGGCGAAATCCTCTATGTTCGCTGCCTGAGACATGACCTGAAACGATCGAAACAAATGAAAACACCCTGGCAGAACTCACCACAGACCAACAACTGGCACCGACTCCCCACACACCCAACATCCTCAGACCCTAAAACAAACCTAATCTGGCCCAGAACGAACACCCCCCTCTTTTCCCTTCCCGACTAAGAGGGCCAAGTCACCTGCAGTTGCAGATAAATTAAAAACGAACACTCAGGCCCCCCAGAACCTGAAACGTGACAGGTCTAATGATTAAAAGAAATGACTGACACCCCAATTTAAAAACGAGAGATTGAGCCAATGGGTGAGGAGACTTGCCACCAAGCCAATTAAAAATGAACAACTCAACCCGCTGAGACCTGAACGAAATAGGTAACCACAGTGGCAGGCAGCCCCTTAAGCAACGAGAACGGAGAGCACGGTGCCCAGTACCCAGACTTACCTGCCCTGGGAATCTTTAATCAAAACGAGAAACCTTGCGTCTGGAGCCTGAAATAAATGGACGAATGGGACTGAAAGCGAGTCAGAACCCTGGACAAGAACCAAAGGGGCAACAGATGACGCCCAGCAAAAACCCCCCTACGAGACCTGAATGTGCGTCAGGCCATGACTGAGCGTGCCACGTGAAGCATGAAGGAATAGAAACGTGAAACCCAAAACGGTTGAGGAGACCTGCCACTGACCAAGCCAATTAAAAACGAAACATCTCAAACCGTTGACACCCACAAGTGCGGTGGGTGACCCCGCAGTGGAAACTACTACACCCCCCCCCTGACAACTCACGAGTCCTGACACAAGACGCATGAGCAACTCGTCCTAACCTAACCCTGAGGACCACAACCCCTACCTTTGTGCAACAACTAACTAACACCGACTCCCAATCCGTCACCTGCGTGCATCACAGAGCAAACTCGCAGAACAAGCACCCTGACGTGGATGAAAAACGCATGACACTTACTGGAAATAACCTAAAAAGGAACAGATTCTGACGCAAATGTAAATACTTGCAAACGTCCTACTGGAGATGAGAAAGTGACGAGATGACCGCACATGTGGGCTCCCTCATGTACCCCAAACGCTGGCCTGTACCTCAAGTGTGAATGCAGTAAGGTTCCACGTGACGCTGCCCAAGCAGAGATCGCAGCGTGTGTGGCCAGCAGCTGCCGACCTGACGGAACTGCCGGCATGGGAAACACCCCCCCCCCCACAAAACACAATGCCACCGCAACAATACCCACCCCTGTGGATGCCATAAAGCAGCCAACACCCCCCCCCCCTGTAGCGATGTGCAGCAATGGTGACAGCCCCCCCCCTACACAGGCATGATGTCAGAGTGATAACACCCCCCCCCCCTGCGAAATAACATGCCACAGCAGGACCCAGGACTCCCCCCCCCCCCCCCCCGCAAGAAAAAAAAGACGAGCGGTGGCAGCAGCAGCCCCCTCCCGCCTTTACCAACGAGCTTGCAGCACAACATCACACACACCCCCCGCCCCCCCCCCCCCCCCACTACGATACCTGTACCACGAGGTGAACCAAGGGCCTGACCCGATCCGCCTGGCGGAGGCGATTTCAACCGCTGACAGCCGAGCGGAGGGAGAACGAAGCGCCGAGTCCTGGAGCCTCGTGGGGCACGAAGCCGGCGCCTGAGGATGACGCCACACACGGCGTCGTCACGAAACAAGAAGGGTCCGGCCGTGGGAGTAAGGAGGAGGAGGGAGGATTTAAATACCCCCCCGACTCCTCCTACAAACTCAGGCCAGCCTACGGCCGGCCTTCCCATGTGTCCTTTGACATCAGTGCTGGGGGTTATTAATGCGTCCTCTGACATCAATGCTGGGGGTTATTAATGCGTCCTCTGACATCAATGCTGGGGGTTATTAATGCGTCCTCTGACATCAATGCTGGGGGTTATTAATGCGTCCTCTGACATCAATGCTGGGGGTTATTAACACATCCACTGACATCAATGCTGGGGGTTATTAATGTGTATACTTCGATATCAATGCTGGGGGTTATGAATGTGTCCTCTGACATCAATGCTGTCGGCCAACAAACTCGAACGTAGTGACGTACTACCTGGTTTTTCAGCTCTTTAGCGCCACCCTTTGGGCACCTTATGCTAATGTTGTGTTATGGTGAGCATTGCTTCTGACTATGCGTGTTTGTATTTTGGACTTTTGTCTGACGGACTTGTGTACACACGATCGCAAAATCAGACAACACACAATTTGTTGGCGGAAAATTTTAAAGCATGCTATCCAACATTTGTCCGCGGAAAATCCGACAACAATTGTCCGATGGAGCGTACAAACGGTCAGATTTTCCGCCAACAGCCTGTCATCACACTTTTCCCGTCGGGAAATCCTTTCATGTGTATGAGGCTTAAGGCTTACCGGTAGATACAGTGGATGTCTTCTAAACTTGCACCCTTTAGGAGATGTTCACATTGGCAGTGGACGATGGCGCTCTGCATGGGTACACAGGGTGTGCTGTAGAATGCAGAGCACCATGTCTCAATTGTGACTCCCCGTGTTCATGCACAAGAGTGACATCATTGCGGTCCGGCCATTTAAAATGGCCAGAGCGAGTGAACCTGGAAGGAAGACCTGGTTAGGATGGAAGCGCCTGCAGCAGTGACTGCTGGAGGGCCTTGTTTAACCTCTTGGCGCCGGTGTCTTGTCGAGCTGGTTCCCCTATCGATATGGTTCCGAGATCGACTGCGCATGCGCACTCGGAACACGCGGAAATCTGCGAACATCTACAGCTGTTCGTCGGCTGTAGACGCACTCGCTCCCGAGGATACACGCCGCGCAGCAAGGGGCGGAGACCGGGACACACCGCTCTATAGGGCGGGATTCAACATGTTGATGGGCGGGTGACACGCCGCTCTGTATTTTTTTTTAAATGTTGATGAGCGGGTGGAAAAAGGGGCGGGGCCAGAGACTGTGACACGCCGCTCTATAGGGCGGGATTTAACTTGTTGATGGGCGGGTGACACGCCGCTCTGTATTTTTTTTTAAATGTTGAGGAGTGGGCGGCAAAAGGGGCGGGGCCAGAGACTGTGACACGCCGCTCTATAGGGCGTCAATGTCTCAAGGGCGGGTTTGGAATATCACCTCTCTTGCATTGAGAGAACATGAGAAGTGTTGTACATATAAATCTCTAGGCTTGGCGTCTAACATTGCAGGGAGCGCACACTCACTGATCCGCCCCTTGCTGTATAGAGCGGTGTCTTGTCGAACTGGTTCCCCTAGCATTGGGAGCGAGCGCGTCTACAGCTGCCGAACAGCTGTTCACGCTCTGAGAATTCCGTCGCCTCGGATTGCGCCTGCGCAGTCGAGCTCGGAACCATATCGATAGGAGGAACCAGCTCGGCAGAACACCGGCTCCTCACGGCCCTTTAAGAAGTTTGGAAGGCGGGGCGGGGTTTATGATCATGTGACCACCGTAACTGGCGGTCATATGATCGGAAAGCTCCCGATCACTACTGGCGATCCGTAAACCGTTGGTGACTGTGCCGGGAGCGCGCTGGGAACATGCTCTTGGGAAGGTTGTATTTACACAAATTCACGCAAATATGAGGCCGCTCGGCGCCAAGGCCCACCCACCCACGTATTTGCATGAAGCCAGCACCAAGGGGTAAAAAGGCAAGTCTGCCATTATGTGCTAGTATGTGGTGCACATTATGACACTAACCTGCAGGAGGCCAGGAGATTTTATATATATATATAAGACTTTGCTTCCCCTTTAAATGTTACTTTTGCATACAAGCGGTTTACTAGAACTCCTTTCACTAATTTACATTTTCGGTGCTGAACATTATGAATATCATTTGGATTGCAAAATACCTTTTAGGAAATTTAAACAATGAACTGAGGGCAGTCACATTTGCTTGTATTACCGTGTGTTATCCCATCCTGTAGAGCAGTGGTTCTCAACCTTTCTAGTGCCGTGACCCCCTGATTAAAATTTCCCAAGTTGTGGGGACCCCTAACAGTAAAATTATTTTCGTAGTGTAGGTTGTCAGCACCCAAGAGAAGACGAGTACCGGTAATTTGCGCCCCTAACCCAAGGAGATTTAGCGCTCCCTGAGTCCCTTCCACTTGCACTGTATTAAAACCCCTTATGGTACATTTTAGGATGTACCACTCTTTCTCTTTTGTTCTCCTTTCTTTCCCTTTTTATCTCTCTCTATCCTAATTTCTTGTTGTTTTTTTTTTCTCCCCCCATCCCTCTCTTTAGCCGTCTTTCTTATTCTTTCTCTCCCTTTTTTCTTTTGTTCCTCCCCCTCTTCTCCTCTCCCTTCCATGTATTCTCTATTTTTATTCCTTCTCTTACTCCTTGGTGGGGGCGGGGATAATGGGATGAGTGGCTGTGCTGGCGGGGAGTTCTGATCAACCAACTTAGGTGCTCTTAATGAAGGTCATCTGCTGATCTGAGAACTGTAGTGGGGACTTTTAATGGCAACTCTAATCACGGGTCTCCTCCAGCCCCTCCCACTTCACATTCCTCACCGGCCAGCTGACCTCTAATCTCTGCCCCACAGCCATGTGGTAAACTGAATGGGCGGCTGCAAAGAGGCCGAGTGGGCGGCCGCAGGCTCAAGTGACAGCCCAGCCGGGAGGCCACAAAGAGGCTGGGAGAGCGGTGTGGGCTTCAGGAACAGCCCAGGATTCAGTGACCCCTGACAAATCATCATTCGCCCCCCAGGTTCAGAACCACTGCTGTAGAGCAATAGAAGAATGGAATGTGTTACCTGGAGTCCTTTTGCTTTTAAAATAAGGAACATTCTTTTATTAGGAGCGCAATACTACATTTAACGTGGTTGTAAACCTCAGACATGAAATACGAACAAAGCGTATCCCTCTATAGTGTGTAAACATGCATGCAGAAAAGCATCAGGAACACATCCTGACTGCGTTTATATGGTGTGAAGTGGCCCTTAAGGTGAAGAAAAAGGAGGGGGGAAAAATGCACCGGAAAGCCTCAAAAAAAGCGCGTGCAAAAAATGCATCCGGAAGCCATCTGGACTGCGTTTCTATAGTATGAACTGGCCCTGAAAACGCAGCAATAACGCACCCATGTTAATGTTTTTGATGCGGTTTTTGAGTCACATAACCTGTGAAAAAGACTCTGTAAGCGCAGTAAAATGGTGGTAAAATAACATGCATTTTTGGCACCAATATCTGCAAAATGCCGATAACATATTGGCCGAAAATGGTGTTTCGGTGTTTTTCCAATAAATATACAATTCTCCCTAAGAGAGTGCATGATGCCTGAGGGGACCCGAGAGGGGGAAAGAAACAGCCCAGCACTAAAAATAAGCATAAAATCTAAATTGTTGAAAGGAACATAGCACATGTATACAGAATATTATACAAATACAGTGTATTTAAAGCCATAAAGCACAAAAGTTGAAACATTATAGCAAATTGCTATTACACAGGAATCGGTATACATACAGTTAGGTCCATATATATTTGGACACAGGCACAATTTTCGTACTTTTGGCTCTGTATGCCACCAGAATAGAATAAAAACGAAACAATCCAAATGAATTTGGAGTGCAGACTTTCAGCTTTAATTCAGGGGGTTGAACATAGATATCAAGTACAAATTTTAGGAACTGCAATCATTTTTATACACAGTCCCCCCATTTTCAGGAGGTCAAATGTAATTTGACAAATGAATATAATCATAAATAAAATGGTTCTTTTTTTATATTTTGTTGAGAATCCTTTACTGGCAATGACTGCCTGAAGTCTGGAACCCATGGACATTACCAAAGACTGGGTTTTCTCCTTTCTGATGCTTTGCCAGGCTCTAACTACAGCTGTCTTTTTAGTTTTTTTTTTTTTGTTTGTGAGTCTTTCTGGCTTTTAGTTTTGCCTTCAGCAATGCTCAATTGGGTTGAGATCAGGTGATTGACTCGGCCATTGCAGAATATTCCACTTCTTTTCCTTTAAAAGCTCCTGGGTTGCTTTTGCAGTGTGATTTGGATCATTGTTCATCTGTACTGTGAAGCGCCGTCCAATCAACTTTGCTGAATTTGGCTGAATCTGGGCTGACAGTATATCTCTAAACACTGCAGAATTCATCCGGTTGCTTCTGTCTTCTGTCACATCATCAACAATCACGAATGACCAAGACCCAGTGCCCATGCCACCACATTGCAAGCTCCATCATGTGACCACAGATGACGTTGTGTGCTTTGGAGCTGTTCCAAGCCTTCTCCACACTTTTTTCTTCCCGTCATTCTGGTACAGATTACTCTTTGTTTCAACTGTCCAAAGAATGCTTTTACAGAACTGGTCTGGCTTTTTTAGATGTTTTTCAAAGTCTAATCTGGTTTTCTATACTTCAGGCTTATGGATAGTTTGCACTTTGTGGTGAACGCTCTGTATTTGTTCTCGGGAAGTCTTCTCTTGATTGTAGACTTTGACATTGATATGCCCTTCACTTGTCTGGATGTTGTGAATGGGTTTTTCTTCACCATAGAAACCATCCTGCGATCATCCACCTTTGTTGTCTTCTGTGGTCGTCCAGGCCTTTTTTATGTTGCTGAGCTCACCAGCGCGCTCTTCTTTCCTCAGAATGTACCAAACTGTTGATTTGGCCACTCCTAATGTTGCTGCTATCTCTCTGATGGATTTGTTTTAGTTTTTGAAGCCTTAAAGAGGTTGTAAACCCTCCTGTTTTTTCACCTTAATGCATCCTATGCATTAAGGTAAAAAAAACTTCTGTCAGTGCCCAGGCCCCCCGTTTTACCTGAGCCCTGGAATGTCCCACGACGAGGACACGCCGTCTCTCTGCCTGGGGTTCTCGGCTCTTGATTGGATAGATTGATAGCAGCGCAGGCATTGACTCCTGCTGCTGTCAATCAAATCCAATGATGCGGGGGGCAGGACTGAGTCCTGCATTCGGCAGCTTTGAACGCTAAATGCTGGACACGGGAGTGCGCCTGCAAGGTTACCCCCCGGGAGAGCGCTTCTCCTAGGGAGTTATCTGATGCGGGGAGGAGCTACCAGCGCCGCTGGGGGACCCCAGAAGACGGCGTTCAGGGCCACTCTGCAAAACGAACTGCACAGTGGAGGTATGTATGACAATAATACCAACAATCGTAACATGTGTACGAGGCTTTACAATGGCCTGTTTCACTTGTATGGTCAACTCCTTTGAACGCATGATGTAGGTTCACAGCAACAGTTTCTAAATGCAAATACCACACTTATGGCCCCTACACACGATCCGAAAATCGGACGACAGATCGTCCAACTTTTTCCGCTTAATAGTCGCAAGTAGAAATTGAATAGGTTACTAAAGTCACACAATTCTCCTACGACAGAAAAATAAATCAGAAGTGATGTCATGTGTTGTAGTGTATTTGTATTGTATTTTCGGACGACAACTGTACTGACTAAACAAAAATCGTACGATCTGGTATCGTACGAGGAAAATTTTTGCGCTTGTCCGATCGAATAATATCGGATGAACTGTCATGATCGGCTCTCAAAAGCTCAGTACTAACGATCCGATTATCGTACGATTCTTCCTCGGACGACCGTTTTCGTCCGATATTCGGATCGTTTGTACGGGCCATTAGGATCAACTTCAGACATTTTTACCTGCTTAACCACTTGACCACTGGGCACTTAAACCCCCTTAATAACCAGACCAATTTTCAGCTTTCGGTGCTCTCACATTTTGAATGACAATTACTCAGTCATACAACACTGTACCCATATGACATTTTTGTCCTTTTTTTACACAAATAGAGCTTTCTTTTGGTGGTATTTAATCACTGTTGGGTTTTTTATTTTTTGCGCTATAAGAGAAAAAAGACTGAAAATTTTGTAAAAAAATGATTTTTTTTTCGTTTCTGTTATAAAATTTTGCAAATTACTATTTTTTCTTCATAAATTTTGGCCAAAATTTATACTGCTACATATCTTTGGTAAAAATAAGTACAAATTGGTGTATATTTTTTGGTCTTTGTGAAAGTTATAGAGTCCACAAGCTATGGTGCCAATATCTGAAAATTGATCACACCTGAAGTACTGACGGCCTATCTCAATTCTTGAGACCCTAACATGCCAGAAAAGTACAAATACCCCCCAAATGACCCCTTTTTGGAAAGAAGACATTCCAAGGTATTCAGAAAGAGGCATTGTGAGTTTTTTGAAGTTGTCATTTTTTCCCACAATTCTTTGCAAAATCAAGATTTTTTTTTTCTCTTTTTTTTTTTTTCACAAAATTGTCATATTAGCAGGTTATTTCTCACACACAGCATATGCATTCCACAAATTACACCCCAAAACACATTCTGCTATTACTCCCGAGTATGGCGATACCACATGTGTGAGACTTTTACACAGCGTGGCCACATACAGAGGCCCGACATGCAGGGAGCACCTTCAGGCGTTCTGGAGCACCAAGGCCAATTCTGACATTTCTCTCCTACATGTAAAAATCATCATTTATTTGCTAGAAAATTACATAGAACCCCAAAACATTATATATGTTTTTTTAGCAAAGACCTTAGAGAATATAATGGTGGTTGTTGCAACTTTTTATCTCGCACGATATTTGCGCAGCAATTTTTTTAACGCGTTTTTTACGGAAAAAAAATGTTTTGTGCTTAAAAAAAAACAAAAAACAGTAAAGTTAGCCCAATGTTTTTGCATAATGTGAAAGATGAAGTTACGCCGAGTAAATAGATACCTAACATGTCGCCCTTAAAAATTGCACACACTCGTGGAATGGCGCCAAACTTCGCTACTTAAAAAATCCCCATAGGCGACGCTTTAAATATTTTTACTGGTTACATGTTTTGAGTTACAGAGGAGGTCTAGGGCCAAAATGATTGCTCTCGCTCTAACGTTCGCAGAGATACCTCACATGTGTGGTTTGAAAACCGTTTTCATATGTGGGCGGGACTTACGTATGCGTTCGCTTCTGTATGCGAGCTCACGGGGACAGGGGCGCTTTAAAAAAAAAAAAAAAAAATGTATTCTTCATTTTACTTTATTTATTTTAGTTTGACATGTTTTTCCGCCCTAAACATTTTTTTGATCACTTTTATACCTATTACAAGGAACGTAAACATCCCTTGTAATAGGAATATGGCATGACAGGTCCTCTTTACAGTGAGATATGGGGGGGGGGGGTGTCAATAAGACCCCACATCTCACCTCTAGGCTGGGAAGCCTGAAAAAAATACAAAAAAAAAAAACAACAATCCTGGCTTTGATCGTAGCGGTGAGTCGGTAGAAGCACCGGAGGGCGGCGGGGGGGGGACATCCCCTCTCGCCTCCCGTAAGAATGATCAAGCGGCGGAACAGCCGCTATGATTGTTCTTATGGTGTAGGGAATCGCCGGCTGAAAAAGCCGATATCTGAATGATGCCTGTAGCTGCAGGCATCATTCAGATATCCCCGCACAAAGTCAAGGACGTCATATGACGGCCGGAGGGCGGGAAGTGGTTATTGCAGAGTATTGCCGGGCATTGCGGAGTATTGCCGGGCATTGCGGAGTATTGCCGGGCATTGCGGAGTATTGCGGTGTATGGCAGGGTATTGCGGTGTATGGCAGGGTATTGCACGGGTATTGCACAGGGTATTGTGGAGGGTATTGCACAGGGTATTGTGGAGGGTATTGCAGAGTATTGTGGAGGGTATTGCAGAGTATTGTGCAGGGTATTGCAGAGTATTGTGCAGGGTATTGCAGAGTATTGTGCAGAGTATTTTGCAGGGTATTGCAGAGTATTTTGCAGGGTATTGCAGAGTATTTTGCAGGGTATTGCAGAGTATTTTGCAGGGTATTGCAGAGTATTGCACCAGGGTATTGCAGAGTATTGCACCAGGGTATTGCAGAGTATTGCACCAGGGTATTGCAGAGTATTGCACCAGGGTATTGCAGAGTATTGCACCAGGGTATTTTGCAGAGTATTGGCAGGGTGTATTGCAGAGTATTGGCAGGGTATAGCACAGGGATGGCTGAGCAGGGATGGATGGATGGATGGATCTGTGACTGCAATTGTCACAGATCCAGCCCACAGTGCTGCTGCTGCCATCCGCTCCCTCCCCCTCCCCTCTCACACTGTACCGATCGGTACAGAGAGGGGAGGGAGGAACCGGCGTCATCAAATGACGCCGGTCTGTTTACAAGTGATTGCTCCGTCATTTGACGGAGCGATCACGTGGTAAACGGCCGCTATCAGCGGCGATTTACCGCGATTCGTGATCCGCCGGGTCCTCTGGACCCGGCGGTCACGGAGTTTCCCGTGTGCGCGCCCCAGGGGGCGCGCGGGAGCGCGATTCTGGGAGGACGTTATATAACGTCCTCCCAGAGTTAAGCAACCACCCTGCCGCCGTTATTTGTCGGCAGGTGGTTGTTAAGTGGTTAATTGATGAAGAAATAACAAAGGAGTAGACCACACCTGGTCATGAAATGGCTTTTGATTCAATTGTCCAATTACTTTTGGTCTCTTGAAAAAGGGGGGATGGCTATTCTTAAAGGGGTTGTAAATCTTCCTGTTTTTTCACCTTAATGCATCCTATAATTACTGGCCCCCCCCAGCATCCTAAAATTACTGGCCCCCCCCAGCCCCCCGGTTTACTTACCTGAGCCCTCGAAAGTCCCGCGTCGAGAACGCGCTTGATCTTGGCCCGGTCTTCTCAGCTCTTCATTGGATAGATTGATAGCAGCGCAGCCATTGGCTCCCTCTGCTGTCAATCAAATCCAATGGCGCCGGGGAGCGGGGCCGAGTCTGGCATTTCGTGTCGATGGTGGCAAATGCAGGACTCGGGAGCGCGCCCGCAAGGTAACCCACTTGGGCGCTTCCCAGAGGGGGTTATCTGAGGCGGGGAGGAGCCGAGACAGCCGCCGAGGGACCCCAGAAGACGAGGAGCGGGGCCACTCTGTGCAAAACGAGCTGCACAGTGGAGGTAAGTATGACACGTTTGTTATTTATTTATTTTTTTAAATATTCAAACCTTTACAATCACTTTTTAAAGCGGTTGTATACCGCAAAACTTTTTTTTTTTTTGGGTCAACCTGCAAGGCAAAGGTATAATGAGCTAGTATGACTAGCATACTAGCTCATTATCAATCACTTACCTTAGATCGAAGCCCCCGCAGCGGTCCTCGGACGCGTCCTCCGTCGAATCCATGATACCCGGAGTGACTTCCGGGTATTGCCGCTCCGGCGCTGTGATTGGCCGGAGCGGCGATGACGTCACTCCCGCACATGCGCGGGGAACGGCACGATCCCCGCGCATGCGCGAATTACCGGCAGTGTACGGCAGGCTCCCATTCAAGAGCCGCCACGCTCAGTGCGCCTGCGCCGTTATCTACGGCGCGCATGCGCCGTAGATAGCGGTACAGTTTTTTTTTGCAAATATCTCCGAGACTGTGTAGGTCTCGGAGATATTACAAGCACCTACAGGTAAGCCTTAATGTAGGCTTACCTGTAGGTGCTTGTACAAAATTTGGATATACAACCACTTTAAGAGCTGCAATTCCTAAACCCTTCCTTCGATTTGGATGTACATACCCTCAAATTAAACCTGAGAGTGTGCACTTTCAGACCACATTCATTATATATCTATAGCCTGAATATATTTTGATAAATACCTGAAAAAAATAAAATTGTGCCTGTGTCCAAATATATATGGACCTAACTGTATGTCAGACCACGATTTAGAGCCCACGTGTCTTCCCAGCGGCTGCTGGTATGAATCAATCCCTAAACACTGACAGAGATGGGTCCTCCCTGTTTATTTATCTGTTCTATAAATGTGAAGTGTAATTGCGATGCATTATGTCCAACTTCTGCAAAATATCTGTCAACTGGGGAAGAAAATTCATAGGTGCTGATATTACTTCATGGTTTGTATTTCCTGTGTGGTCTAACAAATATAGCTCAAACATGGTCACTTCAGCAAATATCTAAAGTGCTGCAGTTGTAGAAACCTGGAATTATTCTAGATTTTTTTTTTTTCATGTGCAGGTGGATAAAAGAATCACCCTTATGGGCCCGTTCACATAATCGGAAAATCACACAAAATATACCGCTTTCTCGAAACAATCTTACGATAATCTGATCGTTAGTACACAGCTTTCGAGAGTCGATCAAAACAATTCATGCAAAATTATCTGATCAGACAAGCACAACAATTTCTCTCCTACGACACCAGATCGTACGATTGTCCTTTAACCACTTCAGCCCCGGAAGGATTTACCCCCCCCCCCCTTCATGACCAGGCCATTTTTTGCGATACGGCGCTGCACAGCTTTAACTGGCAATTGCGCGGTCATGCGACGCTGTACGCAAACAAAATTGACGTCCTTTCTTTTGGTGGTATTTGATCACCTCCTGCGGTTTTTATTTTTTGCGCTATAAACAAAAAAAGACCGACAATTTAAAAAAAAAAAAAACGATTTTTTACTTTTTGCTATAAAACATATCCAGTAAAAAATCGAATTTAACAACTTCAATACTGGTCACTTTCACTCCATCCTGATATTTACTGATCATAAAAATCTTGAATATCTCAGAACTGCGAAGCGATTAAGACCACCACAAGCCCGTTGGGCTTTGTTCTTTTCAAGATTAAATTTCATCTTACCTATCGCCCAGGGTACAAGAACTGAAAAGCAGATGCTCTTTCTCGTATGTTCCCAGAGACTCCTGAAATGGCTGCACCCAGTAAGAGCTTCGGACTGAACGAGCCGATACTGGTATTTAAGGGCGGCTTCATTTCATCCGATATCTGCAGACCATTTACGGAAATCAAAGGTATAATCCTCAACAGGGCATCGCCCTTGTTCCAGTGTATGAAGGGTAGCCTCTGCTGTGGCCATGCGTTGAGGATCATCGTAAAGCTGTGCCATGGCCTCGAGGAACGTGGCAACAGTATTGGTCACAGTACTTTTCTGCTCCAGTAGGTGGTGTGCCCATGACTGGGGTTCTGAGAGAAGGCAGATGATGAACCCGACTTTTATGGATTCCAGAGAAAAAGTCGTTGGCTGAAGTGCAAAATATAGAAGGCACGCATTCTGGAATGCACTGAACTTTCGTCGGTCCCTCGAGAAGCGTTCGAGGACTGGTACCCTGGTTTCTGGAGATGGCATCACCACAGCGGGAGCAGAGGCAGAACGCTCTTGGGCAGGAGCCGCTGAAGCAGAGGGAGCAGCAGAGGGATTCTAGAGGACACAGCAAAGTTCTGTAGGTGACCTTCCAGCTGAAAGTAACCTTCTTGCAGGTTCTTCACCACTTGGGTAAGGGCAGTAACTTGCTGGCATAGAGTCTCTAATGGGGAAGCACCTCTTTCAGCCTCAGACATTCTGGCTGGATTATACTGTCACGTACCAGGCTGGAGGCTGAGGTGACGAGAGGGCTCCCCTTGCGACTGAGTGCAGAGTGCCCCTGGAGTTGGAGACAGAGGGTGCTATGCCCAGAGATGCACTGGTTGCCTGCCCGTGACGTGGTTCCAGAAGCAGACACCCAGGAGCAGAGAAGGTGGTCACAGCCAATGATTACCTGGAGGTACTGACGGATCTTAACAGGTGGAAAAGCAGAGACAACGTTGGAAGCCAGGCCGGGGGTCAAACACAGGAAGGCAGTCAGAAGCAGAGGCAGGAGGTCTGGTTGTGATCAAGATGGGGTCAAACACAGGAAGTCAATCTGGAACAGGCAAGAGCAGGTCCGTGAAACAAGCCGGGTTCAGAGCAAGGAGAGAAGCCAGAGCAGGTCAGGGTAAGCCGGGGTCAGTAGCAGGTAATCAAACAGGAGCAAGGAACACAGGATACAGAGCTGACGATAATCCAGCGATTTGAGAGTCTTTATATAGGCCAGCAAAACACTGGTAATTGTCACGTTTGGCGTACGCACATAAGCCGTTGTCAACGTGCGTTCGACGCTGCGTTCCGATTGCTAATGTGGATTAGCGTGGCCTTAATGGATATTGACATATCTGCCAATTCTTCTCCGGTTTCTTCCCTGACACTGCAAATTGTAGCCTCAGTTTCCTGCTCTTAGCTGACAGGAGTGGCACCCGGTGTGGTCTTCTGCTGCTGTAGCCCATCTGCTTCAAGGTTGGATGTGTTGTGCTTTCAGAGATGGTATTCTGCATACCTTGGGTGTAACGAATGGTTATTTGCGTTACTGTTGCCTTTCTATCATCTCGGACCAGTCTGCCCATTCTCCTCAACAAGGCATTTTCCTCCACACAACTGCCATTCACTGGATGTTTTCTCTTTTTTCCACCATTCTCTGTAAACCAGAGAGATGGTTGTTTTGTGTGAAATTCCCAGTAGATCAGCAGTTTTTTAAATACTCAGACCAGCCCATCTGGCATCAACAACCATGCCACGTTCAAAGTCACTTAAAGCGGAGTTCCACCCAAAAGTGGAACTTCTGCTTTAAGCACTCCTCGCCCCCTGACATGCCACATTTGGCATGTCATTTTTTTGGGGGGGGAGTGAGTAACATCTTTTTTAGTGGGACTTCCTGTCCCACTTCTTCCTTCCTATCTTCGGTCGCCTGGGCGACCCCTCCTCTCACCCTAGCCGGCCCCTCCCTGCCAGCGATCTTCTGGGACACAACTCAGGTCCCAGAAGATCGGCTGGCCAATAGGAGAGCGCGGCACGACTCGCACATGTGCAGTGCGCGCCCGGCCGTGAAGCCTTAAGCTGTCACGGCCGGGTGCCCACAGTTATGATGACAGCCCTGAGGAGAGGAGGGGGAAAGGAGCGAGTCTCCGGGCGGCCACATCCCTGGACCGTGGGGCAGGTAAGTGTCGGTTTATTAAAAGTCAGCAGCTATTCTTTTTGTAGCTGCTGACTTTTAATAAACTAAAACACGGGTGGAACTCCGCTTTAAAATCCCTTTCTAACCTATTCTGATGCTCGGTTTGAACTTCAGCAAGTCGTCTTCACCACGTCTAGATGCCTAAATGCATTGCGTTGCTGCCATGTGATTGGCTGATTAGAAATTTGTATTACCAAGCAATTAAACCGGTGTACCTAATAAAGTGGTCGCTGAGTATATGACCTAAACATGCACCATTACCCACGCTGTTCCTTCAGAGCCCTGTGCTATAAACAGTGACTCCCATGCGCATAGCTCTGTACGCCGCTCTACAGCCTACCGACCTCTGTACACTGCTCTACAGCCTACTGACCTCTGTATACTGCCCTACATACTACTGACCTCTGTACACTGCCCTACATACTACTGACCTCTGTACGCTGCCCTACATACTACTGACCTCTGTACGCTGCCCTACATACTACTGACCTCTGTACGCTGCCCTACATACTACTGACCTCTGTACGCTGCCCTACCTACTACTGACCTCTGTACGCTGCCCTACCTACTACTGACCTCTGTACGCTGCCCTACCTACTACTGACCTCTGTACGCTGCCCTACCTACTACTGACCTCTGTACGCTGCCCTACCTACTACTGACCTCTGTACGCTGCCCTACCTACTACTGACCTCTGTACGCTGCCCTACCTACTACTGACCTCTGTACGCTGCCCTACCTACTACTGACCTCTGTACGCTGCCCTACCTACTACTGACCTCTGTACGCTGCCCTACCTACTACTGACCTCTGTACGCTGCCCTACCTACTACTGACCTCTGTACGCTGCCCTACCTACTACTGACCTCTGTACGCTGCCCTACCTACTACTGACCTCTGTACGCTGCCCTACCTACTACTGACCTCTGTACGCTGCCCTACATACTACTGACCTCTGTACGCTGCCCTACCTACTACTGACCTCTGTACGCTGCCCTACCTACTACTGACCTCTGTACGCTGCCCTACCTACTACTGACCTCTGTACGCTGCCCTACCTACTACTGACCTCTGTACGCTGCCCTACCTACTACTGACCTCTGTACGCTGCCCTACCTACTACTGACCTCTGTACGCTGCCCTACCTACTACTGACCTCTGTACGCTGCCCTACCTACTACTGACCTCTGTACGCTGCCCTACCTACTACTGACCTCTGTACGCTGCCCTACCTACTACTGACCTCTGTACGCTGCCCTACCTACTACTGACCTCTGTACGCTGCCCTACCTACTACTGACCTCTGTACGCTGCCCTACCTACTACTGACCTCTGTACGCTGCCCTACCTACTACTGACCTCTGTACGCTGCCCTACCTACTACTGACCTCTGTACGCTGCCCTACCTACTACTGACCTCTGTACGCTGCCCTACCTACTACTGACCTCTGTACGCTGCCCTACCTACTACTGACCTCTGTACGCTGCCCTACCTACTACTGACCTCTGTACGCTGCCCTACCTACTACTGACCTCTGTATGCTGCCCTACATACTACTGTTCTACATCCTACTATCTTGTAATTGGCCACCAGGTTTGCACACATCTTACAAGGGATTTTGACTCACTCCTCTTTGCAGATCCTCTCCAAGTCATTAAGGTTTTGAGGCTGATGTTTGGCAACTCGAACCTTCAGCTCCCTCCACATATTTTCTATGGGATTAAGGTCTGGAGACTGACTAGGCCACTCCAGGACCTTAATGTGCTTCTTCTTGAACCACTCCTTTTGTTATTGTCATGCTGAAATACCCATCCACGACCCATTTTCAATGCCCTGGCTGAGGGAAGGAGGTTCTCGCACAATATGTGATGTTACATGGCCCCGTCCATCGTCCCTTGAATGCGGTGAAGTTGTCCTGTCCCCTTAGGAGAAAAACACCCCCAAAGCATAATGTTTCAACCTCCATGTATGACGATGGGGATGGTGTTCTTGGGGTCATAGGCAGCATTCCTCCTCCTCCTCCAAACACGGCGAGTTGATGCCAAAGAGCTTGATTTTGGTCTCATCGGACCACAACACTTTCACTCAGTTCTCCTCTGAATCATTCTGATGTTTATTAGCAGACCTCAGACATGTACATGGGCTTTTTTGAGCAGGGGGACCTTGCGGGCGCTGCAGGATTTCAGTCCTTCACGGCGTAGTGTGTTACTTTTTTTATTTTTTTTGGTGACTATGGTCCCAGCTGCCTTGAGATCACAGACAAGATTCTCCCGTGTAGTTCTGGGCTGATTCCTCACCATTCTCATGATCATTGAAACTCCACGAGGTGAGATCTCACATGGAGCCCCAGACCGAGGGAGAGTGACAGTTATTTTGTGTTTCTTCCATTTGTGAATAATCGCACCAACTGTTGTCACCTCTCACCAAGCTGCTTGGCGATGGTCGTGTAGCCCATTCCAGCCTTGTGCAGGTCTACAATCTTGTCCCCGGACATCCTTGGACAACTCTTTGGTCTTGGCCATGGTGGAGAGATTGGAATCTGATTGATTGCTTCTGTGGACAGGTGTCTTTTTTTATACAGGTAGCAAGCTGAGATTAGGAGCACTCCCTTTTAAGAGAGTGCTCCTAATCTCAGCTCGTTACCTGTATAGAAGACACCTGGGAGCCAGAAATGTTGCTGATTGATAGGGGATAAAATATTTATTTCACTCATTAAAATGCAAATCAATTTATAACTTTTTTGAAATGCGATTTTCTGGATTTTGTTCTGTCTCTCGCTTAAAATCATCAGGGGATCAAATACTTTTTTTCCCTCACTGTACCTACAAAAAAAAATGGCAGTTCTATAGCAGATAACAATTTTGTGACATGATCATCATTTTTAATTGAACTATAAAGACTTGCATCATGCGCATGGCAGTTCCTATTGGGACACCCCAGAGCCGGTTGGTTCTGTACATTGGTGTAGGGCAGGCTGACTCACAGTGACCAGCACCTGTCGCTGCAGCTGTGCTCCGATTTCACCATCTGATCCTCGCCTCCTCCTGACTTGTTGGCTGTTACTCTGTGCGCGGCTAAGTGCAAAGCGTCTGGGAGGGCAAAAGCCAGAGACTGTGACTGACTGTTTATTTGCTCTGAAGAGACAAACCGTTATCGGAGGGAAAAAAAAAACAAACCGAAAAAAAAAATATGTGCTAGCACATCAGACATGCACACATTGATCACACTGGCCGTGCACTTTTACTTGGTTGGTCTTGACAGAAGGTTATGGGGCAGGTAAAGGAATATTCATGTCATCATAAACTGTATTTTATATTAGAAGAACTTTTGTAGATGATATCTCACCAGTCCATTTTGAGGGTTTATTCCTATACAGGGACCTATACATTGCATGTGTGTTTTTTATTTATATATATATATATGTGTGTGTGTGTGTGTGTGTGTGTACCTTTCAGATGAACTTTGTACAAGCTGGGTTTTCTATGGGGTGCTGTGCTGTAGCCATTGCAGGTGAAGTGCAGATTGAAGTTGCTTATGGATGGAATTTATTATATTTAGCACATCTAACAGACTTTGAGGTTGATTTACTAAAAGCTAGAGCAGTGGTTCTCAACCTGGGGGTCGGGACCCCCTCGGGGGTCGAATGATGATTTGCCAGGGGTCACCAAATCCTGGGCTGTTCCTGAATCCCGCGCTGCTCTCCCAGCCTTTTTGTGGCCGCCCAGCGGGGCTGTTCCTGGAGCCCGCGGCTGCCCACTCAGCCTCTTCGCAGCTGCCCATTCAGTTCACGTCATGGCTGTCGGGCAGAGACTAAAGGTCAGCTGACTGGTGAGGAATGTGAAGTGGGAGGGGCTGGAGGAGACCCCATCTCCTGATTTTGGCATAGGTGTCACTGCTGCGAGACACCACAAAGTCAGGGGCACAGTGAGTAACACTACTTCTGATTTTTGTTGCCATTAAAAGTCCCCACAACAGTTCTCAGATCAGCAGATGACCTTGAGCAATACATGGAAGGAAGAGGAAAAGAGGGGGAGAAACAAGGAATAAGGGAGAGAAAGAATAAGAGAAAGAACAAGAAACCCGCCTAGAGAGAGGGATGGGGAAAAACAACAAGAAATTAGAAAAGAGAGAGAAATAAAAGGGAAAGCAAGGAGAACAAAGGGAAAAAGTGGTACATCCTAAAATGTACCATAAGGGGTTTTATTACTGTATGAGTGGAAGGGACTCAGGGAGAGCTAAATATCCTTGGGTAAGGGGCGCAAATTACCTTGCTTGGGTGCTGACAACCCACTCTACGAAAATAATTTTACTGTTAGGGGTCTCCACAACTTGAGAAATTTTATTAAGGGGTCATGGCACTAAATAGGTTGAGAACTACTGAGCTAGAGAGTGCAAAATCTGGTGCAGCTGTGTGCATGGTGGTCAACCAGCTTCTAATGTCAGCTTGTTCAATTAGGTTTGGTTCACACTGGTGCAGGGTGGATAAAAATCGATGATTTTTGTAAAAAAAAAAAACAAATCTGTTTTTTTTTTTTTTGTTTTTTTTTTCATTTAAATCTGATTCTGTTTTTTGTTTTTTTTGATTATCAAATTTTTAATTTTAATAAAATGCCTTTTGGAGTAAAAATCTATCTAAAGATAGTTTTCTATTTAAGATACATTAATAATTTAGTTTATTCAGCATGAAATGGAGCTTAGTTATGTAGCATGAGGCTGTATATTCTGCAATGTTTACATTTTTGGTAAACTCATTCAATATATCCAAGCTCTGCAAGCTGAGAGAACATGCACTGCATTGATGCATTCACACAATTTCACAGTAACCATGAGTTAAAACAAAGTTCAGGAATATTCCTTTATCCCGTAGTTTTGCAAATCTATGTACACTACAAACTGTGTGATTGTTTGAAGAGAAATTAATCTGTACCAGGCTCTAAGACCCCATTCACACCTGAGCGTTTTGTAGCTTGAAGCCTGAAGCTACAAAACGCTAGAGGGGAAAAAAATCCATTATTCTCAATGGAGATGGTTCACATCTCCACTCCAAGTCACCTGAAGCCGAACGCCTGAAGCTCAAACAAGTTCTGGACCCTTTTTTGTCGCTTGAATCGGGCAGATTTGGGCGTTTTTCTGCTTTTTTACATTGGTGACCCTTTTGACCTGTACAAAAACGTGGTAAAAAACGCAGCAAAATCGCGGTAAAATTGCGCGACTTTCTGCCTGAAAACGCTATGCTCAGGTGTGAATGGGGCCTAAGTGTAAGGAGGAAGGGCAAGCAGTAAAAATAAAAGTGAAACCTTCTCAGCAGCTTATAAACTTTGTGATCTTTCTGCACATAGCTAGATGGCAGCAGGTCGTAAAAGAAACCCAGTTTGGGAATATTTACTATATTGACGGCTTATTATTCTAAATAGGAAACCTTCGTTTTGTTTGCAAATATTAAAGATTCTAACTACCAGCAAGAATAAGTCCTTACATGTAAAGAGCACCTGTTATTTCAGATCCATCATGGCAGCGCCTGTTAGCGGGCATCCACTCACCTGCTGCCGCCACGTCCCTCACCTTGTATCACTGCCGCATCACCAGCCGTCCCATTAAAGTGAATGGGACTGTGGGTGAGTCAACAGCGGGTCAGAGGAGGAGCCTCCGCGGGACAGATATGACAGTTGCTCTCACGTTGATTTAAATCAAGCCTTTTTACTGGTGATTTAAATCAAATGCATCCTGCACTGGTGAGACATACGCTGCGACTTTAGGAGCACCTGTCGCATGATGTGTACAAATCGATGGTTCCCTATGATGGCCGTCCTTAACTGGTCAGACACAAGTCGGTCCTGCTTTTGAAAAAGGTTCCTGCACGACTTTGGATTGTTTTCAGCCCATTTAATATCATTGAAGTCGGATCAATGTCAGATCCTAGTCCTCACCATCCGACTTGTGACTTCCGACATGGTGATTAAAGCAGCAGGAAAAGGAATTTATGTCACGCTGGGATTGTTTTGATTGTTCAAAAGACAAGTCGGAGCAAAATCATACCCTGTTCATTCAAGTCGGATGGAAGTAGGACCGATGTTACAGGGCAAAGACAGATCGACCGTCTTAAAACAGTCGTGTCGTACCAGTGTGAACCCGGCCTTAACCACTTCCCGCCCGGCCTATAGCAGAATGATGGTCAGGAAGTAGTTCAGTTATCCTGACTGGGCGTCATATGACGTCCAGCAGTATAAGCCGCGATCGCGCGCCCGCGGGGGGGTGCGCAACGCGGCGAACGGTGGTGTGTTAGTGGTGTGTTAGTGTTAGTACGATCTAGGTAAAGAGCCTCTGACAGAGGCTCTTTACCACATGATCAGCTGTGTCCAATCACAATGTAAAAAGGAAAATCCGTGTATCGGCTTTTCCTCTACACGCGCTGACAGATGCAAGTAGAGGAGAGCCGATCGGCTGCTCTTCTGACAGGGGAGGTACCCCCCAAGGATGCCCACCCAGGAGCACCAGGTAAGCCCACTAGAGCCCATCCGGGATGGCAATCGTGCATTAGGGATGGCACTCTGTGTCTATCAGTGATGCCTGCCAGCATCTCCTATCAGTGCCGCCTATACGTGCCCTCCAGTGCAACCTATGAGTGCCTATCAGTGCTGCATATAAGTGCCACCTCATCAGTGCCCATCAGTGAAGGAGAAAACTTTACTTATTTACAAAGTTTTTTGTAACAGAAACTAAGAAAAACTTTTTTTTTTTTTTTCAAAATTTCCGTTCTTTTTTTATTTGTATCGCAAAAAATAAAAACCCCAGAGGTAATCAAATACTACAAAAAGAAAGCTCTAATTGTGATCTGTTTGGGTATATTGTCGCATGACCGTGCAATTGTCATTCAAAATGTGAGAGAGCTGAAAGCTGAAAATTGGTCTGGGCAGGAGGGTGTATAAGCGCTCTGTATTGATGTAGATAAAGTGGTTGTAAAGCCCCGTACACATGATCCGAATATCGTACGACAGATCGTGCGACTTTTTTCGCTTAATAGTCGCAAGTAGAAATTGAATAGGTTATTAAAGTCACGAAAATTCTCGTACGACAGAAAAAAAATCGGAGGTGATGTCGTGTGTTGTAATGTATTTGTATTGTATTTTTGGACGACAACTGTACTGACTAAACAAAAATCGTACGATCTGGTATCATACGAGGAAAATATTCGTGCATGTCCGATAAAATAATATCGGATGAACTTCCAATGATCGGCTATCGAAAGCTCTGTACTAACGATCCGATTATCGTTCGATTCTTCCTCGGACGACATTTTTCGTACGATATTCGGATCGTGTGTACGGGCCATTAGGCTCTGTTCACATCTAGGCGTTGCTATTTTACAAGCATTTTTCGGGGCGTTTTTTCAGGTGTTTTTTCGTGCGTTTTTGCAGCGTTTCTGTACAGGCGTTTGGAAGTTCAAAAGGTCACCAATGTAAAAGAATTAAAACGCCTGTAATCTGCCAAGAAAGAAGCTCATGTACTTTTTTGAGCAACGGGTGTTTTGCTTTAGGTGACAGAACGCTCAGATGTGAACAGGGGCCAATGAAATGAATGGGATTTGTCTTGTTTTTTAGAGCTGAGGCTTAAGCCTCGTACACACGGTCGGACTTCCATCGGACTTTTCCGTGGTTTTTTGTCCGAACGGAGTTGGTCGGGAACACCCATAGCATACACACCACAGGACTTTTCTGCAAACTTTCCCAAAACTTTTTGCAACATCACGTGGTTTTTCTGCTCTTTACCGCCACCCTTTGGTCAACTTCTGCTATTGTTGGTTGATTTTAACATTTAGTTGTTTTGTCCATCGGACAAAAGTCCGATGGTTTTCTGTACACACGGTCGGACTTTGCTCCATCGGACTTTTGTTGGGCAAAAGTTTGTCCGTTTGCAGACCCAACTTTTGTCCGATGAAAACAAAACCAAACGAAAAAAAGTTTGTCAGATTGTTGGTCCAACTTGCTTAAAACGAAGTTTGTCGGGCAAAAGTCCGACCGTGTGTACGGGGCTTTAGAGAAGAAAAATGCCTAGATGTGAACAGAGCCTTATGCCTCGTACACGGCCAGTTTTCCAGACAAAAAGCAAACATGGCAGTTTTCCTGTCGGGGAAAACCGGTCGTGTGTACGAGGCATTAAAGTGATACTAAAAAAAAAATCAAATCTTTACCACTTGCCGACCGCCTCCTGTAGATATACGTCAGGAGAATGGCACGGACAGGCACATCAACGTACCTGTACGGTGTACGTCCCCTTTAAGTGCAGCAGCGCGCGCACGAAAATTCAGGGCTCAGGTAAGCAAAACAGGGGGGCTGGGGAGCCGGACACTGCAAGGTGTTTTTTCACCTTAATGCATAGGATGCATTAGGGGGAAAGACACAAAGGTTTACAACCCTTTTTAAGGGCTGCTCTGTGCAAAAGCATTGCACAGAGCAGGTAAGTATAGGCATGTTTGTTATTTTAATACCAAAAAAAAAAACCTTTTCAACCACTTTAAGCTTTGAGCAAAAACCTGGAAGCTGATTGGTTTCTATGCAGAGCTGCCCCAGATTTTACACTCTCTCCAGTTTTAGTAAATCGACCTCTTTAATGCAGAATTCCAGGCAAAAATGCGTTTTGGATATTTTTTTTTCCTCTAGTCATTTCCGTGATTTTCCTCCTCCCCCCCCCCCACTGCCTTCTGGGACCTGTGTGTGTCCCAGAAGACAATGGGACCATTCATAAAAGCGCAGAAAGACTTGTGCATGCGCAGTAGGAAACTGGCTGTGAAGGCTTCACTGCCGGTTTCCCTTACTTTGCAAAAGCCGGCGCCTGCACCCGAAGCCGATGGACGAATCGGCCTGGGGTGCCAACATTGCGGGTTCCCTGGACAGGTAAGTGTCCTTGTATTTGTGGTTGCTGACTTTTAATTTTTTTCTATACAGGCCGGAACTCCACTTTAAGTTTTACTGTTTGTTATTCTGCATGCTTGTAACAGCTTCTGAATGCTATAAATGTGTTGTCTGTGTCAAAAAATGAACCACAGTAGAGCATGTGAGGGCCCGAGGGAGAAATACGTTTGAAGGGTGACTGGTCAGGTTGCTGAGTCGATCCTTAACTGCAATTGCCGGCAGAGAGATAAGTGCAGATACTTTTCTGGCAATAAAACCACATGGTTAAAAACATGAGTTGGCATTAAAGTTGGACTCTAGACTAATATCAAAGATACATAATGAAGCAGATTAGTGTCACAGAAATAAAAAACTGCACTAAGTTATGTTCAAACTTCAAAAACAGCTGCAACATACCATGTGATATAATCACATAGCGTGAAAAATAAGAAAAAAAATGTTGCGATAAGACATGCGACCATCTATCATGTATTGATAGGAAAAAAGAAATGGTGAGAAATTAAAAACGATAGTCCACAACAGTTCAAGATGATCCAATCTCACTCCGTAATATGTGCTGTGAATCAATAATATGATAGAGATTTCAAATAGAAGTGCCCAGACCCAGTGGCAGCTGGTGTATTTTTTTTGGGGGGTTGGGGTGCAAACAACCCAATCCCCTAAGCGGCTGGTCTGCCGGTCGGTCCGGCACTTACCCCATCTAGGTGGCGGGCAGTGGCTCCTGTGTCCTTTCCTCCATCACGGCGGCTTTCGCCGTGCGTCTGCTCCGCTCCTCCTAGGCGTCCAATAGGATTGCCTGTTCTTTCAGCCAATCAGGTGACGGGTCTCAAGACCTGCTTCATGATTGGCTGGGAGGAGGATCGGTGTTACAGTAGTGAATATTCATTTGCTATTGTAACACACCTGGGTGGGCTCGGAACGCATTTTCTGCGCCCCGAGCCCACTCTATTTTGAAGCCTATTAGATCCCCTTTTCACACTGGGGTGGTTTTCAGGTGCTTTAGCACTAGAAATCGCCTCTGCTAAGTGCCTGAAAATCGCCTCCTATTCATTCAAGTGTGACTTTTCACACTCGGGCGCTTGCTAAACGTTCCGAAAAGACCTGCAAGCTGCATCTTTGGGGCGGGTTGGGAGCGCTGTATTTAGCGCTCCCAAAACGCCCTGCCCATTGGAATAAATTTGCAGTGCTTCCGAAGCGCCACAACACAGGAGTTTTTAACGCCTTCTTTGGGGTTAAAAGCGGCCCGCTAGCAGCCAAAAAGTGATGCTTAAACATCGCTAAAGCGCTACTAAACCGAGCGCTTTACCGCAAATTCATCTACAGCCCCGTGTGAAAGGGGTGTTGGAGTCTCTGGCTCTAATCAGGTGCTTCAAAACAAAATCCATGCATTTGATGTTCTGCAAGGGGCCAGACGCATGGACAGAGGGGCGTCACCCGTGTGCCCTTAATTTATGGGCTGCCCCTGTCCAGACCTCCACCCAGTGATCACCACAAGGCTTACCGGATAATAGAGCTGCATGATTCTGGATAAAATGAGAATCACAGTTTTTTTTGCTTAGAATAAAGATCACGATTCTCAGTGTAACATCATCTTTCACATTATACAAAAAAATTGGGCTAACTTTACTGTTACGTTTTTTTTTTTTTATTATTCATTGAAGTGTATTTTTTTTCCCCAAAAAATTGCGTTTGAAAGACCGCTGCGCAAATGCAGTGTGACATAAAATATTACAACAACGGCCATTTTATTCCCTAGGGTCTCTGCTAAAAAAAATATATTTAATGTTTGGGGATTCTAAGTAATTTTCTAGCAAAAAATACTGATTTTAACTTGTAAGCAACAAGGCTTAGTCTTTAAAGGGGTTGTAAAGGTACATGTTTTTTCACCTTAATGCATTAAGGTGAAAAAACATTCGACAATACCGCCCCCCCCCGAGCCCCCGTTTTACTTACCTGGCCCCTCGAAAGTCCCGCGCTCGCTCCCGTCATCCTCCGAGTTCCTGAGCCTGGCCGTTGATTGGCTACTGTGGATGGATTGAAAGCAGCGCAGCCATTGGGGGGGGGGGCCGAGTGATACAGTCGGCTATGGACGCCGCTGTATCACGGGAGCGCGCCCGCAGTAACTCCACACCATGCGAGCTCGCTCGCATTATGGTGTGGAGTCCTTGCGGGCAGGAGCCGAGACAGCCACCGTGGGACCCTAGAAGAACAGGATCGGGGCCACTGTGTGCAAAACGAGCTGCACAGTAGAGGTAAGTATAACATGTTTGTTATTTTTTTTTTTTTAAACGGGAACCTTTAGTGTTCCTTTAACCACTTAAGACCCGGACCATTTTGTTGCTAAAGGATCAGGCCCCTTTTTGCGATTCGGCACTGCGTCGCTTTAACTGACAATTGCGCGGTCGTGCGACGTGGCTCCCAAACAAAATTGACGTCATTTTTTCCCACAAATAGAGCTTTCTTTTAGTGGTATTTGATTACCTCTGCGGTTTTTATTTTTTGCGCTATAAACAAAAATAGAGCGACAATTTTGAAAAAAAATCAATATTTTTTTGCTATAATAAATATCCGCAAAAAATATATAAAAAAACTTATTTTTTTCCTCAGTTTAGGCCTATACGTATTCTTCTACATATTTTTGGTAAAAAAATATCGCAATAAGCATTTATTGATTGGTTTGCGCAAAATAGGGGATAGTTTTATGGCATATTTATTAGGGGTGCAACGGATCGGTGGTGATCCGAACGGGTCACCCTGTTCGGATCGGAACACCACGCGATCCGCGGAGCGCACCGGAGCCTCAGCCATAGGAAAGGCCGCGGCTTCGGCCTAGCTCCGGAGCGGCGGCCATCTTTGTACACCCGGCGGCGGCCACTGTAGTGACGTTTGGCCGCCGCCATCTTGCTCCACCCCACACTCCTCACTATCATTACTGTGCAGGGGCCAAGCGGACATCTTGTTACACCCAACAGGGTTTTGAATTTCAGTTATTTTCACACAAAACTGAACTTATAAGCTTAAATACATTATTTGGAAATTCAACGGACTGTTTACATGTTACATTTTAAAAGCAGCAGCAAACCTTACATGATTGCTAATGTGACAGAACACCTCTGATTTTCACATTTAACATTTAGTTAAATGTGAAAATCAGAGGTGTTCTGTCACATTAGCAACCATGTAAGGTTTGCTGCTGCTTTTAAAATGTAACATGTAAACAGTCCGTTAGATTTCCAAATAATGTATTTAAAGTGGTTGTAAACCCTGTTGAGTTTTTTTTTTTTTTAGCTAACCTGCAAGACAAAGCTATAATGAGCTAGTATGACTAGCATACTAGCTCATTATGTACCACTTACCTTAGATCGGGGCCCCCGAAGTCGTCCGTGTCCCTCTAGCCGCATCCATCGCTGCAGCGATAGCCGGAATGTTACTTCCGGGTATCGCCGCTGCAGCCAATCACAGCGCCGCTCCGGCGCTGTGATTGGCCGGAGCGGCGAAGACGTGACTCCGCGCGTGAGCCGTCGAATTCGGCTACATCGTTGAATGTTGCGACCTAGCCGAATTTGTGAATGGGGTTAACCCCATGCACATGCGCGTGACGTCAACGTCGCCGCTTTTAAATGCAAATATCTCCTTAACCGTGTAGGTTAAGGAGATATTTCTTGCACCTACAGGTAAGCCTTAATCTAGGCTTACCTGTAGGTGTTTGTTTATAAAGTGGGTTTACAACCACTTTAAGCACGTAAGCTCCGTTTTGTGTTGAAAATAACTGTGAAATCTAAAACTCCGGTGGGTTTAACAAGATTTGGTTTTTTTTTTTTTTTTCGATCCGAAAAATGATCCGATCCGTGACTCTGATCCGACAGTACCCGACCGGGTCGCGAGCGACCCACGGCTGTGCATATTAAAGGAGATGTACCTGTACGCCAATATGCCCAGCCGTGACATTCTGCCGGCGTGCAGCGGTTGGCAAGCGGTTAAAGAGGAACTGCAGTCTGCTCACATAATTTGTAATAAAAAAACTTTGCCATTCTGAAGCTTCCCTCCAACCACTTTGCATATTATTTTATATATACTGCGATTCTGTACTTGCCAAATATGCTGCAGAAATCTCCCTCCACTGAGTCTGGCTGCAGCCATTTTAACTGTGGGCAGCTGAAACTGCTGCCTATTCACTTCCTGGATTTACACAGAGGCACACCTCCAGCTCTGCAGCTCTCATTGGCCCTTTTATGACTCACACCCCCCCCCCCTCCCTTTTTGGCATTCTCATGAGAGTAGGAATGAGCTCCGGTGTGTTTGCACACTCCACGTGCAGAGCCCGCCAGGAAGTCGGCACGTCGCTGCGCTAATCACAGGCAGTGAGACATTTCCCGATCTCTGCAGCCGCGCATCGGGAAATGTCTCCCTGCCTGTTATTAGCGCAGCGCTGTGCCGACTTCCTGGCGGGCTCTGCACGTGGAGTGTGCGAACACACCGGAGCTCATCCCTACATGAGAGTGAAAGAGAGAGCGGTGTATGATGTCATAAGCCTAGGCTTTTTACCAGACAAGAAACATGAAGTGGGCTGTATAAGGGATTTTCTGGCAGAAAAAATATATTTTACTATCCAAAGTTAAAACATAAAGGGGAGAAGATTTAATAGATGGAAAGATTTAAAAAAAAAATGACTGAAGGTCCGCCTTAAAGTGGGGATATCCAGGGTAGCTACAGGTAAGCCTTATTATAGGCTTACCTGTAGTCAAAAGTGGATTGTAAAGGTTTACAACCACTTTTAAGAGGTTAAACTGACCTCATTTACAGACCTAAGTTCATCCCTTTTGATCTTAAAGAACCAAATGATACAATGTTTCTTTTTATCTCTCAGCGCTGAGCAAGGTTGTGATAAACTTTGCCAGCTTTTTTTTTTTTCTGTGACGGACTCCGGTCACCCTGTTGGGTATTTTCCACCAAGAAGCTGCTTCCCAAGTCCTGGAACACGAGACCAATGGATCTAGCTATAGAAACCCCAAGGACCAGACAACATAAGTCTTGGAGTACCCCAGAAAAGGAACTCCTTTATTTTTGGACACACACTGAATTTATACAGCAAACCATCAGATAAAGGGCTACTTCCATTATTTCAGACAAAGGTCACCTTACACATTACAGCTAGTCCTATTATCATAACAATGACCTCCTTAGACAGTCCGGTTCCCCCATAGGAAAAACTTTCATAAGCCACAAGCAATTAGTGACCAGCCCTGTCTGGATAACGTAAGAACACATTATAACATAGAGTTCTCCAGGCCATGGTTCTCCTGCAGCCCAAAGTCTGTGACACTCTCTTTGACAGCTCTGCACTTGTTACATGAATCGTGGAAGAGCTGGTTCCCCTATCGGATAGGGTCCGCCCTCAACTGCGCATGCGCACTCCGATCACACGGAAATCTACGAACATCCTACAGCTGTTCGTCAGCCGTAGACGCGCTCGCTCCCGAGGATACACGCCGCGCAGCAAGGGGTGGGGGCGGAGACTGTGACATGCCCCTCCTATAGGGCGGGGTTAAACATGTTGATGGGCGGGTGACACGCCACTCTGTACTTTTTTAAATGTTGATGGGCGGGCGCAAGGGGCGGGGCCGGAGACTGTGACACGTCGCTCTATAGGGCGACAATGTCTCAAGGGCGGATCAGTGAGTGTGCGCTCCCTGCAATGTTACACGCCAAGCCTAGAGATTTATATGTACAACACTTATCATGTTCTATTCATCAGCAAATGCAAGAGAAGTGATATACATATAAATCTCTAGGCTTGGCGTGTAACATTGCAGGGAGCGCACACTCAATGATCCGCCCCTTGCTGTATAGAGCGGTGTCTTGTCGAGCTGGTCCCCTAGCATCGGGAGCGAGCGCGTCTACAGCTGCCGAGCAGCTGTTCACGCTCTGAGAATTCCGTCGCCTCGGATTGCGCCTGCGCAGTCCTGGGGGAACCATATCGATAGGAGGAACCAGCTCGTCAGAACACCGGATTAAGATTGTGAGGGGGGTTGAATCAGGATAATATTGAGCATCCACTACAGATGGTCAATGAAGGGATGTAGTGTAACACTCTCCTTAGATCCTCAATACTGGTGAACCATCATGGACAGAATCGCTGCACACCCCGATGGCTGGATACTCCGCAGAGCATATATTAGGAACAAACAAAAAGGCTCCATGTAGCGTAACTCCATATTAACTATACATTTATTGGATAAAAACAATGTACCACTCGCATGTCCTTCAAATAAAACAGGTGGAGCCTGTTGTGATGTCACGACGTTCGATACCGGAAGCGACCAGGAAGCTATTCTGTGTACATCTGCAGATTTATTAGGACAAGTGATTTTCATACAGCTGGATAAAACAAAAACCGTGCCTGTCTTCATTTCAGGGCTGTAAAGTAACAATATGTGATTTTTTTTTTATTTTACAGTTCTATACTAACTGTAGTTCAAATATTACGTGAACTCACCATCACACTGTCTTGTTTCTGTTTTTGTCTCCTGATTTTTAGAGATGACTTGAGATGTTGACAACCTGTGTGTCAAGGTGGATGGGCCCCAGCCAAAGATGGCTTCTGAACTCTGCCAAACCATCATTGTGGCCAAGTTGGAAAGGCACAAAAATCTCTTCCTAAATTATCGAAACCTAAACCATTTTCCTCTGGAGCTGCTGAAGGATGAAGGGCTTCAGTATCTTGAGAGGCTTTACATGAAGAGAAACTCATTAACTACACTGGTAGGTATTACATGGAAAAGGTAGAATTTTTTTTTTTACTGCTTCTGTTGTTTTTCAAGTTGTTTCAGAGCGGCACAGTTGCATCGTTTTGTAAATCTCCCGTGTTCAGAAAGCCATTTTTAGCTAAATTGTGAGGAGGTTACCAAAATTATGGGGTGTTTTCACCAGCCAAATACTTTACATGGAGGAAATTCCAGGAGTGGCTGGACTTTTGCATTTATTGTTTAGTTCTCGAGCCGTTGTGTTTTGTCAGGTGGTCTACTTAGTCTTTTCATGATGAACACTAATATCTGATCAGATTCAATATCAAAACTGGAAAATGTGACTTGGGTAAGACCAGAAAAATGGTTGTTATTCCATTATTTTTATGCCGCGGCAAAGTGACTATGCCCCTGAATCAAGGAGAACAGCAGAATCTGAGCTAAACCACTTGTTAACCGCGCTATAGCCGATTGATGGCTACAGTGCGGTCGCCCAGTTCTGGGAGGGTGTCTATGTATGTTCTCCCAGAACCAAGCCCCCCGCACACCTGCTGTGGCCACAGCTGATTACAGTTTGGGGTAAAGGGCCAATACCACGTGATCAGCTGTGTCTAATCACCGCTGTTTACAGTGTAAACACACTTGTCCGTTATCGGAATTCCTTTCTTCGCGCTGTCACAGAGAGGAGAGGAGAGCCGGTAACTGGCAAGTGTGACACTGATAATCAGGGCACCGATCATCACTGTCCTGATTATCAATGCAGCCCCATCAGTGCTGCCAATCGGTGCCAAATATCAGTGCAGCTTCATCGGTGGCCATTAGTGCTGCCAATCAGTGCCGCCTATCAGTGAAGGAGAAAAATTACTTTAAAGAGAAGAGCGGGAAAAGGGGTAACAAGCCCCGGGACTTTAAATGAAACGAAAAAGACAGAAAATAGGGACACTCAAATCAGAACACCACATCCCATATTTATGAAAGAGAAGAGCAGGAAAAGGGGTGACAAGCCCCAGGACTTTAAATGGTGTTCAATAAGTTTGGTAGAGACACAGTAACAGCGTCCTAAATGTTCCAAAATGTTATTATAAAAGTAAAAACCATCCGTGTTAAATACATGACATTTTGCCACATGCATAGACTACTGCAATAATACCGCTCGACATGCTTCGCTCTGTGAGCTTCTTCAGGAGCTTCTGATATAGTGCAGGTTATGCTAGAAATAACAAATGGACACAGGATGGGTGGAACAGCAAGTTAATTAGTTTGAAAATACAACATATTCAAACAATAAATCAATAAAGATATATTGGCATGATGACCAATTTGAAGAAATAATACATATTATAATTACTGTATATACTCGAGTATAAGCCGAGATTTTCAGCCTTTTTTTGGGCTGAAAGTCCCCCCCCCCCCCCCCCCCCCTCGGCTTATACTTGAGTCAGCGAAATTGAATATTGTAAAATGTACCTGAAGGCTGCGGCGTCCATCGTTTAAAACTCGCGGGCTCTTCCTGGTCCCTTCCGTGATAGGCGGAACTGTGTCTGCTGAGAATCGCCTATCGCGAACGTTCTCTCATCCTCAGTTTCCCAGCAAACGTCCATGATTGGCGGAAACTGAACACAGTGGGATAGGTGAAGATGAGAGAACGTTCGTGATAAGCGATTCTCAGCAGGCAGTTCCGCCTATCACGGAAGAGACCAGGAAGAGAGCGCGAGTTTTAAACTATGGACGCCGCAGCTTTCAGGTACAATTTTACAATGTTCAATTATAATTCTAGGGAAACAGTGAGGGTGGGCACAGGTGAGGATGGGCACAGTGAGGATGGGAACAGTAAGGTGGCAATGGGCTTAGTGAAGTTGCAATGGGTGGGCATTGTTGACCCTCGGCTTATACTCGAGTCAGTAAGTTTTCCCAGGTTTTTGTGGTAACATTAGGTACCTCGGCTTATACTCGGGTCGGCTTATACTCGAGTATATACGGTAATAATCAAAAATGAAATACATACTAAGGTAACAAAAATGCGAGCGAAGTGAGTCTCACCTATATAGCCAACCACAGTAAATATATGGATGGTCAAGATAGATCTGCAGGTCCCATGGAGTTTCAGAACCAGACAACCACGATTTACCGCTTAAACTTTTGGCCACAGGAGGGAAAGAGTATTATTGTCCCTAGATATGGGAAACCATGTAAAGAGTGATATGCAGTGTGGCCAATTGCCAAACAGCAAACGTGTATATAATGAAGGCGAGTTTACCTGAAAGAGGAATATGGTTGTAGAATCAATAAATGCTCCGCTGGTCAAAAATCAACTGAGATCATAAGCGGACTGGATAGAAAGGACAGTGTCCAATCACAATGTAGCTACAGGCATCCAAAGCGCCAGGTAAGGAAGTAGATATGGATAGAGCCAGTCTGCAAGGATCAAGACTATGGGCTAAATGACTGCATAGTTGGTTGAGATTTGGTAAGAACTACTTGGTAAGAACTACCGCATAGGAAGAGAGGACTTACCAGTGATGGTGGTGTGGTGTGCTTGCTGTTCCACCCATCCTGTGTCCTTTTGTTATTTCTAGCATAACCTGCACTATATCAGAAGCTCACAGAGCGAAACATGTCGAGCGGTATTATTGCAGTAGTCTTTGCATGTGGCAAAATTTCATGTATTTAACACGGATGGTTTTTACTTTTTATAATAAAATTTTGGAACTTTTATGACACCGTTACTGTGTCTCTACCAAACTTATTGAACACTGTTTAAATTCCCGGGGCTTGTTACCCCTTTTCCTGCTCTTCTCTTTCATAAATATGGGATGTGGTGTTCTGATTTGAGTGTCCCTACCCTAGTACTTTTAATTGAGAAAAATTACTTTGTTTCTGTTATAACATTTTGCAAATAAGATTTTTTTTTTTTTTTTTTTTTCTTCAAAATTTTCTGTCTTTTTCGTTTGTTTAGCAAAAAAATAAAAGCCCAGCTGTGATTAAATCCCATCAAAAGAAAGCTCTGTTTGTGTGAAAAAATCTATAAAATTTTAATGAGTACAGTGCTGCATGACCGCGCAATTGTCATTTAAAGTGCGACAGCGCTAAAAGCTGAAAATTTAACCTGGGCATGAAGGGGAGGGGGGGGGGGGGCGGTATCCATTAGGAAAGTGGTTAAGCAAGAGCAACAAGCTTTTCCTGCGGGGATGACTTTCCTATGCTCAAATAAAGGCCATGTTGTATTGCTTTGAAAATGTGTGCATATTTAACCACTTGCTTACTGAGCACTTAAAGAGGAACTGCAGTCTGCTCACATAATTTTTGTAATAAAAACATCTTTGCCATTCTGAAGCTTCCCTCCAACCACTTTGCATATTATTTTATATATACTGTGATTCTGTAGTTGCCAAATATGCTGCAGAAATCTCCCTCCACTGAGTCTGGCTGCAATCATTTTAACTGTGGGCAGCTGAAGCTGCTGCCTGTTCACTTCCTGGAGTTTACACGAGGCACACCTCCAGCTCTGCAGCTCTCATTGGCCCTCTTATGACTCACCCCCCCCCCCCCCCCCCCTCCCTTCCTGGCAAACTCTCACGAGAGTGAGAGAAAGAGCTGTGCATGATGTCATAAGCCCAGGTTAATGACCAGACAAGAAACAGGAAGTGGACTGTATAAGGCAGGGGTCTTCAAAGTACGGCCCTTCAGGTGTTCAGGAACTACAATTACCATCATGTCTGTGAATGTCAGAGTTTTACAATGCCTCATGGGAATTGTAGTTCCGCAACAGCTGGAGGGCCGTAGTTTGAGGATCCCTGGTATAAGGGATCTTTCACACGGGACGAATCCGTGAAGCTCTGCCTTGCTCAGCGGGGATCGCTCCGTTGATCCCCGCTGAGCCGGCGGATGACTGGGCGGTCCCTGCACACTGTCAGAGCGCCACTCTCCCCTATGGGGGGGATCGGATGTCGACAGACCGTAGAGTCCGTTGTCATTCGCTCCGCCGACGGATGGAAAAATAGGGTTTTCCTCCGTCACACCTTAGCGGAGCGGGTCGGATGTCAGCGGACATGTCACCGCTGACATCTGTGGCTCCATAGGGCTACATGGAGCATCCGTTCAGGTCCGCCTAAAAAACTGACAGGTGGACCTGAACGGACCGTCCGTGTGAAAGGGGCCTTAGGTATTTACTGGCAGAAAAAAATGGTTTACTATCCAAAGTTAAAACAAGAAGGATAGAAGATTTAATAGATGGAAAGTTGAAAAATTGACTGAAGTTCCACTTTAAACCCCCTTCCTGCCCAGGTCAGCTTTCAGCGATTTCACACTTTGAATGACGATTGCGCGGTCATGCTACACTGTACCCATATGAAATTTTGGCAGCCTGGTGGGCACTGATTGGCAGCACTGGTGGGCACTGATAGGTGGCACTGCTTAGCAGTACTTATGGGCACTGGTGGTCACTGATAAGGAAGCAGCGGCTCTTCGTGTGCGGGACCGATATCCCTCTTACACAAGCCGGTAATTGACTTTTTTTTTCTCCTTACGCTATCAGGGTGAGGGAAAAAAAAAACAGATTACCGGCTTCTGTTTACATCACGTGATCAACTGTCATTGGCTGACAGCTGATCACGTGGTAAGGGGCCGGGATCGGCCCCTTACTCCGATCTGTGATCAGCCGAGTCTCATTGACGCAGTGGGCATGCAGGCAGCTCAGGCAATTTAGGCCCATGCTGTAGCCGTCTTTCGGCTATAACGTGGGCGCGAGGAGGTTAGGGTGAACTTCATGCAGACGTAAAAGACAAATATTAATATACATTTTTTTGGTGTATACAGCACCAGGGACATAACTTTCATTTAATGAAATGTATTCTATGTCCTGCTGGTTACGGTAAATATCCTCCCTTTGGCAATGCCAGATCCTCCTCACAGCAGTGAATCTCCAGCACTGCATGGGTTAATGGGCTAAATTCCTTAGACTGTAACAGTGAAGCATCTCAACGCTGGCCTTGCCCTTCTGCCCCACTCTTCCATTCACAAAACTCCTCCTATTATTTTAACAATATGCAGTATTCTGTGAATGGAAGAGGGGCAGATCAATGACAGGATCCCCCTCCTCCAAGCACAGAACACATTGCTTTCTTAATTATTCGGAAAATATTACCATGGGGTAGAGCTGCATGAATAATTTTTTTCCTGTTGCGATCTTGACTAAGTATTTCCCAATCTTTTGTATGCAGAGAATTCTCTCTGCTCTCAGCAAAAGACTGGGCAGTCTGCCAAGTTTTACAACATTCTTTATCAGTGGAACATAAAGTCTAAACATTGTAACAATTTGTCTTTTACATCCAAGGAATAGACTTCTGTCTGTAAATTAGGAAAGTTTAACCACTTAAACACTAAACCTTTTTCTGACATTTGTTGTTTTCAAGTTAGGCCCCATGCACACGAGACGCCGGTGCAAACTCTGCTAAACACACGTTTTTAAAGGCTGAAACCGGCGTTTAGAAACGCCCGTTTTTCCGTGATTGCAGCCGCGTTTAGCTGCGTTTTACCGCATTTGAGTCTATAAGCGTTTAGTTAAGAAACATCATAAGACCCTCCCTAAGCTCAAAAAACAGTATTATTTAACCATTTCAGCCATTTTGTGAGACCAGAGTGAGTAGCAGCAGCTGAGAGAGCAGCAGTGTACTTGTATTTAGCGTGTCACTTGCCACATCATCTGCGACAAGCTGTGGATTGTCCACTTGCCACGTCACCTGGCCACGTCACCTGACCATGTCACCTGCCACAAGTTGTGCATTGTCCACTTGCCACGTCTCCTGGCCACGTCACATGCCACATCACCTGCCACAAGTTGTGGATTGTCCACTTGCCAACGTCACCTGGCCACGTCACCGGCCACAATTTGTGGATTGTCCACCTGCCACGTCACCGGCCACAATTTGTGGATTGTCCACCTGCCACGTCACCGGCCACAATTTGTGGATTGTCCACCTGCCACGTCACCTGGCCACATCACCTGCCACAAGTTGTGGATTGTCCACTTGCCAACGTCACCGGCCACAATTTGTGGATTGTCCACCTGCCACGTCACCGGCCACAATTTGTGGATTGTCCACCTGCCACGTCACCGGTCACAATTTGTGGATTGTCCACCTGCCACGTTACCTGGCCACATCACCTGCCACAAGTTGTGGATTGTCCACTTGCCACGTCACCTGGCCATGTCACCTGCCAAAATGTGTGGATGTTCCACCTGCCACGTCACCTGGTCACGTCACCTGCCACAAGTTGTGAATTGTCCACTTGCCACGTCTCCTGGCCACGTCACCTGCCACAAGTTGTGGATTGTCTACAGTGCAATGCAAGTAATTACAGTTTTTTTTATGGTTTTTCATCATTTGCCATCATTTTTGAGATTTCTAATGTAAAAAAATAGGTCCCCTTTAAAAACGCTTATAAACAAAACGCGGCAAAACGCCGGTACCCGCGTTTAGCGGCCTTTTTGCGTCTGAAACTTGGAAAACGTTTGCGTCTGAACCCATTTTTTTTGCTTCTGAAAAAACGAGGTTAAACGCAACTGGACCCCAAAGTCGCATGACAAGTGGCACCCTATGTTTCCCTATGAGTACCGTTCACATCTGTGCGACTTAGAAGTAGTTCCTGCACTACTTTGGTCCGACTTTCATGCGACTTCAGAGCCATAGACTTCAATGTAAACCCTCAAAAGTTGCATGAAAATTGCACCTGCATGATATACATGCGACTTGTGTGCGACCTTGTAAAGCAACATAGTCTGCATTTTGACCCCCTGTCCCAGCCCATCCCTTCTGCAAAGAAGCACCTCCAGAGCAAATTGTCCATTCATCTCTGTTCCTGGTTTCCTTTCTGCAAGAGAAATGAGCCATAACCCTAACCCCAGCTATAATCCTAACCCTAGCCATAACTCTAGCTATAATCCTAACCCTAGACATAACCATAACCCTGGCTATAATCCCAACCCTAGCTACAATCCCAACCCTAGCTACAATCCCAACCCTAGCTACAATCCCAACCCTAGCCATAATCCTAACTCTAGACATAACCATAACCCTGGCTATAATCCTAACCCTAGCTATAATCCTAACCCTAGCTATAATCCTAACCCTAGCTATAATCCTAACCCTAGCTATAATCCTAACCCTAGCTACAATCCCAACCCCAGCTATAATCTTAACCCTAGCCATAACTCTAGCTATAATCCTAACTCTACAGTCCCTGACAAAAGTCTTGTCACTTCTCTATTTTGTAGAAACTTCTGCTATTAACCTGACTTTTAATTAATCAATTGGTGTTAGAAATAGCTCCTATGAAAAGCTAAAGCCCTCCCAAATGATGTTTAATGCACTGAAATAAATTAGTTTCACTGAAAAAAGATTTATCATTTAATCAAGACAGACAGGTCAAATTTTGGCAAGACAAAAGTTTTGTCGCCTATACAGAAATTCAACAACTTTACTGAAAATCCAAAAATATGTCAGCAAATTAAGTAGTGGTGCTGTGAGATCCAAATGTAATATCTTGTATGACTTCCATGAGCTTGAAGGACAGCATCCATGCGGTTTGGCAAGGATTCATACAATTTTTTGATGAAGTCATCAGGAATAGCAAAGAAAACAGTCTTGCATGCCTCCCAGAGTTCATCAATATTCTTTGGTTTCGTCTTCCATGCTTCATTTTTCATCCTACACCACATATACTCAATGATGTTCACGTCTGGTGACTGGGCTGGCCAATCCTGGAGCATCTTGATCTTCTTTGCCTTAAGGAACTTTGATGTGGAGATGGAAGTATGCGATGGAGCACCATCCTGCTGCAAAATTTGCCCTTTTTTATGGTTGGGAATATAAGAGGTAGCTAAGATTTTGTGGTATTTTAGACTATTGATGTTGCCTTCCACCCTGCAGATCCCTCGCACACCCCCATACTGGATGTAACCCCAGACCATGATTTTGCCTCCACCAAACTTCACTGTTTTCTGGGTAAATCTCGGCTCCATGCGGGTTCCAGTTGGTCTCCTGCAATATTTGCGGCGACTGTGGTGAATTTCAACAGAAGATTCATCTGAAGAATCCACCTTCTGCCACTTTTCCAGAGTCCATCCTTTTAGCAGGCTGTGGTCCTTGGCAAATGCCACACAGTTTTTCAATTGTCTTTTGTTTAGTGCTGGCTTATGGGCACTGATTCGACCATGGAGGCCATTTCGAGACAGAATCCGACAAACTGTTCTGCTTGACACAGGGACTTCAGGTGACCAGGTCTCGTGGAGCTCTGCTGCAGTGGAAAATGGGCTGGCCTTGGATTTTCGAGCCAACAAATGGTCCTCTCGAGCAGTTGTCTTGCGGGGTCGGCCCGACCTGGCCTTGTCCAAAACGTCTCCAGTCTCTTCAAATTTTTTTATTATCCTCTGAACTTGACGCTGAGACACATTGAAGGTGTCTGCCACATCAGCAGTGGATCTGGTCTTCAGCCTCTTGATAATCAACACTTTAGTCTCCGGGTGAATCTTAGGCATGTTTGCAGAGGTCTAGTTGCAGTTGAGAAGGTCTAGTGTACTGGTGTTCTTTTTATACACACCTGAGACCTAATTGATCCATTATTAGTCACAGGTGAAGCTCATATAACAAGGTGACAACACTTATGTCTTGGCAAAAATTTACTCAATGGGCTTTACCAAGCTGTGAATATTAGAATACTTTTTGTCAGTTTCGTTTTGCACTGAAACATTATTACAAAAGCTGTTGGGATTAAAATGACCCATTTCTTGTAACAAAATCTTGATTAGAAATATATTTTAGCAGCACTTCAGGTCAATTTGTACACAAGCGACAAGACTTTTGTCAAGGGGGGGGGCGTGGCCTGACGCGAACAGAGACGGACGTGCTTTGGAGGAGCTCCAGGTCTCCAGAAATTCATCCGTCGCCATCCGGACCACTAAAACCCCTATTCGGGTCCTAAATACTCACCGGCCTGCTCACCTTGCCCCACTGCAGTGTCCTGGACCGTTCCGGTGCGAATCGGTCGGGGGACGCCCGAGATCCGACGCCTTCAGTGTCTGCAGTCGCCACCATCTTCTCGGCCTAAAGCCTCCCGGAAGATCCAGACCCCAGCAGTCTTGGAGGTAAGGGACCACCATCCGTCCCCACCCGCTACCCATCCTCTTACCTTAAACTACCTGGAGGCAGAGTCGAATCCCGGAACCATCTGTGGGGGCCGTTACTCCAAGCGGCCTAGTGAGGCCTTGAATCCCCAGTCTCTCCTACGGCTGTACCCCCGCGGGCGCGTAGTGCGGCCGGCCCGATCCGACTCTGAGGGCCGGGATCTCCACTCGGCACCCGCCCGGACCCCATCCTGGGCCCTGTCTTCAGCTGAGGGAGCCTATAGGAACCTCTGGACTGCTCCCATCCACGAGGGCTCCGCCGCCATCTTGAGGCCTGCGGGGACTCCGAATCCCCAGCGCTCGAGTACCGCGACCGCGAGGCGAGCGGTGAACACCCCAGGATACACCCGAGTAAGCCTCCCTGGACTAGCGGGACAGACCTGAGGAGGTCCGAAGGCCGGCAGAGGCATCCTGTGGTAGACGGCGCGCTGAGCATAGAGGTGAGCGGCGGCCATCTTGCTACACCCTGGGCACACTAGTAGCCTCTCCATCCCCCATAATCTACAACCAAGCCCCAAATTAACATCCGGACCGCAAGGGGGGAGACCCAGGCTGCAGGGTGGGAGAACTTGCCTAACCCCAGTGATCACCAAGTCTCTGTCCCCATAGACACCTAAATCGGCCATCTTGCTACACCCAACAGCAGTGTAACTGGGGCTCCACGTATTCTTTTAAGTCACACTTCAGAGGCTCCTGAACTACCCAGCAGATTGGTCTACCAAGCTCAATCCCCTTCATTAGATCCCATTACTTATTACTTCAAAAGACGCCGCAGTCTGCATCACTATACTCCTAGGAGCGGCCATCTTGCTACACCCCATTAACCTGTTCTCCCGGGTTCCTAATTGGTTTACTCTTACTCTGATGGTCCCGCACCCCCCTCATCAGGAAGTACATATCATTATTGCAGTCCTGTAATGAGTCTTTAACCTGCGATACACGAGACAGGATGTACTAAAAGACATAGTAAAGGGGGCGCATACGCAGCTCTTAGGATGGCGAACGAACTTGACTAGAGCTCCGGCCTCACCTCCTGCATCCGAAGCTCCCGCTCCGCTACACTAGAGACTTTTGCTCCGGGAGCCACCTCCACTGAACCGGGAACCCCTCAGCTACCTGCCGAACGTTGTATGGGTAAGATCGGTGACCAGAGGCGCATATACCAGACACGATCCTCACAGGCCGCATCGCAACCCGCGTGCCACATGGAAAAATACCTGCTTAGGCCGCAGTCCCCGGCCTCAATTTCTACGGCAGAAGCCGCAGATCAGCCAGACGCACTCCCGCTGGTCGATCCCTCATTGTTTATAGATAACCCCCCTGCCTTCTCACACAACAGCTCCTCGCAGCAACCTCCAATGACGTCCCTGGTAACAGTAGATGTCCTGGACCTGAAACTGCAGACATTGCTCCAGAGTATCACTCACAACGTTGCAAAGGAGGTTAATAAACTAGCTCACAAACTGAGAGGGAAGATTGACCAGCTAAGGGAAAGAACAGACACCCTTGAAACAAAACTAGATGAGGTGGTGAATTATGTACAAGCCTTAGAAGAGGAGAATGCTAACCTAAAGAATGCAGTACTGCAACTGCAGGTGCAGCAAGAAGACCTCGAGAACAGAGAACGTAGGCAAAACCTCCGCATACGAGGAGTCCCTGAGTCTGTTGCTGACAAGGACATTAGGCCATACTTTCTAGCCCTGTTTAACTCCCTGGCACCCGATATCCCGGACATTGATCTGCGCTTTGACAGAGCACATAGATCACTGGCCCCTAGACCCCCTCAGGGTGCTAATCCCAGGGACATCATAGTCCGCTTTCATTTTTACGAAAGCAAAGAGGCCCTGACAATCGCCACAAGAAACAAACCTAGAGTGGACTTTAGGGGGGCAAAGATACAAATCTTCAGCGACCTATCGCCCATAACGCTAAATAAAAGACGCAACCTTCGCCCTATTACTGCCCACTTACAACGCCACCACGTACCCTATAGATGGGGCTTCCCCTTTCGTCTGACGGTGACCAAGGATGGCGCGCAACACACCATGAGGGACCTCCAGGAAGGTGAGTCCTTTGTCAGGAGCCTGGGACTCCCCCCTGTTCCTGAGGAGGATCTGCAAGCCCAATTCCCACCCTCTAGACCTCTGTCAACACCCGGGAAGATGTGGACCCCGGTTCGTCACAGATCCAGAAAAACCACGTTCACCCCACAAGGGAACACATCTTCTAAAGGCCCCACCTGAAATATCCACGGACCCTCACGTCTGGTATGTAATCCTTTTTCTCCTTTCCCCTGATCTACTTAGGTCGAAGAGGCCCTGATGTTGGGCCTATGCAATCCCTTTGAAAAGTCTCTGGGCTCAGAGACCGGTGTTCTCCCCCTTCTACTTGTTCATCCATGGGCGACTGCCCTCAGGGACAACTACAGTTCTACGGTTCCCACTTAACCTTAACTTTAACTTTTTCTACATTTGCTTTTTCGGATCAGGTTGAGACCGGTTAGCTCAACCATGCGAGCTGCTGTGTTTCCCCCACTATGGTCGTGTTTTTTGACCATAATCCCTTGGAGATGAGTTTCTCCTCGGGCACTCTACCTACACAGTATGTCGTTTTTGTTTTACTTTTTCTTTTTCTTTTTGTTCTCCCATGTTTTTTGGGGATCCTTTTTGATCCCATATTTACCTACGTTAGAATCTTCTATTCACGAATGTATGTTATATTACATGTTTTCATATCATTAGGGTTGCACGGAGGTCTATTTTTTGAACTGCTCAGAAAATGTTTCTATGTTTTTATTCCCATGTTCTTCCTATATGGGTTTAAACATACAATTGTATGAAGTCTTTTGTCTACAATATGGTATACGCTTAATGCATTTTACACGAATGTAATGTCAGATTTTTCCCCATTCTGCACCTATGGCAGTTAGTGTCTTCTCATGTAACGTTAAAGGTCTAAATTCCATCCGGAAGAGATGGCTTGCCCTTAAAGAGTTCAAAGCATCTAATGCTGAGGTGATCATGGTCCAGGAGACACATTTTAGGGCGGGGGGCTCTTTCAAATTTGCTTCTAGGCACTATCCCACAACTTTTGTGGCGTCTTCTCCCTCTGGAAAAGCTAGAGTGGCGATTCTCCTTAAACGCTCATCCACCATAAAAGTGAAATCCTCATATTTGGACCCCCAAGGTCGCTTTATCCTCCTGGACTGTGGTCACCAAAATACTTCTTTTACTTTAGCGAATGTATATGTTCCCAACACAGGCCAAATTGGTTTTCTTGACACTTTCTTTGACAAACTACACAAATATGCCCAACCCTTTCAGATTATTGGGGGAGATTTTAACTTGTGCATGTCTCCAATTAGGGATAGGGCTGCCCTTTTTCAAGACAAACCTCCACTACAGGCACATAAATCTTCCTCCTCGTTCCGCAAAACAATTAGAACAAATAGACTGTTTGATTCTTGGAGGGTAAAACACCCGACAACCAAACAGTTCACCTTCTTCTCTCCACCCCACAAGCTGTACACGAGAATTTACTATTTTTTCATCTCTGCACCCCTATTGCCATACCTGGTTGACGCCAACATTCTCCCAATTACATGGTCTGACCATGCCCCCATCACTATTGACCTCCTATTATCTTCACCCACGCCTAGGAAATGCCATTGGCGCCTTAACGAGTCACTCCTAAACTCACCTAAGACCCATTTACCACTACAAGACAAACTGAATGAATATTTTCAGATAAATAAAGACTCGGTGTCGGAGATCTCCGTTCTGTGGGAGGCACATAAGGCGTTCTTCAGAGGTGAATGCATCGCAACTGGATCTCGCCTTAAAAAAGACCGTGTTTTGCAGAGATCGACTTTACTGACTCAGTTATTAGAAGCTGAACAAAAACTTCTCAGACGCCCCACGAGGGAGGGTCTCAGAGCCGTAACAGCACTAAGAAATCGTATCAAAACACTAGATTCGGCAAGAATCACTAAATCCATGCTCTGGGCAAAGCAAAAATTTTATGAATTCGCCAATAGACCCCATAGGATGCTTGTCCAAATTCTGAAACCACGCCCCCATTCATCTTTACCCGACTTCTTAACACAACAAGACGGTAAGCCCACATATTGCCCTAGAATTATGGCTAATGTATTCGGAGACTTCTATAAGAAACTATATAACTGCCTATCCACAGACCCGACCACTCAATTCACACAAGACAAGTTTAACAATTTTATGGACTCTTTTAAGCTTCCCACTCTGTCCCCAGACGATCGCTCAGGACTAAACGCACACGTGTCAGTTGAAGAGATCATTGCAGTTATTAAACAGCTACCGACTAATAAAACCCCAGGGCCGGATGGTCTTCCCTACTCCTACTATAAAAAATTCCTCCCCACCATTTTACCCTACATGGAAAAACTTTATGCCTCTTTAATGAATGGAAAAATCCCCCACGCTCAATTCCTACATGCGTTCGTCACGGTGATCCCCAAACCAGGGAAAGACCCATCCCTACCTGACAACTACCGCCCCATAGCTCTCCTAAATTCTGACTATAAAATTTTTACAAAAATACTTGCCAACAGACTGTCCCTGCTCCTCCCCAAACTAATCCACAGAGACCAGGTCGGTTTTGTGCCATCCAGACATGCTGGGGACAATACTAGACGAACCATAGATTTAATAGACCTCCTGACCAAAACCAAGCGACCGGCTATAATTCTCAGTTTAGACGCACAAAAAGCGTTTGACCGCCTGAATTGGTCATTTTTGTTCGCTACACTTTCAAGATTTGGTTTCTCGGGTCCATTTATACAAGCATTAAAGGCACTATACTCTACTCCTACGTCTCAGGTACAGCTGGCCTCCCACGCCTCGGCGTCATTCCCCCTTAGCAACGGTACTAGGCAAGGTTGCCCACTATCGCCCCTGCTCTTTATTTTAAGCCTTGAGCCCTTGGCAGCAGCCATACGCGTCCATCCGGACATTAGGGGAGTGACGTTGAGGCGTCTGGAATACAAATTATCTCTTTTTGCAGATGATGTGCTGCTGACAATTACCCACCCACACATTTCTCTCCCCTCTCTCCATTCAACCTTACAAACTTTTGGCCATATCTCCGGATTCAAAATTAACCCGACTAAAACTGAAGCTTTACCCATTAATATTCCGGCTGACCTTCTTCTAACCCTGCAAACCAACTTCAAGTATAGATGGTGCATGCAGTCCCTTCAGTATCTCGGTGTACGCCTATCCCGATCGTACTCCACTCTCTACCAAGAAAATTCCCCCCCCCCTTTTCTCAGACATCAACAAGCTACTTAAAAAATGGACAACACTCCCTGTCTCTCTCATTGGTAGAATCAACGTTTTGAAGATGTCTATTCTCCCCAAGCTGCTGTATATTTTCGAAACACTCCCTGTAGCAATCCCATTGACCCAACTTAAATTACTTCATAGGAACTTTCTGAATTTTATATGGAATAACAAGTCCCACAGGATTGCCAGTTCGGTTCTCCTGGCCCCCCGCTCACGTGGGGGTCTGGGGGCACCGGATGTAATCAAATATTATTATGCTACTCACCTTAGAGTCATTTCCTCGTGGACATCTCGCTATGCATAAAACAGATGGTCAGAAATCGAGATAAATATTATTTCCCCTGCACATCCATGTAGTCTACTTTGGCCCTCTTCAGATAAATTTACATCTCAAATACAGAAGATCTGCCTGAACCCTATGATATTCACACTCTCAATCTGGAAACGCTGCTCAAGTAAATATGCTCTATCTTCCCAATGCCCCCCACTGATAAACATTTTATTTAACCCAGAAATTCCCGACAGCTTATCCTATGACTCCATGATGCCATGGACCCAGGCAGGCATATTTCAACTGCGACATCTGGTGCATCCAGTAACACGCACTTTACTCCCTTTTTCGGACCTGCAAACCAAACATAACTTACCGAACACACTACTCTTTTCTTACTTACAGGTAAAACATTATTTTGTTTCTAGATCACCCCAATTGACCCTGGTTGTTCCTACAGAATTTGAAAAGCTATGCTCATATGGCCCACATGAACCTCAACAAATTTCTTGCATCTACAAGATCCTCCAGAGCACTGATCCCATCTCTGAACAGACCCACTCATATATGAGGAAATGGGCCCAGGTCCTTCATAGTCCTATCTCTTTAGCTCAGTGGGGGGCGATATGGGATGCTACCTCTAAAGTCTCCAGATGCGTGGCCCAGAGGGAAACGGCGTACAAAATCTTAATGTTTTGGTACAGGACCCCTGAATTTCTAGCAACTCATAAACTAGCTCCATTTAGTCACTGCTGGAGGTGTGGCTCCTCTGTGGGCTCGCACTTTCACATATTTTGGGAATGCCCTATTTTGGTCCCCTTTTGGACCAATGTTCATGCCTTGCTGGAAAAGATATTGGAGATCCAGATCCCTTTCCAACCCATACACCTGCTATTAGGCTTACCTCTTCGGAATACCACCAAAACTATTAACAAACTACTGACATTCATCTTACTAGCAGCTAAACGAGTAATCCCGCAACATTGGCGTTCCACTGTTCCGCCTACCTTTCCGCAATTCCTTTCTGCGGTCACTGATATTCGTAAAATGGAACATATCACGGCAATCATAGAGGATGCACTACCAAAATTTGAGGTCATTTGGGAAAAATGGGATACATCGGAATATAATAATTCGGAATACTAGACCCTCACACCGAGATAAGGAAATGGTCTTTCTGGGTATCTCACTGTATGTTCAGGAAATTTTAGCTCCAGTTCCCATCACTGATTACCTTTGTGTTAACATGATACCTTGATATGCTATTAATAACACACTACCTCCCCTATACGTGACCCTTACACTGTCTAACGGTTCACTCGAACAACTTGTTTTCTCCCCTTGTTATATAACTTTATGTCTGCACATGCAAATTGTACAATGTTCATATTTGCGGATTGTGATATATACTTGTAATGCCTCATGAAAAATTTACATAAATAAACAATTAAACAAAAAAAAAGACTTTTGTCAGGGACTGTAGACTTAACCATAACCCTGGCTATAATCCTAACCCTAGCTATAATCCTAACCCTAGCTACAATCCTAACCCTAGACATAACCCTAACCCTAGCTACAATCCCAACCCTAGCTATAATCTTAACCCTAGCCATAACCATAATCCTAGTTATAATCCTACAGTGCCTTTAAAGTATTCATATCCCTTGAAATTTTCCACATTTTGTCATGTTAAAACCAAAAACTTAAATGTATTTTATTGGGATTTTAAGTGGTGGACCAACACAAAGTGCCACATTTGTGAAATGAAAGAAAAATGATAAATGGTTTTCAAGGTTTTTTACAAATAAATATGTGAAAAGTGTAAAACTCTGGTTAGGCCACATCTGGAGTATTCTGTCCAGTTCTGGTCACCAGTCCTCAGAAAGAATGTGCTGGAACTGGAGAGAGTTCAAAGAAGGGCAACAAAACTAATAAGGGGACTGGAGGACCTCAATTACGAGGAACGACTGCAAACACTAAATTTATTCTTGCTTGAGAGTGGACATGATATCGATCTACAAATACATCAATGGGGATCCCAACATAGGAAAGAAACGATTCAGTCTCAGGGAGTGTAAGAGGACACGGGGCCACACAAGGAGACTGGAGGAAAAGCGGTTTGCCTTAAACTGCACGGGGGGGTTTTTCACTGTCAGGGTAATAAGGATGTGGAACTCTCTTCCACAATTGGTGGTGGCTGAGGGGAGTATGTATATTTTTAAAAGACTCTTGGATGTATATCTTAAAGAACACAACATACAGGGATATGGGAAATTATAGACACCGATAAACGTACACAAACACAGGTTGAACTGGTTGGACTATTGTCTTTTTTCAGCCTTACCTACTATGTAACTATATATGTGGGGTGCATTTGCATCCCCCCCCCCCAAGTCAATACTTTGTAGAACCGCCTTTCACTGCAGTTACAGCCACAAGTGAGAGAGCGTGTCTGTGAACAGCAATTTTCAAGTCTTGCCACAGATTCTCAATTGGATTTAGGTCTGGACTTTGACTGGGCCATTCTAACACCTGAATATGCTTTGACCTAAACCATTCCATTGTAGCTCTGGCTGTATGTTTAGGGTCGTTGTCCTGCTGGAAGGTGAACCTCCGCCCCAGTCTCAAGTCTTTTTTAGACTCTAACAGGTTTTCTTCTAAAGCCCCATACACATGGTCGGACTTTTTGACAACAAACTTCGAAATGAGCAGGTTTTCAAAAAAATCTGACCGCATGTACGCTCCATCGGACAAACTTTTTCGGTTTTCATCAGACAAATGTTCGCTCTACAAACGGACAAACTTTTCGGCAACAAAAGTCCTACGGTGCAAAATCCTATTGTGTGTACAGAAGTCCATCGGACTTTAGTCCAAAGTAAAAAACATGCATGCTCAGAACCAATGTTAAAATCCACCAACAATAGCAGAAGTTGACCATAGGGTGGCGGTAAAGAGCAGAAAAAACACGTTATTTGGTGAAAGTTGGCTGAAAAAGACCTGCCATGTGTATGCATACCAAGTTCACGGCCAACGCCCTTCATACAAAAATCCACGGTTTGTTTGTTTGAAGTCTGACCGTGTGTATGAGGCTTTAGATTGCCCTGTATTTGGCTCCATCCATCTTCCCATCAACTCTGACCAGCTTCCCTGTCCCTGCTGAAGAAAAGCATCCCCACAACATGATGCTGCCACCACCATGTTTCACAGTGGGGATGGTGTGTTCAGAGTGATGTGCAGGGTTAGTTTTCTGCCACACATAGCGTTTTGCTTTTAGGCCAAAGTTACATTTTGGTCTCATCTGACCAGAGCACCTTCTTCCACATGTTGCTGTGTCCTCCACATGGCTTCTCACAAACTGCAAACAGGACTTCTTATGACGTTCTTTCAACAATGGCTTTCTTCTTGCAACTATTCCATAAAGGTTAGATTTGTGGAGAGAACGACTAATAGTTGTCCTGTGGACAGATTCTCCCACCTGAGCTGTGGATCTCTGCAGCTCCTCCAGAGTTACCATGGGCCTCTTGGCTGCTTCTCTGATTAATGTTCTCTTTGCCCGGCCGGTCAGTTTAGGTGGACGGCCATGTCTTGGTAGGTTTGCAGTTGTAGCATACTCTTTCCATTTTTGGATGATGGATTGAACAGAGCACCGTGAGATGCTTAAAGCTTGGGATATTTTTTTATAATCTAACCCTGCTTTATACTTCTCCACAATGTTATCCCTGACCTGTCTGGTGTGTTTCTTGGCCTTCATGATGCTGTTTGTTCACTAAGGTTCTCTAACAAACCTCTGAGGGCTTCACAGAACAGCTATATTTATATTGAGAATAAATTACACACAGGTGGACTCTATTTACTAATTAGGTGATTTCTGAAGGCAATTAGTTCCACTAGATTTTAGTTAGGGGTATCAGATTAAAGGGGGCTGAATACAAATGCACACCACACTTTTCACTTATTTCTTTGTAAAAAAAAAAAAGTGAAAACCATTTATCATTTTTCTTCCACTTCACAATTATGTGCCACTTTGTGTTGATCTATCACATAAAATCCCAATAAAATACATTCACGCTTTTGGTTGTAACATGACAAAATGTGGAAAATTTCAAGGGGTATGAATAATTTTTCAAGGCACTGTAGCCCTAGCCAAAACCCTAGCCATCACTGAGGCAGGAAAATAAATTGTGTCATCATGTATGTCATCAAAGCCAAAGTCGCACTCATCCAGTCACATCAAGTCACTGTAAAGTCGCTCGATTTTGAAGTCACACAAGTGTGAATAGAGTCTAAACAGCAGACATCAGGATATAGGATTCATTTCCCTGGTGATGTATCCCCCAAAAAATTTTAACGAAACTTCAAGTTTTATGGTCGCTTACTGATAGCTTGAAATATTTTGTGCCCAGAGTTCAGCTTTAAAGCACATACCAGGAAGATTCGCCTGCAATAAACTTATGGTGAATGTCAGATTCTCTGCTTTATAAATGTACCCCTGTAATGAGTTCATTGGGCTGTCGCTTCATGATGAAGATATAAATGACAAATACAGTCCCTGACAAAAGTCTTGTCGCTTCTCTATTTTGTAGAAACTTCTGCTATTAACCTGACTTTTAATTAATCAATTGGTGTTAGAAATAGCTCCTATGAAAAGCTAAAGCCCTCCCAAATGATGTTTAATGCACTGAAATAAATTAGTTTCACTGAAAAAAGATTTATCATTTAATCAAGACAGACAGGTCAAGTTTGGCAAGACAAACGTTTTGTCGCCTATACAGAAATTCAACAACTTTACTGAAAATCCAAAAATATGTCAGCAAATTAAGTAGTGGTGCTGTGAGATCCAAATGTAATATCTTGTATGACTTCCATGAGCTTGAAGGACAGCATCCATGCTGTAGCTAAGATTTCGTGGTATTTTAGACTATTGATGTTGCCTTCCACCCTGCAGATCCCTCGCACACCCCCATACTGGATGTAACCCCAGACCATGATTTTGCCTCCACCAAACTTCACTGTTTTCTGGGTAAATCTCGGCTCCATGCGGGTTCCAGTTGGTCTCCTGCAATATTTGCGGCGACTGTGGTGTAATTCAACAGAAGATTCATCTGTAGAATCCACCATCTGCCACTTTTCCAGAGTCCATCCTTTTATCAGGCTGTGGGCCTTGGCAAATGCCACACGGTTTTTCAATTGTCTTTTGTTTAGTGCTGGCTTATGGGCACTGATTCGACCATGGAGGCCATTTCGAGACAGAATCCGACAAACTGTTCTGGTTGACACAGGAACTTCAGGTGACCAGGTCTCGTGGAGCTCTGCTGCAGTGGAAAATGGGCTGGCCTTGGATTTTCGAGCCAACAAATGGTCCTCTCGAGCAGTTGCCTTGTGGGGTCTGCCTGACCTGGCCTTGTCCAAAACGTCTCCAGTCTCTTCAAATTTTTTTATTATCCTCTGAACTTGACGCTGAGACACATTGAAGGTGTCTGCCACATCAGCAGTGGATCTGGTCTTCAGCCTCTTGATAATCAACACTTTAGTCTCCGGGTGAATCTTAGGCATGTTTGCAGAGGTCTAGTTGCAGTTGAGAAGGTCTAGTGTACTGGTGTTCTTTTTATACACACCTGAGACCTAATTGATCCATTAGTAGTCACAGGTGAAGCTCATATAACAAGGCGACAACACTTATGTCTTGGCAAAAATTTACTCCATGGGCTTTACCAAGCTGTGAATATTAGAATACTTTTTGTCAGTTTCGTTTTGCACTGAAACATTATTACAAAAGCTGTTGGGATTAAAATGACCCATTTCTTGTAACAAAATCTTGATTAGAAATATATTTTAGCAGAACTTCAGGTCAATTTGTACACAAGCGACAAGACTTTTGTCAGGGACTGTACAGTAGTAATTATGTTTGAAGTTTTTTTTATTTCATTGTAGATATATACAGTGGGTAAAATAATAATTTGATCCCCTGCAGATTTTGTAAGTTTGCCCACTTGCAAAGAAATGAAGGGCCTAGAATTTTTATCATAGGTGTATTTTAACCACTTCAAGACCGGGCTGATTTCTGACACTTGTTGTTTTTTTTTTTTTTCAAGTTAAAATCTGTGTTTCTTGCTAAAAAAAAAAAATTACTTAGAACCCCCAAACATTATATATTTTTTTTATCAAAGACCCTAGAGAATAACATGGCGGTCGTTGCAATATTTTATGTCACACTGTATTTGCGCAGTGGTCTTTCAAGCGCAATTTGTTTTGGAAAAAATACACGTCACAAATAAAAAAAAAAAAAAAAACCAGTAAAGTTAGCCCAATTTATTTGTTTTTTGGAGTAATGTGAAAGGTATCTTTCTTGTTCATACATCACGGGACACAGAGCAGCATAGTCATTACTATGTGGGTTATATAGAATTACCTTCAGGTGCTGGCACTGGCAACTTCCAAAACAGGAAGTACCCTCCCCTATATAAGCCCCTCCCATCCGGGAGTACCTCAGTTTTTTGCCAGTGTCTAAGGTGTTGGCCAAGGTTAACATGTATTCATCTGGGCTTGTGTACAGGTTCTCTGGGCCTTAGCAAGCTATTCCGGATCCAACCAAAAAAGCTTCATAGCTAAACGGTCGGTACCCGGGCCTTGCAGAGAAGAGCAGGGTTTTGCCTGTAATGCCTCTCTTAGGAGGGCTGGACCCTGGGATCCAGAGCTCTGGTCATACCCAAAACCAAGAGGCTATCTGTGCAGGGTGCTATACAGGTCCAGGGGAGTGGAATCCTTGGGAACCCGGTCCCTGAAGGTCTAGTACAATGCCTGCCGTGAGAGGTGAAGTTTGGGCTTCTGTGGACCAAACAAAGTCCTGCGGCGGGGAAAAGGTAAGTGGGGGCCCCTCAGGAACTTGGTTCTATTGAGGGGACCCCCAAGCCTAATATGTCTTTCTGCCTGTTACCTAAAGGGTATTCCCGCTAATAGCTGTATATGCCTAAGAAATCCTAGAAATGTTTTTTCATAAGGGAAGTTTTAAAAAAACTGTAAACCTGGAAATGTTTTTTCATAAAGGAGGTTTTAAAAAAAAAAAAAAAAAGACAAAGGTGCGGTACCTGTGTTTGTCCACTAGAGGCCGCTGTGGAACGTCTTTTTTCTTGGGACTATTCCTTCCATGGTGAAAGTCCAGGCAGATGAGTGAGCTCTCTATCAGGGAAGCTGCATTCCTCTGTCATGCTGCCAAGTAGTTTCCTTCCATCCCCGAGTCCTGGTGAAACAGGGACCCTGGCTCCTCTCCCTACATGGCGCCAAGAGCACACACGTGCACGCGCGCGCGCACGCGCACACATGCTTTCCTTTTATAAGGTTTAGCTTCAAAAAAGGGGACGGAGCCTGGCGGATGACGCGCTCTGTGCGCCCAGCGCTTCTGCGCATGTGCGGGCGTCCCAGCAAGATAAAAGGACTCAGTCCACGCTGCTTGCTATGGACACAGAGCATGAAAAGGAGCTGGTAGCATGGTATAGGGGCTTACAGCGGGCGGTTGATACAGGCATCCCCAGAAAGACGCATTAGTAGACACCCACTGATGTACATAGCAGCAAATTGCATTAGACTATTTCAGTAAGGGGTGTATTGCGGCTGGAATACCTCAGCTTTGAACTAAGGAATATGCCGCCTAAAAAACTCCGAGATATACCTCTCAGGAAGTGTAGGGGGTCTCCATCGGGCTCTGAGGATCTGGAGCAGTCATCTGCACCCTCCTCCCCTGAGAAATCAGAGGTTAATACCCATAAGGAACCCCCGGGAGTGCCAGGTACTGCGGCTGTCCTCAGTCCACCTGCTCCTGCATATATAACAGAGGAGGTTTTTTCCTCAACTCTGGAGGGATTGGAGCAGAGATTGGCTGCATTGATCGCTTCTTCTCTACAGGAAAGAAAGCGCGCCAGATCTCCATCACCTCCATTAGAGTGCCTGTTGGCAGAGCAACAGTCCCAGGAAGGGACCGACCTACCTGAAGGGGATCAGGAGGAGGTTAGCTCTGTTTTTGAGGAATCAACAGTAGATGAACCATTTTCAGCATTACAGACTGAAAGATTGTGGGTCCAGACCCTAACTGACATGGTTCGATCTGCATTTAAAATGCCTCTTGTTGAACCATCAACTACTGCTGTCTCCTCATTGGGGTCGCTAAAAGCTCCCCAGGTTAATTGCTCCTTTCCAATACATCCATTATTGGAAGGACTTATATACCAGGACTGGGAACATCCTGATAAACTATTTGTTCCGCCTAAAAGGTTTCCGGTGATCTATCCCATGGAGGAAAAGTTCACCCAGAGATGGAATGTTCCTACGGTGGATGCAGCCATCTCTTCTGTGAACAAATCACTGACATGTCCAGTAGATAATGTTCAAATGTTCAAAGATCCAGTGGATAAAAAATTGGAATCTTTATTAAAATCTGCTTTTTCCACAGCAGGGGCTGTTACACAGCCAGCAGTGGCAGCTATTGGGGTCTGCCAAGCTTTAAAGGATCAAATGAAAATGGTCCTGAGGGATTTGCCAGACCAGCAGGCCCAGGCTCTGGCAGATCTGCCTAGAGCATTATGCTTTGCGGTTGACGCCATCAAGGATTCTATCCATCAGGCCTCCCGCCTCACGCTGTCTTTGGTACATATGCGTAGGCTTCTGTGGCTCAAAAACTGGTCTGCTGAAGCTCCCTGTAAGAAGCTCTTAGTTAGCTTCCCATTTCATGGGGAACGCCTTTTTGGCGAAGACCTGGATAAGTATATCCAGAAGATTTCCAGTGGTAAAAGTACTCTCTTACCGAGTAAAAAGAGGTCTAGGGGTCCATCTTTTAAGAGGACTACCTCTCCTATCCCTGCGACGTCTGCTACTAAGCAGTTCCGACGGCCTCCTCGGTCAAACTCAGGAGGTAAAAATCAGGGACAGCCACAGGGTAATAAAAAGCCCTGGATCCGAAGAGGTACTAAACCAGCCTCCAAGTCAAGCCTATGAAGGGCTGCCCCCACTCAAACGGGTGGGGGGAAGACTTCAGTTGTTCGCAGAGACCTGGCGGGAGACGATCAAAGACAGATGGGTGCTCTCCGCAGTAACTCTGGGATACAAGTTGGAGTTAAAAGAGTCTCCTCCATCCCATTTTATGTGGTCAGGCATGCCAAGAGACCCTCTGAAAAGAGGGTCTCTCCTATTGGCGTTAGAACAACTATTGCTCCAAGGAGTAATTATGGAGGTTCCTATGGAAGAGTGGGGGTTGGGTTTCTACTCAAACCTTTTCACAGTCCCGAAGCCAAACGGGGACATAAGACCCATATTGGACCTAAAGAGTCTAAACAAATTTCTAAACGTCCGGTCTTTCCGGATGGAGTCGATCCGATCGGTCACCGCTGCCCTACAAGGGGAGGAATGGTTAGCCTCGATCCACATCAAAGATGCTTACTTGCATGTTCCCATCTTTCCAGGTCATCAAAAATTCCTACGCTTTGCAGTAGAAGGGCGCCATTTTCAGTTCAGAGCCTTACCATTCGGTCTGGCCACAGCACCACGAGTGTTCACAAAAATTCTGGCCCCACTGTTGGCCGATCTAAGAACACGGGGTGTAACGATAATGGCATACCTAGACGACCTGTTGTTGATAGACCACTCAGTTGCCAAGCTAGAAGTGGTAATTGTCGATACAATCAAGTATCTAGAGTCTCACGGTTGGATCATCAACCTGGACAAGTCAGCCCTACAGCCAGTGAAAAACCTGGTATATCTAGGGCTACGGCTGGATTCAGACCAGAGGAAGATTTTCTTACCTCTAGACAAGGTATCCTCTTTGAGGGCCTTGGTCCGTCTGCTTTGTGCAAAAAGACAGCCGTCCATACGCCTGTGCATGAGGCTGCTAGGAAAGATGGTAGCATCATTCGAAGCTGTGCCATACGCCCAATTCCACTCAAGGAATTTACAAAGGGCCATATTGTCAGCCTGGAACGGAAAAGTTGAGGCTCTAGACTTCCCGATGGTTTTGTCCCCTTCCGTTCGGAAGAGTCTCTGCTGGTGGTTGATCCCCCAGAATCTCCAGAAGGGAAAACCCTTCAGCCCGATATCTTGGAAGGTGGTCACTACAGATGCCAGCCTTATAGGCTGGGGGGCAGTACTGGAGCAATGGTCTCTCCAGGGCAGATGGTCAAATGTAGTAAAAACCCTGCCCATCAATCTCTTAGAGATACGAGCAGCCCGGTACGCCCTAGTAGCCTGGACATCCAGACTCCAAGGGTCCCCTGTCAGAATTCAATCAGACAATGCCACAGCAGTGGCATATATCAATCATCAGGGAGGCACCAGGAGTCGTGCAGCCCAGAGGGAAGTAAGTCACATCCTGGAATGGGCAGAAAAGCATGTCCCATGTATATCAGCTGTCTTCATTCCAGGGGTGGAGAATTGGAAGGCGGACTTTCTGAGTCGCCAACAGTTATGCCCAGGGGAATGGTCCCTTCATCCCGAGGTCTTTCGAGCAATATGTCAGCGGTGGGGAACACCGGATGTAGATCTGCTAGCATCCAGATTCAACGCAAAGGTGGACAGATTTGTCTCCCGGACAAGGGATCCCCTCGCTTGCGGCTCGGATGCTCTGGTGTTCCCTTGGGATCAGTTCAGACTGATATATGCATTCCCTCCGCTACAATTGTTGCCTCGACTCCTTCGCAGAGTCAGGTTGGAGAAGAAGCCGGTGATCCTGGTGGCTCCAGCGTGGCCCCGAAGGGCCTGGTACGCGGAGATCATCAAAATGTCTGTGGGGAGTCCTTGGACCCTTCCACGTCGTTCGGACCTGCTTTCGCAAGGACCGATATACCACCCTTCCTTACTAACTCTAAGTTTAACGGCCTGGCTATTGAATCCCACATCCTAAAGAAGAGAGGTCTCTCTAACTCTGTGGTATCAACTATAATCAATGCCAGGAAGCCTGTATCCAGGCAGATCTACTATAGAGTTTGGAAGGCGTACATCACTTGGTGCGAGGCCAGAAAATGGCATCCACGTAAGTACGTTATAGGCAGAATTCTGGACTTCCTGCAGTGGGCTGTAGACAGGAAGTTTGCCTTAAGTACTATCAAGGGCCAGGTTTCGGCCTTGTCAATACTATTTCAAAGGCCCCTGGCTATGCATTCACTTGTCAAATCCTTTATGCAAGGTGTGACTCGTATTATTCCACCGATTAAGGCTCCCATATGCCCATGGGATCTAAATTTGGTTCTGTCGGTTCTGCAGAAGCAGCCATTTGAACCTTTGCGGCACATTTCCTTGGTTCTACTCACCAGGAAATTGATATTTTTAGTAGCCATATGCTCGGCTAGAAGAGTGTCGGAATTAGCCGCCATGTCCTGTAAAGAGCCATATCTGGTTATCCATAAGGACAGAGTAGTATTACGTCCTCACCCAGCCTTTCTTCCTAAGGTGGTATCGGGGTTTCACTTGAACCAGGATGTGGTTCTTCCTTCTTTTTTCCCCAAACCAAGCTCGGTAGAGGAAAAGTTATTGCATTCTTTGGATGTAGTAAGAGCAGTTAAAGCTTATCTAAAAGCCACTGCTCAGATTCGTAGAACGGATTCTTTATTTGTTCTGCCGGAAGGCCCCAGAAAGGGTCAGGCAGCATCAAAATCTACTTTAGCCAAGTGGATTCGACAGGTCATAATACAAGCCTATGGCTTGAGAAGTAGACCGCCTCCGTTCAAAGTTAGGGCGCACTCCACGAGAGCAGTTGGAACTTCATGGGCAGTGCATCACCAGGCCTCCCTGGCGCAAATTTGTAAGGGCGCAAATTTGTAAGGCCGCAACATGGTCTTCAGTACACACGTTTACTAGGTTCTACCAGGTGGACGTTAGAAGTCAGGAGGATGTCGCCTTTGGGCGCAGTGTGTTGCAGGCCGCAAAAGATCCTCATGCCTGATGGCGCCCAGCTTATGTATGGTGTATCCCCCCCCTCATGTGGCATTGCTTTGGGACGTCCCACATAGTAATGACTATGCTGCTCTGTGTCCCGTGATGTATGAACAAGAAAGTAGGATTTTTAAAACAGCTTACCTGTAAAATCCTTTTCTTGGAGTACATCACGGGACACAGAGCTCCCACCCCTCTTTTGGGGACACGTATTGCTTTGCTACAAAACTGAGGTACTCCCGGATGGGAGGGGCTTATATAGGGGAGGGTACTTCCTGTTTTGGAAGTTGCCAGTGCCAGCACCTGAAGGTAATTCTATATAACCCACATAGTAATGACTATGCTGCTCTGTGTCCCGTGATGTACTCCAAGAAAAGGATTTTACAGGTAAGCTGTTTTAAAAATCCTACTATTTACTCAGCTTAAAATTATCTAACCTATTATGCTTTTAAAATTGCACGCACTTGTGGAATGGCGAAAAACAACGGTACCTAAAAATCTCCATAGGCGACGCTTTAAAAAAATGTAACGGTTCCCAGTTTACAGTTACAGAGGAGGTCTTTTGCTAGAATTATTGCTCTCGCTTTAATGATCGTGGCAATAACCTCACATGTGTGATTTGAACACCGTTTACATTTGGGGGTGCGACTTGCGTATGCGCTTTCTTTGGCGCACAGGGACGGAAGCGCTTTTACATTTTTTTTATTTTTTTTTTCCTTTATTTGTTTATTATTTTTACACTGTTCTTTAAAAAAAAAACAAAAAAAAAAAGATAACCTTTATTGCTGTCACAAGGAACGTAAACATCCCGTGTGACAATAATAGGCAGTGAGAAGTACTCTTTATGGAGGGATCAGGGGCCTAAAAGACTCCAAACCTCTCCTCTGCACTTCAAAGTATTCAAAACGCTAAAATCTGCATTTTTGAATACCTTTGTTTTTTTTTTTAAATCGGCGCCTTTGGCTGCCGAGTAAACCAGAAGTGACGTTTCTTCCGGGTTACTATATTGGAGACCAGATCGGAGCCGGTTTACAGCTTAGTTCAGGTCTCCGACCAGCCGGCGGACGTGCCGGCTGGTCACTCGGGTCTCCCAGTGGGACGGGGAGACCTGGGCGGAAGGCAGCGAGAGGGGGCTCCCGCTGCTTGTGGCTGCTTAGCCGCAGCGGTTGTTATCACTTGAATGCCAACCGCCAGCTCTAAAAACAGGCATCACCCCGGTATAACCACTTCAACAAAATGATGTACAGTTACGTAAATTTGTGTTTTAGAGACTGAATATCAATCAAAAATCCAGAAAAAACGCATGATACAAATGTTATAAATTGAGTTTCAGTTCAGTGAGGAAAATAAGTATTTGATCCCTTCCAACCAACAATAATTCCGGCTCCCACAGACATTGGTTACAATATGTGCTCATGTGGTACACAGATTAGTCCTGTCAAGGTGCGCCTAATGACAACTCATTGTGTATAAAAGTCACCTGTCCACAGAATCTCTTTCTTCCATTCAAACCCTCACCATCATGGGCCAAGACCAAAGAGCTGTCCAAGGACGTCGGTAACAAGATTGTAGATCTGCACAAGGCTAGAATGGGCTACAAGACCATCAGTGAGAAGCTTGGTGAGAAGGAGACAACTGTTGGAGTGATTTATTCGCAAATGGAAGAAATACAAAATAACCATCAATCGCCCTCGGTCTAGAGCTCCATGCAACATTTTGCCTCATGGGGTGAGGATGGTCATGAGGAAAGTGAGGGATCCGCCCAGAACTACACAGGAGGAGCTTGTGAATGATCTCAAGGCAGTTGGGACCACAGTCACCAAACAAACCATTGGTAACACAATACATCACCATGGATTGAAATTTTGCAGCGCCCGTAAGGTCCCCCTCCTCAAGAAGTCACATGTACAGCCCATCTGAAATTTGTCAATAAACACCCAAATGATTCAGAGGAGGATTGGGAGAAAGTGCTGTAGTCAGATGAGACCAAAATTGAGCTCTTTGGCATTAACTCGACTCGCTGTGTTTGGAGGAAGAAAAATGCTGACTATGACCCTAAGAACACCATCTCTACAGTCACAACACGGAGGTGGAAACATTATGCTTTGGGGCTGTTTCTCTGCTAAAGGTACAGGCCGACTTTGCCACACTGAGGGGCCAATGGACGGGGCATTGTATTGTAAAATCTTGGATGAGAACCTTCTTCCCTCAGCCAGAACACTGAAGATGGGTCGTGGATGGGACTTCCAGCATGACAATGACCCAAAACATACGGCCAAGGCAACAAAGGAGTGACTCGAGAAGAAGCAAATTAAGGTCACAGACCTTAATCCTATAGAAAATTTATTGAGGGGGCTGAAACTTTGATTTTCCAAGAAACCTTAAGGATTTAGAGAAGATCTGTAAAGAAGAGTGGACCAAAATCTCTCCTGAGATGTGTGCAAACCTGGTCACCAACTACAAGAAATGTCTGACCTCAGTGATTGCCAACAAGGGTTTCTACACCAACTACTCAGTCATGTTTTGAATGGGGATCAAATACTTATTTTACTCACTGAACTGCAACTCAATTTGTAACATTTCTATCATGTGTTTTTTTTGGATTTTTGGTTGATATTCTGTCTCAATCATTAAAAATACACCTATGATAAAAATTATAGACCCTTCTTTTCTTTGTAAGTGGGAAAACTCACAAAATCTGCAGGGGATCAAATAATTATTTTCCCCACTGTATTATCATACCTTCCATGATGTCAGTTCTTACATATAAACACATGCAGAAATGTGCGAATAAACTATTGTCTTTTGTATTTTGCAGCCAGAAAATCTTGCCCAGAAGCTTCCAAACCTTGTTGAATTGTAAGTTACTTGCTTCTATGTTGTACTCACATATTTTCACTAGAGGGCAGCAGAGCACTACCTGTGCACTCACCTTTGTTTCTCCCAGTGATTTTTTTTGTCCTCTCTTCTGGGCCTTGCATGCTTTCTTTCACCATCAAACTGTACTTTCAGAAAACAAATGAGGTGCTAATAAGTGGGTGACATGCTTTAAAGTAAACCTGTGATCTCTAGAAACCTATCAGACTAAAAGGGGTTAATTTACTAAAGGTAAATAGACTGTGCACTCTGCAAGTAGGGTTGCCACCTCATCCCTTTTAAACCCGTACACATATGAATTACACAGGTTCTGAGGCTAATTTAATGCAGAGTGAGCTTAATTACCACCTTAATCAGCCCCTCTTATCTGCAAGTGCAGTTACTCCAGATTGCATGGTTGCTCAACCTATGGCCCTCCAGCTGTTGCGGAACTTCAAGTCCCATCATGCCTCTGCCTTTGAGGGTCATGCTTGAAATTGTCAGCGGCTTGCAATGCCTCATGGGACTTGTAGTTCTGCAACAGCTGTAGGGCCACAGGTTGAGCACTCATGCTCCAGAGCTTAGTAAATGAGGGGGAGCACTGCTGACTTCCATCATCCAATCATGTGCAAGCAAAAATGCTGTCTTTTGTTTTCCTTGCATGTGATTGGGCATTTTTTGTAAAGTGATGCTTTACCTAATTTACTAAGCTTTGGGGCAGCTGCACCTGCAGAGTGTACAGTCTATTTTCTTTTAGTAAATCTACCCCACGGTATAGTTTGAAATTAGTTGTCCTTGGTGTAACGAGAGACCCTCAGACCTTATGGTTACAGCTCCTGGAAGCCTCATCTGTTTGATAACTTTTTAGACATGACTGCTATACATATGAGGGACTAAAAGAAAGAAAATGCTGGCCCCTTTATGTTTTATACTACTTGAGGGGTATCATCCCTAAATAAATACAATACAACGTGGATATGGTATGGTACTTTGTATATACTCCCACAAGTAATGAGAACTTCAATTTAAAAAAAAACAACTGTTTTTATTTATATCAAAGACATAAAAATCATCAACATCACCATGTGTCTTAAAATACATTAAACATCTTGTGCATATGGTCGCGGCCAATAATATCTAGAAAACCTCTCTAGGACATCTAATCTCAGGACCTCATGGCCTTCCTTGTATTCACATTTAGCACAATGTAAAGTTAAAATTACAAGTAGGCAAAATATACAAATTAATAAGCAAGCCATTTTTGATACAGTCATGATCAAAAAACATGAGCTCAGTGGAATATAAGAGTGACACCCTAACTATAGAACAAATAAATGATGTTATCTCAGAGATATATATCTCTTGTATGACACCCATATAAAGACAGAAGATAGGTGCTGCTTTTCCCAAATTTGAGGCCTCACATTTGGGAAAGCAGCACCTACAGTGGGTACGGAAAGTATTCAGACCCCCTTAAATTTTTCACTCTTTGTTTATATTGCAGCCATTTGTTTAAAATCATTTATGTTCATTTTCCCCCTCATTAATGTACACACAGCACCCCATATTGACAGAAAAACACAGAATTGTTGACATTTTTGCAGATTTATTAAAAAAGAAAAACTGAAATATCACATGGTCTTAAGTATTCAGACCCTTTGCTGTGACACTCTCATATATTTAACTCAGGTGCTGTCCATTTCTTCTGATCATCCTTGAGGCCTGGTTCACACTGGTCTGACAAACGCTCCGACATTAGGAGCTCATGTCGCATGACGTGTGAAAATCAATGAATCCCTATGAGAGCCGTCTTAACTGGTCCGACACAAGTCGGTCCGACATTAAAAATGCTCCCTGTACTACTTCTGTCCAACTTTGATCCTACTTCAGCCCATTGAATATCATTGAAGTCGGATCAAAGTAGGATCCTTGTCCTAACCATCTGACATTTGACATCCGACATGGTGATTACAGCAGCAGTAAAAGGAATTTATCTCACCCTGGGATTGTTTTGATTGGTCAAAGGACAAGTCAGACTAGCACAATGTCGGATCAAAGTAGTATCCTGTTCATGAATGTCGGATGGATGTCGGACCAATGTAGGATCAATGTAGGACTGATGTCACAGAGCAAAGTAGGATGAAAGTCGGATGAATGTCGTGTCGTATCAGTGTGAACCCAGCCTGAGATGGTTCTACACCTTCATTTGAGTCCAGCTGTGTTTGATTATACTGATTGGACTTGATTAGGAAAGCCACACACCTGTCTATATAAGACCTTACAGCTCACAGTGCATGTCAGAGCAAATGAGAATCATGAGGTCAAAGGAACTGCCTGAAGAGCTCAGAGACAGAATTGTGGCAAGGCACAGATCTGGCCAAGATTACAAAAATAATTCTGCTGCACTTAAGGTTCCTAAGAGCACAGTGGCCTCCATAATCCTTAAATGGAAGACGTTTGGGATGACCAGAACCCTTCCTAGAGCTGGCCGTCCAGCCAAACTGAGCTATCGGGGCAGAAGAGCCTTGGTGAGAGAGGTAAAGAAGAACCCAAAGATCACTGTGGCTGAGATGGGAGAAAGTCAACCATCACTGCAGCCCTCCACCAGTCGGGGCTTTATGGCAGAGTGGCCCGACAGAAGCCTCTCCTCAGTGCAAGACACATGAAAGGCCCGCATGTAGTTTGTTAAAAATAAAATAAAAACACCTGAAGGACTCCAAGCTGGTGAGAAAAAGATTCTCTGGTCTGATGAGACCAAGATAGAACTTTTTGGCCTTAATTCTAAGCAGTATGTGTGGAGAAAACCAGGCACTGCTCATCACCTGTCCAATACAGTCCCAACAGTGAAGCATGGTGGTGGCAGCATCATGCTGTGCTGTGGGGGTGTTTTTCAGCTGCAGAGACAGGACGACTGGTTGCAATCGAGGGAAAGATGAATGCGGCCAAGTACAGGGATATCCTGGACGAAAACCTTCTCCAGAGTGCTCAGGACCTCAGACTGGGCCGAAGGTTTACCTTCTAACAAGACAATGACCCTAAGCACACAGCTAAAATAACGAAGGAGTGGCTTCACAACAACTCCTCGACTGTTCTTGAATGGCCCAGCCAGAGCCCTGACTTAAACCCAATTGAGCATCTCTGGAGAGACCTAAAAATGTCTGTCCACCAACGTTTACCATCCAACCTGACAGAACTGGAGAGGATCTGCAAGGAGGAATGGCAGAGGATCCCCAAATCCAGGTGTGAAAAACTTGTTGCATCTTTCCCAAAAAGACTCATGGCTGTATTAGATCAAAAGGGTGCTTCTACTAAATAACGACCAAAGGGTCTGAATACTTAGGACCATGTGATATTTCAGTTTTTCTTTTTTAATAAATCGGCAAAAATGTCAACAACTCTGTGTTTTTCTGTCAATATGGGGTGCTGTGTGTACATTAATAAGGAAAAAAAGATGAACTTACGGTAAATGATTTTAGCAAATGGCTGCAGTATAACAAAGAGTGAAAAATTTAAGGGGTCTGAATACTTTCCGTACCCACTGTATCTTCTAAAGGTGTCGTTTTAACTTTGCATTGTGCTAAATGTGAATACAAGGAATGCCAAGAGGTCCTGAGGAAGCAGTATTTTCACAAAACGCGTCTACCTTACTACTTTACATCTGTGACATTTCCAATTAGATGTCCCAGAGAGGTTTCCTAGATATTATTGGCTGACCATTTGCACAAGACGTGTAATGTATTTTATGACACATGGTGATGTTGATGAATTTTATGTCATTAGTATAAACAAAAATATAATTTTTTTAAATTTAAGTTTTCATTACTTTTGGAAGTATATACAAAGTCCCATACCATATCCACTTTGTATTGTATACATTGGGGAAATTTGCTCAAACTGGAGAAGACAGAATCTGCAGCAGTTGTGCATATTATTTAGGGCTAATTCACACATTGGGGGAGATTTACTAAAACTGGAGAGTGTAAAATCTGGTGCAGCTCTGCAAATCCGCTTCCAGTTTTTTTTTATCAAAGCCTTAAACTTAAAAAGGTACACATTTTTTTACCTTAACCACTTAAGGACTGCCGAACAACGATATACGTCGACAGAATGGCACGGCTGGGCATATGGGCGTACAGGTACGTCCCCTTTAAGATCCCAGCCGTAGGTCGCGCGCGCCGCCAGCGGCACGCTCGCGACCCGGTCCGTAACGAGCTGAGATTAGGAGCACTCTCTTAAGGGGAGTGCTCCTAATTTCCCCTTCTTTGTCCGCCACAATGTCACAGTCGCGCTAAAAATCGCAGATCGCTGCTAAATCTATCCCTTAGTTTGTAGACACAATAACTTTTGCGCAAACCAATCAATATACGCTTATTGGTATTTTTTTTTTTTTTTTTACCAAAAATATGTAGCAGAATACATATTGGCCTAAATCGATGAAGAATTTTTAATTTTTTTTACATTTTTGGTATGTATTATAGCAGAAAGTTAAAAAAAATGTATTTTTTTAATTTATTTTTTTAAATTGTCGTTCTTTATTGTTTATAGCACAGAAAAAAAAAAAAAAGCGCAGAGGTGATCAAATACCACCAAAAGAAAGCTTTATTTGTGGGGGAAAAAAGGACACAGTGGCGCACGACTGCGCAATTGCCAGTTAAAGTAATGCGGTGCCGTATTGCAAAAAAATGGCCAGGTCATGACGGGGGTAAAAACTTCCGGGGCTGAAGTGGTTAAAGGGTTAATCCAGAGATCGTTTCATTTTGCACTAGACAAGGTTTTTTTGGTTCAGATTGTCCTTCAGCTTGATGGGACAGACAGCAGTAAGTTTGTCCGATCTCAAGGCGAGTGAAGGGCAGGCAAGATTGAGTATCTGAACATGGCGCAGCCGCCAGCAGGAAGCCAGCCACCTCCCAGACATTGGTCCTTCAACATGCCCTTCACAAGGGTGTGAGGCTCCCTCGGTATCAGGATGGGCACAGTGTACACACACACACACACACACACACACACACACACACACACACACACACACACACACACACACACACACACACACACACACACACACACACAGGACGTACAAGAACAAAGTATAAGCATGCCCTCCAGCAACCAAGGGGAAGCTACTTTAGGGTTAGACAGAGGGATAAATACTACTAACATAACATAACAAGCCTGAAGACTGGTGTGAAAGCACTTTGAATTTTACCCGGCACTTTACCTGCACTAATCCACTAAGAGGATCCCGTAGATATGTGCAACACAGACCTCCCTGTTTTTTTTTTATTTTATTTTTTTACATTTTACAAGTTACACGAAATTGGATTGTATATTGCTGTAACCCCTATTATGGTGTGTATGTGATTTAGTGTCGTCCGATTTACATTTCATTCTAAGCAACCTTCAACAGAGGGAAAAGGTGCAGCAAACCATAGACATTAATTCAGCCTGCCTGCTTCTGTCTAATTTGCTGCAAAAGCAACAGTATCTGTTGTTTTGTCCTTGATGCTTCAAGTGTATTTCCACGTCTGGAAATTGATGTCCTAGTAGAAATCCTTCAGGGTAACAGCTGTTGTATTTTTTTTTTGTCTTTGTCTCTAAAGGTATCTGCACTCAAATAACATTGTCTTTGTCCCAGAAGGTGAGTGTCTCCTTTTGTAGGGGGTATAGGCAGATTGAATAATCATCTTGTTCTACAATTGTCCAGAAAACTTTCTTTATATAACAAAGAAAATAATATAAATATATGCAGTATACGCATACTGCGCGCGCGTGTGTGTGTGTGTGTATATATATATATATATATATATATATATATATATATATATATATATTGTGAGATGGGGGTTGTTTAGCTCAAGTGGCAGATGCGTTTTCCCAGCGATTCAAGCCAGTCAGGAACTATATTTAAGGGCATGGTAGCCCATTTTTATTAAAAAAGGCAAAATAAAAGTCCAAACAAAGGTTTCCCACACAGGGGTTCTTCTCCATCAAATACACATAACAGAAAATGCTAGCCCACCTGGCTCTCACTTTCCTGGTCACCCAGACCACCGGACTCCTCAAAGTAGACGGCTTCCCTTTAGCGTCCGCAGCTCTGCCTCTTGCCGTCACCAATGTTCTGTCTGTCACCTACAGCCACTCTGACTCCTGAAGACCTCCTGTCTCTTGGTGTGGAGCTGTCTCCAACTGGGAGCCATGAGGTCTTCCCATACATTCATTATAAGGGCTGTGCTCACCTGAGCACACACCCTGCTGGTAATCGGCAAAGTCTGGACACAGGGTTGGAGATCCCATCCCTCCCAAGACACTGTGGAATCTCCAAACTACAAAGCCCCTTTCCAGAATACCAAAACCTGGAGAAAGCTGCGAAAGCAGTCTTCTCCAGTCCACATCTACGCTCTGTAGTCTTGCACCTTGCAAATGTGCAGACCCTGTGTCCAGCAAACTGTTCATTTTACCGTGACAGTAGCTCCTACTGTCACAATATGTATGTGTGTGTGTATGTATATGTGTGTGTATATGTATGTATGTATGTATGTGTATATATATATATATATGTATATGTACGTACGTGTATACAGTATCTCACAAAAGTGAGTACACCCCTCACATTTTTATAAATATTTTATTATATATTTTCATGTGACAACACTGAAGAAATGACACTTTGCTACAATGTAAAGTAGTGAGTGTACAGATTGTATAACAGTGTACATTTGCTGTCCCCTCAAAAAAACCTCAACACACAGCCATTAATGTCTAAACCGCTGGTGAGTGAGTACACGCCTATTAGCCATTTTCCCTCACCGGTGTCATGTGACTCGTTAGTGTTACAAGGTCTCAGGTGTGAATGGGGGGCAGGTGTGTTAAATTTGGTGTTATCGCTCTCACTCTCTCATACTGGTCACTGGAAGTTCAACATGGCACCTCATGGCAAAGAACTCTCTGAGGATCTGAAAATAAGAATTGTTGCACTACAGAAAGATGGCCTAGGCCAGTGATGACGAACCTTGGCACCCCAGATGTTTTGGAACTACATTTCCCATGATGCTCACCTACACTGCAGAGTGCATGATCATCATGGGAAATGTAGTTCCAAAGCATCTGGAGTGCCCAAGGTTCGCCATCACTGGCCTAGGCTAAAAGAAGATTGACAAGACCCTGAAACTGAGCTGCAGCACGATAGCCAAGGCCATACAGCGGTTTAACAGGACCGGTTTCACTCAGAACAGGCCTCGCCATGGTGGACCAGTTGAGTGCACGTGCTCAGCGTCATATCCAGAGGTTGTCTTTGGGAAATAACGCCAGCACCGCCCCAGTGTGAAAGGGGTCTAAGTCTCAGAAAGATTTCAACCAATATAAATCTGGCCTCCAAAAATACAATTCCTGCCTCCTCGCTGCCAAGCAGACCTATTTTATCACTCTTATTAACATCTTATTATCCCGTCCCCGTCAACTCTTCTCTACCTTCAACTCTACTTCGTCCTCCTCTGCCTCCACCCACTAACTTACTCACTGCCCAGGAGATCGTTAATCACTTCAAACAGTGGATTGATAGAATTCGTGAGGAGATAACTGCTGTTCAGATACCCTCCACGCTTTACACTTCATGCCCTTAGGTACAATCGTCACTTCCCTCATTCAACCCCACCACTATAGACGAGGTTGCTAAACTACTTGGTAATGTCCAGCTAACTACCTGCCTTCTGGATCCTGTTCCCTCGCAATTGCTACGTTCACCCTCTGCCTCTATTCTACACTCTCTAACCCACATCTTGAATCTCTCCCTCTCTTCTGGCATCTTTCCTAACTCTCTAAAACATGTACTAGTCAGCCCCATACTTAAAAAGCCCTCACTGGACCCAACCAATCTTAACAACCTGAGCCCCATCTCCTTGCTCCCGTTTTTTATCCAAAGTCCTTGAACGTCTGGTCTGCAACTGACTGAGTGACCACCTTGCTGAGAATAGCCTTCTTGATCTCCTTCAGTCTGGATTTCGTCATCAACACTCCACAGAAACTGCTCTCCTAAAACTAACAAACGATCTACTAACGGCCAAAACCAATAGACACTACAGTAAACCCCCGCTCTATCGCGGTTCAGTTTTTGCGGTCCCATTATATCGCGTTATTTTAATTAGGACCTATTAATTCTGATACCGCAGTAATATTTTGCGGTTATTTAGCGGTGAATCAGTACTGTACAATATACTGTTGGCACAATATTTTTGTGTTTTACAATGCTCTTGCTCTATCTCTGTTGTATGTGTTTCTATTGCTTAAAAGTGTGTTTAAAGACCTTTAAATGCTTTTAAAAAGTTAACAAAACATGCCTAGGGTGTATTTAAATAGGGTCTTTCCATTTCGCGGATTTTCACTTTTCGCGGGTGGGTCCGGAACATAACCCCCGCGATGGAGGGGGGTTTACTGTATTCTGTACTCCTACTCCTGGACCTCTCTGCTGCCTTTGATACGGTTGACCACTCCCTCCTCAAAAAAAAAAAACTCCACGCCTTTGGTCTCTGTGACTGTACTTCGTTGGTACTCTTCCTACTTCTCCAACCGCATCTTTAGTGTAACATCCTCCTCTCCTCTTCCTTTCTCTGTTGGGGTCCCCCAAGCTTCTGTTCTTGGACCTCTCCTATTTTCAATCTACACCTCCCCCCTGGGTCAGCTGATAGCCTCCCACGGCTTCCAACACCATCTCTACGCTGATGACACCCAAATCTTTTTTTTCTACCCCTCAGCTCTCCTCACGTATCACTATCAGATATATCAGTCTGGCTGTCACACCACTTCCTCAAACTCAATCTATCCAAAACCAAACTTATAATTTTTCCTCCCCCACGTGCCTCTTCCCCTTCCCCTGATCGCTCTGTCAAAATCGATGTCACAACTGTAAGCCCATCCCTGCATGTCAAGGTCCTAGGAGTAGTCCTGGACTCTGAACTCTCCTTTAGGCCCACGTCCAATCACTGTCCAAATCTTGCCGCCTCAACCTCCGCAACATCTCCAAAATACGCCCCTTTCTAACCAATGACACAACAAAGCTTCTAATTCACTCCCTGGTCATCTCTCACCTCGATTACTGTAACTCCCTCCTCATTGGCTTACCTCCAAATAGTCTATCCCCCCTTTAGTCTATCATGAATGCTGCTGCCAATCGCTCTGTGCCTGCTACTCCTCTCTGTCAATCCCTCCACTGGCTTCCACTCACTCAATGAATTAAATAAAAAAAACTAACAACTTACAAAGCCATCCACAACTTAGCCTCCAGCTACATCACTAGCCTAGTCTCAAAATACCAACCAATAGTTCTCTTTGTTCCTCTCAAGACCTCCTGCTCCCTAGTTCCCCCGTCGCCTCCAGGACTTTTCCAGAGCCTCTCCAATCCTATGGAACTCCTTACCCCAATCTGTCCGATTATCTCCTACTCTATATTGGCTTTTAGACGATCCCTGAAAACCCTCCTCTTCAGAGAACCCTATCTTACCCACACCTAACAACTGTATTTACATTTTTCCATCAATTCATCCCCCACAGTTATTACCTTTTTGTTTCACTTGACCCTCCATTCTAGATTGTAAACTCTAATGAGCAGGGCCCTCTGATTCCTCCTGTATTGAATTGTATTATAACTGTACTGTCTGCCCTCATGTTGTAAAGCGCTGCACAAACTGTTGGCGCTATATAAATCCTGTATAATAATAATAATATAACACTTTAACTATGTGGTTCTCACTAAAGATTCTTCCCTTTTGTAAACCTTTGAATGCAAAGCTGCCCTTGTTTTAAGCTTGTTTTCTCTTTCTCACAGCTATTGGTTCTCTGGTAAAATTGCAGTCCTTGGACTTGAGTGACAATGCTCTGGAAATCCTCTGTGCTGACATTGGGAGGCTTAAATCACTGCGCCATTTACGACTGACCAACAACCGGCTCAAGTTTCTCCCACCAGGTAAGCTCTCCCTCTGCGTGTACACAGGCTTAAAAATACAGGTGAAATACAAAATTCAACATGGAGAGTTATTAAAAAAAACAAAAGAATAAAAAGTTTATGTTACAATGGGGTTGATTTACTAAAACTGGAGAGTGCAAAATCTGTTGTAGCTCTGCATAGAAACCAATCAGCTCCCAGGTTTTTTGTCAAAGCTTTTTTGAACAAGCTGAAATTAGAAGCTGATTGGTTACCATGCACAGCTGCACCAGATTTTACGCTCTCCAGTTTTAGTAAATCAATCCCATTATTTGAAAAAAGATATCTTGTTACCTTACTTGTAGCAGAATACACAACATTCACCCTGGATAAAAAAATCACCATTCCACACAAATGCTGCATCCAGCTGTAAACCTTTCACCATCAACCGTTAGAGACTTACCCTCAACTGCAGAGGGAAAGAATCTGAAAATGTTAACATTAGGTGTGTGCGTATGTCAGTAGCAGTGGCGGAACTACCAGGGTCTCAGCACTTGCGACCGGACCCTGGCATTCCGCCACTGTCGGGGGGGGGGGGGGGGCCCAGCGGCGGGGTTGCTAGTCCCAAAGCTCTGAGCGGAGAGGGTGTCTCTCATACAGCTCAGAGCCGACAGTTCCCTCTGCTCCTCCCCCGGCTCTGGGCACTGATCAGCTGCACTGATAAGCAGTGCTGATAGGAGGCATTGATGGGCACTGATAGGCTGCACCGATACGCAGCACTGATAGGTGGCAGTGGCGGCATTGATGATCGGTGATCTGTGGCACTGATTGGTGGCGTGGCACTGATGATGATTGGCGAGGTAATGTTCAAAAATCACATATTCACAGAATTAATAGAGCAGAAGAAGGGAGATCCTTGTACTGCAGATGCTTAAAGTAGAACTATAGGCAAAACTTTTCTCTTTTTTTCATTTTTGGTAGAGTAGGGAGGATTATAACCCCTATCATATTTTTTTTTCTTGCGATCTGTGTTACATTTTGGAGATTTCCCTTCACTTCCTGGCCCATTGCTCAACAGGAAGTAAGAGGAAATCCCTGCAAATTAAGGGAATCCCTTGGGGACCCCCAGGTCACCAGAACTAGTGTCCTCATTGGAAGATTTCCACACTAATTCTTCTCTGTGGACAACTCAAAATTTGGGATTTTCTTTCACTTTAAAGGAACCATGAATCAGACTGAGCCAGAAATCACACCTTTTAATGTAATGGTAAAAAATGGCACAGAACAATAAACGTAGTCAAAACATAAGCCAGTGATCGGAAAGCCAAAACTGGTAGTCAGACGAGCCAATGATCAGGAAACCAGAAATCAGTGTAGTCGGAGGCTCAGGATCAGGAACCAGACAGGACATCAGCCAGGCAAATTCATTCAGAAGAACACAGCAGAGAAACTCCAGATATGTTGACCAGGCGACGGCAAGAAAGGAATGAACAAGGCAGTTTAAATAGCCAAGCCAAGATGATGATAACCAGGGAGCGCAGACAATGTACAGGTACGTTGTTTCGTGCAGCCAGGCTGCCCTGCCGCAGTATATGTGTGATGGGCAGTCCAGAACTGGTTATTTACAACTTGCTCTCCTGCAAACAATAGAAGTGGCATCACCAAATTTCACTCTAAACATCCTGAGACTAGTAGTCAGAGGGCATCAGTGCCTTATATGATCTCACGCTGCAGATATACATTTTATGAGGCTCAAGACGCAAGAAGTGCTTTGCTGTATTCAAGAATTCAAGACAAAATGTAGATTTATCAGGGTACTGCTGTGGTGTAATTAACATTTCTAGATGTCCCTTATAAAAGGCCCCTTTCACACAAGTGGTCCAATCTGGCAAAAACAAACGGATAAGTGGATCCCTTCTGCTCTGTCTGGCTGGTGATGTGCATTCTATTTAATCATAGAGAAAATGTGCAATTGCTCCTTCAGCATCGGTCGCACTTCCACGGATGGCTTATTGGTTTAAAATTTCCAAATTTGACAGCATGTGCACCTTTATATACTGCATTTCTACTCTTGTTCAGCAGACATTATCAAGCTTTTCTGGGTTTAGGATATTCTGTAAGCAGATGCCCTCTGTTTTGCGTTATTGAATCTTTTCCTATGTGGTGCTGATTTGAAGCACTCTGGAGAGATTCATTGGTATGTTTGGCGCAGGTATGTGATTTTGACACTTAATTTGTTTTATACATGCTTGCAGAAATTGGAAAGCTGAAAGAACTTCAGACTTTAGACCTCTCCACAAATCACCTTGTCACTTTACCGGAGAAGTTGCACTTGTGCCAATCACTGCAGTACCTGACCGTAGATAGGAACTTCCTGTGCAGCATTCCACGCCACCTGTGCCAGCTAGCCAGTCTAAATGAGCTTTCCATGGCTGGCAACCGGCTGGCATCCCTGCCTTTGGGTGAGTATAGGAAGGACTTGCTGTTGGTTTGCTTTATGTGTCAGTATTAACTGTGTATGCATGTAAACGTTGTCAGAAACGGATATACCTGTATATATACAGTACACCCTGCTTCATTTGTGATAGAAACTCAGCCAGCAGTTCACTTAGACCCCTTTCACACTGAGGCGCTTTTCAGGCGTTTTAGCGCTAAAAATAGCACCTGAAAAGCGCCTCTCAAGCTACCCCAGTGTGAAAGCCCGAGTGCTTTCACTCTGGCAGCGGTGCGCTTGCAGGACGGGAAAAAAAGCGGCATCTTTGAGGCGGTGCAGGAGCGCTATATACACCGCTCCCAAAACGCCCTGCCAATTGAAATGAATGGGCAGCGCTGCCAAAGCGCCGCAACAGGGCACTATTAACCCTTTCTTTGGCCACTAGCGTGGGTTAAAATCGCCCGCTAGTGGCCGAATAGTGCAGCTATAACAGCGGTAAAGCGCCGCTAAAACTAGCAGCGCTTTACCGCTAACGCCCACACCGTCCCAGTATGAAAGGGGTCTTGGGCTCCGTTCACACCTGAGCGATCCAGATCACGGGTGGAATTACCACAGTTCTGCCTGCGATTCCACAATCACGGCAGAAAGCGTTTGCGATGCCATTATTTGTTAATGGCACCCCAAACGCGGTGAGATTGTCGAGCGACAAAAAACGCAAAAACACTCCTGGTTCTGTTCTAAGATTTGGTACTGGAACTTCTTTGGAGTGGAGGGAGGACCCTTCAAATGAATGGTGCCGCTCCAAAAATGCTAGCTGCAGCAGCTGTTGCTGCAGATCGCTCAGGTGTGAATGAAGCAAGCCATACATTATAAAATTTTAAATTGCTTGATTCCCCCCCCCCCCCCATCAACATGGTCAGTGTTAATGGGGGAGTCCCTCCCACTGTGCTATTGTATTCTGACAGTGAGAGGTTTCCCAGCAATCAGAATACAATGATCACTGCCGGCAGCTATAGGCACCGGCAGTGATCGCATGGGAAAAAAAACCTGATAGGCTGGTTGTACTGATGAAGCTGATCGATAGATCAGCTTCAGTACAACAAGCCTCCCCATAGACGGAACGGTTCATGCTGCACCGGCCGAAATTTGATCCGTCTATGGCCGGCCTAAGGGTAGTTTTAGTCGTGCGTCAAAACTCCCTTGCCTCTGAAGCCCAATCCACATCCGGATTGCGCTCCAGAGGTTACTGACAGGTGGTGGGGATGCGATGCGACACCCCCTCACTGCCTGTTTTAACCCCATTTTCTACGACAATTGCGCCGCAGCCGTGTGCATTGCACGCGGTTTCGGGGCGTTTCCTTTAGACTTGCATGTGTAGTGTTTGACGGGCTTACCACTCGCCGATCATTACATTTTTGCTCAACTTACCCTTGGTCACAAACATCGCAGCGGCGGCATTTAAACATCCCCCTTCACTGCCTATTGCAGCTTAAAGTGGTTGTAAACACTTTACAACCACTTTATGCTGCAGGTAAGCCTATAATAAGACCTGCCTGTAGCTACCCAGGATATCTCCTAAACCTGCACGCTTTAGGAGATATCCCGTCCCCTGCATGTGCCGATGTCATGGGCACATGCGCACTAAAGCAAACTGAAGCAATGGCACGTATGTCCCGTTGCTTCAGTCCGTGTGCCGTTACCGGCGGCTCCCGCGAGCATGCGCGGGAGTGATGTCATCGCGGCTCTGGCCAATCACAGCACCGGAGCCGCAATACCCGGAAGTAACCTCCAGGAGAGATGTCACCGGCCGGAGGGGGGTACAAAGACTGCTGCAGAGGCTTCGATGTGAGGTAAGTAATTAATAATGAGCTAGTATGCTATGCATACTAGCTCATTGTGCCTTTGTCTTGCAGCTTTTTTACAGGGTTTACAACCACTTTAAAAGTTAACTCCATTTTCGTGGAGAAAAAAACAGGAAATAAAAACAAAAATACATAGTATAGCTTACAATTGCGACACAAGTAATATTGTAATTGAATGTTATTCAAAATTACCTTTCCTTTTCAATTTGCAGCGCTGTAATTTTCTGTAAATGCAATATGGGAACCTGGAGGCGTTCTGTACACAGAATGCCTCCCAGAAATGTTTCCTACTTGTATGATTGGCCCACTGATTTTCCCAGAAGTCTGCATTAAGATACACATCAGATTTCAGGCATCCCCTTCAACAAAATTTTCATTTTTAGTGAGATACTCCCAGTAGGAAATTCCGTCTAGAGGGATGCAGACTCTGCCACTTCATTGTAGACCTGCGTGTGCAGCAGCTTATTGATAATTAAAAAAAATCGCTCCCATCCACATTCATTTTTCAAATGGACACAGACAAACAGGGATTTCTTCAAAATATCAAAATGTAGGAATCTGCAAAGTTTGTGAAAATCCTTGCAATGTACATAGATCACCCAGAGGGGAATGTTTTTTTCCCAACAAAAGTGGAGTTACTCTTTTAGGGGGGCAGTTGGAAAAAGCAAATTTTTGTTGCCCCCCCCAACTGCAAGTCTAAATAAGGCCTGAGGACCTGAGTGCCCCCTTAACTACTTAAGCCCCTGGTCATTTGGCTGGCCAAAGACCAGAGCACATTTTGCGATTCGGCACTGCGTCGCTTTAACTGACAACTGCGCTGTCGTGCGACGTGGCTCCCAAACAAAATTGACGTCTTTTTTTTTCCCACAAATAGAGCTTTCTTTTGGTGGTATTTGATCATCTCTGCGGTTTTGATTTTTCGCCCTATAAACAAAAATAGAGCGACAATTTTGAAAAAAAATGCAATATTTTTTACTTTTTGCTATAATAAATATCCCCAAAAAATATATTAAAAAAAAGGATTTTTTTCCTCAGTTTAGACCGATACTTATTCTTCTACATATTTTTGGTAAAAAAAATCACAATAAGCGTTTGATTGGTCTGCGCAAAAGTTATAGCGTCTACAAAATAGGGGATAGTTTTATGGCATTTTTATTAATATTTTATTTTTTACTAGTAATGGCAGCGATCAGTGAATGCGACATTATGGCGGACACTTTTGACAAATTTTTGGGACCATTGTCATTTTTACAGCGATCAGCGCTATAAAAATGCACTGATTACTGTAAAAATGACACTGGCAGTGAAGGGGTTAACCTGTCCTAGGGAGTGATTCTAACTGTTAGGGGGCATGGCTACGAGTGGCACGTCACTGATCGCTGCTCCCGATGAGAGGGAGCATTCGATCAGTGACATGTCACTAGAAAGAACGGGGAGATGTGTTTACACTGACATCTCCCCGTTCTTCAGCTCCGTAAGACGATCGCGGGACACCGGCAGACATCAGGTTAGCGGGTCCCGCGGTCACGGAGCTCGCGACAGGGTCGCAAGCGCGCTGCCGGCAGCACGCGTGCAACCACACGGCGGCAATTTAAAGGGGGCGTACCTGTACGCCCATCTGCCTGTTCGTGCCATTCTGTCGACGTATAAGTGCGTGCGGCGGTTCTTAAGCGGTTAAACCTGCAGAGAATGCACCATGCAGTAAACCGGACAGCCAGCTCATTTTGAACGCAGGCATAGTCGAAGAACACAAACATGTTTACTCATAGGGTGTCCACTCCTCTCACCCGATACCAGTTACTTCAAGTAAATCTAAGAGAAAAAAAAGGCCAAAGGGCTAACGTTGCGCTAGTGATAATAAGTGACAAAAATAGTGAAAATACAAATATAAAGCAGCTGACATAAATAGTCCAATACAACAAAGACTCAACAACTGTAGAAAAAATATAGAATATGCAGCGCTAGCAAATGAACATGGGACTTAGAGCAATAATCTAGTCCAAGTGGGGTTTAAAACAAAATGATCTGTGAATGAACCACAATCAATATATCCGAAAGCACGTGAACATAGCAAATAAACTCTATGCAGAGTAATTCAAATGCCCCAAAAAAATACCAATAAGTGAAATGTGTCAAAAAAGAAAACAACACTAAATATATAAAAACTTGCAACAATATTACGGTGAACAAAATGTGCAACAGAAAAAAATTGTGATCAAACTGAATAGAAATAATAATGAATAAATGTCCCCCAAAAACTTTGAAGTAATTCCAGAGATGGTGATAAAGGAGAAAGCTTCTTCCCAGTGAGACTGTGCCTGATTGCAAACAGGACACCCAGGTGAGTGGTGATCCTGCTTACCAGATGGCCGTGACTGTAACCACAGTCTCACCCAGCATATGGGATTAGGGCTTCCCCACAGCCTAGCGGTATCCTGATCACTGCCTCATCAGCCGATGTTTGCTCAGGATAGAAAAGAAGAAAAAGCCTCCATGGTGTAGTATGTAAAATCGGATTTAATAAAAGGTAAGGGTTAAACTTACAGAGTCCAAGTAGTCAATCAGCGGTAGATGGTAATAAACATATGCGGCAATGTAGCGGTAAAAAGAACGGCGTCTGTTCAAATCTTCCTGGGTTCCTGTGTTCCGTGTGTCTTCCTCGTGTGTACTGCAAGCGTAATGACGTCACCGGCCCCCTACGCGTTTCGTCACCACTGGACATCAACTGGGGATTGGCCGAGGCGAACGTCACTACGCTGAGGGTATAAATACCTGCCGGCGCCATTTTGGATAATGGCAACCATACGGCATGTAGTAGAGGAAGCAAGGGCAACCCAGAAATGTATTGAATATGGGTTGACCGCACACAGGAAGACGGAAAAAAGATTAAAATAAAACACACAAGAGACATCTTGTGGTATTGAAAAGGAAGTACCCACCGGAGCATATAGGAACGGGGGAAGGTTGAAACTGCGCAAAAACAATCTTTATATAAACATGACATTTAAATACAAATATAACGCTAACCAGCCTAGAAACAGTAACAAAGTTAAAAACATAATTAAAAATAAGAAGATGAGATCAGAAATCAGGAACAGAACAATGAAACATCAAGAGTTGTTAATGAAGCTGTTAATGTCCCAATCTATATTTAAACCAAAAGGTTTAAAAGATTTTAAAAGAAAGATCCATCTGGTTTCGGATCTGGAAATGGCCCTGACCATATTGGTACCTCTCCAATGGGGACGGATGGAATCTATAGCTAAAAAGGTGGTACCCTTAAGCTGACGGTTATGATGTTTATCATAATGCTTGGATAGATTATGTTTAGGGAAGCCTCTTAGTATATTCCCTACATGCTCGTTCAACCGTATGTGCAGTTCTCGTGTGGTGCGTCCTATATATTGTTTTGAGCACGGACATTGAATCATGTATACCACATATTTAGTGGAACATGTAATAAATGAATCAATGTCATATGTTTTGTTGGTCACAGATGATGTAAATTGAACACATTTTCGGCCTATAGGGGAATTGACCTTACAGATACTAACTACATTTACGGCAAGGGAAAAAACCTTTCATATCCTGAAAAAATGAAGACCTATTGGGGGGGATCCATCACATTAGGGGCAATCCTTAATCTAAGTGATGGTGCACCCCTATAGATCATAACTGGTTGTTCAGGGATGATAGGGCCCAGGATCTTATCATTTTTAAGCACGTCCCAATGTTTTTTAAAGATTTTTTTAATAGAAAAGTGTTGATTGGAATATCTGGTGATCATTGACCACCCAAATTTTTCCAATGAGGAATTGTCCTTTGTTTTGGGAACCAAAAGTGTACTTCTATCCATAGCAGCTACGTTCCTAATCGTCTCATTAATCACGGAGCATTGATAACCCTTATTCAAAAATCTTTGCTTTAAAACATCTGCCTGTGCGAAAAATTCTGAGATATTGGTGCAGTTACGCCTAATTCTCTGGAATTGTCCTTTAGGGACCACTATAAGCCAGGATTTATGATGACAGCTGGTGATAGGTATAAAGGAATTGCGGTCTGTCTCTTTGAAGAAAGTGCTAGTGCTAATACGACCATTTTGAATGACAATATTTAAATCTAAAAAATTCACTTGCCTGTCGCTAGCTACATATTGCAGGGATATACCCCTATCATTGTTGTTCAATTGAGATTTTTTTTTATCAAGGGACAGAAACTGATTTTGAAGGCTGGTTTGTTTACTTTAATGATATAGGTGTTAAATTTTTGCAGTTTCTTTTGGGTAAAAAACAGACAAAGCTGCGTACTTTAAACGAGGAAATTTCTTTGGTTAAAGAAAAATTAACAACTTTCAGAGGTCAGGAAATTTATAAACAAAAATCTGACCTTCTCAAACAATTTCTGGAAAAGGAGGAATCTGAACAGAAAAATAAGAAAAAGAAAAAGTTTAATCGTGATTTTTCTGATTTATTCCAACAATGTTGTCTTTAAGTGTCAGACCAAACTAGAGAGTGCAGCCGAGAATCAAGTGGAAATGGATCCTGCTATTCAACAAGCAGTAGGTCCACCCCCTATTCCCTCTGCTAGAAATATACCCTCTCAGACACAGAATAAGGGTCCTATTAAGAAGGGGAATAAAAAAACAGTACCTATTTCCAACCAAGGTGGATATCAGGGTGGTTACCATCAGTCTTCCCCTCACCCCCATCCTCAGTATGGCTATTCTCGTTCACATAACTCTGGTACCAACTTGCGACCTAGAGGTACGCCACAACATGCATATCCTAGGGGCTTTAACTATGTCAATAACACTCAAAATGGTCATCCACCTCCTAGAGGGCCCTATTTTGAAAACGGTTATCCTCCTAGACAGTGGGAATATAGGGATAACACTAAGAATTATAAACATTCGAATCCCCACCCTCAGGGTTATAGAGAATATGAGTATGACCCCAGGGATACATGGTCCCATAAACCCAAACATCTAAGGCCTGATGATCAAAGGAGAGACCCTAGAGATATGATATGGTATCATAACCCTAGACCTATTTACCAAACTCCCCAGACCAACTTATCTTTAGAAAATCGGTTTGCGCCCCTTTTGGATTATCATGACGACAGATATGAAGATAATTATGTTATCACACAACATTCTAATCAACATAACGATTTTCCTGTTTCCCAAAGAGACTATTACCTAGAATCCCCTCAAGAATTCGGTGATAGTTCCCAATGTTTTTTTCCCAAGGCCAACAACAGGGGCAAACGGGGTCACGAAGACAGAGAGGCACCAGAGGGGGGAGGCGAATCAGGGCCAAAAAAAAGGAAAAACTAGACATAAGCGGTATATTCAATCTGAGCACAGCTCTATTATCTGAAGGAGAACAAAAAGTTTTAAGTCAGGGTTTGAAATTTGCACCTCCACATAACCTAAATAAATTTGAGACATTCATAGATGTCCACAAATTTATTAGGAAGATGAATATCAAAAGACATTTCATCTTGAACTCTATTGGCAACCGGAGTCAGGTTGTACATAGGGTCCCTATTCATACACCAGTGGAGTGTATGACCCCTACTGGGTCTCAAGAGCCATGGGATATTCCTATTCGCCATACTGAGTTAAGAAACGCCTCACTCTTTAATCCACCCGGATTTGTAGCTCCATCAATACAAGTTTTCAAGGAATTAGTTCTTCATGATCTACTAGAACTGAAAATCCCAAAAAAGAAAACTAAGGATGACTTCCGAGTACATATTAAACAAATATGTGAACGGAACGACATCATGATACGACCGGCTGATGAGGGCGGAGGCATAGTGGTGTTAGACAAGTCCCAGTATGTTGAGGAAATGACTAGGTTATTATCGGATGGTTCCACATACGCTCCTCTTGCCTCCAATCCTACGATTAAACTTAGAAAAGAACTGTCCAACTTGATAGAATATGGGTTTGAGAGTGATATTCTAAACAAAAAAGAGAGGACCCATCTTATCCCCATCATCCCTAGAGTACCTGTTATTTATTATTTGCCTAAACTACACAAGAACCCTACAAATCCCCCTGGCCGCCCAATTATTAGCGGCATCGATTCTGTCACATCTAGAATCAGTAAATATGTGGATCATTTCTTACAACCACTTGTGTTCAACACTCCAGCTTATTTAAAGCGGTTGTATAGTCTTTTCTTTCTCGTACATCACGGGACACAGAGCGACATAGTCATTACTAATGGGTTATATAGATACCGTCAGGTGCTGGCACTGGCAACTTCCAAAACCGGAAGTACCCTCCCCTATATAAGCCCCTCCCATCCGGGAGCACCTCAGTTTTTTGCCAGTGTCTAAGGTGTTGGCCAAGAAGAAACATGTGTTTTTCACTGAGCTTGCGTACAGGTTCTTTTGGGCCTCAGTAAGCTATTCCGGATCCGACCAAAAAAGCTTCATAGCTAAACGGTCGGTACCCGGGCCTTGCAGAGAAGAGCAAGGTTTTGCCTGTAATGCTTCTCTTAGGAGAGCTGGACCCTGGGATCCAGAGCTCTGGTCATACCCACGACCAAGATGTTTTCTGTGCAGGGTGCTATACAGGTCCAGGGGAGTGGAATCCTTGGGAACCCGGTCCCTGAAGGTTTGATTACAATGCCTGCCGTGATAGGTGAAGTTTGGGCTTTTGTGGACCAAACAAAGTCCTGCGGCGGGGAACAGGTAAGTGGGGGCCCCCAGGAACTTGGTTCTATTGGGGGACCCCCAAGCCTAATTTGTCTTTCTGTCTGTTACCTAATGGTATTCCCGCAAAATTCTGTGCATGCCTGTAACTACTAAAAAAATGTAATAATTTTTAATGGTGGTCAAGAAAAAAAAAAAAAAAATTTTTTTTTTATATATATATATTTAATATATTAGACTGCGGTACCTGTGTTTGTCCACTAGAGGCCGCTGTGGAATGTTTTCTTGTCATGTGGACTAGCTTCTTCTCAGCAGAGCAAAGTCCAGGCAGATGGTGAGTTCTCTTATAGGAAACTGCTTCCTCTGCCATGTTGCAGTGCTCGTCCATCCCCCGGCCTGCGGCAAAGAGGGGCCCTGGCTCCTGTCCCTTGTTACCATATTTGAAATTAGCGCCGAAGGCGCACGTGCCCGCGCGCGTGCGCGTGCACGCGCCTCTATATATAGAGGTGAGCCGGGAAAGGGGGCGGAGCCTGGGGGATGACGCTCTGTGCGCGCCGCAGCGCTTCTGCGCATGTGCGGGCGTCCCAGCAGTTTAAAAAAAACACAATATTGTAGTGAGCTGGCTATGAAGTACAGAGACAGAGCTGGCAACATTTAAAGGCATACAGCAAGCGGTTGATACAGGCATCCCCTAGAAAGGCACATTAGTAGACACCAACTGTGATATAGCAGCAATTGTGCTAGACTATTCTCAGTAAAAGTGGTGTATTACGGCTGGAATACCTCAGCTTTAGGCTTAGGAATATGCCGTCCAGAAGCTCCGGAACTGAATCTTCCAGGAAGCGAAGGGGGTCTCATCGGGCTCGGAGGATCTTGGGCATACTCCTGCTGCACCAGTCTCCCCTGAAGTTCAGAGGTAAGTGACCGTAGAGACCCCGCAGGGGTACTTGGTACTGTGGCTGTCCTCAGTCACCTGCTCCTGTGTATGTAACAGAGGAGGTTTTTTCCTCAGCTCTGGGAGGATTAGAGAGAGATTGTCAACATTTATCGCTGCCTCCCTGTCAGGGAAAGCACGCCCGATCTCCGTCTCCTCCTTCAGAATGCCTGTTAGCAGAGCAACAGTCCCATACAGGGATCGACCTGCCTGAAGGGGATCAGGATGAGGTTGATTCTGTTATAGAGGAATCAACAGTGGGGGAACCTTTTCTCAGCATCTCAAGCTGAAAGATTATGGGTTCAGTCTCTGACTAACATGGTCCGATCAGCATTTAAAAATGCACCTTGCGGAACCATCAACCACTACTGTATCCTCGTTGGGGTCGCTAGAAGCCCCCAGACTGTTTGTTCTTTTCCACTTCACCCTTTACTGAAAGGGCTCATTTACCAGGATTGGGAACGTCCTGAGAAAATATTTATTCCCCCAAGAGATTTCCGGTGGTCTATCCCATGGAGGATAAGTTCATCAAAAAAAAAAATGGAAGGTCCCTACAATGGACGCAGCCATCTCTTGTATGTATAAATCACTGACATGTCCAGTGGATAATGTCCAAATGTTCAAGAACCCAATAGATAAAAGATTGGAGTCCTTATGAAAATCTGCTTGGTGATACAACCAGCAGTAGCAGCTATTGGGGTCTGCTAAGCAGTGAAGGATCAGTTGAAACAGGTCTTGAGGGACTTGACAGATCAGCAGGCTTTGCCCTAGCTGATCTACCTAGAGCCTTAGGCTTTGCGGTTGACGCCATAGAGGATTCAGTCCATCAGGCCTCCCGCCTTACGCTGTCTATAGTACATATGCGTAGGCTCCTATGGCTCAAAAACTGGTCTGCTGAAGCTCCCTGTAAAGAATGGCTGGTTAGCGTCCCATTTCATGGTGAACGCTTATTCAGGGAAAACCTGGACAAATATATCCAGAAAATTTCCAGCGGTAAAAATACGCTCTTGCCGGTTAAAAGCAGAGTTAGAGGTCCCTCTTTAAGAGGCCTGCTTCTCCAGTCCCTGGGGCATCGGCTGTGTAACAGTTCCGACGGCCTCCTCGGTCAAATCCCGGGGGTAAAAAACAGGGACAGTAGCAGGGTAATGAGAAACCCTGGGTCAGGGGAGGTACAAAACCTCCCCCAAAGTTAAATTCATGAAGCCCCCACTCAGTCGGGTGGGGGGAGGACTCCAGTTGTTCGCAAGAGACCTGGCGGGACACGATCAAGACAGATAGGTGCTCTCCGCAGTAGGTTTGGGATACAGTTTGGAGTTAAAAGACTCTCCTCCTTCCCATTTTTGAGGTCAAACGTGCCAAGGGATCCCCGGAAGAGAGAGTCCCTCCTGTTGGCACTAGAACAACTATTGCTCCAAGGAGTAATTATGGAGGTTCCCCTGGAAGAATGAGGGTTCGGGTTTTACTCAAACCTCTTTACAGTCCCGAAGCAAACGCGGACGGGAGGCCCATATTAATTCTAAAAGGGCTATACAAATTCCTGTATATCAGGACTTTCCGATGGAGTCGATCCGATCGGTGGCCACTGCCCTACAAGGGGAGGATTGGTTAGCCACGATCGACATCAAAGATGCTTATTTGCACATTCCCATCTTTCCAGTCCACCAAAAATTTCTACACTTTGCAGTAGAAGGGCGCCATTTTCAGTTCAGAGCCTTACCCTTCGGTTTGGCCACAGCACCACGAGTGTTTACAAAAATTCTGGCCCTTTATTGGCCAATCTAAGAACACAAGGTGTAATGATAATGGCATGTCTGGATGACTTGTTGCTGATAGACCACTCAGTGAAAAAACTAGACGTGGTCGTTCACAAGACGATCAAGTATCTGGAATCTCACGGTTGGATTATCAACCGAGACAAGTCAGCCCTAAAAACCAGTCAAAAGTCTGGAATACTTGGGGCTAAGGTTGGATTCAGGCCAGAGAAAAATATTCTTGCCTCGAGGAAAGGTGTTGTCTTTGAAAGATTTGATCCACTTAGTGGGTACAAAAAAGACAGCCGTCCATACGCCTGTATATGAGGCTGCTGGGAAAAATGGTGGCATCATTCGAAGCAGTACCCTACGGTCAATTCCATTCAAGGAATTTGCAAGGGGCCATACTGTCAGCCTGGAACAAAAAAGTTCAGGCCCTAGACTTACAATGTCCTTGTCCCCTTCCGTTCGCAAGAGCCTCCGTTGGTGGTTGGTTCCCCAGAATCTGGAAAAAGGAAATCCTTCAGTCCGATTTCTTGGAAGGTGGTCACTACAGATGCCAGCCTTATAGGCTGGGGAGCAGTACTGGAGCAATAGTCTCTCCAGGGCAGATGGTCGGATGCAGAAAAGGCCCTGCCCATCAATCTCTTAGAGATACGAGCAGCCCGGTATGCCCTAGTAGCATGGACATCCAAACTCCAAGGGTCCCCTGTCAGAATGCAATCAGACAATGCCACAGCAGTGGCATATATCAATCATCAGGGGGGCACCAGGAGTCGTGCAGCCCAGAGGGAAGTAAATTACATCCTAAAATGGGCAGAAAAATATGTCCCAGCCATATCTGCGGTATTCATTCCAGGAGTGGAGAATTGGAAGGCGGACTTTCTAAGTCGCCAGCAATTAGGCCCAGAGGAAGGGTCCCTTCACCCCGAGGTTTTCTGGACAATATGTCAGCGGTGGGGAACATCGGATGTAGATCTTCTAGCATCCAGATTCAACGCAAAGGGGGACAGGTTTGTCTCTCGGACAAGGGATCCCCTAGCTTGCGGCTCGGATGCCCTAGTGTTCCCTTGGGATCAGTTCAAGCTGATATATGCATTCACACCGCCACAATGGTTACCTCAAATACTCCGCAGAATCAGGGTAGAAAAGAAACCGGTGATTCCGGTGGCTCCAGCGTGGCCCCGAAGAGCGTGGTACGCGGAGATTGTAAAATTTCAGTGGGGAGTCCTTGGACTCTCCCACGTCGTCCGGCTTTCGCAAGGACCGATATACCACCCTTCCTTACCAGCCCTAGGTTTGACGGCCTGGCTATTGAAGCCCACATTCTAAAAAAGAGAGGGCTCTCTAATGCTGTGGTATCTACCATGATCAATGCCAGGAAGCCGGTATCCAGGCAGATCTACTATAGAATCTGGAAGGCGTACATCGCGTGGTGTGAGGCCAAGAAATGGCATCCACATAAGTACGTAATAGGTAGGATTCTGGACTTCCTACAGTGGGCTGTAGATAGGAAGCTTGCCTTGAGTACTATCAAGGGTCAGATTTCGGCCTTGTCAATATTTTTTCAAAGGCCCTTGGCTTCGCATTCACTAGTCAAAGCCTTTATACAAGGAGTGATGCGTATTAGTCCTCCGGTTAATATTCCCATATGTCCATGGGATCTAAACTTGGTTCTGTCGGTTCTACAGAAACAACCATTTGAACCATTACAGCATATTTCCTTGGTGCTTCTCACCAGGAAATTGATTTTTCTAGTAGCCATTTGTTCGGCTAAAAGAGTATCGGAATTAGCAGCTATGTCCTGTAAGGAGCCATATCTGGTTATCCATAAGGACAGAGTAGTGTTACGTCCTCATCCAGCCTTTCTTCCTAAGGTGGTATCGAGGTTTCATTTGAACCAAGATGTGGTTCTTCCTTCTTTTTTCCCCAAACCTACTTCGGTAGAGGAAAAGTTATTGCATTCTTTGGATGTAGTAAGAGCAGTTAAAGCTTATCTAAAAGCCACTGCTCAGATTCGCAGAACGGATACTTTGTTTATTCTGCCGGAAGGCCCCAGAAAGGGTCAGGCAGCGTCAAAATCTACTTTAGCCAAGTGGATTCGACAGGTCATTATGCAAGCTTATGGCTTGAGAAGGAGACCGCCTCCGTTCAAAGTTAGAGCGCACTCCACGAGAGCAGTTGGAACTTCATGGGCAGTGCATCACCAGGCCTCCCTGGCTCAAATCTGTAAGGCCGCAACGTGGTCTTCAGTTCACACGTTTACTAGGTTCTACCAGGTGGACGTTAGAAGTCAGGAGGATGTCGCCTTTGGGCGCAGTGTGTTGCAGGCCGCAAAAGATCCTCATGTCTGATAGCGCTCAGCTTATATATGGTGTATCCCCCCCCCTCATTGGGCATTGCTTTAGGACATCCCATTAGTAATGACTATGTCGCTCTGTGTCCCGTGATGTACGAGAAAGAAAATAGGATTTTTATAACAGCTTACCTGTAAAATCCTTTTCTTAGGAGTACATCACGGGACACAGAGCTCCCGCCCCTCTTTGGGGACACTTATTGCTTTGCTACAAAACTGAGGTGCTCCCAGATGGGAGGGGCTTATATAGGGGAGGGTACTTCCGGTTTTGGAAGTTGCCAGTGCCAGCACCTGACGGTATCTATATAACCCATTAGTAATGACTATGTCGCTCTGTGTCCCGTGATGTACTCCTAAGAAAAGGATTTTACAGGTAAGCTGTTATAAAAATCCTATTTTTTTTTACTTTTACCTACAGGTAAGCCTATACTAAGGCTTACCTGTAGGTAAAAGAAATATCTCCTAAACCTACACGGTTTAGGAGATATTTGCAAAAAAAGACATGCACCGATGTCTACGGCGCATGCGCGCCGTAGACAACGGTGCATTCACAGGGTTAATCCCATTCAGAATTCCGGCGCTGCCGGAATAGAAAGCTCCAGCGCGCATGCCCGGAGTGACGTCTTCGCTGCTCCGGCCAAACACAGCGCCGGAGCGGCGCTGTGATTGGCTGGAGCGGCGATACCCGGAAGTAACGTTCCGGGTATCTGAGGAGCGATGGCTGCGGTCGGAGCGGGGGACGAGGATGGCTTTGGGGGTCCCGATCTAAGGTAAGTGATTCATAATGAGCTAGTATGCTAGTCATACTAGCTCATTATGGCTTTTTCTTGCAGGTGATTTGAAAAAAAAAAAATTTCGTCTGGGTTTACAACCGCTTTAAGAGATACTACGCAGATGCTTAACCTGCTTAACGATTTTCAGTGGAAAGAAGGGTGTGTCTTAGCGACGGCCAATGTTGCCTCCCTTTATACCATCATTTCTCATCAACAAGGTTTTGAGGCAGTGGATTTTTATCTCCAAAAGGATTCCTCTCTTTCTTGCTTACAAAGATATTTCATTATGGAACTATTACGGTTTGCAACGAGCCATAATTATTTTTGGTTTGGTGGAGATTTTTATTTACAAAAAATAGGTGTTGCCATGGGGGCCAAATTTGCCCCCAGCCTGGCGAACCTTTTTATGGCTCATTGGGAATCAGTTGTCATCGATACTAATCCCCCGAAGGAGCGGTTATTCTGGAAAAGATACATCAATGATGTGATTCTTATCTGGGAGGGGGATATTCTGTCCCTTGATAATTTTTTTTTTCTCAATTGAACAACAATGATAGGGGTATATCCCTGCAATATGTAGCTAGCGACAGGCAAGTGAATTTTTTAGATTTAAATATTGTCATTCAAAATGGTCGTATTAGCACTAGCACTTTCTTCCAAGAGACAGACCGCAATTCCTTTATACCTATCACCAGCTGTCATCATAAATCCTGGCTTACAGCGGTCCCTAAAGGGCAATTCCAGAGAATTAGGCGTAACTGCACCAATATCTCAGAATTTTTCGCACAGGCAGATGTTTTAAAGCAAAGATTTTTGAATAAGGGTTATCAATGCTCCGTGATTAATGAGACGATTAGGAACGTAGCTGCTATGGATATAAGTACACTATTGGTTCCCAAAACAAAGGATGATTCCTCATTGGGAAAATTTGGATGGTCAATGATAACCAGATATTCCAATCAACACTTCTCTATTAAAAAAATCTTTAAAAAACATTGGGACGTGCTTAAAAATGATAAGATCCTGGGCCCTATCATCCCTGAACAACCAGTTATGATCTATAGGGGTGCACCATCACTTAGATTAAGGATTGCCCCTAATGTGATGGATCCCCCCAATAGGTCTTCATTTTTTCAGGATATGAAAGGTTTTTTCCCTTGCCGTAAATGTAGTTAGTATCTGTAAGGTCAATTCCCCTATAGGCCGAAAATGTGTTCAATTTACATCATCTGTGACCAACAAAACATATGACATTGATTCATTTATTACATGTTCCACTAAATATGTGGTATACATGATTCAATGTCCGTGCTCAAAACAATATATAGGACGCACCAAACGAGAACTGCACATACGGTTGAACGAGCATGTAGGGAATATACTAAGAGGCTTCCCTAAACATAATCTATCCAAGCATTATGATAAACATCATAACCGTCAGCTTAAGGGTACCACCTTTTTAGCTATAGATTCCATCCGTCCCCATTGGAGAGGTACCAATATGGTCAGGGCCATTTCCAGATCCGAAACCAGATGGATCTTTCTTTTAAAAGCTTTTAAACCTTTTGGTTTAAATATAGATTGGGACATTAACAACTCTTGATGTTTCATTGTTCTGTTCCTGATTTCTGATCTCATCTTCTTATTTTTAATTATGTTTTTAACTTTGTTACTGTTTCTAGGCTGGTTAGCGTTATATTTGTATTTAAATGTCCTGTTTATATAAAGATTGTTTTTGCGCAGTTTCAACCTTCCCCCGTTCCTATATGCTCCGGTGGGTACTTCCTTTTCAATACCACAAGATGTCTCTTGTATGTTTTATTTTAATCTTTTTTCCGTCTTCCTGTGTGCGGTCAACCCATATTCAATACATTTCTGGGTTGCCCTTGCTTCCTCTACTACATGCCGTATGTTTGCCATTATCCAAAATGGCGCCGGCAGGTATTTATACCCTCAGCGTTGTGACGTTCGCCTCGGCCAATCCCCAGTTGATGTCCAGTGGTGACGAAACGCGTAGGGGACCGGTGACGTCATTACGCTTGCAGTACACACGAGGAAGACCCACGGAACACAGGAATCCGGGAAGATTTGAACAGACGCTGTTCTTTTTACCGCTACATTGCCGCATATGTCTATTACCATCTACCGCTGATTGACTACTTGGACTCTGTAAGTTTAACCCTTACCTTTTATTAAATCCGATTTTACATACTACACCATGGAGGCTCTTTCTTCTTTTCTATCCTGAGCAAACATCGGCTGATGAGGCAGTGATCAGGATACTGCTAGGCTGTGGGGAAGCCCTAATCCCTTATGCTGGGTGAGACTGTGGTTACAGTCACGGCCATCTGGTAAGCAGGATCACCACTCACCTGGGTGTCCTGTTTGCAATCAGGCACAGTCTCACTGGGAAGAAGCTTTCTCCTTTATCAAGATCTCTGGAATTACTTCAAAGTTTTTGGGGGACATTTATTCATTATTATTTCTATTCAGTTTAATCACAGTTTGTTTCTGTTGCACATTTTGTTCACCGTAATATTGTTGCAAGTTTTTATATATTTAGTGTTGTTTTCTTTTTTGACACATTTCACTTATTGGTATTTTTTTGGGGCATTTGAATTACTCTGCATAGAGTTTATTTGCTATGTTCACGTGCTTTCGGATATATTGATTGTGGTTCATTCACAGATCATTTTGTTTTAAGCCCCACTTGGACTAGATTATTGCTCTAAGTCCCATGTTCATTTGCTAGCGCTGCATATTCTATATTTTTTCTCAAGTAAATCTAAACCCAATCACTAAAATTTAGTTATAAGCATTAACGTAATTTCCAAAAATTTGATTTGAACCTGCAATTCGTTTAAATAATACTTGGCGTGTTTGATACACAGTGCAAAGTAAACTAAAAGTTGTCCTATTAGGGTTTAACCCCTTTAAGACCAGGCCTTTTTTTGGAACTTTAAAAACTTTTGGAAGTTTAAATTAGTATTTTTTGCTAGAAAATTACTTAGAACCCCCAAACTTTATATATATTTTTATTAGCAGAGACCCTAGAGCAGGGGTGTCAAACTCAATTTCATCACGGGCCGCATCAGTAGTATGTTTTTTCCCTCAAAGGGCCAGTTGTTACTGGAGTGAGCTGCGTGCAGGGTTCAGGAGTGCATTATGCACAGAGTGCAGAGTTCAGGAGTGTGCTACATACAGAGTGCTGGGTCCAGGGTGTGCGTTATGTACAGTGTGCCGCGTTCAGGGGTGTTTTGTGTACAGAGTGCAGGATTTAGGGGTGCACTATGCACAGTTTGCTACCCCAACTGATTAGCAGGGATGAGAAACACAGAGATTGCTTCCTCTGTACAGTGCCCTGTGTTGATTGTCAGCACAGGGCTCTGGGCTGTGATTGGACACAGCCGATCAGCAGGTCCCGGCCATGAATCATTGACCGGAATCGGCTGACAGACTCCTGCTGTGTACAATGATGGTGGGGGGAGAAGGGCGTGTATGCTCATGCCCTGAACTTGGAAACAGGCAGAGACATACCAGTACATCGCTTTGCTTGTATGGGCTGCCTATCCGCAGTACATTGTGGGCAGGCGGTCCTTAAGTGGTTAATAACATAACTGCACATGGCTATTATATAATCATTAACCACTTGCTGACCGCTCTATAGCAGTTTTACTGCTACAGGGGGGCAGCTGTGCGCCAGATCACACATATATATATATATTGTGAGGGGGTTAGCTCGGCAGCGGGTGTGTGTGACCCCCGAGATGGGCTCCCCACACAAAAACAGGCCCAGCAAACGGAGGTTGTGGTTTTCAAAATCAAAAAGGTGCGGTTTATTTTCTATTTACAGTGACAAAACACAGCAAAGCAAAAGAAAACATAAACAAAATAAATCCTGGTCAACTTGACCTCTGACTAAACATACAGGTTTCCTAACTAACAACTGGGATCAGCCTAGTGCTGTCCTAGTCCCTAAGTCCCTGGTTTTAAATGTCCAAGCAAATAGCCACACAGGCTTTGTCTCACCGCACAGGGGTTCACTCTCCCTAGACAGTCCACACAGGTCTGGGTCCAGGCATGAGCAAACACCTAATGAATCTGGGAGTTTTTATAGAGGCCTTAAACGAACTGACAGGCTTCAGCTGGTCTCATCAACTCCCTGCCTGCACGACGCCCAGCCCTCTCCCTAGAGGTATGAGTCATCCATGAGCCTACTAGCCTCAGCTGGGCTTATACAACTCTCCACCTAGTTGTATAAGTCGGCGTAAAGCCTGAATCTGGGCGAAATATATCTACCCCCCTGGATGCAACCAGGTGACTTTACCTTCCTGCTGTCACATACCCCCCCCCCCCCCTCTTGTTTTAACCTCGGGGTTGGAACACCAGCAATCAGGCATTCATGTACTCGAGACAAAGCATCCACATTCCCCATTTGAACGCCAGGGCGATGCTTTACTGTGAAGTTGAATTCCTGGAGGGCCAGGAACCACCTATTCACTCTTCTATTTGTTTCCTTGTTTTGAGCCATCCACTTTAACGGAGCGTGATCCGTAACCATGTCAAAGTGCCTACCTAGCAGGTAGTACCGAAGGGAATCTAGAGCCCACTTCACCGCTAAACACTCCTTTTCAATGGTGGCGTAATTTACCTCATGGGACTTCAACTTCCTGCTGAGGTAAATGACTGGGTGCTCTTCCCCGTTCCAGACCTGGGACAATACTGCTCCTAACCCCACATCTGACGCATCACTTTGTACGACAAAGTCTTTAGAGAAGTCAGGTGAGTACAACACTGGCTGGCTACATAAGGCTTGTTTCAAGAATTGGAATGCTGCCTCAGCCTCGGGGGTCCATTTAATCATGACCGACCCTTTCCCCTTCGTCAGGTTGGTTAGGGGCACAGCCTTAGAAGCAAAGTGGGGAATGAATCGCCGATAATACCCAGCGATTCCCAGAAAGGCTCGTACCTGCTTCTTGCTGTTGGGACGTGGCCAACTCTGGATGGCCTCGACTTTGTTGAGTTGGGGTTTTATTACTCCCCTCCCAATGGTGTACCCAAGATATTTGGCCTCCTCCTGCCCAATGGTACACTTCTTGGGGTTAGCCGTAAACCCCGCTTCCCGAACAGAGTCCAGGACTGCTTGCACTTTTGGCAGATGTGAGGCCCAATCTGTGCTATGGACAATTATGTCATCCAGGTAAGCCGCAGCATACTTCCGATGGGGCCTCAGCATCTGGTCCATTTTCCGCTGGAATGTGGCCGGCGCATTCTGTAACCCGAACGGCATTCTTTTGTATTGGAACGCCCCGTCTGGGGTTACAAATGCGGTTTTCTCTTTGGCCGACTTGGCCAGGGGGATTTGCCAATACCCTTTTGTGAGGTCAAGAGTCGTCATGTATCGGGCTGTTCCCAGCCGGTCGATCAACTCATCTATACGTGGCATGGGGTAGGTGTCAAATTTTGTAACTTTGTTCAACTGACGAAAATCGTTACAAAATCGCCAGCTCCCATCCGGTTTAGGCACCAACACAATGGGACTAGACCAATCACTTTGGGACTCCTCTATCACCCCTAAGTTCAGCATTTTCTGTACTTCCTCCCGTATTGCCTCCCGTCGGGCCTCTGGGATCCGATAGGGTTTTAACTTCACCCTTTCACCGGGCGGGGTAATGATGTCATGCTCTACCCCAGATGTTTGTCCCGGCAGCTCAGAGAATACCTCCTTGTTGCGAAGCACAAACTCCTTAACCTCCTGTTGTTGGGGTTGTGACAAGGTGGCTGCTATTCCAACCTCAGGAATCACGCAACCAGTTTGAGCTGGTGACCAAGTGTCTGCGACTAGGGACTCTCTATCCCTCCAGGCTTTCAACAGATTAACGTGATAGATCTGTTCGGGCTTTCGCCTTCCTGGTTGTCTGACCTTGTAATTCACTTCGCTCACTTTTTCCATTATCTCGTAGGGGCCTTGCCATTTGGCAAGGAATTTACTTTCAACCGTAGGGACAAGTACCAGTATCCTATCCCCCGGGGAAAAGGTACGGGTCTTGGCTCCACGGTTGTACACTCTCTGCTGTGCTAACTGCGCTTGGGCCAAATGTTCCTTCACGATGGGCATTACCTGTGCAATTCGGTCTTGCATCAGGGCGACATGCTCAATCACACTCCTGTGGGGAGAACTCTCACTTTCCCAAGTTTCCTTGGCAATATCCAACAGCCCTCTTGGGTGTCTCCCATACAGTAACTCAAAGGGGGAGAATCACGTAGAGGATTGGGGCACCTCCCTAATAGCAAACATCAGATAAGGAAGTAGACAGTCCCAATCCTTTCCATCTCTATCCACCACTTTCTTCAACATTTGTTTTAGGGTTTTGTTGAACCTTTCAACCAGCCCATCGGTTTGGGGGTGATACACAGATGTACGTAATTGCGTCACTTTGAACAATTTACACAGCTCCTTCATAACCCGGGACATAAAGGGTGTACCTTGGTCCGTAAGCAGTTCTTTACAAATACCCACCCGGCTAAACACAAGAGATAGCTCTTTGGCTATGGTTTTGGCCGAGGTATTTCGGAGAGGGATCGCTTCTGGATAACGGGTGGCATAGTCCATTATAACTAATATGTACTGGTGCCCCCTAGCGGACTTGATTATAGGACCTACCAAATCCATGGCGATCCTCTCAAACGGGACCTCAATGATGGGTAGAGGGACCAGCGGGCTACGGAAATGTGGCATCGGTGCCGACCTCTGACACACAGGGCAGGAGGAACAATAATTTTCTATGTCCTTCATCACCCCCGGCCAATAGAATCTCTGTAATACCCTCTCTCGGGTTTTCTCTGTCCCCAGATGACCTCCAAGAATGTGCCCATGGGCCAACTCCAACACCAACTTCCTGTAAGGTTTGGGCACCACAAGCTGCTCAACGGTTTCTTCTGCCCTTTTTGCCACCCGATACAGTAGGTCCTTCTCTACGCTGAAGTATGGGTAAGTGCAGGTATTATCTGGGTTCACTAACTCGCCATCTATTTCCACTACGTTTTCCCGTGCCTTTATTAGGGCGGGGTCTTTTAACTGTTCTGTGGCAAAATTTTCCCTGTGAACCTCCAGATCAGAAAACTCCACAGACGGTAGGTTTTCGTCTGAGGAGGTGGGCTCCTCTCCAGTTTCTTGAGTCTCCCCTGCCAATACTGACAAGGGAAATTCCGGAGAGTCCTCACCACTCTCAGAGGAGTTCTGGCTATCACATTCCTGGTACATAGGGGCACCAGTGGGGGGCTCAAGATCATCCCACAGTTCCCAGAACTTCGGAAAATCCCTTCCCACAATGGCGTTGTGCGGTAACTGAGATACTAAGCCCACTGGATGAGAGAGGGTACCTTTGGGGGTCTCGAAACACACTGTAGTCACTGGATACTCTCGGGTGTCCCCATGCACACAAATAACAGCTACCTTGCTATTCCCAGAGACCTCTGTTTTAACTAACTCAGCCTTTATCAGGGTCACAAGGCTACCTGAATCCAGCAATACCACAACATTTCTACCATTAACACACATTTTGCATAAATGTTTCTCAGTTCCTCGAATGGCAGTGCATGCGACTGTCGCACACAGCGACTGACGTCTGCCCGTCAGAAAGTCACACTGCATGAGTTCCTCCACAACCGGGCAATTGGCTGCAATATGTCCCGCTTGCCGGCAGCGGTAGCAAACGATCCTTCTTGCGGCCTCTTGAGCCGCTGATTTCCCAGGCTGTTCTCGCCAAACTTGGGGTAGAGCTCCCACCCTCTCACTCTCTCCACCCTCACCCCTTGGAATCCTCTTATCCGCCCCTGGGGATGGTCTGGTCTTAGGGTGGAAAGTCCGAGTGTCTCTGGAAGAGGCCGTCAGGTTCTCTGTAGCCAAGTATTTCTCCACACGATCCACAAGACCATCGGCCGTCTCTGGGTCTCCATGGCTTACCCACTTTTGGATGGCAGTAGGAAGAGCTCTCAAAAACCGATCCATTACAACACGTTCCACAATCTTTGGTGCGGACAAAGTCTCTGGCTGTAGCCACTTTCTGCTCAGGTGAATGAGATCATACATTTGAGACCTGGGGGGTTTTCCAAGCTGGAAAGTCCAGTTATGCACACGCTGAGCCCGGACAGCCTGGGTGACACCCAGCCTTGCCAATATTTCAGCTTTTAGCATCACATAGTCTTTTGCTTGGTTAGGCTCTAGGTCATAGTAAGCTTTCTGCGATTCACCAGTTAACAGAGGAGCCACCAGTCCAGCCCACTGCTCCTCAGGCCACTTTTCTCTTTCAGCGGTCCTTTCAAATGTGGTCAAAAATACCTCTGGATCATCCTCTCCAGTCATTTTTGTCAATAAACGACTCACCCCAAAGGACGCGGTATTAGTGGGACGGCTTTCCTCACTGGTCTGCGGACGTTGCTGCATTGCTGCTTCCATCTGTTGTTGTAGTCTCTGCTCTTGCTTCTGCAACAGGTCTATGAAGCGGGCCTCAGATTGCTGCTGGGCTTGTTGCTGAGCCTCCAGACTCTGTTGCAAAGTTGCGTTTGTCTGCTGCTGGGCTGCAAGGCTCTGTTGATGAGCTTGCTGCTGGGCTGCGAAGTTCTGTTGTTGAGCTGCAAGGCTCTTTTGCAAACCTGCATTTGTCTGCTGTTGATTGGCATTTGCTAGAGCCAGCTGCTTCAGTATCTCCTCCATGCTGGCTTAAAAAAAAAACTGCCACTGGTTCTCCACCAACTGTGAGGGGGTTAGCTCGGCAGCGGGTGTGTGTGACCCCCGAGATGGGCTCCCCACACAAAAACAGGCCCAGCAAACGGAGGTTGTGGTTTTCAAAATCAAAAAGGTGCGGTTTATTTTCTATTTACAGTGACAAAACACAGCAAAGCAAAAGAAAACATAAACAAAATAAATCCTGGTCAACTTGACCTCTGACTAAACATACAGGTTTCCTAACTAACAACTGGGATCAGCCTAGTGCTGTCCTAGTCCCTAAGTCCCTGGTTTTAAATGTCCAAGCAAATAGCCACACAGGCTTTGTCTCACCGCACAGGGGTTCACTCTCCCTAGACAGTCCACACAGGTCTGGGTCCAGGCATGAGCTAACACCTAATGAATCTGGGAGTTTTTATAGAGGCCTTAAACGAACTGACAGGCTTCAGCTGGTCTCATCAACTCCCTGCCTGCACGACGCCCAGCCCTCTCCCTAGAGGTATGAGTCATCCATGAGCCTACTAGCCTCAGCTGGGCTTATACAACTCTCCACCTAGTTGTATAAGTCGGCGTAAAGCCTGAATCTGGGCGAAATATATCTACCCCCCTGGATGCAACCAGGTGACTTTACCTTCCTGCTGTCACAATATATATATATATATATATATATATATATATACGTAATCCTGCACTGCCGCCTGCAGGAGGCACGCGTGTGCTGTCGGCAGGCCACTTCTGCTGCGATAATTCACAGCAGAACCCGATCTGCGGGTGCCGGGCACTCTATGTCCTCCGGCAACTGCCGATCATCGGTAAACCACACAGAACGGGGATGTACTTATGTACACAAGGCAGATCTCTGTTCTGACATGGGGGGGAAAGGATGTATTCTGTGTTCCTGTAAAGTAGGGACTAGAATCCATCTCTTCCCCTAATAAAAGCAGCACATACATTACACAAAAACACTGGCTAGGCACACAGTTAACCCTTTTAGCGCCCCCTAGTTTTTTAACTCCTTCCCAGACAGTGTCATTAGTACAGTGACAGTGCATATTTTTTATCACTGATCACTGTATTAGTGTCACTGGTTTCCACAAAGTGTTAGCTTTGTGTCCGATTTGTCCGATGCAATATCGTAGTCCCACTATAAGTCTCTGATCGCCGCCATTACTAGTATGAAAAAAATATGTAAACTACAATATATATATATATTATACCATAGTTTGTAGATGGTATAACGTTCACATAAACCAATCAATATACGCTTATTGGGATTTTTTTACTAATAATATGTAGCAGAATACATATTGGCCTAAATTGATGAAGACATTTTTTTTTTTTCTTTATTGGATATGTTTTATAGCAGAAAGTATAAAATATTGTTTTGTTTTTTTCAAAACTGTAGTCGTTTTTTGTTTATAGCGCAAAAAAGAAAACGCGCAGAGGTGATCAAATACCACCAAAAAAAAAAGCTCCTATTTGTGGGAAGAAAAGGACATCAATTTTATTTGGGTAAAGCGTTGCACGACCGCGTAATTGTCAGTTAACCAATTCAGCCCCGGAAGGATTTACCCCCCCAGGGCCCCTTTCACACTTGGGCTTGCTATTTTTACCGCCGACGCTATGGGCGGATTTGCGCCGCATTTCGACCGCTAGCGGTGCGGTTTTAACCCCCGCTAGCGGCCGGGAAAGGGTTAAAACCACCCCCACACCGGTGTGCGAGCGGTATACCCGTGCCGTCCCATTGATTTTAATGGGCAGCAGTGGTAAAGGAGCGGTATACACGCCCCAAAGATGCGGCTAGCAGGACTTTTTTTCTCGTCCTACCAGCGCATCGCCTCAGTGTGAAACCACTTGGGCTTTCACACTAAGACTGCAGGGCAGGAATTTTTCAGGCGCTATTTTTAGCGCTAAAATGCCTGAAAAACTCCTCAGTGTGAAAGGGGCCTAAATGACCAGGCCATTTTTTTGCAATACAGCACTGCGTTAGTTTAATTGACAAGTGCGTGGTCGTGCGATGCTGTACCCAAATAAAATTTATGTCCTTTTTTTCCCCACAAATAGAGCTTTCTTTTGGTGGTATTTGATCACCTCTGTGTTTTTTTTGGTTTTTTTTGCGCCATAAACAAAAAAAGAGCAACAATTTTGAAAAGAAATATATTTTTTACTTTCTCTTATAAAACATATCCAATAAAAAATGTAAAAAATCGAATTACTTCATCAATTTAGGTCAATATGTATTCTGCTACATATTTTTGGTTAAAAAAAATCACAATAAGCGTATATTGATTGGTTTGTGCAAAAGTTATCGTGTCTACAAGCTATGGGATATTTTTATGGCTTTTTGTAATTTATTTTTTACTAGCAATGGCGGCGATCAGCGATTTTTTTTTTTTTTTTTTTTTTTTTTTTTTTTTAGCAGGACTGCGACAGTGCGGCAGGCAATTCGGACACCTAACTGACACTTTTTTGGGGACCAGTGACATTATTACTATACTAATGACACTGGCAAGGAAGGGGTTAACAGGGGCGAGCAAAGGGTTAAAGCTGGATACATACTATACAATTTTCTGTAAATTTTTTCCTTTAGATTTACCAAAACCGTATAATATGAGGTCAAACCTTAAAAGTGGAGTTCCACCCTAAAAAAATACACAAAAATCCTGCAAAAAAAAGAAATAATTTTACTCCCCAGAAAAGGCGGTTGCTATGCGGATGTTCCTAATCTGCCTCTTCCTAGTCCTCGGCAGGTCTTCTTCTTCGTCTTACTCGCAGTATCTTCTGGGGAATGGGGCGCTTGTAAGAAAAGAAATGGCTGCACATCCAGGAATTCCGATTGCCTTTTATTGTTCAAAGTGATAACACCAAAGACACCAACACGAGGTCAAGTAGACGCGTTTCACACAAACATCTTGTGCTTAATCATTACCTGGGGAATGGGGCGCGCTGCCTTCTGGGAACTGTGTGTATCCCAGAGAGCAGCCGCCCATTCAGAAAACACTGCGAGACTCGCGCATGCGCAGTAGGAAATGTGCAGTGAAGCCGCAAGGCTTCACTGCCTGTTTCCCTTAGTGAGGATGGCGGCGCCGGGACATGCCAGGATCGAGGGGTCGGCCTCGGGGGGGCCAACATCGCCGGCGCCTAGGACAGGTAAGTGTTTTTATTAAAAGTCAGCAGCTACAGTGTTTGTAGCTGCTGACTTTAAAAAAAAAAATCGCGGGTGGAATCCCTCTTTAAAGTAACACTAAAGGCAAAATAAAAAAAATAACAAACATGTTATACTTACCTCCACTGTGCAGCTCATTTTGCACAGAGTGACCCCGAACCTGGTCTTCTGGGGTCCCTCGGCGGCTGTCTGGGCTCCTCCCCGCAAGAACTATCCACTTTCATGTGAGCTCTCTCGCATGGTGGTATGTTCTTGCGGGCGCGTTACCCGTGATACAGCCGGCGGCTATAGCCGCTCACTGTATCACTCGGCCCTGGCGCGCCGCGTCATTGGATGTGATTGACAGCAGCACGAGCCAATGGCTGCGCTGTTTTCAATCAAACAATGAATGAGCCGAGAAGCCAGCGCGTTCACTGCACAATGCATTAAGGTGAAAAAACTTGTACCTTTACAACCCCTTTTAAGAGTTTTAATTCGTATGCAATCAGGCAGGCCCTTGCACTACATGGTTTTGGTAAATCTAAAGGAAATCAGACAACAAAAGTTGTATAGTGTGTATGTGGTCTAACTGTGTGCCTAGCTGGTGCTTGCTAATTGTGTGGGGGAGGTTCTCTGACTGGGTAAAGACAGAGATCGGTGATCCTGCTCAGCAGGAACACAAGATCTCTGTCTTCTCTCCTGCCAGTACGGCATTACATAGGCAGATTGCTGTTCTGCCTCTCTGGGGAACGATCGCAGGAGGCCGGCGGACCCGCTGATTGGCATCCCGTGTATCCAATCAGCACGCAAAACGCGACTCCAAGGGCGCATGCGCGCCCCTCAGTGTCTATTGTACGAAGTGACGTACAGGTACGCCGTTTCGCGCAATAGAGCTGACCTGCCGCAGTACAAGTGTGGTAGGTGGTCCACAAGTGGTTAAAGTAACAGTGCCATATCACAAAAAAATGACCTGGTCATAAAGGGATTCAAAACGAATCCCCCCCCACCAAAAAAAATTATAAGTCAGCAGCTACAAATACTGTAGCTGCTGACTTTTAATATTAGGACACTTACTTGTCCAGGGATCCCACGAAGTCGGCACCCCAGCTAATCTTTCAGTCGGCTCTCGGGTGCTGCCGCCGCCATTCCTTGTAAGGAAAACCGGCGGTGAAGTGAGGACAGGTACCTGTCAAAAACAGGTACCCCCCCGAAAGGTGCCAAATGTGCCAGCGGAGCGGGGGGAGGAAGCAAACAAGCGGAGCGTCCCCATTTGGGTGGACCTTCGCTTTAAATCTTCCGGAGCTGAAGTGGTTAAAGGGGTTGTAAAGGTTCGTTTTTTATTTTCTAAATAGGTTCCTTTAAGCTCGTGCATTGTTGGTTCACTTACCTTTTTCCTTAGATTTCCCTCTAAATATTTTTTTTCTTTGTCTGAATTTCTCACTTCCTGTTCCTCCTCGGTAAGCTGTTCTGGCTGACTAACCACCACTCGAATGATGGTGTGAAGTTCAGTGAGGAGAAACAGGAAGTGAGAAATTCAGACAAAGAAAAAAAACATTTAGAAGGGAAATCAAAGGAAAAGGTAAGGGAACCAACAATGCACTAGCTTAAAGGAACCTATTTAGAAAATAAAAAACGAACCTTTACAACCCCTTTAATAACATAACTGCACACCGTTATTATATAATCATTAAAATAGTCAAAGGGAGTCATCTTAAAACAGAAAAATAAGCTTTCTGCTATGTAGGGGTTAAAATGGAATTACTATTACTTCAAAGTTGGATGAAAGCCCCGACATGTGATTCTGCATCCCCGGAAGGCCAGGAGTTAATGCATGAGTCATTTTTATCACTACCTTGGCCTCCTCCCTGCAATGTCTTTTTGTACCTCATCACTATGCTTTTGGCAAGGTGCTGCCTCTACGCAAACATCATTTTAGTTTTTGTCCCTTCTGCACAGTTAGCAGAAGTTGCCATATTTGGACTTCGCGTGAGTCTGGCCATCAGCACTTGTCCAGTCTGCAGCTCAATGTAAATCACAAGCATTGCTCTCCAGACAATAGAGCTGCAGCTGCCAACATCTGAGCTGCGGCGATAAAAAATAATGTGTTGAGTTACAGCCAAGAGAGGCCGGCAGAGTGACAGCACATTACAAGAGATGAGGGGGAAATAAAAAAAGCCTCTCCGTAGAGGGTGAGCATAAGAAATGTACACACACCAGTTAAAGACATTTGTTCAATCAAACTTGCTAGAACATCATAGTAAGAGATTCTGTTACAAAAGATGAGAAGACTTTGCCCTTCAGCCTAAAGCCGGTAGATACCCAGAAAGACATTAACCACTTCAGCCTCGGACCATTTTGGCTGGTTAAAGACCAGGCCCCTTTTTGCGATTCGGCACTGCGTCGCTTTAACTGACAATTGCGCGGTCGTGCGACGTGGCTCCCAAACAAAATTGACGTCCTTTTTTTTTTCCCCACAAATAGAGCTTTCTTTTGGTGGTATTTGATCACCTCTGCGGTTTTTATTTTTTGCGCTATAAACAAAAAAAGAATGACAATTTTGAAAAAAAAGCAATATTTTTTACTTTTTGCTATAATAAATATCCCCCAAAAATATATAAAATAAAACGATTTTCTCCCTCAGTTTAGGCCGATACGTATTCTTCTACATATTTTTGGTAAAAAAAACGCAATAAGCGTTTATTGATTGGTTTGCGCAAAAGTTATAGTATCTACATAATAGGGGGTAGTTTTATGGCATTTTTATTAATAATTTTTTGTTTTTACTAGTAATGGCGGCGATCAGCGTTTTTTTATTTTTTTTATTGTGACTGCGACATTATGGCGGACGCATCGGACACTTTTGACACATTTTTGGGACCATTGTCATTTTTACAGCGATCAGTGCTATAAAAATGCACTGATTAATGTGAAAATGACAGTGAATGGTTTAAACTCTAGGTGGTGCTGTAGGGGTTAAGTGTGACCTAATGAGTGATTCTAACTGAAAGGGGGCGTGGCTTGGCGTGTGACGTCACTGACCGTCGTTCCCTATGATCAGTGACATGCCACTAGGAAGAACGGGGAAAGGTTTGTTTACACTTACCTCTCCCCGTTCTTCAGCTCTGTGACCCGATCGCGGGACACCGGTGGCGATCGGGTCCAGCAGGTGCGGTCATGGAGCTTCGGACCGGGTCGCGAGCGTGGCGGCGGCGCGCGCGCGCGACCCACGGACAGGTTCTTAAAGGGGACCTACCTGTACACCCTTGTGCCTGTCTGTTCCATTCTGTTGACGTATATCGTCGTGCGGTGGTCCTTAAGTGAGTAATGTTTATGCATGGCTGGGATTTGCTGATCCTGAGCACTGGTGACCGTTTTCTTTTACCTTTGATCAGAATAATTAGGATAGGTCTTAACCTCTATTAATGTCTTACTACTTTCAAGGAAAACCTAATACTTTATCCTGTTTCATCTGTAAACGTTTTACTGTATGCATGGAGTGTACATGTTCCTTCTGTATTTATGTGGAAAAACAGCTGCAGGTTACGTAGTTTTTGCTACTGAAGCCTGAACTCAAGGGAAAGGTAAAATGCTCCCCTGTACTGCAAGGCCTCGTTTATACTTGCCTCCTCACCGTCTGTTTTAACACCCTTAGGGCTCATTTACACTTGCTTCGGCTTCAACACACATTAAAGCACCTACCGCCTCAACACGCTTTTATGATGTGTTTGTGATGCTTCGTGGTGCTTCGATGAAGTATCGTTGGGCTTTGGTGAGGTTCGGTGAAGCTTTATTGATGCTTTCGTGATGCTCTTTTGAAGCTTGGTTGAAGCTTGGCAGATGCCCTGTGTCTGTATGGATATCTCATACCTGCAATTTCTCCAAAACAAAGCAAAGCCAAAGCTGAATTAAAGCCTCTGAAAATCTGCAGGTGCTTCAAGCGAGCTTTGCCATAGACTTCTATGGAGGCTTTGAAGATGCTTTGGAGCACCACTAAAGCTACATGGGGAATAATTTTTGAAGCAAAGCTAAAGAAAGGTGTAAGCAGGACTGTAAGCTAACCATTTTATTTAGTGACAGGGGCTTTGGCCAGCGTTCAGAGAGCTTTAACAAAGCCTGTCTGAAGCCTTGTTTTTGTAATAATTCTGTAATGCAAAATTCGGGAAGGCAAAAAAGGAACTTAAAGCGGAGGTACACCCTAAATTACAACACTATATCATGCTGATCATCGCACCACATACATCTACATAAGCCAAAATATTTTTTTCTATGTATTTACAATACCTTGAATTCGCTGTTTAAAGTTTGACTTCCGGGGTTTTCTCCCGCGGGAGTAGGCGTATCCACTCTTCCCCAGCGCCGCAATGTCTCCTGGGAGGACGGTGTCATGCTTCCCAGGAGACAATGCGGAACGCCGTCCAGCGAATGCCATCACAACGGGCGTGTACTTTCAATGGCGTCAACCGTTGTGATGGCAATCATTCACCGCTTCCAGGAAGTCAGTGCTTGTGGGCTTCACAATGCCCACAAGCAAAATTGGAAATGCCAGCATCGGGTTTTATAACTTTATGTTATCTAAGAAAACGAATGGGGGATGCTTTTTGGAACTGTACAAGTGAGTATTTACTTGTAATCTAAAAGCCCATTGTATGCAAAAAAAAACGATTGGCCGCGGAACCTCCGCTTTAAATATCATACACAAGGAGATCATCGCATGATAACTAGAGATGGAATTGTGTGGAGGATAGGGTGTCTATGAATTGTAAGGGGAGGGCATTGAAACCCTTAAGCCCCTTTCACACGAGAGGTCTAATTGGGTCCGCCTATCTGCTTATCAGGCGTTTCCGATTGGACTGTCGATTCTCCTCTATGGAGCGTCTGATGTAAGCGGACTTGTGTCCGTTTTACACCCGCCTACCTCCAATTCGATCTGGCAAAAGCAAACAAAAAGGGGTTCCGTTCTCCTCCGTCTGGACAGATCGGAGGGCAGTCGGGTGAAAACAGATAACTCTGCATATGTTGAGTGAAAACAGACCTGTCATCCGCCCGCTTCCATTCAGCTCAGAAAGGGATCAGCAGACAGATCCCCTGCTGGGAAAAACGGATCAGGCCCGTATGAAAGGGGCCTTAAAGGATTATTCCATTTCAGTCCTAAAGTGTGCACCTGTTTAAAAATCCTTCACACCTTGGAATCCCATCAGTTTGTCCGAACCCTCCATATCTTTTTTTTTTTTCCCCAACTCCATTCTTGGTAGAGTAGCAGTTAGAACTATTGTCACCCTTGTGGCAATGTCACTGTTGACAACTCGCCAACTACAGGATCGCTAAAAAATGCTGTAAAAAATACCCCTGTGCACAGGTTGCTGGCCTGAGGAATAAGAAGTTGCTCCCTCCGTGACTGGAATGCTGCAGAAAGTCACTTGTCAGTGAGAGAGCGCTGCCTTGCTCATTCAACCAGCGACCTGTGCAAATGGGTGAGTATTTTTCTGCTCTGTCCTGCATATGCAGCCAGCATGTGCAAGAGAGGAGTACATAAGTATGACAGTGGGTAGAATGTGCAGGAGAGGACTACGGAAGTACAGTGGGGGGGGGGGGGAGTATTTGACCCCCTAATGATTTTGTACGTTTGCCCACTGACAAAGAAATGATCAGTCCATAATTTTAATGGTCCATTTATTTTAACAGTGAGCGACAGAATAATAACAAAAATATCCAGAAAAACGCATTTCAAAAAAGTTATAAATTGATTTGCATTTGATTGCAAAATCAATCAGTAAGATTTCTGGCTCCCAGGTGTCTTCTATACAGGTAACGAGCTGAAATTAGGTGCACTCTCTTAGGCTGGGTTCACACTAGTGCGAAACGACATCTGTCCTACTTTGGATCCGACTTTGCCCTGCGACATGAAGCCGACATATGTCCGACTTTCAATGAACGGGGATCCGACTTGGATCCCCGCCAATATCAGGCACTGTTTGGTATGAATCTTGAGGGGGAACTCCAGGCCAAATTTTAAATAAAAAAACGGCGTGGGTTCCCCCTCCAGAGGCATACCAGGCCCTTGGGTCTGGTCTGGATTTGAACGGGCGCCCCTACGCCGAAAAAACGGCGTGGGGGGTCCCCCCAAAATCCAAACCACACCCTTATCCGAGCACACAACCTGGCAGGCCGCAGGGGAAGAGGGGGGGACGAGAGAGCGGCCCCCCCTCCCTCCTGAACCGTACCAGGCCACATGCCCTCAACATGGGGGGTTTGGTGCTCTGGGGCAGGGGGGCGACCTGCGGCCCCCCCACCCCAGAGCACCCTGCTCCCATGTTGATGAGGACAGGGCCTCTTCCCGACAACCCTGGCCGTTGGTTGTCGGGGTCTGCGGGCGGGGGGCTTATCAGAATCCGGGAGCCCCCTTCAATAAGGGGGCCCCCGGATCCCGGCCCCCCCACCCTATGTGAATGAGTATGGGGTACATCGTACCCCTACCCATTCACCTGGTGGAAAAAAAATGCAATAAAAAAACCACACCGCTTTTTAAAGTATTTTATTGCACAGCTCCGGGGGTCTTCTTCCGACTTCGGGGGTCTCCGGTGTCGTCGCTGCGCTCTCCGGTTCTTTCTTCCGCCGGGCCTCCGCTAACTTCTTTTTAGCTCTTTTGCTAACGGAGGCCCGGTCTTCTGCGTCGTCTCGTCCGGCTCTCCGTTGTCCTTCTGCCGGCCCCTCCACTAACTTCTTGGTAGCTCTTTCGCTAGTGGAGGGGCGCGGTCTTCCCGTCGTCGGCATCTTCTTCCCTCTTCTCCTCCTCGATGTTGACGCGTCGCTTCCTCCCGCTGTAATACTGTCTCTCCACTCCGCATTAATATAGGCTTCTCATGGCGTCACAGTCACATGTTCCGGGGCACATGGCCCCGGAGCATGTGACTGTGACGTCATGGGAACATGTGACTGTGACGTCATGGGAAGCCTATATTAATGCGGAGCGGAGAGCCAGTATTACAGCGGGAGGAAGCGACGCGTCAACATCGAGGAGGAGAAGAGGGAAGAAGACGCCGACGACGGGAAGACCGCGCCCCTCCACTAGCGAAAGAGCTACCAAGAAGTTAGTGGAGGGGCCGGCAGAAGGACAACGAAGAGCCGGACGAGACGACGCAGAAGACCGGGCCTCCGTTAGCAAAAGAGCTAAAAAGAAGTTAGCGGAGGCCCGGCGGAAGAAAGAACCGGAGACCCCCAAAGTCGGAAGAAGACCCCCGGAGCTGTGCAATAAAATACTTTAAAAAGCTGTGTGTTTTTTTTATTGCGATTTTTTTCCACCAGGTGAATGGGTAGGGGTACGATGTACCCCATACTCATTCACATAGGGTGGGGGGGCCGGAATCCGGGGGCCCCCTTATTGGAGGGGGCTCCCGGATTCCGATAAGCCCCCCGCCCGCAGACCCCGACAACCAACGGCCAGGGTTGTCGGGAAGAGGCCCTGTCCTCATCAACATGGGGGCAGGGTGCTCTGGGGTGGGGGGGCCGCAGGTCGCCCCCCTGCCCCAGAGCACCAAACCCCCCATGTTGAGGGCATGTGGCCTGGTACGGTTCAGGAGGGAGGGGGGGGCGCTCTCTCGTCCCCCCCTCTTCCCCTGCGGCCTGCCAGGTTGCGTGCTCGGATAAGGGTCTGGTTTGGATTTTGGGGGACCCCCCACGCCGTTTTTTCGGCGTAGGGGTGCCCATTCAAATCCACATCAGACCCAAGGGCCTGGTATGCTCCTGGAGGGGGAACCCATGCCGGTTTTTTATTTAAAATTTGGCCTGGAGTTCCCCCTCAAGAGCAGTACAGCACAAGTCGCATGCCAAAGTCGGATCATGCAAGACTGCGGTCCGACTTTGATCCGACTTCAATGATAGTCAATGGGCTGAAGTCGGATCAATGTCGGACCAAAGTAGTACAGGGAGCATTCTCAAAGTCGGACCGACATGTGTCGGACCAGTTAAGACGGCTCCCATAGGGAAACATTGATTTTCACACGTCATGCGACATGAGCTCCCAATGTCGGAGCGTTTGTCGCCCCAGTGTGAACCAGGCCTTAGGCCTGGTTCACACTTGTCCGACAAACGCTCCGACATTAGGAGCTCATGTCGCATGACGTGTGAAAATCAATGAATCCCTATGAGAGCCGTCTTAACTGGTCCGACACAAGTCGGTCCGACATTAAAAATGCTCCCTGTACTACTTCTGTCCGACTTTGATCCTACTTCAGCCCATTGAATATCATTGAAGTCGGATCAAAGTAGGATCCTTGTCCTAACCATCCGACATTTGACATCCGACATGGTGATTACAGCAGCAGTAAAAGGAATTTATCTCACCCTGGGATTGTTTTGATTGGTCAAAGGACAAGTCAGACTAGCACAATGTCGGATCAAAGTAGTATCCTGTTCATGAATGTCGGATGGATGTGCAGAGCAAAGTAGGATGAAAGTCGGATGAATGTCGTGTCGTATCAGTGTGAACCCAGCCTTAAAGAGAGTGCTCCTAATCTCAGCTTGTTACCTGTATAAAAGACACATGTCCACAGAAGCAATCAATCAGATTCCAATCTCTCCACCATGGCCAAGACCAAAGAGCTGTCCAAGGATGTCAGATATAAAATAAGATTGTAGACCTACACAAGACTGGAATGGGCTACAAGACCATCGCCAAGCAGCTTGGTGAGAGGGTGACAACTGTTGGTGCGATTATTCACAAATGGAAGAACCACAAAATAACTGTCAATCTCCCTCGGTCTGGGACTCCATGTAAGATCTTATCTTGTGGAGTTTCAATGATCATGAGAACGGTGAGGAATCAGCCCAGAACTACACGGGAGAATCTTGTCTGTGATCTCAAGGCAGATGGGACCACAGTCACCAAGTAAACAATTGGTAACGCACTACGCCGTGAAGGACTGAAATCCTGCAGCGCCCGCAAGGTCCCCCTGCTCAAGAAAGCACATGTACAGGCCGTCTGAAGTTTGCTAATAAACATCTGAATGATTCAGAGAAGAACTGGGTGAGACCAAAATCGAGCTCTTTGTCATCAACTCAACTCACTGTGTTTGGAGGAGGAGGAATACTGCCTATGACCCCAAGAACACCATCCCCACCGTCATACATGGAGGTGGAAACATTATGCTTTGGGGGTGTTTTTCTGCTAAGGGGACAGGACAACTTCACCACATCAAAAGGGACGATGGACAGGGCCATGTCCTGTCAAATCTTGGGTGAGAACCTCCTTTCCTCAACCAGGGAATTGAAAATTGCTCGTGGATGAGTATTCCAGCATGACAATAACCCAAATCACACGGCCAAGGCAGCAAAGGAGTGGCTCAAGAAGAAGCACATTAAGGTCCTGGAGTGGCCTAGTCAGTCTCCAGACCTTAATCCCATAGAAAATATGCGGAGGAAGCTGAAGGTTTGAGTTACTAAACGTCAGCCTTAAAGAGGAAGTAAACCTATTTTTTTTTATTTTATTTTTAAAACCCTGCAAAAGAAAGGCATAATGAGCTAGTATGCATAGCATACTAGCTCATTATGAATGACTTACCTGAGATCGAAGCCCCCGAACTGCTCCTCGTTCGCCGCCGCCGCCATCTTGCCTCGATGTCCCGCCACTGCCGTCAGTGTATCGCCGCTCCGGGGCTGTGATTGGCCGGAGCGGCGATGACGTTGCACGCATGCGTGCTCAGGCCGGCAAGATCCCATTCAGAAAACCGGCAATGATGCCGGCCCGCTAGTGCGCATGCGTGTGACGTCATCAGCGCTGTGTTGACAGCAAATATCTCCTTAACCGTGTAGGTTAAGGAGATTTCTTTATCGTACACCACGGGACACAGAGCTAGTCATTACATAATGGGTTAAGGGTCACCAGCGGTGATTGGACACTGGCACAACCAATGGAAGACAGTTCCCCTCCATATAACCCCTCCCATCAGGGAAGTACCTCAGTTTTTTCGCCAGTGTCGAAAGGTGTTGGACGCGTTAGGAGGTGCTAAAGGAAAGCTCTACCAAAGAGACCCTCTGGGGGTAAAAGAGCTATGCTTTCGGATCCATCCAAGACGCCTACAAATGAGCTGAATCTGGATGGGATCCGGGCCTCATCCATGAGGCGTCGCCTGTAATGTCTCTCTTCGGAGGACTGGGCTCTAAGATCCAGCACTTTCGCTATTTCGCTATAAAGTCCTGGTAAGAGTCTTGTACAAGGCCCAGGGGAGAGGTATCCTTTAAATAGGAACCCATATCCCTGAAGGTTGGCACACATAGCCCACCGTGAAGGGTGAAGTTTGGTATCTGTCTGAAATCTTTCAGCAGAAAAACCTGTGGCGTGGATAAGGTGAGATTAGAAGGTCCATAACTAGGTTGGGACCTTTTTCAAAAAGTGGATGTCTTCTTTTTTTCCACCACTGGGGGGAGTAAAGAGCTGAATATACTCACCTCACTCTGTTCAGTGTCGGCTTCGGCGAAGTACACTGCTCGTCACCTCCGCTGCTGAGCTTGCTTGGGCACCCCGCTCCTCCTTTCGGTGGCCGACCAGACACCTGCAGATGCAGGTAAGTGGGAACAAGGGCTGATGAGAGTCCTCTCTCACTATGGCCACCGCCATAGCGCTAAGGGCCGCGCGCGCGGGAGCGCGCTTTATCGGAGGGGGGGGCGAAGGCGTGCGCGGGCACGTGGCGCGCGCAGGCACAGAAACGGCGCCAAATTTAAAAGACTGTCAGTGTGAGAAGCACTGCAGCAGCAAGCAAGCTCGTTAGTTCTCTTGTTCCTGGCAGAGAAACACAGCAGCTATACAGGGACGTAAGACTCCATGTGGTTGGATTGGGTACTTCCTAGAAGACATCCATGTTATGCATAGTTATGTGTTAAAAGTTGCATACTTAATGTATTTGCTAAACTGAACACGGTAGTATATGCATTTAGGTACCTTGTATTTTGTCTAAACAGTAAGCCTTCCAGGGGAAGTAATACGGACAAAAAGAGATAAGAAAGCACCACCGCCTGAGAGGAGGCTCTAGCTGTGCTGACTCGGTACCTTCCTCTCCTGTGTTGCCAAATGCACCTGTACAGGATGAGCCATTACCTCTGTCAGGTATGGCGGCTTCCCCAGTGAAGCCTGGGCCTGTATATGTCACTGAGGACACTTTATCAGCTGCCCTAAATAATCTGGAGGAAAAAATTGCTACCTTAATCGCTAAGTCCTCTAAAAAGGACAATAAGCGAAGCAGGTCTCTTCCAGTATTGGACCTCCCTTCAGAAGTACCTGAGGGAGGAGGATGAGGAGGAGGAGGCTACATCAGCAGAGGATGAGGAGCCAGATTTTAAGGTCACAGGTACAATGCTATAGCAGTGCATTTAGGTTAACCTCTGCGGAGGTAACGGAATTACCTGTCTCCTCCCTAGGGTCATTAAGATCCCTGCAAGGTGCATGCTCCTTCCCGGTTCATCCGTTACTAGAGGATCTAATATACGCAAACTGGCAACATCCAGATAAGCGTTTCTCACCTCCAAAAAGGTTTAACATTCTTTATCCTATGGGGGAATTTTTTTTAAAGAAATGGAGCCTGCCTGCGGTAGTTGCGGCTATTTCTTGTGTAAATAAAAACCTGACATGTCCGGTGGATAATGTACAAGGGTTTAAAAGATCCTTCTGAGAGGAAGTTGAAATCCTCCTTCCTTTTGGCCGGCTCAATTACCCAACCTGCAGTAGCAGAAGTCGGTATGTGTCAGGTCATCAGCCAACAGGTAAAGCAGGGGCTGAAGGAACTGCCTTCAGAGCAGGCTAGAAATTGGGAAAATTTGCCTAAAGCCTTATGCTTCACAGTGGATGCCATGAGAGATTCTATCATACAGGCATCACGCCTTACACTCCAGCTGGTACAGATGCGCAGAGTACTTTGGCTTAAGCATTGGTCAGCGGAGACCCCATGCAAAAAGCTGTTGGCAAGTTCCCGTTCCATGGCGAACGCCTATTTGGGGAAGATTTAGAAAAATATATACAGAAGATATCAAGTGGTAAAACGACTTTTACCTGAGAGAAAGAAAAACAAGAGATCTTGTTTTAAACGCTCTCTCTCCCCAGCTCCCGGGAAATCTGACTCCAACCAGTGGCGGCGGCCTGTTTTAGCCGCCCACAAAAGCCAAGGGGCAAGCTCAGAAGAACAAGAAGCCGTGGGGTGCAAGAGCTAATAAGCAAGCCCCCAAAGCCTCTCAGTGAAGGGGCGCCCCCGCTCGGCCGAGTGGGAGGAAGGCTTTGTCAGTTCTGAGCGACTTGGTGGTCAGAAATCCAGGACAATTGGGTAGTATCCACAATATCCTCAGGGTACAAACTGGAATTTCGAGAGATCCCACCTTCTCAATTCCGAGGTTCAAGACTCTCCAAGGATCCACAAAAAAGAGAATCCTTTTTCAAAGGTTTGAATCACTTAATGGCTCAAGGGGTAGTTACAGACGTACCCCAAAAAGAGCGAGGTTCAGGTTTTTACTCAAACCTCTTTGTGATTCCAAAGCCAAATGGAGATGTCAGACCCATCCTGGATCTAAAATCCCTAAATCGGTTCCTGAACGATCGCCATTTTCGAATGGAAACGATCCGATCCGTGGCCGCTACTTTAAAGGGCGGAAAATTCATGGCGCCCATAGATATCAAGGACGCACATTTACACATACCCATCCTCCCCGCTCACCAAAGATTCCTAAGGTTTGCGGTAGAAGATCGCCACTTTCAATTTGTGGCTCTGCCGTTTGGTGTAGCCACCGCGCCCATAGTATTCACAAAGGTGCTAGCTCCTCTGTTAGCAAACCTAAGAACACGGGGCATTGCGGTAACAGCCTATCTGGACGATCTACTAGTAATAGATCAGTCAAAGGACGGATTGGGTCACGCTGTACACACTACAGTAGGATACCTGGAGCATTTAGGATGGATTATAAATTTACAAAAATCCTCTCTCCAGGCCCAAAGAAGGATAGGGCACCTGGGCATGATCATAGATACAGCCCAAAACGGGGTATACCTGCCAGAACCGAAGATACAGTCTCTGAAAGACCTGATCCACAAGGTCAAAGCAAACAAGAGGCCGTCTATTCGCCTTTGCATGAGACTATTGGGAAAGATGGTAGCCTCCTTCGAGGCGGTCCCTTACGCCCAGTTTCATTCGAGACTACTTCAAGGCAATATTTTAGCTTCCTGGAACAGGAAGAGCCAAGCTCTGGATATACCCATGCGCCTGTCCTCACAAGTACGCCACAGCTTCGATTGGTGGCTAGAAGCCAGGAATTTACGGAAGGGAAAGTCCTTCCTCCCAGTGGCCTGGAAAGTGGTATCTAGAGATGCCAGCCTATCGGACTGGGGTGCAGTATTCGAGGAGGCTTCTACCCAGGGAACCTGGGCCAAGACTCAGGGGATCCTGCCCATCAATGTGCTAGAGATCCGGGCGGTATATCTAGCCCTCAAAACCTGGACATACAGGTTACAGGGCTACCCAGTTCGGGTTCAATCCGACAATGCTACTGCAGTAGCTTACATCAATCACCAAGGAGGCACCCGCAGTCGGGCAGCCCAAAGAGAGGTGAACCGGGTCCTGGCATGGGCAGAAGAGCATGTACCTTGCCTTTCTGCAATCTTCATTCCAGGGATGGAAAATTGGCAAGCAGACTACCTGAGTCGTCAGCAGCTGCTACCAGGGAGTGGTCTCTTCACCCCGAGATCTTTCAGGCCATATGTCTGAGATGGGGAAACCCAGATGTAGACCTGATAGCTGCCAGGTTCAACAAGAAATTGGACAACTTTGTGTCCAGAACGAGAGATCCTCTAGCCTACGGGACAGACGCTCTAATAATACAGACGCTCTAATAACTCCATGGAATCAGTTCTCACTGATCTAGGCATTCCCTCCGATCCCTCTTCTACAAAGACTGCTTCGCAGGATCAAGGAGGAGGGAATACCAGTAATCCTAGTGGCCCCAAACTGGCCCAGGAGGCCTTGGTACGCCGAGATTGTAAAAACGACGATAGGAAGGCCCTGGAAGTTTCCACTCCGACATGACCTGCTGTCACAGGGTCCAGTATTCCACCCTTCCTTACAAAGGCTAAAGTTGACGGCCTGGCTGCTGAGACCCACATTTTTAAAAAGAGAGGGGTCTCTGGTCCGGCTCTTTCTACGCTCATTAATGCTAGAAAGCCAGCCTCCAGACTCATCTATCAGAGAGTCTGGAGAGCATACGTTTCCTGGTGTGAATCCAGATGTTGGAATCCTCAGAAGTATGAAATAAGTAGGATTCTTGCTTTTTGCCAGTTAGGAGTGGATATGAATTTAGCCCTTAGCACCATCAAAGGGCAAATATCGGCTCTATCAGTCTTCTTTCAGAGACCATTGGCATCTCACTCCCTAGTTCGGACATTCATTAAGGGGGTACTGAGGATAAATCCTCCAGTTAGGACTCCCTTGTGTCCATGGGATTTGAATTTGGTATTGTCAGTGTTGCAAAAGCAACCTTTTGAACCTATTCGCCATATTCCTTTAATTATATTAAGTAGGAAGTTGGCCTTTCTGATTGCTATAGCTTCTGCTAGGAGAGTATCAGAGCTAGCAGCTCTTTCTTGTAAAGAGCCTTATCTAATTTGTCACAAGGACAAAATCGTACTACGACCCCATCCGGCTTTTCTACCTAAGGTGGTGTCGGCTTTTCACTTGAATCAAGACATTGTTCTGCCTTCCTTTTTTCCAAACCCGCGGACGGCGGGGGAAAATTATTACACTCTCTAGATCCAGTGAGAGCGGTAAAGGTGTATCTGCAAGCAACCGCTCAGATACGTAAAACAGATGTTTTGTTTATTTTACCAGATGGGCCCAAGAAGGGCCAAGCGGTATCAAAATCCACCATTTCCAGGTGGATTAGACAAGTAATTGTTCAAGCTTATGGTTTAAAGAACAGGACTCCTCCTTTTCCTGTTAAGGCGCACTCTACCAGGGCGATAAGTGCTTCATGGGCAGTGCACCACCAGGCTTCGATGGCTCAGATCTGTAAAGCTGCAACTTGGTCTTCAGTCCATACATTTTCCAAATTCTATCAAATAGATGTGAAAGGACATGAGGATTCCGCCTTTGGGCGAAGTGTGCTGCAGGCAGCAGTATAGGGCTTCTGGTCCGCAAGCGGCCTGTTTTGATCTGTGTCTCCCCCCCTTCATATGAGCATTGCTCTGGGACGTCCCATTATGTAATGACTAGCTCTGTGTCCCGTGGTGTACGATAAAGAAAATAGGATTTTTATAACAGCTTACCTGTAAAATCCTTTTCTTGGAGTACACCACGGGACACAGAGGTCCCCCCCTTCTTATGGGAACCTTACTGCTTTGCTACAAAACTGAGGTACTTCCCTGATGGGAGGGGTTATATGGAGGGGAACTGTCTTCCATTGGTTGTGCCAGTGTCCAATCACCGCTGGTGACCCTTAACCCATTATGTAATGACTAGCTCTGTGTCCCGTGGTGTACTCCAAGAAAAGGATTTTACAGGTAAGCTGTTATAAAAATCCTATTATTTCTTGCACCTACAGGTAAGCCTTAATCTAGGCTTACCTGTAGGTGCAAGTTGTCTAAGTGGGTTTACAACCACTTTAAAACCTTAATGACTTGGAGAAGATTTTGCCACCCAGTATTAAGTCATGTTTTGTGAAGGGGTCAAATACTTATTTTACTCATTAAATGCAAATCAATTTATAACTTGTTTGAAATGCTTTAAAATTATAGACTGATCATTTCTTTGTCAGTAGGCAAATGTACAAAATCAGCAGGAGAATCAAATTATTTTTCCCTCGCCGTATTACAGTGGGCAGTATGTGAAGGAGAGGAGTACGGAAGTATGACAGTATGTGCAGGAGAGGAGTACGGAAGTATGACAGTGAGCAGCATGTGCAGGAGAGGAGTACAGAAGTATGACCGTGGTCAGCATGTGCAGGAGAGGAGTACGGAAGTATGACAGTGGGCAGTAGTAGAGAAGTATGGAAGTATGACAATGGGCAGCATGTGCAGGGGAGGAGTACAGAAGTATGACAGTGGGCAGCATGTGCAGGAGAGGAGTACGGAAGTATGACAGTGGGCAGTAGTAGAGAAGTATGGAAGTATGACAATGGGCAGCATGTGCAGGGGAGGAGTACAGAAGTATGACAGTGGGCAGCATGTGCAGGAGAGGAGTACAGAAGTATGACAGTGGGCAGCATGTGCAGGAGAGGAGTACGGAAGTATGACAGTGGGCAGTATGTGCAGTAGAGGAGTACGGAAGTATGACAGTGGGCAGTAGTAGAGAGGTACGGAAGTATGACAGTGGGCAGTAGTAGAGAAGTATGGAAGTATGACAATGGGCAGCATGTGCAGGGGAGGAGTACGGAAATATGGCAGTGGGCAGTATGTACAGGAGAGGAGTATGGAAGTTTGACAGTGGGCAGCATGTGCAGGAGAGGAGTACAGAAGTATGACAGTGGGCAGCATGTGCAGGAGAGGAGTACGGAAGTATGACAGTGGGCAGTATGTGCAGGAGAGGAGTACGGAAGTATGACAGTGGGCAGTAGTAGAGAAGTATGACAATGGGCAGCATGTGCAAGAGAGGAGTACGGAAGTATGACTGGGCAGTATGCGCAGGAGAGTACGGAAGTATGACAGTGGGCAGTATGCGCAGGAGAGTACGGAAGTATGTACAGAAGTATGACAGCGGGCAGTATGCGCAGGAGAGGAGTGTGGAAGTATGACAGTGCGCAGTAGTAGAGAAGTATGGAAGTATGACATTGGGCAGCATGTGCAGGAGAGGAGTACGGAAGTATGACTGGGCAGTATGCGCAGGAGAGTACAGAAGTATGACAGTGGGTAGTAAGTACAGAAGTATGACAGTTGGCAGTATGTGCAGGAGAGGAGTAAGGAAGTATGACAGTGAGGAGGAGTGCGTGTTGGGGGGTAAAACAGCCATACAGGAATATCATTGGGTCCTGTGGAGGGATGAGGAGGCGGGGATGTCAGTGGTGGGGGAAAAGCTGGGGGGTGTGAGGGCACAAGGTGGTCAGACAAACCGGAATGAGGAGGAAAAATCACTTCTGATGGCAGAATCACCCACTAGCATCACATAACTCAAATTTAGGTAGGCCAGATTAAAAAGGAAAGTATGCTGACAAATGAAAGCTTTTATATGATTAAAGATATTATTATTTATTTTCTTTCTTTTTGCATTTAGATTTGGGAAGATCTCGAGAGCTACAATACGTGTATGTGGATAATAACATCCAGCTGAAGGGTCTCCCTTCCTATCTCTACAATAAAGTGATTGGTTGCAGTGGGTAAGCCATTCCCATTTCCACATATAGTGTTACCTAGGACTCGTTTTCTGCATCCTTGTGCAATAAATGTTGTACTGTGTATATGTGTAATTAGATCATTTTGCACTTCCTAAAAGCTTTTGTATTTACATTGACATGTAGTCTTCTGCTGTTAGCAATTTGCCTTCATTCACAACAACTGTGGTGTGATGACTACTGTGATGTAAGGGGGGAGGCTCTGATGGGGACCCTGATGTAAGTGGAACTTTGATGGGGACCTTGATGTAAGGGGAACTTTGATGGGGTCCCTGATGTAAGGGGAACTTTGATGGGGACCCTGATGTAAGGGGAACTTTGATGGGGACCCTGATGTAAGGGCAACTTTGATGGGGACCCTAATGTAAGGGGAACTTTGATGGGGACCCTGATGTAAGGGGAACTTTGATGGGGACCCTAATGTAAGGGGAACTTTGATGGGGTCCCTAATGTAAGGGGAACTTTGATGGGGTCCCTGATGTAAGGGGAACTTTGATGGGGACCCTGATGTAAGGGGAACTTTGATGGGGACCCTGATGTAAGGGGAACTTTGATGGGGTCCCTAATGTAAGGGGAACTTTGATGGGGACCCTGATGTAAGGGGAACTTTGATGGGGACCCTGATGTAAGGGGAACTTTGATAAGGACCCTGATGTAAGGGGAACTTTGATGGGGTCCCTGATGTAAGGGGAACTTTGATGGGGACCCTGATGTAAGGGGAACTTTGATGGGGACCCTGATGTAAGGGGAACTTTGATGGGGTCCCTGATGTAAGGGGAACTTTGATGGGGACCCTGATGTAAGGGGGAACTTTGATAGGGACCCTGATGTAAGGGGAACTTTGATGGGGACCCTGATGTAAGGGGAACTTTGATGGGGACCCTGATGTAAGGGGAACTTTGATGGGGACCCTGATGTAAGGGGAACTTTGATGGGGACCCTGATGTTAGGGGAACTTTGATGGGGACCCTGATGTTAGGGGAACTTTGATGGGGTCCCTGATGTAAGGGGGACTTTGATGGGGACCCTGATGTAAGGGGAACTTTGATGGGGTCCCTGATGTAAGGGGGACTTTGATGGGGACCCTGATGTAAATGGGGACTTTGATGTAAGAGGGACTCTGATGATTTTTTTTCAGCCCCAAATATCTGTAAAATATATGAAGTGGTCCCCGTGCAGAAAAGTTTGGAGGTCCCTGGTATATACACTATATTACCAAAAGTATTGGGATGCCTGCCTTTCCACGCACATGAACTTTAATGTCTGTAGGGTTCAATATGAAATTTTCCCACCCATTGCCGCTATAACAACTTCAACTCTTCTGGGAAGGCTGTCAACAAGGTTTAGGAGTGTGTCTATGGGAATGTTTGACCATTCTTCCAGAAGTGCATTTGTGAGGTAAGACACTGATGTTGGACGAGAAGGCCTGGCTCGCAGTTTCCGCTCTAATTCATCCCAAAGGTGTTCTATCGGGTTGAGGTCAGGACTCTGTGCAGGCCAGTCAAGTTCCTCCACCCCAAACTCGCTCATCCATGTGTTTATGGACCTTGCTTTGTGCACTGGTCTAAATCATTTGGTGGAAGGGGGATTATGGTGTTGAGTTGTTTTTCAGGTGTTTGGGCTTGGCCTCTTAGTTCCAGTGATAAGAACACTAAAAATGATTGTAAAGTCTTGCTTTTAAAAAATAAAAAAAAATAACAAACATGTTATACTTACCTCCTCTGTACAGTTGGTTTTGCACAGAGCAGCCCAGATCCTCCTCTTCCCGGGTCCCTCTTCGCTGCTCCTGGCTCCTCCCTCCTAATGAGTGCCCCCATAGACCAGTAGCTTGCTATGGGGGCACCAGAGCCGTGCTGCAGCCCTGTGTATCTATTCAGACACGCAGCTGCCGCTCGGCCCAACCCTCTCTCTCCCCTGATTGGCTAACTGACTTTGATAGCCGCGGGACCCAATGACGCCACGGCTGTACCCCAGCCGATCCTGGCCAATTTAGGGAATCGTGGACATCGCTGGATTGAGAAGGGGCTCAGGTAAGTATTAGGGGGGCCTGCTACACACAGAAAGAAGGTTTTTAATCTTAATGCATAGAATGCATTAAGATAAAAAAAAAAAAACTTTTTCCAAGACAAAAGGTTTTATACCAAAAGGCTTACCAAGGCCTTTTGGACAATTTCATGCTCCCAACTTTGTGGGAACAGTTTGGGGATGTCCACTTCCTGTTCCAACATGACTGCTCACCAGTGTACAAATCAAGGTCCATAAAGACATGGATGAGCGAGTTTGGGGTGGAGGAACTTGACTGACCTAATGTCACAAGTGGGTGCATTGCGCCCAGAGAGCCCATCCTTTTTCTAGCCAATTAGAGCCTAATCATGTGCTTCAGAAAAAAACAAACTTAGAACTTTATGCATCTGGCACCCTGCATGGAGATTAGGGGGCCGGTGCATAGAGATTAGGGGGGGCGGTGCCCCATATAGACAGGCCACCGCTGTTGTAAAGGCAGGTGTCCCAATACTTTTGGTAATATAGTGTGTGTGTGTATAATATAGTTGTTTCCTCAGCAAATTTGGAGTTTATTTTATATGCAGTGCAAAGTGTGGAAATGTCTTGTGGATCTATTCGAGGTGTTTCTTGTGAGTTCCTGTTTAGAACGCTACCGAGTCTGTTTGGATGGAGGCCAAAGAACGATCACTATTTTCCACTGCAAAGTGATTGGAAATGGCTACCTGCTAAGAGCTTGGCGTACATTTTCTAATTAAGAGCCGGCTTCGTTTCGTAGAACTCCTAGATGCCTCTGTCAGAGAATTCCAGGAAAGAAAAGACACCTCATGATGTTATGTTTAACAGTTTCCTTCCTTTCTTCCCTCACAGCTGCGGCTCTCCCGTTCCAGTATCCGAAACAAAGCTCCTTTCCTTCACCTCTGGACCACTCAGCGTCCATCTGCCGGCGGAGGTGAAGGGCATCGGATTGCCATGTGATTCAGTATTGCCTCTACAGGAACTGGCACTGCGTTCTCTTCATGCTGCTCTATGCTCGTTCTTACCAGGTGAAAGCGCCGTCTTCACACATTCGTATGTAAATCAGAAAAAAAAAATTCTCTCTGTATGTATATCAGTCACACACATTCTGCAGGACTGACTCCTCTCACACAAGGCTACATGTGATTTATGTAGATCATGGGTGTTTGAATGCTCTGTGTTTTTATATTTGAGCATTAGATTGGGAATTGTTTCCTGATAGTTCCATTTATTTTAAATTTTTGCGGGTTGAATTACTAGACCTGTGTACTGCCGAAAAATTTGTTCGTTTTTCGTTTCATTCGTTTTATTTATTTATTTTTCGGCTCATTCGGTATGATCGCAATTCGTAAATTTGAAAGTTTGTAAATTCGAAAAATAAGAAAGAAAATTTGAAAGAATAACTAGCTAACTAATAATAACTACCGTATTTATCGGCCTATAACACACACTTTTTTCCCCTTAAAATCAGGGGAAAATCGTGGGTGCGTGTTATACGCCGATCCCCCGCTGAAACGAGCGAGCGGAGCCGAGATACACAAAGCCGAATACCCTCGGCTTTACTCGGCTCCTCTCGCAGTCCCGCCCATCTCCACTGATTGCGCGGCTGACATACAGAAAGCCAAGTGTACTTCGGCTAGTCTCGGCTCCTCTCGCAGTGAGTGTACTTCGGCTAGTCTCGGCTCCTCTCGCAGTGAGTGTACTTCGGCTAGTCTCGGCTCCTCTCGCAGTGAGTGTACTTCGGCTAGTCTCGGCTCCTCTCGCAGTCCCGCCCCTGACTGTGAGCAGAGCCGAGTCTAGTCAAAGTACACTCTGCTTTCTGTATGTCAGCGGCGCAATCAGTGGAGATGGGCGGGACTGCGAGAGGAGCCGAGTCTAGCCGAAGTACACTCGGCTCCGCTCACTCCTCTCCACAGCGGAAATCGGCGCAAATTTTAAATACCGGCGGTAATACAAAGAGAATGGCAAGGCTGCAAAGGCACTGGGCAAGGCTGCAAAGGCACTGGGCAAGGCTGCAAAGGCACTGGGCAAGGCTGCAAAGGCACTGGGCAAGGCTGCAAAGGCACTGGGCAAGGCTGCAAAGGCACTGGGCAAGGCTGCAAAGGCACTGGACAAGGCTGCAAAGGCACTGGACAAGGCTGCATTTAAATGTAAGGTTTTTTTTTCCTTAAACTTCCCTCCTAAACTTGGGGTGCGTGTTATACGCCGATAAATACGGTAACTATTAAATTATAGGTATTGGATTTTCCTTTCAAATTTGTCTGTTAGTGAACATAACGAATACGAATTTATCCGAAGTTCCGAATTATGCAAAATAACGAATGCTGCATCTAAACAAATGGAACGAATTATTAAGAAATAATAATAATACAACGTTTTTTATTATTAATATTGTTATTTATTATTAATAATTCATTACGTTACATTAGTTTAGATACGGCATTCTTTATTTTGGATAATTCGTAATTTCGGATAAATTCGTTACGTTCACTAACAGCCAAATTTGAAAAGAAATTCCAATACCTATAATTTAAAATGTAGTAATAGTTAAAGCGGACCTTCAGTAATTTTTTCAACTTTCCATCAATTAAATCTTCTGCCCTTGTTGTTTTTACTTTGAATAGTAAAACATTTTTTTTTCTACCAGTAAATACCTTATACAGCCCACTTCCTGTTTCTTGTCTGGTCATTAGCCTAGGCTTATGACATCATGCAAAGCTCTCTCTCTCTCTCTCTCACTCTTGTGAGAGTTTGCCAGGAAAGGAGGGGGCATGAGTTATAAGAGAGCCAATGAAAGCTGCAGAGCTGGGGGTGTGCCTCTGTGTAAATCCAGGAAGTAAACAGGCAGCAGCTTCAGCTGCCCACAGTTAAAATGGCTGCAGCCAGACTCAGTGGAGGGAGATTTCTGCAGCATATTTGGCAAGTACAGAATCACAGAATATATAAAATAATATACAAAGTGGTTGGAGGGAAGCTTCAGAATGGCAAAGATGTTTTTATTACAAATTATGTGAGCAGACTGCAGTTCCTCTTTAAAATGGAGTTCAACCCAGAAAAAAAAAATTTCACCAAAAAAAAAAAAAAAATAGAATTTTTTTTTTTATACTCACCCGAAGTACCAGTTGCTATGCGGAAGTCCGTAATCTGACTCTTCCGTAACCGCGGTCTGTTTTCTTCCCCATCCTCTTCTAGTGATTACACTGTGTGTAATCCCAGAGAGCAGCCGCCCATTCACAAGTCGGCGCGAGACTTGCGCATGCGGCTTCACTGCCTGTTTCTCTTAGTGTGGATGGCGGCGCGGGACCTGCACCGATCGAGGGATCGGCATCGGGGGGCCATCAGCACGGGAGAGTAGGACAGGTAAGTGTCCTGATTAAAAGTCAGCAGCTACAGTGTTAGTAGCTGCTGACTTTTAAAAAAAATATAAAAATTTGCGGGTGGAGCTCCGCTTTAAGTTATTATTAGTTAGTTATTTTGGATTTTCGAATTTCCGAATACAGTCCTGATGGCTAGAGTCACATATCTAAAACCCCCCTCCCGCTTTTTAGGTATATACGACGTACGGACCTGGCAGCGAAAGGGTTAATACGTAAATCAATTTGGATATTACAAAAGGTGAACGGAGGAGCTTTCCATTAGCTAAGGCTATTGATCGCTCCTTTTTTCTCTTTCAATAATGTTTTTATTGAAAATTTTTAAAGACTACAGCGTGAAACTACAATCAGATATACAGATAGGAGCATAATATCGATGACTTGCAAGTCAGTAGCAGTCGTACAACAAGTAGAGAAATTGAACCAACAACAAAGCATTTTGATCACTCCTTTTTCACAGCAAGTCCCTAAGAAATAGGCGAGTGAGGCCGCGGGTCCCGGGAACTCGATGTTCCCGGGAGGCCCGCGATTGCAGTCGGCAAGGGCAGAACAGGTGAATGCCATTGTAAACAAGGCATTCCCCTATTGTGCCTAGTGACACTGTCACTAATGACCGTTCCCCGTGATCGGGAACGCTCATCGGTGACCGGTCACGTGTAGCCACGCCCCCTCACAGTAAGAATTACTCCCTAGTACTGACTTAACCCCTGCAGCGCCACCTAGTGGTTGGGGTTAACACTGGCAGTGAAGGGGTTTTCACTGCCAGTGTCATTTTTACAGTAATCAGTGCATTTTTATAGCACTGATCGCTGTAAAAATGACAATGGTGTCAAAACTGTTCGATGTGTCCGCAGTCACAATAAAAATCGCAGATTGCCGCCATTCCTAGTAAAACATATATTAATAATAAAAATGCCATAAAACAGTCCCCTATTTTGTAGAAGCTATAACTTTTGCACAAACCAATCAATAAACGCTTATTGCGATTTTTTTATTTATTTTTTTACCAAAAATATGTAGAAGAATACGTATCGATCTAAACTGTGGAAAAAAAAAATTTATATATATTTTTTGGGGCTATTTATTATAGCAAAAAGTAAAAAATATTGAATTTTTTTCAAAATTGTCGCTCTATTTTTGTTTATAGTGCAAAAAATAAAAACCGCAGAGGTGATCAAATACCACCAACAGAAAGCTCTATTTGTGGGAAAAAAAGGACGTAAATTTTGTTTGGGAACCACGTCGCACGGCCACGCAATTGTCAGTTAAAGCGACGCAGTGCTGAATTGCAAAAAGTGGCCCGGTCTTTGACCACCGAAATGGTCCGAGGGCTGAAGCGGTTAATGACCGGGCCATTTTTTGCGATGCGGCACTGCGTAGTTTTAACTGACAATTGCGTACTCTTGCGACGTTGTACAAGAACAAAATTAACATCCTTTTTTTTCTCACAAATAGAGCTTTCTTTTGGTGGTATTTGATCACCTCTGCGATTTTTAATTTTTTGCTCTATAAACAAAAAAATAGCGACAATTTTGAAAAAAAAACAATATTTTTTACTTTTTGCTATAAAAAATATCCCCCACATTTAAAAAAACAAAGTTCTTCCTCAGTTTAGGCCGATATGTATTCTACATATTTTTGGTAAAAAAAAACGCAATAAGCGTATATTGATTGGTTTTCGCAAAAGTTGATGCATCTACAAAATAAGGATTATATTTATGGCATTTTTATTATTATTTTTTTTACTAGTAATGGCAGCGATCAGCGATTTTTATCGGGACTGCGACATTGCAGCGGGCAGATTGGACACTTGATGCTTTTTTGGGACCAGTGTCATTTATACAGAGATCAGAGCTAAAAATAGCCACTGATTACTGTATAAATGTCACTGACAGGGAAGGGGTTAACACTAGGGGGCGTGGTGAAAAAACCTCTGTTGTTTGGGGATTTTTAAGGTAACAAAAAAATAAAAAAAAGGAAAATTATATATGTAAAAAAATATATTTATTCACAAACATTACAAAATCGTTTTTATATAGATACACAAATATGTTTATGACTATATCCATCTCCATAAAAATCGGCATTTATGAACAATTATGAATACAATGCCTAGATCGGTGACTCAAGATTTTTGCAGAAATCACTCAGAAACAGGCTTCATCCGACGGGAATGAATGCATGAGTTAACCTAATTTCAAACACTAGGGGGCGATCAAGGGGGTTAACTGTGTGTTCCTTAGATGTGTTCTAACTGTGGGGGGAATGTGGCTGACTAGAGGAGGAGACAGATCATTGTTCATACTTAGTATGAACACATGATCTGTCTCCTCTCCCCTGACAGAACCAGGATTTGTGCGTTTACACACACAGATCCCGGTTCTCGCTCTGTCACGAGCGATCGCAGGGACACGCTGCGGGCGGGCACGCGCGCCTGCTAAAGCCTCTTAACCACTTCAATACCAGGCACCTACACCCTCTTCCTGCCCAAGCCAATTTTCAGCTTTCAGCGCTGCCGCTGTTTAAATTACAATTGCGCGGTCATGCTACACTTTCCCTAAACAGAATTTTTATCATTTTTTTGCTAAACAAATAAAGACCGAAAATTTTGAAAAAAAAATGTTTTTCTTTTGTTTCTGTTATAAAATTTTGTAAATAAGTACGTTTTCTCCTTCACTGACGGGCACTGATAAGGCGGCAACTGATGGGCACTGATAAGGCGGCACTAACGGGCACAGATAGGCGGCACTGATGGGTGGCACTGATATGCAGCACTGATGGGCACTCATAGGTGGCACTGGTGGGCGACACTGATGGGTACTGAAAGGCTGCACTGATGGGTACTTATGGGTGGCACTGATAGGGGGCATTGCTGGGCACTGATACGTGGCACTGATAGATGGCACTGGTAGGCATTGGGGATGGGCACTGATTTGCAGCTGCCTGGGCACTGATTTGATATTTCCCTGGTGGTCTAGGGTGGCATACCTGGTGGTCCAGTTTGGGTGGCCATCCCTGGTGGTCCTGGGCGGGCATCCGAGGGGGGGGGCTGCATTGTCAGGAGAGCAGCCGATCATCTCTCCTCTATTCGCGTCTGTCAGACGCGAGTGAGGAAAAGCTGATCAACGGCTCTTCCTATGATTGGACACGGCTGATCACGTGGTAAAGAGCCTCTGTCAGATCGGTGTGTCAGACTGACAAACCGCACCACCGATCGCCGTGATGCGCACCCCCACGGGCGCGTGGTGGCTGTTATCCTGCTGGACGTTATATAACGCCCAGTCAGGATAACTGAGCCACCGCCCGGCCGTCATTCTGCTATATGGCCGGGCGGGAAGTGGTTAAAGAGCCGACATACAACTACGACAGCTCACCCAGGGGAGCCATCCTGCTGCAGTATAACTGCGGCGGCTGGTCGGGAACGGGTTAATGCATTCTCTGCAATAAGGTAAAAAAAACTTTTTGGGGCAGCTCCCGAAAAGAAATTGCCTTTTTTGTTTCTGTTTCCTCGTCCCCTTCAATATTTAAACAAAATAAGTTACCGGTATAAGTCTCTGTTATTTAAACACCTTAAAATCATATTCATTTTCTAATATTTAGGAAGCTTTCATATCTGTTACCTTTTACTATATCTATCTGAAAATGTGAGGGAAGTACTTTTTTTTTTTTTTTCCACCGAATTGCCTTCTACTAACCAATATCTTCCATTTGTTTTTAGATTTGAGTTGTCTGTCGCACATCTCATTGCCCAGAAGTCTTCTGGAGTTGTTGCAGTGCCCCCTGGGACATTGTCATCGCTGCAGTCAGTCAATGTTTACCATAGTCTATCCAAAGCTCTTTCCTCTGAGGGAGACCCCTATGGCCGGACTTCATCAAGGGTAATTGGAGAGACTGGATCATTTCTGTATATTAAATAGTTTATTCTATTTTGCTAAAATTGATAATAACCCCTGGTGAATCATTATCTTTAAGACTCCGTTCACATATGTGCGAGTGTGTTTGCACATGCACATCGCAGATACGGCAGTCCATTCATTCCAATGGACTGCCCCACCCCCGAGAAACACGGGAAAAGAAAACCTCGACCCTTTTAAGCAATCGCACCACTGCTTCTGATGCATGGGGGTGACAATAAGAATTAATGGCACCCCCGCCTGTCTTCTAAAGTGCAGTGCATAACTCTTTCGGTTCCAGAAAAGGTTTGATTTCAGGCACATTCCCCACTCTTGCAGAGATGTGAACCACGAAGTGCACGAACCGCAGCAACCTCCCAAACTTCGCCATCATGGTTGAATCTCAGGTTCAGAGGCGGCTCCAGGCTTTGTGAGGCCTTAGGCAAAACCTAGACTTGAGGCCCCACTCACGCCCATAATGGAAAAAAATAAAAATAATTAACTGTATAAATGACATATATTAAAGGGACACTAAAGGTACAATTTCTTTCACCTTAATGTATCCTATGCATTAAGGTGAAAAAACATCCGACAATACCGGCCCCCCTGCCCCCCCGTTTTACTTACCTGAGCCCTGGAAAGTGCTGCGCTCGCCTCCGACATCCTCTTCGCCACTCAGCCTGGCCGTTGATTGGCTACAGTGGATGGATTGAAAGCAGTGCAGCCATTGGCTTGCGCTGCTGTCAATCACATCCAATGACGCGGCACACCAGGGGGCGGAGCCGAGTGATACAGTGAGCAGCTATGGCTGTATCATTGGAGCGCGCCCGCAAGAACTCAACACCATGCGAGCTCGCTCGCATGAAGGTGTTGAGTTCTTGTGGGGGGGAACTGAGACAGCCGCCGAGGGACCCCAGAAGACCAGGTTCGGGGCCACTCTGTGCAAAACGAGCTGCACAGTGGAGGTAAGTATAACATGTTTTGTTATTTAAAAAAAAAATGTCTTTAGTGATCCTTTAAGAGCATTAAAGTGCTGGTGTCAGCGCTCTCTATCTCGGTGCTGGTGTCAGCGCTCTCTATCTCGGTGCTGGTGTCAGCGCTCTCTATCTCGGTGCTGGTGTCAGCGCTCTCTATCTCGGTGCTGGTGTCAGCGCTCTCTATCTCGGTGCTGGTGTCAGCGCTCTCTATCTCGGTGCTGGTGTCAGCGCTCTCTATCTCAGTGCTGGTGTCAGCGCTCTCTATCTCGGTGCTGGTGTCAGCGCTCTCTATCTATGCAGCTGGAGCCCCGGTTCCCCCCGCACTTATTGACCGCCCCAGAGAGGGCCGGCTCAGACACCTCTTCTCTCCTATCTTCCCTTTCATCAGCTCCATACAGCGCTCGTGATTCCTCCTCCGCAGGACCCTCCTCCTTGCCACTGCATGCCAGATGCCTCCTCTGGGTGTGCGGGGACTGTTCTGCTGAGCACTCCAGTGGTGGGGGGTGATGGCCCTGGGGGGGGGGGGGGTGATCTGAGTCTCCAGAGCAGCGGGAATTGTGCTAACATTTTGCTCCGGCTGCTGGAATCTCCTCCTTCTCCTCGCCCGGACAACACAGCGCTGGCCCCGCCTCCTCCCCAAGACACAGCCACGCTCCGTCCCCTCTCTCCACTGCCTGGCCAAGGAGCTAATAGGCAATATTAATCCGCTGCTGGCCCGAGCTTAACGCCGCAGCGGCATTGTTGTCTTCATTTAGGCGGTCGCGAGGCCCCTGTGAGTGCAAGGTCTTAGGCGACCACCTTATTTGCCTAATTAGAGAGCCACCTCTGCTCAGGTTGTTATGAAAGGCAAAACTTCTACATTTCCAGCTAGTGTTAGAGTGTTCACCCAATCATTATTATGATGGCTAGCCTCCTTGGTCAAGAGCAATGCGCAAGAAAGATTAGGTAAGCTTTGAATATTCCCAGCTTTTTAAAAATAGCGTTAATGCCTATGTATTTTTACAGCGTTAGCGCTAACGCGGTAGACTGCATAGGCGTTAGCGCTATTTTTAACGCGGTAATAACGCTAATGGTTTTTAGCGCGTTATTGCAACGCCTCAGTGTGAAAGGGGTCTTAGGGACCTTATATTGTAAGCTTCTTGAGGGCAGGGACTGATATGAATGTTTTAATATACATGTAATGCACTGCGTAATCTGATGGCACTATATAAGTACCATGAATAAAATACGATGTTGGTTTGTTGTTTTTGCAGGAGAACAGCTGTCAGTTTTGTGGCTTACTGCTGCTCCACCCAGTGTCTGCAGACATTTGACCTACTGAGTTGATGCAAATCTATTTTCACCACTAATCTCTGACTGTCCGGTCTTCTGCTGTCCTTTCACTGTACAAACATCAGGAGCGACCAGGACCTCCGCGATTTGGAAAAAAGACCTCAACTTTGTCAACAACATCTAGCCGCTAATACACGTTACTGTCCTTCCCACAGACTTCTCCAAAAAGAAATGTTTCTACTTCTGTGTTTACAGATGAATCGCAAATACCACAGGGAGGTGGAAGCTCCTTCTAAAATACTTATGAATGAAGAGATTCAACAGTTCTATCCTTAAGTTTCAAATATGTGTATACAGTTGTTGAAACAAGGAGGGTGAAATGAGGAGATGGTATGGTGGACTATACAGGGATACTGTAGGTGTATGGGTTAACTGTTGATGAGCGTATATATGTACAGTGGAACCTCGGATTGCGAGTAACGCGGTTAACGAGCGTTTCGCAATACGAGCCATATATATTTTTTTTTAAATCCTGACTCGGTTTGCGAGTGTTTCGCAAAACGAGCAGGATTCAAGCCCCTGTGGTGTGCAGTACCGCATTTGGCCAGAGGTGCGGGGGCAGGGGAGCCGTTCGGAAACACTCCCGAGTGTTTCCAAGCCTTTCCGAGGGTAGCCGAACGATCTCCGAGCATTTCCAGGTGCCCCCCCACCTCTGGCCACATGCGGTATTGCATGCCATAAAAGTCAATGTGGAACTAATTTTTTTTGTTTCCATTGACTTCTATGGGGAAACTCGCTTTGATATGCAAGTGCTTTGGATTACAAGCATTCCCCTAGGAACGGATTATGCTCGTAATCCAAGGTTCCACTGTATGTGTATGTATGTGTGTGCACACACACGCTACAATGGGGGACTAAGTCTGAAATTGCCAACACTAGGCCTTAAAAAAAAAAAAAATTAATATATTGCAGTTTACCAGTCCTTTTTGGTGGCTCTATTAGTATCTTAATTTTCTACAGTACAGGACACAGGCTTGATATTCACAGACCCTGGATTATAGGCTGCTACCTTCAGGTAATTGGACATTCCCCCAGGTATCCCCCTATAAGCCCACCCCACTGTGTGAGTCCTCCATTTTTTTTTTTCTAGTGTCCTAATGTTAAAGTTGATGTAAACCCAATCTCATCATTTTCTAAATTACTTCCATAGTGCTTATCTATAAGAATATACATGCCGCCTGCATGTATCCTTATCTGTCAAATATCTCCCCTTTAGCTGTTTGGAGCCCTGCAATACTTCAGATTCTGTGGGTGGGTCTGTTGTCCAGGGTTCGGTGGGTGGAGTCGTGATGTCAGTAGACTCCCTGCCCTCCTCTACACTCCCCTTGGACAGGCATCGATATTTCTTACACTGCACTTCTGCTGGTCTCCTAGATTATGCCCCATGATCACTAATATCCAGTCAAAACCCAGGAAAGTCACCACATGACTTCAGCATGCCCAATCATGCTGAGGTGTGGAGAAGCCAATCCTGGGAGAGCTGGAGAAGAAAGGAGGGGGGGGGGGGATGTGAAGTACACAGAATGCCTCTCTCACACTTGTGCATGAGATAAGGGAATCACCTGTCAGTCACAGCAAGGGGGAAGAAACAAATACCTATTTCTCTGTGTGTCAGTTTTTATCTTCCTGAAGAAAGATAAGAGGATTGCTTAGAGCTGGATTAACTCTTTGTGGCAAGTCTGGGCACAGATTGGAAAAAAAAATTGGGGGTTTACATCCACTTTCAGGACGTCTTCTACCTTTTATGGAGAAATCATTTTAAGCTTAAAGTGGCTGTAAACCCTTACATATACCCATTGAAGTGACTGGCCTCAGGTGATACACAGAGATGAAACAAATCCTCCTACATAAGTTGTACCTGTTATTCTGCAGCCTTCTCTTCTTTACATCTGTTCAAAGCGCAGAATGTATACAGATTATCTGAGCTACCATAAAAAAGGGGGTGGCTTGCTGAAATTGCACACTGCGGAGCTCAGCGAGGAGAGCTCTGAGAGCTGATTGGAGGGAAAGTCCAATTGCAATATTCCCTACGCACACGTTCATGGAAATGGCTGTAATAATGCTGGGTGCTGTAATGACGTCAGGCTGGAAACCGCTGACAATTTAAATGGAAAAATGTTTTTAGAACACCAAAGATTCCGCAGAAGGGTCCAAAGCTTTTTTTACATGGTCACTTGGTACACATACAGCAACGTTTCTGAGCCACGCAGGGCCTCTTTGTCAGGCAAGTGACGAAGGGGCCCTTCGTGGCTGAGAAACTTTGCTGTATTAGTATCGTGTGACCATGTAAATAAAGCTTTGGACCCTTCTGAGAAATCCTTGGTGTGCTGAATACATTTTTCCATTTAGCTTGAAGGGAAAGGACACATCCCCCTGCACACAGGAACAGAGCTGAGGCTGTCAAATCAGCTGGAGGTCCCTCTCTTGTCACCTTTTATCTCTTGTTGTCAGGAAAACTTGTCAGAAGTGACTCATGCTGATAACAGAGGAACTAAGCAGCAGACAGAAATGACACTTAGTGATTTTTTTGAGACAAGTACACACTATGGAGGCATATGCTTTCATGTCCAAGGTTGACAACCACTTTTAATTTGTTTATTTCACTTTAGGATTCTTCTTCAGCACTTCTCTCTCTTTTAATACAACAATTAAAGCAGTGCATGTGGGTCTGTGCAACCTCTTTAAAACCTTGGGAGCTGTACCCAGACCCCACACCGTGGCTATGGCCTGTAATGTTGCTTCAGGCAGTGGATCCTACTTGGGTGCTCACCTTGGCACCTGGTGCAGCTCGTGTAGTTGGGTGCAGGGTGCTATACAGTTCCAGAACCATGGGTGGTCCATACCTGTGGAACCCAAATACTGAAGACCTCTCCAGGGGGTAGGCCCACTGTGACAGGCAAAGCCTAGGCTCTATACAGAGACATGGACAGGTAAGACAGGGTCACTCTATTTATTGGACTGTTACCATAGCCCCATTGCAAGTATGAGACATAACTCTCTCTATATCTAACTTTACACTTATCATGTGTATCCTAAATTATATTTGTTTCTACTTTTTATGTTTATACTTTTAGGAAACTGGACATGTGTTTGAAACTTGTACAGTGTAGACCTTTTCAATAGTGGCACTAAAATTTCCACCACTCCAAACTTAGTCTCTGGTGGATGATTAGGTCTTGTATCACACCACATGTTTCACAGTTGATTGCCACTTCCGCCTACATCCCTTTTTAGGGTATTCAGGCACTTCCTCCTACCCTTTTGCCATGAGGACTTTGTTACAGGACACTTAAAGAGGAACTGCAGTCTGCTCACAAAATTTGTAATGAAAAAAAATCTTTGCCATTCTGAAGCTTCCCTCCAATCACTTTGCATATTATTTTATATATACTCTGATTCTGTACTTGCCAAATATGCTGCAGAAATCTTCCTCCACTGAGTCTGGCTGCAACCATTTTAACTGTGGGAAGCTGAAGCTGCTGCCTGTTCACTTCCTGGGTTTACACTGGCACACTTCCAGCTCTGCAGCTCTCATTGGCCCTCTTATGACTCTTCCCCCCCCCCCCCCTTATTGGCAAACTCACAAGAGCGAAAGAGAGAGCAGTACATGATGTCATAATGCTTTTTACCAGACATGAAACAGGGAGTGGGCTGCATAAGGTATTACTGGCAGAAAAAAAAATGTTTTACTATCCAAAGTTAAAAACAACAAGGGCAGAAGATTTAATAGATAAAAAAAATTACTGAAGGTCCACTTTAACACCGTGTTGTTTGAACTCCTTTACAGATATGCTTCTCGTATTTCCACACTCTACTCTGGGAGTACCCTATGGGGCAGGGGTGCCCGACCCTCTGATGTGGCCCGCGACCTCCTGCTCTGGGATGGCGGGTCACCAAGCCCAGATCTTGGGTTCCTGACCTGCCATCCCAGAGCATCAGTGTTGTAAATGGAACTAGAGGAAGCACGGCTGCGAGTCGCATAAGCCGAGAAAACAGGATCCTCTTGGTTGTTTATTGCCCTGGTCCAGTTTTCTGCGATTTGACAGATAGAGATTGCGGCAATAGCTGGTTGCAGAGCGGGGCCTGCGAGACTAAAGGGATCTTCTAGGAGCGTCTCAAATTTTGTCAGCAGAATCTTTAAATAAAGGAACATTTTCCCTAGGTATAATGGAGATGTTTGAGCTCCGGTGGAACACTTACAAACACTGCCCTCTGCCTTACTTTTTTGTGTTGATGCCCTAAAAGGGGTCTCCAAACTATGGCCCTCCAGTTGTTCAGGAACTACAATTCCCATCATGCCTAGTCATGCCTCGTGGGCTGTGTAGTTCCGCAACAGCTGGAGGGCCATAGTTCCCTGCCCTAGTCACATGTAATGTTCCTTATTGCACGTGTTCTTGGAAACGTCATGGATAAATGAGTTCTGCAGCAACTGCCAGCTGATAAAACCAAAGTATTTGTCACTAGCACACCAAGGATCATTGAAATAATGTCCAAACGCTTATTCAGCAGTAATCACGTCACAGTAGAAGAAAGGGTATCTGCAGCGCCAGAAACAAATAAAATTCAAAAGTGTCCATAAAAACTGGCATACAAGTCCACATTTCTTATTGAAGTCACTTTAGGTGTATAATCAGACAGACTGAAGTGAATAATGAATCGGGTGACTTCAATAAGAAATATGGACTTTTGTGCCAGTGTTTATGGACACTTTTGAATTTTATTTGTTTCTAGCGCTGCATATACCCTTTCTTTTATGCTCTTAATGTTACCAACAATTTTATGCTAGCTGCTCCCTTAGAACCCAAGCGCAGTGAATATTCTTTATCTTTATAATCACATTACAGCGGTAAAGTGAAACTTTCAGATCCATACAGGACCCTTTGTTCAGGCAAGCCATTGCTAGGTGGATGAGGCAGCTCATCTCAAGAGCCTACACTCTAATACAGGGGCTTCAAACTCAATTTAATTGTGGGCCGCATCAGCAATATGGTTGCATTCAAAGGGCTGGTTGTATCTGTAAAACGATTGAAATTTATACAGGGCTTTTTTTTTTCTTAGAGAATGGGTGGAGGAACTCAACCAGCAACCAACCGTGTGCTATGCACAGTTTGCAGTGTTCAGCTCTCTTTCACAAGCTGTTTATATCGCACTTCCGTCCCTCCTCGGCTCTGACCTCTGCACCACTCTCCCCCACCTCTGCTGCACACCAGGGCTGGGACAAGGGGTGGGCAGGAGGGGCGGCTGCCTTGGGCACTGTGGTATCATGTGGGGTGGGGGGCACCTTAAGGAGATTGGGAGAGGGGATTTATGTTGGAAGGGGGGAGGCCGGGGGTAAGTATTGTTCTAAGAGGGGAAATGGAGGGACAGTGCTAAGAATGGTAATCTAGAGAGATTTGTGTTGAGAGGGGGGATGGGAGAAGTGTATCGGGAGGGGAAAATTTAGGACTAGAGGCTTTGTAATAGGAGAGGGTGCATTTTTTGTTGGAGGGGGGCATTTGGCCCGGGAGGGATTTGGGGGCAAGGATTTGTGCTGGGATGGGGGGATTTCAGCAGGGGGGTGGATTTGTACTGGGAGGAGGGGGATTAGGCTTAGGGGTAAGCATGCAGATTAGTGCTCAGTGTTTTTGTGGGGGGAACTTTGCTGATACATATTGCTCATACATCTTAGGGGGGGCAGAGTTTGCATGTTCGCCCTTGGCTCTAAATGACCTTGTCCCGGCACTGCTGCACACATCTCCCTCCACAGCTCTCATGTCTAAAATAAAAAAGCTTCCTTGTGTAGCAATACCCCCGAAGGGGGCCGCTGGTTTAAGATTTGGGCCTGCCGTTACCTTTCTGTTCACCACACTCGTCTCAGGGTTCCTCTTGAAGAGCTTTTATGAATGTTCACACCAACACTTGGTTTCTTTTTCTTCAAGAGTTTTATTAAACAGTTCCAACAGAGGGATAGGGGAGGTTCAGGTACCTTGCTTTGCGGATCACGGGAACAATCTTAGATCCAGAGGACAAATCGGTTCCACACTGGATTCAGCAACCACCGTATAGGCCTCTCTCACTGGCCTAGCAACCGGAGCGAAGCTCGTTCAAAGTCTCTGCCACAGAGATCGTGCAACCACACCGACACTTTGCAAAAGTTCCTCAAAAAGTACAAAACTCACAGTGCCAGAATCTTTCAGCCCTCCAGCAGCACCGTGAGGTAAATTGGCCAGGATACGTCCTTCAATTGAGTCCCCAATTGTTCCGCTTCTTCACGCAGGCAAGACCGCGTAGGACCATCCCTGGACTAGTAGGCCCCAGAAACTCCTGGGCCTACTCTCAGTTGCTGAGCCTCGGGCCAGAGGCCGAGAAACGGCTCGCACATCCCTGAGGCCAGGAGGGCCCTCAGCTCAGAATTCGACAAAGAAACCGCTAGAGCGGTCTCTGTCCCTTAAGTACCCCTCCCCAGAATGCACAGCAGGTTGACCACGCCCCCTGAGCCACTTCTGGGAAAGGAATACCCAATACATCCAGGCTGCTGCATTTCCAACCTTGACCTGTGGTGACAGTGACACCTACTGTCAAGTGGAAAAAACATGCAACCCAGCTGAACTGAATCAGAGCCAACAATTTAGCGTAATCCTGAGCTGAACTACAGCTCAGACAACTAAATTTAACACATAGCGCCTACCCAACAGGAGCAGGGCGCTACATTTGCATCTCACCTACCTGGCCTAGTATCTCCTGGCAGTGTAGGTGGCTCCACCTCTCACTGATTATTGTGGTCAGTATCTGTGCACCCAGGCACACATGGGGAACACAGTGCAGCTTACCACGTGATGCCCCACCTTGCACTGCACCTGCATGTTCATCTCCGTTGTCCAAGTTGTAATTGCACGGCAGGCAGGCATCTGTGAGAGCCACCGAGAGGAAAGCTGTCATTGTAAACACTGAAGGCTTTTGTGTTTAGAAGTGACTGCGGTGAGCAGAGAGTGGGAGCCGAAGGTGGTGGAACAGAGTTGTGTTTGATACAAGTTGCTCAGCTTTGTAGGGTTATAAGGGGCATGTCCAGCAAAGCTTTCCACTGCGTCATTTGTAGAAAAGAGAGAGAAGTGTTAGTTCAAGAATCCCAAAGTGAAATGAAGTAATTAGACTCAGAATGATTTCTCCATAAAGGAAAAGAGGTCCTTCACGTTGGGACACTAGCAAAAAACTGAGGACTCAGAGAGGGGTGGTGAGGTTAATAGGGGATTGTCCAGCAGAGCACTGCAAATGTTCAGTCACCTGAATGTATAACCCAGGTTCTATGAATAGCAAGCCTGTGTCCTGTTCTGTACTCCAAAACATGGTATTCACAGGTAAGTCAAAACTCTTCTCACTTTTCAGGATAAGCAAGTCCAGAAAATGCCTATTGATCTTGCCAGAAATGCGGTGTCCTTGTCACTTCCTGTGAACTTATTAAAAAACAAAAATCTTCATTTGCTGCGTGTAAACTATTAGACTAGGGGTGTCAAACACAATTTCACCATGGGCCACATCAGCATTATTGTTGCTCTCATTTGGCAGATCTTTTGTTTACATGCTGGGATTAGTACTGTTCCCACTGTTCTTCTGGCCTGCTCAGATGTATGCACTGCAGCTCTCATAGACCCCAGCGCTATTGTGTCTTCGCCTCGCTCTCCTTGCCATTCACAAAACACACAGCCCCTGCCTTCATTTTGTGAATGGCTAGAAGAAGAGGGAAGCAGAGACATGATCATAGTGCTGGGGTCTACATCAAAGTGGACTGGAAGGCAGCACAAGCTGTGCTAATCCTACCATGTAAACAACCAGATTTGCCGAATGTAAAACAAAGCCAGCATGATGGGGGATGTTTTTGTGGCAATGGAATGTATAACTGCCGGGTCAGTTTTTTTGCACCCTGAGTTGGACTTAAAGCGGTTGTATACCGCAAAACTTTTTTTTTTTTTTTTTTACAACCTGCAAGGCAAAGTCATAATGAGCTAGCATACTAGCTCATTATCAATCACTTACCTTAGTTCGAAGCCCCCGCAGCGGTCCTCGGACACGTCCTCCGTCGCATCCATGATACCCGGAGTGACTTCCGGGTATCGCCGCTCCGGCGCTGTGATTGGCCGGAGCGGCGATGACGTCACTCCCGCGCATGCGCGGGGAACGGCACGATTCCCGCGCATGCGCGAATTCCGGCAGTGTCCGGCAGGCTGCCATTCAAAGAGCCGCCGCGCTCAGTGCGCCTGCGCCGTTATCTACGGCGCGCATGCGCCGTAGATAGCGGTGCACTCTTTTTTGCAAATATCTCCGAAACCGTGTAGGTCTCAGAGATATTGCAAGCACCTACAGGTAAGCCTTAATGTAGGCTTACCTGTAGGTGCATTTCATATTTGTGGGTATACAACCACTTTAAACCCAGGTTCACACTGGGCTGCGGAAATGAAGCCGTGCAAGCTCAGCTGAACTCGCACGATTTCACTCCCGCTTGTCCGTCCCGATTTTGACCGCGATTACAGAGACATCTGTGCAGTTTCTGTACAGATGTCAATGTAAATCGCGGGCTAAAATCGCAAAAAGTAGTACAAAAACTACTTTCTCTTCGTTCATGGACGGACACAGCAGCATCTTGACATATGGGTATTATTCTCCTGTTAGATTGACTAGGCAGAAAAAACAATGTTAAGTGTTAAAACACATCACACAGTACCGCCCCGGGGCGTTCCCCCTGGGTACATCCCCCTCTCCCTGCATCTCGCAGCTCCGTTTTTTTCTGCCTAGCATAGGAGAAGGACTTGGCTCCCCGTAGGTCCTGGGAAATTTTTTCTATTTTTTTTTCTACTTTTTTGATCCTGAGATCTACTATCAACTGCCGACTGGGTGACAGGCTGGATCCTCGATCCTTGTAGTCCCCCCAGTTTCAGCCAGCGAGCGTGTGCCGACCTTTTAGCTACGCGCTGGGTCGTCCACGACATGCCTGTCGCTCCATGGGTGGTCGTGAGCTATATGCTCCAGGGCACACATATGACCGGGCTCTATGTCCGTGTCACAGTGTGCCGGGCCGACAGCCATGCCGTAATCGTGCGAACGTTGGGTCTGTCTGGAATGCCTTCAGCGGGTCCTCGCAGGAAGGGTAAGTAGCAGTCCCCCTGCTCCGGCAGGGTGGTACGGCTGGGCATTCCCGGGGAGGTCGATAGAGGGTTCCACCCTTCCTTTCCTCTCTCCCTTCCTGCCCTCCTCCCTAGGCTCTGGGGAGCTAGGATGGCTGCGATTTGGGGGTCCACCTGCAGGCTCCATCCTGTGGCTAGGGGCTGCGCGGTGGGTCCACTCTCCGGGGGGTGCTGTCTGGTGCCAGGTGTGGGGGGGGCCTCCTTAGGGGGCCCCGGGTGTTCGCTGCCATGTGTGCTCTCTAATTTAGCTTTTTTTCTCAGACGGACGGCCGCTATTTTGGCTGCGCCCAGCGCTGTTTTATACAGGCATTGGCAGCCATTTTCTTGTAGCCCGTGCGCTCTGCTTACAGAGCGGCGGGTCGGCGGCCATCTTGGGAGGTGTTTTTGCCTCTAGTGGCCAGAATATCGGCGCGAACAGCTCCTGCACACTTTATTATGGACGGCACGGGGAGAGAGCACCATAGGAGGTGGACGGCGGCTGTGCAGTACCTCATCCGGTTGGTGAGTCCTCTGCAGCAGCTAGGAGGGTGGTCCGTGCAGGTTACATCCCTAGGGGTGTCAGACGGGTGGGTCAGCATGGCGTCGGAAGCGGGCGCCTCTTCCCCAGATATACCTGAATGGCAACTGGTTCCCCTGCACCGGTTATTTCTGTGGACGCTATGTCGGCAGTCCTGGAGGCTTTTGTTGCCAGGATGGAAGCGGCGTGTGGGGAAAAAAGGGGGTAAAAAGCGCCCCCTCCCCCGCCATCTTCCGGGGACAACTCTGACGCAGAATCAGGCCCAGCTACTGCTCCCGGCTCTGGTTCTGATGCGTCAGAGGATGCAGACCTTGACCGTACAGACAGTGAGGATGACTCTGGATAAGGGTCAGCGCATGATAGGGCGCTTGTAGGAGCACTTATCACCGCGGTGCGGGATACTCTAAAAATGGAGGATACGGCGGAGGCGACAGAGAGGTCGGTCCCCTTTGGATTCCGTAAGCCAACCCGCACTGCCAAGGTGTTTCCTTGTGTACCTTATCTGGCTAAGCTCTTGTACAAGGAATGGGATCGGCCTCAATAGGTCTTTTCAGCCCCAAAATGTTTTAGCGGTCCGTTACCCCTTTCAGGAGAATTCCTGAAAAAATTTACTTCTCCCCCCACAATGGACCCCCATGTGTCCAAACTGAACAAGGTGACCATGATACCAGTGGCAGGGGCTCCTGCTTTCAAGGGCCCTGCAGACAGGAGGGCTGAGGCTGTGGCCTGCTCCCTGTTCACAGTGGTGGGGTCCGCAGTGCGTCCTGTCGTGGCGAGGCGCTAGTGTCTTAGACACTTACCGAATGGGCAAAAATGTTGCGCCAAGGGTTGGAGGCGCATCATGCTCCCTCGGACTGTGTGGCACTGGCTGACCAGTTGGTACAGGGTTTTAAATTTGTCTGCGAGTCAGCCCTGGATACGATTCCTTTGCTCTTCAGAGCCTCGATCTATGCGGTGGTACTACGCCGCCTGGTCTGGCTGAAGTGTTTGTCCGCGGACCAGTCTTCTAAGAAGGCCCTGGTGGATTTACCTTTTAAGGGTGAAAGGCTTTTTGGGGCCTTTCTAGATGACATTATAAAAGATGTCACAGGTGGTAAGAACACTCTGCTACCGCAATCCAGTAAGGGCAAGGAGCCTCGCCGTCGGCCCAGTGCTGCAGGTAAGCGCTCCCAGGCCGCTAAGGCGCCTGCTGAAGGGAAAAAAGTGCCCCTGGTTCCGCAAGCCTGCGGACAAATTTGCGTCCGCATGAAGGTCTGCCCCCACCCGACACTCGGGTGGGGGGGCTGTCTTTGCGACTTCACGGCTCAGTGGATGTCTCTACTCTCTGACCGGTGGGTTTGCGAAGTAGTTTCCTCGAGGTACAAGTTAGAGTTTCTCTCTTGCCCACCGAACAGATTTTTCTCTCCAACCTCCAGCTTCCTTCGAGTCGTCGGGAGGCCCTGTTTGGGGCAGTTCAGGATTTGCTGGTGCGGGGGGTGATCGTACCGGTCCCAATGCAGGAACGGTTTCAGGGATTTTACTCCAATTTGTTTGTGGTCCCCAAGAAGGAAGAGGTCTGTCCAATCCTGGATCTCAAGGCCCTCAATTGCTTTGTGAAAGTGCAAGGTTCAGGATGGAATCAGTTCGCTCTGTCGATGTTGCTCTACATCCGGGGGGATTGTCTGGCGTCCTTGGACATCAAGGACGCATACACTTGCATGTCCCCATATGCTCCAGGCATCAGAGCATTTTGCGGTCGGGGAAGACCACTATCAATATGTGGCTCTCCCCTTCTGCCTTGCATCGACGCCGAGGGTATTCACTAAGGTGCTCGCCCCGATTCTGGCCTTGCTGAGACAGCGTGGAATCGCTATCGTAGGCTACCTGGACGACCTTCTTCTGAGAGCCTCTTCAAGCTCAGAATTAGAGGAGGATGTGTCTATCATCTGTCAGATCCTCTGAGATTCGGTTGGGTGCTGAACATTCAGAAGTTGGTGTTGGTACCGTCTCAACACCTAGAATACCTGGGGTTGGTTCTGGACTCCTCAGAGGCGAGAGTTTTTTTCCCCTGTGGAGAAGCTGCAGACTAGTGATGAGCCGAACACCCCCGGGTTCGGTTCGCACCAGAACCCGCGAACGGACCGAAAGTTCGTACGAACAATAGAACCCTATTAAATACAATGGATGCGAACGTTCGAATTCTAAAGTGCTAATTATAACAACTATTATGCATGTTATTGTCCTAAAAAGGGTTTGGGAACCCGGGTTCTGCACCAGGGGACATGTATCAATGCAAAAAGAAGTTTTAAAAACGGTCGTTTTTCGGGAGCAGTCATTTTAATGATGCATAAAGTGAAAAAAAAAAGTCAAATATTCCTTTAAATATCGTACCTGGGGGGTGTCTAAAGTATGCCTGTGAAGTGCCACGTGTTTCCCGTGTTTAGAACTGTCCCTGCACAAAATGACACTTCTAAAGGAAAAAAAAGCCATTTAAAACTGCTTGCGGCTTTAATGTAATGTCTGGTCCCGGTAATATGGATGAAATTCTTTAAGAAAAATGGCAAAGCTACCCCATGACCCCCCCCCTACCCCAGCCCATTACCAGCCCCTTTGGGTCTTGTATGGATATTAAGGGGAACCCCGCACATAAAATAAAAAAGGCCCTATATACTCTGAACAGCCGTATACAGGCGGTGCATACAAGACAGGGACTGTAGGTTTGTTCTTATGTAGAATCTGTTTGTAATTTTGAACAGGTACATTGTTGAAGTGTAGCTCCAGCCCAAAAATCTATTTTTAAACTTTTTGGAAAACATAGGTAAGGGTTATCACCCCTGTAACATTTGTTTTGCTGTCTGTGCCCCTGTTCAGAACATTTCACCTCACTTTCCGTCCCAATGACAACTGTTTTTGAAATGTGGTGTTTTTCTTGAAACAAGGATTGCTGATAAAGCATCAGTACAGAGGAGACACCTTTCTCCCATATTTATTCTTACAGGAGAGAATTTTCCTTCCTAGTGGTAGATTTCCTCTCACTTCCTGTTGTCTTCTTGCGTTTGCAAGTAGGAGTCGTTTGTAAGTTGGATGTTTGAAAGTAGGGACCTGCCGTATATACTCTGCAGAAATAGGCCCCTTAGTTGTTGGTGTTGGCACAACACTGTAAGCACTCACAGTTACTCTTGGTTGGTGCTGGAACGCCCTGCTGTCAACTATTATATCAGGAATTTTAATTACATATAATTGTTGAACAGTGGTAGTAAAAATTGGGCCTTTGATGGTGGTGCTGGTGCCACAACACTGTAAGCCCTGACAGTTACTCTTGGTGGGTGCAGCAATGGGCCCTGCTGTGAATTATTAGATCAAGAATTGTAATTGCATGCCCCTGTTGAACAGGGGCTGAAAAATTGGGCCTTTCGTGGTGATGGTGTTGCCACAACACTGTAAGCCCTCAGAGTTACTCTTGGTGGGTGCAGGAATGGGCCCTGCTGTGAATTATTAGATCAAGAATTGTAATTACATGCCCCTTTTGAACAGGGGCTGAAAAATTGGGCCTTTCGTGGTGGTGGTGGTGGTGGCGTTGCCACAACACTGTAAGCCCTCAGAGTTACTCTTGGTGGGTGCAGCAATGGGCCCTGCTGTGAATTATTAGATCAAGAATTGTAATTACATGCCCCTTTTGAACAGGGGCTGAAAAATTGGGCCTTTCGTGGTGGTGGTGGTGGTGGCGTTGCCACAACACTGTAAGCCCTCAGAGTTACTCTTGGTGGGTGCAGCAATGGGCCCTGCTGTGAATTATTAGATCAAGAATTGTAATTACATGCCCCTTTTGAACAGGGGCTGAAAAATTGGGCCTTTCGTGGTGGTGGTGGCGTTGCCACAACACTGTAAGCCCTCAGAGTTACTCTTGGTGGGTGCAGCAATGGGCCCTGCTGTGAATTATTAGATCAAGAATTGTAATTACATGCCCCTTTTGAACAGGGGCTGAAAAATTGGGCCTTTCGTGGTGGTGGTGGTGGTGGCGTTGCCACAACACTGTAAGCCCTCAGAGTTACTCTTGGTGGGTGCAGGAATGGGCCCTGCTGTGAATTATTAGATCAAGAATTGTAATTACATGCCCCTTTTGAACAGGGGCTGAAAAATTGGGCCTTTCGTGGTGGTGGTGGTGGTGGTGGCGTTGCCACAACACTGTAAGCCCTCAGAGTTACTCTTGGTGGGTGCAGCAATGGGCCCTGCTGTGAATTATTAGATCAAGAATTGTAATTACATGCCCCTTTTGAACAGGGGCTGAAAAATTGGGCCTTTCGTGGTGGTGGTGGTGGTGGCGTTGCCACAACACTGTAAGCCCTCAGAGTTACTCTTGGTGGGTGCAGCAATGGGCCCTGCTGTGAATTATTAGATCAAGAATTGTAATTACATGCCCCTTTTGAACAGGGGCTGAAAAATTGGGCCTTTCGTGGTGGTGGTGGTGGTGGTGGTGGTGGTGGTGGTGGTGGTGGCGGTGGTGGCATTGCCACAACACTGTAAGCCCTCAGAGTTACTCTTGGTGGGTGCAGCAATGGGCCCTGCTGTGAATTATTAGATCAAGAATTGTAATTACATGCCCCTTTTGAACAGGGGCTGAAAAATTGGGCCTTTCGTGGTGGTGGTGGTGGTGGCGTTGCCACAACACTGTAAGCCCTCAGAGTTACTCTTGGTGGGTGCAGCAATGGGCCCTGCTGTGAATTATTAGATCAAGAATTGTAATTACATGCCCCTTTTGAACAGGGGCTGAAAAATTGGGCCTTTCGTGGTGGTGGTGGCGTTGCCACAACACTGTAAGCCCTCAGAGTTACTCTTGGTGGGTGCAGGAATGGGCCCTACTGTGAATTATTAGATCAAGAATTGTAATTACATGCCCCTTTTGAACAGGGGCTGAAAAATTGGGCCTTTCGTGGTGGTGGTGGTGGTGGCGTTGCCACAACACTGTAAGCCCTCAGAGTTACTCTTGGTGGGTGCAGCAATGGGCCCTGCTGTGAATTATTAGATCAAGAATTGTAATTGCATGCCCCTGTTGAACAGGGGCTGAAAAATTGGGCCTTAGGCACTGGTGGCACAACACTACAACCCCTCACAGATACTGTACTTGGAGCACAGCAATGAGCCCTGTTGCAAAGTATTGCTTCAAAAATTGTAATGACACGCCCCTGTAAAACAGGGGCTGAAAAATTGGGCCTTAGCCACTGGTGGCGGCACCCATAAACAAAAATGATCTTCCAAGCTATCATCATCAATCGTATCATTGAGGACTCGGAGGAGGAGGATAGCCAGTCAACATAACAGCACAGGCACTCAGCATCAGCATCAGTCTTGAAGGGATGTGACATGTTAAAATCAATTAGTCTGTTATATCAGCATCAGGTGTGTGGTAGCTGGTGGTGATCCAAGACTGGTTCATCTTGATGAAAGTCAGTCGATCAACCGAGTCGGTGGACAGGCGCACCCTGTGATCCGTGACAAATCCTCCAGCAGCACTGAATGTGCGTTCCGAAAGAACGCTGGATGCAGGACAGGCCAGTAGCTCAATTGCATACTGTGCAAGCTCTGCCCAGTGATCCATCCTCAAGACCCAGTAAGCCAGAGGATTTTCGGTGGGGAAGGTGTCCAAGTCTGACCTTGCCCCTAGATATTCCTGCACCATGTTTATCAGACGCTGGCGATGGTTGCTGGAACCGATCATACTTTGGGGCTGCGGACTAAAGAATTGTCTGAACGCATCGGTCAGACGGCCACCTTCCCCACCGCTCCTTCTTTGACTGGCCGAAGCCTCAGCAACTCGTTGTCCAGGACCAGGAGTTTGTAACCTCCCAGTCTCTGGGAACGCGTTGCACAGACCTTTCTGCAAGGCCTCCCGGAGTTGTCTCATCCTCTGCTCCCTCTGCGACGGTAACATAAGGTCCGCAACCTTACCCTTGTACCGTGGATCAAGGAGAGTGGCCAGCCAGTAATGGTCCCTCTCCTTGATCCGAAGAATACGAGGATCCTTCCGCAGACTTTGCAGGATCAGGGAGGCCATGCAGCGTAGGTTTGCTGAGGCATTCGCTCCGGAGTCCTCTGGGTCACTAAGGACGACATGATCCGCAGCCACCTCCTCCCAGCCACGTACAAGTCCACTGGTTTCTTGGGACTGTAAATCATCCCTAAAAGACTGCTGCTGATGATGCTGAGTGCCAGCCTCCACCTCCATGCTGACACAATCCTCCTCCTCCTCCTCCTCCTCCTCCTCTTCCTGTGCGATGGGTGGGACAGAAGGAACACTGTCTGGGTAAAGGGGGCCTTGAGAGGCAAGGAAGTCCTCCTCTTCCTGCCTCTGTTCTGCCTCAAGTGCCCTGTCCATTATTCCACGCAGCGTGTGCTCCAACAGGTGGACAAGAGGTACAGTGTCACTGATGCATGCACTGTCACTGCTCACCATCCTCGTGGCCTCCTCAAATGGTGCCAGGACAGTGCATGCATCCCTGATCATGCCCCACTGGCGTGGAGAAAAAAAAACAAGGTCCCCTGACCCTGTCCTGGTGCCGTAGTCGCACAGGTACTCATTAATGGCCCTCTGCTGCGTGTGCAGCCGCTGCAGCATGGCCAACGTTGAGTTCCACCTGGTGGGCATGTCACATATAAGGTGGTTCTTGGGCAGGTTCAACTCCTTTTGCAGCTCAGCCAGGCGAGCACTGGCATTATAAGATCTGCGGAAATGCACACAGACTTTCCTGGCCTGCCTCAGGACATCCTGTAAGCCCGGGTACCTGCCCAAGAACCGCTGCACCACCAGGTTAAGGACGTGAGCCACACAGGGCACATGGGTCAGTTGTCCCTGTCGGAGGGCGGAGAGGAGGTTGGTGCCATTGTCGCAAACCACCATTCCTGGCTTAAGCTGGCGTGGCGTCAACCACCTCTCGGCCTGGCCCTGCAGAGCAGACAGGACCTCTGCCCCAGTGTGGCTTCTGTCCCCCAAACACACCAGCGCAAGCACGGCATGGCATCTTTTTGCCTGCGTACTTGCGTAGCCCCGTGAACGGCTACGGAGCACCGCTGGTTCATAGGACAAACCACAGGAAGAGGCCATGGAGGAAGAAGAAGAGGAGGGGGTGGAGGAGAGAGGTGTGTCACAACCAGTAGTAGCATTTTGGAGGCGTGGCGGTGGAACAACCTCCAACACTACTGCACCTTGTCCTGCATCCTTCCCAGCTGCCAAAAGAGTGACCCAATGGGCCGTGAAAGAAAGGTAACGTCCCTGTCCATGCCTGCTGGACCATGAGTCAGCGGTAATATGCACCTTACCGCTGACCGCCCTGTCCAGCGAGGCCAAGACATTGCCTTCCACATGCCGGTAGAGAGCCGGAATAGCCTTCCGTGAGAAAAAGTGGCGTTTGGGAACCTGCCACTGAGGAACCGCACATTGCACAAACTCACGGAAGGGGGCCGAGTCTACCAACTGAAAAGGCAGCAGTTGAAGCGCTAGCAATTTAGCCAAGCTAGCATTCAACCGCTGGGCATGTGGATGGCTGGGAGTGAACTTCTTTCGACGGTCCAGCAGCTGGGGCAGGGAAATTTGCCTGCTAGAATCGGACGTCGGTGTACTGCTAGCAGAGTGGCCGCAAGTACTTGGCTGTGACACACCTAATTCTACACCTTCATTCCTCTCAGTGCATGTTTCAGAGAGGACTGAAGTTATAGTGGGGTTGGAGATCCCAGCTGATGCGGTGCAAGGAGAGGTCCGCTTTGTTCTTTGGTGTGGGTCTTTGAGGTAGGCTTGCCAACGAGCTGCATGGCAGGTCAACATATGTCTGGTCAGGCATGTGGTACCCAAGCGGCTGATGTTTTGGCCACGCGATATACGCTTGAGACATATGTTGCAAACAGCAGCTGTGCGATCTGATGCACTAGCCTCAAAAAAGGCCCACACCAAGGAACTTTTTGAATGACGGGCAGAGGCAGCGCCCTGCACAGGCGGAGCTCTGCGGTGTGATTCCGTCGGTGTACTGCCCTTACGCTGGCCACCAAAGGGCATCCTGCCTCGTTGGAGATGTGCCTCCTCCTCATCCTCCTCCTCCTCCTCCTCTCTCCTATTAGGCACCCACGTGGAGTCAGTGACCTCATCATCCCCTCCCTCCTCATCACTGGAGCCAATCTGGCAGTATGCTGCAGCTGCTGGAACATGACTGCCAGATTGGTGTCCTTCTTGAGCATCCCCTCTGTCTGCTCTCACGCTACTGCCTTCCTGTAGCTGGGTTTCATCATCAGACCCTTCGAAACGCTGGGCATCCTCCTGGAGCATGTACCCAACACTGTGCTCAAACAGTTCGGGGGACTCCTCAGGAGGAGGACATGGTGGGTCTAGGGAAGGAGTGACTGATGATGAGTCTGACATTGATACCAGGGAAGAGGACGCTTTGGCAGCTGCTTTGCCAGTACCCTGAGCCTGGGTGAGAGAGGATGAGGAGGAGGAGGGCTTGGTCATCCACTCTACCAAGTCTTCGGCATGATGTGGCTCAACATGTCCAGCTGCCGAAAAGAAGGACAAGCGTGTCCCATGGCCATGTGCTGATGACAATGCACCGCGTCCACGACCAGCACTGTTGCCCCCAGACACAGAGCCTGCTTGCCCTCTTTTATTGCCTCCTGACTGTCTGCCTCTCCTTGTTTGCCTTCCAGACATTCTAATAGATGGCCTGCAGGGAGATGGGAAAAAAGCAATAAGGGCTACCTTCAGGTGTCCTTCTCTGTCCCTTTACTTAAGGATTTCTAAATATGGTTGAGGATGATTGCTTTTGCACAGAATAGCACAACGACAATTTCCCTGACTGTCAAAAAAACAAGGATTTCAAAGATGGTTGATGAGGAATGCTTTAGCACACTATAGCACAAGGAGAATTTCCCTCACTGTCCTTCCCTGTCCCTAGAAACAAGGATTCGCACAGTGAAAGAAACTGACACTCTCCCTACCTAGAGTTTTCTGTCCCTAGAAAAAATGTTTTTTTAAAGCACACTATAGCACAAGGAGAATTCACTCACTGTCCTTCCCTGTCCCTAGAAACAAGGATTCGCACAGTGAAAGAAACTGACACTCTCCCTACCTAGAGTTTTCTGTCCCTAGAAAAAATGTTTTTTTAAAGCACACTATAGCACAAGGAGAATTCACTCACTGTCCTTCCCTGTCCCTAGAAACAAGGATTCGCACAGTGAAAGAAACTGACACTCTCCCTACCTAGAGTTTTCTGTCCCTAGAAAAAATGTTTTTTTAAAGCACACTATAGCACAAGGAGAATTCACTCACTGTCCTTCCCTGTCCCTAGAAACAAGGATTCGCACAGTGAAAGAAACTGACACTCTCCCTACCTAGAGTTTTCTGTCCCTAGAAAAAATGTTTTTTTAAAGCACACTATAGCACAAGGAGAATTCCCCTCACTTTCCTTCTTTGTCCCTAGAAACAAGGATTCGCACAGTGAAAGAAACTGACACTCTCCCTACCTAGAGTTTTCTGTCCCTAGAAAAAATGTTTTTTTAAAGCACACTATAGCACAAGGAGAATTCCCCTCACTTTCCTTCTTTGTCCCTAGAAACAAGGATTCGCACAGTAAAAGACACTGACACTCTCCCTACCTAGAGTTTTCTGTCCCTAGAAAAAATGTTTTTTTAAAGCACACTATAGCACAAGGAGAATTCACTCACTGTCCTTCCCTGTCCCTAGAAACAAGGATTCGCACAGTGAAAGAAACTGACACTCTCCCTACCTAGAGTTTTCTGTCCCTAGAAAAAATGTTTTTTTAAAGCACACTATAGCACAAGGAGAATTCCCCTCACTTTCCTTCTTTGTCCCTAGAAACAAGGATTCGCACAGTAAAAGAAACTGACACTCTCCCTACCTAGAGTTTTCTGTCCCTAGAAAAAATGTTTTTTTAAAGCACACTATAGCACAAGGAGAATTCACTCACTGTCCTTCCCTGTCCCTAGAAACAAGGATTCGCACAGTGAAAGAAACTGACACTCTCCCTACCTAGAGTTTTCTGTCCCTAGAAAAAATGTTTTTTTAAAGCACACTATAGCACAAGGAGAATTCCCCTCACTTTCCTTCTTTGTCCCTAGAAACAAGGATTCGCACAGTAAAACACACTGACACTCTCCCTACCTATCCTTCTCTTTCCCTAAACTAAAGGAATCCAGGTTAAGCAAGAAAGAAATAAATGTCACTGTCCCTGCCTATGCTTCTCTTTCCCTGCTCCGGAACACACTACACTAGGCCGCCGTGCTGGCGGCCTTTTATAGTGTGGGGCGTGTACTAAACACCCTCAGCAATAATTGGCCACAGGCATCCTGCCTGTGGCCAATCATTGCTCTCCTCGCTGCCGGCGCTGTGATTGGCCAAGCATGCGGGGTCACAGTGCATGCTTGGCCAATCACAGCGCCTGGATGACACTGCGATGGCGTAGTGCATTGTGGGCCGTTCGCGTCACTCGAATTTGGCGCGAACGGCCCAAATCGTTCGATCTTCGTCGAACCATCGAACAGCCGATGTTCGAGTCGAACGTATGTTCGACTCGAACACGAAGCTCATCCCTACTGCAGACTCTGCGGTGCAGCGGTTGATATCCCAAAAATGGTTGTCGCTCCGCTTTTGCATGCGAGTCCTGGGACTCATGGTAGCCTCCTTCGAGCCGGTACCGTATGCTCAATCCCGCACTCGAGTGTTACAGAAGGAAATTCTGTCGCGTTGGGACAAATGCCCATCCTCTCTGGATTGTCAAATCTGGGTGAGCCACCTGGTCGACCTGGTGACTTCCCTGGTTTGGTGGCTGACTGCTCCGACTCTTCGGTCCGGGAAGTCGTTCCTTCCTTTTCAATGGACGGTGATCACGACGGACGCCAGTCTCACCGGTTGGGGAGGAGTATGGGGAGTTCAGTCGGTCAAGGGTCGCTGGACTCAGGAAGAATCCCGCCTGCCGATCAATGTTCTGGAACTTAGGGTGATCAGGCTGTGCCTCTTCAGGTGGTCTCAGAGACTACAAGGACGTTCAGTCAGAATCCAGTCAGACAACGCCACGGCAGTGGAGTATGTCAATCATCAAGGAGGAACAAGAAGCTCGGCTGCAGCGGTGGAGGTCGCTCACATCCTGAGGTGGGCAGAACGGGGCGTGGCGGCTCTATCGGCCGTGTACATTCCGGGCGTAGAAAACAGGCAGTCTGCTTGCCAAAGTCGCCAGAAGCTGGACCAAGGAGAATGGTCACTACACCCGGAGGTGTTTCAGCTTCTGTGTCTGAAATGGGGCACGCCAGACCTGGATCTCCTAGCATCGCGACTCAATCGGGAGGTGTTGAGGTTCGTGGCCAGGTCAAAAGACCCATGGGCGGACGCAACAGACACGTTGGTGGTGCCGTGGGGGTCAGTATCGGCTACTTTATGCCTTCCCTCCTCTAAGCTTCTACCCCGTCTGCTTTGCAGAGTGGAGGACGAAGAAATTCAGACGATCCGAATTGTTCCAGATTGGCCTCGGCGTCTCTGGTATGCCGATCTAGTGCGGCTGGTAGCAGATGTTCCTTGGCAGCTGCCGCTGCGAGAGGACCTTCTGTCGCAAGGTCCCATATTTCATCCTGCTTTACAGTCGCTGGCTTTAACGGCAGGGCTATTGATAGCTAGGTGCTAAGGGACCGAGGTCTGTCGGATTCGGTGATTCCTACCATGCTGCGGGCACGGAAGTCAACCTTCCGGAATATTTACCATCGTACATGGAGGGCTTACATCTCTATGTGTGAGGAGATGTGGTGGCATCCGTGTGCGTATTTGATTTCCAGGGTCCTGCTGTTCTTACAGCGTGGAGTAGACCAGAAAATCGCCTTAAGTACAATTAAGGGGCAGATTTGGCCTTGGCTGTCTTCTTTCAACGACCCTTGGCGGCACACTCTCTTGTGAGTACGTTTGTGCAGGGAGATCGACATGTGGCTCCTCCGGTCCGCCCGCCACTGCCTCCGTGGGACTTGAATCTGGTCCTCTCAGTACTTCAGGAACCACTGTTTGAGAACAATAGAGAGATTCTTTTACTGACTCTCTCCCAGAAGGTGACCTTTTTGGTGGTTATTACATCAGTCAGACGGGTTTCCGAATTGGCGGCCTTGTCATGCAAGGCACCCTACTTGATCTTCCACAAGGATAAGGGGGTGCTGCGTCCGCAGCCATTATTCCTTCCTAAGGTCGTTTCGGCTTTTCACCTCAATGAGGATATTGTACTTCCGTTTTTGTGTCCTCAACCGGCGCATCCCAGGGAGGCTGCGTTACATTCATTGGACGTTGTCCGAGCCCTGCGGGTGTACCTGTCTGCCACTGCTCCGTTCCGGAGGTCGGATTCACTCTTTGTGTCAGTGGTTGGTCCTAAGAAGAGCCTGGCGGTCTCGTCGGCCACCATCTCTAGGTGGATCAGACAGATCGTGATTCAGGCCTATGCTCTAAAAGGGCGAGCGCCTCCCTTCCCGGTGACGGCGCATTCGACCAGGGCAATAGGTGCCTCCTGGGCTTTCCGACATCAAGCGTCTATTACTCAAGTGTGTAAGGCGGCGACCTGGTCGTCTGTTCACACTTTCACACAATTTTACAAGGTTGACGTGGGTGCATCTTCGGATGCTTACTTCGGCCGCAAAGTTTTTCAGTCGGCTTTTTCAAGTTGCAACTCCTCCGTTGAGGAGCTCTGGTTGTTTGGGGTGATGTTGGTTTAATGCTGTTTTTCCCACCCCTCGTTTTTTTGACACTGCTTGGGGACGTCCCATATGTCAAGATGCTGCTGTGTCCGTCCATGAACGGAAGAGAAAATAGGATTTTTATACTCGCCGTAAAATCCATTTCTCTGCGTTCACGGATGGACACAGCACCCGCCCCTCCTTTTTTATGTTTGTACTGCTTGTTTACGAACTGAGCTGCGAGATGCAGGGAGAGGGGATGTACCCAGGGGGCGGTACTGAACTGTGTGATGCATTTTAACACTTAACATGCTGTTTTTTCTGCCTAGTCAATCTCCTAACAGGAGGATAATACCCATATGTCAAGATGTTGCTGTGTCCGTCCATGAACTCATAGAAATGGATTTTACGGTGAGTACAAAAATCCTATTTTCTTTTTCTATTCTTTTAATTTTTGGGTAAAAAAAAATTCAGGGTGGAACTCCACTTTAAAGGAAAATTATACAGAGAAAGGACCCACAAGTGCTTATTTTTTTTATTTTTTTTTTACAATTAATGTTCCTTTACACTATCTTGAAATTTACAAATGCAATAATTTAGAGATTGGATGAAAGATTTAGCACTGAGAAACACTTTGAATGACAAATAGTGCATTTTATATACAACTATATAGACCGGACCAAAATGAGGGATAAATGTGAGGAAAGAGGAACAGAGGGACATTGTTCCAAATCAGGGACAGTCCATCCAAATCAGGGACAGCTGGGAGCTATGCTAAACCCACAATGGTAAAATCAGTCTGTATATGCAGTAAAACATGCTTGTTATACTCAGTGTGGAACCTAAGGGGTTAATCCTCTTCATTGTGTAAAAAGCCTGTTTGATCCTGTCTTCTTCCTTTTTTTCACTTTCCCCAATCTATCTGCTGACAGAACAGGGGACAAGCTGCACATGCTCAGTTTGGTGTGTATTGCTAGAGAGTTTTTTTTTTTCCTGGGAGTGCGCACAGGGCCAATCAGCACTGTCCAGACAGAGTGTCAGGGGTCCTGCAGCCTCATGAGACAATCACAGGAAAATGGAAACTCCTACAAGCTTTATTCAGACACTGATAGAAGTTGCAAGACTAGGAAAGCAAAGAACAAAGCTCACAACAGGGAACACACATCATGGATCAAGGGTGGAGTCCTACACTGGGTGCTCTGGCTCAAATGGCCTTCAGCCATTGAAAATGCAGCTCCAAGAAAAGATGTAGCCGGCAACTCCAAAATCTTTATTTCCTACATAAAGGTCAAGATTAAAAACAGCTGATGCGTTTTGGCATACAGCCTCGTTCTGCTGCGAACGAGGCTGTATGCCGAAACGCGTCAGCTGTTTTTAACCTTGACCTTTATGTAGAAAATAAAGATTTTCATGGAATTCTGGAGTTTCCGGCTGTATCTTTTCTTGAAGCTGAGAAGTCACAAGAATGCTCTATACTGCTGATGAAAAAAGGCATTTAGCAGGCTCCTGGGTTTAGTAACACTTTAAAGGAGAAGTCCAGCCTAACACTAAAATTGCTACCTCTACAGACATCCACGATCTAACACTAACCTATCTAACCCTGTAAAGAAGAAATCGTTATACATACCTTTTTTTTTTTTTAAGCCGCTCTGATCTGGTCTCCAGCGGCGGAAGCTCTGCAGAGGACACAGCTGACAACGGCTGTGAAATGAATGGGAAGTGACGTCACCCATAGAGTTACTATGGGGGATTCCGTTGTTGGCTGTGTCCTCCTGCACCCGCCTACACAGCGAAGCCACGGCTGACAGCTCAGCGTAGGGATCGGGTCGGAAAAGGTAGGTATACTGATTTCTTCTATACCAGGATTAGATAGGTTAGTGTTAGATCGTGGATGTCTGTAGATGTAGCGATTTTAGTGTTAGGCTGGACTTCTCCTTTAAGGAAGCATAAAAACACTACAGTTATCACATGCAAGTTACATTTGTGTCTTTTCCAATGCCTGATGATATGAATATGTCGATTCAACAGAGGATGGAACATAGAAGCCCAACAAAGAGGGCGCCTCCGTGACAAAATGTCATTGCTACATCCATCCATGTGTCCGCTTTCTGCTGCATGCACTGCTTCACAAGAGGCCTTTTCTCTGGTGCATTTGTCAGCAAGGCAACCTTTTTATGTACTTGCCTAATCAAGATGAACTTCCCATTTCTTTATTTTCAAGGTCAGGTACATAAAAGCTGTGGACAGCATTCATAAATACTCATGTGGAAGAACCTGTACATAACATGATGTAGTAGATCCAATTACATTTGCTGTGCAGTATGTTGACCGGTACTAAATGCCATTTTACATAAGGCCACCTGCAACATCCTACAAAATTATTCTAAGGTATAAATGAAAAAAAAAATTAACAAACGTCATACCTGCTCTGTGCAATGGTTTTGCACAGAGCAGCCCTGATCATCCTCTTCTTGGGTCCCCCACCGGGGATCCTGGTTCCTCCAGTCCGCTGAGTGCCCCCCATAGCAAGCCACTTGCTATAGGGGCACTTGTGCGTGCTCACTCCCAAGCCGGCTCTGTGTGTCCATAAGGCACACAGAGCGTGGCTCGCACCCCCCTCACTGGCTGTGATTGGCAGTAACCAGTGGCTGCTGTGTCTGAGCCAATAAGGAGAGAGAGCCTCCGCTCTCACGCACATTGCTGGATCAAGATCAGGTAGCATTAGTAAATAGATAAGAAAAAAAAAACATAACATATTTACTTGTTTTAAACTTTTTTTTTTATTTATACACACTCCAAGAGCAATACAGAAAGAAAAAAGAAAAACAATGCGCCTACTAAGTGCAGTATGTTAGTAATTTATTATTTAAAAAATTTAAATAACAGCCAAATGGCTACTCACAAGATAGAAGTGGAGTACAGGCATAGATGTGTTCCTCTCTGTGAATTGTCTGCGGGGGGCATGAGTCAGTCCGTGCATCTGTGATCTCCCAGTTGTGGAGTGCTGCCAAGGTGTAGAAGTGCACTGTGTTAATGCTGCAGCAATGGGGAGATTGCTGTGAAGCGATGGATGTAAGGCACTGTCGCTCTGTGACAGTGTGAACGTACAGTTCCCCGCAGTGTGCGGCGTGCGGTTCACGCTGGAGCGCAGTCAGCTTCGGCGACCGGACGTGACGTCAATGGCAGGCGATGGATGATGACGCGTTTCAATGCTTCCGCATTTTCCTCGGATCTGGTTGGCGATGGAGACTATCAGTCTTATATGCGTTCCAACAAGCGGAACCATCGGCATAATCTCATATGATACTTAGCTTGATACTACCAACATACGGAAGTGAGGCATATTGAACCAGAGGGGATTAATACACTGGCCTAACTATACTTACTTATAACAAAGCAATTATACATAAAAATACATAAAAATATGCAGTTAATTAAACCTTCTGGAAGACTTGCCCTATAATGGATATATATGTAGCAAAGAAATTTATATATTGATATGGGGAATCATATATAATCATATGTTAGCATGCATTTACATGAGAAATGAGAAATGCGTGCCCTATAATGGATATATATGTGGCAAAGAAATTTATATATGATATGGAGAATCATATATAATCACCTGTGTTAACATAAGAGATGCATAAGAGATGCATAAGAAAACATATGAATAATGCATGAAGGATAGACAAAAAATAACAAAAAAATATACCATAAAAGGTGTAGGGAAATGCACAAAAAAAATATACAATAATGCCCAGGAACTAAAAAAGTACCTGGTAACATATATCTGTCCAATGATAGAATATCTAAATATTATTGAGAAAGTACCATGTATAGTATTGAAAAATCTTTATGTATATAAAAAATAGTAATAGTAATAAAGTATATTATATATATAATGAAAACCCAAAAGTAGTTTTAGAGAGATATTGTTGAATACTAGCAATCTCAGTAAATATAGGGTATCTAGTTATGATAATGGGGACAACATGCGTGCATAGGCGTATATATACACCCACAATATATGAGAATATAATCAAACAGGGTGGGGTAGGGGTCCCTTTATTTTCCTTATATATATTATAGTCAGAGGAAAAAGGACTGGGGAGAAGTAGTATTTGTAGACAAATGCGCACATATAAATCATATATGCACGTGTGTACATGAGTCTACCGTTATCACATGACCGTATTCACCTCAATCTCCTCGTTGAGTCCAAAGGGTGTAAGAGTATTTAGGATATAAATCCAGTATGTTTCCTGTTTACACAGACGTTGGAATCTCTCTGCTGATGTATATTTATCGGGTATGGATTCCAAGATCCATACTCGAAGTGCAGAGGTGTCCTTGGGATGGTGGATATTAAAGTGTCTGGAAATGCTATATTGTGGGCTGCCATCTTTAACTGCTCGGCTGTGTTCGCCAAATCTAGCTCGCAATGTGTGTATGGTCCTTCCCACATACAATAGACCACATGGGCAGGTTATACAATAAATGACGAACATAGTAGAACAATTGTAGAAAGAGGTGAGGGTATACAGTTTACTGTTGGCAGAATAGTTTTTTTGACCATGAGCAACATGGGAACAGGTGAGACATAAGGCCTTATTGCATCTATACATACCTACTAAAGGTATTAGTGTTAGCTGTCTAGATGTAGTAGCTTTGGCATTAGTTTTCATTTTACTAGGTGCAATTTTGCCTTTTATGTTCGGAGCCTTGCGATATGCGAATTTAGGGTAAGGAGAGAGTGATTTTGCCAAATGTGGGTCTTGCTGTAAAATAGACCAATGTTTACGGAAAATATTTTCCATTTTCTTATGGCTATGGTGATATTGTGTAATGAACCTCATCACTGGTGTAGAAGCCTGCTTGGATTTGTGTGCCATACTGTCTGTGCAATATAAGGAGCAAGCATTGTCTACAAGATGTGGTGGGTAACCTTTGTCTGTAAACTTTGTTTTGAGAGGTATACTCTGTGTTACATAGTCATCCAATCTGGTACAATTTCGTCTAAGACGATGAAATTGGCTCTTTGGGATATTTTGGATCCATTTCGGGTGATGACAGCTGGTATAATGTAAAAAAGAATTACCAGCTGTAGGTTTTGTATAACTTTTAGTTGTTATGTCCTTATTAGTATATGATAGGTCCAAGTCTAAAAAGCATATGGATGAGATATTAGATTCTGAAGTGAAAGTAAGTCCATAGGGGTTAGCATTACAATAAGCGACAAAGCTGTGGATGAGATTGGTGGGGCCGTCCCAGATGATTATGATATCATCTATGTATCTTCTATAAAAGATAAGGTGCATGGAGAAAGGATTGTTGGCCCAAATGTATTTTTCTTCCCAGAAACCCATGGTTAGGTTGGCGTAACTGGGAGCGAAATTGGCGCCCATAGCGGTCCCTGTTTTTGGCGATAGTAGGTACCATCAAAAAGGAAATAATTATGATCCAAGCAGAAAAGAGTAGCTTGGAGTATAAGATCTACTTGATAAGTGTTAAGATGGGGATCTTTTTCAAGAAAATGAGTAACGGCTTGTATACCTGTATTGTGAGGGATGGAAGTATATAAGGAGCAGACATCTAAAGAAATCCATTGGTAAGTGGATTCCCATGTATAGGGACACATTTGTTCTATTAGGTCTATTCCATCTCTAATATAGGAAGGCAGAGCCTGAGCTAAAGGCTGAAGGAAATGGTCTACATATAGCGAAAAACTGGAGGTGATGCTATCCATAGAGGCGACAATAGGGCGTCCTGGTGGGTTGGTTGAATTTTTGTGTATTTTCGGCAAATGATAAAAATATGGTACCTGAAAAAAGGATTTTCGAAAGAAGGCCTTTTCCTGTTTTGATAATATTCCATCTATATGAGCCTTCTCTACTAAGGCATTAGAGGCTTCTGTGAATGCAGGCAATGGGTCCTTTTTCAATATTTCATAGGTGGTATTGTCTGAGAGAAGCCTGAGGGCTTCTCTCATGTAATCTGCTTTGTCTTGTATGATAATGCTACCGCCTTTATCAGCTGGTCTTATGGTTATATTGTCATTCTGGCTCAATGTTTTTAGAGCAATATTCTCTTGTGGACTCAGATTGTTCTTGAAGTAGTTGGGTTTGGTGGATTCTGTTTCGCAAAGTTTGGTGAGTTCTGTCAGTACTACCTGATAAAATGTTTGTAAGTATGGGCCCTTAGATTGCGTAGGATTGAATATAGATTTTGGTCGAAAAGCAGTATGGATGACTGGTGGCAGTGACTCCGAATATTGGGACCAGGCAATGATATCATCTCCTTCATTGGCATTCCATAGTTCACATAGATCTAATAATGCTTGTTGTTCCAAGGATGAGTCTAATATTGGGAGGTTGTCAGTCTGGAGATCAGTCTCTGTATCCGCAATGGGTGTTTTTTTGTCTTTTATATTGTAGTGACGTCTCAATGTTAGATTTCTAACAAACCTATTAAGGTCTTTAAACATGATAAAAGAATTAGGGGCTACGGCAGGGGCAAAGTTAAGGCCCCGTGCCAGTAGTGAAAGTTCTTGTTCACTTAAAGATTGATTGGATAAGTTGAAAAAAATTTTTTTTCTTTTTTCTACTGTATACAGAGTTCTCTACGCTTTACAATTGCTGCCAACAGTGCATATGTTCTAAAGGACTTGAATTTTAGTATTCTCATCATATGGACTTCCTAAATATAGAGATTTATTTTATTGATTTTTATCTTATTCACCAGTTAGGTTTTTGTTTCTTTTTCTTGCGCCGTCATTTGTATTGTAATACAGAAAGAAATATAAATGATTTCTTTAGTTGGGGGAGGCTAGAATCCCCGTTGCAGTCTTTCCCTCACTTCCTGTCAAAGAAAACCGTTGTCGCAAGGACAGGATGAGAGATGAAAATATAACAGAGCCATTGATAGCAGTTTAAACCCAACAGGAGTTCTATTCCTTCCCTACTCTATCCAAAACTAGAAAAAAAGTTTTTGGCTTGACATACACTTTAACATTAGATTTACAAGGACTCTAAGCAGCTGACCTTCTACAAAAATGAACTTGGTCAATTATTAAATGATTACATTTGAAAATATTAAAGCAGCGGAATTCCAGGAATTCAGCTACTTGGTAAAAAAAATGAAGGCACAATATGAGTTAAGTCCAGCAAGGTGCATGACACCTCATGGGCTTAGCTCTAGTATTTATCTGACAGCTTAAGGCCTCATTGCACACTGGACGTTAAAATAACGTTATAAAAACGTAGCTTTGCAGTGAGTTTTTCAACGTTTATGCAATAGCGTTTATTAGCGTTTTTTTCCGCATTAGATTTTTCTAAAATGGATCAAAAACCGCTGGTGAGCAGCGTTTGAGTGTTTATCAGCGTTTTTTGACCTTCGAGCGTTTTTACAGCTGAAAACAGCTGAAAAACTTCTCTCAGAACCCACTAGTTTTGGGGGTTTTTTTAAGCCAAAAACTGCTGATAACAGCCTATGTGTGCATGGACACATAGGATAACATGCTGGAGAGTTTATTGACTGTAGAAAAAAATGTCTGAAGCCAAAAACAGCAGCTGTAAAAACGTCCAGTATGCATGAGGCCTAATAGTACTCCCAGAAGACAGCTATTGCTGTAGTTCCAGGAGAGTTCTGCATCTTCAACAGGAGAGTTCCTGCAGCTGCTATGCCCGCCCCTCCCCTCCTCTTGCCCAATCACAGAAGCCTTGTTATTATGTGAACACATTCACAAATTACAAAGGTTTCTGTGAATGGGCAGCAGAGGGGAGGGGCAGGCATGGCTGCTCTGTGTGTTTTTTCTCCCCAGCTCCCTGCAATCTTTCTCGGCAGAGCAATAATTTTGTCAGATGTAAATAATAGTAATAAGCCCAGGAGATGTCATGCACCTCCTTGGACTAAACTCATAGTGTGCCTTCACTTTTTCATAAAGTGGCTGAATTCCTGGAATTAAGCTTTATATCAAACAGGTTGCAGATCTGACATCACCATTATCATTGATCTCTCTGTGAACTGCAAGCTAATTACATGGATGCTCTAGACAAGACTGTAGAAATGCTCTTCACAGAAAATATGGAATTTGCTCTTAACCACTTTGCGCCCGCCGTACGACTATATACGGCCACAAGGTGGCTCTACAATGCCAGGATGCTGTGTTTTTACGGCCTCCGCTCCTCCGGCCACTGGGGGCGCGCGCGCGTGCCCGGCACGTCACTGAGATGCCGATGAGCGTGCCTGGTGGCCGCGATGTCCGCCGGGTACACGCGATCGCCCGTTACACCGATCAAGGACGTGGATCTCTGTGTGTAAACACAGAGATCCACGTCCTGTCCGGGAGAGGAGACTGATGCTGTGTCCCTTGTACATAGGGACACAGATCGGTCACCTCCCCCAGTCAGTCCCCTCCCCCCCACAGTAGTAATCACTCCCAGGGCACACATTTAACCCCTTCCTCGCCCCCTAATGTTAACCCCTTCCCTGCCAGTCACATTTATACAGTAATCAGTGCATATTTATAGCACTGTTCACTGTATAAATGTGAATGGTCCCAAAATAGTGTCAAAAGTGTCCGATGTGTCCGCCATAATGTCGCAGTCACGAAAAAAAATCACTGATCGCCGCCATTACTAGTAAAAAAATGTTTTTTATAAAAATGCCATAAAACTACCCCCTATTTTGTAAACGCTATAACTTTTGCGCAAACCAATCAATAAACGCTGATTGCGATTTTTTTTAACCAAAAATGTGTAGAAGAATACGTATCGGCCTGAGGAAAAAAATATTTAAAATAAAAATTGGGATATTTATTATAGCAAAAATCAAAAAATATTGTGTTTTTTAAAAAATTGTCACTTTTTCTTTGTTTATAGCGCAACAAATAAAAACCGCAGAGGTGATTAAATACCACCAAAATAAAGCTCTATTTGTGCCCATCATCAGTGGCCGTCAGTGCCGCCTTATCAGTGCTCATCAGTGAAGGAGAAAACGTACTTATTTACAAAATGTTATAACAGAAACAAAAGAAAAACTTAATTTTTTTCAAAAATTTCGGTCGTTATTTATTTGTTTAGCAAAAAATAAAAACCGCAGAGGTGATCAAATGCCACCAAAAGAAAGCTCTATCTGTGGGAACAAAATGATAAAGATTCTGTTTGGGTACAGTGTAGCATGACTGCGCAATTGTAATTGAAACAGTGGCAGCGCTGAAAGCTGAAAATTGGCTTGGGCAGTATACGCTTATTGCGATTTTTTTACCAAAAATATGTAGAAGAACACGTATCGGCCTAAACTGAGGAAGACATTTTTATTTATTTTTTACACGTGGGGGATATTTATTATAGCAAAAAGAAAAAAATATTGTTTTTTTTCTTCAAAATTGTCGCTCTATTTTTGTTTATAGCGCAAAAAATTAAAACCGCAGAGGTGATCAAATACCACCAAAAGAAAGCTCCATTTGTGGGGGAAAAAAGGACAACAATTTTGTTTGGGAGCCACGTTGCACGACCGCGCAATTGTCATTCAAAGCGTGACAGTGCCGAAAGCTGAAATTTCACCTGGGCAGGAAGGGGGTATATGTGCCCAGTAAGCAAGTGGTTAATGTATTCTGACTGGCTCATCATTTGTGACTATGTATTCTGCAAGAAACTGAACAGGTGGCACAAAGGTCTGTTTCTGGTTCTGGATGTTGGCCATAGGCAAGTAAATCTTTCATCTGATACAGTGAACTGTTCTCTAACCTAGATACCACACTCGGAACGTTGCTCAAATCCGGAGGCCGAGCTCCCACCATCCTCAGATGAGGGGTGCAGGCTGGCAAAAAGCCCATCTGAAGCAGGAAAACAAAAAAGTGCCGCTCTCCCAACTAGCCACTATATTATAGACATCGAAACGGCTTCAACCTGTGAGCCTCCGCCAAAGGCCATGCACTCTGACATGTTTCGTCCCAATGGGTGGGGCAAAAAGCATCAGAAGGGGTGTCCTTTGGCAGAGACTCACAGGCTGAAGCCTTCTTGATGTCTATTTTAAAGTGGCTGGTTGGGAGAGCGGCACTTTCTTGTTTTCATAACTGTTCTCCAAATTGTGGCCAAGCACCATTCAGACTGTGCTACATTTATTGAAGACTGATAAGGTTTTCCGTTACGTATTTTTTAAAACAGACAACAGGGTTGTTGCCATGACTCATCCGGTCGTTATAACCATGATTTATCTAAAAGTTCGAGATTTTCCAGCATGGAGAACTTTATGAAATCCTACCAATTTTCTTCAGACCGCTTTCTCGCTAGATCCCGCTTGCTGAATTTGTCAGCATTTGTTGAGGGTTGGCCAAAAGAAACAAAACAAGCAAAGCGTTATCACAATTGGAGACTTGGTGCTGCCCCCTTTAAGGCCGGCCATACATGGAGCAAATTTGCTAAATTTCCCCATCAACACAGACAGTATTGATGCAGGAATCCCTTCTGCCAGGCCATTGTCTTCTACCAGCAGAAGGGCAGGGGAAGCCGTCCCTGCCGGGAGAAGACAACGATTATTGCTAATAGAGCAGCCGCTAGCGATTATCACAGGTAAAACCCAGCATGCTGATTGTACCCAAGGTGATTGAGTGCTCAACTTGGTACATTCAGTCTGCCCAAATATGGTTTAAATCTCAGCCGGTTTCTGCTGAATCGGACAAGATTCGAAAACGCACATGGCCGGCCTAACCCTACTGCTTTAAGGCATTGGCCTACAAGGGCCTTTATGGAAAATACAACCCCGTCAGTGTGAGCAATTTTTTTTTCTACAGTGTCGAGATTATAAATCTTATGTGGCTCTCAAAACTTTTGTATCAGCTGAAAAATCTGCCAAAATATCGCCATCATTAGATTGTTCTATAGGTGCTTAATCACATCTGAGTATCTCAGACTTTTAAACTTGCCTTTAAACCATTTTACCACCCAGAGATTTAGGAATTTACCTTAAACCATAGAGAAGAAACTTTTATATGTGGACCCATAGCATCACTTCTGCCATAGGGTTTGCCTGGGCAGGGAAGAGTTACGTGTTTTCTAGATCTCCGGTGCTGTTAGCAAATCTTTCAACACTATGCTGCTTGGAGAGCATTGGGGCTGCTGACCAGACACCTTATCCAAGGCACTGGAATAGATCTTCGGTGCTTATGACCTCATCCCAGTAACTTCTCAACAAACCTGGACTCAAATAAAGCTGCTTTTTTTTGTCACTCTTCTGCGTGTTTCAAAACACCTTGGGGTCCTAAACACCTTGGGATTTTAATATATTAAGACCAAATAGGTTGATGGTTTTTATCACACTAGCAGGTTCTTATTGCTGAAAAAACAATAACCTGTAAAATAATGGCGTTAAAGGGGATGTCGGCTCATTTTTATTGATGTGAGGTGATTTTAAAATGATTGTTTTCCTTGTTCTCCAGTTTTATGGATTAAAAATGTATTCATTTTACCCAGCTATGAAACTGATACAGTGGTCTGTTATCTCTAGAGTTCCCTGGTCTAGACCAGTGGTCTCCCAACTACAGCCCGGGGGCTGGATGTGACGCTTTTCCTGCCTTTATCAGGCTCTTGGGGCACTTTTCTTTCCACTGATACCAACGATGGGGCATAATTCCTGCTGCTGACACCAACAATGGGGCGCTATTTCTCCCATTGACACCATTGATAGTGCGCTATTCCTCAAACTAACACCAATGATTAGGCACTATTCCTCCCACTGCACCAACGATGGGGCACTTTTCCTCCTACTGACACCAATAATGAGCACTATTCCTCCCACTGACACCAATGATGGGGCACTATTCCTCCCACTGACACCAATGATGGGGCACTATTCCTCCCACTGACACCAATGATGGGACACTATTCCTCCCACTGACACCAATGATGGGGCACTATTCCTCCCACTGACACCAATGATGGGGCACTATTCCTCCCACTGACACCAATGATGGGGCACTATTCCTCTCACTGACAGGTGCACTATTCCTCCTACTGACACCAATGATGGTGCACTATTCCTCCTACTGACACCAATGATGGTGCACTATTCCTCCTACTGACACCAATGATGGTGCACTATTCCTCCTACTGACACCAATGATGGTGCACTATTCCTCCTTTTGACACCAATGATGGGGTACTATTCCTCCCACTGCACCAATGATGGGACACTATTCCCCCCACTGACACCAATGATGGGGCTCTATTCCTCCCACTGACACCAATGATGGTGCAGTATTCCTCCCACTGAGACAAGATATCCCTGTGCTCAACTCCCAATAGCTAACGCAGGTCAGTATACAGACCTGAACCTAGTAGCTCTCCCCCCACCTTGTGTCTGATTGCCCCATGTTGGCATTGTGTCCACCGTGGCATTTGCAGTGGCAGGGCAGTGTAGGACTGGCCGTAAAAGGGATTACTTTGATGCAGTTGGCCAGCTTAAACATGTATTGCAATATGTGTGAGCTAACTGGCCCTTTGTTTAGAACGTTTGGGAATCACTGGTCTGGACTATGGCTTGTGTGCCTTAGAAGAGTGAACCAGGCAAAAGATGCTCTGGTTTGCATGTATTAGACTCCAAAATAGCTTTGCCAGAGTATATAGACCCCACAAGTTGACTAATAGGCAAAATTATGTTTTATGGTATTTGTAAGAGGTTTTGTATGATCATTGGTAGCTGGCTAGTGCTGTAGAATGAATGGTAGAGCACGTGTATGGCAAATTAAGCCAGTTTGGAGTACAGACTCCATAAGTCATGTTTAGAATACTATGGTAAGCCATAACCATCCTATTAAGCTGCTGTAAAAAAAAAAAAAACACTTTTCCAGAGACTTTTACAAAGTTGGTCATCCTAAAAGACAGCAAAAGAGGTCAAGACTCCAGTAAACATATATAAAACTGACAGTTTTCCTAAGAAGTTTGAGGTAGGTCACACCAAGAGAGAGCAGTGAGTCAGGTCCTAAAGTGGTTGTGAACCCTTACATATACCCATTGATGTGATTGTGAAACAAATCCTCCTACATAAGTTATTCCTGTTTATCTGCAGCCCTTTCTCCTCTACATCCATTGAAAATCCAGAATTTATACAGCATTTCTGAGCTTCAGAAGGCAGGGGGAAAGAATCTGATGTCACACACTGCACAGCAGAGAGCCGAGTGTAATCTGAGACCTGAGTGGAAGGAATGGACACACCAGCCTCCTAAGAAAATATGCACAGCTGAGGAGGCTGTCAATCACCTGCTGTGTGCTGGAGTTTGGGACGCCTCCCCCCTCCCCCCCCCCCCCCCGATTGTCTTGTGTGGGCATAGACTGTCTGAAGTGACTTATGCAGATAGCAGAGGAATGAGAGAGGAGACAGTTTAGAATGTTATGCTTTGTTCATTTTTTCAATTCAGAGAGCTGAATAAGCAGCAGTCAGCAAGTCGAATCTTAATCCCCCCCAGTTACCAGCACCACTGCTATCCGACACTACAACATACTGGGTGTGTAGTATAGTGTCCCCTGCTATATTATGTGGTTCTGCCCTCTGTCTGCTAAGTTACTACACTTACAGAAATCTTATGCTGAAAGGAATACTGAGGTTGGCTGGCATCTCCTTCCAAGAATACTCATACTGACCCTCTAGTTTTAATACTGTTAAGTCACAGAACAGGGATTGCCGCTCCAAGCAGGCCTACCCTAAATAAAAATCGCCTTTCCAGGAACCGAGGGTGCTGGCAATGCACTAGGCAATTGAAGAAAAAATGATGATCTGGACAGCCGCACTCCAATCCAACGTGGCTTTTATTCACAAAGTAAAATAAAAACAGGCATTACGTGTCACAGCAACAGAATGATAGGGACAGCTAACGCGTTTCACACTTAGGAGTGCTTACTCATAGCTATCAGACTGAGAACAAGCATGCAGATCAGGAATTTTGACTTTTTCTGATTCAGCTGCTTCAGGACTGTAATAAAACCAGACATCCAAACAGCTAGAATATTTCATGAGGAGGTCGGCACTGACACTCTCCCTTTATACACAGTACAGGTTTCCTTTAGGCTGTGTTCCTCGCAACCAATTCGCAATAGCAGGAGATTTTGACCGACTCTTTATGGAGCCGATTCATATATCTCCGCTGCGGCTCCAGTACGAATTTGCACCGGAGTCCTGTGCGTCTTTTGGTCCGTTTCAGGTCCGAATTGAGCCAAAATTTTGAGATGAAATCGGACCTGAAACGGTGAACGGGGACGCACTGGACCCCTGCTGTGAGCCGCATGCGAAGATAGTGTGGACCCAGCCTTAGAGTGGACCTGCCACTTTGCCCATTCAGAACAAAGTAAAAGGTTGTCTTGATAGCCTACCTCTCCTCCCACCGATACCTTCCCCGTGGACCCTTGCCGCCTTTTCAACTACAGGCATCCTGATTAGGAAGCCCTGTGCAACCTCCACATTAGTCTTGTCTGGAGTTCACCCAGGGCTAACGAGCTTCTCCAAGACCATACTTGACAGCATTTAGGTTTAGTGACTTTCCACTCATTTGTCAAGCTATGCCTCCTGAGAGGAAGGGGAGAATTCTTGAGGCTGGGTTCACACTGATGCAAATTGGATGCGGCGTTTCCGGCATTCAATTCGCATCACAGGAGACTGTGACTGGCTCGCAATGGAGCCGGTTCACACATCTTCGGGGCGGCTGCGGAGCGCACAGCAGAAGGGTCCTGTGCATCTTTGGCTCCGTTTCAGGTTGGAATTCAGGAAAAAATTCGGACCTGATTCGCCACCCGGAAACGGAGAACTAGGACCCCCAGCTGTGAACCGCGGCCGCACATAGTGTGAACAGAAGATTGATACAATTCGGGAGGAGATCTCTACTGTTCAGATACCCTTCACGCTTCACACCTCATGCCCACAGGTACAACCATTACTTCCCTCTTTCAACCCCACCACTATAGACGAGGTTACTAAATTACTTGCCAATGTCTATCCTACCACCTGCGTTCTGGATCCTGTTCCCTCGCAAATGCTACGTTCACCCTCTGCCTCTATTCTACACTCTCTAACCCACATCTTCTATCTCTGCCTCTCTTCTGGCATCTTCCTTAACTCTTTGAAACATGCACTAGTCAGCCCCATACTTAAAAAACCCTCACTGGACCCATCCAATCTTGACAATCTGTGCCCCATCTCCTTGCTCCCCTTTTTATCCAAATTCCTTGAACGTCTAGTCTACAACCGACTGAGCGTCCACCTTGCTGATAATTACCTTCTTGATCCCCTTCAGTCTGGATTTCGTCCTCAACATTCCACAGAAACTGCTCTCCTAAAACTAACAAATGATATACCAAGGACCAAAACGAAGGGACACTATTTTGTACTATGCGCACCGCATTACTGCTCTCCTTGTCCCAGGCTGCTAAAGTGTTCGGGTTTGGCTTGAAGAAAAGGTGGCAACCCTACTGTGAAGGTAAACAAGCACAGGGATCTCTTCCTACTTAGTAAAAACAGCACACACAGTAACACATGTTGGCTACACATTTAATCCTTTGATCGCCCTATGTTAACCCCTTCCCTGCCAGTGTCATTAGTACAGTGACAGTGCATATTTTTAGCACTGATAGCTGTATTGTTGTCACTGGTTCCCAAAAAAGTGTCACATAGGGGTTTGTTTACTAAAGCTAGAGAGGGCATAATTAGTCACAATTTTGCAGAGAAACCAATCAGCTTCTAACCTCAGCCTCTTTAATTACCTTAAGCTTTAGCAATAAAACCTGGAAGCTAATTGGTTTCTCTGCAAAATAGCTTTAGTAAATAAACCCCTTATGCGGCGTACACACGATCGTTTTTCATGCCATTTTTTTAACCGACATTTTTCTTGTCGTTTTTTTTTCATGTTTCCTCTCAAGCCTGTCTTGCGTACACACGATCATTAAAAAAAACGCTCAAGCAAAGCGCAGTGACGTACAACACGTACGACGGCACTATAAAGGGGAAGTTCCATTCGCGCTTTTCAGCCTCGTGCTTTTCAGTCCGTTACAGCATGACGAATGTGCTATCTCCATTATGAACGCTAGTTTTACCAGAACGAGCGCTTCCGTCTCATACTTGATTCTGAGCATGCGCATTTTTTTCCCCTCGTAAAAGCATACACACTATCGTTTTTCACGTCGTTAAAAAAAAACGACATGAAAAACGACGTGAAAAAATAGGGCATGTTTGAAATTTTTAATGGCCGTTTTTCACGCCGTTAAAAATGCTCTGGAGCCTACACACGATCGGTTTTAATGGCCATTTTAAAAAATGGCATTTTTAACGGCATGAAAAACGATCGTGTGTACGCCGCATTAGTGTCCGATTTGTCCACCGAAATATCGCAGTCCCACTATAAGTTGCTGACCTCCACCATTACTAGTATAAAAAAATTAATAACAAATCCCTAAATATATACCGTAGTAGACGATATAACTTTTGCGCTAACCAATCAGTATAAGCTTATTGGGATTTTTTTACCACGAATATGTAGCAGAGAATACATATTGACCTACATTTATGAAGAAATTCAATTTTTTTACATTTTTTATTGGATAGGTTTTATAGCAAAAAGTAAAAAAGGAATATATATTTTTTTTTTTCATAATTGTCCGTCTGTTTTTGTTTATAGCGCAAAAAAACCCCACAGAGGTGATCAAATACCACCAAAAGAAAGATCTATATATAAAAATGGTCTAGTCATGAAGGGGGGGTTAAATCTTCCGGAGGTCAAGTGTTTAACCATTTAAGGACCAGCTGCCGCAGTTTTACTGCCGCAGCTTGGCTCCCCTGGACAAATCGCCGCCATGGTACGTCAGTCACTTTAAGAGCTCTAGAAGGCGCACGCAACGCCAGAGCCGATGGGCGTGGCAAGCGGTCGTGATGCCTGCCGGCCACCCGTGATCGCTCCTGACAGACAGATCTCCGTCATGTCAGGGTAGGAGAGACAGATCTGCTGCTCCTAAAGATTAAGAACAGCGATCAGTCTCCTCCAGGCAGTCCCCTCGCCCCACAGTTAGAACACACATGAGGGAACACATTTAACCCCTTGATCGCCCCCTAGTGTTAACCCCTTCCCTGACAGTGACATTTATACAGTAATCAGTGGCCTTTTTTTTTTAGCTCTGATCACTGTATAAATGTCACTGGTCCCAAAAAAGTGTCAAAAGTGTCCGATCTGTCCACCGCAATGTCGCAGTCCTGCTAAACATCACAGATCACCACCATACTATTAAAAAAATAAAAATTATAATAAAAATTCCATAAATCTATTCCCTATTTTGTAGACACTATAACTTTTGCGCAAACCAATTAATATACGCTTATTGCTATTTTCTTTACCAAAAATATGTAGAAGAATATATATCGGCCTAAACTGATGACATTTTTTTTTTTCTTGGATATGTATTATAGCAAAAAAGGAAACAATATTGTTCTTTTTTTTAAATTGTTGCTTGTTTTTTGTTTATAGCGCAAAAAAAAACACAGAGGTGATCAAATACCACCAAAAGAAAGCTTTATTTGTGGGAAAAAAAGGACACACATTTTGTTTGGGTACAACGTCGCACAACCACGCAATTGTCAGTTAAAGCGACGCAGTGCCTTATCGCTAAAAATGGCCTGGTCATTAAGGGGGCAATTCCTTCCGGCCCTTAAGTGGTTAAAGAAAAAATTATATATACAGGTGAAACTTGAAAAATGTGAATATCGTGCAAAAAATTTTTTATTTCACTAATGCAACTTAAAAGGTGAAACTAATATATTAGATAGACTCATTACATGCAAAGCAAGATAGTTCAAGCCGTGATTTGTCATAATTGTGATGATTATGGCTTACAGCTCATGAAAACCCCAAATCCACAATATCAGAAAATTTGAATATTGTGAAAAGGTGCAATATTCTAGGCTCAAAGTGTCCCACTCTAATCAGCTAATTAAGCCATAGGTGGAACGCACGCCAGGCTCCTAACGAACGGACCGACCAATTCGGCTTACTACCATGCCTTCCAGCCTCAGTGCCGGGCTAAGGCACTACTCAATGTAAGCAGCCATTTGGCCTTCTTTTATATTGTTTTAAACCTAAAATAAACGGGATTACACTATTCTTGGCATTATTCGTTTTGTCCGCATATTCCAATCTGAGCCATGTTTTGGGGAGTCAGACTGATCCGGAACTACATCCTCTCATTTGGCAAGTGGTATCTTGCATTAAGCGCATTTGACCTGCTTTTAGTTAAGGGGGTCAACATCTTGGGTAAGCGGCCATCCATCCATTTCACTTCGGGTGTTTTATCTATGTGGTGAAGGTGTCACTTCAAGATTAATTTGGATCACCATATATGGACTTATCACTGGATTATCAAGCATCACCATGAATTGCTCACTTGTCTTTTATTGGATTTTTGTTGTTACATATCCAACAACTGGTACCAGTTATTGGTTTCATCACCATTCAGGGCTGTGTTGTTACCAGCAATTACTAGACTTGTGCACAACGGAAAAATTTGTTTAGTTTTGGTTTGTTTCTTTTCGGTCCTGTTGATTCGTAATCGTTCGTAATTTTGCTAGACAGGATTCTTCGTGTTCGGACTAATTCGTATTTTCGCAAGCGACATTTTTCGTTGAATCGGAATGATTTGTATTAATGTAAGCCTTATTTTTAGTTGATTTATAATTCGTACTTTCGGTAGAGTACATTGTTTTTTGTTGATTCTGGACACAACTCCTACTTTCTTAACTTTTTTTGGGTTCGTTGATTCGTAATTTTCCGTATTTCTCTCACAACGACGCTGCCTATTATGCCTAATGTGCTTCGAATGGATTTGTACTTTTCTAAATACATAGCGGTTATTTGTAACAATTCAAAATCTCGCATTGTACTTTAGCTTTTTACATGCGGCTATAGCCTCGGCCCCTGTACACCATTTTGAGAGGGAGTTCAGCATGGTGAGGGAGAAGCAAAGAGCAGAGTGAGTGTTATTGTGCTTCGAATGGATTCGTACATTCGTAACTTTTTTCATAACGAATTATGCCGAAGACATTCGGGCATTCGCTTTTTGCGATATCATTTATTTGGGATTCAGTTTTATTCGTAATTGCTTTGTTTAGAAATTTGAATGCTTCCGAATGTCCGAAAGTTGCTAAATTCGGACGAATTTCGATTTGTTACGAAACAAATTGCACAAGCCTAGCAATTACCATTATTGTATGTGGAAGGGAAAAGTATGGAAGAAAAAGGTGCACAAGCAGCAGGGATGACCGCAGCCTGGAGAGGATTGTCAGGAAAAGGCCATTCAAAAGTGTTGGGGACTTTCCCAAGGAGTGGACTGAGGCTGGAGTCAGTGCATTCAGAGCCGCCACACACAGACGGATCCTGGACATGGGCTTCAAATGTCGTATTCCTCTTGTCAAGCCACTCCTGAACAACAAACGTCAGAAGCGTCTTACCTGGGCTAAAGAAAAACAGACCTGGTCTGGTGCTCAGTGGTCCAAAGTCCTCTTTTCTGATGAGAGCAAATTTTGCATCTCATTTGGAAACCAAGGAGCCAGAGTATGGAGAAAGAAAGATGAGAGACATGAGACCGAACAATGCAGAAGAGCTGAAGGCTGCTATTGAAGTATCCTGGTCTTCCATAACACCTCAGCAGTGCCACAGGCTGATGGCTTCCATGCCACGCCGCATTGAGGCAGTAATTGCTGCAAAAGGGGCCCAAACCAAGTGCTGAGTACATATGCATGCTTCTACTTTTCAGGGGTCCGATATTGTTCTATGTACAATCCTTGTCTAGCACTACCCCCATAGGAGCTGCTGGTTTAGATTTGAGCCTACCGTTACCTTTCCTGTTCACCGCACTCGTGTCAGGGATCCTCCTTGAAGAGCTCTATAAATGTTCACACCAACACCTGGATACGTTTTCTTCAAGATGCTTTATTTTACCAGTTCCAACAGAGGGATAGAAGGATAGGGGAGTTATAGGCACTTTGCGGATCACGGTACAATCCTATATCCAGAGGATCACTCAGTTCCACGCTGGATTCAGCAACCACCGGATAGACCTACTCTCACTGACCTAGCAACCGGTGCGAAGCTCACTCAAAGTCCCTGCCACAGTATTGATAAGTGCCGTCCAGTCGTTCCACAACCTTCTGCCATAAGATCGTGTAATCACACTGACACTACAAAAAGTTCCTTCAATAGTACATAGCTCACGGTGCCAGAATCTTTCAGCCGTCCGGCAGCACCGTGAGGCAAACTGGCCAGGATGTGTCCTTCAATTGAGTCCCCAATTGTTCCGCTTCTTCCCGCAGGCAAGACCGCGTAGGACCATCCCTGGACTAGTAGGCCCCAGCAACTCCTGGGCCTACTTCTCAGTTGCAGAGCCTCGGGCCAGCAGGCCCCGAGGCCGAAAATGGCTCGTACATCCCTGAGGCCAGGAGGGCCCTCAGGTCAGGATCCGGCAACGATCCCCGGCAATGAACCCCGATAGAGCGGTCTCTGTCTCTTAAGTACCCCCTCCCAGAATGCACAGCGGGTTGACCACACCCCCTGAGCCACTTCTGGGAAAGGAATACCCAATACACCTAGCCTGCTGCATTTCCAACCCTGACCCGTGATGATAGTGACACCTACTGTCAGGTGGAAAACACGCAGCCCAGCTAGACTGAAACAGAGCCATTAAATTACATAATTCTTTCTGAGCTGAATTACAGCTCAGATAACTAAATTGAATATATAGCGTCTACCCAACAGGAGTTGTTTTATTGATTGCATGTAATTTTCTAATTTTCTGAGATTGTGGATTTGGGGTTTTCATGAGCTGTAAGCCATAACCATCACAATTATGACAAATCACGGCTTGAACTATCTCATATATTAGTTTCACCTTTTAAGTTGCATTCGTGAAATAAATGAACTTTTGCACGTTATTCTAATTTTTCGAGTTTCACCTGTACTGTACTGTATATAAAAGCTATAGTCAAATATGGCTCAAAAAGCATATAAAAGCTATGTCACAAAAATGACTTATGAGTAAATGTTTCAATAATAATTTGTGAAAATTTGCTATAATTTGCTTTTAAAGTTATGATTTCTACATCTGGGAAAGAAATCTAATGTTTCTCTCATAGTTAATTTAGAGAATCCTATATTTAATGTAGGGGCCTCTCCGTACACGGCAAAGGAGTCTTGTCTCTTCTTGGAGCACTCTGTGAATATGACTTCCAGCCTGGGCAGTAGCCCAAAACCCAACAGAGACAGATCTAGTGGTTATTTTAATTGAATATCGATTGAATTTCTGCCATCAGTTTTTATTCTTGCTGCTCGGCTCTGTATATATCTATCCTAGATTATAGGAATGATATATATGCTTAACAAACCTTTGCTGCTTGGAGCTTGTCTCAAGGAGAAGATAAGCAAATATGATCGTTTTCATGCATTGAATTGAGAATATAAAAGCATATTCAGATCCCATACATATAACTACCAAAAGGGATTACTTGCTGCACATTCATGACTCAATAAGCACCTCCTGAACTCAGAGTTGAAGAAGGTTTTGTAGGTATTGAATTTAAATTGGAACTAAAACGTTCTACGTTGATATGGCAGTCTTTGTAAAATTCTACAGCAGCCTCTCTCAACCAGGGTTCCTTGGACCCTAGCGTTCCTCCCGGGGACGCTAGGGGTTCCTTGAGCAATTTATATTTGTCAGCTAAGTAACCGCTGACACCAGTGATATTTTTCAGCTATTTGCAAAGTGGGCATTCATTCCACAACCACCAATTTAATAGGGCCCCTCCTCTCTTACAGACTTTCCAAATGGCCACCAATGTATGGGGATCCTCCTCCTTGAACACCAATATAAGAGGTTGCTTTTCCCCTGACAATCAATGTAAGGTTGCATTTCACTGACCACCAAAAGAAAGATTGTGATTTCCTGACTACCAGGGACGGCCCGTCCATTAGTGGCGCACGTGCTCCGCCCCCCCGTCCATGCGTTCGGCCCCCATGCAGGATGCCGGGTGCATGAATTCCAATGGGGGGGGTTTGAAGCACGTGATTAGAGCCAGAGGCTCTAATAGGCTCTAATAGGCTTCAAAAAAGGGTGGGCTTGGGGCGCAGAGCACTGCAAACCAAGCCCACCCAGTTGTGTGACAATAGCGAATGAATATTCGCTATTTTCACAATGATTCTGCTCCCGGAGAGGAAGCGGGTCTGAGGCCTGTTTCCAGATTGGTCGAAAGGAGAAGCGCCGAGGAGAAGGGAGGAGATGGAAGCCGCCATGATGCCCACGGAGGAGATCAGGGGAAGGGGAAGCCGCCTGTTATGCCCACCGCCCGTCGCCTGGGTAAAGCGCTGCCCGCCATAGATGGGGTAAGTGCTCCAAACACGACCAGAACAAAAAAATTACCATGGCAGAAATTATAGAAGCGTATGTGAATGAGTCCTTATTTGGTGAAATATTAGGGGTCTAAATAGACCCCTAATGTTTCACATTTAAGACTGAGAAATGGAAGGGGGACATAAATTCATCAGTCCCTTTCACTGCAGCCTCAGCTTCGCAGATGAATGAATAGGAAGTACTCACAGGCTTTCTGTTTATTTACAAACTGAAGCATAGTACACATAGTTTACTATGCTTCAGCGATGTATGGCCAGAGGAGCAATCGGTACCGATTGTCCACTGTGTTCATTCAGGGGAGGGCAAATCTACTGGCCTCTTCCCCTACACTCCATACTGAAACATCCCCCTGTGTGCCCGCAGCAGCTGCCGCCGAGAGAGTAGTGGAGGGAAGCCAGCGGCACTGCAGAAGAGGGAGGCACACGGGGGGGGGGGCTGGACAGCAAGGGGAAGGGGGCACAGATACTAGACCTGATCCTCCTACAGCCAGAGGGAGGGAGAGGAAGAGAAGCCAGCAGTTCTGCAGGGGAAGGAACAAGAGGATCGGTGTCTGAAATAAGGCAGTACAGCTGGTTCTCCCGCTTGGCAAGGGCCCGGGCCCCCTTTTTGAACTGATAGTGCCCAGGCCCGGTACAGGAGGGCCAGCTGTATTGCCTTATCAGGGGCCCTGGTGCACCTGGTGATTAGGGTGTGTCCAGGCACATTCAGCACACCCACTGCGTGCGCCTATGCCACTAATAACCAGAGAGACCTTTTTTTGTTTTTTAACCATCATATCAAGAGGTAATTTCTCCACTGACCACCACAATTTTTACAGTCTACATTTCTTTTCCGGTCATTATTATTTTTTTCATTTCATTAATATTACTGAAAATATAAGAGTCGTATGGAGCAGTTCTGGGTGTCAAATGCAAAACTACATTACATTACTATAGTAATGTAGCGCCCTCCTCACTCCCCTCTTTCTCTCGTCTCGTCTCTTGTCTAGGGGTATCTTAGAGGGGAGGGAGCGGGGACACCACGCCTGGCTTCCACCACATGTGTCAGTGCGGTATAAGCAACGTTCTTGTATTACCTTCGGGTCAGTGCTGTGCACCTGGATCCTCCCTCCAAGAGTCACCTTGAACAATGTCTGCTAGGAATTGAGCTCCACACCATTAAAGTTCAACACTCCTTTATTCTTCTCGAATGAACACAATCAGTTGAACTCCCTTGGTTAACAGAACAGGAAAGGAGGTGTGGATGCGAATAGGCCCAGACACAATTTGGTTCTCCACTTTCCTTCCTGAAAGTGGGTTACGGTCTCTGCACGAGGGGGGATTTCCTTCCAGGCGGTCTCCGATTAGAGGCTCACCCGTCACCGGCAATATGCTGCACCGGGTCTTCAAGTGAGGAGCTCCCCCCGGTCCATTGCGCCTTCCGGATTCGGGTACCCACTCCCTGGGTTCCCTAGGATCTCCTTCCCTCGCGGAACTCAGTGTTGGGCACTGAGCTCCAGGCCTCCATCCGAGTACCTCACCCCAGGCTAAAGGTGCCTGGGATGGAACACGACCTCCGGTTGTCCTCTAGGCCTAGGCCACCCAGAGGACCGACACGAACCACCGTCCACAAGCTGAAGGTGCCTGGGACTTCCACCCCGTGACAAAGATGGCCGGCCCCTTTATACCCTCTCCCAGCAAGCACGGCGGGTTCCCCGCCCCACCATACCGCTGCCGAGGGAGGACAAAAAGGAGGCACAACACACAGCAATGATTACACCCCAGCCCAGGGCGACAGCGCCACCCGCTGGGCTGCAGGGAATTGCACATCACCAATGTCTCTGTCAAGTTCAAATTTACACCCGGGAAAGTACATACCCGCTACACTCTCCCCCTGGTGGTTTGACACTGGTCCCCAGTGTCTGGAGTAAATCATGCCCTCAACGGCTGACATAATCCAATCCAGAAACTGACTAACAATTGTACAAAAATATAAAACTTTAGAAAATTCTATAACTAAAACATTGTGTCTAAACCCTGTAAAGAAAGGGAATAAAGACAAAAGAGACACAATAGCATTGACTCATAACTTCGAATCACATATTCACATTTGACTTTTCCCCTCCCCATCCTGACTAAGACCCACCCCATCCTCAGTGAACTTGATGGGATGCTCTCCTGCAGAGGGAAAAGAAAGGATTAACACATATAACCCTGACACCTGTATTCGTGTAATGGAAAAGAAACCTCTCCGGAAAGAAATCCCTTTTCTCCAAGAGTGAGTGCATGAAAAGTGTCTTAACGTTGCGCAACACTGCCACCTGGTGACAGCACCGTGGTAACTGCACTCGTGGAACTTTCCTCTTTTCTTTCGGCCCTATCTACCCCAGAGTCCATAATCTCTTGCGGGAAAAGTGAAGAACAAACAGGAACAGTTCTTCATTCCTCTGGGCACAAAAGCAACGGCCCCAGAAAGTTCAGCAGCATAATCAAGGACAAACGGAGTCTTTCTCTCTCCTACAAGTAAAAGCGGGGATGCGGCAGAACAAGCGGCTTCAAGTGCTGGTCCATGGTTTCTAGGTGATACTCCACATCTTCCCCTTCCTTGCGCCGGATCAGCACTTTATCTGCATGGATGTGCCGTCCCAACATCCACTCTGCCTTGCAGTCCTTGAAACGTTGAGAGGCCTTTGGAGAGCATGCCAGGTACCTGCGGGCGTGTGGAACCTGAAGGTGGGTCCACACAAAGTCATTGTACCAGCGCTCCCGGCACACTTCCAACTCATAAAGCAGTTCCGTCGACAAGTACGGATACTCCCATCCGTATTCTGCAGCAACCTTTTGCCCAAATAGGCGTTGTAATCTCGCCAAAGGAGGCATGGTAGCTTTGTCCCCTTCGCCAGGCAAAACTATTGAGTCCGGGTGGCGAGGGACCTTGACCACATCTGGTCTGGGCATAGGTGCCCGCAGCAGCAGTCTCTTTTCCCCGGCCTTCGATACAGATGGCACCGGAGATGTAGAAGCAGGTTGGGGACCGGACCTCTCTTCAGGCGCTGATGCCTCCACCCGGGGTGTACTTTCCCCTGTTGACATGGGTGGATCTCTGATCCTCCGAGATGAAGCGAGAGGTACTTTGTCCCAGCCCTTCCCGGCAAACAAATCGTCTATAGAAACGTCGTCTCCCATGTCCGAGAGCGACTCCAGGTCAGAGGTGTCACACTCCTCCGCGGGTATGTAGCCAGTTGTAGAAACGGAGCCACCACCTCCCGCGGATTCGCTAGGCCATGACTTCCCGACACCTCCGCCCACACACCAAATCTCTCCGCCTGGCTTACCTCGGCCTTTACTTGAAGCGGGACGTCCGGAACTCTTGTCAACAGGTCCATCGAGGCCGGGCGTAAGCGGGCGAGACGGTCCACCACAACCGCTGGTCGGGGCTACCATGCCGGTCTTTCTCTTCGGTGGCGGACGCTGCGAGACAGTGGTGATTCTCCTGATGGGGGATTCTGGACCTGTCCTTGTGCCAAAAAAGGCCCCTCATTAGCCTGTTTTTTTACAAAAAGAAAAAGGCAGTGAGAAAAGTAAAACAAATAAAAATGTAAAGAGGCATTACTCAAACAGTAATCAAATATGCCCATAAAAAAGGGAAAAAACGCACAAAGAACACCAAATAAAATGCGCTAAACTAAGCTAAATGGCCTCTCTCCACCCCAAATACAAACACCCTCTAAATGAAAATAAAAATAAGAAAAGTTCACCGAAGTAGCTCTAGACATGTGCAGTTTGTTCCGTTCCGAATTGAAATTCGGACGAATTATTTATTTTTGGAAATTTTGATGGATTCGAATTTTCGAATTACAAAAGTACCGAATTTAAACGAATCCAAAATAACTGGGGAAAATTTTCAGACTTGAATTGTTTTCAAAATCGAATAGTTTTCGATTTGTTTTTTAATTTACAAAGAGAATAAAAAAGAATATAAAATAAAGGAATAGAATAGAAAAAATAGAATAGAATAGAAAAGAAAATAATAGAATATAATTGAGTAAAACAGAACAAAATAGAATAGAAAAAAAAAGAAAATAAAAGAATAGAAACTAATAGAATAGAATAAAATAGAAAGAATATAACCATCTTCTGAAATTCAAATTTCAAATAGAATAAAATTGAAATTTAATACATAGGAAAAGAATACAATAGAAAATAATAAAATAGAAAAAAAAGAATAGAATAGACTATAACAGAATAGAAAAGAATATAATTAAAAAAATAATAGAATAGAAAGAATATAACCATTTCCCAAAATTCAAATATAAATAATTCGAATTTGAATGGAATAGAAAAGAATAGATTAGAATAGAATAGAAAATAACAGAATAGTATAGAAGAAAACTGAATAGAATAGAATAGAATAGAAAGAATATAACCATCTTCCGAAATTCTAATTTCAAACAGAATAAATTTGAATTTGAATAGAAAAGAATAGAATAGAATAGAAACTATTAGAATAGAATATACAAATAGAAATAGAATAGAATTAAAAAAACAATAGAATATAATAGAAATAGTATAACCATTTCCCAAAATTCAAATATAATCAATTAAAATTTGAATAGAATTGAAAAAAATAGATTAGAATATGGTTATATTCTTTCTCTTCTATTCTATTCTGTTGTTTTTTCTATACTATGCTGTTATTTTCTATTCTATTCTAATCTATTCTATTCAAATTTTAATTGATTATATTTGAATTTTGGGAAATGGTTATATTCTTTCTATTCTTTATGATTGTTTTGTTTTAAATTATATTCTTTTGTATTATATTCTATTTCTTTCTATTCAATTCTATTCTTTTATTTTATTTTCTTTTTCATTTTGTTCTGTTTTACTCTATTATTTTCTATACTTTTATTTTATTTTACATTCTTTTCTACTCTATTCTATTTTTTTTTTATTCTATTCCTTTATTTTCTATCCTATTTTACTCTCTTTGGAAATTGGAAAACAAATTGAAAAATTTTCGGATTCTAAAACTATTTGAATTTGGAAAATTTTAATCGATTTGAATATGAATAAACGAAATGAATTCCGAACACAATTTAAACGGATGAAACAAATTTAACTAAACTAATTTATGTAAATATCGTATCTAAAATAAATGAAACAAAACTATTTTTTTTCGTTCTGCACTTGTCTACATCCCTGCTAGGTACATGCATATATAGATGTGTATATGATGTATAGGATGCATAGAGATAGAAAGTTGGACTACTGAGGTGGTTCTGCAAGTCAGCTCCTCTCCATGATGTATTATTAGCGATGCTTGACACTCTTTGAACATCCATATTATAGAATTCAGCCTGTAAAAACAAGACTGACACACCTAACCAATTTTGTTCCACTCCCAAAACATCATCAGGGACTACTAGAGCACAAATGTCAGTGTGAGTACGAATAGCCGCCATGTCTCCAAAACAATACCACAGATACATTGATGACATATGGTATGTAAAGATACTGCAGAACTCCAATTGTTTAATTTACTGCCAAGATCCACAGGTTTTAGGATATATAAGTCCAGAATACTTGGAGGTATATTATATTTACTTGTTTTAACCTTATTTTGTACATTTATTTAGTTACTTCCTGTTTTTTGGCCTAGGCAAATGATGTCTTGCATCCCGGCAGTCTTCAGGAAGGGAGGGGGAGGAGGGGCTTTCTCAGCTAAGCACACCCTCCTGCCTGCGTGTCTGAGCTAAGGGCAGATGGATTCAAGGAAGTATATGCAACATGAGTCATCTGCCCTTACCCGAAATGCTGGGAGGCATTCTTCAAAGTGATTTCTCAGCAAAATAAAGCACGGGGACATGGATGGATGGGGTTTGCTTTGAATTATTTTCCGCAAAACTCTACAAACAATCCCCCATAATGACAACGTGAAAGAAGTTTGTTTGAAATCTTTGCAAATGTATTAAAAATAAAAACCGAAAAAATTCCCATGTACAGAAGTATTCACAGCCTTTGCCATGACACTCTAATTTGAGCTCAGCTGCATCCTGTTTCCACTGATCATCCTTGAGATGTTTTTACAACTTGATTGGAGTCCACCTGTGGTAAATTCAGTTGATTGGACAGGATTTGGAAAGGCACACACCTGTCTATAGAAGGTCCCACAGTTAGCAGTGCATGTCAGAGCACAAACCAAGCCATGAAGTCCAAGTAATTGTCTGTAGACCTCTGAGACAGGATTGTATGGAGGCACAGATCTGGGAAAGGGTACAGAAAAATTGCTGCAGCATTGAAGGTCCCAATGAGCACAGTGGCCTCCATCATCCATAAATTAAAGAAGTTTGGAACCACCAGGACTCTTCCAAGAGCGGGCCACTCAGCCAAACTGAGTGATCGGGGGAGAAGGGCCCTAGTCAGGGAGGTAAACAAGAAACGAATGGTCACTCTGACAGTGTTTCTCTGTGGAGAAAGGAGAACCTTCCAGAAGAATAACTATCTCTGCCGCACTCCACCAATCAGACCTGTATGGTAGAGTGCCCAGGAGGAAGCTACTCCTCAGTATAAGGCAGATGAAAGCCCGCCTGGAGTTTGCCAAAAGGCACCCGAAGGACTCTCAGACCATGAGAAACAAAATTCTCTGGTCTGATGAAACAAAGATTGAACTATTTGGCCTGAAGGGCAAGCGTCATGTCTGGAGGAAACCAGGCACTGCTCATCACCTGGCCAATACCATCCCTACAGTGAAGCATGGTGGTGGCAGCATCATGCTGTGGGGATGTTTTACAGCGGCAGGAACTGGGAGACTAGTCAGGATCGAGGGAAAGATGAATGCAGCAATGTACAGAGACCTCCTTGATGAAAACCTGCTCCAGAGCGCTCTGAACCTCAGACTGGGGTGAAGGTTCATCTTCCAACAGGACAACAACCCTAAGCACACAGCCAAGATAACAAAGGAGTGGCTACGGGACAACTCTGTGAATGTCTTTGAGTGGCCCAGCCAGAGCCCAGACTTGAACCCGATTGAACATCTCTGGAGAGATCTGAAAATGGCTGAGCACTGACGCTCCCCATCCAACCCAATGGAGCTTGAGAGGTCCTGCAAAGAAGAATGGGAGAAACTGCCCAAAAATAGGTGTGCCAAGCTTTTAGCATCATACTCAAAAAGACTTGAGGCTGTAATTGGTGCCAAAGATGCTTCAACAAAGTATTGAGTAAAGGCTGAGAATACTTATGTACATGAGATTTTTTTCCAGTTTTTATTTGTAATAAATTTGCAAAGATTTCAAACAAACTTCTTTCACATTGTCATTACGGGGTATTGTTTGTAGAATTCTGAGGAAAATAATGAATGTAATCCATTTTGGAATAAGGCTGTAACATAACAAAATGTGGAAAAAGTGTAGCGCTGTGAATACTTTCCAGATGCAGTGTATATGTAATTTAGTTTTTTTCGTCTTGGTGATACAAAGACAGGAATTAAGGCAAAATCTCCCCCCAGCTGTAACAAAACTCTCACCCTGCCCCACTCTATTCAGACCTGGAACTAAAAAAATAATCAGACTGCAGCTGCGCTTCAATATTACCTTCAGAACAGTAGACGGGCAGGACCTACCTGACCTACCTGACCTACCCTCCATTTTTGTATCAATTAGTTTGCTCCAAACCTGCAAATACAGAGCTGGTAGACGGCTAACATTTAAAAATTAAAAATAACACAATAAACAATTTTTATAACACGGATGCCAAGAAATGCCACAATCTAATGATAAAACCAGCCGCTAACACTGGGTCATCAGTACGATTTTAATCTGCTTTTTTTTTTTAACACCTTCTTCCGTATAACTAAAGTGTAAAAAAAAAAAAAAAAAGTGCTAGAAAAGAGCAGAGCTAGGTCATTATCTCGCTGATAAAATGGAGGGGGCTGACATCTATGTAATGATGTTACATGTTCAGAATCCCATTAACCGTTGCTGAAAATTAAAGCTTTGCACATTTTTATGCAGAGAAATTAAAGCATCTGGATGGCGGTGGAACCCCCTGGGTTTACAATTAGAGCCGTCTTCTTCTTAGAAGTAAAGGTGCAATGTCTGAAGGTCGTTGATGTCTGAAATTCAAGGGCATTATTAATCAAGAAAGAAAAATCGCTATTGATTTCCTCCTGCTGAGAAAAGGCTATTTACCTAGGTCAGAGCAAACAAGCCCACAAATGTTCAGATTTGAACCCCCTGTTAGAAACCCTGTTTTTGATAAGGAAATGTAGATTTATTTTATTTTTTTGTATTCTCTTTACCCCTTTAACAACCTTAATTTTAAATTGCCCATCTGTCACATAATAAATACATAGTGCAGTTGTGTATTATTAGGAAATGAAAGAAAAATCTGCAACAGGGACAAAGCTGACAGGGGATTTGGCAGTCGCCTCTCTTCTTTTCTGGTGAAACCATTGTCACCGGATTGATTGGCAAGGGGATATATATCCAGCAGAGCCCCATATAGCAGTAAAAACCCAACATGGGTACTATTTCTTGCACAAACGAAAAAAATAAATCTTTATAGGGCTCCATTTACACTAATACGTCTTTTGATGCTTTTTTTTTTTACATTCACTGTATATGGCTGGTTGCTAAGGAGCGGGTCGGGAACCTGGCTGCCACGTCCTTAGCAACGGATGAGTCATCTGCAACAGGGACAAAGCTGACAGGGGATTTGGCGGTCGCCTCTCTTCTTTTCTGGTGAAACCATTGTCACCGGATTGATTGGCAAGGGGATATATATCCAGCAGAGCCCCATATAGCAGTAAAAACCCAACATGGGTACTATTTCTTGCACAAACGAAAAAAATAAATCTTTATAGGGCTCCATTTACACTAATACGTCTTTTGATGCCTTTTTTTTTACATTCACTGTATATGGCTGGTTGCTAAGGAGCGGGTCGGGAACCTGGCTGCCACGTCCTTAGCAACGGATGAGTCATCAGCTGTCAGCGGGCTTCCCCGCTGACAGCTGAATGTAAAAAAAAAGAATTCAGGAAAAAACGGCCCCCACGGCAATTTTTTATTTTTTTAAATGGCGTGGGGTTTCCCCCAAAATCCATATCCGAGCATGCAGCTCGGCAGGTCAGGAAAGGGAGGGGACAAGCGAGCACCCCCCCTCCTGAACCATGCTAGACCGCATGCCCACTAATGGAAGTGTAGTGAGGAGAAGGAGAGAAATCCTGATGAGAACTGAACACATCTGCGAATCAGATGCGTGTCCATAGAAGATAATGGACCTGAATTCGCACCTGAGCCGCACTGCAATGCCTAGAAAACGCACACTTTTTTGGCAAAGCGCAGTGCGAGTGCATCGCACATATGTGAACCAGCCTCATTGAAATCAATGTATTTTAAAATGTTATGCGAATTGGATGCAACCAATTCGCATAGGTGTGAACCCGGCCTGAAGGTGGCTTCTTTGTTTGCTATCACTTCTCTAAGTGGAGTGTCAGAGCTGGCGGCTCTTTCATGCAAGGAGCCCGTCTTGATCTTGCATCATTAGGTGATGTTCTGTCCTCATCCATCTTTATTACCTAAAGTGATTTCTAGTTTTCACTTGAATCAGGACAATGTCTTGCCTTCTTTTCTGATCTTCAGTTGGCAGGAGTAAGATCGCTGCATACTCTGGAGGTAGTTCAGGCAGTCAGGATTACCTGGATTGTTGGCACAGGTCAGGAATCCTGGTTTGTGCTGCCAGTAGTGCCCAGGAAGGGCAGGAGGCATCCAAGTTAACTATTATTATTGGACCTGCCAGCTAATTATTCAAGCCTATGGCTTGAAAGGGCAAGGTCCCTGCCCCTTTTTGGAAGCACTCACTACCATGTTTGCAGGGTGTTGTGGAAATTTTATTAAGATGAATTCAATATGTATTGTCACAGTGTCTCCCAGTGTTAGTTCTACTGAGGGCTCGCTCTACAGAACGAGCCGGAGCGAACCGACACCGGCGAAGACCCATTGGTAGTGAAAAGCTTCCTGTGGATGTAGAGAAGTGTTCGCGGAGTGAGGATATGCCTGCCAGCGAGAGCCCCTGTGTTATGCACAGATGTTCATTTGGGGGGGGGGGTATGTTCACTCCGCGAGGACATTATCGGTTTGATACCTATCTGCCTTTGTGGAGGGATGTTTTGTCTTTCTATGTGTCTGATCAGCACATGGAGGGACCCTGACATGTCCCTGCAGATAGTCTCCCATACACAGGAATGGTAGTATAATCCCGCTATGCGTTGTCTCTGAACAATGCAGAATAGGGATTTGCACCAATGGTAAAAACGGGAGAGTGTGCGTGCATTTGGTCAGGACAGCGTTCGTGATCTCTCAGGCTAATCTCACTACATGTGGGTTTCTTTGTCTAGCTATAGAGCACAGTTTAACAGGTACAAAGGGCGGGAAATCATGCACACGGCCCTGCACAGGCACGCCCATACACTCACCTAGTCATTGTTCTATTGGTTAAATTGCCTGGGCTTGATTGGCTGACTGGGAAGTCCTATAAATTAAAGGAACTCCCAGAGCAACCCAGGACTGTCTGTGGAGCTTGCTATGTGATGACAGTGGCTATGTCTGTTTTACTTGGGAAGCTTATTAGCACAAAAGAAACTGATTATGCATAGCGTATATTGGTTTTTCCCCAACAGGGGGCATCTTGGGCCATCAGATGTCAGTGGCTCAGGATTGTAAGGCCACTACATGGTCCTTTCATTCATACATTCACAGGATTTTACCAGATGGATATCAAAGCCACGGAGGATACTGCTTTGGCCACAGTATGTTACGGCGCCAGAATATGTCCTTTGCAGGTGACAGTTTCTGTGATTGTGTCTCCCTCCCCTCAAGGGCATTGCTTTAGGACAGGGATATGCAATTAGCAGGCCTCCAGCTGTTGCCAAACTACAAGTCCCATCTTGCCTCTGGCTCTGGGTGTCATGCTTGATGCTGTCAGAGTCTCGCTTTGCCTCATGGGACTTGAAGTTTGGCAACAGCTGGAGGTCCGCTAATTGCATATCCCTGCTTTAGGACATCCCACATAGTCATTACTATGGCTGCTTTGTGTCCCGTGGTGTACGATAAAGAAAATTGGATTTTTCCTACAGCTTACCTGTAAAATCCTTTTCTTGGGGTACATCACTGGACACAGATGTCCCTCCCCTCTTTTTTGGGATATTCATTGCTTTTCTACAAAACTGAGGTACTTCCTGTGTAGGAGGGGTTATATAGGGGAGGACTTCCTGTTTTATTGATCTGCCAGTGTCCATTTACCTATAAGTGGCGTATAACCCACATAGTCATTATTATGTCTGCTCTGTGTCCAGTGATGTACCCCAAGAAAAGGATATTACAGGTAAGCTGTGGGAAAAATCCTATTGTTACCACCCCCTAGACTAGATGAGAATTTAACCCTTGCAGTTCTGGCGCAGCCCCACCACAAGGGAGGACTTTTCACTGATGGGCTTTAAAATAAATGTATTTCTTTTTATCACATCATACTCTGATGCAGAAGTCACATGATTAACAAACTCCCATCATACATTTCTTCTCATGATAGCTGACCAATAAACTTGATACTTCTGGAGTTTTTTTTATCTCTGCAGAGGTGAGAGAGTTTGGAATTATGAAAATGTAACCAAAAAGTGTAGAAGAAGTAGCAGAAAGCAATTCATTTGCTTCCTCATCTCAATCAAAAATATGGTATAGCAGCACTTTCATTACATTCTGCAAACAGCTGCTTTCCGAAGAGGTGAGAATTAAAGTGGAACTAAATTCTCCCAATCAACATGAACTATTTTTATTCCTTATGCTGCTAGAATTAGTAAATATCGTATATACTCGAGTATAAGCCGTGTTTTTCAGCACTTTTTTTGTGCTGAAAATGCCCCCATTGGCTTATATTCGAGTCACCTTTTTGCGCCTGATCTCCCGGACTTTGGGGACCCAGTACCGGCACACATGTAGCCCCACTCTTAGTCTACAAGTGTGCAAAGTTTGTTGTTCGGGGGACCTATGGCCGGGGAGCACCGATTTTTCAAAGCCGGGCACCCCTTCCATAGACTCCCATGTTAATCGGTAATTTCTCCGGTGACTTTGGGGACCTGGTACCAGCCGGTCGCAGGTCCCCTGGACCCGAATTTTTTTTTTTTTATTGTGTATATTTATTATAGCAAAAAGTAAAAAATATTGTTTTTTTCTTAAAATTGTTGCTCTTTTTTTGTTTCTTTGAATCAGATGAATTAGAGCAGAGACTGCGAGCCAGGCCTTCTCGTACAACATCAGTGCCTGACCTCACAAATGCGTTTCTGGAAGAATGGTCAAACATTCCCATAGACACACTCCTAAACCTTGTGGACAGCCTTCCCAAAAGATTTGAAGCTGTTATAGCTGCAAAGGGTGGGCCAACTCAATATTGAACCCTACAGGACTAATGCCGCGTACACACGATCGTTTTTCATGACGAGAAAAATTCAATTTTTTAATTTGGTCATTAAAAACGATAAAAACAATCGCGTGTGGGCTCCAGAGCATTTTTCGCGACGTGAAAAATGGGCATTAAAAATTTGGAACATGCACTTTTTTTTCTCGTCGTTTTTCTCGGCGTGAAAAACGGCCGTGTGTAGGCTTTAACAACGTGAAAAAAACGTGCATGCTCAGAAGCAAGTTATGAGACAGGAGCGCTCGTTCTGGTAAAACTAGCGTTCATAATGTAGATAGTACATTCGTCACGCTGTAACGGACTGAAGAGTACGAGGCTGAAAAGCGCGAATCGTCTCTCACCAAACTTTACGAACACAAGGATCACCAAAAGCAGCCCAAAGGGTGGCGCCATCCGAATGGAACTTCCCCTTTATAGTGCCGTCGTACAATTCGTACGTCACCACGCTTTGCTCAAGCATTTTTTTTTCACGACAGTGTGTAGGCAAGGCAGGCTTGAGAAGAATCACGTCGAGAAAAACATAGTTTTTTTCAATGACATTAACCACTTCCATACCGGGCTTTTTGTACCACTTCAATACCGGGCCTATTCTAGCACTTCTCTCCTACATGTACAAATCATCATTCTTTTGCTAAAAAATTACTCAGAACCCCCAAACATTATATATGTTTTTTTAGCAGACACCCTAGGGAATAAAATGACGGTCATTGCAACTTTTTTTCTTGCACGATATTTGCGCAATAATTTTTCAAAACGCCTTTTTAAAAAAAAAAAATGGTTTAATGAATTAAAAAATAACAAAACAGTAAAGTTAGCCCAATTTTTGGGGAAAATATGAAAGATGATGTTACGCCGAGTAAATAGATACCTAACTTGTCACGCTTTAAAATTGCGCACACTCATGGAATGGCGCCAAACTTCGGTACTTAAAAATCGCTATAGGCGACGCTTTAATTTTTTTTACAGGTTACCAGGTTAGAATTACAGAGGAGGTCTAGTGCTAGAATTGTTGCACGCGCTCTAACGCACGCAGCGATACCTCACATATGTGGTTTGAACGGCGTTTACATATGTGGGCGACTTACGTGTGCATTCGCTTCTGATCGCGAGCTACCGGAGACAGTGGCGTTTTAATTTTTTTTTTTTATTATTTTTTTTTTTTTTTACTTATTTTTTTTTTTTTTACAATTATTTTTTCTTTTTTTTTGATCACTTTTATTCCTATTACAAGGAATGTAAACATCCCTTGTAATAGGAATGGTGTGTGACAGGTCCTCTTTATTAAAAGATGCGGGGTCAATAAGACCCCACATCTCTCCTCCAGGCTGGAAAGCATGAGATCAGTGAGCTCGGAGAAGCACCGGATGGCGGCGGGAGGGGGGGGATGTCCCCTCCCGCCGCCTATAAAAACGATCAAGCGCAGGATCGCTGGCACTTCAAAAGGATATCTGAATGATGCCTCTAGCTGCATCATTCAGATATCCCCCTACAAAGCCGAGGACGTCATATGACGTCCACCCAGGATGGGAGATCCCATCTGTGGACGTCATTTGACTATGGCTGGGTAGGGAAGTGGTTAAAAACAGTCGTGTGTGCGTACGTGGCATAAGACTGGGATGCCATTTAAGTTCATGTGCGTGTAAAGGCAGGCGTCCCAATACTTTTGATAATATAGTGTATATCAGGGTCATTCCTTATTGACTGGCATGTGCTGCATGTTTTTACCAGTCAATATATATTTTAAGCTCTCTGTAGGTTAAGACTGTTTTGTTGTTACTAGAATCCTAAGAAGATTACATAAATCAGGATTGTAACACCCTTCAAGTAGTTTAAAGCCCTTTGACCCTATGCATGTCCTATGGACTATCATCACCTGCTGTGTGTATGTGGGGAAGTTGGTCATTGGTATTATGGAATGTTCTGATCCTGAGCTTCTTACACATAGATATAGAAATCTTCTGTAGTCTGTTAGAACCAATGGGGTTGATTTACTAAAACTGGAGAGTGCAAAATCTGATGCAGCTCTGCATGGTAACCGATCAACTTCTAACTTCAGCTTGTTCAGTTAAGCTTTGACAAAAAAATCTGGAAGCTGATTGGTTTCTATGCAGAGCTGCACCCGATTTTGCACTCTCCAGTTTTAGTAAATCAATCCAACTGTGACAACTATATAATTATACAAAATATAAATTAACAATGTAACACGTTAGGTCAGCCTTGCTCAACCTGGGTTCCATGGTTCCCCTTGGGTTCCTCCAGAGGTTGCTAGGGGTTCCTTGAGGAATGAGCGATTACTGTTTCTCAGATAAGGAACCACAGACAATATTTATCTTTTTAGTGATCTCTAATGGCCCGTACACACGATCCGAAAATCAGACGACAGATCGTCCGACTTTTTTCGTTTACTAGTCGCAAGTAGAAATTGAATAGGTTACTAAAGTCACGAAAATTCTTCTATGACAGAAAAAAAAAAATCAGAAGTGATGTCATGTGTTGTAATATATTTGTATTGTATTTTTTTTCGGACGACAACTGTACTGACTAAACAAAAATCGTACGATCTGATATCGTACAAGTAAAATTTTTCTGATCGAATAATATCGGATGAATTGTCGTGATCGGCTCTGGAAAGCTTTGTACTAATGATCCGATCATCGTACGATCGCGTCGAAAGCGGTATTTTTCGTCTGATTTTCGGATCGTGTGTACGGGCCCATAAGAGGGAGATTCTTTCCAATGACCACAAATATAAGGAACATTCTTCCTATTGTCAATAAAAGTAAAAGTACTGTCAGTGATACTCTTGTTAAAAAAAAAAAAAAGTACTGTCAGTGATACTTTTTTTATTTGTACTAACATCCAAATTTTCAGAACAAGCTTTCGGGGTGTTCCCCCTTTTTTGAGGTCCAAGCTGAACTAATACACAAAGTTTTAGCAATCTCTTATGAAAAAAAGTCACAAACATGCACAGCAATGGTAATAAATCTTGGATAGTTAGTGAGAAAACAACAAAGGAAAATTTCCCCAGGGGGTTTTTTAGGCAGCAAAACATTAGAAAGATTATATAGATGGTTGAATAATTTGAATAAAGAAATTAGAAATAAAATGAATACATTTATTAAAATGCAAGCTCTGGTTCATGGTACAATCAACAGCACAAAACATCATTCATGGCACAGAGGCCTCCAGGAGAACATGACTGGTCAATTAATATCCAAATGAACACCCCAATGCATTTCGATCCATTCTGGTCTTCTTCAGGGGGTTTAGGGTTCTAGGAGAATATATTAAAGAATAAAATGTAATTCAAACCATTTGACAGTATACAAAAATATCATTGTATCATTTAAAATTGTACAAAAATATGTATCTCCATATACATGAAGGTGTGTTTACCATTAAATAGATGCAAAGGTGGAGATGCATCACATAGACCAGATAGCTTGAACCATTTGCGCTTGACAACCCACCGGCTCTGCACATCCCCTCCGCACCCACCAGGCGGATCCACAGTCCATCGGACTCGCAAGGAGCCAAGCACTCGGAGCTACAGGGGAGGATGGGGGGGGGGGGGTGGGCAAGGCACCTGCAACTGGACATGGAGAAAACTTGGTCAAGTTTATATATGAGTAAATATTTTATGTAGTTTTATATGACTGTGAGCTGGCACATATTAAGTTCGATAATTATTCATATTGGTTGAACCTATGGGTTTGATTGCATAATTTCACTATTAGTTTGGATAGTTTATAGTTTAGTTAATTTGGATTTTGCATGAATAAGATGAATTTAGTATAATATAAATAGGGGGGCGTGTTAAGGTTCAGATAATGGAGGTGAGTGTACTTACTGTGCTGAAGTGAATTAGGTAATGGGGGAAATTCTGAAAGTATAGTGAAAACGTGATGCAAGAAAAGGGGGTGAGATGAAACAACAAAATGTGAATCAGCTGGGTTGAATTGTAGTGGAAGTTGTGAGGGTTTGATAAAAGTGCATAGAGTGCGTGTGTGGGTGTATCGATTATAATGAGCAAAAAAATGCTAACTACCTGTGTTGGAATAGGATGAATAGACCTGCTCTTTGCAGTAATGGAAAAGACGTAATTAAATAATATGGTAACTGGGTTTGATAATGTTAAAGTAGTTAGCCCCAAATTGGGGAGGCAAGACTCAACGAAGTATTAATGGGGTACCAGTGTCAGCCAAACTAGCATGTTTAAAGTACTATGCTTATCTAATGCTTACTTGTTCTTATGATGTGCAGTGGCGGCATTCCCAGGATCAACTGGGGATCATCTGGGAGCCACCAGCTTATATTGAATCTCCGTTAATTGCCCATAAGTCGCAGGTGCCAGCCTCCTCCCCACCAGACCTCCCCTGCTCGCTCCCGCCACTGGTTGGGCGGCGTCTACGTGGCCCCCTCGGCGTTCCGGAAGGCGTGATCCCCGGCAATTGCCGTCACCTTCGACGCAAAGGCGTGACGTCATGACGTCGCACGCGCCCGCGGGAGAACCCACGCATGCGTGCGCGACATCATTGACAGTCCGGTGGTGATCACGGAGAAGGCTCCCCACAGTGGCCCCTGGGAAGGGCTCCACTGTGGGAAACACAAGGGGAGAGCTGCAAAAGAAAATGTGTCCCCCCCACCGTGCCGGGAAGTCAGATGGAAAAGGGGATCAAAAACCTAGTGCCACCGAGCCAGACGCAGCGGCCCAATGGGGGACGAGCGCAAAATGGCAAACTATAATGTTGAAATAAGTTAGTGAGAAAAGGGAGGGAGAGGGTTATGGACTGGAAAGAGGAGTAACAGTCACAGAGGTGAGAGTAGCCATAAAATAGTTGGAAAGTGACTTAGAAAACTGAGGTCCACATTTAGTCCATTCAATTTTGTGTTAAATAGAGTTATAATTCTTCAAATGCTTTCCTTTCCTGAGTAATTTTGAAGTTTCCTTTAAGAACTAAAACTTTCATATCTTCCATAGTGTGGCCTGGTTGTGAAAATGATGTCCCACAGGTGTGCAGAAACCATCTTCCATATGTTCTTTAACCACTTTCCGACTAAGCACTTTCATCCTCTTCTTGTCCAGGCCAATTTTCAGCTTTCAGCGCTGTCGCACTTTGAATGACAATTGCGCGTTCATGCAGCACAGTACTCATATGTAGGGTGCTAATTTTAAAGGCTTATATGCAAGTTATTGTCATAAAAAGTGTTTGGGGACCCGGGTCCTGCCCCAGGGGACATGTATCAATGCAAAAAAAGTTTTAAAAATGGCCGTTTTTTGAAACAATAAAAGTGAAATATTCCTTAAAATTTTGTACCTGGGGGGGTGTATAGTATGCCTGTAAAGCAGCGCTTGTTTCCCTTGTTTAGAACTGTCCCTGCACAAAGTGTAATTTCTGAAGGAAAAAAGTCATTTAAAAGCACTCGCAGCTATAATGAATTGTCGGCTCCTGGCAATACAGAGAAAAGTCATAAAAAAAAAAAATGCGTGGGGGTCCCCCCAAATTCAATTACCAGGCCCTTCAGGTCTGGTATGGATATTAAGGAGAACCCTGCATCAAATGAAAAAAAAAATGATGTGGGGTTCACCCCAAATATCCATACTAGACACTTCCCGGACCCCCCCTATGTGAATTGGTAAGGGGTACATTGTACCTCTACCATTTTACGTAGAAAGTGTAAAAACAATTTAAAAAAAAACACACAGACACCTTGGAAAAGTCCTTTATTTAAAATAAAAAATAAAAAACCCATTCCAGTGATGTAATCCAGTGTCCCGCGGCGATCCGATGTCCAGCGCTGCAGTCTCCACTCCACACGAAACGTCATTGGCTGAGCGGACCTACACTGCGGAGGAAGTTCCCCATAAGGTCCGCTCAGCCAATGACGTAGGCGGGGTCTGAGGTACGAGGGGGCGGGGCCGCCCTCGTATCTTAGACCCCGCCTACGTCATTGGCTGAGCGAACCTGATGGGGAACGTCCTCTGCAGTGTAAAAAAATTAATAGACCCGCCCCTTCTCACGTTCCCCATCAGGCCAGCTCAGCCTTACACCCACGTCATTGGCTGAGCGGACCTGATGGGGAACGTGAGAAGGGGCGGGTCTATTCATTTTTTACACTGCGGATTATAGCCGCGAGTGCTTTTAAATGACTTTTTTTCCTTCAGAAATGACATTTTGTGCAGGGACAGTTCTAAGCAAGGGAAACAAGCGCTGCTTTACAGGCATACTTTAGACACCCCCCAGGTACGAAATTTAAAGGAATATTTTTACTTTTATTGTTTCACTTTAAGCATTATTAAAATCACGGCTCCCGAAAAAAGGGCCGTTTTTAAAACTTTTTTTTGCATTGGTCCCCAAACCCTTTTTAGGACAATAACTTGCATATTAGCCTTTATAATTAGCACTTTTTATTTCGAACGTTCGAGTCCATTGTATTTAACTACCTGCCTACCGGACACGAAAACCCCCTTCCTGCCCAAGCTATTTATCAGCTTTCAGCGCTGTCACTTTTTGAATGACAATTGCACGGTTGTGCGATGTGGCTCCCAGAAATAGAGCTTTCTTTTGGTGGTATTTGATCACCTCTGCGGTTTTTATTTTTTGCACTATAAACAAAAGAAGAGCGTCAAGTTTGAAAAAAACACAATATTTTTTAGTTTTTGCTATAATAAATATCCATTTCCTAATTTTTTTTTTTTTTTTAAATTTCCTCAGTTTAGGCCGATACGTATTCTTCTACATATTTTTGGTAAAAAAAAATTGCAAAAAGGATATATTGATTGGTTTGCGCAAAAGTTATAGCGTCTACAAAATAGGGGATAGATTTATAGCATTTTTTTTTACTACTAATGGCGGCGATCTGCGATTTTTATTGTGACTGCGATATTGCGGCGGACACATCGGACACTTTTGACACATTTTTGGGACCATTCACATTTATACAGCGATCCCTGCTATAAAAATGCATTGATTACTGTATAAATGTGACAGGCAGGGAAGGGGTTAACACTAGGGGGCGAGGAAGGGGTTAAATGTGTTTCCTAGATGTGTTCCAACTGTGGGGGGAGGGGACTGACTGGGGGAGGTGACGGATGGTTGTCCCTATGTACAAGGGACACACCATTGGTCTCCTCTCCCTGACAGGACGTGGATCTGTGCGTTTACACACACAGATCCACTGTCCTGCTCGGTTACTGGGCAATCCGCCGGGCACGCGCATCGGGTCCCCAGCGACGCCCCCTAGCTGCTTTTAAAGGCAGGACGTCATATGACGTCCTGTCAGAACAAGAGAGTCTTCCGCCCGCTGTTATTTGACGGTGGGCGGTAGACAACTGGTTAATAGGGTTCTAAAGTTCACGCAAACTTTAGGTCTGTTCGCAGGTTCTGGTGCGAACCGAACAGGGGGGTGTTCAGCTCATTCCTACTCATATGACATTTTTATATATTTTTTCACACAAATAGAGCTTTCTTTTGGTGGTATTTAATCGCCACTGAGTTTTTATTTTTTGCTAAACAAACGAAAAAAGACAAAACATTTTAGTTTCTGTTTTTAAACTTTGCAAACAGGTAATTTTTCTCCTTTACTGATGAGGCTGCACTAATGGGCACTAATAGGCTGCCCTGATGGGCACTAATAGGCTGCACTGATGGGAACTGATGAGGCAGCACTGATGGGCACTGATAGGCGGCACTGATGAGGCGGCACTGGTGGGCACTGATAAGGAGGCACTGATGATGCTACACTGATAGGTGGCACTGATAGGTACTGATAGGTGACACTGATAGGTAGCACTAAAGGGCACTGATAGGTGACACTAATTGGCAAGTTAAGTAGGCACTAATTGGCGGAACTGATTGGCAGCATTGATTGGCACTGATTGACAGCACTGGTGGGCACAGGTTGGCACTGGTAGGCAGCACTGATGGGGCTGCACTGATCTTCAGGACACCGATAATCAGTGCCCTGATGATCAGTGCAGATGTCCCCTTTCACACTAGCCGTTACCGGCTTTGTCCCCTCCCCAAGCTGAGCGATTGGATAAGAAGGACCTTAGTCAGGGGGGTGACCAAGAACCTGATGGTCACTTTAACAGAGCTCCAGTGTTTCTCTGTGGAGAGAGGAGAACCTCCCAGTCGAATAACCATCTCTGCAGCACTCCATCAATCAGGCCTGCATGGTAGAGTGGAAATACGGAAGCCACTCCTCAGTAAAAGGCACATGACAGCCAGCCTGGAGTTTGCCAAAAGGCACCTGAAGGACTCTCAGACCATGAGAAACAAAATTATCTGGTCTGATGAAACAAAGATTGAACTCTTTGGCCTGAATTTGTCATGTCTGGGGGAAACCAGGCACTGCTGATCACCTGGGCAATACCAGCCCCACTGTGAAGCATGGTGGCGGCAGTATCGTGCTGTAGGGATGTTTTTTTAGCAGCAGGAACTAGTCAGGATTGAGGGAAAGATGAATGCAGCAATGCACAGAGACATCCTTGATGAAAACCTATTCCAGAGCGCTCTGGACCTCAGACTGGGGCGAAGGTTCATCTTCCAACAGGACAACGACCCTAAGCACACAGCCAAGATAGCAAAGGAGTAGCTAAGGGACAAATCTGTAAATGTCCTTGAGTGGCCCAGCCAGAGCCCAGACTTGAACCCAATTGAACATCTCAGGAGAGATCTGAAAATGGCTGTGCACCGACACTCCCCATCCAACCTGATGGAGCTTAAGAGGTCCAGCACAAAAGAATGGGAGAAACTGACCAAAAATAGGCGTGTCAAGCTTTTAGCATCATACTCAAAAAGGCTCAAGGCTGTAATTGGTGGCAAAGGTGCTTCAACAAAATATTGAGCAAAGGCTGTGAATACTTATTTACATGGGATTTTTTTCATCTTTTAGTTTTAATAAATTTGCAAAGATTTCAAACAAACTTCTTTCACGTTGTCATTATGGGGGATTGTTTGTAGGATTTTGAGGAAAATAATGAATTTAATCCATTTTGGAATAAGGCTGTAACATAACAAAATGTGGAAAAAGTGAATACTTTCCGGATGCACTGTACCTGTCGAGCAATTTAACCATCAGTTCTTCCATTCTGATAATTAGATTCAGCTCAGCGGTCCAGTCTGCTATGCTGGGTATGGATGTGGACCTCCAGTGTCTGGGGATCAGTGGTCTATCAGCGGAAAGGTAAAATACGAGTAGACCTTTCTTGACCACCTATAGTGTAAGTATATTGGTGGTGTTTTTGTCAGTTACAATAAAAATGTATGAATATAGTAGGGCTGTGGAAATTAACTATTAATTCCTCGATGAATCGATTAATTTTTTTGATCGATCAAAATACTTTTGATCGGTACTCACCTCTCCACCGGCTTCCGGGTCTTCAGGGAGTTCTGTCGGAGATCCGGTGACGTCACGGACACCGGCGGGGCTTGCCGTGTCCATCTGAAGGGCTCCTTTGCTGTGCCTTCATATCTGCATGCCGGCGGGACCTTACTATGTGCCACACGCAAGGGCTGTTACACTTCCCTCTATCAACCTGGGATTCTACAGCCGTCCACTGGGAGTTGTGATAGTTACCTTCACGGGACATCTACATGCCGACGGACTGATGTTAACCCCTCCTCATCTGGATTCAGCAGTGGTATCGTTGTACACATTTTTATACCAATATCATACTTAGCTACATGTTTTTATGACTGCTTTTGCTACCGTTTGGTATTACTCACACCGTTTTTACAGTTTATGTAGCTACATCGATTTTATCTCCAGTGCAATATTTATTTTGTTACCTACTTGAAGACTATAAAAGTTTTAATGCTATTCCCATCGAGCGCTGGCTTTGTGTGTTTTTTGTATCCTGCTATCCATTTTTCCAGTGGTTGGTAGCTGCACTGGGAATCGGCCTGCAAGGAGATCAGCTAAAAGTAGTTGGATCCAGTGGCGGTGCGTCCATAGAGGGCGCCTGCCCCCCCCCCCCCCGGAGCGCCAGCGGCTCTGATAGGCTTTCCGAATACAGCTCTCACGCTGTATTCGGCTTCCAAAAACTCCTCCCAGGTACGCACGGGGGTGCGTTCCTTGGAGAAGACTGTGTGGAGGTTTCAGCCAATCAGGTTCACCGGATATGGTTACCGGTAACCTGATTGGCTGAAGCGACATCGAGGGCGGGAGAACACATCGAGGACGGCGCGGACCGAGGAAGGTAAGTGCAGGGCTGGGGGGGGGGGGGAACAGGCTGCATTTGGGGGGAACTGGCTGTATATGGGGGACAAACTGGCTGCATTTGGGGGGAACTGGCTGAATATGGGGGAACTGGCTGTATATAGGGGACAAACTGGCTGAATATGGGGGGAACTGGCTGAATATGGGGGACAAACTGGCTGAATATGGGGGACAAACTGGCTGAATATGGGGGGAACTGGCTGAATATGGGGGGAACTGGCTGTATATGGGGGACAAACTGGCTGAATATGGGGGGAACTGGCTGAATATGGGGGGAACTGGCTGTATATGGGGGACAAACTGGCTGAATATGGGGGAAACTGGCTGAATATGGGGGACAAACTGGCTGAATATGGGGGGAACTGGCTGAATATGGGGGACAAACTGGCTGAATATGGGGGGAACTGGCTGTATATGAGGGACAAACTGGCTGCATTTGGGGGGAACTGGCTGAATATGGGGGGAACTGGCTGTATATGGGGGACAAACTGGCTGAATATGGGGGGAACTGGCTGAATATGGGGGAACTGGCTGTATATGGGGGACAAACTGGCTGAATATGGGGGGAACTGGCTGAATATGGGGGACAAACTGGCTGAATATGGGGGAACTGGCTGAATATGGGGGATAAACTGGCTGAATATGGGGGGAACTGGCTGTATATGGGGGACAAACTGGCTGCATTTGGGGGGAACTGGCTGTATATGGGGGACAAACTGGCTGCATTTAGGGGGAACTGGCTGTATATGGGGGACAAACTGGCTGCATTTGGGGGGAACTGGCTGTATATGGGGACAAACTGGCTGTATATGGGGGCACACTGGCTATATATATATATGGGGACAAACTGGCTGTATATGGGGGCACACTGGCTGTATATATGGGGGCACACTGGCTATATATGGGGACAAACTGGCTGAATATGGGGGGAACTGGCTGAATATGGGGGGAACTGGCTGAATATGGGGGGAACTGGCTGTATATGGGGGACAAACTGGCTGAATATGGGGGCACACTGGCTGTATATGGGGGACAAACTGGCTGAATATGGGGGAACTGGCTGAATATGGGGGGAACTGGCTGAATATGGGGGGAACTGGCTGTATATGGGGGACAAACTGGCTGAATATGGGGGAAACTGGCTGAATATGGGGGACAAACTGGCTGAATATGGGGGGAACTAGCTGAATATGGGGGACAAACTGGCTGAATATGGGGGGAACTGGCTGTATATGGGGGACAAACTGGCTGCATTTGGGGGGAACTGGCTGAATATGGGGGGAACTGGCTGAATATGGGGGACAAACTGGCTGAATATGGGGGGAACTGGCTGTATATGGGGGACAAACTGGCTGAATATGGGGGGAACTGGCTGAATATGGGGGACAAACTGGCTGAATATGGGGGGAACTGGCTGAATATGGGGGATACTGGCTGAATATGGGGGATAAACTGGCTGAATATGGGGGGAACTGGCTGTATATGGGGGACAAACTGGCTGCATTTGGGGGGAACTGGCTGTATATGGGTGACAAACTGGCTGCATTTAGGGGGAACTGGCTGTATATGGGGGACAAACTGGCTGCATTTGGGGGTAACTGGCTGTATATGGGGACAAACTGGCTGTATATGGGGGCACACTGGCTATATATATATGGGGACAAACTGGCTGTATATGGGGGCACACTGGCTATATATATGGGGGCACACTGGCTATATATGGGGACAAACTGGCTGTATATGGGGGCACACTGGCTGTATATATGGGGGCACACTGGTTATATATATATATGGGGGCACACTGGCTGTATATGGAAACAAACTGGCTGTATTTGAGGGGGCAAACTGGTGGCGTTTGGGCACAGTGGCTGCGTTTAATGGGCGGCAATTGATTTTTATTTATTTTTTCAGTTTGTTTGCGCCCCCCCAAAAATTTTGAGCACCAGTCGCCACTGGTTGGATCTGTATGTGCGTTATAATTAATCGAAATTAGTTGAATAATCGATTAAACAAAAAAATAGATTAATCAAACGCAAAAATTTTAATCAGCAACAGCCCTAGAATATAGCCATTATATAGCAGGCCTTTTCTGGCCATCACTTCAATGCATTCAGTGTATATATTGTACAGCTTCTACCCACAGACCTCAGTCCCTTCATGATGATTGCTATCCCACAGAGGAAGCAGAGACCACAGCCTGTCCACTACGGCTTCCGGCACTGTGAAGAAGCGGCCAACTTTCGTCCAGCAACATTGGGACTGTGAAATATGGAAGCGACTTAACTCGACAAAACAGGAAACTCTTGTGGACACCCCCTCCCTTCTCCACCAGCCCACATGTCAAATGAAATGTTTATCATACCTAAAAATTATTTTTTTAGAAGAACACATCTCATATATAAATGTTAAAAAAGCATACTGAACGTTGTGCTAGAATCATGTCGAAAATGAACAGATCATTCAAATTTTCACTTCATGTGAATCAACTGGGTGACAACGTACATGTAAACCTTACCATAGCACCTCAATCTTGCTTTTGAACTTTGTCATGTGATCTAAAGCCTAGGAAGCCTCGATCACATGGTCTCATGCTACCAGGAGCATTATTGATGTTTTATGTAATTAGAAACTGCAGAAATTATTGTTATCAAAGGTCATTAACTCCAAGACTTAGAAAAAAATACTCAGTGGGGCTCCCCTTGCTCTTTAAGGTTAAAGGCTTGTTACATCTAGGGGGTACAGTAAAATTTTTACGTACCTTACCACCCGCTCCAGCATTCTCCCCCACTCTCCAAAGCTCCATTATGTGGGTTGTGCCCTGATGTCATCATTATCATGCAGGACTGTTACCCTATCTTGTATGTCAAGGGTGCAGGAATGCAACCATAGCAAACATTTAACCCTTGCAGTGTGTGTGTGGGGGGGGGCACTGGAAGCGTAGATTGTTTCATATTCCTGGAGTTTGGATTTAAAGGTACGCTCCAGTGAAAATGGAAAATAAAGCATTGATATACATAGAGGAACAGAAGAACAACCTACATGTTCAAGTCTTTATTTTTCATACATATAATGCACCAGCCCAACCCAAAGCCTTGTATCAGAAATCTGGTGATCCTGAAACGTGTCAAGTTGAAATGCAGGAACCAGTGGTGGCTGGTATATTTGGTATATCATTCGGTCACCAGCCTCACACTTACCCTATCTAGGTCGCAGGCAGCTCTTCCTCTGGGTGTCTCCTCCTCCTGGTGCTTCACGGTGGCTTCCCCTACATCTCCTCCCTCCTCCTCCACAGTGGCCAATAGGATCGCTTCTCCTCTCAGCCAATCGGCTGATGGGTCTCACGAACCGCTTCCTGATTGACCAGGAGGAGAATCAGGAAGACAATAGCTAATATTAATTTGCTATTGTCACACAACTGGGTGAGCTCTGGGCGCAGTGCTCTGCGCCCCGAACCCACCCTTTTTTGAAGCCTATTAGAGACTTTGGCTCTAATCATGTGCTTCTTAAAAAAAAAAACCTTTGGAATCCATGTGTCCAGCGCCTCACATGTAGATTAGGGGGTGGGATGCATGGATTAAGGGGGCGGCGCCCCTGCGCCGAGCAATACGGGCCACCACTGGCAGGAACGCTCACTGCAGGCTTCTTTTTCCTGCTACCTGTCAGGACCTAGGTCACCTGCTGGTGGCACTGCGATTCCCAGAGCGGAAAGTTGTAGTTCCAATGTTTACCAGCGAGTGTCTCACAGCAGTTTCTAGTAACCAGTCTTCACCTGATGCTGGTTGCTGGGAGGGTATTTGGTCTCTTCCCTGCTAATACACTTTGCGTCAGTGTTTTTCTTTGCTTTGCTAAGTCAGATGCTGGTTGCCATGAAATCTGTTCCTGCTCCTGATCTTGCACTCTTGCCCTGCATCCTGCTGCCCTATTTCTGCCCCCCCCCCTGTTCCTGATTCCAGTAGTGGGTGCAAAGATGGTGAAAGTCATTGGGCGCCAGGCCAGACTCTTCTTGGATGTAAAAGAGGTTTTTTTTCTTTTGCCAGTCCTTTTTATACTTTTTATATATTTTGGGGTAAAGAGGGTTAGGGCCAGGACACCCTTAGATAGTTGCAAACTCAATTGGCAGACTCCGAGACTTCAATAGGAGGACAGTCATACAGGGAAAGGCCCCAGCAAGGCGCCACTTCTGCACTTGCAGGATTGCTGTCTCCTATGGTAACAGTCCTTTAACATTTCCTTACTCAAACGTATCAGTTCTTTCAGCTCCACTACAACTGCTCTTTGTAGTTATTCAACACAGCTCCTGGTCTCTCACTAGAGCCTCTGATTCACTGACTATGAATCCCTTGAGCTCCTCCAAGGTTGGTGGTATCTCCCTCAAGCGCCACCCCCGCTTCTCTGCTGAGTCCCTAGCTTGACTCTCCAGATACTTCTCAAGCTTCACCCCTGCTAACCGGCTCAGTCCCTAGCTTGACACACACGGCTGCTCTGCAAGCGTCTCCTCCACTGATTGGGTCCCTGACTTGATCACCACCTGAATTTCCAGATTCTCCACCGTGCCCGTTCGGTGAGAACATGATTCCGGTACTTGCTTCAGTTACTCACCGTGGTCCCTGGTAAAGACGATTGGTCCCTTCGTTGTGACAGCTTCCCTTCTACCTCCGACCACTGACAGGTTCTCCAATCGGAAGAACCGTCACTTTTGGTTGGACTGCAAGCCGCAGTCTCAACTCTGCACTGCCCTCTTACTTCTGGATAGGCCCTCACACAGCCTGGCAATCAGATGCCCCCGGGATAGGCCAAATCTCCAGCCTAGCAGCCCGGGGCAGACGACACACGTCCACCCAGAAGGCGGTCCAGGTGGCACAGAACAGGGATCACCTGACCTTGCCTGAATATATAGCCTCCCCCAGCAGGCCAAGGGATTTAAGAAAACCCCTGCCCATTGGCTGGGACACCCACATACCCATAACCTGACCTTGGGTTGCCCTCTCGTATCTAGTACCACCAAGTACCTGGCCACCTAGTGGTAGAAGAGAAAAGTGCAACAAGGCCAAGCTTAATAAGAAGTCAATAGATCCCTATCAATCGACCAAGTTGACTACTCGTGGCAAGTAAATTTGTGAGGAGCTCCCTGACTAAACTCCAGGGTGCTACATATCAATAGAGGGATCACCAGCAGGAAGGAGGAGGTCCTGATTCCTCTATATAGATCTTTATATCACTAGAGGGATCACCAGCAGGAAGGAGGAGGTCCTGATTAATCTATATAGATCTTAATATCACTAGAGGGGTCACCAGCAGGAGGAAGGAGGTCCTGATTCCTCTATATAGATCTTTATATCACTAGAGGGATCACCAGCAGGAGGAAGGAGGAGGTCCTGATTCCTCTATATAGATCTTTCTATCACTAGAGGGGTCACCAGCCGGAGGAAGGAGGTCCTGATTCCTCTATATAGATCTTTATATCACTAGAGGGGTCACCAGCAGGAGGAAGGAGATCCTGATTCCTCTATATAGATCTTTATATCACTAGAGGGATCACCAGCAGGAGGAAGGAGATCCTGATTCCCCTATATAGATCTTTATATCACTAGAGGGATCACCAGCAGGAGGAAGGAGATCCTGATTCCTCTATATAGACCTTTATATCACTAGAGGGGTCACCAGCAGGTGAAAGGAGGTCCTGATTCCTCTATATAGATCTTTGTATCACTAGAGGGATCACCAGAAGGAGGAAGGAGGTCCTGATCCCTCTATATAGATCTTTATATCACTAGAGGGATCACCAGAAGGAGGAAGGAGGTCCTGATCCCTCTATATAGATCTTTATATCACTAGAGGGATCACCAGAAGGAGGAAGGAGATCCTGATCCCTCTATATAGATCTTTATATCACTAGAGGGATCACCAGAAGGAGGAAGGAGGTCCTGATCCCTCTATATAGATCTTTATATCACTAGAGGGGTCACCAGCAGGAGGAAGGAGATCCTGATCCCTCTATATAGATCTTTATATCACTAGAGGGATCACCAGCAGGAGGAAGGAGATCCTGATCCCTCTATATAGATCTTTATATCACTAGAGGGGTCACCAGCAGGAGGAAGGAGATCCTGATCCCTCTATATAGATCTTTATATCACTAGAGGGATCACCAGCAGGAAGGAGGAGGTCCTGATTCCTCTATATAGATCTTTATATCACTAGAGGGGTCACCAGCAGGAGGAAGGAGGTCCTGATTCCTCTATATAGATCTTTATATCACTAGAGGGATCACCATAAGGAGGAAGGAGGTCCTGATCCCTCTATATAGATCTTTATATCACTAGAGGGATCACCAGCAGGAAGGAGGAGATCCTGATTCCTCTATATAGATCTTTATATCACTAGAGGGATCACCAGCAGGAAGGAGGAGGTCCTGATTCCTCTATATAGATCTTTATATCACTAGAGGGATCACCAGAAGGAGGAAGGAGGTCCTGATCCCTCTATATAGATCTTTATATCACTAGAGGGGTCACCAGCAGGAGGAAGGAGATCCTGATTCCTCTATATAGACCTTTATATCACTAGAGGGGTCACCAGAAGGTAAAAGGAGGTCCTGATTCCTCTATATAGATCTTTATATCACTAGAGGGGTCACCAGCAGGAAGGAGGAGGTCCTGATTCATCTATATAGATCTTTATATCACTAGAGGGATCACCAGCAGGAAGGAGGAGGTCCTGATTCCTCTATATAGATCTTTATATCACTAGAGGGATCACCAGAAGGAGGAAGGAGGTCCTGATCCCTCTATATAGATCTTTATATCACTAGAGGGATCACCAGAAGGAGGAAGGAGATCCTGATCCCTCTATATAGATCTTTATATCACTAGAGGGGTCACCAGCAGGAGGAAGGAGATCCTGATCCCTCTATATAGATCTTTATATCACTAGAGGGATCACCAGAAGGAGGAAGGAGATCCTGATCCCTCTATATAGATCTTTATATCACTAGAGGGATCACCAGCAGGAAGGAGGAGGTCCTGATTCCTCTATATAGATCTTTATATCACTAGAGGGGTCACCAGCAGGAGGAAGGAGGTCCTGATTCCTCTATATAGATCTTTATATCACTAGAGGGGTCACCAGCAGGAGGAAGGAGGTCCTAATCCCTCTATATAGATCTTTATATCACTAGAGGGATCACCAGCAGGAAGGAGGAGGTCCTGATTCCTCTATATAGATCTTTATATCACTAGAGGGATCACCAGAAGGAGGAAGGAGGTCCTGATCCCTCTATATAGATCTTTATATCACTAGAGGGATCACCAGCAGGAAGGAGGAGGTCCTGATTCCTCTATATAGATCTTTATATCACTAGAGGGGTCACCAGCAGGAGGAAGGAGGTCCTGATTCCTCTATATAGATCTTTATATCACTAGAGGGGTCACCAGCAGGAGGAAGGAGGTCCTAATCCCTCTATATAGATCTTTATATCACTAGAGGGATCACCAGCAGGAAGGAGGAGGTCCTGATTCCTCTATATAGATCTTTATATCACTAGAGGGATCACCAGAAGGAGGAAGGAGGTCCTGATCCCTCTATATAGATCTTTATATCACTAGAGGGATCACCAGAAGGAGGAAGGAGGTCCTGATCCCTCTATATAGATCTTTATATCACTAGAGGGATCACCAGAAGGAGGAAGGAGGTCCTGATTCCTCTATATAGATCTTTATATCACTAGAGGGATCACCAGCAGGAGGAAGGAGGTCCTGATTCCTCTATATAGATCTTTATATCACTAGAGGGATCACCAGCAGGAAGGAGGAGGTCCTGATTCCTCTATATAGATCTTTATATCACTAGAGGGATCACCAGAAGGAGGAAGGAGGTCCTGATCCCTCTATATAGATCTTTATATCACTAGAGGGATCACCAGAAGGAGGAAGGAGGTCCTGATCCCTCTATATAGATCTTTATATCACTAGAGGGATCACCAGAAGGAGGAAGGAGGTCCTGATCCCTCTATATAGATCTTTATATCACTAGAGGGATCACCAGAAGGAGGAAGGAGATCCTGATCCCTCTATATAGATCTTTATATCACTAGAGGGGTCACCAGCAGGAGGAAGGAGAAGCAGACGCAGAAGGAGATCCTGATTCCTCTATATAGATCTTTATATCACTAGAGGGGTCACCAGCAGGAGGAAGGAGGTCCTGATCCCTCTATATAGATCTTTATATCACTAGAGGGGTCACCAGCAGGAGGAAGGAGGTCCTGATTCCTCTATATAGATCTTTATATCACTAGAGGGATCACCAGCAGGAGGAAGGAGGTCCTTATTCCTCTATATAGATCTTTATATCACTAGAGGGATCACCAGCAGGAGGAAGGAGGTCCTGATTCCTCTATATAGATCTTTCTATCACTAGAGGGGTCACCAGCCGGAGGAAGGAGGTTCTGATTCCTCTATATAGATCTTTATATCACTAGAGGGGTCACCAGCAGGAGGAAGGAGATCCTGATTCCTCTATATAGATCTTTATATCACTAGAGGGATCACCAGCAGGAGGAAGGAGATCCTGATTCCCCTATATAGATCTTTATATCACTAGAGGGATCACCAGCAGGAGGAAGGAGATCCTGATTCCTCTATATAGACATTTATATCACTAGAGGGGTCACCAGCAGGTGAAAGGAGGTCCTGATTCCTCTATATAGATCTTTGTATCACTAGAGGGATCACCAGAAGGAGGAAGGAGGTCCTGATCCCTCTATATAGATCTTTATATCACTAGAGGGATCACCAGAAGGAGGAAGGAGGTCCTGATCCCTCTATATAGATCTTTATATCACTAGAGGGATCACCAGAAGGAGGAAGGAGATCCTGATCCCTCTATATAGATCTTTATATCACTAGAGGGATCACCAGAAGGAGGAAGGAGGTCCTGATCCCTCTATATAGATCTTTATATCACTAGAGGGGTCACCAGCAGGAGGAAGGAGATCCTGATCCCTCTATATAGATCTTTATATCACTAGAGGGATCACCAGCAGGAGGAAGGAGATCCTGATCCCTCTATATAGATCTTTATATCACTAGAGGGGTCACCAGCAGGAGGAAGGAGATCCTGATCCCTCTATATAGATCTTTATATCACTAGAGGGATCACCAGCAGGAAGGAGGAGGTCCTGATTCCTCTATATAGATCTTTATATCACTAGAGGGGTCACCAGCAGGAGGAAGGAGGTCCTGATTCCTCTATATAGATCTTTATATCACTAGAGGGATCACCATAAGGAGGAAGGAGGTCCTGATCCCTCTATATAGATCTTTATATCACTAGAGGGATCACCAGAAGGAGGAAGGAGGTCCTGATCCCTCTATATAGATCTTTATATCACTAGAGGGATCACCAGCAGGAAGGAGGAGGTCCTGATTCCTCTATATAGATCTTTATATCACTAGAGGGATCACCAGCAGGAAGGAGGAGGTCCTGATTCCTCTATATAGATCTTTATATCACTAGAGGGATCACCAGAAGGAGGAAGGAGGTCCTGATCCCTCTATATAGATCTTTATATCACTAGAGTGGTCACCAGCAGGAGGAAGGAGATCCTGATTCCTCTATATAGACCTTTATATCACTAGAGGGGTCACCAGCAGGTAAAAGGAGGTCCTGATTCCTCTATATAGATCTTTATATCACTAGAGGGGTCACCAGCAGGAAGGAGGAGGTCCTGATTCATCTATATAGATCTTTATATCACTAGAGGGATCACCAGCAGGAAGGAGGAGGTCCTGATTCATCTATATAGATCTTTATATCACTAGAGGGATCACCAGAAGGAGGAAGGAGATCCTGATCCCTCTATATAGATCTTTATATCACTAGAGGGATCACCAGAAGGAGGAAGGAGATCCTGATCCCTCTATATAGATCTTTATATCACTAGAGGGGTCACCAGCAGGAGGAAGGAGATCCTGATCCCTCTATATAGATCTTCATATCACTAGAGGGATCACCAGAAGGAGGAAGGAGATCCTGATCCCTCTATATAGATCTTTATATCACTAGAGGGATCACCAGCAGGAGGAAGGAGGTCCTGATTCCTCTATATAGATCTTTATATCACTAGAGGGATCACCAGAAGGAGGAAGGAGATCCTGATCCCTCTATATAGATCTTTATATCACTAGAGGGATCACCAGAAGGAGGAAGGAGATCCTGATCCCTCTATATAGATCTTTATATCACTAGAGGGATCACCAGCAGGAAGGAGGAGGTCCTGATTCCTCTATATAGATCTTTATATCACTAGAGGGATCACCAGAAGGAGGAAGGAGGTCCTGATCCCTCTATATAGATCTTTATATCACTAGAGGGATCACCAGAAGGAGGAAGGAGGTCCTGATCCCTCTATATAGATCTTTATATCACTAGAGGGATCACCAGAAGGAGGAAGGAGGTCCTGATTCCTCTATATAGATCTTTATATCACTAGAGGGATCACCAGCAGGAGGAAGGAGGTCCTGATCCCTCTATATAGATCTTTATATCACTAGAGGGGTCACCAGCAGGAGGAAGGAGGTCCTGATTCCTCTATATAGATCTTTATATCACTAGAGGGGTCACCAGCAGGAGGAAGGAGGTCCTAATCCCTCTATATAGATCTTTATATCACTAGAGGGATCACCAGCAGGAAGGAGGAGGTCCTGATTCCTCTATATAGATCTTTATATCACTAGAGGGATCACCAGCAGGAGGAAGGAGGTCCTGATTCATCTATATAGATCTTTATATCACTAGAGGGGTCACCAGCAGGAGGAAGGAGGTCCTGATTCATCTATATAGATCTTTATATCACTAGAGGGATCACCAGCAGGAGGAAGGAGGTCCTGATTCATCTATATAGATCTTTATATCACTAGAGGGGTCACCAGCAGGAGGAAGGAGGTCCTGATCCCTCTATATAGATCTTTATATCACTAGAGGGATCACCAGCAGGAGGAAGGAGGTCCTGATTCCTCTCTATAGATCTTTATATCACTAGAGGGATCACCAGCAGGAGGAAGGAGGTCCTGATCCCTCTATATAGATCTTTATATCACTAGAGGGGTCACCAGCAGGAGGAAGGAGGTCCTGATCCCTCTATATAGATCTTTATATCACTAGAGGGATCACCAGCAGGAGGAAGGAGGTCCTGATTCCTCTATATAGATCTTTATATCACTAGAGGGATCACCAGAAGGAGGAAGGAGGTCCTGATCCCTCTATATAGATCTTTATATCACTAGAGGGATCACCAGAAGGAGGAAGGAGGTCCTGATTCCTCTATATAGATCTTTATATCACTAGAGGGATCACCAGCAGGAGGAAGGAGGTCCTGATCCCTCTATATAGATCTTTATATCACTAGAGGGGTCACCAGCAGGAGGAAGGAGGTCCTGATTCCTCTATATAGATCTTTATATCACTAGAGGGGTCACCAGCAGGAGGAAGGAGGTCCTAATCCCTCTATATAGATCTTTATATCACTAGAGGGATCACCAGCAGGAAGGAGGAGGTCCTGATTCCTCTATATAGATCTTTATATCACTAGAGGGATCACCAGCAGGAGGAAGGAGGTCCTGATTCATCTATATAGATCTTTATATCACTAGAGGGGTCACCAGCAGGAGGAAGGAGGTCCTGATTCATCTATATAGATCTTTATATCACTAGAGGGATCACCAGCAGGAGGAAGGAGGTCCTGATTCATCTATATAGATCTTTATATCACTAGAGGGGTCACCAGCAGGAGGAAGGAGGTCCTGATCCCTCTATATAGATCTTTATATCACTAGAGGGATCACCAGCAGGAGGAAGGAGGTCCTGATTCCTCTCTATAGATCTTTATATCACTAGAGGGATCACCAGCAGGAGGAAGGAGGTCCTGATCCCTCTATATAGATCTTTATATCACTAGAGGGGTCACCAGCAGGAGGAAGGAGGTCCTGATCCCTCTATATAGATCTTTATATCACTAGAGGGATCACCAGCAGGAGGAAGGAGGTCCTGATTCCTCTATATAGATCTTTATATCACTAGAGGGGTCACCAGCAGGAGGAAGGAGGTCCTGATTCCTCTATATAGATCTTTAGTGAGACCTCATTTAGAATACTGTGTCCAGTTCTGGAGATTTCACTTACAGAAAGATATTGATAAGATAAAACAAGGTAAGGTCTGGGGGATAAAACATTTAATGAGATACTTCAGGAACTTAATATGTACAGTCTGAAGGAAAGTGAGAGGGGAGACATGATTGAAATCTTTAAATATATGTATGAATAAGGTTCAGGAGGTCAGGATTTTCAATATGAAGCAAAGATCAAGAACACTGGGACATGACCTCAAACTTGAAGGACGAAAGTTCAAAACCGACCTTAGAAAGTATTATTTTACTGAAAGAGTAGTTGATGCTTGGAATAGACTTCCAGCAGTGCTAGTGAGTCAGCCCTCAATCTCCATCTCTGCAGCCTCACAGCTACACAGAATGAATGGACAGGAATAGCTCTGTACAGAGCTTCCTGTCCATTCACAAATTGAAGCCTAGTAAACACAGTTTACTAGGCTTCAGTTATGAATGAACAGAGTCAGTGATTGGTACGGATCACTGACTCTATTAATTAAGACAAGGAGGGGGGCGGTAAATTACACATTTACCGGCCCCTTCCCCACTGTCCATCCTGACAGTATAACCCACAGCATCTGGTGGGAGAGGGGAGGGGTGAACCCAGCAGCACTGTGGAGGGGGGGGGAGTGAGGGAGACTGGGACAGAGCACAGGGGCCCAGTGAGAGCACAGGGGCGGGAGAGAGTACAGGAGCCCAGGAAAAGAGGGGGGGGCGAGAGAGCACTGGAGCCTAGAGAAAGGACAGGGGTGGGAGGGAGCCAAGGGGGCCCGGGGGCAGCAGAAGGACACTATATAGGGGGCGGTGGCAATTAGAAGAACCGATCCCCCCATCTTCCTCCTGCAGCCGCTGAATGCTGGCGGGGGGAGAAGAGAAGATCCGGGCATTCAGTGGCTGCTGCAGGAGGAAGATGGGGATTGGTTCCTTTACATGCCACCGCCCCTGCTATCTAGGTGTACAGGGGAGGCCGAACTGATCCCCTGGAGCAAGGGACCAGGTCACAATTGCAACCCCTGCAACCCCTGTTGCTACACCCCTGCCCCCTTGTTTAGCAGATAAGGTTTTAGGTTGACTGCCATGGACATTCATCATAAATCAGGGCTGTAAGTCTGTCAGCCACTTCTCCTTTCAAGGAAGTTGAAAAATAACAGACTAATAACCGACTTCGCCAAGTGAAAATGAAGGAAAGAAAATCTAAAAAAATTTTATAAAACTAAAGCAGCCACTACAAGTAAGGATTGGTAAGCTGTAACATAATACATTTTTGTTTTTCCAGGTTAAATACCACTTTAAGTTTTCTGGTGTTCCGTAAAATAAGTAATGCAGTAAAACCTTGGTTTGAGAGTAACTCGGTTTGAGAGCATTTTGCAAGACAAACTAATATTTTTAATACATTTTGACTTGCTATACAAGCAATGTCTTGATATACAAGTAGCGTCATGTCACAACCGAGTATAAAAGAGAAGAGAGGCACCTCTAAGTGTAGCAATATAGTTACATTTAATGAAGGTACAACATTTGGCAACATATTGCTACACTTAGAGGCGCCTCTCTTCTCTTTTATATTCTGTAGCTCCTGCTGGATATTCCTTCTAATCCCCTTGTGGAGGCTTCCATTTGTAGATGGAGATTTTATGGTTACACAACCTATCACATCGCTATAATCTTTTTATATGGACTATAAACTGAAGGACCGATGAATAAATGGTTGTGGAACGAATCATTTGAGCTTCCATTATTTTTTATGGGGAAATTCAGTTTGATATACAAGTGCTTTGGATTACAAGCATGTTGCTGGAACAAATTATGCTCACAATCCAAGGTTTTACTGTATATAAAAGTATCTGGTGATAGATTTCTCTGTTTCATTTTTTCCACCCATATATTATAGTGTGTCTGCACAGTGATAGTTGATCACAGACAATGCCCGGGGACGTACTCTGCAGAATGGGACACGTCCGCCTGGTGGTCTCAGGTCAGGCATTGTGTGATCCTGATGGATGGACAAAGTTATCAGTTTAGCTCAAGTTCTAATATAATCCAGACGGGGTATTGTTGTACTGAGTGAGCGGAAGTAGTCAGCCGGAGTTTCTTTTTCCATTATTTTGTACCGGAGAGCAGCCTAGTCAGGAAATACGGCTCTAAATAAACCAAAGACCGGGGTCAGACTGTGTAAGCATTAAAGCAGAACTAAACTCTCAATCAACTATTTTTAATTCTTATGCTGCTAGTATTAGTAAATAGATAGGAAGGTATATTATAATTACTTGTTTTAATTTTTTTTTTTTTTTACATTTCTTCAGTCGCTTCCTGGTTTCTGGCCTAGGCCAAAATTATGTCATCCCAAGAGTCTTCTTGGGCATTTTTTTTTCTTTCATCTGGATGAAGGGAGGAGAAGCTTTCTCAGCTAAGCACACCCTCCTGTCTGTAGCCTGAGCTAAGGGCAGATGGATTCCAGGAAATAAATGCTAAATTAATCATCTGCCTTACTGAGGGCCGTAGCTGGAAATGTCAGGGGGGGGGGGAGTGTTTTTCAAAGTGGTTTCTTAACAAATAAAAAAAAAAAGAGACATGGATGGACGGGAGAGTTTGCTTTGATCATGTATGTAATACGTGATCCAGCTTTTCCGGGTAGGGGGTGGGCGCACGCATGCGTGACCTCCGCCCTGGCTGTGCTGAGATTTAGACATATGCAGTTCGTTTTGTTCCGAAATCGAAATTTGGACAAATTGTTCGTTATTCAGAAATACATATGTATCCGAATTTCTAAAATTACAATAGCAACAAATTTAAACGAATCTGAAATAACGAAACTAAATTTTGGACGAAATTCAAATCAAATTTGAAACGTTTTTGAATTTGATTCCAATTAGAATCATTTTCTAATTCGATATAAATTCGAATTTTCGAATAGGATAAAATAGAACAGAAAATAAAGGAATAGAATAGAATAGAAAATAATAGAATAAAATCGGAAAGAAAATAATAGAATAGAATAGAAAAGAATAGAATAGAAAAGAATAGAATAGAATAGAAAATAAAATAATATAATAGAAAATAAAATAATAGAATAGAAAATAATAGAGTAAAACAGAACAAAATAGAATAGAAAATAAAAGAACAGAATAAAATAGAATAGAAAATAAAGGAATAGAATAGAATAAAACAGAAAGAATATAAGCATCTTTTAAAATTTGAATGAATAAAATTATTTTGAATTGAAATAGAAAATAATTGAATAGAATAGAATAGAAAAAACGATGGAAAAGAACAGAATATTACCATTTCCCAAAATTCTAACAGAATATATTTGAATAAATAGAAAAGAGTAGAATAGAATAGAATAGCAAAGAATAGAAAAAATAATAGAATAGAATAAAATAGAAAGAATATAACCATCTTCCAAAATTTGAATAGAATACATTCAAATTCAAATAGAATAGAGAAGAATGGAATTTAATAGAAAATAAAAGAATTGATTAGAATAAAATAGAATAGAATAGAAAAAAAACAATAGAATAGAATAAAATCAAATAGAAGAATATTACAATCTTCTGAAATTCACATTTCGAATAGAATAAATTTGAACTAAAATAGAAAAGAATAGAATATAAAATAAAAGAATAGAATAGAAAAGAATAAAGTAGAATAGAAAAAACAATAGAATGGAATAGAAAGAATATAACCATCTTCCAAAATTCGAATGAAATTCAATTTGAATTTGATTTCCATTCGAATTTACCAAATTTATAAAATTTGAATCAAATTACAATAAACTAAACAAATTCCGAAAATTGAATTAAATGAAGTTATGTAAACAACGAATCAAAACGAAACAACTGTTTTCGTTCTGCACATGTCTGGCAGTGATTAGTCACAGCACAAGCCGATCAGCGGCTCCCGGCCAATGATTGCTTGGTGGGACCTGCTGATCGGGGAACAGGACAGAGCTTCTGTAAATGTAAACAACGCACAGCTCTGTCTTGACAGCAGTGATGTGCCGGTTTTTGTTTCGGCACATCCCTTTGTAAAAACAGCACACAGTTATTGCACCAAGCATTGTTAGGCACACAGTTAACCCTTTGATCGCCCTATATCATGGGTGCTCAACCTGTGGCCCTCCAGCTGCTGCAGAACTACCATCATGTCTCTGCCTTTGGGAGTCATGCTTGTAACTGTCAGCCTTGCAATGCCTCATGGGACTTGTCGTTCAGCAACAGCTGGAGGGCCACAGGTGGAGCACCCATGCCCTACATGTTAACCCCTTCCCAGTCAGTGTCATTGTTACAGTGACAGTGCATATTTTTAGCACTGATCACTGTATTAGTGTCACTGGTCCCCAAAAAGTGTCAAAAGTGTCAGTTAGTGTCAGATTTCCAACCATACTATCACAATCCCGCTGATCACTACTAGTATAAAGAAATACAAATTCCAGTATATATATCATAGTTTGTAGAGTCCATAACATTTGCACAAACCAATATATGCTTATTGTGATTTAATTTACCAAAAACACGTAGAAGAATGTGTTTTATTAGTGTGTGTGTCAGGTCACATCCATTTACTGTATACGTAGCAGAATACATTTTGGCCTAAATTTATGAAGAATTTAATTTTTTTATTGGATATGCTTTATAGCAGAAATTAATATATATATATATATATGTGTGTAGCGGGTGGTTACATTTAGGGGGAAGCATCTGAGTGGTAGCCAGGCTCAGATGTACCAATTGTTAGGTCTCAAGGACCATTTCTATCCCTGGGAGATAGTACTGGTGGTTAAGTTCACTGGGGCCTATAGGTGTCACTCTTGCCGTGGGTCCCGGGTTGAACTGCAGTACGAGGTTGTGTCCTTTTTGTCCCCCCTTGGCAGCGGTACGGCGGGGTGGGGAACCTGCTGTGCCTGTCGGGAGAGGATATAAAAGGGGGTGGTTATCTTCCAGAGGGGTGGTTGTTCCGCGCTCAGGCACCTTAAGCCTGGGTGCGGGTGTGTCGTCTCTGGGTGCCCTAGGCCCGGAGGCCTGTCGGGAGGTCTCTGGGTACTCTAGGCCCAGAGACAGAGCTGCTGTTCCATCTCAGACACCTTCAGTCTGGGGTGAGGTACTTCGAGAGAGGCCCGGGGCCCAGTACCTTCGACTGGGTCCCACAAGGGATTGAGGGCTCCTAGGGTGCCCCCTGGAAGTGGGTATCCGAATCTAGGATGAGGAGGCCAGGGAGCTGACCCTACCCGAAGACCCGGCGCGGCATCGCTGGTGACGGTGGGGCCTCTGGTAACTCTCCGGATGGATGTCCTTTCCCTGACAGGGGTCAATACTTTTAGAAGGTAATCCACGTTCTCATGGTCTGTGGCAGAGACCCATCCTGAATCTGGTCGGTGGCAGAGACCCAACAACCGGGCCTGTGGCAGAGGCGATATTCACCTGGTCTGTGGCAGAGACCCCTTCATGGTCGGTGGCAGCGACCGTGCGCCAAGCCTGTTAGTGCTATTCAGAACAGGAGAAACCCAAATTTAAAGTTTGTGCCTGGACCTCCTCCCACCTTATCTGACACGTGTTTGTCCCAACCCGTCTGCTCTAAAAGAGACTGTTTATTGTGCGAGAAGGAATAAACAAGTGTTGGACCTTTCAGTTGGTGTGGACAGTTGCTTACTGGCGAAAGTTAAAGACTTGTTCTGATTACTGCAGAAACAAGGTCAGCACTGGAGGCCTTTTTACACCAGTCGCAAGCAGGCCCGAGAAACTAACACCGCTCAACCTCCCTATTCAGGAGGGTACGGGCTTGTGGTGCGGTGTGCCTCATTCTTTTCCTGCGGAGGAGCCAAGCAGAAGAAAAGCAGGTAAAGTCTGGGGTTGGTGCGCTACATATATATATATATATATATATATATATATATATATATTTATATATATATATATATATATATATATATATATTTTTTTTTAAAATGTTCACTCTTTTTTTCACTTATATAATGAAAAATAAAAAAACGCAGTGGTGATCAAATACCACCAAAAAGCTCTATTTGTGTGAAAAAAGTATACAAATTGAATTTGGGTACAGGGTTGCATGACGGCGGAATTGTAAGTTAAAGTAACGCAGTGTCAAATAGCAAAAAATTACCTGGTCATGAAGGAGGTAAAATCTTCCGGAGGGCACGTGGTTAAATAGCGTTTCCAGTTTGTGGTGCTCTGATACATTTTAGTTATCCTTTGCTGAAAGTTAATTTTATGGCACAGAATTGCAATATATTTTTTTGGTAAAATATCAAAGATGAGGTTGTGCCGAGTAAATAGATACCCAACAGGTCAAGCCTTAAAATTGCATGTGCTTGTGAAAAGGCGACAAACTTTGTTTGAGTTAATTAAACAAATGTTTTATTTTTTTGCGGGTTTGGGTGTACCTTTTTTTGTTTTAATTTGTTTTCACTAAAATGCTCCAGGCTGTGCTCCATTCCCAGCCACAGAGCAGCTGGGGAAATTAACTGAAGAAACCAGAAGTGATGTTATACACGTCACTTAGGCTCCATGTACACTGAAGCTGATAAACTGCAGTTTATTGGCGTTTTGGTGTTTTTTTAAAAAGCCCATTAACTGCACTCTATGTTAGCCTATGTGTTCATGTACATGTAGCGGGTATGTACTTTCCCGGGTGTAATTTAAAACTGGCAGAGACACCAGCAGTGTGCAGTTCCTTGCGGCCCAGCAGGTGGTGCTGTTGCCCTGGGCTGGGGTTGAACCATTGCTGTGTGCCATGCCTCCTTTTTGTCCTCCCTCGGCAGCGGTATGGTGGGGCGGGGAACCCGCCGTGCTTGCTGGGAGAGGGTATAAAGGGGCGGCCATCTTGGTCACGGGGTCGAAGTCCCAGGCACCTTCAGCCTGAGGGCGGTGGTTCGTGCCGGTCCTCTAGGCGGCCTAGGCCTAGAGGACATCCGGAGGTCGTGTTCCATCCCAGGCACCTTTAGCCTGGGGTGAGGTACTCGAATGGAGGTCTGGAGCTCAGTGCCCAACACTGAGTTCCGCGAGGGAAGGAGGTCCTAGGGAACCCAGGGATTGGGTACCCGAATCCGGAAGGCGTAATGGACCGGGGGGAGCTACTCACTTGAAGACCGGGTGCAGCAGATTGCCAGTGACAGGTGAGCCTCTCATCGGAGACCGCCTGGAAGGAAGCCCCCCCCGCTCGGAGACCTCAGCCCACTTTCGAGGAGGAAAGTGGAGAGTTCATTGTGTCTGGGCCTACTCGCATCCACACCTCCTTGTTTGTTCTGTTCTTTAAGGGAGTCTGACTGATTGTGCTGTTCACTCAAGAAGAATAAAGGAGTGTTGGACTTTAAAGGTGTGGGGCTCTTTTCTGGTGGACATTGTTCGAGGTAACTCCAGGTGCACAACACTGACCCGAAGATAGAGAAAGAACTTTGCTTACACTGCACAGACACCTGTGGTGAAGGCTTGGCGTGGTGACCCCGCTCTCTCCCCTCTAAGGTACCCCTAGACAAGAGAAAGACGAGCTGATGCGAAGAGGGGAGTGAGAAGGCCGCTACATACACATAGCGTTTTTTAGTGTTAATGAGCAGTGGAGTTAATGGGCTTTTTTCTGAACGCAAGAAATTTGCGTTCAAAGTGCAGTTTTTCTGCCGGAAAAAACCCCCCGAAAAAACGCTAATAAACGCTAGTAAAAAACGCTGATAAAAGCTATATTTTAAAGCAGCTTTTTCTGCCAGAAATCTGGCGTTCAAAACAACCGTTTTTGAGCTTCTGTGTACATGGAGCCTTATAGTTTCTTACATGGTAAGGGATGTTCGCTGGTCTCCATCTCCTCTACCTGGCCACACCCACCTTGTATGCCCAGAATGCATTGGAAGGGACAGGGGGTGGTGCAGGGGGGCTTAGTTCCCGGGGGCTTCAGGATCCTAAAGAAGCTTAACAGTAAAACGCGTTGAACTAAACTCCCATCAATATATCCCCCATACATAATATATCACTGTCATATGAATGAAGTTCTAGCAATATACCAAGTGGTCCAACTGGTTCTCTTTCATTCTTCTGTGCCAAGATATCTCCACCATGCATGAGAATAACTCTGGGTTCCAGAAGAAGCTTAACTGCAAAACATATTGATCTGAACTATTCTCAATATAAGACCCATACATAAGATGGCTGTGCAATATGAATTAGTTCCTAGCAATATAACAACTAGTCCAACTGGTTCTCCATCATTTTCCTGTCCCAGGCTATCTTCACCATGCATGAGAATACCTCTGGGTTCCTGAAGAAGCTTAACTTCAAAACACGTTGAACTAAACCACTTTCAATATATGACCCATACATAGGATGTCTCTGCCATATGAATAAAGCCCTAGCAATATGCCAGCTGGTCCAACTGATTCTCCTTCACTTTCCTGTCCCAAGAAATCTTCACCTTGCATTGGAATACCTCTGGGTTCCTGAAGAAGCTTAATTGTGAAACTCATTGAACTGAACTACTCTCAATATATCACCCATACATAAGATGGCTGTGCAATATGAATTAATTCCTAGCAATATAACAACTAGTCCTACTGGTTCCCCTTCATTTTCCTGTCCCACGATATCTCCACCATGCATGAGAACACCTTTGGGTTTCTAAAGAAGCTTAAGTGCAAAACACATTGAACTGAACCTTTTTTTATCCTACCTAATCTGCATATTAATAACACACTGACACTAACTGACACTGAAACACATTGAAATGAACCAATTTCAATATATGACCCATACCTAAAGATGTCTCTGCCATATAAATGAAACCCTAGCAATATGCCAGCTGGGCTGGTCCAACTGGTCCTCCTTCACTATCTATCCTGTCCCAAGAAACCTCCACCTTGCATGGGAATAAGTCTGGGTTCCTGAAGGAGCTTAACTTTGAAACACGTTGAACTGAACAACTCTCAATATTTGACCCATACATAAGATGGCTGTGCAATATGAATAATTCCTAGCAATATAACAACTAGTCCAACTGGTTCTCTATCTTTGCCTGTCCCAGGCTATCTCTACCATGCATGAGAATACCTTTGGGTTCCTGAAGAAGCCTAACTTCAAAACACGTCGAACTAAACCACTCTCAATATATGGCCCATACGTAAGATGTCTCCACCTTATGAATACAGCCCAAGTAATATGCCAACTGGACCAACTGGATCACCTTCACTTTCCTGTCTCAAGAAATCCCTACCTTGCATAGGAATACCTCTGGTTTCCCCGAAGAAGCTTAACTGTGAAACTCATTGAATTGAACTACTCCCAGTATACCACCCATACATAAGATGGCTGTGCAATATTAATGAAGTCCTAGCAATATAACAACTAGTCCAACTGGTTCCCCTTAATCTTCCTGTACAAGATATCTCCACCATGCATGAGAACACCTTTGGGTTCCTGAAGAAGCTTAGCTGCAAAACACATTGAACTGAACCTTTTTTTTATCCTACCTAATCTGCATATTCACTAATTGACATTGAAACATGTTGAACTGAACCAATTTCAATATATGACCCATACCTGCATATCTGCACCATGCATGGGAATACCTTTGGGTTCCTGAAGGAGCTTAACTTGGAATCGCATTGAACTGAATCACTCTCAATACATGACCCATACATAAAAGATGTCTCCACCATATGAATGAAGCCTTAGCAATATACCAACTGGTCCAACTGGGTCTTCTTCACTTTCCTGTCCCAATATATCTCTACTATGCTTGGGAATACCTCTAGGTTCCTGAAGGAGATTACTTTCGAAATGCGTTGAACTGAACCACGTCTTATGAATGAAGTCCTAGCAATATATGGGAGTTGGTATATGGAGTCATGACTTGTGTCTTGATGTATTAGATGTTACACTGTATGACTGGTGGGAGGTTTTTATTTTTGCATGTTCGTATGCTTTAACCACTTAAGCCCCAGACCATTTGGCTGGCCAAAGACCAGGCCACTTTTTGCGATTCGGCACTGCGTCGCTTTAACTGACGATTGCGCGGTCGTGCGACGTGGCTCCCAAACAAAATTGACATCCTTTTTTTCCCACAAATAGAGATTTCTTTTGGTGGTATTTGATCACCTCTGCGGTTTTTATTTTTCGCGCTATAAACAAAAATAGAGCGACGATTTTTAAAAAAGTTCAATATTTTTTACTTTTTGCTATAATAAATATGGGCAAAAAAATATATAAACATTTTTTTTCCTCAGTTTAGGCCGATATGTATTCTTCTACATATTTTTGGGAAACAAAATCGCAATAAGGGTTTATTGATTGGTTTGCGCAAAAGTTATAGCGTCTACAAAATAGGGGGTAGTTTTATGAAATTTTTATTTTTTTTATATATTTTTACTAGTAATGGCGGCGATCAGCGATTTTTATCATGACTGCGACATTATGGCGGACACATCGGACACTTTTGACACCATTTTGGGACCATTTGTAATTTTTACAGTAATCAGTGCTATAAAAATGCACTGATTACTGTAAAAATGACACTGGCAGTGAAGGGGTTAACCTGTAGGGGGCGCTGAAGGGGTTAAGTGTGTCCTAGGGAGTTATTCTAACTGTTAGGGGGCATGGCTATGAGTGACACATCATTGATCGCTGTTCCCGAAGACAGGGAACAGACGATCAGTGACATGTCTCTAGGAAGAATGGGGTGATGTTGTGTTTACACCGGCAGACATAGAGGCCGCGGGAACCGCGGGCACGGAGCTCGCGACAGGGTCGCGAGCGCGCCCCCGGTGGCGCGCGCGCGACCACACGCCGGAAAATTAAAGGGGACGTATATATACGCCCATTTGCCAGTCCGTGTCATTCTGTCTACGTAAATGTTCGTGCGGCGGTCCTTAAGTGGTTAATATTTTTTATATTGAATAATAAAGAGATATGGATTTTTTTTTTTTTTTACTTATAACTAAGTTCTTCTATTATTGAGGAAATGCATCTTCCAAGTCACAATATTTAATTGCTTATTAATTGTTCTTCTTTATAGGATGTGGTGCTGGCTGATAGCCATTCAATCCAGGGACTAGGGATGAGCTTCGTGTTCGAGTCGAACATACGTTCGACTCGAACATTGGCTGTTCGATCGTTCGACGAAGATCGAACGATTTGGGCCGTTCGCGCCAAATTCGAGTGACGCGAACGGCCCACAATGCACTACGCCATCGCAGTGTCATCCAGGCGCTGTGATTGGCCAAGCATGCACTGTGACCCCGCATGCTTGGCCAATCACAGCGCCGGCAGCGAGGAGAGCAATGATTGGCCACAGGCAGGATGCCTGTGGCCAATTATTGCTGAGGGTGTTTAGTACACGCCCCACACTATAAAAGGCCGCCAGCACGGCGGCCTAGTGTAGTGTGTTCCGGAGCAGGGATAGAGTAGCATAGGCAGGGACAGTGACTGTTATTTCTTTCTTGCTTAACCTGGATTCCTTTAGTTTAGGGAAAGAGAAGGATAGGTAGGGAGAGTGTCAGTGTGTTTTGTGCTTCTGCTATAGTGTGCTTAAAAAAAAACATTTATTCTAGGGACAGAAAACTCTAGGTAGGGACAGTGTCAGTTTCTTTCACTCTGCAAGTCCTTGTTTCCAGGGACCTGGAAGGACAGTGAGTGAATTGTCCTTTTGCTATATTGTGATTAAAAAAAACATTTATTCTAGGGACAGAAAACTCTAGGTAGGGACAGTGTCAGTTTCTTTCACTCTGCAAGTCCTTGTTTCCAGGGACCTGGAAGGACAGTGAGTGAATTGTCCTTTTGCTATATTGTGATTAAAAAAAACATTTATTCTAGGGACAGAAAACTCTAGGTAGGGACAGTGTCAGTTTCTTTCACTCTGCAAGTCCTTGTTTCCAGGGACCTGGAAGGACAGTGAGTGAATTGTCCTTTTGCTATATTGTGATTAAAAAAAACATTTATTCTAGGGACAGAAAACTCTAGGTAGGGACAGTGTCAGTTTCTTTCACTCTGCAAGTCCTTGTTTCCAGGGACCTGGAAGGACAGTGAGTGAATTGTCCTTTTGCTATATTGTGATTAAAAAAAACATTTTTTTCTAGGGACAGAAAACTGTAGGTAGGGAGAGTATTTTTTTTCTTTCACTCTGCAAGTCCTTGTTTCCAGGGACCTGTAAGGACAGTGAGTTAATTGTCCTTGTGCTATATTGTGCTGAAAAAAACATTTATTCCAGGGACAGAAAACTCTAGGTAGGGACAGTGTCAGTTTCTTTCACTCTGCAAGTCCTTGTTTCCAGGGACCTGGAAGGACAGTGAGTGAATTGTCCTTTTGCTATATTGTGATTAAAAAAAACATTTTTTTCTAGGGACAGAAAACTGTAGGTAGGGAGAGTGTTTTTTTTCTTTCACTCTGCAAGTCCTTGTTTCCAGGGACCTGTAAGGACAGTGAGTTAATTTTCCTTGTGCTATATTGTGATTAAAAAAAACATTTATTCTAGGGACAGAAAACTCTAGGTAGGGACAGTGTCAGTTTCTTTCACTCTGCAAGTCCTTGTTTCCAGGGACCTGGAAGGACAGTGAGTGAATTGTCCTTTTGCTATATTGTGATTAAAAAAAACATTTATTCTAGGGACAGAAAACTCTAGGTAGGGACAGTGTCAGTTTCTTTCACTCTGCAAGTCCTTGTTTCCAGGGACCTGGAAGGACAGTGAGTGAATTGTCCTTTTGCTATATTGTGATTAAAAAAAACATTTTTTTCTAGGGACAGAAAACTGTAGGTAGGGAGAGTATTTTTTTTCTTTCACTCTGCAAGTCCTTGTTTCCAGGGACCTGTAAGGACAGTGAGTTAATTGTCCTTGTGCTATATTGTGCTGAAAAAAACATTTATTCCAGGGACAGAAAACTCTAGGTAGGGACAGTGTCAGTTTCTTTCACTCTGCAAGTCCTTGTTTCCAGGGACCTGGAAGGACAGTGAGTGAATTGTCCTTTTGCTATATTGTGATTAAAAAAAACATTTTTTTCTAGGGACAGAAAACTGTAGGTAGGGAGAGTATTTTTTTTCTTTCACTCTGCAAGTCCTTGTTTCCAGGGACCTGTAAGGACAGTGAGTTAATTTTCCTTGTGCTATATTGTGATTAAAAAAAACATTTATTCTAGGGACAGAAAACTCTAGGTAGGGACAGTGTCAGTTTCTTTCACTCTGCAAGTCCTTGTTTCCAGGGACCTGGAAGGACAGTGAGTGAATTGTCCTTTTGCTATATTGTGATTAAAAAAAACATTTTTTTCTAGGGACAGAAAACTGTAGGTAGGGAGAGTGTTTTTTTTCTTTCACTCTGCAAGTCCTTGTTTCCAGGGACCTGTAAGGACAGTGAGTTAATTTTCCTTGTGCTATATTGTGATTAAAAAAAACATTTATTCTAGGGACAGAAAACTCTAGGTAGGGACAGTGTCAGTTTCTTTCACTCTGCAAGTCCTTGTTTCCAGGGACCTGGAAGGACAGTGAGTGAATTGTCCTTTTGCTATATTGTGATTAAAAAAAACATTTATTCTAGGGACAGAAAACTCTAGGTAGGGACAGTGTCAGTTTCTTTCACTCTGCAAGTCCTTGTTTCCAGGGACCTGGAAGGACAGTGAGTGAATTGTCCTTTTGCTATATTGTGATTAAAAAAAACATTTTTTTCTAGGGACAGAAAACTGTAGGTAGGGAGAGTATTTTTTTTCTTTCACTCTGCAAGTCCTTGTTTCCAGGGACCTGTAAGGACAGTGAGTTAATTGTCCTTGTGCTATATTGTGCTGAAAAAAACATTTATTCCAGGGACAGAAAACTCTAGGTAGGGACAGTGTCAGTTTCTTTCACTCTGCAAGTCCTTGTTTCCAGGGACCTGGAAGGACAGTGAGTGAATTGTCCTTTTGCTATATTGTGATTAAAAAAAACATTTTTTTCTAGGGACAGAAAACTGTAGGTAGGGAGAGTATTTTTTTTCTTTCACTCTGCAAGTCCTTGTTTCCAGGGACCTGTAAGGACAGTGAGTTAATTTTCCTTGTGCTATATTGTGATTAAAAAAAACATTTATTCTAGGGACAGAAAACTCTAGGTAGGGACAGTGTCAGTTTCTTTCACTCTGCAAGTCCTTGTTTCCAGGGACCTGGAAGGACAGTGAGTGAATTGTCCTTTTGCTATATTGTGATTAAAAAAAACATTTTTTTCTAGGGACAGAAAACTGTAGGTAGGGAGAGTATTTTTTTTCTTTCACTCTGCAAGTCCTTGTTTCCAGGGACCTGTAAGGACAGTGAGTTAATTGTCCTTGTGCTATATTGTGCTGAAAAAAACATTTATTCCAGGGACAGAAAACTCTAGGTAGGGACAGTGTCAGTTTCTTTCACTCTGCAAGTCCTTGTTTCCAGGGACCTGGAAGGACAGTGAGTGAATTGTCCTTTTGCTATATTGTGATAAAAAAAAACATTTTTTTCTAGGGACAGAAAACTGTAGGTAGGGAGAGTGTTTTTTTTCTTTCACTCTGCAAGTCCTTGTTTCCAGGGACCTGTAAGGACAGTGAGTTAATTTTCCTTTTGCTATATTGTGATTAAAAAAAACATTTATTCTAGGGACAGAAAACTCTAGGTAGGGACAGTGTCAGTTTCTTTCACTCTGCAAGTCCTTGTTTCCAGGGACCTGGAAGGACAGTGAGTGAATTGTCCTTTTGCTATATTGTGATTAAAAAAAACATTTTTTTCTAGGGACAGAAAACTGTAGGTAGGGAGAGTATTTTTTTTCTTTCACTCTGCAAGTCCTTGTTTCCAGGGACCTGTAAGGACAGTGAGTTAATTGTCCTTGTGCTATATTGTGCTGAAAAAAACATTTATTCCAGGGACAGAAAACTCTAGGTAGGGACAGTGTCAGTTTCTTTCACTCTGCAAGTCCTTGTTTCCAGGGACCTGGAAGGACAGTGAGTGAATTGTCCTTTTGCTATATTGTGATAAAAAAAAACATTTTTTTCTAGGGACAGAAAACTGTAGGTAGGGAGAGTGTTTTTTTTCTTTCACTCTGCAAGTCCTTGTTTCCAGGGACCTGTAAGGACAGTGAGTTAATTTTCCTTGTGCTATATTGTGATTAAAAAAAACATTTATTCTAGGGACAGAAAACTCTAGGTAGGGACAGTGTCAGTTTCTTTCACTCTGCAAGTCCTTGTTTCCAGGGACCTGTAAGGACAGTGAGTTAATTGTCCTTGTGCTATATTGTGCTGAAAAAAACATTTATTCCAGGGACAGAAAACTCTAGGTAGGGACAGTGTCAGTTTCTTTCACTCTGCAAGTCCTTGTTTCCAGGGACCTGGAAGGACAGTGAGTGAATTGTCCTTTTGCTATATTGTGATAAAAAAAAACATTTTTTTCTAGGGACAGAAAACTGTAGGTAGGGAGAGTGTTTTTTTTCTTTCACTCTGCAAGTCCTTGTTTCCAGGGACCTGTAAGGACAGTGAGTTAATTTTCCTTGTGCTATATTGTGATTAAAAAAAAAATATATTCTAGGGACAGAAAACTCTAGGTAGGGACAGTGTCAGTTTCTTTCACTCTGCAAGTCCTTGTTTCCAGGGACCTGGAAGGACAGTGAGTGAATTGTCCTTTTGCTATATTGTGATTAAAAAAAACATTTTTTTCTAGGGACAGAAAACTGTAGGTAGGGAGAGTGTTTTTTTTCTTTCACTCTGCAAGTCCTTGTTTCCAGGGACCTGTAAGGACAGTGAGTTAATTTTCCTTGTGCTATATTGTGATTAAAAAAAACATTTATTCTAGGGACAGAAAACTCTAGGTAGGGACAGTGTCAGTTTCTTTCACTCTGCAAGTCCTTGTTTCCAGGGACCTGGAAGGACAGTGAGTGAATTGTCCTTTTGCTATATTGTGATTAAAAAAAACATTTATTCTAGGGACAGAAAACTCTAGGTAGGGACAGTGTCAGTTTCTTTCACTCTGCAAGTCCTTGTTTCCAGGGACCTGGAAGGACAGTGAGTGAATTGTCCTTTTGCTATATTGTGATTAAAAAAAACATTTTTTTCTAGGGACAGAAAACTGTAGGTAGGGAGAGTATTTTTTTTCTTTCACTCTGCAAGTCCTTGTTTCCAGGGACCTGTAAGGACAGTGAGTTAATTGTCCTTGTGCTATATTGTGCTGAAAAAAACATTTATTCCAGGGACAGAAAACTCTAGGTAGGGACAGTGTCAGTTTCTTTCACTCTGCAAGTCCTTGTTTCCAGGGACCTGGAAGGACAGTGAGTGAATTGTCCTTTTGCTATATTGTGATTAAAAAAAACATTTTTTTCTAGGGACAGAAAACTGTAGGTAGGGAGAGTGTTTTTTTTCTTTCACTCTGCAAGTCCTTGTTTCCAGGGACCTGTAAGGACAGTGAGTTAATTTTCCTTGTGCTATATTGTGATTAAAAAAAACATTTTTTCTAGGGACAGAAAACTGTAGGTAGGGAGAGTGTTTTTTTTCTTTCACTCTGCAAGTCCTTGTTTCCAGGGACAGAGAAGGACACCTGAAGGTAGCCCTTATTGCTTTTTTCCCATCTCCCTGCAGGCCATCTATTAGAATGTCTGGAAGGCAAACAAGGAGAGGCAGACAGTCAGGAGGCAATAAAAGAGGGCAAGCAGGCTCTGTGTCTGGGGGCAACAGTGCTGGTCGTGGACGCGGTGCATTGTCATCAGCACATGGCCATGGGACACGCTTGTCCTTCTTTTCGGCAGCTGGACATGTTGAGCCACATCATGCCGAAGACTTGGTAGAGTGGATGACCAAGCCCTCCTCCTCCTCCTCATCCTCTCTCACCCAGGCTCAGGGTACTGGAAAAGCAGCTGCCAAAGCGTCGTCTTCCCTGGTATCAATGTCAGACAAATCATCAGTCACTCCTTCCCTAGACCCACCATGTCCTCCTCCTGAGGAGTCCCCCGAACTGTTTCAGCACAGTGTTGGGTACATGCTCCAGGAGGATGCCCAGCGTTTCGAAGGGTCTGATGATGAAACCCAGCTAGAGGAAGGCAGTAGCGTGAGAGCAGACAGAGGGGATGCTCAAGAAGGACACCAATCTGGCAGTCATGTTCCAGCAGCTGCAGCATACTGCCAGATTGGCTCCAGTGATGAGGAGGGAGGGGATGATGAGGTCAATGACTCCACGTGGGTGCCTAATAGGAGAGAGGAGGAGGAGGAGGATGAGGAGGAGGCACATCTCCAACGAGGCAGGATGCCCTTTGGTGGCCAGCGTAAGGGCAGTACACCGACGGAATCACACCGCAGAGCTCCGCCTGTGCAGGGCGCTGCCTCTGCCCGTCATTCAAAAAGTTCTTTGGTGTGGGCCTTTTTTGAGGCTAGTGCATCAGATCGCACAGCTGCTGTTTGCAACATATGTCTCAAGCGTATATCGCGTGGCCAAAACATCAGCCGCTTGGGTACCACATGCCTGACCAGACATATGTTGACCTGCCATGCAGCTCGTTGGCAAGCCTACCTCAAAGACCCACACCAAAGAACAAAGCGGACCTCTCCTTGCACCGCATCAGCTGGGATCTCCAACCCCACTATAACTTCAGTCCTCTCTGAAACATGCACTGAGAGGAATGAAGGTGTAGAATTAGGTGTGTCACAGCCAAGTACTTGCGCCCACTCTGCTAGCAGTACACCGACGTCCGATTCTAGCAGGCAAATTTCCCTGCCCCAGCTGCTGGACCGTCGAAAGAAGTTCACTCCCAGCCATCCACATGCCCAGCGGTTGAATGCTAGCTTGGCTAAATTGCTAGCGCTTCAACTGCTGCCTTTTCAGTTGGTAGACTCGGCCCCCTTCCGTGAGTTTGTGCAATGTGCGGTTCCTCAGTGGCAGGTTCCCAAACGCCACTTTTTCTCACGGAAGGCTATTCCGGCTCTCTACCGGCATGTGGAAGGCAATGTCTTGGCCTCGCTGGACAGGGCGGTCAGCGGTAAGGTGCATATTACCGCTGACTCATGGTCCAGCAGGCATGGACAGGGACGTTACCTTTCTTTCACGGCCCATTGGGTCACTCTTTTGGCAGCTGGGAAGGATTCAGGACAAGGTGCAGTAGTGTTGGAGGTTGTCCCACCGCCACGCCTCCAAAATGCTACTACTGGTTGTGACACACCTCTCTCCTCCACCCCCTCCTCTTCTTCTTCCTCCATGGCCTCTTCCTGTGGTTTGTCCTATGAACCAGCGGTGCTCCGTAGCCGTTCACGGGGCTACGCAAGTACGCAGGCAAAAAGATGCCATGCCGTGCTTGCGCTGGTGTGTTTGGGGGACAGAAGCCACACTGGGGCAGAGGTCCTGTCTGCTCTGCAGGGCCAGGCCGAGAGGTGGTTGACGCCACGCCAGCTTAAGCCAGGAATGGTGGTTTGCGACAATGGCACCAACCTCCTCTCCGCCCTCCGACAGGGACAACTGACCCATGTGCCCTGTGTGGCTCACGTCCTTAACCTGGTGGTGCAGCGGTTCTTGGGCAGGTACCCGGGCTTACAGGATGTCCTGAGGCAGGCCAGGAAAGTCTGTGTGCATTTCCGCAGATCTTATAATGCCAGTGCTCGCCTGGCTGAGCTGCAAAAGGAGTTGAACCTGCCCAAGAACCGCCTTATATGTGACATGCCCACCAGGTGGAACTCAACGTTGGCCATGCTGCAGCGGCTGCACACGCAGCAGAGGGCCATCAATGAGTACCTGTGCGACTACGGCACCAGGACAGGGTCAGGGGAGCTTGGTTTTTTTTCTCCACGCCAGTGGGGCATGATCAGGGATGCATGCACTGTCCTGGCACCATTTGAGGAGGCCACGAGGATGGTGAGCAGTGACAGTGCATGCATCAGTGACACTGTACCTCTTGTCCACCTGTTGGAGCACACGCTGCGTGGAATAATGGACAGGGCACTTGAGGCAGAACAGAGGCAGGAAGAGGAGGACTTCCTTGCCTCTCAAGGCCCCCTTTACCCAGACAGTGTTCCTTCTGTCCCACCCATCGCACAGGAAGAGGAGGAGGAGGAGGAGGAGGAGGAGGATTGTGTCAGCATGGAGGTGGAGGCTGGCACTCAGCATCATCAGCAGCAGTCTTTTAGGGATGATTTACAGTCCCAAGAAACCAGTGGACTTGTACGTGGCTGGGAGGAGGTGGCTGCGGATCATGTCGTCCTTAGTGACCCAGAGGACTCCGGAGCGAATGCCTCAGCAAACCTACGCTGCATGGCCTCCCTGATCCTGCAAAGTCTGCGGAAGGATCCTCGTATTCTTCGGATCAAGGAGAGGGACCATTACTGGCTGGCCACTCTCCTTGATCCACGGTACAAGGGTAAGGTTGCGGACCTTATGTTACCGTCGCAGAGGGAGCAGAGGATGAGACAACTCCGGGAGGCCTTGCAGAAAGGTCTGTGCAACGCGTTCCCAGAGACTGGGAGGTTGCAAACTCCTGGTCCTGGACAACGAGTTGCTGAGGCTTCGGCCAGTCAAAGAAGGAGCGGTGGGGAAGGTGGCCGTCTGACCGATGCGTTCAGACAATTCTTTAGTCCGCAGCCCCAAAGTATGATTGGTTCCAGCAACCATCGCCAGCGTCTGATAAACATGGTGCAGGAATATCTAGGGGCAAGGTCAGACTTGGACACCTTCCCCACCGAAAATCCTCTGGCTTACTGGGTCTTGAGGATGGATCACTGGCCAGAGCTTGCACAGTATGCAATTGAGCTACTGGCCTGTCCTGCATCCAGCGTTCTTTCGGAACGCACATTCAGTGCTGCTGGAGGATTTGTCACGGATCACAGGGTGCGCCTGTCCACCGACTCGGTTGATCGACTGACTTTCATCAAGATGAACCAGTCTTGGATCACCACCAGCTACCACACACCTGATGCTGATATAACAGACTAATTGATTTTAAAATGTCACATCCCTTCAAGACTGATGCTGATGCTGAGTGCCTGTGCTGTTATGTTGACTGCCTATCCTCCTCCTCCGAGTCCTCAATGATACGATTGATGATGATAGCTTGGAAGATCATTTTTGTTTATGGGTGCCGCCACCAGTGCCTAACGCCCAATTTTTCAGCCCCTGTTTAACAGGGGCGTGTAATTACAATTTTTGAAGCAATACTTTGCAACAGGGCTCATTGCTGTGCTCCAAGTACAGTATCTGTGAGGAGTTGCAGTGTTGTGCCACCAGTGCCTAAGGCCCAATTTTTCAGCCCCTGTTTAACAGGGGCGTGTCATTACAATTTTTGAAGCAATACTTTGCAACAGGGCTCATTGCTGTGCTCCAAGTACAGTATCTGTGAGGGGTTGCAGTGTTGTGCCACCAGTGCCTAAGGCCCAATTTTTCAGCCCCTGTTCAACAGGGGCATGTAATTACAATTCTTGATCTAATAATTCACAGCAGGGCCCATTGCTGCACCCACCAAGAGTAACTGTCAGGGCTTACAGTGTTGTGGCACCAGCACCACCATCAAAGGCCCAATTTTTACTACCACTGTTCAACAATTATATGTAATTAAAATTCCTGATATAATAGTTGACAGCAGGGCGTTCCAGCACCAACCAAGAGTAACTGTGAGTGCTTACAGTGTTGTGCCAACACCAACAACTAAGGGGCCTATTTCTGCAGAGTATATACGGCAGGTCCCTACTTTCAAACATCCAACTTACAAACGACTCCTACTTGCAAACGCAAGAAGACAACAGGAAGTGAGAGGAAATCTACCACTAGGAAGGAAAATTCTCTCCTGTAAGAATAAATATGGGAGAAAGGTGTCTCCTCTGTACTGATGCTTTATCAGCAATCCTTGTTTCAAGAAAAACACCACATTTCAAAAACAGTTGTCATTGGGACGGAAAGTGAGGTGAAATGTTCTGAACAGGGGCACAGACAGCAAAACAAATGTTACAGGGGTGATAACCCTTACCTATGTTTTCCAAAAAGTTTAAAAATAGATTTTTGGGCTGGAGCTACACTTCAACAATGTACCTGTTCAAAATTACAAACAGATTCTACATAAGAACAAACCTACAGTCCCTGTCTTGTATGCACCGCCTGTATACGGCTGTTCAGAGTATATAGGGCCTTTTTTATTTTATGTGCGGGGTTCCCCTTAATATCCATACAAGACCCAAAGGGGCTGGTAATGGGCTGGGGTAGGGGGGGGGGGGTCATGGGGTAGCTATGCCATTTTTCTTAAAGAATTTCATCCATATTACCGGGACCAGACATTACATTAAAGCCGCAAGCAGTTTTAAATGGCTTTTTTTTCCTTTAGAAGTGTCATTTTGTGCAGGGACAGTTCTAAACACGGGAAACACGTGGCACTTCACAGGCATACTTTAGACACCCCCCAGGTACGATATTTAAAGGAATATTTGACTTTTTTTTTTTCACTTTATGCATCATTAAAATGACTGCTCCCGAAAAACGACCGTTTTTAAAACTTCTTTTTGCATTGATACATGTCCCCTGGTGCAGAACCCGGGTTCCCAAACCCTTTTTAGGACAATAACATGCATAATAGTTGTTATAATTAGCACTTTAGAATTCGAACGTTCGCATCCATTGTATTTAATAGGGTTCTAATGTTCGTTCGAACTTCCGGTCCGTTCGCGGGTTCTGGTGCGAACCGAACCCGGGGGTGTTCGGCTCATCACTACCAGGGACCTTATATTAGTTTTTCTACCATAATCCAGCATCTAATGAAGGGTTCAATGGTAGCCTGCACCTCCTCCCAGGAGTCGGCCATAATATGATAATGATGAATAAGAAATAAATTAAATGTCCAAGCTCACAAAAGAAAAGCTGCGGTCTAATTGACTGCAGGATGAAGAGCACGAAAAAGCCATTTAATACACACAACAGAGAAAGTGCGCCAATTAATGAGCAGGGATTTCTATAGGTGAAGCGACATCAATTACATTAAGATCCAGGAGCTGCGATATGTCACTTAATGATCTGCATATTCATAAGGCCATTGCTGCTTTAATGAGAAGGGGACTCAGTATGAATGGTTGTTTGTCACTGTTTCCATTTCTCAGAAAATAATTACTATTCATATAGGCATTATTATTCTACATGAACTGGAAAAGCGAAGACCGGCCACATGCATGGTTATAGGACTGGATATTGACCAGAGGGGGTATTTTCCCAGAGAGGCATGCCACCCATTCTATCTGTCTGTCTGTCTATCTACAGAATCTCACAAAAGTCAGTACACCCCTCACATTTTTGTAAATATTTTATTCTATCTTTTCATGTGACAACACTGAAGAAATGACACTTTGCTACAATGTAAAGTAGTGAGTGTACAGCTTGTATAACAGTGTAAATTTGCTGTCCCCTCAAAATAACTCAACACACAGCCATTAATGTCTAAACCGCTGGCAACAAAAGTGAGTACACCCCCTAAGTGAAAATGTCCAAATTGGGCCCAATTAGCCATTTTCCCTCCCCGTTGCCCTGTGACTCGCCAGTGTTACAAGGGCTCAGGTGTGAATGGGGAGCAGGTGTGTTTAAAATTGGTGTTATCGCTCTCACTCTCTCATACTGGTCACTGGAAGTTCAACAGGCACCTCCGGATTTAGGTCCGGACTTGGACTAGGCCACTCCAAAATCTTAATTTTGTTTTGTTTTTTTTAGCTATTCAGAGGTGGATTTGCTGGTTTGTTTCGGATCATTGTCCTGCTGCATAACCCAAGTTCCCTTGAGCTTGAGGTCAGGAACTGATGGCCGGACATTCTCCTTCAGGATTTTCTGGTAGAGCTTAGAATTCATGGTTCCATCAATTATGGCAAGTCGTCCAGGTCCTGAAGCTGCAAAGCAGCCCCAGACCATTACGCTACCAGCACCATGTCTGACTGTTGGTATGATGTTCTTTTTATGAAATGCTGCGTTCATTTTACACCAGATGTAACGGGACGCACACCTTCCAAAAAGTTGAACTTTTGTCTCATCAGTCTACAGAATATTTGCCCAAAAGTCTTGGGGATAATCAAGATGTTTTTTGGCAAATGTGAGCCTTATGCCGCGTACACACGATCAGAATTTCCGACAACAAATGTTCAATGTGAGCTTTTGGTCGGATATTCTGACCGTGTGTATGCTCCATCGGACATTTGCTGTCTGAATTTCCGACAACAAATGTTTGAGAGCTGGTTCTCAATTTTTCCGATGGCAAAAGTTCTTGTCAGAAATTCCGATCGTGTGTATGCAGTTCCAACTCACAAAAATCCTACGCATGCTCGGAATCAATTTGACGCATTCTTGGAATCATTGTACTTCATTTTTCTCGGCTCGTCGTAGTGTTGTACGTCTCCGCGTTCTTGACTTTCGGAATTTCCGAGCAACATTTGTGCGACCGTGTATGCAAGACAAGTTTGAGCCAACATCCGTCGGACAAAAAAACACGGTTTTGTTGTCGGAAATTCCGATTGTGTGTACGCGGCATTTGTGTTCTTTTCGGTCAGCTTTGTCCTTGGAACTCTCCCATGCACACTATTTTTGCCCAGTCTTTTTCTTATTGTTGAATCATGAACACTGACCTCACCTGAGGCAAATGAGGCCTGCAGTTCCTTAGGCTGGATTCACACCTATGCAGTTTTAGTGCTTTTTGCATTTTGTAGATTTGCACTGCAGTCCATTTAACATGGTTTCCTATGGAACACGTTCTGTAGTGCAAATCTGCAAAATGCAAAAAGCACTTAAAATGCATAGGTGTGAATCCAGCCTAAGATGTTGTTCTGGGTTCTTTTATGACCTCCTGGGTGAGTCGTTGTTGTGCTCTTGGATTCATTTTGGTAGGCCGGCCACTCCTGGGAAGATTCACCTCTGTTCCAAGTTTTCTCCATTTGTGGATAATGGCTTTTACCGTGGTTCCCTGAAATCCCAAAGCCTTATGCCGCGTACACACGATCGTGATTCACGGCGGTGAAAACACCGCCGTGAATCACGGCATGAAAAAAAATGAAAAACGAGGGAACGGCATGTTCCCCCACACACGACCGTTTTTCCCGTCATTTTTTTCTTTGACGAGAAAAACGACCGTCTGTGGGCTCCGCGGCAGTGTCTCCCTATGGGAAAACTGCCGCGGAAAAAAATGATGGAAAAAACTATGAGAAAATTTAGAACATGTTCTAATTTTTCTCGTCGTTTTTCCTGCCGTTTTTCTCAACGAGAAAAACGGCATAAAGCCCACAGACGATCGTTTTTCTCGGCGAAAAAAAAAAATGTCATTTTTCCCGACGGGAAAAATGATCGTGTGTACGCGGCATTAGAAATGGCCTTTCAACCCTTTCCAGACTGATACATGTCAATTACTTTGTCTCTCATCTGTTCTTGAATTTCTTTAGGCCCCTTTCACATGGGAGCCTCCATTGGACAGACTCCACTTGCTCAGTGGCGGATCGCTCCGCTGATCCCTGCTGAGCAGGCGGATGAGAAGTCCGTCTCCGTTCACTGTGCAGAGCGGAGATGGACCCAGTCCCGCTCTCCTCTATAGGGAGATCGTGTGAAAACGGACCTCCTGTCCGTTTTCATCCGATCATATTCGATCCGCCAGATGGATGGAAAATAGGATCACCATCCGTCTGGATTTTGCGGATAGGATCGGATCAGATAGGAGCGGGTGCTGCTGTGATTTTGCCGCGATTTTGCCGCGATTTCAAGGAATGCCTGTGTAAACTTGCGGTCTATGGACCTCAACTCGCATCAAAGTCAGACCAAAGTAGTATAGGGACTACTTTGAAGTCGCACAGATAAGAACGGTACTCATTGAAAATCATGGGGTATGACTTGTTATGTGACTTTTGTTGTGGAGATTTTTATGGAGATGTATTTAATATGTATTGTCACAGTGTCACCCAGTGTTAGTACTTCCGCAACCCGCTCTAAAAGAGCTGATTGGGGTAGTCTGAGGCTGGTTGAATCCCGTCTGATAGGGGAAAACGTTTTGAGGTTGGAGTGTGATGTTTGCAGGGTGTGGATATGTCCGCCAACGGGGGCCCTCTGTGCATTAGCATGGACGATCGTTAAGGAGGGGATATGCTCGCTCTGCAACAACATCATTGGTTATGAGCAGATGCGTACTCTTGTCTCTGCTGTGTTTGATCAACATTGGTTGGAGTTCGTAGTGCGCATCTGCAGATAGCCTCCCTCCCCCATTCACTAATAGTATAATCTTAATATGCGTTATTCTTTGGAATAGCGCAGAATAAGAATTCCTATCAACGGTAACTTTAGCCATCCTACGTTATTGTATTCATGTATGACATCTCCTGTGCAGTGTGAACAAGAGTTCTCTCTCGCGATTTTCAAAGAGTGATTCTTCTGCGATTCTGCGTGTCGTGCATAGAGCTGCTCCTTCTCCATTTTGGGCAACAAGCTTCACGTTATTTTTAAAAGGTGCATTTTGCAGCGATTGCATAGTGCCACAATCGCAGCACAATTGCACCGCGTTTGGGGTGCCACCTATCAGTGCCCACCAGTGCCGCCCGCCCACAGTCAAATGATGGAGGAGCGGTGCAGCTCTCGTTCTGGGACGACGTCATATGAGCGCACATATGAACGCTCACTCTCGTGTGCTCGTGGGGGGGGGGGGCGTAGCGCGGTGATCGTAGACGTGCCATATTGCTAGGACACGGCGCAACCCAATCTCTGTAAAGAGCCAATCACGCAGCTCTTTAACTATGTGAGCGGCTGTGTCCAATCACAGCCGGTCACATGTAAACACGGAAGTGCCGGTGATCGTCTCTCATCGCCTCACACAGAATGTGCGGTGAGGAGAGCTGATCAGCGGCATCTCCTCGCAGAGAACACCCGGACATGTAATCAGGGCACTGATCATTAGTGAAGAAAAAAGAGAAACTGCGCTCGGATAGGGATGCAACCAATTGTGGACAAAAGGGTGCCTGAAGTATGGTGAAGCAGCAACTAACCTGAAAACAAAAATCAGTGAACAGCAATAGAAAAAATGTATATAGTTGCGCTAAACCTGGAAATTATATTCCCAGAAACCGTGAAATTAACAAACTATAACCCTCAATGTGACTGAAAGTAGAAAATAATAAATGCAAAAATGAAAACATATCTAAATCTAAATCTAAAAACATATAAACACCCACATGTATGGCAAACATATAAGTGAAATAATATGAACAATATTAACAGTGACACATCAATGAAGTGACCACATGTAAAAGTCCATAAATAATAAATATTGAATAATTCATAAACATCTGTGTCAATAAACACCCGTGCACATATCCAAATGGCAGTCAGATTCTTCACTTGAAGGCTGAAAACCGAAGCGAATCCACCACCAAAAGTAAGTAGACCTGCTTACCAGAACGCCTTGGTCCCCTATTACGGAGGACCTTAAATTGCATGTATTGGATCCCAGTTGTAAACTTGATGACCACCGTGTCCATAGATGAATTAAACGGCACTTCCACTGTCATGGATATGCAGTAGTGTTTGTCTGTCAGCTTACCTTCCTTCCCATGTGTTCATCTTAGAGGCCAGAACCCTTTCACCTGGCTTCCTTTATAATCTCCTCCCAGCCTGACTCCACCCCAGGCCCTATCACAGAACACTTTATTAACCTGTGCACTGCAAGCCTGCTTGGCTGATCAACGTGTTTGTTAGGCATTGTGTGTTTGGGTTCCTGCCTGCCGTGTGCTACGTCTGTCTCTCTCTTACGTTATTGGCTTGTCCCCGACTATCCTTGTCTACTTGTGGCCCTTGACTTTCAGCTTGTTATTCGTTACTCTTATATCTTGTGCTGCTGCTTCCCCTCTTGTCCCCTTATCCTACGGGGCGTGAGCTAGGAGACTCTAGGGGCCGCGACCTGGACCCAGCCTGCAGCATAACATCCTCACCACTGGAGGCTCTGGAGAAGACCTGCTGGGTCTTAGACTCCGCGCCCTGGGGAATCTTGGCTCTAGCTTCCTATAGGATCCCGGTTGTGCTCCTCTGGTCCCGCTTTCCACAACCACCCAGTTTCCTATCCGCAGCAGTCAGCCATAGGGTTCACTACCTTGCGGTGCACTCCTGTCCCCCTACAGTGTGCATCTGTCACCTGGCCGTAGGTGACCTGACAGTTTGATCAGCCATGAACCCGGCTGACATCCCGCTCCCCGCGGATGATCCATTGCAGGGCATAGTTTGCAGACTTGAAACCCAGGAATCGAATCAGACTCAGGTGATGCGATTCCTCCAGGATCTGGCTTCTCGCTTCCAGCAGCTTCAGGCCTCCTTGGGAACCCTGAATCCGCAACCTCAAATACAACCAGCGGCTGCACCTATTGCACCAGTCGCAGCCACACACTCACTACAACTGCCAGCTCCGTCCCGTTTCTCTGGGGACTCCAAGGCTTGCAGGGGGTTCCTTAGCCAATGCACGATTCATTTTGAGCTCCAGCCCCAAAACTTCCTGTCTGATCGGGCTAAGGTAGCCTATATCATTTCCCTCCTCTCTGGTGAAGCTTTAGCCTGGGCAGCCCCTCTGTGGGAACTGAATGATCCAGTGGTTTCTAGCCTGTCTGGCTTCTTGAAACTTTTTCGGAATATCTTCGAAGAACCGGCTCGTGTCTCTTCAGCGGCCAGCGCCCTTTTACATCTCCGCCAAGAGTCTGCTTCTGTGGGACAGTATGCCCTTCATTTCCGCATACTGTCGGCTGAGTTGAGCTGGAATAATGAGGCCTTAGTCGCAACCTTTTTGCATGGCCTGTCTGATAGAGTGAAGGATGAATTAGCAGGAAGAACCATCCCCACTGATCTGGCCGGCGTTATCTCCTTGTGTAACCAGATCGATATTCGCTTTCAGGAGAGGACCTTAGAAAAGCAACGCCAGCACTCCTTGGTTCTTAGTCAGTCTGAGCTCCCCTCTCTTCGACTCGTAGAGCATCTCCTACCAGCTGAGGAACCCATGCAGCTGGGTCGGACCAGGCTATCCCCCGAGGAACGTGCTAGGCGCAGAACTCTTGGTCTGTGTCTTTACTGTGGGGGCAAAGGTCATTTTCGTGACACTTGCTCTCTTTGTCCAGAAAAACGTTCGGGTCCACTTCATCTGGAAAGTGGAGTATTGGACCCAGAAATATCACCTTCCCCTTCTCGTCTTCTGCTTTCTGTGTTCCTTCATGTTGGTGCTTCTTCTCATTCGGTCTCAGCATATCTGGATTCCGGAGCCGCTGGTAATTTCATGGACTGGGAAATCGCATCGTCCATGAGACTTACTCTTTTGCCCCTCACCACGCCATTGGTGGTCTTGGCGATTGATGGTACTGTTCTCCCAGGGGGACCCATCCGCTTCCAGACCCTCCCTGTTAAGATGTCGGTAGGGACACTCCACCAGGAGTGGATATCCTTCCTTATCTTACCCAAGGCCTCAACGCCTATAATTTTGGGTCTCCCATGGTTACAGCTCCATTCTCATGTGGACTGGACTACTGGACAGATCCTGGCTTGGGGTCCCTCCTGTTCCTCGTCCTGCCTACCCAAGGTTGCCCCCTGTGAACCTGAGCTGGTCATTCATTCCAGGTTGCATAACCATTTACATTTCTCTGTCCCTAACCACCCTTGGACGCACAGCCAGGCTAGCTTGTCTACAAGTCCTGCAGTCGCTACGTCTTGCGATGCGATTCAGGTAGTCGCTACACCTGACTCAGCTATTCACTCTGCCTCTGTACTAGTTTTGCCAGTCCAGCCCATGCCCAGTGAGCCTCCTACTTTTTCTTGTTCAGGACATTCTGCTTGTCCTTCAGCTATTCAGCTTGACTCCGGCGACATGTCACCTTCTAACCAACCTGACTTCAGGGTTCCACTGACATCTGCCCAGTCTGATGGTCCTGTGCAAGATGACCAGTTCCCCTTTAAGGGTCTAGGGGACCCTCCTCAGATTCCTGTTGATCCTCTCATGCCCTTGATTATTCCTAGAGAGCCTTTGGTCCTCAGTAGATCTTCTTGTCATCTCCCTACCTCGTTTTCGGTCTCTGAGAATAATCTTAAGTACGAGGTCAGACAAGTTCTGGATTCTCGGCTCTGCAGAGGCATTCTTCAGTACCTTGTGCATTGGAGAGGTTTTGGTCCTGAGGAGGCGTCTTGGATCGCTGCATCTGATGTCGCTGCACCTCATCTGTTGAGGTGGTTTCATCAGAGATTTCCCTTTAAGCCTGGGCCCAGGCGTGGGAGGGCCCATAAGAGGGAGGGTACTGTCATGGATATGCAGTAGTGTTTGTCTGTCAGCTTACCTTCCTTCCCATGTGTTCATCTTAGAGGCCAGAACCCTTTCACCTGGCTTCCTTTATAATCTCCTCCCAGCCTGACTCCACCCCAGGCCCTATCACAGAACACTATATTAACCTGTGCACTGCAAGCCTGCTTGGCTGATCAACATGTTTGTTAGGCATTGTGTGCTTGGGTTCCTGCCTGCCGTGTGCTACGTCTGTCTCTCTGTTACATTATTGGCTTGTCCCCGACTATCCTTGTCTGCTTGTGGCCCTTGACTTTCAGCTTGTTATTCGTTACTCTTATATCTTGTGCTGCTGCTTCCCCTCTTGTCCCCTTATCCTACGGGGCGTGAGCTAGGAGACTCTAGGGGCCGCGACCTGGACCCAGCCTGCAGCATAACATCCTCACCACTGGAGGCTCTGGAGAAGACCTGCTGGGTCTTAGACTCCGCGCCCTGGGGAATCTTGGCTCTAGCTTCCTATAGGATCCCGGTTGTGCTCCTCTGGTCCCGCTTTCCACAACCACCCAGTTTCCTATCCGCAGCAGTCAGCCATAGGGTTCACTACCTTGCGGTGCACTCCTGTCCCCCTACGGTGTGCATCTGTCACCTGGCCGTAGGTGACCTGACATCCACAACATAGACCAATAGAAAACACATGCAAATGAAAAGATGCCTCGAGGGTGTAAAATCTTTGGGGTTTATTTAGAACTTAGGACATAGGACGTATGAAAACTTACATTTTGAAGAATAAAAGAACAGCCTTAAGTATGTTGTGCCGGCCGGCCACAAACAGACCCGTCCGTGTGGAGAACGAGCAGTGGAGGGTGATGACGTCAGCACGCCGCTCGTTCAGCCATACGCGTTTCGTGATAGGTCACGTCGTCTCGGGTCTGTTTGTTTGTGGCCGGCCGGCGCAACATACTTATTTAAGGCTGTTCTTTTATTCTTCAAAATGTGAGTTTTCATACTTATGTCCTAAGTTCTGAATAAACCCCAAAGATTTTACACCATCGAGGCATCTTTTCCTTTGCATGTGTTTTTGTCATGGATATGCATTAATGTCTGTCTGCCATCTTACCTTTCCTCCTCATGTGTTCATCTTAGAGACCAGACCTCCTTCACCTGGCTTCCTTTATAATCTCCTCCCAGCCTGACTCCACCCCAGGCCCTATCACAGAACACTATATTAACCTGTGCACTGCAAGCCTGCTTTGCTGATCAACGTGTTTGTTAGGCATTGTGTGTTTGGGTTCCTGCCTGCCGTGTGCTATGTCTGTCTCTCTGTTACGTTATTGGCTTGTCCCCGACTATCCCTGTCTGCTCGTGACCCTTGACCTTCGGCTCGTTCTTTCGTTATCCTTGTCTGCTTGTGGCCCCTGACCTTCAGCTTGTTATTCGGTTCTCTCATATCTTGTGCTGGTGCTTCTCCTCTTTTCCCCTTATCCTACGGGGCGTGAGCTAGGAAACTCCAGGGGCCGCGACCTGGTCCCAGCCTGCAGCATAACATCCTCACCACTAGAGGCTCTGGAGAAGACCTGCTGGGTCTTAGACTCCGTGCCCTGGGGAATCTTGGCTCTAGCTTCCGTTAGGATCCTGGTTGTGCTTCTCTGGTCCCTCTTTCCACAACCACCCAGTTTCCTATCCGCAGAAGCCAGCCATAGGGTTCACTACCTTGCGGTGCACTCCTGTCCCCCTACGGTGTGCATCTGTCACCTGGCCACAGGTGACCTTGACAGTTTGATCAGCCATGAACCCGGCTGACATCCCGCTCCCCGCGGATGATCCATTGCAGGGCATAGTTCGCAGACTTGAAACCCAGGAATCAAATCAGACTCAGGTGATGCGATTCCTCCAGGATCTGGCTTCTCGATTCGAGCAGCTTCAGGCCTCCTTGGGAACCCCGAATCCGCAACCTCAAGTACAACCAGCGGCTGTACCTATCGCACCAGTTGCAGCCTCACACTCACTAAGATTGCCAGCTCCGTTCCGTTTCTCTGGGGACTCCAAGGCCTGCAGGGGGTTTCTCAGCCAATGCACAATTCATTTTGAGCTTCAGCCTCAAAGCTTCCTGTCTGACCGGGCTAAGGTAGCCTATATCATTTCCCTCCTCTCCGGTGAAGCTTTGGCCTGGGCTGCCCCCCTGTGGGAGAGGAACGATCCGGTGGTTTCCAGCCTGTCCGATTTCTTGAAGCTCTTTCATAATATCTTCGAAGAGCCGGCTCGGGCTTCTTCAGCGGCTAGTGCTGTCTTACGTCTTCGCCAAGAACCTAGTTCAGTGGGGCAATATGCTCTTCAGTTCCGTATCCACACAGCTGAATTGAGCTGGAATAATGAGGCCCTGGTCGCTACCTTTTTACATGGCCTCTCTGACCGAGTGAAAGACGAATTAGCGGGAAGAGCCATTCCCGTCGGTCTGGACGATGTAATTTCATTATGCAACCAGATCGACATTCGTTTTCAAGAGAGGTCCTTAGAAAAAAGACGCCAGCACTCTCTGGGTCCTAGCCAGTCTGAGCTCCCCTCCCTTCATCCCGTGGAGCATCCTCTACCTGCTGAAGAACCTATGCAGCTGGGCCGGACCAGACTAACCCCCGAAGAACGTGCTAGGCGCAGAACTCTGGGCTTGTGCCTCTATTGTGGGGGCAAGGGTCATTTTCGTGACTTCTGCTCGCTTCGTCCGGGAAAAGCTTGGGTCTAATACATTTGGAAGGTGGAGTATTGGACCCAGAAACATCACCTTCTCGCCTGCTCTTGCCGGTGTTCCTTCATGTAGGCACTTCTCCTCAGTCAACCCTTGCATACCTGGATTCCGGGGCTGCCGGCAATTTTATGGATTGGAGAACTGCTTCTTCTATGAAGCTTACCCTTTCACCTCTCACTACCCCATTGGTAGTCTCGGCAATTGATGGCACTGTTCTCCCAGGGGGCCCTATTCGCTTCCAGACGCTACCCATTAGGATGTCGGTAGGGATTCTCCACCAGGAGTGGATATCCTTTCTTATTCTACCCAAGGCCTCTACCCCAGTTGTATTGGGCCTCCCTTGGCTACAGCTCCACTCTCCACATGTGGACTGGGTCTCTGGGCAGATCCTGGCCTGGGGTTCCTCATGTTTCTCGTCGTTGCGTTCTCAAGGTGACCCCCAAGGAGAGTCTTCCGGTTGCTGCCACTTCTGTTTCTTCTGATCTTCCTGCTGCATACAGCGATTACCGGGATGTGTTCTGTAAGAAATCAGCTGAGGTGCTTCCTCCCCACAGGTCTTTTGACTGTGCTATTGATCTTGTCCCCGGAGCAACTCTACCCAGGGGTCGTACCTACCCTCTGTCCATCCCAGAGACCCAGGCCATGTCGGAGTATGTCGCAGAGAATCTGGAGAGAGGTTTCATCCGGAAATCCTCATCGCCTGCAGGGGCAGGGTTCTTTTTTGTTGCCAAAAAGGATGGTACCTTAAGACCCTGCATCGATTATCGGGGTTTAAATGCGGTTACTAATAAAAATCGATACCCCTTACCCTTAATATCTGAGCTATTCGATAGGTTGAAGGGTGCCTCCATTTTCACCAAGTTGGATCTCAGAGGCGCGTACAATCTCATTCGAATACGGGAGGGTGACGAATGGAAGACTGCATTCAACACTAGAGACGGGCATTACGAATATCTGGTGATGCCTTTTGGTCTGTGTAATGCTCCAGCCGTGTTTCAAAACTTTGTCAATGAAATCTTCAGAGATCTGCTGTACCAGTTTGTTGTCATCTATCTGGATGACATTCTGATCTTTTCTGAAAATCTGCTCGTCCACAGAAACCATGTCCGCACTGTACTTCAGCGTCTTAGAGAGAACAATCTCTATGCCAAGCTGGAGAAATGTTCCTTTGAATGTTCTGAGGTCCTGTTTTTGGGGTGCTTCGTCTCATGTTCGGGTCTTCGTATGGACCCTGGGAAGGTCTTGGCTATCACCAACTGGCCTCTTCCTGCTAGCCTCAAGGCCACACAGCGCTTCCTTGGCTTCACTAATTATTATAGGCAGTTCATAAGGAATTACTCTTCCATTGTCGCGCCTATTATCGCTTTGACCAAGAAGGGTGTGAATGCCAGAGACTGGCCTCCCGAAGCTGTCTCTGCATTTCACAAGCTGAAACAGGCCTTTGTTTCTGGCCCCCTCATGAGGAGACCAAATCCTGGGAATGCATTTTTTATTGAAGTGGACGCTTCCTCAATGGGGGTGGGAGCTGTGCTTCTTCAAATCTTTGAGAAGAGACGCCAACCATGTGCGTTCTTCTCCAAAAAAAATTCTCAGGCAGAGAGGAATTATGCCATCGGTGATCGGGAACTTCTCGCAATTAAATTGGCGTTAGAGGAGTGGCGTCATCTCTTGGAGGGTTCCCCTCACTCCATAACAATCTTTACCGATCACAAAAATTTACAGTATCTACAGAATGCTAAACGTCTGAATCCTAGACAGGCCAGGTGGAGTCTCTTCTTTGCCCGTTTTAATTTCACGATTACCTACAAACCTGGTTCCTGCAACGGTCGGGCTGATGCGCTCTCTAGGTCATTTGACACTTTGGACGAGGAGTCCGCCCCTGAACCTGAGCCGATCATTCCAACCTCATGCATTGTTGCCCACTCTACCACCCTGAAGTCAAAAATTCCGCCTGGTAAGACCTTTGTCCCCACTGAGCTAAGAGCTAAGATCCTTCGTTGGGTACATGATTCCAAGGTGGCAGGTCATTCTGGATTCCTCCGATCCTTCCTACTCATCAGTCGTCACTACTGGTGGCCTAATCTCCGCTCAGACGTCAAAGGCTACGTTAAAGCTTGTCATGTCTGTGCTCTGTCCAAATCCTCCACACAAGCTCCTGCTGGTCTCCTCATGCCCTTGCCCATTCCTAAGGAACCCTGGGCCCATATTGCCATGGATTTTATCACCGACCTCCCACTGTCTGAGAATAATACAGTCATTTGGGTGGTAATCGATCGGTTCTCCAAGATGGCTCATTTTGTTCCTCTTCCTGGTCTTCCTTCTGCCCCTGCCTTGGTTCCCATTTTCATTCGAGAAATTCTCCGCCTACATGGGGTCCCTTCTCATATTGTTTCCGACAGGGGAGTCCAATTCACGTCTCGTTTTTGGAGAGCCTTTTGCAAATCCCTCAATATTGTCTTGGATTTTTCTTCTTCTTACCATCCCCAATCCAATGGACAGACTGAGAGGGTTAATCAGGAGTTAGAGGTCTTTCTTCGCACCTTTGTGTCTTCTCACCATGACGATTGGTCCTCTCTACTCCCGTGTGCAGAATTCTCTCATAACAATCATGTGAATACCAGTTCGCAGAAGACACCCTTTTTCACAGTTTATGGAAAACACCCTCAACTTCCTCTTCCCATGATCTGTTCTCCAGACATTCCAGCTTTGGCTTCGGTTCAGGAGTCTCTCAATTCCGTTTGGGGTCACGTTCATGATTCCCTCCGGGCAGCTGCTGAAAAATTCAAAGGCTTTGCCGACCGCCGCAGGCGTAAACCGCCTTCTCTTCAGCCAGGGGACAAAGTCTGGCTCTCTACCAGGAACATCAAGCTCCGAGTTCCTTCTCTGAAGTTTGCTCCACGATTCATCGGTCCATACACGGTAACTGCTAAACTGAATCCGGTTTGTTTCAAACTCCAGATTCCTAAGAGCTTTAAAATCACTAACTCCTTTCATGTTGCTCTTCTAAAGCCTTTAGTCCTCAATAAATTCTCTCGTCCTCTCCCTACCGTGGCGCCTGTCTCTGAGGATAATCAGGAGTACGAGATCAGTCAAATTCTGGACTCCCGACTCTGTAAAGGCGTTCTTCAGTACCTCGTTCATTGGAAAGGGTTTGGTCCTGAGGAGAGGTCTTGGATCACTGCATCTGAGGTCTTTGCACCTCGTCTGTTAAAGGAGTTTCATCTGAAGTTTCCCTCTAAACCTGGGCCTAGGCGGGGAAGGGGGAGGCCTCGTAAGAGGGAGGGTACTGTCATGGATATGCATTAATGTCTGTCTGCCATCTTACCTTTCCTCCTCATGTGTTCATCTTAGAGACCAGACCTCCTTCACCTGGCTTCCTTTATAATCTCCTCCCAGCCTGATTCCACCCCAGGCCCTATCACAGAACACTATATTAACCTGTGCACTGCAAGCCTGCTTTGCTGATCAACGTGTTTGTTAGGCATTGTGTGTTTGGGTTCCTGCCTGCCGTGTGCTACGTCTGTCTCTCTGTTACGTTATTGGCTTGTCCCCGACTATCCCTGTCTGCTCGTGACCCTTGACCTTCGGCTCGTTCTTTCGTTATCCTTGTCTGCTTGTGGCCCCTGACCTTCAGCTTGTTATTCGGTTCTCTCATATCTTGTGCTGGTGCTTCCCCTCTTTTCCCCTTATCCTACGGGGCGTGAGCTAGGAAACTCCAGGGGCCGCGACCTGGTCCCAGCCTGCAGCATAACATCCTCACCACTAGAGGCTCTGGAGAAGACCTGCTGGGTCTTAGACTCCGCGCCCTGGGGAATCTTGGCTCTAGCTTCCGTTAGGATCCCGGTTGTGCTCCTCTGGTCCCTCTTTCCACAACCACCCAGTTTCCTATCCGCAGAAGCCAGCCATAGGGTTCACTACCTTGCGGTGCACTCCTGTCCCCCTACGGTGTGCATCTGTCACCTGGCCACAGGTGACCTTGACAGTTTTTTATTGGTCTATGTTGTGGAAGTGCCGTTTAATTCATCTATGGACACGGTGGTCATTAAGTTTACAACTGGGATCCAATACATGCGATTTTAGGTCCTCCGTAATAGGGGACCAAGGTGTTCTGGTAAGCAGGTCTACTTACGTTTGGTGGTGGATTCACTTCGGTTTTCAGCCTTCAAGTGAAGAATCTGACTGCCATTTGGATATGTGCACGGGTGTTTATTGACACAGATGTTTATGGACTATTCAATATTTATTATTTATGGACTTTTACATGTGGTCACTTCATTTATGTGTCACTGTTAATATTGTTCATATTATTTCACTTATATGTTTGCCATACATGTGGGTGTTTATATGTTTTTAGATGCACATTCATTTTTGCATTTATTATTTTCTACTTTCAGTCACATTGTGGGTTATAGTTTTAGTTAATTTCACGGATTCTGGGAATATAATTTCCAGGTTTAGCGCAACTATATACATTTTTTCCACTGATCATTAGTGCCCTGATTACAGTAAACCCCCAGTGCCACCAATCAGTGCCGCCTGTCTGTGCCCATCAGTGCAACCTATCCGTGCCACCTATCAGTGCCCACCTGTGCCGCCTATCAGTGCTCATCAGTGCGGAATATCAGTGCCACCTAATCAGTGCCCATCAGTGTGGCATGTTAGTGCCTCCTCATCAGTGCCACCTAATCAGTGCCCATCAGTGCAGCCTTTTTAGTAAAAAAAAAAAAAAAAAACAGCAGTTATTAAATACCACCAAAATAAAGCTCTATTTGTGTGAAGAAAACGATAAAATTATCAAAGGTTTACATAGCCTCGTGATTTTGGCCTTATAACATGCACACTAGTTGACACAAAGGGGTTTGAATGGCTATTAAAGGTAACCATCCTATCCTGTGATCTGTTTGCTTGTAATTAGTGTGTGTGTACAAAAGGTCAATGAGTTTCTGGACTCCTGACAGACCCTTGCATCTTTGATCCAGTGCTGCACTGATGTTTCTGGATTCTGAGTCATGGGAAAAGTAAAAGAATTGTCAAAGGATCTGTGGGAAAAGGTAGTTGAACTGTATAAAACAGGAAACGGGTATAAAAAGATATCCAAGGAATTGAGAATGCCAATCAGCAAGAAGTGGAAAATGAGGGGTTCTGTTGAAACCAAACCACGGTCAGGTAGACCAACTAAAGTTTCAGTCACAACTACCAGGAAAATTGTTCCGGATGCAAAGAAAAACCCACAAATAACTTTAGGTGAAATACAGGACTCTCTGAAAACATGTGGTGTGGCTGTTTCAAGATGGAAGGGAAGTGGATGGTGTCAGTAGAACAGTGGATGGTGTCAGTAGAACAGTGGATGGTGTCAGTAGAACAGTGGATGGTGTCAGTAGAACAGTGGATGGTGTCAGTAGAGCAGTGGATGGTGTCAGTAGAGCAGTGGATGGTGTCAGTAGAACAGTGGATGGTGTCAGTAGAGCAGTGGATGATGTCAGTAGAACAGTGGATGGTGTCAGTAGAGCAGTGGATGGTGTCAGTAGAACAGTGGATGGTGTCAGTAGAACAGTGGACGGTGTCAGTAGAGCAGTGGATGGTGTCAGTAGAGCAGTGGATGGTGTCAGTAGAGCAGTGGATGGTGTCAGTAGAGCAGTGGATGGTGTCAGTAGAACAGTGGATGGTGTCAGTAGAACAGTGGATGGTGTCAGTAGGGAAGTGGATGGTGTCAGTAGAGCAGAGGATGGTGTCTGTAGAACAGTGGATGGTGTCAGTAGGGAAGTGGATGGTGTCAGTAGGGAAGTGGATGGTGTCAGTAGAACAGTGGATGGTGTCAGTAGAACAGTGGATGGTGTCAGTAGGGAAGTGGATTGTGTCAGTAGAGCAGAGGATGGTGTCAGTAGAGCAGAGGATGGTGTCAGTAGAACAGTGGATGGGTTCAATAGAACAGTGGGTGGTGTCAGTAGGGCAGAGATTGGTGTCAGTAATTTTTATTTTATTATTTTTTATTATTTTTTGATAAAAAAATTTTTACACATTTTCTAGGAGCTCCCTTAGGGGGCTTTGCTTAAATATCAGGGGCTTATACAGGGGTAATCTGCCCCACACAGGGTGATTAGGGTGTGCCCAGGCACACTGGGCACACCCTGTGCACACGCCTATGGGCGCCACCCCACCGCAAAGAGGAATATTCTTATTTCCTGCAGTTGGGCTTTAATTTTCATGCAATAAACTTTAGATTGATTGTCGTCTGACTGTAGAGATTGGATACTCGATAATTCAGCTCTGTGCACAGGTTCATTATGAGAATGTTCCTTTAAGTGAAGCTCAGCCCCGGCTCTCAGCTGTCATGTCTCTTAGCAAACCTCTCATTCTCACCCCCCCCCCTCCACAGCCCCCCCCCCCCCCCCCGACAAGGTCAAAATGTCCTCATCCAACCTCATGTCACATAACACTCAGACACAGGAGCAGCAAACATGTACTGCGTGATCTTGTGAGATGGGAATCCACTGGCATTGGAAGCTGGGGACACTGACTGCATGTAACAAATATGATGTTACATTACAAATTAGGTTACTTACTGTAAACTTAAATAGTATACACAGCAACATACTACTAGACGTGGACCATTTTTGCAAAGAATAACTAAATATTTTATTGTATAACATTTCAGGAAAGAAAGTGCACATGTTTTTGTAATGTTAAATGCATTCAACAGTAATAAACCCTAAAACAAAAAAGTAGTATATTGTAGTTTACTAATCCTTAGATGTGGTGGCTGCATTCATTTTATTTTTTTTCTGTATTTTCACCTGGTGATCTGGCCAGTAAGTCTCCTATTTTTCAATTTTCTTTAACAGACCAAGCTGTCCAGCAAAAGTGGCAGTTAGAGGGTTGGAACAGACTATTTACTATTTTGTTTGGGGGGGGCAACAGACAACCGGCTGTCTGCCGGTCCACCGGCACTTACCCCATCTAGGCGGCGGGCACATCGGGCATCGGCGGGCGCATCGGGCAGCGGTTTGGGATCGGGCAGTGGTGGGCACATCGGGCAGCCACGGGGATCAGGCAGCAGCGGGCACATCGGGCAGCCGCGGGGATCGAGCATCGGTGGGCACATTGGGCAGCGGCGGGGATTAGGCAGCGACAGGCACATCGGGCATCGGCGGGCATATTGGGCAACGGTGGGCACATCGGGCAGCAGTGGGGATCGGGCCATCGGCGGGCACATCGGGCAGCAGGGGGACATCAGGCAGAAATGGAGATCGGGCAGTGGCAGTGATCGGGCAGCGGCGGGCACATCGGGCATCGGCGGGGATCGGGCATCGGCAGGCACATCGGGCAGCGGCGGTGATAGGGGCATCGGCGGACATCAAGCTTCCGCTGTGCGTCTCCTCTCCTCCCCCTAGGCATCCAATAGGATTGCCTGTCCTTTCCGCCAATAGGGTGATGGGTATCAGACCCGTGTTGCAACATATTTAATATTTAAATATTTATTCGCTGTCGTAACAACTGGGTGGGCTCATGGCGCAATGCTCTGCGTGCACCCTATTTTGAAGCCTATTAGAGCCTCTGGTTCTAATCAGGTGCTTAAAAAAAACACCCCCCCCCCACTGTAATTCATGCGCCCGGCGTCCTGAAAGGGGCCGGACGCATGGATAGGGGGTAGTGGTCATGGATCATAGAGCATCAAGTAGGATGTGGCGACCGTGGATAGAGGGGGTGGCACCCAGGCACCCCTAATGGACGGGCCGCCACTGGGTGCTTGTAATGGTCAGTTTTTATTTATTTATACAAAACCTTTATCCCAAAAAAGAAAAAAGAAACTGTTGTTGTAATTGTTTAAAAAATGTTAGCTGGAGTTCAGCTTTATTTTGCTAGTCAAGTCCATCTAAATCTGCTATCTAACACTGCCCTCTCCACTGATTGACAATGTTGTCCAAGGGTGGCTACATTGATCCTCCATAGATACAGTGGAGGATTGAATGTAACCAGCTCAAGACAGGAGGTGTGCTACTTGCCGATCACCAGGTAAAAATTAAGGAATAAAAGCTTGAAAAAAAAATGAAAACGAATGCAGCCACATCCAATGACTGTTAAGCTACAATATCCACTTCCTGGCCGCCCTATAGCAGATTTACTGCTACAGGGAGGCTATTCTGTGTATAATCACATAAATATACTGTACGTAATTAGGGATGAGCTCGGTGTTCGAGTCGAACATACGTTCGACTCGAACATCGGCTGTTCGATCGTTCGACGAAGAAGATCAAACTATTCGGCCCGTTCGCGCCAAATTCGAGTGACGCGAACGGCCCACAATACACTGCGCCATCGCAGTGCAATCTCGGCGCTGTGATTGGCCAAGCATGCACTGTGACCCCAATCACAGCGCCGGCAGCTAGGAGAGCCATAATTGGCCACAGGCAGGTTGCCTGTGGCCAAATATAGCTCAGGGGGTTTAGCACACGCCCCACACTATAAAAGGCCGACAGCGCGGCGGCCTTGTGTAGTGTGTTCCGGCGCAGGGAAAGAGAAGGATAGGCAGGGACAGTGTCATTGTGCTATTCTTTGTGCTATTCCTGTGTCTAGGGAGAGAGAATGATAGGCAGGGAGAGTGTCAGTGTCATATTCTTTGCTAAACCTTGTGTGCAGGGAGAGAGAAGGATAGGCAGGGAGAGTGTCAGTGTCATATTATTTGCTAAACCTTGTGTGCAGGGAGAGAGAAGGATAGGCAGGGGACAGTGTCAGTGTCATATTCTTTGATAAACCTTGTGTGCAGGGAGAGGGAAGGATAGGCAGGGGACAGTGTCAGTGTCATATTCTTTGATAAACCTTGTGTGCAGGGAGAGGGAAGGATAGGCAGGGGACAGTGTCAGTGTCATTGTTGCTAAGCCTCCTGCACAGTATACACCTGAAGCTAGCCCTTATTGCTGTGTTTTCCTGGTGTGTTACACTAACAGGCATTTGCAGCACTTACAGCAGGCGTAGTGTGATTCCTGCAAAATATACTCCTGAAGCTAGGCCTTATTGCTGTGTTTTCCTAGTGTGTCACACTAACAGGCATTTACAGCACTAACAGCAGGCGTAGTGTGATTCCTGCATTATATACTCCTGAAGCTAGGCCTTATTGCTGTGTTTTCCTGGTGTGTTACACTAACAGGCATTTGCAGCATTTGTAGCACTTGCAGCATTTGCATTTGCATTTGCATTTGCAGCATTTGCAGCCGCAAGCAGTTTTAAATGGCTTATTTTTTTCCTTTAGAAATGTAATTTTGTGCAGGGACAGTTCTAAACACGGGAAACACGTGGCACTTCACAGGCATACTTTAGACACCCCCCAGGTACGATATTTAAAGGAATATTTGACTTTTTTTTTTTTCACTTTATGCATCATTAAAATGACTGCTCCCGAAAAACGGACGTTTTTAAAACTTCTTTTTGCATTGATACATGTCCCCTGGTGCAGAACCCGGGTTCCCAAACCCTTTTTTAGGACAATAACATGCATAATAGTCGTTATAATTAGCACTTTAGATTTCGAACGTTCGCATCCATTGTATTTAATAGGGTTCTAACGTTCGTGCAAACTTCCGGTCCATTCGCGGGTTCTGGTGCGAACCGAACCCGGGGGTGTTCGGCTCATCCCTATACATGATTCTGCGAACGCCGCATCTGCTGTAATTGGTCAGAGCAAAAGCTCATCAGCGGGTGCCGGCCAATGGATGTCCACTGGCATCCGCTGATTGGCGAGGAGACAGGCTGGACGGAGCTCTGCATGTGTAAACAAAGAAGAGCTCTGTCCTGTCAGCATAGATGTGCCGGATTTTGTTTCCCTGCAAAGCAGAGGATACTATCCATCACTTCCCATAGTAAAAACAGCACATTGTGTACATATAGACATTGGCTAGGAACACATTTAACTCTTTGATCGCCCTAGATTTTTAACCCCTTCCCAGCCAGTGTCATTAGTACTGTGACAGTGCATATTTTTTAGCACTGATCACTGTAATAGTGTCACTGGTTCCCACAAAGTGTCAAAAGTGTTAGTGTCTGATTGTCTGCCGCAATATAGCAGTCCTGCTATAAGTCGCTGATCGCTGTCATTATTAGTATAAAAAAAAATATATACCAGTATAACTTTTACGCCAAACAATCAATATACGCTTATTGGGATTGTTTTTACCAAAAATATGTAGCAGAATACATATTGGCCTAAATTTATAAAGAAGTTAGATTTTTTTCAATTTTTTTAATGGATATGTTTTATAGCAGAAAGTAAAAAATCTTGTTTTCTATTTTTTTTCAAAATTGTCAGTCTTTTTTTGTCTATAGAGCAAAAAATAAAAACCGCGGAGGTGATCAAATACCACCAAAAGAAACCTCTATTTGTGGGCAAAAAAGGACATCAATTAAATGTATGTACAGCATTGCATGGCCGCGCAATTGTCAGTTAAATTAAGACCCCTTTCACACTGGGGTCGCGGCCGCGTTAGCGTTAGAGTTAGCGTTACCGCGTTAGTGCTAGAGCGCCATGCTTTAGCCCTGTTAAAGTGGCGCTTTTTGGCCCAAAGAAGGGGTTAAAAGCGGTCATGTTGCGGCTCTTCCGAAGGGACAGGGCGTTTTGGGAGCGATAAATACAACGCTCCCAAACCGCCCCAAAGATTCTGCTTGCAGGACTTTTCCTAACGTCCCGCAGGTGCGCCGCCCCAGTGTGAAGAGTCACACTGAAATGAATGGGAAGCGGTTTTCAGGCACTATTTCTAGCGCTAAAGTGGTCATGAAGGGGGGTAAATGTTCCGGGGGTAAAGTGAATGTATAAAATTTTTGTTTTTGGATTTAGTTACATTTGAATTTGTTAGTTAAATCCATCTCAATCTGCTAGTACATGTTCTCATTATTCAGAATACTAGACAGGCAGCAGAGGGAATATGAATTATAAGAAGTAGCACCTGGGCCTAAAGAATGCCAATTATCCGAACTAATAGTGAAAACACAAACTAAAATCTCTCCCAGCAGCTGTTATAACATTATCCCCTAGTGATACTCCGGACCAAACTGTTAAGTAACAGCGCTCCTAAATAAAATGCTAACACAGTGCACACAATAGAATTGTAACTTCTTGTCTCTGTGTTGTTTGTAACCAATTATATATCTGTGTGTAGCGGGTATTTGAATTTAGGGGAGGCATCTGGGTGGTAGTGTAACCCAGATGCACGGATTGTTAGGGAATATGGGACCATTTGTTATTCCTGGAGGACTCTGGTGGTGTGAGGTTCCCTTCGGCCTGTGGGTGGCGCTGTCGCATTGGGCCGGGGTTGAGCCCTCACTGTAGTACCGTACCCTTTTTGTCCTCTTCTGGTGGTTGTACCGCAGGGCGGGGAACCTGCTGTGACGCTGAGGGAGAGGAGATAAAAGGGGGCGGACGCCCAAAACACGTGTTCAGAGTCGGAGGTCAGAGTCGCGCCCAGGCACCTTCAGCCTGGGTGCCGGCGTTCCGGAGTTCCGGGCCCAGGTGCCCTTGACCTGGCCGGAGCGGGAGATGGAGTCCATCCCAGGCACCTTTAGCCTGGGGTGAGGTACTATTGAGGAGGCCTGGGGCCCGGTACCTTCGACTGGGTTCCGCAAGGGAGGAGGAATCCGAGGGGGCCCTAAAGCCTTGGGTGCCCGAGTCTGAGATGAGGAGGCCAGGGAGCGTAACCCCTCCGAACAGTCCGGTGCAGCATTGCTGGTGACGGCGGGGCCTCTGGTAACTCTCTTGGACGAATGTGTTCCCTCTGATAGGGGCTGCGTCTAGCGAAGGTAATTCACTCTCTGTTCTACACAGTCGGTGGCAGCGACTGTACGCCATAACCGTTGGTGACACCAAAATAGTTTGTTCTTTCCAAGGATTGTGCCTCGACCTACTCCCCACCTATACTGAACTGTTCTTTGGTCACAACCTGTCTGTGCTAAATGACGATTTATTGCTGTTGGAGAATAAATATGAGTTGGACCTTTTCAGTGGTGTGGAGCTTCAGTTACTGGGAGCAGAGGGGGTCATTTACAGAAGAGACTTGGCTCTGGGTTATGCACACGACCCGATGGTAAAATAGGTTCTGGCCTTCACCTCTATCCAAAGGAGGACATGGGCCGTGGTGTATCGCATCCCGTGGTGTATCGCATCCCTAGACGAGACAACAAGCCGAGAAGAAGAAGAAGGGGTGAGAGGGGTGAGGTCGCTACATGTAATTAAAAATGAATATGTAATATCAGGGGTAGGCAACCTTTTGAGCACAGTGTGTCGAAAAATGTTTTTAAAGAAATTGAGCGCGCTGATTTTATAACAAAAAACGTCAACTTCACACTCTCAATCACAAAAAGGATTTTTTATAAAGTAAATGCTGTAAAATACTTTAGTAGCGCTGTAGGGGTTAAGTTTTCCCTGCATTGTGTTTCTAACTGAGGGGGGGTTGGGCTCTGTGTCACATGACACCAATCTCCGGTCCGAGTACACGGAGCTGAGATCCGTGTCATTGTCACTAGGCAGAGCAGGGAGATGCTTGTTTACACAAGCATCTCCCTGCTCTATACCTCCGTGATACGATCGCGGGGATCCCCGCGGCGATCAAGTCCGCGGGACTCGCGGTCCGACTCACGGGGATGGCGGCAGGGTCGCGAGCGAGCTGCCGCCATCGTGCGCGACCACACAGACAGGCACTTAAAGGGGACGTACAGGTACGTTGATGTGCCTGTCCGTGCCATTCTGCCGACGTATATCTACAGGAGGCAGTCGGTAAGTGGTTAAAAAAAAAAAAAAGAAACAGTAAAGTTAGTCCAATTTTTTTGCATAATGTGAAAGATGAAGTTACGCTGAGTAAATAGATACCTAAAATGTCACGCTTCAAAATTGCACACGCTCGTGGAATGGCGCCAAACTTCGGTAGTTAAAAATACCCAAAGGCGAGGCTTTCATTTTTTTTACTGGTTACATATTTTAAGTTACAGAGGAGGTCTAGGGCTAGAATTATTTCTCTTGCTCTAACGTTCGCGGCAATACCTCACGTGTGGTTGGAACACCGTTTTCATATATGGGCGGGACTTATGTATGCGTTCGCTTCTGCTTGCGAGCACACAGGACAGGGGCGCTTTAATTTTATTTATTTTTTCTATTATTGTTAATTTTCCTTTTCTTTTTTACAAAACGATCTTGGCTTCTCAGCCGAGGCGGCGCCATTTTTTTGAATGCAGAGGCCAGGCGTGACGTCATAACATCCCGCCCGGCCTCTGAACGATCATAGAGACTCCGGCGACCATCTGGTATGCCGGAAATCTCTATGGTAAACATCCGAGGCCGGCGGATCCTGTCTCCGACTCGCCGATGGCAGCGATGAGTCGGTAGAAGCACTGGAGGGAGAGGGATGACGTCCCCTCTCGCCGCCCGTAAGAACGATCAATCGGCGGAACAGCCGCTATGATCATTCTTATAGTGTAGGGAATCGCCGGCTGAAAAAGACGATATCTGAATGATGCCTGAAGCTGCATCCATCATTCAGATATCACCGCACAAAGTCAAGGACGTCATATGACGGCCAGCGGGCGGGAAGTTGTTAAATTGGTAAAAAAAATAAAATACCTTGGCCCTGTGCTAGTGTGCATCACATACTAGCACATTATGAAGGACTTACCTTAACCACTTAACGACCGCCCACCGCCGATTTACGTCGGCAGAATGGCACGGACAGGCAGAATCACGTAGATCTACGTGATCGCCTTTGTGCAGTTGGGGGGTCCATCCGGACCCCCCTTCACTGCAGTGAGCGGCCGTTAAGTGTTCGGGAGCGATCAGGCATGAGGGGGGGGCGCTCGATTCCGCCCCCCCCCCCTCGCGATCGCTCCCGGCCAATGAAAATGCTTCCTCCGCCATGTGATGTAAACAAGGCTGGAGGAAGTGATGTCATCTCCCTCGCCGCGGTCTTTCCATTCCCGGCGCCGAGCAGAGAGGAAGCAGGTTAGTGCACTAACAGTCCACTGACACGTAGGTACACATAGGCACACAAATCACCCCCCAGTCACCCCCAGATCACCCCCCAGGTCACCCCAAAGCCCCCAATCACAGTGTCACTGATTGCAGTGATCATTTATTTTACTGATCACTGCATTTAGTGTCATCTGTGATTGTAAAAAGTTGCAGGGCAGTTAGGATTAGGCCCCTTTAGGTCCAGGGTAGCCCCCTAACCCCCCCTAATAAAGGTTTAACCCCTTGATCACCCCTCAGGTAACCCTTTCACCCCCTAACTTCAGCGTCACTAAGCGATTGTTTTTCCGATCGCTGTATTCGTGTCGCTGGTGTTTTAGATAGGCAGTTATTTTTTTTTAGGTTCGCCGCAGGTTTTTATTAGTGTCAGGTACCCCCATATATTATTTTAACCCCCTGATTGCCCCTAGAGTTAACCCTTTCACCAGTGATCGCCGTATAAGCGTCACTGGTGTCACTGGTTAGCCAGTAAGTTATTTAGTTATTTAGGTTACCCGTCAGGTTTTTATATAGTGTCAGGTACCCCCATATTTAACCTAATAAAGATTTTAACCCCCTGATTGCCCCTAGTTAACCCTTTCACCAGTGATCACCATATAAAGGTTACGGGTGACGCTGGTTGATTAGTTTGCTTTTTATAGCATCAGGGCACCCGCCGTATATAACCCAATAAAGGTTTAACCCCCCTGATCACCCGGCGGGTGAGATCAATTAGGTTTTAGCGCCAGAGAGGGTCTGCGTCGCCCCAGGCAGTGTTAGGTTAGTGACAGTAACGCTAACACCCACGCGCAAAGCATACACCCCCCTTAGTGGTATAGTATCTGATCAGATCTGATCAGATCTATACTAGCATCCCCAGCGGTTTAGGGTTCCCAAAAACGCAGTGTTAGCGGGATCAGCCCAGATACCTGCTAGCGCCTGCGTTTAGCCCCTCCGCCCAGCCCAGCCCAGCCCAGCCCACCCAAGTGCAGTATCGATCGATCACTGTCACTTACCAAACACAACACACATAACTGCAGCGTTCGCAGTGCTTGGTTTTTGGGACCCTGTACGCGGCTAGGCTCCCAAAAAGTCCCACACATGTGGTATCCCCGTACTCAGGAAAAGCAGCAGAATGTATTTTGGGGTGCAATTCCACATATAACCATGGCATGTGTGAGCAATATATCATTTAGTGACAACTTTTTGTACATTTTTTTTTTCTTTTTGTCATTATTCAATCATTTGGGACAAAAAAAAAAAATATTCAATGGGGTCAACATGCCTCTCAGCAAATAGCTTGGGGTGTCTACTTTCCAAAATGGGGTCATTTGGGGGGGTTTTGTGCCATCTTGGCATTTTATGGCCTTCAAAACTGTGATAGGTAGTGAGGAGTGAAATCAAAAATTTATGCCCTTAGAAACCTTGAAGGCGGTGCTTGGTTTTTGGGGTCCCGTACGCGGCTAGGCTCCCAATAAGTCCCACACATGTGGTATCCCCGTACTCAGGAGAGGCAGCAGAATGTATTTTGGGGTGTAATTTCACATATGCCCATGGCATGTGTGAGCAATATATCATTTAGTGACAACTTTGTGCAAAAAAAAAAAAGTTTGTCATATTCCCGCAACTTGTGGCAAAATATAAAATATTCCATGGACTGAACATGCCTCTCAGTAAATAGCTTGGGGTGTCTACTTTCCAAAATGGGGTCATTTGGGGGGGTTTTGTGCTATTTTGGCATTTTATGGCCTTCGAAACTGTGATAGGTAGTGAGGAGTGAAATCAAAAATTTGCGCCCTTAGAAATCCTGAAGGCGGTGCTTGGTTTCCGGGGTCCCGTACGTGGCTAGGCTCCTAAAAAGTCCCACACATGTGGTATCCCCGTACTCAGAGGAAGCAGCAGAATGTATTTTGGGGTGCAATTCCACATATAACCATGGCATGTGTGAGCAATATATCATTTAGTGACAACTTTTTGTAATTTTTTTTTTTTTTGTCATTATTCAATCACTTGGGACAAAAAAAAAATATTCAATGGGCTCAACATGCCTCTCAGCAATTTCCCTGGGGTGTCTACTTTCCAAAATGGGGTCATTTGGGGGGGTTTTGTACTGCCCTGCCATTTTAGCACCTCAAGAAATGAGATAGGCAGTCATAAATTTAAAGCTGTGTAAATTTCAGAAAATGTACCCTAGTTTGTAAACGCTATAACTTTTGCGCAAACCAATAAATATACGCTTATTGACATTTTTTTTACTAAAGACATGTGGCTGAATACATTTTGGCCTAAATGTATGACTAAAATTGAGTTTATTCGATTTTTCTTATAACAAAAAGTAGAAAATATCTTTTTTTTTCAAAATTTTCGTTCTTTTTCCATTTATATCGCAAAAAATAAAAATCGCAGAGGCAATCAAATACCATTAAAAGAAAGCTCTATTTGTGGGAAGAAAAGGACGCAAATTTCATTTGGGTACAACATTGCATGTCCGCACAATTTACAGTTAAAGCAGCGCAGTGCCGAATCCCAAAAACAGGCTTGGTCCTAATGGCCCGAAATGGTCCGGGGCTTAAGTGGTTAAAGTGAGTGAGTGAGTGAGTGAGTAACTTGTATAGCGCTGCAATTGCGAACAAGGCGCTTTGCATCCAGTGTCGTTGAGATCGTTAGAAGAGATGGGTCTTTAGTATTTTCCGGAAGGCCCGATGGTTTTCTTCCATGCGGATATTCGTGGGTAGCGCATTCCATAGCCTTGGTCCTTGGACAGCAAACCTTCGTTCTCCCTTGGCTTTGTAGCGGGTCTTGGGGATGTGGAGGAGGTTTTGGTTAGTTGATCGAAGGTCACGAGTAGTGGTGTAGTGTTTTATTTTCTCGCATAAGTATTCAGGAGCGTTTCCTTGTGAATACTTATGTGAATACTTAAAATGAAGCCCTCCACCGGCACGCTGACAGGGCTTCCATCTTCACCCAGTCTTCCTTCTGGGTTCGAAGGCTCCAACTGTTTGAATGGCCGAGCCGCAATGAGGTCAATCCCGCAGATGCGCACGGGAGCCACGATCGCAGCACAGCACTCTGAAAGGAGAGCATACTCAGCATGCCATCTCTTCAGAGTGCAGTGCGCATGCCTCCTCTGGGACTGAATGCTAGTACGAAATGTCAGAGTGTCCATTTAAGAGCAGCATGATACCGGAAGAGCTGAGAACAACATAATAACCTCATCAAAAATGTATATTTAAAAACCTTAAATGCAACTGAAAGTTTAGTAGTCCAGGGAGGCCCGGAATGAAAAGACAGAAAGAAAGAATAATGGAGGGCAGGGCATGACAAGGTGGAGAGTAAAGGCAACACAGGGTTAAAAAAAAACTGGGAAGTTCGGAGAGGGAGGAGACTGGAGTAATATGTGCTGGAGGGGAGGAGCGCTTTAAATATGAAGGGGCGGGAACGCTCGGGAACATTTTGTGAGGAGACAGCGAGGGAGAGGGAGCTGTCCGGATCGGAAGAGGAGGATCGCAGAGGGGTCGCAGCACCAGGGGAGGCGAGATCTGCAGCTGTGGGGGACAGGCCCTGTCAGCCCGGTAAGTCTACCACTATCATTTCTCCTGTTGATTTGACAAATGCACTGTGTGAGTTGTTGGGTGTGGAGTCGGGGGGCGTTGCCAAAGATGTGGGGGCCACACCGGTGGTCAGTGATGCTGTTGCACCTGTGGCGGGGGTGGCGGGCAACCAGCCTGCCTCCCCAGGGGCAGGGGCCCTATTGCAGATTATTGAAGGATTTGGTGCAGCGATTTTTGTGGGTGAAGGGGGTCCTCCGCAGGTGGCACTGTGGGTAGGCGGGCAGGTAAGGGGGGCGGTTAAGGTGGTGTCACCCGTGTCCACTGCGGGGCCCGTGACGGAACATTGTTGGAGGTGATCAGGTGAGTAGGGCTGTGGGGGTGAACGCAGGGGATCCTGCTGTGGCGGCCAGGGCGGTTATAGTACGTATCGCCGATGCCGCTAAGTGTAAGGTTTGCGTTTTGCTTTGAAGGGCCCTTGGGGGCTCACCTGACCAGGGGGTGAGAGACAAAATTGGAAAGGTGAGTATGTCGAGATTTTCTCATTACTGCACCTAGAAAAATTGTATTTGAACAAGGTAAGCCGCAGGTTTCCGAAAAGGAGGATGAGGAGAAGGGGAGGTATCGATTATCCCGAGGAAGTTTGGGAATTGGCTGCAGGCGTTCGCCATCTTGGCCAACGTGATAGGTGAGAAAACCCCGGAACATTGCTCGGCACTGTGCTGTTATATGGCCGTGATAGGAGAGGCCCAGGGGGATATGGTGGGACTGCTTGGCTGCGTGAAGACGAGCAGTTTTGGCAGCGTAGGGCAGTTCTTCCGACTCTTCCTTGGGATCATAAGGATGCAAGCCAGTTTTTCAGGGGGGGGGGTCTGGGGGACAAATGCCTCTGTACCACTGACCGAAAAACCATGGGGGGGTGTGCTCGCAGTTTAATGAAGGATCCTGCTAGTTTGGGGGGTCCTGTCGTTTTAAACATGAATGCTCGGGATGCGGGGGGAAGCACCCCTTGTCTCGATGCTTCAAAGAAGAAAAACGTGCCAGGGATTTTGCTCGCAAGAGGGATGACACCGGTGAAAGCGGTAAGGATGCGGTTTCTAAGTAGATATCTGGATAGGGCGGCGGCTGAGTTGCTGGGAGTGTTTTTCTTGGAGGGTTTTAAAATTCTGTGCTCTCTAGAGGTCGTGCCGCCTGTAACGGCACCCCAAGTATGAAAGGGGTTAACACCGTTAGGATATTCCCTTTCCAACCACACGACAGCCACCAGACACTCCAACCAGCCGAATAAGACCCCATACGAATGATTCTCCCCCCAGATACGAGACAACGCTCTGTATTCAAGTTCCAAAACAGGGAATGACTTTATTTTCAAAACACATGGTAACACATTTCTCTTCAAAACCCTTCCCTCCCATCCTTGGGGAACAGGGCGGGTTAAACTGTCCAATGACAATGGTGATACAGGTCAGGTGTGTTCAAACTTCTCCTTTGATAAACAGTCTTAGGCAGGGGGGTTGATTCCCCCCCTCTCCTCACAGAAGACACTTCCACGTCCCATAATATGGAGCCAGACGGTTTACTAAGCTCCAATCCACATCATCACAATGAAAGGGCCTGTAGCATAGGTGAGGCTCATTAGCATTACACAAGGAGACAGGAGACATATCAGCCTCTCTTAATTTAACCTGTTGAGTTCATAAAACAGTAGATAGTTCTTTACAGATATCCTGGGGAATATGGTGGATAAATATTACAGACCCATTTTAAGCAATCCAAGCCATATTCTCAATATCCATTGATTCCTGGCTCACACTGTGTCCAAAGTGACCCCCATGTCACACATCTCCCCTTTCGGCAGGAGACTAACAGAGGAGGGGACCCCAGACGGGTTGACTCCGAAGTTAGTCCATAGGTCCATTCCTCCAATGCCGGTATCCCCACAGTACCCCAAATCAATTGTTCCAAGCAGAGCATTACTTACCCAGCCAACCTCTGCCTCTCTTAGAGAACATACCCGCCGCTGGGGAGAGGCCTGGCCTGGCCCTTCTCCCTGGAGTCCTTTCAGCCGCTGGAGAGGAGACAGGGTGACTGGGCTCAGTCCGTCATGCTGTTGGGGATCTGGGCCGACTGCCCAGCCTCCCTGGGGTATACAAGTGGAGACTGAAGTCCCATCCACTTGTGGTAGGTGAAAATCCCCCAGTGCTTGCAAAGCAAGTCTGACATTCTCCTGTCCCAGTGTCCCACCATTTTCTGGGGTTGTGTCAGTGAGGACCGAAGTCCCATCCAGTACCACAGGAACTCCCTCTTCCGTTAGTTGAGAGCAGAGGTCCGCGGCACTCTGCTCTGTTGCCAGCTCTTCTGCTGGGTTGCTGTGAGTGGAGGCCGCAGTCCCATCCACCGATATCAGCTCAAGTTGCAGTTGTGTGCAGCGGCCAGTAGCATTCTGCCCTGCTGCCAGTGATTCAGCTGGGAGTAACAGCTTTACTACCTTAGCTGGTTGCTGGGGAGAGGGGCCAACTTCCCCGGCTCCCTGAAACTCCACAGTTGTTTCCGGTGCTGGGCAGAGGTTGCCATCACTCTGCCCTGTTGCCAGCACTTCTGCTGGGGACTCCACACCATCTGCTCTGGCTAACTGTTGGGGAGGGAAAATGGCTGCTTCTCCTCCCTGCATCTCCGAAATCCACTCGGAAAGAGGAACCATCACCTTCTCAACTCGGGCCTCCAAAACTGCCACGGTGTAGAGCAGGGGTCTGCAATAATTTGTCCTGCTGCCAGTACTTGAGCAGGCGATGCATAATCCATAACATCCTCTGAACAGTCCCTTAAGTCCATACCTTCTGTAATCTGTGGCTGGGGAGATGAGCCAACTGCCCTAGCTCCCTGGAACTCCATATCATCCACTTCGGCTTTAGGAATGGCAATCTTCAGATTTTCCACTGCCGATTCTTCAGCCAGGCTAGCTCCCTGGAACTCCATATCATCCACTTCGGCTTTAGGGATGGCAATCTTCAGATTTTCCACTGCCGATTCTTCAGCCAGGATTTCATAGTTGTCAACTGGTATTTCCTGATAGTCCCAGGTAAAGGGGGCCCCACCCTGCTGCTGAGCCGAGTCTAGCAGCTGTCTGTAGGCAATCTCCAGCTCCCATTCCTGAACGGCCAGAAACTCCAAATCTTCCTGTGCCCAGTGCCCTTCCGAGACATTCAGTCTTTGCTCTCTGTGCTCTATTATTTCCTCCAAACGCCACTCCCGAGCACTCCCAAAGTCAGGGTCACTGGACAGCCTCCAATACAACAATCCCAGGCCATCATAGTCAAAGCCTTCCGTGGGGCTGTCATCCGCTGACCATGGGCACTCTTGGGCTACATACCACCGGAGGGCTCTGTAGCTCTCGTCCAACCGCATCTCTGCCCGGATCAGCCTGCTTAACTCAGTTGTCCACTCCTGCTTTGGTTGTTCCCCCAATAACGGCATTCGTACATCATACTGCGACCAGTACCTTACATAGATGGAGGGGAGAACCTTTCCCTGGTGTTGCTGCTCGAGAGAAAGCGCTTTCTTCCAGAGTTCGCAGCGGATCGAATCAGACCATCCCAGCAGGACCTCCTCTGATACTGGTCCTCTATGCTGTATCTGCATCTCTTGTAACCTCCTTCTGAATTCCTCTTCCATGGGGGCTGGTATCTGTACCTCTCCTCTCCTTGCAGTTGGTGCTGCTGTGACTTCTGCTGCTGCAGCACCTTTTTGATGTAGCCAATTTGCGTCCAGAGCCGCTATAACTAGGTCTATGATCTCCGCTGGAGGGTTAGGACCATACTGTGCCAGTCTTAGTTTAACAGCCCGATCAAAACTTGCCTCTTCGGGTGTCCTGTCTGTTACACTGGGCCTTTCGGTTCCATCCATTTCGACTAGTTCTCTGATAATGTCCCTCTTCTTGCGGTTGTTGGCCAGTCTTCCCCGGTTCTCCAGTAAGTCCTTGAGGGTGGAGAGCTTTAGCCGTTCATACTGTGCTTCCATTGTCCTGGGTCCTCTTGTAGCTGTCCTTATAGGCTGTGGGGATCAATCCCACTGCTTGCCACCAATTGTAACGGCACTCCAAGTATGAAAGGGGTTAACACCGTTAGGATATTCCCTTTCCAACCACACGACAGCCACCAGACACTCCAACCAGCCGAATAAGACCCCATACGAATGATTCTCCCCCCAGATACGAGACAACGCTCTGTATTCAAGTTCCAAAACAGGGAATGACTTTATTTTCAAAACACATGGTACTGTAACACATTTCTCTTCAAAACCCTTCCCTCCCATCCTTGGGGAACAGGGCGGGTTAAACTGTCCAATGACAATGGTGATACAGGTCAGGTGTGTTCAAACTTCTCCTTTGATAAACAGTCTTAGGCAGGGGGGTTGATTCCCCCCCCTCTTCACAGAAGACACTTCCACATCCCATAATATGGAGCCAGACGGTTTACTAAGCTCCAATCCACATCATCACAATGAAAGGGCCTGTAGCATAGGTGAGGCTCATTAGCATTACACAAGGAGACAGGAGACATATCAGCCTCTCTTAATTTAACCTGTTGAGTTCATAAAACAGTAGATAGTTCTTTACAGATATCCTGGGGAATATGGTGGATAAATATTACAGACCCATTTTAAGCAATCCAAGCCATATTCCCAATATCCATTGATTCCTGGCTCACACTGTGTCCAAAGTGACCCCCATGTCACACCGCCCTTGGCGCAAAATTTGAGGTCAGCACTGGTTAGTCCGGGGGTGGTTTCGGGAAAACATTGGCTAAAGAAGTGGCTTTAGGTTGTATGGGGGGCCATTTCAGGAGAGCCCACTCGGGGATCTGGTGGTGTCACCGCTGGGGGTGGTGCCTGAGAAGGAACCGATTAAACTTCGGCTTATTAACCGCCTCTCGTTCCCTAAAGGGGGGTCAGTCTATGACTCGATAGATCCTGAAGTGTGCACAGGGTGGGGCACTCGTGGCAAAGGCGGACATGCAGTCAGCATTCAGTCTGCTGCCGGTACACCCGGACAGTTTTAGCTGTTGGGGTGCTGCTGGGTGGGGGCTTTTTATGTGGATCGGTGTCTGCCCATGGGATGCTCCATCTCATGCGCCATGTTCGGAAAATTCAGCTCCTTCTTAGTAGGGGTGGTGCGTGACGTGTCGGGTGGTCCATTTCCTAGATTAATTTTGTTTGTGGGCCCCCCCTCCTTTGTCGACGGCTGTCGGCTGGTGTGCGGGCCACTACGCATTTCATTTGACTCAATGAGGAACTTAGGGATGATGTGAAGTTGTGGCGCACGTTCTTGGAAACTCACAACGGGCGATGGGGGTGGACGGGGGGCCCGGTGAGCAATTTTGATTTAGTATGGGTCACTGATGCAGCAGGGTCCATGAGTTATGGTGCATTTTCTGGGGGCAATGGAGTGCAGAGGCCTGGCCCAAGACTTTGGTGGAAGTGGGGTTCATTCGTTTCCCGGTATTGCTGGAACTGTTTCCGGTGGTATTGGCTACGGAGCTGTGGGGGGCAAGGTGTAAGGCCCTGAAGATTAGATTGCACTGTGACAATATGGGGGTGGTGCAAGTCATCGAACGGATTGCCGTGTCATCAAGACAGGTGGGCGATTGCTGGGCCACCTCGTATTGCGCTGTTTACAGTTGAACGTTTTTCTCTATGCTGTGCATATTCCCCGGGGTTTGACAACACACTAGCTGATTCACTGTCCCGGTTTTGGGATCAGGAAGTCGGTAAGTGGGTCGACATGGGTGGTAGATTCAAAATCTGGAGTGAGTGGGCTGAGTTCATACGGCTAGCGGATGCTGAGCTGGGCGTGTCCGAGACGAAGTTGCTGGTAGTTTACTTTGTAACTCGGCGCATGGAGGCAGGGGGTTCGGTGTCAGGGACCGAGAAGAAGCTGGCAGGCTTGGCGTTTCTGTTCAAACTCCAGAGCATGCCGGATTTCACTACGGTTTTCTGGGTAAGGCAGGCGTTAAGGGGGTGTCGAAAGGATCTCCCTCATAAGGATACAGGGAGGCCTGTGTCTTTTTCTCTTTTACAGGTGCTTTGCGAGGCATTGGCCGGGGTGTGTTCATCTGTTTATGAGGTTAAGTTGTTCTATACAGCGTTTTCTGTTGCATTTTGTGGGGCATTTAGGGTGGGGTAGCTTGTGTGCCCGTCAAAACTGAGGACTGGGGGGTTACTGGTACAGGACGTGGAGTTCTCGGGCGATAGGGTGAGGTTGCGGTTCAGGAGGCCAAAAAGGGGTGACGGTACAGCTGTTTTCCTTGCCCGGGGCTCAGGCCTGTTCAGTGAGGGTGGTGAAGGAATTTCTGGAAGTTAGGCCGGCCGGGGGTGGGCCTTTTTTGGTGCATGGAGATGGATCGTTTCTAGTACGGTTTTAATGCGTGGCAGTTTTCCATTAATGCCTGGGCGGCGGGGCTGGACTGCGCGCATTTCGCTTCACACTCCTTCCGCATCGGGGTGGCTACTCAGGCTGCCCGGTGCGGGTTGGATGAGGCGGTGGTAAAACGGATCGGGAGATGGGAGTCCAGGAGGTTTTCGTTCTTATGTACGCCACCATTTATTAGCTGATGTGAGTGGGAATATGTGGGAATTGAAGGGGTGTGCGAGGGTGGTTATTGGCAATGATGGGGTGTTTTCCTGGGGTTTGAATGATGTTGTGGTAGTTTCGTTTCAGGTGGAGGTCCAACACGCCTCGTCTGGATGTTGGGGTATTCATATGTCTTTTGGAGGGGCAAAAAGGGCAGACGTCAGACAGGAGGGCTGGCAGTCGGGGATACCCAGGAGGGAGGCTTGCGTTAGGGGCATAGGCATCCCGGGCATGGTTTGGAGTATGGTGGTGCCAGAGGTGTATCGGTATGCCCGGTTGGATAGGCCGCCGGTCGTTTTGGTACTACATGTGGGGGGGGGGGGAATGACTTTGGGATCAGAGCTATTGGGGCTCTGTTCTCAGCCATAAAGTCGGATTTCTTGGTGCTTAGAGAGGTCTTCCTGGAGACATTGGTGGTATAGTCTGACATTGTAGAGCGCACCTCGTGGCGGATGGCGAGATCAGTGGCGCGGATTATCAAGACGGGAAGCAAGTTTAACAAACTGGTGGGTAGGTTTGTTGCCAATAACGTGGGGCTGGTGGTAAGGCACATGGAGTTGGAGGTAAATGTGGGCATGTACTTACGGAGGGATGGTGTGCATCTTTCTGATGTGGGGATGGATTTGTGGGCATTGAGGATTCAGGATGGGATCCAGTGTGCCCTGCGGGTGTGGAGGGGCCCTTAAGGGTAAGGGGTTACCCTTGCAGGCTGTAGTGGTGTCTTTGGTCTTTGACGGTGGCATAAAACAGATGTAATAGGAAGTGGTGGGGGGCTCATCGGTGGTATGTGCCCCTCTGGTATATTCCAGTGGAACGGTGTCTGCTGGAATACGGGTATGGTTGCACTGCGGGAAGGGGTTGTCTCCGAGCTGTGATACGGCTGGAGGCCTGGTATGGTAAAATTTTGGTCCCGCAGTGTATTGGTGGAAAAAGTGTTAAAAGTTTGGGGTGCCGTCAGAGACCAACAGACTGGGAGTTAAACTGTTAAAGTTATTGAAGTGAAAGTATTATTTTATATTGGAGTTTTATCTAATTATGTTTTAATAAAAAGGCTGTTATGGCCAGTTATACTCCAACTCTGGTGTGGGCTAATTATTATAGATTGGTTAAGATAGGGGGTATGTAATTTAAGAGGGTAGAATGGAATGGGTAAAGTGTTGGGAATATCTCGAGTACACTGGTCAAGCACTAGCATCCAGTCCCAGAGGATGCCAGTTTTGGGGAAATGCGTCGGACGGAGCTAGTGTGTGATGTCATCCTGCACGAGTCAGACGGATGGTCCCGCGACTGTGCTTTATACCATTGCAATTTTACTTCTGGATATATGTAAGCGCAATCTTTTAATTAAAGATGATTTATTTTAACCACTTGCCGACCAGCCCATGTACATGGACTGCGGGGCGGCGGCTCTCCTGCTCGAAATCACGTACATGTATGTGATTTCGCTGCCCTGGGTCTGCGGCGCGCATTCGTGCTGCCGGCAACCAGCTCCCATTTTGATTGGACACAGCGGTAGCCAATCAGTGTGTCCAGTGGACCCGATATCCGTGGGGACCCGCCAATCGTTCCAGAGAGAGGCAGAATGGCGGTCTGCCTATGTAAACAAGGCAGATCGCCGTTCTGTGACAAGGAAAGACAGGATCTCTGTCTTCCCACAGTTAAAGCACCTCCCCCACACAGTTAGTAAGCACTCCCTATGGACATAATTAACCCTTTGATCGCCCCTGATATTAACCCCTTCCCTGCCAGTGCATATTTTTTTTTAGCACTGATCACTGTATTGGTGCCGGTTTACACAGGGGCGGCTTCAAAGTCGTCCGACTCTGAAGCCGCCCCGCACAGCGCCACCTCTGGGCGGCTTGCAAATGACTTCTCTAAAAGAAGTCAATGCAAGCCGCTTCAAAGTCACCCCAAAGTAGTGCAGGAACCTTTTTCTAAGTCGGAGCAGGAACCTTTTTCTAAGTCGGAGCGACTTGAGTCGCTCCTATTAGAACGGTTCCATTGCACTGCATGGAGCGTGAGTTGTCAGGCGGCTAAGTTGCCTGACAGGTCGCCCCTGTGTGAACCAGCACTTAGTGTCTCGGGTCCCCAAAAAAGTGTCAAAAATGTCACTTAATGTCCGATTTGCCCACCGCAATGTCGCAGTCCGGCTATAAGTCGCTGATCGCTGCCATTACTAGTAAAAAATAAATAAATAAATAAATAAAAATTCCATAGGCGCTATAACTTTTGCGCAAACCAATCAATATACGCTTATTGTTTTTTTCTTCTTTACCAAAGACATGCAGCAGAATACATATTGGCCTAAAATGATGAATAAATTAGATTTTTTTTTAAAAATTTATTGGATATGTTTTATAGCAGAAAGCAAAAAAATATTGTTGTTTTTTTTCAAAATTGTCTGTCTTTTTTTATTTATAGCGCAAAAAAATAAAAACCGCAGAGGTGATCAAATACAATCAAAAGAAAGCTCTATTTGTGGGGAAAAAAGGACATTGATTTTATTTGTGTAGAGCATCGCACGACCGCGCAATTGTCAGTTAAAGTAACGCACTGTTGTATTGCAAAAAATGGCCTGGTCATGAAGGGGTGTAAACCTTCCGGGCAGTGGCGGCTGGTGAAATTTTAGGATGGGGAGGCGCCTGACCCCACCCTACCTTTTTGGTCTCTCCCACTTCTCATAAATCACCCCCGTTAGAATCCACCTACTCCGTCCCATGTATTACACTTGCTTCCAAGTGTCAGGAGTATACAGCTCAGCATCACAGGACAGAGTATATAGATCAGCCTCACATATCAGGGTATATAGCTCAGCATTACAGATAGGGTATGTATCTCAGCCTCTCAAATCAGGGTATATAGCCCAGCATTACAGATAGGGTATGTATCTCAGCCTCTCAAATCAGGGTATATAGCCCAGCATTACAGATAGTGTATATGGCCCAGCAATACAGATAGTGTATATAGCCCAGCATTACAGATAGTGTATATAGCCCAGCATTACAGATAGTGTATATAGCCCAGCATTTACAGATAGTGTATATAGCCCAGCAATAAAGGTTGTGTATATAGCCCATCAATACAGGTCGTGTATATAGCCCATCAATACAGGTCGTGTATATAGCCCATCAATACAGGTCGTGTATATAGCCCATCAATACAGGTCGTGTATATAGCCCCTCAATGCAGGTCGTGTATATAGCCCATCAATGCAGGTTGTGTATATAGCCCATCAATGCAGGTCGTGTATAGTGATGAGCCGAACACCCCCGGGTTCGGTTCGCACCAGAACCCGCGAACGGACCGGAAGTTCGAACGAACATTAGAACCCTATTAAATACAATGGATGCGAACGTTCGAATTCTAAAGTGCTAATTATAACAACTATTATGCATGTTATTGTCCTAAAAAGGGTTTGGGAACCCGGGTTCTGCACCAGGGGACATGTATCAATGCAAAAAGAAGTTTTAAAAACGGTCGTTTTTCGGGAGCAGTCATTTTAATGATGCATAAAGTGAAAAAAAAAAAGTCAAATATTCCTTTAAATATCGTACCTGGGGGGTGTCTAAAGTATGCCTGTGAAGTGCCACGTGTTTCCCGTGTTTAGAACTGTCCCTGCACAAAATGACACTTCTAAAGGAAAAAAAAGCCATTTAAAACTGCTTGCGGCTTTAATGTAATGTCTGGTCCCGGTAATATGGATGAAATTCTTTAAGAAAAATGGCATAGCTACCCCATGACCCCCCCCCCCCTACCCCAGCCCATTACCAGCCCCTTTGGGTCTTGTATGGATATTAAGGGGAACCCCGCACATAAAATAAAAAAGGCCCTATATACTCTGAACAGCCGTATACAGGCGGTGCATACAAGACAGGGACTGTAGGTTTGTTCTTATGTAGAATCTGTTTGTAATTTTGAACAGGTACATTGTTGAAGTGTAGCTCCAGCCCAAAAATCTATTTTTAAACTTTTTGGAAAACATAGGTAAGGGTTATCACCCCTGTAACATTTGTTTTGCTGTCTGTGCCCCTGTTCAGAACATTTCACCTCACTTTCCGTCCCAATGACAACTGTTTTTGAAATGTGGTGTTTTTCTTGAAACAAGGATTGCTGATAAAGCATCAGTACAGAGGAGACACCTTTCTCCCATATTTATTCTTACAGGAGAGAATTTTCCTTCCTAGTGGTAGATTTCCTCTCACTTCCTGTTGTCTTCTTGCGTTTGCAAGTAGGAGTCGTTTGTAAGTTGGATGTTTGAAAGTAGGGACCTGCCGTATATACTCTGCAGAAATAGGCCCCTTAGTTGTTGGTGTTGGCACAACACTGTAAGCACTCACAGTTACTCTTGGTTGGTGCTGGAACGCCCTGCTGTCAACTATTATATCAGGAATTTTAATTACATATAATTGTTGAACAGTGGTAGTAAAAATTGGGCCTTTGATGGTGGTGCTGGTGCCACAACACTGTAAGCCCTGACAGTTACTCTTGGTGGGTGCAGCAATGGGCCCTGCTGTGAATTATTAGATCAAGAATTGTAATTACATGCCCCTGTTGAACAGGGGCTGAAAAATTGGGCCTTAGGCACTGGTGGCACAACACTGCAACCCCTCACAGATACTGTACTTGGAGCACAGCAATGAGCCCTGTTGCAAAGTATTGCTTCAAAAATTGTAATGACACGCCCCTGTTAAACAGGGGCTGAAAAATTGGGCCTTAGGCACTGGTGGCACAACACTGCAACTCCTCACAGATACTGTACTTGGAGCACAGCAATGAGCCCTGTTGCAAAGTATTGCTTCAAAAATTGTAATTACACGCCCCTGTTAAACAGGGGCTGAAAAATTGGGCGTTAGGCACTGGTGGCGGCACCCATAAACAAAAATGATCTTCCAAGCTATCATCATCAATCGTATCATTGAGGACTCGGAGGAGGAGGATAGGCAGTCAACATAACAGCACAGGCACTCAGCATCAGCATCAGTCTTGAAGGGATGTGACATTTTAAAATCAATTAGTCTGTTATATCAGCATCAGGTGTGTGGTAGCTGGTGGTGATCCAAGACTGGTTCATCTTGATGAAAGTCAGTCGATCAACCGAGTCGGTGGACAGGCGCACCCTGTGATCCGTGACAAATCCTCCAGCAGCACTGAATGTGCGTTCCGAAAGAACGCTGGATGCAGGACAGGCCAGTAGCTCAATTGCATACTGTGCAAGCTCTGGCCAGTGATCCATCCTCAAGACCCAGTAAGCCAGAGGATTTTCGGTGGGGAAGGTGTCCAAGTCTGACCTTGCCCCTAGATATTCCTGCACCATGTTTATCAGACGCTGGCGATGGTTGCTGGAACCAATCATACTTTGGGGCTGCGGACTAAAGAATTGTCTGAACGCATCGGTCAGACGGCCACCTTCCCCACCGCTCCTTCTTTGACTGGCCGAAGCCTCAGCAACTCGTTGTCCAGGACCAGGAGTTTGCAACCTCCCAGTCTCTGGGAACGCGTTGCACAGACCTTTCTGCAAGGCCTCCCGGAGTTGTCTCATCCTCTGCTCCCTCTGCGACGGTAACATAAGGTCCGCAACCTTACCCTTGTACCGTGGATCAAGGAGAGTGGCCAGCCAGTAATGGTCCCTCTCCTTGATCCGAAGAATACGAGGATCCTTCCGCAGACTTTGCAGGATCAGGGAGGCCATGCAGCGTAGGTTTGCTGAGGCATTCGCTCCGGAGTCCTCTGGGTCACTAAGGACGACATGATCCGCAGCCACCTCCTCCCAGCCACGTACAAGTCCACTGGTTTCTTGGGACTGTAAATCATCCCTAAAAGACTGCTGCTGATGATGCTGAGTGCCAGCCTCCACCTCCATGCTGACACAATCCTCCTCCTCCTCCTCCTCCTCCTCCTCTTCCTGTGCGATGGGTGGGACAGAAGGAACACTGTCTGGGTAAAGGGGGCCTTGAGAGGCAAGGAAGTCCTCCTCTTCCTGCCTCTGTTCTGCCTCAAGTGCCCTGTCCATTATTCCACGCAGCGTGTGCTCCAACAGGTGGACAAGAGGTACAGTGTCACTGATGCATGCACTGTCACTGCTCACCATCCTCGTGGCCTCCTCAAATGGTGCCAGGACAGTGCATGCATCCCTGATCATGCCCCACTGGCGTGGAGAAAAAAAACCAAGCTCCCCTGACCCTGTCCTGGTGCCGTAGTCGCACAGGTACTCATTGATGGCCCTCTGCTGCGTGTGCAGCCGCTGCAGCATGGCCAACGTTGAGTTCCACCTGGTGGGCATGTCACATATAAGGCGGTTCTTGGGCAGGTTCAACTCCTTTTGCAGCTCAGCCAGGCGAGCACTGGCATTATAAGATCTGCGGAAATGCACACAGACTTTCCTGGCCTGCCTCAGGACATCCTGTAAGCCCGGGTACCTGCCCAAGAACCGCTGCACCACCAGGTTAAGGACGTGAGCCACACAGGGCACATGGGTCAGTTGTCCCTGTCGGAGGGCGGAGAGGAGGTTGGTGCCATTGTCGCAAACCACCATTCCTGGCTTAAGCTGGCGTGGCGTCAACCACCTCTCGGCCTGGCCCTGCAGAGCAGACAGGACCTCTGCCCCAGTGTGGCTTCTGTCCCCCAAACACACCAGCGCAAGCACGGCATGGCATCTTTTTGCCTGCGTACTTGCGTAGCCCCGTGAACGGCTACGGAGCACCGCTGGTTCATAGGACAAACCACAGGAAGAGGCCATGGAGGAAGAAGAAGAGGAGGGGGTGGAGGAGAGAGGTGTGTCACAACCAGTAGTAGCATTTTGGAGGCGTGGCGGTGGGACAACCTCCAACACTACTGCACCTTGTCCTGAATCCTTCCCAGCTGCCAAAAGAGTGACCCAATGGGCCGTGAAAGAAAGGTAACGTCCCTGTCCATGCCTGCTGGACCATGAGTCAGCGGTAATATGCACCTTACCGCTGACCGCCCTGTCCAGCGAGGCCAAGACATTGCCTTCCACATGCCGGTAGAGAGCCGGAATAGCCTTCCGTGAGAAAAAGTGGCGTTTGGGAACCTGCCACTGAGGAACCGCACATTGCACAAACTCACGGAAGGGGGCCGAGTCTACCAACTGAAAAGGCAGCAGTTGAAGCGCTAGCAATTTAGCCAAGCTAGCATTCAACCGCTGGGCATGTGGATGGCTGGGAGTGAACTTCTTTCGACGGTCCAGCAGCTGGGGCAGGGAAATTTGCCTGCTAGAATCGGACGTCGGTGTACTGCTAGCAGAGTGGGCGCAAGTACTTGGCTGTGACACACCTAATTCTACACCTTCATTCCTCTCAGTGCATGTTTCAGAGAGGACTGAAGTTATAGTGGGGTTGGAGATCCCAGCTGATGCGGTGCAAGGAGAGGTCCGCTTTGTTCTTTGGTGTGGGTCTTTGAGGTAGGCTTGCCAACGAGCTGCATGGCAGGTCAACATATGTCTGGTCAGGCATGTGGTACCCAAGCGGCTGATGTTTTGGCCACGCGATATACGCTTGAGACATATGTTGCAAACAGCAGCTGTGCGATCTGATGCACTAGCCTCAAAAAAGGCCCACACCAAAGAACTTTTTGAATGACGGGCAGAGGCAGCGCCCTGCACAGGCGGAGCTCTGCGGTGTGATTCCGTCGGTGTACTGCCCTTACGCTGGCCACCAAAGGGCATCCTGCCTCGTTGGAGATGTGCCTCCTCCTCATCCTCCTCCTCCTCCTCTCTCCTATTAGGCACCCACGTGGAGTCATTGACCTCATCATCCCCTCCCTCCTCATCACTGGAGCCAATCTGGCAGTATGCTGCAGCTGCTGGAACATGACTGCCAGATTGGTGTCCTTCTTGAGCATCCCCTCTGTCTGCTCTCACGCTACTGCCTTCCTCTAGCTGGGTTTCATCATCAGACCCTTCGAAACGCTGGGCATCCTCCTGGAGCATGTACCCAACACTGTGCTGAAACAGTTCGGGGGACTCCTCAGGAGGAGGACATGGTGGGTCTAGGGAAGGAGTGACTGATGATTTGTCTGACATTGATACCAGGGAAGACGACGCTTTGGCAGCTGCTTTTCCAGTACCCTGAGCCTGGGTGAGAGAGGATGAGGAGGAGGAGGAGGGCTTGGTCATCCACTCTACCAAGTCTTCGGCATGATGTGGCTCAACATGTCCAGCTGCCGAAAAGAAGGACAAGCGTGTCCCATGGCCATGTGCTGATGACAATGCACCGCGTCCACGACCAGCACTGTTGCCCCCAGACACAGAGCCTGCTTGCCCTCTTTTATTGCCTCCTGACTGTCTGCCTCTCCTTGTTTGCCTTCCAGACATTCTAATAGATGGCCTGCAGGGAGATGGGAAAAAAGCAATAAGGGCTACCTTCAGGTGTCCTTCTCTGTCCCTGGAAACAAGGACTTGCAGAGTGAAAGAAAAAAAACACTCTCCCTACCTACAGTTTTCTGTCCCTAGAAAAAATGTTTTTTTTAATCACAATATAGCACAAGGAAAATTAACTCACTGTCCTTACAGGTCCCTGGAAACAAGGACTTGCAGAGTGAAAGAAAAAAAACACTCTCCCTACCTACAGTTTTCTGTCCCTAGAAAAAAATGTTTTTTTTAATCACAATATAGCAAAAGGACAATTCACTCACTGTCCTTCCAGGTCCCTGGAAACAAGGACTTGCAGAGTGAAAGAAACTGACACTGTCCCTACCTAGAGTTTTCTGTCCCTGGAATAAATGTTTTTTTCAGCACAATATAGCACAAGGACAATTAACTCACTGTCCTTACAGGTCCCTGGAAACAAGGACTTGCAGAGTGAAAGAAAAAAAATACTCTCCCTACCTACAGTTTTCTGTCCCTAGAAAAAAATGTTTTTTTTAATCACAATATAGCAAAAGGACAATTCACTCACTGTCCTTCCAGGTCCCTGGAAACAAGGACTTGCAGAGTGAAAGAAACTGACACTGTCCCTACCTAGAGTTTTCTGTCCCTAGAATAAATGTTTTTTTTAATCACAATATAGCAAAAGGACAATTCACTCACTGTCCTTCCAGGTCCCTGGAAACAAGGACTTGCAGAGTGAAAGAAACTGACACTGTCCCTACCTAGAGTTTTCTGTCCCTAGAATAAATGTTTTTTTTAATCACAATATAGCACAAGGAAAATTAACTCACTGTCCTTACAGGTCCCTGGAAACAAGGACTTGCAGAGTGAAAGAAAAAAAACACTCTCCCTACCTACAGTTTTCTGTCCCTAGAAAAAAATGTTTTTTTTAATCACAATATAGCAAAAGGACAATTCACTCACTGTCCTTCCAGGTCCCTGGAAACAAGGACTTGCAGAGTGAAAGAAACTGACACTGTCCCTACCTAGAGTTTTCTGTCCCTAGAATAAATGTTTTTTTTAATCACAATATAGCACAAGGAAAATTAACTCACTGTCCTTACAGGTCCCTGGAAACAAGGACTTGCAGAGTGAAAGAAAAAAAACACTCTCCCTACCTACAGTTTTCTGTCCCTAGAAAAAAATGTTTTTTTTTATCACAATATAGCAAAAGGACAATTCACTCACTGTCCTTCCAGGTCCCTGGAAACAAGGACTTGCAGAGTGAAAGAAACTGACACTGTCCCTACCTAGAGTTTTCTGTCCCTGGAATAAATGTTTTTTTCAGCACAATATAGCACAAGGACAATTAACTCACTGTCCTTACAGGTCCCTGGAAACAAGGACTTGCAGAGTGAAAGAAAAAAAATACTCTCCCTACCTACAGTTTTCTGTCCCTAGAAAAAAATGTTTTTTTTAATCACAATATAGCAAAAGGACAATTCACTCACTGTCCTTCCAGGTCCCTGGAAACAAGGACTTGCAGAGTGAAAGAAACTGACACTGTCCCTACCTAGAGTTTTCTGTCCCTAGAATAAATGTTTTTTTTAATCACAATATAGCAAAAGGACAATTCACTCACTGTCCTTCCAGGTCCCTGGAAACAAGGACTTGCAGAGTGAAAGAAACTGACACTGTCCCTACCTAGAGTTTTCTGTCCCTAGAATAAATGTTTTTTTTAATCACAATATAGCACAAGGAAAATTAACTCACTGTCCTTACAGGTCCCTGGAAACAAGGACTTGCAGAGTGAAAGAAAAAAAACACTCTCCCTACCTACAGTTTTCTGTCCCTAGAAAAAAATGTTTTTTTTAATCACAATATAGCAAAAGGACAATTCACTCACTGTCCTTCCAGGTCCCTGGAAACAAGGACTTGCAGAGTGAAAGAAACTGACACTGTCCCTACCTAGAGTTTTCTGTCCCTAGAATAAATGTTTTTTTTAATCACAATATAGCACAAGGAAAATTAACTCACTGTCCTTACAGGTCCCTGGAAACAAGGACTTGCAGAGTGAAAGAAAAAAAACACTCTCCCTACCTACAGTTTTCTGTCCCTAGAAAAAAATGTTTTTTTTTATCACAATATAGCAAAAGGACAATTCACTCACTGTCCTTCCAGGTCCCTGGAAACAAGGACTTGCAGAGTGAAAGAAACTGACACTGTCCCTACCTAGAGTTTTCTGTCCCTGGAATAAATGTTTTTTTCAGCACAATATAGCACAAGGACAATTAACTCACTGTCCTTACAGGTCCCTGGAAACAAGGACTTGCAGAGTGAAAGAAAAAAAATACTCTCCCTACCTACAGTTTTCTGTCCCTAGAAAAAAATGTTTTTTTTAATCACAATATAGCAAAAGGACAATTCACTCACTGTCCTTCCAGGTCCCTGGAAACAAGGACTTGCAGAGTGAAAGAAACTGACACTGTCCCTACCTAGAGTTTTCTGTCCCTAGAATAAATGTTTTTTTTAATCACAATATAGCACAAGGAAAATTAACTCACTGTCCTTACAGGTCCCTGGAAACAAGGACTTGCAGAGTGAAAGAAAAAAAATACTCTCCCTACCTACAGTTTTCTGTCCCTAGAAAAAAATGTTTTTTTTAATCACAATATAGCAAAAGGACAATTCACTCACTGTCCTTCCAGGTCCCTGGAAACAAGGACTTGCAGAGTGAAAGAAACTGACACTGTCCCTACCTAGAGTTTTCTGTCCCTGGAATAAATGTTTTTTTCAGCACAATATAGCACAAGGACAATTAACTCACTGTCCTTACAGGTCCCTGGAAACAAGGACTTGCAGAGTGAAAGAAAAAAAATACTCTCCCTACCTACAGTTTTCTGTCCCTAGAAAAAAATGTTTTTTTTAATCACAATATAGCAAAAGGACAATTCACTCACTGTCCTTCCAGGTCCCTGGAAACAAGGACTTGCAGAGTGAAAGAAACTGACACTGTCCCTACCTAGAGTTTTCTGTCCCTAGAATAAATGTTTTTTTTAATCACAATATAGCAAAAGGACAATTCACTCACTGTCCTTCCAGGTCCCTGGAAACAAGGACTTGCAGAGTGAAAGAAACTGACACTGTCCCTACCTAGAGTTTTCTGTCCCTAGAATAAATGTTTTTTTTAATCACAATATAGCACAAGGAAAATTAACTCACTGTCCTTACAGGTCCCTGGAAACAAGGACTTGCAGAGTGAAAGAAAAAAAACACTCTCCCTACCTACAGTTTTCTGTCCCTAGAAAAAAATGTTTTTTTTAATCACAATATAGCAAAAGGACAATTCACTCACTGTCCTTCCAGGTCCCTGGAAACAAGGACTTGCAGAGTGAAAGAAACTGACACTGTCCCTACCTAGAGTTTTCTGTCCCTAGAATAAATGTTTTTTTTAATCACAATATAGCACAAGGAAAATTAACTCACTGTCCTTACAGGTCCCTGGAAACAAGGACTTGCAGAGTGAAAGAAAAAAAACACTCTCCCTACCTACAGTTTTCTGTCCCTAGAAAAAAATGTTTTTTTTTATCACAATATAGCAAAAGGACAATTCACTCACTGTCCTTCCAGGTCCCTGGAAACAAGGACTTGCAGAGTGAAAGAAACTGACACTGTCCCTACCTAGAGTTTTCTGTCCCTGGAATAAATGTTTTTTTCAGCACAATATAGCACAAGGACAATTAACTCACTGTCCTTACAGGTCCCTGGAAACAAGGACTTGCAGAGTGAAAGAAAAAAAATACTCTCCCTACCTACAGTTTTCTGTCCCTAGAAAAAAATGTTTTTTTTAATCACAATATAGCAAAAGGACAATTCACTCACTGTCCTTCCAGGTCCCTGGAAACAAGGACTTGCAGAGTGAAAGAAACTGACACTGTCCCTACCTAGAGTTTTCTGTCCCTAGAATAAATGTTTTTTTTAATCACAATATAGCAAAAGGACAATTCACTCACTGTCCTTCCAGGTCCCTGGAAACAAGGACTTGCAGAGTGAAAGAAACTGACACTGTCCCTACCTAGAGTTTTCTGTCCCTAGAATAAATGTTTTTTTTAATCACAATATAGCACAAGGAAAATTAACTCACTGTCCTTACAGGTCCCTGGAAACAAGGACTTGCAGAGTGAAAGAAAAAAAACACTCTCCCTACCTACAGTTTTCTGTCCCTAGAAAAAAATGTTTTTTTTAATCACAATATAGCAAAAGGACAATTCACTCACTGTCCTTCCAGGTCCCTGGAAACAAGGACTTGCAGAGTGAAAGAAACTGACACTGTCCCTACCTAGAGTTTTCTGTCCCTAGAATAAATGTTTTTTTTAATCACAATATAGCACAAGGAAAATTAACTCACTGTCCTTACAGGTCCCTGGAAACAAGGACTTGCAGAGTGAAAGAAAAAAAACACTCTCCCTACCTACAGTTTTCTGTCCCTAGAAAAAAATGTTTTTTTTTATCACAATATAGCAAAAGGACAATTCACTCACTGTCCTTCCAGGTCCCTGGAAACAAGGACTTGCAGAGTGAAAGAAACTGACACTGTCCCTACCTAGAGTTTTCTGTCCCTGGAATAAATGTTTTTTTCAGCACAATATAGCACAAGGACAATTAACTCACTGTCCTTACAGGTCCCTGGAAACAAGGACTTGCAGAGTGAAAGAAAAAAAATACTCTCCCTACCTACAGTTTTCTGTCCCTAGAAAAAAATGTTTTTTTTAATCACAATATAGCAAAAGGACAATTCACTCACTGTCCTTCCAGGTCCCTGGAAACAAGGACTTGCAGAGTGAAAGAAACTGACACTGTCCCTACCTAGAGTTTTCTGTCCCTAGAATAAATGTTTTTTTTAATCACAATATAGCACAAGGAAAATTAACTCACTGTCCTTACAGGTCCCTGGAAACAAGGACTTGCAGAGTGAAAGAAAAAAAATACTCTCCCTACCTACAGTTTTCTGTCCCTAGAAAAAAATGTTTTTTTTAATCACAATATAGCAAAAGGACAATTCACTCACTGTCCTTCCAGGTCCCTGGAAACAAGGACTTGCAGAGTGAAAGAAACTGACACTGTCCCTACCTAGAGTTTTCTGTCCCTGGAATAAATGTTTTTTTCAGCACAATATAGCACAAGGACAATTAACTCACTGTCCTTACAGGTCCCTGGAAACAAGGACTTGCAGAGTGAAAGAAAAAAAATACTCTCCCTACCTACAGTTTTCTGTCCCTAGAAAAAAATGTTTTTTTTAATCACAATATAGCAAAAGGACAATTCACTCACTGTCCTTCCAGGTCCCTGGAAACAAGGACTTGCAGAGTGAAAGAAACTGACACTGTCCCTACCTAGAGTTTTCTGTCCCTAGAATAAATGTTTTTTTTAATCACAATATAGCAAAAGGACAATTCACTCACTGTCCTTCCAGGTCCCTGGAAACAAGGACTTGCAGAGTGAAAGAAACTGACACTGTCCCTACCTAGAGTTTTCTGTCCCTAGAATAAATGTTTTTTTTAATCACAATATAGCACAAGGAAAATTAACTCACTGTCCTTACAGGTCCCTGGAAACAAGGACTTGCAGAGTGAAAGAAAAAAAACACTCTCCCTACCTACAGTTTTCTGTCCCTAGAAAAAAATGTTTTTTTTAATCACAATATAGCAAAAGGACAATTCACTCACTGTCCTTCCAGGTCCCTGGAAACAAGGACTTGCAGAGTGAAAGAAACTGACACTGTCCCTACCTAGAGTTTTCTGTCCCTAGAATAAATGTTTTTTTTAATCACAATATAGCACAAGGAAAATTAACTCACTGTCCTTACAGGTCCCTGGAAACAAGGACTTGCAGAGTGAAAGAAAAAAAACACTCTCCCTACCTACAGTTTTCTGTCCCTAGAAAAAAATGTTTTTTTTTATCACAATATAGCAAAAGGACAATTCACTCACTGTCCTTCCAGGTCCCTGGAAACAAGGACTTGCAGAGTGAAAGAAACTGACACTGTCCCTACCTAGAGTTTTCTGTCCCTGGAATAAATGTTTTTTTCAGCACAATATAGCACAAGGACAATTAACTCACTGTCCTTACAGGTCCCTGGAAACAAGGACTTGCAGAGTGAAAGAAAAAAAATACTCTCCCTACCTACAGTTTTCTGTCCCTAGAAAAAAATGTTTTTTTTAATCACAATATAGCAAAAGGACAATTCACTCACTGTCCTTCCAGGTCCCTGGAAACAAGGACTTGCAGAGTGAAAGAAACTGACACTGTCCCTACCTAGAGTTTTCTGTCCCTAGAATAAATGTTTTTTTTAATCACAATATAGCAAAAGGACAATTCACTCACTGTCCTTCCAGGTCCCTGGAAACAAGGACTTGCAGAGTGAAAGAAACTGACACTGTCCCTACCTAGAGTTTTCTGTCCCTAGAATAAATGTTTTTTTTAATCACAATATAGCACAAGGAAAATTAACTCACTGTCCTTACAGGTCCCTGGAAACAAGGACTTGCAGAGTGAAAGAAAAAAAACACTCTCCCTACCTACAGTTTTCTGTCCCTAGAAAAAAATGTTTTTTTTAATCACAATATAGCAAAAGGACAATTCACTCACTGTCCTTCCAGGTCCCTGGAAACAAGGACTTGCAGAGTGAAAGAAACTGACACTGTCCCTACCTAGAGTTTTCTGTCCCTAGAATAAATGTTTTTTTTAATCACAATATAGCACAAGGAAAATTAACTCACTGTCCTTACAGGTCCCTGGAAACAAGGACTTGCAGAGTGAAAGAAAAAAAACACTCTCCCTACCTACAGTTTTCTGTCCCTAGAAAAAAATGTTTTTTTTTATCACAATATAGCAAAAGGACAATTCACTCACTGTCCTTCCAGGTCCCTGGAAACAAGGACTTGCAGAGTGAAAGAAACTGACACTGTCCCTACCTAGAGTTTTCTGTCCCTGGAATAAATGTTTTTTTCAGCACAATATAGCACAAGGACAATTAACTCACTGTCCTTACAGGTCCCTGGAAACAAGGACTTGCAGAGTGAAAGAAAAAAAATACTCTCCCTACCTACAGTTTTCTGTCCCTAGAAAAAAATGTTTTTTTTAATCACAATATAGCAAAAGGACAATTCACTCACTGTCCTTCCAGGTCCCTGGAAACAAGGACTTGCAGAGTGAAAGAAACTGACACTGTCCCTACCTAGAGTTTTCTGTCCCTAGAATAAATGTTTTTTTTAATCACAATATAGCACAAGGAAAATTAACTCACTGTCCTTACAGGTCCCTGGAAACAAGGACTTGCAGAGTGAAAGAAAAAAAATACTCTCCCTACCTACAGTTTTCTGTCCCTAGAAAAAAATGTTTTTTTTAATCACAATATAGCAAAAGGACAATTCACTCACTGTCCTTCCAGGTCCCTGGAAACAAGGACTTGCAGAGTGAAAGAAACTGACACTGTCCCTACCTAGAGTTTTCTGTCCCTGGAATAAATGTTTTTTTCAGCACAATATAGCACAAGGACAATTAACTCACTGTCCTTACAGGTCCCTGGAAACAAGGACTTGCAGAGTGAAAGAAAAAAAATACTCTCCCTACCTACAGTTTTCTGTCCCTAGAAAAAAATGTTTTTTTTAATCACAATATAGCAAAAGGACAATTCACTCACTGTCCTTCCAGGTCCCTGGAAACAAGGACTTGCAGAGTGAAAGAAACTGACACTGTCCCTACCTAGAGTTTTCTGTCCCTAGAATAAATGTTTTTTTTAATCACAATATAGCAAAAGGACAATTCACTCACTGTCCTTCCAGGTCCCTGGAAACAAGGACTTGCAGAGTGAAAGAAACTGACACTGTCCCTACCTAGAGTTTTCTGTCCCTAGAATAAATGTTTTTTTTAATCACAATATAGCACAAGGAAAATTAACTCACTGTCCTTACAGGTCCCTGGAAACAAGGACTTGCAGAGTGAAAGAAAAAAAACACTCTCCCTACCTACAGTTTTCTGTCCCTAGAAAAAAATGTTTTTTTTAATCACAATATAGCAAAAGGACAATTCACTCACTGTCCTTCCAGGTCCCTGGAAACAAGGACTTGCAGAGTGAAAGAAACTGACACTGTCCCTACCTAGAGTTTTCTGTCCCTGGAATAAATGTTTTTTTCAGCACAATATAGCACAAGGACAATTAACTCACTGTCCTTACAGGTCCCTGGAAACAAGGACTTGCAGAGTGAAAGAAAAAAAATACTCTCCCTACCTACAGTTTTCTGTCCCTAGAAAAAAATGTTTTTTTTAATCACAATATAGCAAAAGGACAATTCACTCACTGTCCTTCCAGGTCCCTGGAAACAAGGACTTGCAGAGTGAAAGAAACTGACACTGTCCCTACCTAGAGTTTTCTGTCCCTAGAATAAATGTTTTTTTTAATCACAATATAGCAAAAGGACAATTCACTCACTGTCCTTCCAGGTCCCTGGAAACAAGGACTTGCAGAGTGAAAGAAACTGACACTGTCCCTACCTAGAGTTTTCTGTCCCTAGAATAAATGTTTTTTTTAATCACAATATAGCAAAAGGACAATTCACTCACTGTCCTTCCAGGTCCCTGGAAACAAGGACTTGCAGAGTGAAAGAAACTGACACTGTCCCTACCTAGAGTTTTCTGTCCCTAGAATAAATGTTTTTTTTAATCACAATATAGCAAAAGGACAATTCACTCACTGTCCTTCCAGGTCCCTGGAAACAAGGACTTGCAGAGTGAAAGAAACTGACACTGTCCCTACCTAGAGTTTTCTGTCCCTAGAATAAATGTTTTTTTTTAAGCACACTATAGCAGAAGCACAAAACACACTGACACTCTCCCTACCTATCCTTCTCTTTCCCTAAACTAAAGGAATCCAGGTTAAGCAAGAAAGAAATAACAGTCACTGTCCCTGCCTATGCTACTCTATCCCTGCTCCGGAACACACTACACTAGGCCGCCGTGCTGGCGGCCTTTTATAGTGTGGGGCGTGTACTAAACACCCTCAGCAATAATTGGCCACAGGCATCCTGCCTGTGGCCAATCATTGCTCTCCTCGCTGCCGGCGCTGTGATTGGCCAAGCATGCGGGGTCACAGTGCATGCTTGGCCAATCACAGCGCCTGGATGACACTGCGATGGCGTAGTGCATTGTGGGCCGTTCGCGTCACTCGAATTTGGCGCGAACGGCCCAAATCGTTCGATCTTCGTCGAACGATCGAACAGCCAATGTTCGAGTCGAACGTATGTTCGACTCGAACACGAAGCTCATCCCTAGTCGTGTATATAGCCCATCAATGCAGGTCGTGTATATAGCCCATCAATGCAGGTCGTGTATATAGCCCATCAATGCAGGTCGTGTATATAGCCCATCAATGCAGGTCGTGTATATAGCCCATCAATACAGGTCGTGTATATAGCCCCTCAATACAGGTCGTGTATATAGCCCATCAATGCAGGTCGTGTATATAGCCCATCAATGCAGGTCGTGTATATAGCCCATCAATACAGGTCGTGTATATAGCCCATCAATGCAGGTCGTGTATATAGCCCATCAATGCAGGTCGTGTATATAGCCCATCAATGCAGGTCGTGTATATAGCCCATCAATACAGGTCGTGTATATAGCCCATCAATACAGGTCGTGTATATAGCCCATCAATGCAGGTCGTGTATATAGCCCATCAATACAGGTCGTGTATATAGCCCAGCAATACAGATAGTGTATATTGTCCAGCAATACAGATAGTGTATATAGCCCAGCAATACAGATAGTGTATATAGCCCAGCATTACAGATAGTGTATATAGCCCAGCATTACAGATAGTGTATATAGCCCAGCATTACAGATAGTGTATATAGCCCAGCATTACAGATAGTGTATATAGTCCAGCATTACAGATAGTGTATATAGCCCAGCATTACAGATAGTGTATATAACCCAATAATACAGATAGGATAAGTAGCCCAGCAATACAGACAGATAGACTAACAGCACCCCCCCCCCCCCAGCTCCAGCTAGCGGCACCACTGAGAGCAACCAACCCCCCCCCCCCTGCTCGCGGCACCACTCATTCGCTATGGTCACACAATCGGGTGAGATCAGGGCGCACTCTCTGTGACCCCGAGCCCACCCATTTTTTAAGACTATTAGAGCCTCTGGCTCTAATCACGTGCTTCACAAGAAAACACCCCCTCCCACCCCCCGCCATAGGAGTCCATGCATCCGGCGTTCTGAAAGGGGTTGGGCGCATCATGGATAGGGAGGCGGCGGCAGGGATGGGGGTGGCGCCCGTGCATTGACTGTGTGGACGTGGAAAGAATACCTTACTTACGTTCTAGCAGTGGGGACGCTGCAGCTTTTCCCATTGACCGGATCATTTGGCTTATGAGACACCTGATAGTGAGAGCGTCGGCGAGACATATAAAATGCTGTTTCGATCTTTATATTCTAAGATCCCCACTATTTGGTAAGAGGTCAACACTCATATTACGTGGAAGAGCACTTCTTATACGCACTGGAGCACTTTATATTAGGTATTTGGAGCACCTGGATGAATATCAGGTGAATGATTAGGGACTTTCTTTGATTTTATGGTCATTCCTTTTATACACTTATAAGATATTAATGTGCACATGAATTTATGAGATATATTTGTATGTTTTTTTATATGGTTTACATTTCAACGCTCTATACACTTTTGGATGTATAATTAACCACTTGATGAACGCCGCACGCCGATGTACGTTGGCAGAATGGCATGGGCAGGCATATGGGCGTACAGGTACGTCCCTTTAAATCTGCCGCCCTGCGGGTGCGCGCCTCCCGAGTGCGGCCACGGGTCCCGGGAACTCGATGTTCCCGGGAGTCTCGCGATTGCGGTCGGCAAGAGCAGAACAGGGGAATGCCACTCACAGTAACAATCACTCCCTAGGAAACACTTAAACCCCTGCAGCGCCACCTAGTGGTTAACCCCTTCACTGCCAGTGTCATTTTTACAGTAATCAGTGCATTTTTATAGCACACCTCCAAGATGACCACTGCCTTGATAAAGAAGATGAAAGTAAAGGTGATGGACTGGCCAAGCATGTCTCCAGACCTAAACCCTATTGAGCATCTGTGGGACATCCTCAAATGGAAGGTGGAGGAGCGCAAGGTCTCCAACATCCACCAGCTCCGTGATGTCGTCATGGAGGAGGGGAAGAGGACTCCAGTGGCAGCCTGTGAAGCTCTAGTGAACTCCATGCCCAAGAGGGTTAAGGCAGTGCTGGAAAATAATGGTGGCCACACAAAATATTGACACTTTGGGCCCAATTTGGACATTTTCACTTAGGGGTGTACTCACTTTTGTTGCCAGCAGTTTAGACATTAATGGCTGTGTTGAGGGGACAGCAAATTGTCACTGTTATACAAGCTGTACACTCACTACTTTACATTGTAGCAAAGTGTAATTTCTTCAGTGTTGTCACATGAAAAGATATAATAAAATATTTAGGGCCAGTTCACACCAGATGCAGTTCCGTGCAGTTCAGTTTTTTTCTGCACCAATACAGTCAGTTCCGGTCAGTTTCCGGTCAGTTTCTGTACCGGAAACTGACCAGAAACTGACTGGAACTGACTGCACTGGCGTGAACTAGAGCCATTGGAATACATGGAAAACACTGTGCATGCATTTTTAGTGCAGAAAAAAAGCACACGGAACTGACCGGAACTGAATCTGGTGTGAATGTGAGGGGTGTACTCACTTTTGTGAGATACTGTATAATAAAACTTAGATAATTTTATACCTATTGGTTGTGTGCTCGGAGACAATAGTTACATGTGATTGCGCTTAGAAAGTCCCGCCATGGGGGGCGTGTCCTGATGTGAACAGCGGCGGACGTGTCTGTGGGGAGCTCCGGGAATCCTGATCCTAATCCGTCGCCATCCGTGCCTCAATCTATCTAATCCACGCCGATTTACCTGCCAGCCTGTTCCTCTTGGTCCGCTGAAGTGTCCTGGGCCAACATCTCGCAGCGGAGCTGCCGTGGGTCGCCTGCCCGGCACAGCTCCGTCCTCCCGCGGCCGCCGCCATCTTGCCGGCCTGTGATTTTTTCTGGAGCTCGGATCCCGGCCTGCCTGGAGGTAAGGAAGGTCATCCACTCCCTCCTGCCTGCCCATCCGCCCATCCAGCACGATCCGGAGGCCTGTCTGGCCATTTGGGGTGTCCGCGGCGGCCGCGGCTTAGTGCGGCCTAGTGAGGCCTACAGAGCACCGGAGTTTCCTGAGCCGCTACCCCACGGGGGCGAGCTGCGGCCGGCTCGGCCGAACTCCGGGGACTCAGATTGGCTGCATTCATCCATCCGCCCACCCATCATTGCACACCACTGCCCTGGCCTGGTGTGCAGCCCTGTAGAGACTGCCTATCCTGCAGAGGTCCTCTGCCACCAGTCTATCCCTGCCCCACCAACCTGGGCCACCTCCACCCTTGTACCTCCATCCTTGCATCCCCACTAACCTGTCAGTTGGGTGCCTGCTGCTGAGGGACAGGCGCCTGGTGGTCCCCAGTGGTTGACGGCTGCGGCTAGCTTGTCTCCTGGACGCTCCTCTGGGCACGGTTACATATCCTCCCTCTGGGTGACCTGCCTGATGCCCTCCTCTTCCAAAAAGGGAAAGGGGAACTCCAGAGCCGCTAAGGTGACCGCACCGCTCCAGGTGCCATCGCCCCCTTCCCCGCAAACGGACCCCATACTGGTCGGGCGAATCCGGGCCTTGCTGGCCGAACTGGAAATGGATCCCTGTGAGGCCCCAACGGCAGAGGGGCCAGCCCCGCCATCTCCTGACGGCACAGCCATAATCCTCGCTGCGATCGAGCAGAGTAGGACTTCGCTGCTAGTGCGCATTGACCACCTTGCTGAGGAGTGCGTTCTCATACGTAATGACCTGGACAAGATACAGTGGAGGATGTCCGAAACTGAATCAAGAGTATTGGCCACTGAGGATCTAACGGCCACTCATTCCACCTCCATTGCTGAGCTACAACGCACAGTGCAGTCCCTTGTCGCAAAGTCAGATGACGCGGAAAACAGGCTGCGGCGGAACAATGTCAGAGTCATTGGTCTGCCTGAGGGAGAGGAGGGGGATCGCCCTGCTGTATTTGCGGAGGAGTTCTTCAAAACTCTCCTGGGCTTTACGGATGTTCCCCCCACCTACGTTGTTGAACGGGCCCACCGAGTGCCTACGGGCAGAGCCATCCCGGGGAACCCTCCCAGGCCTTTCCTGGTCCGCTTCCTCAACTACCGGGACAGGGACAAGATTCTCTCCGAGGCCCGCAAACATCCCACACTCAAATATTGCAACACCTCAGTTCTTCTTCTCCCTGACTTTTCAGCAGATTTGCAAAGAAAGAGAAAGACCTTCAATGATGTCCGCAGACGACTCAGGGACAAGAACATTAAATATAGCATGCTTTACCCCAGCCGTCTGCGAGTCCAACATGACGGAACGGTCCGCTTCTTCGACAACCCTGCGGATGCTGATAGCTGGCTAACCACCTTGCGGTGAAAGATTCTCCTCATTAGTCCATGTGATGCACGATTCTTCTTCATCCTGGTTTGCTTTATCCTATTTTATCCCTGTAAACACCGGAGTTACCCCAAATGTACCTCTACAAGTTTACCACAGTTGACCCCCCCCCCCATTGGGGTGTTTTTTTGTTTTTGTTTTTTTTTTGTTTTTGTTTTTCTCTTGAAGAGCGGAGAACCTGGTAACCTACTTCTACCTGGGGCACTCCTGCGACCTGGAGGGACTATACTACTGCTCCAGATTGCCAGGTCCCCCCACACTGCGATGGGATGCAGGTTCCCTCAACCTCGCCTACTGTTATAGGTTGAACTCACGCTGAGGTTATCCCAGGAACTTTGAGCCTCCAGAAGGCGACATTTACTATTAAAGTTTAGGGTAAGAAACTGCCTTGGCGACAGTTGGGGTTATGCCAGGCGGTAGGGCGTTACATGTACTCTTGTTTAGTTACCACACCTGCTCAGGTTCCGCACCATTCTTCTTGCTGGACTACGTTGTCTTCATCTTGTTCTTTTCTCCTGTTCACCTCTTTTCTCTACAGACTCACTGGACTACTACATCTTCTGAACTGCCTCCGCAGCGGGCCTATGGCCAGGACGCTACTGGATGTGGGTCTTCTATGATCCTGTTGTTATTGAGCTCCCCTATTCTAAATGGGTATAGATTTAAAGTTGATATCTTGGAATATTAGAGGACTGAATGACAAGGTGAAAAGGTCATTATTGTTTAAATTTCTGCAGTCTCACAAACCTCACGTTCTGTTTCTTCAAGAAACTCACCTGACGGGCAGTAAAATTCTAACACTTAAATGGGCATGGGTTAAACAAGGGTTCCATGCCACATATTCCTCCTACGCGAGGGGCGTGACTATTCTGCTGAACAAGTCGCTCCCTTACTTGGTGGAACAGGTCTTCATGGATCCAGGGGGACGATACCTCATCCTAATTCTTGAACTGTATGCCCAACGCTGGGCAATGGTCAATGTATATATCCCTCCTCCGTTTGATTCCTCCATCCTGTACACCATCCTTACAAAAATAGCCCCTCTCCAGGTCCACAATATTCTAGTTGGAGGGGACTTTAACGCCATCCTAGATCATAACAGAGACACTACAAATCCCCTTAGACTTGCCCCCCCTGATTTGGCCCTCTGGGCGGCCACTTTTGGTCTCCAGGAAATCTGGTGGTGGAAGCATCCGGAGGATAGGACGTATTCACACATCTCAGCACCGCATAGGTCTGGGTCTCGCATAGACTTCATATTTGGGTCGGCTTCTGCTCTGTCTCAGGTCGGAGCGGTCTCCTATCTCCCGGCAGGTCTTTCAGACCACTCACCGCTGGAGCTGGGCTTGACTCTGGGTACCTCCCGCAAGCCGGGATGTTGGAAGCTAGCGTCCCATTGGATAGGCAATCCTCAGATCCAGGAGTTGGTGGAGCCCAAACTTGTAGACTACTGGCTAACAAATGTGGGGTCGGCTTCCTTTGATGTGGTCTGGGAGGCGGGCAAGGCTTATGCCCGAGGGGAATATATCTCCTCTATTAAGGCAGTGAGATCCGGCTTTGCGTCACAGACCACTCAATTGGAACAGAACGAAGGAACGGCACTGGAACTTTCTACGGGGCATCCGACACCTGAAAATTATTCTGCTCTAGCCCAGGCGAGGAGAGATCTGAAGCTCCATTACACCTCGCTGGTGCACTCTGATACGCGGAAGTTTGTAGCCAAGCTTTTCGAGTCAGGGGACAAGAATGGCAAACTACTGGCCAACCTAGTGGCAGAACCCACGCTCCAAACGGTAATCCCTAGAATTCAGACTTCCACTGGTTGCCAAGTTACTGACCCCGAGGGTATACTGAGGGAATTTCATCTCTTTTATAGCAAATTGTATGATGACCCATTCTCTGGCTCAGCTGCTGCTGGGTTAGAGGAACTAGGGGGAATTACTTTGCCTCTTCTTTCTGAGGAGGACAGGGTCGCGCTAGATAAGCCCTTGACACGTCTAGAAATAGAAGCTACAATCTACTCCTTGCCCAACAATAAATCCCCGGGCCCCGATGGTTTACCTGGGGACTGGTACAAAACTCACGCTGCCTTACTGGCCCCCAAGCTAACACAGTTGTTCACAGATTGCTTGGAATCCGATAGGATACCGGATAGCATGTACCAGGCACATATAGTGCTGCTGCCCAAACCAGGGAAGGACCCCACTTGCTGCTCGTCCTATAGACCCATTTCGTTGCTGAATTCCGATCTTAAAATACTCACCAAAGCACTAGCCAATAGAATCATGACAGTTTTACCATCCCTTGTCAATATAGATCAGACAGGCTTCATGCCTGGCAAGTCCACGGACATTAACATTAGACGAGTCTTTACCCATCTCCAGCTCCCACCCGAGGAGACTGCCTCCCGGGTCCTGGTATCTCTCGATATCGAAAAGGCTTTCGATACAGTTAGATGGTCTTATATGATGCAGGTTCTGGAGGGTTTTGGCTTTGGCCAAACTTTCCGGAAATGGATCGGCTTACTATATAGGGCCCCCACTGCCCGTATCAAACTAAATGGTAGGCTCTCACCCTCCTTTCCGATTAGGAGGGGGACAAGACAGGGATGTCCTCTATCACCTGCGCTGTTTGCCCTGGTGATGGAGCCTTTAGCTGAGGCCTTGCGGAGGTCGAGCGAGGTGTCTGGAGTGCGGGTCGGCTCGGTGACCGAGAAGCTGGCATTGTATGCCGATGATTTAATCCTTTTCCTCCGGGACCCTGGTCCCTCGCTCACCGGGGCGCTTCGGCTTCTGGATCATTTTTCGACTTTCTCTGGCCTCCGAACCAACTGGAGCAAATCCTTAATTTTGCCCATACAGTAGATCCCGGGGCAAGGAGGCTGAGTGATCCTACTTCACCTCTACAATGGGCAGATACCATTAGATACCTAGGAATTAATATCTCTCCCAACACCCAGGATTTTTTCAAACTTAATTTGTCCCCGGTGCTGCAGTGGTGTAAATTAAAACTGAAGGCCTGGTCGAACCTCCCATTATCTCTTATAGGGAGAATTAACTTAATTAAAATGAAACTACTCCCGGTCTTGCTGTATATCTTGCGGCATTCTCCGGTCTGGATCCCCAAGTCTCTTTTCCAGCAGCTAGACTTCCTTCTTGTGGCAATCACACCCGGCTAGATTCAGTAAAAAGATCTTGCGTAGACCATGGACACAGGGGGGACTTGCCTGCCCAGACTTTCACACCTACTATTTAGCAGCAATGCTCACCCATGCACATAACTGGCTGATCTCGGACGACACCAATGCATCAGTCGTCCTAGAGGCAGCACGCTTGGGATCCTTTGAGGCCCTTCGCAACGCACTTTATAGGGGGTCGGGGGGGCTCCCCGGTACCTTTACCTCTGGCTATGAAAGCGATTATTAAGGCATGGTACATAGTAGTGATTAAACCTAATTTGGCAAGGGCCAGATGGTCCCCTAATACACCACTTTGGTGTAATTCAAGGTTGCGGGAATTCCACTCTCTACAGGACCCGGGTTTGTGGGCCGGTAAGGGCATCAAGTATTTGAGGGATATCTGCGATGTGTTGGGGTTATTTACATTCGATAGGCTAAAGAACAAATTCCAGCTTCCGAACTCTTTCTTCTTCAGGTTCCTGCAGCTCCGCCATGCCTTTAATTCGCAATTCAGGTCGGTTCAGCTTCGGCTGGAGCTTGATGACTTGGAGATTCTGCTAGACGATGCCGAGCTTCCAAAACCTTTATCCAAAATTTATAGAGCACTTCTACCGTCCATCCAGGTTGGACTGGATGAAATGCGCGGCCTGTGGCGGGCGGAGATGCAGGAGCTGGACAGTGAAGACTGGGAGGACATGTGGGACTATCCATTCCAGCCACTGGTCGCAACTAGGGACAAATTGATCCAATTCAAAATCCTCCACAGGATCTATTACACGCCCCAACGCCTTCATCGCATATACCCAGCCCTGTCGGCTGGCTGTTGGAGATGCTCTGCTACTCCTGCGGGCTTCACACATATATTCTGGGACTGCCCACAGATTCAGGACTATTGGCGGGAGGTAACTCAATTTATTCACAACCTAACTACCATTCCTATTCCCCTGACAATTAGTGTCTGCCTTCTCGGCCTGGTGGAGCAACTGGCACTGTCCAAAGCAACACGTACCCTTATAGGTATCCTTCTCTTTTATGCAAGAAAAGCCTTAGTATTAAAGTGGAAGTCAAACACCCCCCCCCACCCTGACCTCTTGGAAACAGCTAGTTAACACAATGATACCCCTCTATAAAGCGACGTATCTGTCTCGAGGATGCCCCAAAAAATATGAAAAAGTCTGGCATTTGTGGACAGACTCTGAATCCATAACTGATCACCAGCCTCAGGGGGAGTGACTTAGATGGATCTCCTGGGTACCCACCTGGGGTGCTTGGCACTGAGGTCCTAATCCGAATAGGTAAACGGAGGTGTAAGCATAATCTAAAAGATGATCGTGCCTACTCCTAATTGCTCCAGTACAGTTCTATACAGGCAGTTAGGAACGAGATGAGGTCCTACAAGAAACAATAACTCCTGCTGAAATCCTATCATGGGTAACCTGAGAGGTGTTTATGTTGTGTTTAGCTAGAAGTATTTAGCGTTAGGGTGTGATGGAATTATTCTTTTGTTGTGCATGTGGTTATGCGCAATGTTTGGCTGGGGTATGCCCTTATGGCCTTGTTTTGTAATTCAACAGTACAAAAAGCATTAATAAAAAGAATAAAAAAAAAAAAAAAGAAAGTCCCGCCACTTGAAGATTTTTTTGGTTGGCTATAAATCAGCATATTCTTAATCGTAAATTTCCTGAACTAATCTCCAAATTTTTCTGGCCGGGATATCTTAGTTATCAAACAAGACAAGGATGTAGTGAATTGGTGTAACTATAATAGGCCGAGTTCCATAATAAAAATCAATATCTCCAAGGTCCATAAAGGTAAAATATATCCAAATAAATAAAATATGACAATGAACACTGCCGCATGCTAATAGCTCATTAGCAATCTGGTACAAGTGCCTGAACTATACATACAGTACATCCTCTTCAATCTAATTATTTCTCAGCTGTCTTTGATGCCCCGAAAGTCTTTATATATTCAGAGTAAACATGCTAATAAAATCCTTTACACAACCAAATAGGAGGGATCATCCTGTCCTCCTGTACCGGGGGGCCCCGCTGTGCTGCTGGAACCCCCAGAGGCCTCAGGGAACACTATGGCCATAGTTACACTTGCATAAACATAAGTCGCCTTTTTAATCTTACTTTTTTACTATACGTAACAAAACATATGAAATTACAGTTATAAACTTAAATAGATAAAAAAAAAAAAAAAAACATCTATGGGCAGTGTGCAATAAATTATAACTCTTTATTTGCCAGAGCCATTTTTAACTTTTTTTGCAAACGTTTCAATAATCATTTTAGGCCTGAAGATTAATTAAACCCCCAAAATGTTATATATTTTCTGAAGACACCCTAGAGCAGTGGAAATGGAAAAAATCCTGGACTGCCGCACTCTGTTAAACGACGTCTTTATTGGATAAAATCAAATCCAAACATAATCCAAAATAGTGCAATCAAAATGAAGAAAGTGGACAAGAGAAAAAAGTGGCTAACATGTTTCACATCATAAGATGCTTAAGCATCTTATGATGTGAAACATGTTAGCCACTTTTTGATTTTATCCAATAAAGACGTAGTTTACCAGAGTGCGGCAGTCCAGGATTTTTTCCATTTTCATGCACCTGTGCAGAGCCAGCACCTGTTGGTTTTAGTAGGACGGAAGCAAACCGAGGGATCAGCAGCTTTTAGAGCGGTATCATTTCTTCACCCTAGAGCAGTGGTCTCTAAACTGCGGCCCAGAGGGCCGGATGTGGCCCTTTGTTTGCCTTTTTATGGCCCTTTAGGAATTTTTCTTGTCACTGACACCAACAATGGGACATAATTCCTGCCACTGACACCAATGATCGGGCATATTTCTTGCCACTGACACCAATGATGGGGCATATTTCTTGCCCCTGACACCAATGATGCAATAGAGAGAAGGGGGCACCATGTGCCTCCATCCCTATTTGTGTTTGAAAAAGGAAAGGGTTGGGACTAGGGATGAGCTTCGAGTTCGAGTCGAACTCATGTTCGACTCGAACATTGCCTGTTCGCCCGTTCGCCGATCAGCAAACAATTTGGGATGCTATATAGAAATATGAAGGTATTGGGACTTTTAAGGTGCAACAACTACACAATATTCAATATAAAAAATATAATTTTATTACAAAAAAATATATATGAAAATTCATATGTACAAATATACATGAACCATCAAAATAAACATAATAGAGTTTCCAAAGTGCATACAGACAAAATTCTCTACATGTTTCGCCATTTTGTAGGCTTCCTCAGGAGTTTGTCATGCAAATACTGGAAACAAAAAAAGAAAAATAATAAATACATAATATTATTAACTCAAATTTCAAACTCAAAATTACAAAACAGAATATTATTAAGAAAAAAAAAAAAAAAAAAAAGGATAACTGAAAACCATAACCAGCCCAATGGTTGCTCAAAAGTTCATCTCAAAATTAGATCTATTTATTCAAGGTATATGACCTTATTAGTATCAGTTGTAAGTACATAACCTGTAAATTTTGATGGTACAATCTAAAATGAAGAATGACCAGATAGCCAATGAGCTATCCCACACGGGGGGCGCCCGTAAGGAGGGGATCATATGGTGTATCATAGAGGGGGAGAAATACTGGCACAAATAACCACCCGGATATTACTAGCACAGGAACAGAGGGCCATCTGGGGGAAATTACAAAGAAAATTCGAATGAAGTCAAATAACAATCTATGTATAAGAGTAAAGGCGTCTAATCTAGTTATACGGCACATACCCCATCAGTATTTACCTGTTTATGGCTGTTGATAGTAAAAAATATAAATTAGAATAGGCAAAAAAGGGGGCAGTATCTCCAAAGTACCCCAATCAGTGTCCACTCTAAAGGAAACAGAAATAGTGGAAATTACTATAAATATATGTAATAATCCCCTCTAGTTGGTAATCAGAATTTTAATTTTTAGCCATATACTTGCTAGCTGATATATACCTGGTTAATCCAATTGGATAAAGTGTGTCCACATTAGGGCATCTCTGCCGAAAAACTTGTTTTACAAAACCGATCAATCAGTTTACTGAAAAAATAAAATATAAAAACCATTTGGGATTAAAGACCAAAGTAAACCAGACAACAGGATAAAAACCAATGTTGCCCATAAAGAGATCTAGTGCCTAAGTAATTTACCTTTGACTGATATCTAAGAACGTCTTCTCCCCAGAGTGTTGGTCATGCTACTGATTTACAAGGCTGCGATCCGGACTATATACCCCCCTCCCCCTTCCCATTGGACGCACAATGGCGCCAAATCAATGGGCGGAGCGGGCACGTCAGTTCCGACATCACCCATCGTCAGATCCGACCCGGAAGTGACAATTCCACCACTGAAAAACCGGAGACGTCCGCCGGAAGCACCACCCCGCTCATCAGGAGATAACATCCTGACGAGCTGGACGCACCATAAGACGGATCCGGAAGGGGAAAAAACATGCCTAAAGTATAGAAAAGGGCAGACTTCCTTTTAAAATCACGGCAGAAAGGGCACATTGGATGTTAAAAAATGGGGCCAGGATATCCGGTGGGCTTAGTCAGATGGCGCTCAGATTGTCTCCCAAAGGAGAACAAAGAGAAACGCCCTGGGCGCCCATATGATCACCAAATCCCCCCCAAAAAAGAAAAGGGAAACGCCACCCTAAAAAATGTGGTAAACTCAATTGAAATCAATTACATATAATGCAGATTTATCAATGATTAAAGAGAGCCCCTATGGAATATAGAAATGGTACATTCAGTCACCTGTACATAAAGACAAATTTAATAAACAAAAATAAAAATAACAAAACAAAATTTAATTTGTTTTAAACAGAGTCTACATATACAGCATAACGATTTTTTTCCTACAAAAAGGGTTTGAAACTGATGGACTCATTTAACCCGGGATACATAGTAGCTCTCAAGGTATGTATCCATCTGGTTTCTCGTTGTAGGAGATTTTTGTCCACATCCCCACCTCTTTCATTAAGAGGTATGTATTCTAAAGCAAAGAATTTAATCTTTGACAGATCGAAGGAGTGGAAAAGACCACTATGTCTACTAATAGGAGTCTCCATTTTTTTCTTTTGAATGAGAGATACATGGTCTCTCATTCTGTGAAAGAAAGGCCTCTTCGTTTTACCAACATAGAAGGCCTTACAATCACAGATCATCAAATAAATTACGCCAATTGACTGGCAATTGCTAAAGAAATTTGGTCTATACGTAACTCCATTAGGGAGAACTATTTCAGTAGAATCATATATAAACCTGCAAAATTCACAATGACCACATGGGGCCGAACCCTTTCTACTCTCAACCCTCTTGATTTGGAGATGGCTATGAACTAGTTGATCTTTTAAAGACCTAGATTTTCTATAGGTAATTTGGGGAAATGGCTTAATATATTTGGAGATAATCTCATCTGTTGCTAGCAAAGGCCAGAATTTTTCAATAATTTTTCTTACTTTCTGATGTTCACCAGAGAACCTGGTAATTAATCGTACCGTTTGGTCAGTAGTTTGAGGTTTCTTAGGATGTATTAGCTCTTTCCTGTTTTTATTTTTTGCTCGTTTATAGGCTTTTTTGAGGGTTGAACGACTATACCCTCTAGCAATTAGTCGAGATTGGAGGGCAGAGGCCTCCGTCTCGAAATCTACTTCCTTACTACAATTTCTTCGAATTCGTAAATACTGACTGTATGGGATACTTTGTACCAGAGTCCTGGGATGAGAACTTGTGGCATGCAGGATGGTATTGCCTGAAGAGGGCTTTCTATATAATGAAGAGCCCAAGGTGCCATCAGAGTTTAAGTAAATAGAAATATCCAGAAAATTTATCACATTCTGGTCACAAATCATCGTAAATTTGAGATTAAAGGAATTTACAGCTAATGAAGACATAAAAGATGTCAATTCCTCTAAGGAGCCAGTCCACACAACAAAAATGTCATCGATAAAGCGTCGCCATATCAAGACTTTATCAAAAAACATTTCAAATGATTCTAAAGAAAAAATCTCCCGTTCCCACCCCCCCAGGTACAGGTTGGCGTACGACGGGGCACACTTGGTCCCCATCGCAACACCCTGCACCTGGAGGTAGTGGGAACGGTCGAAAACAAAAATATTGTTGGTAAGTATGAACAGCAACAATTCCAAAATGAAATTGTTGTAGGGCCTGGCTCCAGGTCCTCTCTCCGAGAGGAAGCCGTCTATAACTTTAATACCCCTAGTGTGGGGGATAGAGTTATAGAGGGCTTCAACGTCTATAGCTACTAGCCATGACCCCGGTGGTACACATAGACCATCCAAAGATCTCAGTAGATCGGCGGTGTCTTGAATGTAGGAACTTAAAGAACCTACATGGGGCCTCAAATAGTCGTCTACCAGCTTACTAGCTGGTTCTGTAAGGCAACCAATCCCTGACACAATCGGACGGCCAGGGGGATTTTCCAAATTTTTGTGCACCTTTGGCAGAGCATAAAACGTGGGAAGTCTCGGCTTATCAATAACCAAGAATTCACACGTCTTTTTGTCTATAAGGTTATCACAAAATGCCCGATTAATGAGAATACGGTATTTTGTCTCCGCATATTTTACCTGTGCAAAAGGAATAGAGCGATACCAACTTTTATTTGAAAGGAGGTTCATGACCATCTGCTTATATTTGTTTAAATCCATTACCACTATGTTACCTCCTTTATCCGAGGGTTTTATCACTAATTGTTCGTTCTGTTTTAAAGATAACACGGCTTTTTGTTGGGATGGCTTAAGGTTGGTATTTCTTCTAAACCTTTTCCAATTGGTACTCTGTAGTTCCTTTGTAACTTGTTGGGTGAATGCCCAAATGTTGGGGTTTCCTTGGAGAGTAGGAAAGGTCCTGGATTTCGGTTTATATAGATTAGGTGGAGGAAAAATTCTCTCCGTGGAAATCTCATCTACGAGGCCAGACTGGGGTTCCTCAAGGGGGTCATCTAGTGGATTACCTTCTTCCCATAATTCCATTAATTCATTTATTGCCTGAATCTCCTTAATTGTTTTATTTTGCCAAAGATCTTCCCCCATGGAATCCATGGGAGAACGTTGATAATCCCTGTCAAACATAATCTTAAAAGTAAGTTTTCTCGCAAAGAGGTTGACGTCCTTTATAATTTCAAAGGCATCAACCTCCTGATCAGGACAAAAAGTCAGGCCAAGGCCCAAAACCTCCGTCTGATCCGGTGTAAGTAAATGTGAAGACAAATTAATTACTTGGAAATTACTTTGGAAGTTGCTTTGAGTGCCTGTGAAGGAATGGGTGTCTTTTTGTTGTCCACAATTGGGGGTGGTGAAAAGATTGGCGCAGTGCGAAGATCCCCTATATTGGGGATTTGAAAGTCCCCCGAAGGGGTAACTATTGATTGATTTAACTTCGGTGCATTAAGAATATTAGAAAAACTGGGTGTGGATAAATTAAGGTGACCATCACCTGTGGGATGAGTGGGAGGGGGTACATTTTTGGACTGTGAACGTAAACCCTGACGATTCATGTCCTGTTGAGTACGTTTAGAAAGCGCTGACATCGAAGGTGCTCGATCAGTCTTTCTTTTATTAGAACTAGCTGACATGTTTGAGGCATTACCTGGTAGGGACGAGGAAGATAAAGATGATTCATCAGAATCAGTGGCTTCCTGATTTTTATTTGTTTGCTTACGAGCTGAGGATTTGGATTTCCTCCATTGGTTTTCAGTAGTCCACCGATAGGCTGTGTTTGATTCATATGCCAGACGATCCCTATAGTATTTTTTATCCTTAGTTTTAAGGATATTGGAGACAAAAGACTCCAAATGTTTTTCTAAGAGAGCCTCTCTATTAGAGAAGGTTTCCTCCGTAGTCAAGTTGGAATTTTCAACATACAATTTTTCTATGTCGTTATTGACTATCTCTAAATCTTTAGCATAGTTTTGGCAAAGAGCCTCCATCATCTTAAATGAACATGACTGTAAGTTTGATTCCCAGTCTAATTTGAATTCTGTCTCCACTTTAAATATATTAGGAAAAATCTGTATATTGTAGATTGTCTCCCAAAGGAGAACAAAGAGAAACGCCCTGGGCGCCCATATGATCACCAAATCCCCCCCAAAAAAGAAAAGGGAAACGCCACCCTAAAAAATGTGGTAAACTCAATTGAAATCAATTACATATAATGCAGATTTATCAATGATTAAAGAGAGCCCCTATGGAATATAGAAATGGTACATTCAGTCACCTGTACATAAAGACAAATTTAATAAACAAAAATAAAAATAACAAAACAAAATTTAATTTGTTTTAAACAGAGTCTACATATACAGCATAACGATTTTTTTCCTACAAAAAGGGTTTGAAACTGATGGACTCATTTAACCCGGGATACATAGTAGCTCTCAAGGTATGTATCCATCTGGTTTCTCGTTGTAGGAGATTTTTGTCCACATCCCCACCTCTTTCATTAAGAGGTATGTATTCTAAAGCAAAGAATTTAATCTTTGACAGATCGAAGGAGTGGAAAAGACCACTATGTCTACTAATAGGAGTCTCCATTTTTTTCTTTTGAATGAGAGATACATGGTCTCTCATTCTGTGAAAGAAAGGCCTCTTCGTTTTACCAACATAGAAGGCCTTACAATCACAGATCATCAAATAAATTACGCCAATTGACTGGCAATTGCTAAAGAAATTTGGTCTATACGTAACTCCATTAGGGAGAACTATTTCAGTAGAATCATATATAAACCTGCAAAATTCACAATGACCACATGGGGCCGAACCCTTTCTACTCTCAACCCTCTTGATTTGGAGATGGCTATGAACTAGTTGATCTTTTAAAGACCTAGATTTTCTATAGGTAATTTGGGGAAATGGCTTAATATATTTGGAGATAATCTCATCTGTTGCTAGCAAAGGCCAGAATTTTTCAATAATTTTTCTTACTTTCTGATGTTCACCAGAGAACCTGGTAATTAATCGTACCGTTTGGTCAGTAGTTTGAGGTTTCTTAGGATGTATTAGCTCTTTCCTGTTTTTATTTTTTGCTCGTTTATAGGCTTTATATCATTTTTGTAGTTCATTAGATTATTCTTTTGAATTGGGTTTAAAGATTAATCCTTTTATAGTTTCTATTTTGTATAACAGAGTCTTTTCAATCAGCATGGCTACCTATAGAGGGTCGGCATTTGATGGCCTTATGACTAAAATCCATCTAGCCCAAGGGTCTACATTTGGTGGGATTACCCTTGAACGCTTTTTCAATAGCCTTCAACGTTTATTGGAAAAGAAAGCACGTATTTTTTGGAATCGCAGGTATTTCTTGAAATATTTAGAGGATAAAATTGTACCGTGGGGATTACGTATACAGATTTTTCCTAATATATTTAAAGTGGAGACAGAATTCAAATTAGACTGGGAATCAAACTTACAGTCATGTTCATTTAAGATGATGGAGGCTCTTTGCCAAAACTATGCTAAAGATTTAGAGATAGTCAATAACGACATAGAAAAATTGTATGTTGAAAATTCCAACTTGACTACGGAGGAAACCTTCTCTAATAGAGAGGCTCTCTTAGAAAAACATTTGGAGTCTTTTGTCTCCAATATCCTTAAAACTAAGGATAAAAAATACTATAGGGATCGTCTGGCATATGAATCAAACACAGCCTATCGGTGGACTACTGAAAACCAATGGAGGAAATCCAAATCCTCAGCTCGTAAGCAAACAAATAAAAATCAGGAAGCCACTGATTCTGATGAATCATCTTTATCTTCCTCGTCCCTACCAGGTAATGCCTCAAACATGTCAGCTAGTTCTAATAAAAGAAAGACTGATCGAGCACCTTCGATGTCAGCGCTTTCTAAACGTACTCAACAGGACATGAATCGTCAGGGTTTACGTTCACAGTCCAAAAATGTACCCCCTCCCACTCATCCCACAGGTGATGGTCACCTTAATTTATCCACACCCAGTTTTTCTAATATTCTTAATGCACCGAAGTTAAATCAATCAATAGTTACCCCTTCGGGGGACTTTCAAATCCCCAATATAGGGGATCTTCGCACTGCGCCAATCTTTTCACCACCCCCAATTGTGGACAACAAAAAGACACCCATTCCTTCACAGGCACTCAAAGCAACTTCCAAAGTAATTTCCAAGTAATTAATTTGTCTTCACATTTACTTACACCGGATCAGACGGAGGTTTTGGGCCTTGGCCTGACTTTTTGTCCTGATCAGGAGGTTGATGCCTTTGAAATTATAAAGGACGTCAACCTCTTTGCGAGAAAACTTACTTTTAAGATTATGTTTGACAGGGATTATCAACGTTCTCCCATGGATTCCATGGGGGAAGATCTTTGGCAAAATAAAACAATTAAGGAGATTCAGGCAATAAATGAATTAATGGAATTATGGGAAGAAGGTAATCCACTAGATGACCCCCTTGAGGAACCCCAGTCTGGCCTCGTAGATGAGATTTCCACGGAGAGAATTTTTCCTCCACCTAATCTATATAAACCGAAATCCAGGACCTTTCCTACTCTCCAAGGAAACCCCAACATTTGGGCATTCACCCAACAAGTTACAAAGGAACTACAGAGTACCAATTGGAAAAGGTTTAGAAGAAATACCAACCTTAAGCCATCCCAACAAAAAGCCGTGTTATCTTTAAAACAGAACGAACAATTAGTGATAAAACCCTCGGATAAAGGAGGTAACATAGTGGTAATGGATTTAAACAAATATAAGCAGATGGTCATGAACCTCCTTTCAAATAAAAGTTGGTATCGCTCTATTCCTTTTGCACAGGTAAAATATGCGGAGACAAAATACCGTATTCTCATTAATCGGGCATTTTGTGATAACCTTATAGACAAAAAGACGTGTGAATTCTTGGTTATTGATAAGCCGAGACTTCCCACGTTTTATGCTCTGCCAAAGGTGCACAAAAATTTGGAAAATCCCCCTGGCCGTCCGATTGTGTCAGGGATTGGTTGCCTTACAGAACCAGCTAGTAAGCTGGTAGACGACTATTTGAGGCCCCATGTAGGTTCTTTAAGTTCCTACATTCAAGACACCGCCGATCTACTGAGATCTTTGGATGGTCTATGTGTACCACCGGGGTCATGGCTAGTAGCTATAGACGTTGAAGCCCTCTATAACTCTATCCCCCACACTAGGGGTATTAAAGTTATAGACGGCTTCCTCTCGGAGAGAGGACCTGGAGCCAGGCCCTACAACAATTTCATTTTGGAATTGTTGCTGTTCATACTTACCAACAATATTTTTGTTTTCGACCGTTCCCACTACCTCCAGGTGCAGGGTGTTGCGATGGGGACCAAGTGTGCCCCGTCGTACGCCAACCTGTACCTGGGGGGGTGGGAACGGGAGATTTTTTCTTTAGAATCATTTGAAATGTTTTTTGATAAAGTCTTGATATGGCGACGCTTTATCGATGACATTTTTGTTGTGTGGACTGGCTCCTTAGAGGAATTGACATCTTTTATGTCTTCATTAGCTGTAAATTCCTTTAATCTCAAATTTACGATGATTTGTGACCAGAATGTGATAAATTTTCTGGATATTTCTATTTACTTAAACTCTGATGGCACCTTGGGCTCTTCATTATATAGAAAGCCCTCTTCAGGCAATACCATCCTGCATGCCACAAGTTCTCATCCCAGGACTCTGGTACAAAGTATCCCATACAGTCAGTATTTACGAATTCGAAGAAATTGTAGTAAGGAAGTAGATTTCGAGACGGAGGCCTCTGCCCTCCAATCTCGACTAATTGCTAGAGGGTATAGTCGTTCAACCCTCAAAAAAGCCTATAAACGAGCAAAAAATAAAAACAGGAAAGAGCTAATACATCCTAAGAAACCTCAAACTACTGACCAAACGGTACGATTAATTACCAGGTTCTCTGGTGAACATCAGAAAGTAAGAAAAATTATTGAAAAATTCTGGCCTTTGCTAGCAACAGATGAGATTATCTCCAAATATATTAAGCCATTTCCCCAAATTACCTATAGAAAATCTAGGTCTTTAAAAGATCAACTAGTTCATAGCCATCTCCAAATCAAGAGGGTTGAGAGTAGAAAGGGTTCGGCCCCATGTGGTCATTGTGAATTTTGCAGGTTTATATATGATTCTACTGAAATAGTTCTCCCTAATGGAGTTACGTATAGACCAAATTTCTTTAGCAATTGCCAGTCAATTGGCGTAATTTATTTGATGATCTGTGATTGTAAGGCCTTCTATGTTGGTAAAACGAAGAGGCCTTTCTTTCACAGAATGAGAGACCATGTATCTCTCATTCAAAAGAAAAAAATGGAGACTCCTATTAGTAGACATAGTGGTCTTTTCCACTCCTTCGATCTGTCAAAGATTAAATTCTTTGCTTTAGAATACATACCTCTTAATGAAAGAGGTGGGGATGTGGACAAAAATCTCCTACAACGAGAAACCAGATGGATACATACCTTGAGAGCTACTATGTATCCCGGGTTAAATGAGTCCATCAGTTTCAAACCCTTTTTGTAGGAAAAAAATCGTTATGCTGTATATGTAGACTCTGTTTAAAACAAATTAAATTTTGTTTTGTTATTTTTATTTTTGTTTATTAAATTTGTCTTTATGTACAGGTGACTGAATGTACCATTTCTATATTCCATAGGGGCTCTCTTTAATCATTGATAAATCTGCATTATATGTAATTGATTTCAATTGAGTTTACCACATTTTTTAGGGTGGCGTTTCCCTTTTCTTTTTTGGGGGGGATTTGGTGATCATATGGGCGCCCAGGGCGTTTCTCTTTGTTCTCCTTTGGGAGACAATCTACAATATACAGATTTTTCCTAATATATTTAAAGTGGAGACAGAATTCAAATTAGACTGGGAATCAAACTTACAGTCATGTTCATTTAAGATGATGGAGGCTCTTTGCCAAAACTATGCTAAAGATTTAGAGATAGTCAATAACGACATAGAAAAATTGTATGTTGAAAATTCCAACTTGACTACGGAGGAAACCTTCTCTAATAGAGAGGCTCTCTTAGAAAAACATTTGGAGTCTTTTGTCTCCAATATCCTTAAAACTAAGGATAAAAAATACTATAGGGATCGTCTGGCATATGAATCAAACACAGCCTATCGGTGGACTACTGAAAACCAATGGAGGAAATCCAAATCCTCAGCTCGTAAGCAAACAAATAAAAATCAGGAAGCCACTGATTCTGATGAATCATCTTTATCTTCCTCGTCCCTACCAGGTAATGCCTCAAACATGTCAGCTAGTTCTAATAAAAGAAAGACTGATCGAGCACCTTCGATGTCAGCGCTTTCTAAACGTACTCAACAGGACATGAATCGTCAGGGTTTACGTTCACAGTCCAAAAATGTACCCCCTCCCACTCATCCCACAGGTGATGGTCACCTTAATTTATCCACACCCAGTTTTTCTAATATTCTTAATGCACCGAAGTTAAATCAATCAATAGTTACCCCTTCGGGGGACTTTCAAATCCCCAATATAGGGGATCTTCGCACTGCGCCAATCTTTTCACCACCCCCAATTGTGGACAACAAAAAGACACCCATTCCTTCACAGGCACTCAAAGCAACTTCCAAAGTAATTTCCAAGTAATTAATTTGTCTTCACATTTACTTACACCGGATCAGACGGAGGTTTTGGGCCTTGGCCTGACTTTTTGTCCTGATCAGGAGGTTGATGCCTTTGAAATTATAAAGGACGTCAACCTCTTTGCGAGAAAACTTACTTTTAAGATTATGTTTGACAGGGATTATCAACGTTCTCCCATGGATTCCATGGGGGAAGATCTTTGGCAAAATAAAACAATTAAGGAGATTCAGGCAATAAATGAATTAATGGAATTATGGGAAGAAGGTAATCCACTAGATGACCCCCTTGAGGAACCCCAGTCTGGCCTCGTAGATGAGATTTCCACGGAGAGAATTTTTCCTCCACCTAATCTATATAAACCGAAATCCAGGACCTTTCCTACTCTCCAAGGAAACCCCAACATTTGGGCATTCACCCAACAAGTTACAAAGGAACTACAGAGTACCAATTGGAAAAGGTTTAGAAGAAATACCAACCTTAAGCCATCCCAACAAAAAGCCGTGTTATCTTTAAAACAGAACGAACAATTAGTGATAAAACCCTCGGATAAAGGAGGTAACATAGTGGTAATGGATTTAAACAAATATAAGCAGATGGTCATGAACCTCCTTTCAAATAAAAGTTGGTATCGCTCTATTCCTTTTGCACAGGTAAAATATGCGGAGACAAAATACCGTATTCTCATTAATCGGGCATTTTGTGATAACCTTATAGACAAAAAGACGTGTGAATTCTTGGTTATTGATAAGCCGAGACTTCCCACGTTTTATGCTCTGCCAAAGGTGCACAAAAATTTGGAAAATCCCCCTGGCCGTCCGATTGTGTCAGGGATTGGTTGCCTTACAGAACCAGCTAGTAAGCTGGTAGACGACTATTTGAGGCCCCATGTAGGTTCTTTAAGTTCCTACATTCAAGACACCGCCGATCTACTGAGATCTTTGGATGGTCTATGTGTACCACCGGGGTCATGGCTAGTAGCTATAGACGTTGAAGCCCTCTATAACTCTATCCCCCACACTAGGGGTATTAAAGTTATAGACGGCTTCCTCTCGGAGAGAGGACCTGGAGCCAGGCCCTACAACAATTTCATTTTGGAATTGTTGCTGTTCATACTTACCAACAATATTTTTGTTTTCGACCGTTCCCACTACCTCCAGGTGCAGGGTGTTGCGATGGGGACCAAGTGTGCCCCGTCGTACGCCAACCTGTACCTGGGGGGGTGGGAACGGGAGATTTTTTCTTTAGAATCATTTGAAATGTTTTTTGATAAAGTCTTGATATGGCGACGCTTTATCGATGACATTTTTGTTGTGTGGACTGGCTCCTTAGAGGAATTGACATCTTTTATGTCTTCATTAGCTGTAAATTCCTTTAATCTCAAATTTACGATGATTTGTGACCAGAATGTGATAAATTTTCTGGATATTTCTATTTACTTAAACTCTGATGGCACCTTGGGCTCTTCATTATATAGAAAGCCCTCTTCAGGCAATACCATCCTGCATGCCACAAGTTCTCATCCCAGGACTCTGGTACAAAGTATCCCATACAGTCAGTATTTACGAATTCGAAGAAATTGTAGTAAGGAAGTAGATTTCGAGACGGAGGCCTCTGCCCTCCAATCTCGACTAATTGCTAGAGGGTATAGTCGTTCAACCCTCAAAAAAGCCTATAAACGAGCAAAAAATAAAAACAGGAAAGAGCTAATACATCCTAAGAAACCTCAAACTACTGACCAAACGGTACGATTAATTACCAGGTTCTCTGGTGAACATCAGAAAGTAAGAAAAATTATTGAAAAATTCTGGCCTTTGCTAGCAACAGATGAGATTATCTCCAAATATATTAAGCCATTTCCCCAAATTACCTATAGAAAATCTAGGTCTTTAAAAGATCAACTAGTTCATAGCCATCTCCAAATCAAGAGGGTTGAGAGTAGAAAGGGTTCGGCCCCATGTGGTCATTGTGAATTTTGCAGGTTTATATATGATTCTACTGAAATAGTTCTCCCTAATGGAGTTACGTATAGACCAAATTTCTTTAGCAATTGCCAGTCAATTGGCGTAATTTATTTGATGATCTGTGATTGTAAGGCCTTCTATGTTGGTAAAACGAAGAGGCCTTTCTTTCACAGAATGAGAGACCATGTATCTCTCATTCAAAAGAAAAAAATGGAGACTCCTATTAGTAGACATAGTGGTCTTTTCCACTCCTTCGATCTGTCAAAGATTAAATTCTTTGCTTTAGAATACATACCTCTTAATGAAAGAGGTGGGGATGTGGACAAAAATCTCCTACAACGAGAAACCAGATGGATACATACCTTGAGAGCTACTATGTATCCCGGGTTAAATGAGTCCATCAGTTTCAAACCCTTTTTGTAGGAAAAAAATCGTTATGCTGTATATGTAGACTCTGTTTAAAACAAATTAAATTTTGTTTTGTTATTTTTATTTTTGTTTATTAAATTTGTCTTTATGTACAGGTGACTGAATGTACCATTTCTATATTCCATAGGGGCTCTCTTTAATCATTGATAAATCTGCATTATATGTAATTGATTTCAATTGAGTTTACCACATTTTTTAGGGTGGCGTTTCCCTTTTCTTTTTTGGGGGGGATTTGGTGATCATATGGGCGCCCAGGGCGTTTCTCTTTGTTCTCCTTTGGGAGACAATCTGAGCGCCATCTGACTAAGCCCACCGGATATCCTGGCCCCATTTTTTAACATCCAATGTGCCCTTTCTGCCGTGATTTTAAAAGGAAGTCTGCCCTTTTCTATACTTTAGGCATGTTTTTTCCCCTTCCGGATCCGTCTTATGGTGCGTCCAGCTCGTCAGGATGTTATCTCCTGATGAGCGGGGTGGTGCTTCCGGCGGACGTCTCCGGTTTTTCAGTGGTGGAATTGTCACTTCCGGGTCGGATCTGACGATGGGTGATGTCGGAACTGACGTGCCCGCTCCGCCCATTGATTTGGCGCCATTGTGCGTCCAATGGGAAGGGGGAGGGGGGTATATAGTCCGGATCGCAGCCTTGTAAATCAGTAGCATGACCAACACTCTGGGGAGAAGACGTTCTTAGATATCAGTCAAAGGTAAATTACTTAGGCACTAGATCTCTTTATGGGCAACATTGGTTTTTATCCTGTTGTCTGGTTTACTTTGGTCTTTAATCCCAAATGGTTTTTATATTTTATTTTTTCAGTAAACTGATTGATCGGTTTTGTAAAACAAGTTTTTCGGCAGAGATGCCCTAATGTGGACACACTTTATCCAATTGGATTAACCAGGTATATATCAGCTAGCAAGTATATGGCTAAAAATTAAAATTCTGATTACCAACTAGAGGGGATTATTACATATATTTATAGTAATTTCCACTATTTCTGTTTCCTTTAGAGTGGACACTGATTGGGGTACTTTGGAGATACTGCCCCCTTTTTTGCCTATTCTAATTTATATTTTTTACTATCAACAGCCATAAACAGGTAAATACTGATGGGGTATGTGCCGTATAACTAGATTAGACGCCTTTACTCTTATACATAGATTGTTATTTGACTTCATTCGAATTTTCTTTGTAATTTCCCCCAGATGGCCCTCTGTTCCTGTGCTAGTAATATCCGGGTGGTTATTTGTGCCAGTATTTCTCCCCCTCTATGATACACCATATGATCCCCTCCTTACGGGCGCCCCCCGTGTGGGATAGCTCATTGGCTATCTGGTCATTCTTCATTTTAGATTGTACCATCAAAATTTACAGGTTATGTACTTACAACTGATACTAATAAGGTCATATACCTTGAATAAATAGATCTAATTTTGAGATGAACTTTTGAGCAACCATTGGGCTGGTTATGGTTTTCAGTTATCCTTTTTTTTTTTTTTTTTTCTTAATAATATTCTGTTTTGTAATTTTGAGTTTGAAATTTGAGTTAATAATATTATGTATTTATTATTTTTCTTTTTTTGTTTCCAGTATTTGCATGACAAACTCCTGAGGAAGCCTACAAAATGGCGAAACATGTAGAGAATTTTGTCTGTATGCACTTTGGAAACTCTATTATGTTTATTTTGATGGTTCATGTATATTTGTACATATGAATTTTCATATATATTTTTTTGTAATAAAATTATATTTTTTATATTGAATATTGTGTAGTTGTTGCACCTTAAAAGTCCCAATACCTTCATATTTCTATATAGCTTCGTAATGAAGGGATGTGGTGCCTATGAGATACAGGTGACAGGTATTATTTTCAATTTCTCCAAACAATTTGGGATGTTTGTGGCAAATTCTAAAAGCCGCGGAACACCCTGTAAAAGTCTATGGGAGAAATCTAAAGTGCTAATTCTAAAGGCTTATATGCAAGTTATTGTCATAAAAAGTGTTTGGGGACCCGGGTCCTGCCCCAGGGGACATGTATCAATGCAAAAAAAAGTTTTAAAAACTGCAGTTTTTTCGGGAGCAGTGATTTTAATAATGCTTAAAGTGAAACAATAAAAGTGAAATATTCCTTTAAATTTCGTACCTAGGGAGTGTGTATAGTATGCCTGTAAAGTAGCGCTTGTTTCCTTAGAACTGTCCCTGCACAAAGTGTAATTTCTGAAGGAAAAAAAGTAATTTAAAAGCACTCGTGGCTATAATGAATTGTCGGCTCCCGGCAATACAGAGAAAAGTCATTGATAAAAAAAAAATGCATGGGGGTCCCCCCAAATTCAATTACCAGACCCTTCAGGCCTGGTATGGATATTAAGGGGAACCCTGTGTCAAATAAAAAAAAATGACATGGGGTTCCCCCCAAATATCCATACCAGACTCTTTATCCAAGCACGCAACCTGGCAGGCCGCAGGAAAAGAGGGGGGGCGAGAGAGCGCCCCCTCCTCCTGAACCGTACCAGGCCACATGCCTCAACATGGGGAGGATGCTTTGGGGTCTGTGACCCCTCAAAGCACCATGTCCCCATGTTGATGGGGACAAGAGCCTCATCCCCACAACCCTTGCCTTGTGGTTGTGGGGGTCTGCGGGCAGGGGGCTTATCGGAATCTGGAAGACACCTTTAACAAAGGGGACCCCCAGATCCCGGCAGTACATTGTACCCCTACCATTTCACAAAGAAAGTGCAAAAAATTGTAAAAAAACACACAGACACCGTTGGGAAAAGTCCTTTATTAAAAATAAAAAAAGTTAAAAAAAGATTCCAGCGGTGGTAATCCACTCTCGGTATCCTGCGATGGGTGATCTCCTCTTCGGGGTCCAGCGATGGATGATCTCTCCTCTCCGGGGTCCAGGCTCCAATGATGATGTCCAGCACAGTGAGGAACAGCAAGCATCCTGTCTCCACCAGAGACACCCCGGGAATCCCGGCAGCCTGACAGCTATGTAGCTGAGGGCGGGGCCACACGTCACGTGACCCCATCCCCCTCTGACGCAAGGGGAAACCCGGGCTTCCCCAGTGACGTGTGGGTGACCCGCCCCCTCTGATGCAACGGAAACCTGTGTTACATCAGAGGGGGGCGGGGTCACCCACACGTCACTGGGGAAGCCCGGGTGTAACGCCGCAGGGGGACCGACGCCGCGAGCGCTCCGGGAAGGATGGGACACCCGGAGCGCTCGCGGCGTCGGTCCCCCTGCAGCGCTCCGGTCAGCCCCCCTGGCCGTGGGCGCTGCTCTGTTACCGGCGGGGATGTGATCCACGCGGCGGCACATCTCCGTCCGCGGATCGCATCCCATCCTGCTCACCATCCTCCTCCTGCTCCTTCCCGGCGCGCGCGGCCCCACTGCACTCTAGGGCGCGCGCGCGCCGGCCTTCTGAGATTTAAAGGGCCAGCGCACCATTGATTGGTGCCTGGTCCAATTACTGTGTGCACACCCAAATCTGATTTAAACCTACTTCCCCTTCCTGTCCTTGCCGGATCTTGTTGTCTTAGTACCCTGTGGAAGCGTTTTGTGAGTTGCCTTGCCTGTGTATCTGACCTGCTGCCATTGTCTCAGACTACGAACCATTGCCGCCTGCCCTGACCCTCTGCTACGTCTGACCTTGCCCCTGCCTAGTCCTTTTGTACCGCGCCTATCTCAGCCGCCAGAGAGGTGGAGTCGCTACTGGAGGACACGACCTGGTTGCTACCGCCGCAGCAAGTCCATCCCGCTTTGCGGCGGGCTCTGGTGAAAACCGGTAGCTGCTTAGAACCGGTCCATCCCCTCTCTGGTACAGAGGATCCACCTCCTGTATCCCCACTAGCTGTCAGTCCGGCTCGTGACAGTAGATCCGGCCATGGATCCCGCTGACGTGCCGCTGCCTAGTCTCGCTGATCTCACTACCGTGGTTGCCCAGCAGTCGCAATTGATTGCCCAACAAGGACAGCAGCTGTCGCAGTTGACCGCCATGATCCAGCAGCGTCTGCCGCCACAAGCTCCAGCATCTTCCCCTCTCCGAGCTACTACCTCGAAGATCCGCTTGTCTCTTTCGGAGAAATTTGACGGGGATCCTAGGATGTGCCAGGGATTCTTGTCCCAATGTTCCCTGCATCTTGAGATGATGTCAGACCAGTTTTCCACAGAACGGTCTAAGGTGGCATTCGTGGTCTGTCTGTTGTCTGGGAAGGCCTTGGCCTGGGCCACGCCACTCTGGGACCGCAATGACCCTGCTACAGCCACCATTCAGTCCTTCCTTGCTGAGGTTCGTAGCGTTTTTGAGGAACCAGCCCGAGCCTCATCCGCTGAAACCGCCCTGCTTAACCTTGTCCAAGGAAACTCCTCTGTGGGCAAATATGCCATACAGTTCCGCACACTGGCCTCAGAGCTAGCCTGGAATAATGAGGCCCTCTGCGCGACCTTCAAGAAAGGTTTATCCAGCCACATCAAGGATTGTCTGGCCGCACGAGAGATACCCTCCTCCCTGACGGAGCTCATCCACTTAGCTACCCGCATTGACATACGCTACATTGAAAGACGCCAAGAGCTTCGCCAGGAGAAAGATCTTGTTCGCACCAGGCGTTATCAGTGCCTGGCTCCTCTCTTCCTGAATCCAACGCATCCTGATACTATGCCTTCCGTCGAGGAGGCCATGCAGGTGGACCGATCTCGCCTGACCCTACAAGAGAGGACTCGCCGTAGGAATGAGAACTTATGCCTTTATTGTGCGAGCTCTGAACATTTCCTAAAGGACTGCCCTATTCATCCTCTACGTCAGGGAAACGCCCACACCTAGTGAACGTGGGAGAGGCGTTACTAGGTGTGTATTCTTCCTCTCCACGTCTGACTATTCCTGTGCGGATTTCCCCTTCTGCTGGCTCCCCCTTCTCTGCGGTGGCCTTCCTGGACTCTGGTTCTGCAGGAAACTTTATTGAAGCCTCTTTCATCAACAGGTTCAATGTTCCGGTGATCCGTCTCATCAAACCCTTCTTCATTTCCTCTGTAAATGGAGAGAATCTGGATTGTACCGTGCGTTACCGCACCGAACCCCTGCTCATGTCCGTTGGTGTTCTTCACCAAGAAAAAATTGAATTCTTTGTTTTGCCGAACTGTACTTCTGACATCCTTCTTGGCCTACCCTGGCTCCAGCGTCATTCTCCTACCCTCGACTGGACCACTGGGGACATCAAATCCTGGGGCTACTCCTGCCACAAGCATTGTCTTAAGTCTGTACCCACCAGTCAAGTTCCCATCGCTACTCCTTTGCCCGGCCTTCCCAAGGCCTATCAGGACTTTTCTGATGTCTTTTGCAAAAAACAGGCGGAGGTCTTACCACCACATAGACCCTACGACTGCCCCATTGACTTGCTCCTAGGTACTACACCACCCCGTGGCAGAATTTTACCCTCTCTCCTCTCCTGAAACCAAGGCCATGACTGATTACATACAGGAGAACCTCAAAAGAGGTTTTATTAGGAAATCATCTTCTCCAGCCGGAGCGGGGTTCTTCTTCGTTGCCAAGAAGGACGGATCACTACGCCCTTGCATAGACTATCGTGGTCTCAATAAAATCACTATTAAAAATCGCTACCCTCTGCCTCTCATCTCGGAGCTCTTTGACCGTCTGCGCGGAGCAAAAGTTTTTTCGAAATTGGACCTCAGGGGCGCTTATAACCTCATCAGAATCCGTGAAGGAGATGAATGGAAAACCGCATTTAACACCAGAGATGGTCACTTTGAATATCTCGTCATGCCATTCGGACTTTGCAACGCTCCTGCAGTCTTTCAGGATTTTGTCAATGAAATCTTTCGGGACGTACTGTATACCTGTGTGGTTGTCTATCTTGACGACATCCTAATCTTCTCTACCAACCTTGAGGAACATCGGCTCCATGTCCGTTAAGTGCTCCAGCGCCTCCGCGTAAATCATCTTTACGCTAAATTTGAAAAATGCCTTTTTGAGCGCAGCAGCCTTCCTTTCCTAGGTTATCTGGTCTCAGGACAAGGTCTTCAAATGGACCCGGACAAGCTCTCCGCAGTCTTGGATTGGCCATGCCCCTCTGGACTCCGTGCTATCCAACGCTTCCTTGGATTCGCCAACTACTATCGCCAGTTCATACCCCACTTCTCCACCATCGTTGCTCCCATAGGGGCACTGACTAAGAAAAACGTGAATCCAAGGTCCTGGCCGCCTCAAGCGGAAGAAGCCTTTACTCGCCTTAAGACCGCCTTCTCCTCTGCACCTGTCCTGTCTCGACCAGACCCCATAAAGCCGTTCTTCCTTGAAGTTGACGCCTCCTCGGTAGGAGCCGGAGCTGTTCTTCTTCAAAAAAACGCTAAAGGAGGAAACGTCACGTGTGTTTTTTTCTCTAAAACCTCCTCCCCTCCTGAAAAAAACTATTCCATAGGTGACCGTGAACTGTTGGCCATCAAGCTGGCATTAGAAGAGTGTAGACATCTCCTGGAAGGATCCCTTCACCCTATCTCCATCTACACTGACCATAAAAATTTGTCCTACCTTCAGTCCGCTCAGCGCTTAAATCCTCGCCAGGCCAGGTGGTCATTGTTCTTTGCCCGGTTCAATTTCCAGATCCATTTTCGGCCCGCAGACAAGAATGTCAGGGCTGATGCCTTGTCCCGTTCCTCCGATGCCTCTGAAACCGGGACTCCCCCTCAACACATCGTACCCCCTGAGTGTCTGATTTCCTCTGCTCCTGCTTCTCTGGTGCCAGTTCCTCCAGGAAAAACTTTCGTTCCTCCATGCCTTCGTCTCCAGATACTCAGGTGGGGCCATTCCTCCCATCTAGCCGGTCACGCTGGGATCAAAAAATCCATACAATTGATGGCCAGACACTATTGGTGGCCTACCCAGGAAAAAGATATGACTGACTTTGTACGGGCCTGCACTATCTGTGCACGTGACAAGACTCCACGCCAGAAGCCTGCAGGTCTTCTCCTTCCTCTACCTGTGCCTGAACAACCATGGTCCCACATTGCCATGGATTTCATCACGGACCTTCCTTTGTCTCATAGTAACACTGTCATCTGGGTGGTCGTTGACCGCTTTTCGAAAATGGCTCATTTTGTCCCGCTTCCTGGTTTGCCTACTGCACCTCAGTTGGCGAAGCATTTTTTTCTTCAAATTTTCCGTCTCCATGGGCTACCCTCACATATCGTCTCTGATAGAGGCGTTCAATTCATCTCAAAATTTTGGAGAGCTCTCTGTACTCAACTAAAGATTAAGTTGAATTTTTCTTCCGCTTATCACCCGCAATCCAATGGACAGGTGGAGAGAGTTAACCAGGTCCTTGGTGACTACTTACGACATTTTGTCTCCGCCCGTCAAGACGATTGGGTCGACCTATTGCCCTGGGCAGAATTCTCATACAATTTCAATAACTCTGAATCGTCCTCCAAATCACCTTTCTTTGTGGTCTACGGCCGTCACCCATTGCCCCCCCTCCCCATCCCCACTTCTTCTGGAGTTCCTGCCGTGGATGAATTAACTCAAGACTTCACCTCTATCTGGAAAGAGACTCAAAAGTCGCTATCACTGGCCTCTGCCCGCATGAAGGACATGCAGATAAAAAAAGAAGAATTCCTCCTGTCTATGTCCCTGGTGACAAAGTGTGGCTCTCCTCCAAATATGTTCGGTTTCGGGTACCTAGCTACAAGCTGGGCCCTCGTTACCTCGGACCTTTTAAAATCAAAAACCAAATCAATTCTGTCTCTTACAAACTCCATCTTCCTCCTTCTCTTCGTATCCCCAATTCTTTTCATGTGTCTCTTCTCAAACCCTTCATTCTTAACCGATTTTCCCCCAAGGTCACTGCTCCTGCTCCTGTCTCTGGTTCTTCCGATGTCTTCTTGGTGAAAGAAATCCTCGCCTCCAAGGTCATCCGAGGTAAAATATTTGTTTTAATTGATTGGGAGAACTGTGGTCCTGAAGAGAGATCCTGGGAGCCTGAGACCAACATTTTAGACAAGGAGCTCATCCGTAGATTCTTGGGTTCCAAGAAAAGGGGGAGACCTAAGGGGGGGGTACAGTAACGCCGAGCGCTCCGGGTGTCCCATCCTTCCCGGAGCGCTCGCGGCGTCGGCCCCCCTGCAGCGCTCCGTTCAGCCCCCCTGGCCGTGGGCGCTGCTCTGTTACCGGCGGGGATGCGATCCACGCGGTGGCACATCTCCGTCCGCGGATAGCATCCCATCCTGCTCACCATCCTCCTCCTGCTCCTTCCCGGCGCGCGCGGCCCCGCTGCGCTCTAGGGCGCGCGCGCCGGCCTTCTGAGATTTAAAGGGCCAGCGCACCATTGATTGGTGCCTGGTCCAATTACTGTGTGCACACCCAAATCTGATTTAAACCCACTTCCCCTTCCTGTCCTTGCCGGATCTTGTTGTCTTAGTACCCTGTGGAAGCGTTTTGTGAGTTGCCTTGCCTGTGTATCTGACCTGCTGCCATTGTCTCAGACTACGAACCATTGCCGCCTGCCCTGACCCTCTGCTACGTCTGACCTTGCCCCTGCCTAGTCCTTTTGTACCGCGCCTATCTCAGCCGCCAGAGAGGTGGAGTCGCTACTGGAGGACACGACCTGGTTGCTACCGCCGCAGCAAGTCCATCCCGCTTTGCGGCGGGCTCTGGTGAAAACCGGTAGCTGCTTAGAACCGGTCCCTCAGTACGACCCGTGCCATCCCCTCTCTGGTACAGAGGATCCACCTCCTGTATCCCCACTAGCCGTCAGTCCGGCTCGTGACACCGGGTTTCCCTCTGGTATGGATATTTGGGGGGAACCCCACGTCATTTTTTTTTTATTTGACGCAGGGTTCCCCTTAATATCCATTCCAGACCTGAAAGGCCTGGTAATTGAATTTGGTAGGACCACCACGCATTTTTTTTTATCAATGACTTTTCTCTGTATTGCCGGGAGCCGACAATTCATTATAGCCTATCTAAATAATATAATTTTATTCAATAATGTAATAAAAAATAATGAAATTTGTTAAACAAAGAAAATGCAATAAACATCCTGAGTGTGAAAAATTTTGAAGCATGGAACTAGACAAAGTCCGACGTCACAATCTGGACAATGGAACCTTGTTTCTTTTCGGACTTTCTTTCCATTGCCATCTTTTTTTGAACAGCAAACCACGCACATCCTGGTAGGTGCTGCCCTTTTTGCGGTTGGCGGTATGTAGTCCATAAAGTGACGACCAGTCAGGCGTTCTGGGTTGACAACGCCAACAGCACGTCGTCCGGGTCTGTTCACAGCTACTGATGGCGTCTGGTGGTTGACAAAAATCTGCTCAGCCACCTTCCAGACAAAACAAGAATGAACAAGAGGCATGTCACACTTTGCTTTGTACAGGATATATGCATTCCAAAGGCATTGTTCCAGAAGATGCCTGAAAATCTTCTTATAATATTTTTTTTGCTGTTTGCGCATAGCCGGGTAAAATGTCATTGCCTGGTCGGCTCTGTCGACACCTCCCATTGTGTTATTATAGTCCATCACGACTTGCGGCTTCAGCATGTTTCCCACCTTTTGTGTGGACCATGGCAGTGGAGGTATTGTGCACAGTACTAATGAGACACACATCCTTCTTGTCTCGCCATCGCATTGTCATCATCTTACCCTTCTGCCAGGCAACCATTTCTCCGGTTTTGAGTTTTTTCTTGGCAAACATAGATGGCATGCCACGTTGGTTAGGCCTAACGGTACCATACGCATCAGTCTTGTTTTGTAGCAAAACCTCATACAGTTCCGGAGACGTGTAGAAATTATCCGTGGTCACACAATATCCTTGGTTCAGCAATAGCTTCAGCTGTGTAAGGACAGATGATGTGGCCATCCCATAGCCGCTGTACCTGGGGTTGAACTTCATGCCTTTACTGGTGTAAATGACCGAATTCCAGATGTACCCAGTGGATGACTCACAGAGCATATAGAATTTGATGCCAAACCACGCTCTTTTGGATGCAATGTACTGTATCCAGCTTAGGCGTCTCTTGTAGGCCATCAAACTCATCCACGCTGACGTCCCTTTCTGGCACGTAGGTCCGCTGGAAATTGGTCACAATCATTTGGCATACCTCCCAGATTTTTTTTAGTTTGGGCGCAGGATGCGTGGCCTCATCAAATTCTTCTTTGTTTGTGAAGTGGAAATACTTCATAATGAGGGAAAACCGGTATTCTGACATCATGGTGCCAAAAAACGGAGTGGCCAGTAACTTATTGGTGGTCCAGTACCATTTCTGGAGCGGTTTCCCCACCACCCCCTGAAGAATGATGAGTCCCAGAAACTGCCAGATGTCCTCTTTGGTCACCGGTTCCCACTTTCTGCTTCTGGAAAACCTGGCATGCAGCGTAGCGGATTGCTGATCTTGGTAGCGATTTGTCTCTGTGACAATTTTTTCAATTACCTCCTCAGTGAGGAATAATAGGATTTTTATAACAGCTTACCTGTAAAATCCTTTTCTTGGAGTACATCACGGGACACAGAGCGACATAGTCATTACTAATGGGTTATATAGATACCTTCAGGTGCTGGCACTGGCAACTTCCAAAACCGGAAGTACCCTCCCCTATATAAGCCCCTCCCATCCGGGAGCACCTCAGTTTTGTAGCAAAGCAATAAGTGTCCCTAAAGAGGGGTGGGAGCTCTGTGTCCCGTGATGTACTCCAAGAAAAGGATTTTACAGGTAAGCTGTTATAAAAATCCTATTTTCTTTCTCGTACATCACGGGACACAGAGCGACATAGTCATTACTAATGGGATGTCCTAAAGCAATGCCCAACGAGGGGGGGGATACACCATACATAAGCTGAGCGCTATCAGACATGAGGATCTTTTGCGTCCTGCAACACACTGCGCCCAAAGGCGACATCCTCCTGACTTCTAACGTCCACCTGGTAGAACCTAGTAAACGTGTGTACTGAAGACCATGTTGCGGCCTTACAGATTTGAGCCAGGGAGGCCTGGTGATGCACTGCCCATGAAGTTCCAACTGCTCTCGTGGAGTGCGCTCTAACTTTGAACGGAGGCGGTCTCCTTCTCAAGCCATAGGCTTGCATTATGACCTGTCGAATCCACTTGGCTAAAGTAGATTTTGACGCTGCCTGACCCCTTCTGGGGCCTTCCGGCAGAATAAACAAAGTATCCGTTCTGCGAATCTGAGCAGTGGCTTTTAGATAAGCTTTAACTGCTCTTACTACATCCAAAGAATGCAATAACTTTTCCTCTACCGAAGTAGGTTTGGGGAAAAAAGAAGGAAGAACCACATCTTGGTTCAAATGAAACCTCGATACCACCTTAGGAAGAAAGGCTGGATGAGGACGTAACACTACTCTGTCCTTATGGATAACCAGATATGGCTCTTTACAGGACATAGCTGCTAATTCCGACACTCTTTTAGCCGAACAAATGGCTACTGGAAAAATCAATTTCCTGGTGAGAAGAACCAAAGAAATATGCTGTAATGGTTCAAATGGTTGTTTCTGTAGAACCGACAGAACCAAGTTTAGATCCCATGGTCATATGGGAATATTAACCGGAGGACTAATACGCATCACTCCTTGTATAAAGGCTTTGACTAGTGAATGCGAAGCCAAGGGCCTTTGAAAAAATATTGACAAGGCCGAAAACTGACCTTTGATAGTACTCAAGGCAAGCTTCCTATCTACAGCCCACTGTAGGAAGTCCAGAATCCTACCTATTACGTACTTATGTGGATGCCATTTCTTGGCCTCACACCACGCGATGTACGCCTTCCAGATTCTATATTAGATCTGCCTGGATACCGGCTTCCTGGCATTGATCATGGTAGATACCACAGGATTAGAGAGCCCTCTCTTTTTTAGAATGTGGGCTTCCATAGCCAGGCCGTCAAACCTAGGGCTGGTAAGGAAGGGTGGTATATCGGTCCTTGCGAAAGCAGGTCCGGACGACGTGGGAGAGTCCAAGGACTCCCCACTGACATTTTACAATCTCCGCGTACCACGCTCTTCGGGGCCACGCTGGAGCCACCAGAATCACTGGTTTCTTTTCTACCCTGATTCTGCGGAGTAATCGAGGTAACCATTGTGGCGGTGTGAATGCATATATCAGCTTGAACTGATCCCAAGGGAACACTAGGGCATCCGAGCCGCAAGCTAGGGGATCCCTTGTCCGAGAGACAAACCTGTCCACCTTTGCGTTGAATCTGGATGCTAGAAGATCTACATCCGATGTTCCCCACCGCTGACATATTGTCCAGAAAACCTCGGGGTGAAGGGACCCTTCCTCTGGGCATAATTGCTGGCGACTTAGAAAGTCCGCCTTCCAATTCTCCACTCCTGGAATGAATACCGCAGATATGGCTGGGACATATCTTTCTGCCCATTTCAGGATGTAATTTACTTCCCTCTGGGCTGCACGACTCCTGGTGCCCCCCCTGATGATTGATATATGCCACTGCTGTGGCATTGTCTGATTGAATTCTGACAGGGGACCCTTGGAGTTTGGATGCCCATGCTACTAGGGCATACCGGGCTGCTCGTATCTCTAAGAGATTGATGGGCATTGATGGGCATTGAGACCATTGCTCCAGTACTGCTCCCCAGCCTATAAGGCTGGCATCTGTAGTGACCACCTTCCAAGAAATCGGACTGAAGGATTTCCCTTTTTCCAGATTCTGGGGAACCAACCACCAACGGAGGCTCTTGCGAACGGAAGGGGACAAGGACATTGTAAGTCTAGGGCCTGAACTTTTTTGTTCCAGGCTGACAGTATGGCCCCTTGCAAATTCCTTGAATGGAATTGACCGTAGGGTACTGCTTCGAATGATGCCACCATTTTTCCCAGCAGCCTCATGCACAGGCGTATGGACGGCTGTCTTTTTTGTACCCACTAAGTGGATCAAATCTTTCAAAGACAACACCTTTCCTCGAGGCAAGAATATTTTTCTCTGGCCTGAATCCAACCTTAGCCCCAAGTATTCCAGACTTTTGACTGTTTTTTAGGGCTGACTTGTCTCGGTTGATAATCCAACCGTGAGATTCCAGATGCTTGATTGTCTTGTGAACGACCACGTCTAGTTTTTTCACTGAGTGGTCTATCAGCAACAAGTCATCTAGATATGCCATTATCATTACACCTTGTGTTCTTAGATTGGCCAATAAAGGGCCAGAATTTTTGTAAACACTCGTGGTGCTGTGGCCAAACCGAAGGGTAAGGCTCTGAACTGAAAATGGCGCCCTTCTACTGCAAAGCGTAGAAATTTTTGGTGGACTGGAAAGATGGGAATGTGCAAATAAGCATCTTTGATGTCGATCGCGGCTAACCAATCCTCCCCTTGTAGGGCAGTGGCCACCGATCGGATCGACTCCATCGGAAAGTCCTGATATACAGGAATTTGTATAGCCCTTTTAGAATTAATATGGGCCTCCCGTCCGCGTTTGCTTCGGGACTGTAAAGAGGTTTGAGTAAAACCCGAACCCTCATTCTTCCAGGGGAACCTCCATAATTACTCCTTGGAGCAATAGTTGTTCTAGTGCCAACAGGAGGGACTCTCTCTTCCGGGGATCCCTTGGCACGTTTGACCTCAAAAATGGGAAGGAGGAGAGTCTTTTAACTCCAAACTGTATCCCAAACATACTGCGGAGAGCACCTATCTGTCTTGATCGTGTCCCGCCAGGTCTCTTGCGAACAACTGGAGTCCTCCCCCCACCCGACTGAGTGGGGGCAACCCTTCAATGAATTTAACTTTGGGGGAGGTTTTGTACCTCCCCTGACCAGGGTTTCTCATTACCCTGCTATTGTCCCTGTTTTTTACCCCCGGGAATTGACCGAGGAGGCCGTCGGAACTGTTACACAGCCGATGCCCCAGGGACTGGAGAAGCAGGCCTCTTAAAGAGGGACCTCTAACTCTGTTTTTAACCGGCAAGAGCGTATTTTTACCGCTGGAAATTTTCTGGATATATTTGTCCAGGTTTTCCCTGAATAAGCGTTCACCATGAAATGGGACGCTAACCAGCCATTCTTTACAGGGAGCTTCAGCAGACCAGTTTTTGAGCCATAGAAGCCTACGCATATGTACTATAGACAGCGTAAGGCGGGAGGCCTGATGGACTGAATCCTTTATGGCGTCAACCGCAAAGCCTAAGGCTCTAGGTAGATCAGCTAGGGCAAGGCCTGCTGATCTGTCAAGTCCCTCAAGACCTGTTTCAACTGATCCTTCACTGCTTAGCAGACCCCAATAGCTGCTACTGCTGGTTGTGTCACCAAGCTTGCTGTAGAAAGAAGCAGACTTTCATAAGGACTCCAATCTTTTATCTATTGGGTTCTTGAACATTTGGACATTATCCACTGGACATGTCAGTGATTTATACATACAAGAGATGGCTGCGTCCACTGTAGGGACCTTCCATTTTTTTGATGAACTTATCCTCCATGGGATAGACCACCGGAAATCTCTTGGGGGAATAAATATTTTCTCAGGACGTTCCCAATCCTGGTAAATAAGCCCTTTCAGTAAAGGGTGAAGTGGAAAAGAACAGACAGTCTGGGGGCTTCTAGCGACCCCAACGAGGATACAGTAGTGGTCGATGGTTCCGCAAGGTGCATTTTTAAATGCTGATCGGACCATGTTAGTCAGAGACTGAACCCATAATCTTTCAGCTTGAGATGCTGAGAAAAGGTTCCCCCACTGTTGATTCCTCTATAACAGAATCAACCTCATCCTGATCCCCTTCAGGCAGGTCGATCCCTGTATGGGACTGTTGCTCTGCTAACAGGCACTCTGAAGGAGGAGACGGAGATCGGGCGTGCTTTCCCTGACAGGGAGGCAGCGATCAATGTTGACAATCTCTCTCTAATCCTCCCAGAGCTGAGGAAAAAACCTCCTCTGTTACATACACAGGAGCAGGTGAACTGAGGACAGCCACAGTACCAAGTACCCCTGCGGGGTCTCTACGGTCACTTACCTCTGAACTTCAGGGGAGACTGGTGCAGCAGAAGCATGCCCAAGATCCTCAGAGCCCGATGAGACCCCCTTCGCTTCCTGGAAGATTCAGTTCCGGAGCTTCTGGACGGCATATTCCTAAGCCTAAAGCTGAGGTATTCCAGCCGTAATACACCACTTTTACTGAGAATAGTCTAGCACAATTGCTGCTATATCACAGTTGGTGTCTACTAAAGTGCCTTTCTAGGGGATGCCTGCATCAACCGCCTCTGTGTGCCTTTATACTGTTGCTAGCTCTGTCTGTGCACTTCAATAGCCAGCTATAATGTGCTTTAAAACACGCTGGACGCCCGCACATGCGCAGTAGCGCCGCGGCGCACACCTGAGCGTCATCCACCCGCTCCGCCCCTTTTTCCAGATCGCCTCTATGAATAGAGGCGCGTGCACGTGCACGCGCGCGGGCACGTGCGCCTTTGGCGCCTTTTTTGAAAACAATAAGGAGCTAGATGGGAGCCAGGGTCCCTTTGCCGCAGGGCCCGGGGATGGATGAGCGCAGCAACAGGGCAGAGGAGACAGCTTCCCAGGAGAGAACATACCAACTGCCTGGATTTGATTCTGGAAGAAAAAAATCCACATTACAAGAAAAAGAACCATAGCGGCCTCTAGTGTCTAACACAGGTACCGCGGTCTTACATTTTTTTTTTTTTCTTGCCTACTATTAAAATTTTTACATTTTCTCAGTAGTAACAGGCATACACAGAATATTAGCGGGAATACCTTAGGTAACAGGCAGAAAGACAAAATAGGCTTGGGGGTCCCTCAATAGAACCAAGTTCCCGAGGGCCCCCACTTACCTTTTCCTCGCCGCAGGACTCTGTTTGGTCCACAGAAGCCCAAACTTCACCTATCACGGCAGGCATTGTAATCAAACCTTCAGGGACCGGGTTCCCAAGGATTCCACTCCCCTGGACCTGTATAGCACCCTGCACAGAAAACATCTTGGTCGTGGGTATGACCAGAGCTCTGGATCCCAGGGTCCAGCTCTCCTAAGAGAAGCATTACAGGCAAAACCTTGCTCTTCTCTGCAAGGCCCGGGTACCGACCGTTTACCTATGAAGCTTTTTTGGTCGGATCCGGAATAGCTTACTGAGGCCCAAAAGAACCTGTACGCAAGCTCAGTGAAAAACACATGTTTCTTCTTGGCCAACACCTTAGACACTGGCAAAAAACTGAGGTGCTCCCGGATGGGAGGGGCTTATATAGGGGAGGGTACTTCCGGTTTTGGAAGTTGCCAGTGCCAGCACCTGAAGGTATCTATATAACCCATTAGTAATGACTATGTCGCTCTGTGTCCCGTGATGTACGAGAAAGAAAATTGCAGGGTTGTCACACTCAACATCTACCTTCATCCCAGGTGATCCAGTGAACGGAAATATTGGGGGCGCTACCTGGTCCGTATCGCAGTCTATAGGGCACCAAGTGCGCACATCGCTGAGGTCAGGTGCAGGGTCATCGCCGTTGTCACTTGCCAGATCAGTGTCAGTGTCAGTGTCAGACGACAAATCTCCCCACGACTCACTATCGCTCAGTTCTGCGAGCAACTCCGTGTGGCTGCCGCTGTCACTCAACTGGTCCAAAAGCGCCTTTGTAGTAAAGTGGCGCTTTTTTGATGCCATGTTATAAATGTTTTATGGGCACAAATGTCCGTAAAATGGCAGGCAAGGGGCACTGTACAGTGATCATGTGTCAGATCAGAGATGATACAGTGCAATCCTCTCAGATTACAATGTATCACCTCTTTTATGTGTGTGTCACTTTTTTGAATTTTTAAATTACCCGCCCAGTTCCGCTCCCATGCACCGCTGCTGCTCGCAGGGAACGGAAGCAGGAAGTCTGGTGACGGTGGGCACTCTCGAGTCGCCGGTGATCTCGCCGGCGATCACAGCGGAGGACATCATCGCTGGATCGCCAGGAGAGGGTAAGGGGACTCCGCTGCCAGCTCTGCAATGTTACCCCGAGCGTAACTCAGGGTTACCGCTCCTAGCAGAAAAAAACAACCCTGAGTCACGCTCGGGAATACCGCCAGGGAGGTTAAATTACTTTTTTTTTTCTTCAGAAATGACACTGTGCAGGGACAGTTCTAAGCACGGGAAACAAGCACTGCTTTACAGGCATACTATACACACCCCCTAGGTACGAAATTTAAAGGAATATTTAACTTTTATTTTTTCACTTTAAGCATTATTAAAATCACTGCTCCCGAAAAAACTGCAGTTTTTAAAACTTTTGTTTGCATTGACACATGTCCCCTGGGGCAGGACCCGGGTCCCCAAACACTTTTTATGACAATAACTTGCATATAAGCCTTTAAAATTAGCACTTTAGATTTTTCATGTTCGAGTCCTATAGACTTTAATGGTGTTCGGATGTTCGAACAAATTTATTGCCTGTTCGCAAGTTCTGATGCGAACCGAACTGGGGGGTATTCGGCTCATCCCTAGTTGGGACCTTTTCCTCTCTCTGACACCAATGATGGGGCATGATTCCTTCCACTAAATGGACTGAAACAGTAGGTGTGGCGATGTTCTGAATGCTATACCAGGGATCTGAGTGCTCCAATGACGCACTCTAACCAGTGATTGTATATAAACTATACCATCTGAATGAATGAATGACTTGTATAGCGCTACACATGCGAACTGAATCGCCTCTAGGCGCTTTTTTGCAGCCAGAGTCTGCTTGGCTGGTGCAGTCATTTTACCCCGTAGGATGTCGACACGCTTGGGACACACAGTCGTACACACATATACATATATACTGGGCCAATTCGGACAATATCCAATTAACCTAACAGCATGTCTTTGGAGTGTGGGAGGAAACCGGAGTACCCAGAGGAAACCCATGCAGACACAGGGAGAACATGCAAACTCCAGGCAGATGGTGTCGTGGTCAGGATTCAAACCAGCGACCCTTTTGCTGCTAGGTGAAAGTGCTAACCACTATACAATCTGTTGTGCACACTTGAAATTAATAAAGTGACTCGTACTATATGCAGCTAAATAGCTTACAATGTGATCATTCATAAAAGTGACCAAAAGTGCAATATTATTTAAAGTGCCTGGTGCTTTGGTGAACAATTTAATAAACACAGTCCTTTTATAACACAATGGGGGTTATTTACGAAAGGCAAATCCACTTTGCACTACAAGTGCAAACTACAAGTGCAAAGTGCACTTGAAATTGCACTGAAAGTGCACTTGGAAGTGCAGTCGCTGTAAATCTGAGGGGAATATCTGAAATGAGGGGAAGCTCTGCTGATTTTATCATCCAATCATGTGCAAGCTAAAATGCTGTTTTTTTATTTTCCTTGCATGTCCCCCTCGGATCTACAGCGACTGCACTTCCAAGTGCACTTTCAGTGCAATTTCAAGTGCACTTTGCACCTCTAGTTTGCGCTTGTAAAAAGTGGCAGGTGCTCTTCAGTTGTGTATCCTTTGTGCTGGTGCTTCTTATGGTGCCCCCTGAAGGTATTGCACTCACTGTAAATATTCATCCCTCGGAGGGGTACTTAACTTTCACAGTGTTTTCCACTGTGCGGCAGTATCCAGATTCACTTCTTTAGTGACCGTTCTTTGCTTTGCTCTTTTAGGTATTCATCTGTTTCACCCATATGCAGAGAAAAGATGCTCCCATAGCATAATACCGTTTTCCAAAAGATTTATTGAGATTGTAAAGTTGAACACATACTTACATCCTCTCTGTATGTTTAAAACGTCTAAAACCAACAAGCCGGGACAATTCGCATTCCACGGCTCAAAACCGGAAGTGACGCGAAGGCGCTAGAAGCACCTCCCTACGCGTTTCGTCATCAATGCGTCATCTGGAGCTGCGCCTTCCACTGACACCAGCGATGGGGCACTATTTGGCTCACTGACACCAACAATGGGGCACTATTCCTTCCACTGACACCAATGATGGGGCATTATTCCTTCTACTGACACCAACGATGGGGCATATATACTGGAATTTTTTTTTGTACTAGTAATTGTGGCGATCAGCGACTTATAGCAGAACTGCGATATTGCGGCAGACACTAACTGACACTTTGTGGCAACCAGTGATGCTAATACAGTAATCAGTGCTAAAAATATGTACTGTCACTCTACTAATCACACTGTCTGGGCGGGGTTAAACATCTAGGGCGATCAAATGGTTAACTGTGTGCCTAGCCAGTGTTTTTGTGTATAGTATGTGTTGCTTTTACTAGGGAAAGAGAGATGGATCCTTATCCCTGCTGTCAGGGCCGTCGGAACAGGACAGGCAAAACAAGCAATTGCTTGGGGCCCCAGCCTAGGGTGCCTGCCTGCTGCCTGTCCTGGATATCCGCCCTAGCTCCGGAGCGGCGGCCATCTTGGTACACCCGGCGGCAGCGGCTGAGGTGAGTGGGGAGATGTGGACATTACAGGGGGGAGATGTGGACATTACAGTGGGGGAGATGTGGACATTACAGTGGGGGAGATGAGGTGGACATTACAGGGGAGATGATGTGGATATAACAGTGGGGGAGATGATGTGGATATTACAGTGGGGGAGATGATGTGGATATTACAGTGCGGAGTCCCTCTGTCCATCCCACGGTCCCTCTGTCCATCCCACGGTCCCCCTGTCCATCCCACGGTCCCCCTGTCCATCCCACGGTCCCCCTGTCCATCCCACGGTCCTCCTGTCCATCCCACGGTCCCCCTGTCCATCCCACGGTTCCCCTGTCCACCCCACTGTCCATAAACAGTCCTAAACAGCATCTTAATGTTAATGTGAGTGTGTATATATTTTAAGTATGTTGGATTATATGCAACAGCAGGATTTGCACTGTAAACCTTTTTTATTTATATAAAGTGTGGGTGAGCTTAAACTGTATCGCTATGCTGTGGTTCCTGTAGGCTTTGCGTGAGTGCGGGGGGGTTGGGGGGGCCTCCATGTCCATTCTGCTTGGGGCCCCCAAATTCCTTCAAACAGCCCTGCCTGCTGTGTAGGAACACAGAATCCATCTCTTACCCCCTGTCAGAATGGCGATCTGCCTTGTTTACATAGGCAGATCCCCGATCTGTTTAGTTTACAGACGATCGGTGGGTGTCGGAGGACATCAAGTGCCCGGCACCTGCAGATTGGCTTCTGATGGGAATTATCACAGCAGAAGCTGCACACAGGCTCCCCCTGCAGGCGGAACTGCAGGATCACGTATATATACGTGATTCTGTACAGAGCTTCCGCCCTGTAAAACTGCTACAGGGTGGTCAGCAAACGGTTAATGAGACATCAGGGGTCTAAAAGACCCCTGATGTCTCACCTGCCCTCCAATGAACTTAATGGAGTGCAGATCACACTCCATTAGCTTTTGGGCATAGTGACACCAGGACCCAGATGTGGCATTTTACACATCATTTCCAGGGCATTAGCAGGAGGGTGAGTTGCTTGCTGGTCTCCTTCCCATCTGCCTGGTGGCACCGGCTATGCCAGTATCGGGTCTGCCAAATGGCAGGAACGTGCATGGGTGGGACCGGCACTTCCATCTGACAGCCAACACTCAGGTTATCAGGCTTACACATGCTTTTAGCAGCTGCAGGTTGCAGCAACCCCCATTGCACATGCGGTTACAGCACTGGTGCCCCCACATGCAAGGCAGCAGGTGGCAGGAGCGCGCACATCAGGGCATACATTAGGAGACACTGGAGAGAGACACTCTTTAGGTGTAAAATCAACAGAGGAATCTTTCATTGGTTGGTACTGCTGTAAAGACTGAACAAGACCTGGAGGCACTCCCTGCCGTGTCGGTGTCAGCTGCACATAAACTCTACCAACTATTTATCTTACACAGAGACTATCGCACCCCTGATAAACTGTACGACTGGGGCCAAAGGGACTCCCCCTTATGTCCAAAATGCTCGATGGTTAAGGGAGACTTTATACACATGATATGGCGCTGCCCAAAAATTGTCCGATATTGGGCAGAGATTCTGCAGGTCATTTCTGATTTAGCCTAAACTCCTATACCTCTTGATCCTCTGGTGTGCTTGTTGGGCGCAATTGATGCTGAAATGTTTCCAAAATACATTTATATCAGGGTGTCCAGGTTATTATACCTACAATTTTGGTTGGCACCCACTGTACTGTAGCACCTGTCTAGGCGGTGGGGTGGAGAATGGTGGTGTTCCTCCCTTTGTGGGGGTACTACCCTTTTCTTCTCCTCCTCCTCCCCCCTTTGGCTACGCCGGATCCACACTTTTTTGAGTGTGGAAATCCACTGTTTAATTACCTTTGGGTCTGCAGCAAAATACCTCTCACGAGTGAATCCCTGGTCTCCGTTGTCTAGGCGGAAGTCCCTTTGTAATAAAGCCAATGTCCACACAGGTGTAAAACCTAAGCAGCAAGGTTTTATTCTTTTATCTTGAGGTAAAACTTTGAGAGATAGAGAATAGACAAAGTAGGGGAAAGGTTCAGGCACGCAACACTTAAGACTCAGTACCGTCGCCACTCAAGCCTGAGTGGGTCTTGCTCACCCGGATAGTCCCGTTTGAGGTCCTAGCAGCCGGAGTAGAGCACAAATTAATCTGTCCTTTATGAAATGGGGGTGCGATTAGGAATCCTCTGCCACAGGATTATCCAGTCCCAAACCTCCCAGCCCAGCAACAATGAGAGAAACCTTTAGGGTATTGCAGGGCTTGTATCAACGATGATGGATCCCTCTTTAGGTAGGCCTCCAGGCCTCTCCCCGAGACAGCAGTACCGTCGCTATCTCCGACAGGACTGATCTTCCCCTGGAACTTCTTTCCTAAAGTTGGGCCCCCTTCCAATGGGCAGCCTGGGACCCTTCTGTGAGGTGTAGGCCCTAGCCAGCCAAGCTGGGCCTACCAAGCAGCGATGCAGCCTCGGGCTAAAGGTGACCGGGACTGAAACACACGCACGCACCCCTGGCCATGAGGGCCACAAGAGGTGGGGTACGTGCCAAACATCCTCCAGGACCAAGGGGTCCCCTGGAATACCTCACGCCTATTGGCGTCTGCCCCTTATGTACCCTCTCCCAGCATGCACAGCGGGTTGAGCACTCCCACTGTACGGCTGCTGAGAAAGGACACCCAATGGTGCTGTGATACCCCCTGTGGTTCAACCTGAGCCAGCGGTGACAGTGCCACCTACAGGCAACAGGGAACTGTACTGCCAGGCAGCATCACACCCAGAGCAGAAGCAAATAATTGAAAATGTAATTGGTCTGAGCCTAACTACTGGCTCAGACTACCCCCTAAATTTGTACATAGCGACCCCAAATATTGGGAGGGGTGCTACAGTACCTTCTGGGGTGCAGTGGATCGCCTACGTTAATTCTCTCCTACTTAGAGAGTGTAACGGCACCCCAAGTATGAAAGGGGTTAACGCCGTTTAGGATATTCCCTCTCTCTGGACACACATCCACTGCCGATCCTCCACAGTCAGGCGACCGCTTCCCATAGGATTAATCCTTCCAAACATACGAGACAAACACTCTGTATGAAGTTTCCAACTGGACTGACAATCTTTAATAAAAGCAGGCTCTTTTTATACACCAAAATAATACTGCATTAATCTAAATGAACAATGGTCCAACTCCACCCACAACATCACACAATGGTTACATAACGAGCTCCCAATACACATATTCTGGGGTCTCCTCCTGTGTTAGTCTCCGGCCGAAAGGGGAGATGTGTGACAGGGGTCACTTTGGGCACAGGGTGAGCCAGGAAATAATGGACATTAAGAATGTCTTGGATTGCTTTATATTGGGATAGTAATATTAATCCACAAAATTACAATACACACAAGTACAGAGTTAATTATCACTATTCACAATGAAAGGATCTGTAGCATAGTTGAGATTCATTAACATTACACAAGCAGACAGGTGACACATTAGCATCTCTTAATTAACTTGTTGAGTTCAGAATCAAACAACCAGTAAATTTTGTGGATTAATATTACTATCCCAATTTAAAGCAATCCAAGACATTCTTAATGTCCATTATTTCCTGGCTCACCCTGTGCCCAAAGTGACCCCTGTCACACATCTCCCCTTTCGGCCGGAGACTAACACAGGAGGAGACCCCAGACGGGTTGACTCCGAAGTTAGTCCATATTTTCATTCGTCTAATGCCTGGACAACCCATCTGCATTGCCATTTTTCTTACCGGGTCAGTAGCTGATGGTGACATTGTAAGGTTGCCTGGCTAAGCTCCACCGCAGCAACCTGCCATTGTCTCCTGAGACCCGGTTAAGCCAGACCAATGAGTTGTGGTCGGTGACTAGGGAAAATTCCTGTCCGTACAAGTAAGGGTTCAACTTTTTAAGGGCCCAGACCAGGGCCAAAAACTCCTTCTCCACTGTCGCATAGCTCACTTCCCGGGGTAATAGCTTTCTGCTCAGGTATGCGACAGGGTGTTCTCCTCCATCCTCCCCAACTTGGCTCAGCACAGCCCCCAGTCCAAACATGGAAGCATCTCAGTCTCATTAGCAAGCGGGTTGGTTCCAGCAGCACATGTCTGGGCACGGGTAGTCACTGGGTTGACTTCATCGGGGCCCATCGGGGGGTAAGCAGAAATGAGGGGGGCCAAATCATTCCCCAGTAGTACATCCGCTGGCAAATCCTTCATCACCCCCACATTCACGTGTCCCAAACCAACCCCCCAATCCAGGTGAACACGGGCAATGGGTAGCCAGAAGATGGTACCTCCCGCTACTCTTACGACTACCGTGTCTCCGGTATGTTGGCTCTCTGGGATGAGGTTCTTCTGTAGTAGAGTCACGGTGGCGCAAGTATCACGTAGGCCATTGGCTACCGTTCCATTAACCCGGACAGTCTGCCTGTGTTGTTGCCTGTTGTCCCGGTTAGCTGCTTGTATTGGATCAGCCTCATGCAGGATGCCCCAATGTTCTTCCTCCTCAACGCAGTGGGCCGCGCAGACATGGATGTGCGGGGGCTCCCCCTTGCTGGCTGTCTCCATGACTGGGACTGGATGGCTGGATTCAACGGACAGTCTGGCTTTTTGTGCCCTAGCTGTTTACACCAAAAACACCTGATGGGTTGTGAGTAGTCCTGGGAGTTGAACCTGGGCTGCTGAGGATAAGTGGCCGCTGGAGGTGGTGCTGAAGTTGGGTTAGAGGCTGGTAAACTGGGCCGAGATAGTGGATAGCGCTCGCTTTCGCCTGACCTTCGAGAGTCCAGATATTCATCGGCTAAAGTAGCCGCTTGCTGTACAGTCCGTGGTCGCTTATGTCGCACCCAATCCCGTAATACCGGAGGGGTGCGGTTAAAGAACTGTTCTAAGAGTACTAGCTGGGTGATGTCCTCTATGGTATGAGCGTGGCTTCCCTGGAACCAGCCCTTAAGGTCTCGCTGCAGACGATGTGCCCACTCCACGTATGTTATGTGGGTTTGTTTCCGGGATTCTCGAAACTTAATCCGGCTGGCTTCGGGTGTAATGGCAAATCGGGCTAGCAGAGCTTCTTTTACCCGGTCATAGTCTTTAGCGTCCTCATCCTCCAGGGCCCGATACGCATCCGCCGCTCTGCCAGTTAAATTACTCGCCAGTAAGGAGACCCGATCTTGGGGCCATACTTCATGTATCTGGCATAGTCTCTCAAAGTCATGCAGGAATGCTTCAATTTCCTCCTCTCCTTCCTTGAATAGTTTAAAACGCCCGAAAGGGCAACTTACGGACAGGCGCTGCATCTTTAGGCGTTGTCTCCGATTGCCGTATTTCCACCTTTCTCCGCTCATGTTGCCGCTCTAGTTCTCTCTCTTTTCGCTCCAGTTCTCTCTCTTGTCGCTCATCCTGCAGCTGGATGTCTCTAATGGCTTTCTGTATGGCGGTCTCTGATGGGTTAGCCCCATATAATGCCAACCGCTCTCGAACTCGTTGCTGAAACAAGTCTTCAACTGACCGGGGTCCTGCATCACCATCCCTCTGATCCATCTCGGCTAGCTCCCTGATCAAGGTGGCCTTGTTCTTTGTCCCACCGGTTCCTCCACGGCTCTCAAGTAAGTCTTTCAGCGTGGCTTTCCTGCAGGCTGCATAGCTGGTCATTCACTGTGGTGGTTTGAAGTGTCCCAGCAACTGGAGGGAAAATCCTACTGCTGCCAACCAATGTAACGGCACTCCAAGTATGAAAGGGGTTAACACCGTTTAGGATATTCCCTCTCTCTGGACACACATCCACTGCCGATCCTCCACAGTCAGGCGACCGCTTCCCATAGGATTAATCCTTCCAAACATACGAGACAAACACTCTGTATGAAGTTTCCAACTGGACTGACAATCTTTAATGAGAGCAGGCTCTTTTTATACACCAAAATAATACTGCATTAATCTAAATGAACAATGGTCCAACTCCACCCACAACATCACACAATGGTTACATAACGAGCTCCCAATACACATATTCTGACATCTCTTAGCTAATCCCTTTACATCTTAAATGACTATGCATGACCTTTATATTCACCAGACTGTCTGCTTTACAATACACACAAGTACAGAGTTAATTATTACTATTCACAATGAAAGGATCTGTAGCATAGTTGAGATTCATTAACATTACACAAGCAGACAGGTGACACATCAGCATCTCTTAATTAACTTGTTGAGTTCATAATCAAACAACCAGTACATTTTGTGGATTAATATTACTATCCCAATTTAAAGCAATCCAAGACATTCTTAATGTCCATTATTTCCTGGCTCACCCTGTGCCCAAAGTGACCCCTGTCACAGAGAGCAATTGGCTTATCGCCATAGAAAAGCGGGTAAACAAATTTTGACTTATTTGGCAAAGTTGGCTTGATAACCTAAGTCTTGCCCCACCACAATTAGTGATGAATAGGTGATTACAATTATAAGACCACTTGGAGTTATTATGGTTATAGCCCAAGTTTGGGAATTTCCCTGCTGTGCATCCGAGAGTAGACAAAGGAGACTTCTGAGTAAAGTCCCACAATAAACTCAAGCTATTTAGTTTTAGTTTGTTTTGCCCTATGTTTTTCTTTATTATTGTTTTTGTGGTTTTTTAAAAAAAAAGGTTTTGTATATTGCTAGAGAGTTTGTTTTTTGTTTTTTTTTTGGGGGGGGGGGGGGGGTCAGCACAGGGCCAATCAGTTATTCAGCTGTTTATATTTACTAACATAATTGCATTTCCATGTTCTGTGTACTGTGGGAGACCAGATATAGTGAATGCAGGCTCCTGGGTTTATTAACACTTTAAGTGTATCTAAACCTTAAACCAAAATGTAGTATACTGCAGCTTAAAAGTCCGGCTGCATTTGTTTTGTTATTTTCATGCTTTATTCCCTTTTTATTGCCTAGCAATCAGGCAAATAATCCTGTCCTAGAATGGCTACACTCACTTTCCCACTGTATCTATGGAGGGAGCCATGGAATCTTCTTGGCTGAACTTATTTGTGTAACGGGGAAGATTTTAATTTTAAATTTTTTTCGTTTTTTGCTAGAAATTTGTGTAAACCCCTCCAAAAAGTATATATTTTCTGAAAGCAGAGCGGAATAAAATGGTGGTAGTTTGCATATTTTTCCATAATAGTTGCACAGCTACTGTATTTATCAAATGCAGATTTTCAGGAGAAATACACTAAACTGAATTTTAGTGTAATCACAATATTATACCTATTTTTTGGTAAAAATAGAAAAGATTGGGTTGCATCACGTAAATAGATACCAAACGTGTCAAGCCTTAAAACTGTGCATACCCTTGAAATAGCAAAAAAATATGGTGCTCACAATTCTCCATAGGTGATGCTCTAAAAGCCTTAAAGGTTGCCAGTTTAGAGTTAAACATGATTTATGCATACCTCCCAACATTTAGAAATCAGAAGGGAATGAAGGACGCCTACTAGCACATGTATGTAGGCATAGGACACGCCCCCCCTGTCACACCCCCTTAAAGCAGAATTAACCAAAAAAAAAGGTTATTTAAATCCACAAGTGCTTTTTTTTTTTTTTTACCACTACTATTCCTTTATATTGGCTTTTAAAATTTACAAATGCAGCAATTTAGAAATTGGATGAAAGGTTGGTGTGTATTGCTAGAGAGTTTTTTTTGGGGGGGGGGTGCATGTGATCAGCACAGGGCCAATCAGCACTGCTCAGACAGAGGGTCAGGGGTCCTGCAGCCTCATAGGACAGTCAGAGGAGAATGAAAACTCCTCCTACAAGCTTTAACAAGACACTGATAGAAGTCACAAGACTGCTATATACTGCTGATGAGAAAAGGTATTCAGCAGTTTATATTTACTAAAATAATTGCATTTCCATGTTCTGTGTACTGTGGGAGACCAGATATAGTGAATGCAGGCTAGGGTTGCCACCTTTTCGTCAAGCCAAACCCGAACACATTAGCAGCGCATGCCAATATTTTTTATATTTTTTGTAGTACATTAAATTCATTACCACTGTACAAAGCAATGCACAGCTATTTTTTTTTACGTAGTATACACTGTACCAGAGGCGTACTAAGGAGGGGGCGAGGGGGCGGGGCGCCCCCGGGTACCACACACTGGGGGGGTGTCAGACCGGCACCTCCCTCCGTGATTGTACTACACCCGCGGTGGCAGCGCCGCGGGTTTAGGCAGCGCCGCACTGACAGGCAGGGAGAGGCGAGCTAGTTACAGTGGCGAGGGGGAGGGGATGTGCAGGGGTGGTGCAGGGTGACACCGCTGCACCTACCATCTCCTCCTCTCCTCTCGCGGCCGCGGGCTGCCTGTCTGTGTGATCCCGGATGTCACACAGGCACAGAGCAGCAGAGTGAAGCCGCCTCCCCTCCTCTCTGTTTATGTGTGTAGCACCCTCCTCACTCCCCTCTGTTTCCTCAGCTCGTCTGTCTCTTGTCTAGGGATACCTCCAGAGGGGAAGGGAGTGGGGACACCATGCCTGGCCTTCACCACAGGTGTCAGTGTGGTGTAAGCAAAGTTCTTTTACCTTCGGGTCAGTGCTGTGCACCTGGAGCCTCCACCGAGAGTTACCTTGAACAATGTCTGTCAGGAAATGAGCCCCACACCATTAAAGTTCAACACTCCTTTATTCTTCTCGAATGAACACAATCAGTTAAACTCCCTTGGTAGAAACAGAACAGAAAAGGAGGTGTGGATGCGAGTAGGTCCAGACACAATGAACTCTCCACTTTCCTCCCTGAAAGTGGGTTGCGGTCTCTGAGCGGGGGGGGGGATTTCCTTCCAGGCGGTCTCCGATGAGAGGCTCACCCGTCACTGGCAATATGCTGCACCAGGTCTTCGAGTGAGGAGCTTCCCCCGGTCCATTACGCTTTCCGGATTCGAATACCCAATCCCTGGGTTCCCTAGGATCTCCTTCCCTCGCGGAATTCAGTGTTGGGCACTGAGTTCCAGACCTCCACCCGAGTACCTCACCCCAGGCTAAAGGTGCCTGGGATGGAACACGACCTCCGGCTGTCCTCCAGGCCTAGGCCGCCTGAAGGACCGACACGAACCACCGCCCACAGGCTGAAGGTGCCTGGGATCCCGTGACAAAGATGGCCGGCCCCTTTATACCCTCTCCCAGCAAGCACGGCGGGTTCCCCGCCCCACCATACTGCTGCCGAGGAAGGACAAAAAGGAGGCACGGCACACAGCAATGATTTAACCCCAGCCCAGGGAGACAGCGCCACCTGCTGGGCTGCAGGGAATTACACATCACTGATGTCTCTGCCAAGTTCAAATTTACACCCGGGAAAGTACATACCCGCTACACTCTCCCCCTGGTGGTTTGACACTGGTCCCCAGTGTCTGGAGTAAATCATGCCCTCAACAGCTGACATAATCCAATCCAGAGACCGACTAACAATTGTACAAAAATAAAACGTTTAGGAAAAAAAACTACCCAACTGAAACATTGTGTCTGAGCCCTGTAATAAAAAGGGAAGAAAGAAAGAAAAGAAAAGAAACAACAGCATTAAACCATAACTTGGAATCACATATTCACATTTTACTTTTCCCACCCATCCTGACTAAGACCCACCCCATACTCAGTGGTCTTGATGGGATGTTCTCCTGCAAAGGGAAAAGAAAAGGGATTAACACGCATAACCCTGACACATGTATTCGTGTGAGAGAAAATAAACTTCTCCTGGAAGAAATCCCTTTTCTCCAAAGAGTGAGTGCGTGAAAAGTGTTTAACGTTGCGCAACACTGCCACCTGGTGACAACATCGCGGTAACTGCACTCGTGGAACTTTCCTCTTCTCTTTGGCCCTATCTACCCAGAGTCCATGATCTCTTGAAGGAAAGGTGAAGAACAACAGGAACAGTCCTTCATTCCTCTGGGCACAAAAGCAACGGGCCCCAGAAAGTTCAGCAGCATAACAAGAACGGAGTCTCTTCTCTCCTAAAGGTAAAAACGGGGATGCGGCAGAACAAGTGGCTTCAAGTGTTGATCCATGGTCTCCCGGGATGAAGCGAGAGGTACTTTGTCCCAGCCCTTTTCTGCAAACAGTTCATCTATTGCAACGTCGTCTCCCATGTCCGAGAGCGACTCTAGGTCAGAGGTGTCACACTCCTCCGCGGGCAGGTAGCCTGTAGTGGAGACTGAGTTTTCACCTCTTCCCACACACCAAATCTCTCTGCCTGGCTTACCTCGGCCTTTACTTGAAGCGGGACGTCCGGAACTCTCGTCGACGGATCCATCCGGGCTGGGCGTAAGCGGGTGAGACGGTCCACCACAACCGCTGGTCGGGGCTACCATGCCGGTCTTTCTCTTCGGTGGTGGACGCTGGGAGACAGTGGTGACCGAGTCAGCATCCTCGGATTTCTCCCGTTGAGTTTTCACAACCTCCTCCGCGGTCGCTGCAGTGTGCGTAGGGATGGCTGTCAAAGCAGTGATTCCTCCTCTCTGAGTGGTGTTGCCCGTAGCACGGCCAGGGTAGATGGTTCTCGGCTTCTCAACCGCTGGATCCACTTCGAACAGGAACTCCCCACAGGCCTCGCATCGCCCGAATGGCTTCAGTTGGCACACCAGTCCCGAACAGCCGGGGCAAATCACACCCAGGGCCTCAACGTCCATGCACGAGTACAGGGCGAATCGACCCCTTGGCTTTAGCCGGATCCCCGTATCTGTTACCGGAGCAGGAGCAGTCAATGTCGTGGTGGAAGGGTGAACTGGAATCCACAATGTATGTCCGAACATGGCGACCTGTTGCTGATCCATCGCACACTGCAAAGTTTTTGCGCCAACGTCCCACGTGTAGTCCTTCACACGTATTGGACTCCTCCCCTTTGCTCCAGTTCGTGGGCTTTTCTTCTTTTCTGTTTCTGAGTCACGCCCACGAACTAAGCGATGGGGGTGTGCCTGGTGGCGCAGTGCAATAGAAGCCCCCACGTGTACTACTTCACACGGCTGAGCTTCCCCCTTTTTCCACTCTTCTGCGCGGGACTTTCCCTTCATTGGGTCATGTCCACGACTTCGAGCAGGGATGCACTTCGGCCAATGAAGGCCTGCCTACTCGCGTAACTCCTCCAGCAGACATGTTCAATTCCGTGGTGCACAAACACTATGCCAGTCCCGAGCCCCCACGTGTAGCACCCTCCTCACTCCCCTCTTTTTCCTCAGCTCGTCTGTCTCTTGTCTAGGGGTACCTCCAGAGGGGAAGGGAGCGGGGACACCACACCTGGCCTTCACCACAGGTGTCAGTGTGGTGTAAGCAAAGTTCTTTTACTTTCGGGTCAGTACTGTGCACCTGGAGCCTCCACCGAGAGTTACCTTGAACAATGTCTGTCAGGAAATGAGCCCCACACCATTAAAGTTCAACACTCCTTTATTCTTCTCGAATGAACACAATCAGTTGAACTCCCTTGGTAGAAACAGAAAAGGAGGTGTGGATGCGAGTAGGTCCAGACACAATGAACTCTCCACTTTCCTCCCTGAAAGTGGGTTGCGGTCTCCGAGCGGGGGGGGGGGATTTACTTCCAGGCGGTCTCCGATGAGAGGCTCACCCGTCACTGGCAATATGCTGCACCAGGTCTTCGAGTGAGGAGCTCCCCCCGGTCCATTACGCCTTCCGGATCCGGGTACCCACTCCCTGGGTACCCTAGGATCTCCTTCCCTCGCGGAACTCAGTGTTGGGCACTGAGCTCCAGACCTCCATCCGACTACCTCACCCCAGGCTAAAGGTGCCTGGGATGGAACACGACCTCCGGCTGTCCTCCAGACCTAGGCCGCCTGGAGGACCGACATGAACCACCGCCCACAGGCTGAAGGTGCCTGGGACTCGACCCCGTGACAAAGATGGCCGGCCCCTTTATACCCTCTCCCAGCAAGCACGGCGGGTTCCCCGCCCCACCATACCGCTGCCGAGGAAGGACAAAAAGGAGGCACGGCACACAGCAATGATTCAACCCCAGCCCAGGGCGACAGCGCCACCTGCTGGGCTGCAGGGAATTACACATCACTGATGTCTCTGCCAAGTTCAAATTTACACCCGGGAAAGTACATACCCGCTACATGTGTAAACAGGGGGAGGGGACCTGCGTCCATGTGCCGCTGCGCTGATCTGAGGTACTGAAGGGGAGGCTTCACTGAACGAGGGGGGTACACTGAATGAGGGGGCGGTACACTGAGCGGAGGGGGCTACACTGAACGAGGGGGGGCTACACTGAGCGGGGGGCTACATTGAACGAGGGGGACTACACTGAACGGGGGGCTACACTGAACAAGGGGGCGTCTGCACTGAACGGGGGGCTACACTGAACGAGGGGGCGTCTGCACTGAACAAAGGGGGCTACACTGAAAGAGGGGGCGTCTGCACTGAACAAGGGGGGGCTACACTGAACGGGAGGCTACACTGAACGAGGGAGCATCTGCACTGAACAAGGGGGGGCTACACTGAACGGGGGGGCTACACTGAACGGGGGGCTACACTGAAAGAGGGGGCGTCTGCACTGAACGGGGGGCGTCTGCACTGAACGGGGAGGGGGCGTCTGCACTGAACGGAGGGTCTGCACTGAATGGGGGGGTCTGCATTGAAGGTATGGATACACTGAAGGGGGGCCTGCACTAAAGAGGGGTCTGTGTATCATGCAGGGGGTCCAGAGCTGCAGGGTGCTGTGTAATGTAAAGGGGCTCAGAGGCGCAGGGGGATGTGTAATGTAAAGGGGCCCAGAGGTGCAGGGGGCTGTGTAATGTAAAGGGGCCCAGAGGTGCAGGGGGCTGTGTAATTTAAAGGGGCCCAGAGGTGCAGGGGCTGTGTAATGTAAAGGGGTCCAGAAGGGCAGGGTGCTGTGTAATGTAAAGGGGCCCAGAGGCGCAGGGTGCTGTGTAATGTAAAGGGGCCCAGAGGCGCAGGGTGCTGTGTAATGTAAAGGGTCCCAGAGGCGCAGGGTGCTGTGTATTGTAAAGGGGTCTAGAAGGGCAGGGTGCTGTGTAATGTAAAGGGGCCCAGAGGTGCAGGGTGCTGTGTAATGTAAAGGGGTGCAGGGGGCTGTATAATGTAAAGGGGCCCAGAGGTGCAAGGGAATTTGTAATGTAAAGGGGCCCAGAGGTGCAGGGTGCTGTGTAATGTAAAGGGGCCCAGAGGTGCAGGGGATGTGTAATGTAAAGGGGCCCAGAGGTGCAGGGGACTGTGTAATGTAAAGGGGCCCAGAGGTGCAGGGTGCTGTGTAATGTAAAGGGGTCCAGAGGTGCAGGGTGCTATGTAATGTAAAGGGGTCCAGAAGGGCAGGGTGCTGTGTAATGTAAAGGGGCCCAGAAGCGCAGGGGGATGTGTAATGTAAAGGGGTCCAGAGGTGTAGTGTGCTGTGTAATGTAAAGGGGTCCAGAGGCGCAGGGTGCTGTGTAATGTAAAGGGGTCCAGAGTTGTAGGGTGCTGTGTAATGTAAAGGGGCCCAGAAGCGCAGGGTGCTGTGTAATGTAAAGGGGTCCAGAGGTCCAGGGTGCTATGTAATGTAAAGGGGTCCAGAAGGGCAGGGTGCTGTGTAATGTAAAGGGGCCCAGAGGCGCAGGGGATGTGTAATGTAAAGGGGTCCAGAGGTGTAGGGTGCTGTGTAATGTAAAGGGGTCCAGAGGCACAGGGTGCTGTGTAATGTAAAGGGGTCCAGAAGGGCAGGTTGCTGTGTAATGTAAAGGGGCCCAGAGGTGCAGGGGGCTGTGTAATTTAAAGGGGCCCAGAGGTGCAGGGGCTGTGTAATGTAAAGGGGTCCAGAAGGGCAGGGTGCTGTGTAATGTAAAGGGGCCCAGAGGCGCAGGGTGCTGTGTAATGTAAAGGGGCCCAGAGGCGCAGGGTGCTGTGTAATGTAAAGGGGTCCAGAGGCACAGGGTGCTGTGTAATGTAAAGGGGTCCAGAAGGGCAGGGTGCTGTGTAATGTAAAGGGGCCCAGAGGTGCAGGGGGCTGTGTAATTTAAAGGGGCCCAGAGGTGCAGGGGCTGTGTAATGTAAAGGGGTCCAGAAGGGCAGGGTGCTGTGTAATGTAAAGGGGCCCAGAGGCGCAGGGTGCTGTGTAATGTAAAGGGGCCCAGAGGCGCAGGGTGCTGTGTAATGTAAAGGGTCCCAGAGGCGCAGGGTGCTGTGTATTGTAAAGGGGTCCAGAAGGGCAGGGTGCTGTGTAATGTAAAGGGGCCCAGAGGTGCAGGGTGCTGTGTAATGTAAAGGGGTGCAGGGGGCTGTATAATGTAAAGGGGCCCAGAGGTGCAAGGGAATTTGTAATGTAAAGGGGCCCAGAGGTGCAGGGTGCTGTGTAATGTAAAGGGGCCCAGAGGTGCAGGGGGATGTGTAATGTAAAGGGGCCCAGAGGTGCAGGGGACTGTGTAATGTAAAGGGGCCCAGAGGTGCAGGGTGCTGTGTAATGTAAAGGGGTCCAGAGGTGCAGGGTGCTATGTAATGTAAAGGGGTCCAGAAGGGCAGGGTGCTGTGTAATGTAAAGGGGCCCAGAGGCGCAGGGGGATGTGTAATGTAAAGGGGTCCAGAGGTGTAGTGTGCTGTGTAATGTAAAGGGGTCCAGAGGCACAGGGTGCTGTGTAATGTAAAGGGGTCCAGAGTTGTAGGGTGCTGTGTAATGTAAAGGGGCCCAGAGGCAAGGGTGCTGTGTAATGTAAAGGGGTCCAGAGGTCCAGGGTGCTATGTAATGTAAAGGGGTCCAGAAGGGCAGGGTGCTGTGTAATGTAAAGGGGCCCAGAGGCGCAGGGGGATGTGTAATGTAAAGGGGTCCAGAGGTGTAGGGTGCTGTGTAATGTAAAGGGGTCCAGAGGCACAGGGTGCTGTGTAATGTAAAGGGGTCCAGAAGGGCAGGGTGCTGTGTAATGTAAAGGGGCCCAGAGGCGCAGGGGGATGTGTAATGTAAAGGGGTCCAGAGGTGTAGTGTGCTGGGTAATGTAAAGGGGTCCAGAGGCGCAGGGTGCTGTGTAATGTAAAGGGGTCCAGAGTTGTAGGGTGCTGTGTAATGTAAAGGGGCCCAGAGGCGCAGGGTGCTGTGTAATGTAAAGGGGTCCAGAGGTGCAGGGTGCTATGTAATGTAAAGGGGTCCAGAAGGGCAGGGTGCTGTGTAATGTAAAGGGGCCCAGAGGCGCAGGGGGATGTGTAATGTAAAGGGGTCCAGAGGTGTAGGGTGCTGTGTAATGTAAAGGGGTCCAGAGGCACAGGGTGCTGTGTAATGTAAAGGGGTCCAGAGGTGTAGGGTGCTGTGTAATGTAAAGGGGCCCAGAGGCGCAGGGTGCTGTGTAATGTAAAGTGGCCCAGAGATGCAGGGTGCTGTGTAATGTAAAGGGGTGCAGGGGGCTGTGTAATGTAAAGGGGTCCAGAGGTGCAGGGTGCTATGTAATGTAAAGGGGTCCAGAAGGGCAGGGTGCTGTGTAATGTAAAGAGGTTCAGAGACGCAGGGTGCTGTGTAATGTAAAGGGGTCCAGAGATGCAGTTGTGGAGAGGGGGTACACAGTAGTGACAAAGAGATATTGAAGGATGCAGAGGTATGCCGGGGGCACAGTGGGGTGTTTTTACATTTTAATGTGGGGGGGTGCCAGATATAGGATCCGCCCCGGGTGCCAAATGCTCTAGGTACGCCCCTGCACTGTACATATATTTTTCTGATTAAAGAAAATTTCTAGTCATATGGAGTTCATCACAAGAGTCCCCCTTTATATCAGAGTCAACAGAGTTCTCCTTTAGATCTATATCCGCAGAGTTCCCCTTTACATCTGAATGCACAGGGTTCTGCAGAAGAGGAGTGCAGAGGGTAAGATGGGGGCAGTATGTACCGGAGAGGAGTGCGGAGGGTATGATGGGGCAATATGAATAGGAGAGGAATGTGGAGGGGATGATGGGGTAGTATGTACAGGAGAGGAGTGCGGAGGGGATGATGGGGCAGTATGTACAGGAGAGGAGTGCGGAGGGTAAGATGGGGCAGTATGAATAGGAGAGGAATGTGGAGGGGATGATGGGGGCAGTATGTACAGGAGAGGAGTGCGGAGGGGATGATGGGGCAGTATGTACAGGAGAGGAGTGCAGAGGGTATTATGGGGGTGGTATGTACAGGAGAGGAGTGCAGAGGGTATGATGGGGGCATTATGTACAGGAGAGGAGTGTGGAGGGTATGATGGGGGCGGTATGTAAAGGAGAGGAGTGCGGAGGGTATGATGGGGGCATTATGTACAGGAGAGGAGTGCGGAGGGTATGATGGGGGCGGTATGTACAGAAGAGGAGTGTGGAGGGGATGATGGGGGCGGTATGTACAGGAGAGGAGTGCGGAGGGGATGATGGGGCAGTATATATAGGAGAGGAGTGCAGAGGGTATGATGGGGGCAGTATATACAGGAGAGGAGTGCGGAGGGGATGATGGGGGCAGTATGTATAGGAGAGGAGCGTGGAGGGGATGATGGGGGCAGTATGTACAGGAGAGGAGGGTATGGCGGTAGCAGAATGGGGAGGGATTTCTTGCTGTGTCTCTGGGGTGACCAGGGAGTGATGTTGGTTGGGAAGATAAGGTAAGGAAAGTGACCATGGAATAATGTCCCTCAGCTGGGGGGGGGGGGGGGTAGTAGGAAGCAGCTCGGAGTGGTGTCTGTATGAAGTGGTCTGGGGGGTGATGCAAGCTTGGGGGAGTTAAGGGCTGAGAAATGATCAGATAGCGATGTATATAATTTAAAAAAAAAACTTGTGTGCTCATCCACTAAAAACATATACAACAATAAATCATACAACAGTACTACTAGATGCAAGTACAGATCTATGTAATCCAGCTCCTAGCACTCTGTATGTCCAGATAATGTGAAGGTAATGTATGACCATTCACATAACTCTGTGATATCCAGGCTCTGAGTCTGTACAATCAGAGGTGTAAACTCATCACATATATACAGCAGGGTTGCCAACCTCCCGCAGCATTTTTTACTGACAATACATGGGAAATTTACTGGCGGAGCACATTTTTTACTGCCAACCTGAGAAATTACAGAACTCCTATTGAAAACTAACACAGTGAATATTTGAACAGTATAAACATGATATGGAAACACTGACAATACCTATAACAAAGTAATTTGCTTGATTTACACTTAAAAAGTCAACACAGCATGAAATTATCAGCCACTGATATTTACTGGCAGTTGTAAAAAAAATCACAGATTTTTACGAGCTGTCAGTAAATTTACTTGCGGTTGGCAACCCTAATATACAGGTTACATGAATGGTTATAAATGACTTCACATTATCTAGTCTGAACAATTGCAGGATGTTTGCACAGACAGACAGTCCTGGCTTAGAAGTGATCTGTCAAATGTGATGGCTGCAGACCCCCCCCTCCCCCACACTCACTCTCACTATCTCCTCCGATTCTTCTGTCAACTTAACCCTTCACTGCATCTCCTGAAGAACAAATCTCCTTGAAAGTTTGCAGCTACTATCCACCCTAGGAGACTTCTCCCAGAAAAAATCAGCTCACCTCCTCCCTGCCTCTGGTCAGCCCGACAGGAGATCCAGTGAGCTCCGCCTCCCAGTTCTCTCAACACACCGCACTGGTGATTGGAGGGGGGAGGTTGAGTCAGAGATAACAGGGACCCCGCAGGGCACGAGACTGGAGGGAGGGGGGAGAGACAGAAAGGAGCTTTGAATCCTGAACACACACACCGCAGGCATAGTGTATTCTTTACAATGCCGCTGCTGCTGTCTCACAGTGAAAGGTGTACTGATGGTCCCCCCTGCCTGAATGGTCTGTCCCTGTCCTGGGCTGAATCATGTGCCCGGGTTACAGGCAGTACAAAACCCGGGCACATGATTCATGACCCGTACTGTCCGGGTGAATCCCGGACAGGTGGCAACCCTAATGCAGGCTCCTGGGTTTATTAACACTTTAAGTGTATCTAAACCTTAAACCAAAATGTAGTATATTACAGCTTAAAAGTTGTCAGTTTAGAGTTAAACATGATTTATGCATAACTCCCAACATTTGGAAATGAGAAGGGAATGAAGGACACCTACTAGCACATGTATGTAGGCATAGGACACGCCCCCTGTCACACCCCTTAAAGCAGAATTAACAAAAAAAAGAAAGGTTATTTAAATCCACAAGTGCTTTTTTTTTTACCACTACTATTCCTTTATATTGGCTTTTAAAATTTACAAATGCAGCAATTTATGGATGAAAGGTTATAGATCAGACCAAAATGAGGGACAAATGAGAAGGAAAGAGGGACAGAGGGACTTTGTTCCAAAACAGGGACTGTCCCTCGAAATCAGGGACAGTTGGGAGCTGTGTTTATGGCCCTAGAATTATTGCTGTCACGCCTAAGTTGGCGACGATACCTAATGTGTTGCGCAATTGTTGTTTACATACACATGCTCATCCTACACTGCACATTGTATATGGTGTGTATACAGGGGTGCTTTAAAAAAAAATATATATATTTTATATAACTTTTTACACTTTAAAGTGGCTGTAAACCCTTACATATACCCAGTGAAGGAACAGAGATTAAACACATCAGGTGATAGACAGAGATTAAACACATCTTACATAAGTTGTACCTGTTTATCTGCAGTCTTCTCTACATCCGTTCAAAGTCCAGCATTTATAAAGCTTGTCTGAGCTGTCAGAAAAAAAGGGGGTGGAGAGCTGAAATTACACTCTGCAGAGCTCAGTGATTGGAGGTAAGGAACACACCTTCCTTCACACAGCACACAGGAACAGAGCTGGGGTTGTCAATCACAGGCTCTGTGCTGGAGATCCCTCCCCTGTTATCTTTTTTTTCTCTTGGTGTCGGGAAATCTTGTCAGAAGTGATTCATACAGATAGCAAAGGAACGAAGGAACAGACAGAAATGACACACAGTGATCTTAATTGAGACAAGTACACACTATAGAGGGATATGTTTTGTTCATATTTCATGTCTGAGGTTTACAACCACTTTAAAGTAGAACTATAGGCAATTTTTTTTTCCATTTTGAATAGAATAAGGAAGGGTAGGAACCCATGTCAGATTTATTTTTGCCATCTGTCTCCAAATTGCAGAGATTTCCTATCACTTCCTGTCCCATAACCAAACAGGAAGTGAGAGGAAATCCCTGCAAATTAAGGGGATTCCTTGGGGTCCCCCCCAGCTCATCAGAACTAGTGTCCCCATTGGAAGATTTCCTCTCTATTACTTTTCTGGGAACAACCCAAAGTTGTGGGATTTTTGTTTTCTTTCACTTTCAATGATAATGGTAAACAGGACAAATAGAGAGGGAGAATCTCCCTAATGGGGGCACAGACAGTAATGAAAACCTGACAAGCGTTCTAATCTATCTCTGCTCTATCCAAAACAAAAACAAAAAGTTTTGCTTTGGTTATTTTTTTTAACTTTATTGCTATCACAAGAGAGCTAACAAGCCCCCCTATGTTAAGGTGACCAGATTTTTAAAATGAAATCCAGGGACATATTTTTTTTTCTACTTGTAATGGCGGCAATCAGCGACTCTCTGCCCCCCGCCTCAGAGCCCGTCGAGTCTTACTCTCAAGGACCCGGCTACTACTGGGTGGGGAGCAGAGGAAGATCACTTCGCCAGGGAAGGCAAGGAGATAAGTAGGCAGGCGGCTGGCCGGGACTTGAGCCAAGGCAGAAGAACACGGAGCTGAATGGGCATGCACCCGAAACTGAAGAAATATTCCCTCCGCTCCGACCAGCACATGATCATCAGAAAGGGGCACAGATAATGGAAAAAAAAACACCCCCCTAAGCTAGTGGGAGAGGGGGGGGGGTGTAATTCAGAATTTATTCTTTTTATTCTGCACTGACTGTCTTTGAAATTGCCCCAGCCCCTGTTCAAATCCAATCCGGGGACAAAACCGGGGACAGACTTAGTCCGGGGACAGTGTCCTCAATCCGGGGACTGTCCCCAGAAAAAGGGGATGTCTGGTCACCCTACCCTATGTGATAGCATGGGCAAGTGACAGGTACTCTTTATGGGGGGTGTTGCATTTTGAGGACACCATAAAAATAATTGGGAGGTTCTAGAGCTATTTGGATCACTTTTACCAGAAAGCCCTTTGCCAGCTGTTAAAGCTGGTATCAAGCTCACTGCTGCAGTAGCAGCCTTGAGCCTTTATTTAACCCATTGTCTATCATGCCGTTTATAAACGTACCTCGGTAGACAAGTGGTTAACCATACACTATATTGTAAAAAGTATTGGGACACCTGCCTTTACACACACATGAACTTTAATGGCATCCCAGTCTTAGTCCGTAGGGTTCAATATTGAGTTGGCCCACCCTTTGCAGCTATAACAGCTTCAACTCTTCTGGGAAGGCTGTCCACAAGGTTTAGGAGTGTGTCTATGGGAATGTTTGACCATTCTTCCAGAAGCGCATTTGTGAGGTCAGGCACTGACATTGGACGATAAGGCCTGGCTCGCAGTCTCCGCTCTAATTCATCCCAAAGGTTTTCTGTCAGGTTGAGGTCAGGACTCTGTGCAGGCCCCGTCAAGTTCCTCCACCCCAAATTTGCTCATCCATGTCTTTATGGACCTTGCTTTGTGCACTGGTCCAAATCATTTGGTGGAGGGGGGGATTATGGTGTGGGTTGGACTTGGCCCATTGTGTATAGGAAGTAATTCTGCGCTACTATAATATAAGTGATAGAAAGGTCATCTGCTACAAAGCACTGAAAGGTAATCCGAATCCTTTAATATGAATGAGTATGTGAAAGTAGTGCTGAGCTGATGGAAATAGTGTATGATGTGCTGTGTCAATATTGCTACTTATCAATAAATTCCTAGAAGTTAGCATCCATAAATACTTTTTCAAATTAGTATACACATAAAACATCAAAAATTGTGCCTTAATAAAGTGCCAATATTACCAGCAAGTGCTGTAGTACTGTTAAAGTGCAAAGGTGCAAATAATCCGTGACACAGAGTAATAAATTAAATAATTGAGACAGAAATAATAAATTATACAAGGTGCATATAGCTGTGAAGGGAATGGTACAAAGCAGTACCTATATTGCCGGTGAAGTGCTAAGGTGCATGGGTCTGTTACATAGAAAATTGCATATTCTAAGCAGTAACAGGGAAAAATGAGGAAGGGGGTGTTTTCCTTTTGTGGATGCAGTAAAATGACTGTCCTTTTATATACTGTGGGAGAAGGTTAAAACGTGCATCAAAGCAAAAAGTATTGCTACAAAGAAAGTCCAAGAGTAGGGAAATCCCTTGTGGACTGAGTAGCAGTGCTGTGATCAGTGTTGGGTGATGGATGGGGTTGGACTTGGCCCATTAGTTCCAGTGAAGGAAACTCTTAAGGCGTCAGTATACCAAGACATTTTGGACAATTTCATGTTCCCAACTTCGTGGGAACAGTTTAGGGATGGTCCCCTCCTGTTCCAACATGACTGCGTGCCAGTGCACAAAGCAAGGTCCATAAAGACATAGATGAGAGAATTTAGTGTGGAAGAACTTGACTGGCCTGCACAGAGTCCTGGCCTCAACCCGATAGAACACCATTCATGGGCGTCCGCTCAACTTTTTTCAGGGGGGGGGGCAATGCTGCACTGGTCATAGTAACTCATGTATTAATGTCCTGCAATGTGCAGGACATTAATACATGAGTTACCATGACCAGTGCAGGACATTTACCCCCCCCCCCACCGCCGCCATGCTGCATATTAAAAAAATCACAGTCATCACAGTTAATAATCTTCAGACTGCATCATTCCATATGGCATGCCATCAGCTTAATTTAGTTTAGTGCTTACTTGCGATAGAAGATAGTGTAGTGACGCTACTGACTGATGCTGCTGTGCTGTGCTGTCTGATTGAAATTGTAATGAAGATGTTGGTTGGTTCCTCCTCGGCGGCGCTGGCTCCTCTTCATGCAGCAGGCAGCTCTCTACGCTCCTCCCATCAGTCCCAGCCATGAATGATAATCCCCTCCCGCCGTGAGTGACGTCACGCCGCCAGGACGAGCGCCGGGCGGGGCTGTAAACTCAGGGTGAGCGGTGCGATGATCATCTATTGGCTGGCGCCGGAATACAGGGGCGGGAGCGGAGTAAATGCAACACACTGACAGACATGACAGTGACAATCGGCGGTGCCGGCGGCCCGGGTCCAACGACAGCTGAATGGTGTCTTACTCTTCATTACACATCAACACTCTTTTACGATTCCAGGGGGGGGCAAACGCCCCCCCCCCTGCCCTATGGAGCGGACGCCCATGACACCATTGGGATGAAATAGAGCAGAGACTGCGAGCCAGGCCTTTTCGTCCAACATTAGTGCCTGACCTCACAAATGTGCTTCTGGAAGAATGTTCAAACATTCCCATAGACACACTCCTAAACCTTGTGGACAGGCTTCCCAGAAGAGTTGAAGCTGTTATAGCTGCAAAGGGTGGGCCAACTCAATATTGAACCCTACGGACCAAGACTGGGATGCCATGAAAGTTCATGTGCGTGTAAAGGCAGGTGTCCCAATACTTTTGACAATATAGTGTATCTGTCTTTGTTCATTTCCATTACAGGGGGGTGGGGCGGGGAGATTAGTAGTTCACAGAAGGAAGATAAAATTAGTTTATGCTTCCAGTTCACCTCACAAGAAGGGATGAGGACACCACATTTCTGGCAGGATCAACCAGTATTTTCTGTACTTGCTGAAAGTATTCTGGAAAAAAAGAAAACCATTGCAGCTACAACATCTAAGCATTGGTGATCTGCAGAAGATTACAATCTTGTTTTTTGGGTATAGTTGTGGTTTTTGGGGCTTATTTGAGCAGAAGACTATTGTTCTATCAGTAGACTTTTGAACCTATTGGAGGAAATCGAAATCTCCAAAGAAACCGCATGGAAGGAGAGTAAGGATATGGAGTTCTGTGTTACGTAAGAAATAATGATCTCTTGCACTGAGGAGTTCCTAATTGTTCTTAGAGCTCCCGGCTGATCAGGGACTCATCCCTCCGATTTTGTCATTTTCTACGACCAATTTCCCTTTGCTCGCCATGATAGAGACCGGTGATGACAAACATGCAAATCTGGGCCGTGGAAGCGTCCCACGAGAGTCCTGTGCCGAGCTGACTTCACATTCTAAGGCCAAAGTGTAGTAAATAGGCCCGGTGTGCTCGGCGAGTCATTCTCCGCACTATGAAAGTCATTACCTCCATCCAGCTCACAGCATTGCTACAGCAGGTTCAGTGTGAAGCCGAGGCAGCAATTGGCGGCTGAACCCGCTGCCAAAGAGAGCCACAGGTGATGGAAAAAGAAATTGGTCTCTGCAGGGAAGAGCGTATTTCCAGTGTGTATGTGATGCTAAGCATCCTGGTCTCCATCCAGATGGAGAGTAACTCCTTCGCTCCCAGGGAAGTACCTTGGCCATGAAGACATTTTGAAGAAACATATAAATATAGCTTTTATATTTAATTGTTTTGTTTTTTTAAGTTTTTCAAACTTTTTTTAAGTTTATGACAAAATTAGGAGATAGTACAAGAATATCTACCTATAGACATAATATTATCCTCGGTGGTATTGAAATATAGAATTATATGGTAAAATATGGCATTATTTTATAGAGCTCCAGGTTAATATTTCTCCACCTTTTTTCAGTCATGATGACACCCTTTAAAAGTACGTAAAATCTTGAGGTACCCCCCAAAGTAAATGTTACTTATCATCAATGGGGAACCTGAGCCTGGGATGATGCCTAAAACCACCTGGATAAAATGAACTTCACATTAGAAGCCCCCCACTATGTCTAACATAGAATCCGCTCATTACATCAGAAGCCCCACCCATCCAATCAGAGCCCCCCCTCCATGCATTAGAGTACCCCCTATATATCAGAGTCACTCCTATACATCACAGTCCTCCCTACACATAATAGTACCCTCTATACATCAGGATTCCCCTCTATACATCAGAGCCCACCCCATACATATTCCCCTCTCTACATCAAAACCCACCCCATGAGCAACCAGTACAGATCACTCACTGTGGTGTTTGTTCAAAAAAGGAAGGGGTCGGTAAATGAAATATTTACCGACCCCTTCCCCCGCTCTCCATCCTGAAACATCCCCCGCAGCAGCTGGCAGGAGAGGGGAGGAGGGAAGCTAGCAGCACTGCAGGGGGCGACGAGGCGCCAGGAAGCAGGGGGAATTGACATTGCACAGGGTGATTAGGGTGGCACACCCTGTGCGCATGCCTATGACTCCATCCTTGGTGTCAGTGGGAGGAATAGTGCCCCATCATTGGTGTCAGTTGGAAGAATAGTACCCCATCATTGGTATCAGCGGGAGGAATAATGCCCCATCGTTGTTGTCAGTGGGAAGAACAGTGCCCCATTGTTGGTGTCCGTGGAAGGAATAGGGCCTCATTGTTCGTATCAGTGGAGGGATAATGCCCCAAGAACCAGGTAAAGGAAAGCAAAGAGCCACAGTTTGGAGATCACTGATCTATATGGAAAGCGCTGTGCAAATTGTTATTGCTATATAAATACCTGTAATAGATAAAATAAATAGTTTCTCTTGGCATGTGTGCATAGATGTCCACCAATATGCTTTCCAAGACTAGAATAGTATGTTGTATGACAGATTGAAAATGGAACAAAATGGGGGCGTGGCTTGGCAGCAGATGTAGCCAGACGTGCAGAGTGTGAGCTCCGCCGAGAATCCGTGCTTTCATCCTTCTAACTACTACTCATCGGCTGATTTCTGTGCTCTACTTGCCCTCCGGTGCTGCCTGACCTTACTGTGTGGCTGCTACAGTGTCCTTTGGCGGCCAGGGAGATGTCCAAACGCGGATCCATGGCCCGCTCGGCTCCGGTCCATGAGGCCCAAGATGGCGGCTCGGCGGGGAAGTCTGCCAGGGAGAGATACAAGGAGGCCGTGCAGAAACTGTTCTCCCCACCAGGCGCTCGGGACCTGCCTGTAATACCCGGCGATGCGATTGAGGATCACATCGGTCCTCAGTCAGATGCAGATGACACCGTGCCGCTGGAGGATCCGACAGCGCCCGTGCTACCCTGGGACACAGTGAGAACCTCCCCAGTGACTCAAACCCCGCTGACGGCCGCATCTCCAGACTCGGCTGGGCCTGAACCCACGCTAAGGAACATCTCTGCGGTTACATCCTGTAACCACTCCATTAATGCACTAGCAATGGAATTTAAAGGCATGAAGGCAGAAATGTCCTTTCTGCGCCAGGATATGCAAAAATTGAGAGACCGCACCACCGCCATTGAAGGGCGCATTAGCACCATTGAGAATGATTAGGCCCCAATGCAGAGATAGTCGCATGCTCAGCAACTGCTGGTAGCCAAACACGCTGCGAGACTTGATGATTTAGAGAACAGGCTTTGCAGGAATAACGTGAGGGCCATTGGTATTCCTGAAAAGATGGAAGGCAAAAACCTGGTTCAATTCATAGAGCAATGGCTGCTAGAAAAACATGGGAAGGCCTCCTTTTCCACAATGTTCGCAGTGGAGCATGCGCACCGAGTCCCCACCAGGCCCCTACCCCCGGGTAATCCCCCTAGAGAATTTTTGTTCAAGCTGCTCAATTATAAGGACCGAGATGTTATCCTTTCTAAGGCGCGTACTATGGGGGATGCCCTGGTGATGGATAACTCAAAAATTTCTCTGTTCCCGGACTTTTCGGCGGAGGTACAAAAACAGCGGGCCCAGTTTAATGATGTTAAGAAAAGGCTTCGCTCCCTGGAGATACAATACGCTATGTTGTACCCTGCCCGCTTGCGAGAAGTAGCCAGAGATGACGTGCACTTCTTTGAGAAACCATCATTGGCGTTGCAATGGCTGGAAAGAGAGGAGCGTTCCCTGCGTGATGAACTGGGCAGAAGACGGAGGGTACCTCGATTAATGTTCATTATGTCTCGTACCATGGGGAAAACAATTTGACTTCCATGCACGATCGGATCAGTTCGAGTTTCATAATCCTGTTTAGGCGGAAGACTGTGTTCACAAGTTATGGCAACACCATGTCTACTGCTGGATATGGCGAAAGGCCTGTTGCCTTCTGGTTCTTCAATGCCGGCTACTGAACTTAGCCCCCCAGATCGGAGTCCTTCATGGACATTACAGTTTTTTGTTTTTTCCCTGTTTTGCTAACTGTGACCCTATTGGTCCATATGCGCACTACCGGCCTAACTTTTTTTTTTTACAGGACTTTTTCTTTTTTCCTTTTCTTTTTTGCTTAAAGATTGCATTGTCGTATGGTATCTATTATGTGGGAGCCTGCCTGTCCTGCTGTGATACTTTTCAGATATAACCGTCCTTTATTTTATACCCCACTGACTCTTACTTCTTATCTGTGTGTTGTGATCCCTCATGGCTAAGCGTGTTATAACTAGTTGGAATGTTAGGAGCCTGGGAGACATGGTGAAACGATTGGTAGTACTTCATGTGATTAAACGGTTGGGCTCCTCGGTGGTGTGCCTACAGGAGACCCATATGGCTCCTGGCCAGGAGTCCCCTTTTTCTGCTACACTGTTCGGGGCTCAGTTTCACTCTGCCTTCTCCTCCTACGCTAGAGGGGTCAGTATACTGGTCGGTACAAATGTGCCTTTTACATGCATGTCCTCGTTGATTGACCCCTATGGTCGGTTTATATTTTTACTATGCTCTTTAGATGGTTTACGATGCATTATTGGGAATGTGTATATACCACCCCCCTTTTCAGTGGAAGTTCTCAAAATCCTAGCTACATTCCTCTCACACCATCCTGGTATCGCCACAATTATTGTGGGAGACTTTAATAATTACTTAAATGCAGACCTAGACAAATTTTTTACCAGAGCTCCTCTAGGTATTTTGAGAGGGGGCCAGAATTCCTTCACTTGGCTTCTGTCGGAGTTGGGGCTGAGGGACATCTGGAGGCTCAAACACCCACAAGCAACGTGTTACTCCTGCTACTCAGCTACACATGGAGGCCTCTCCAGAATTGACCTCGGTCTAGGCAATGATGAGATACTTTCCCTAATATCATCCTCAAAGTATGAGGCGAGAACTGTCTCTGACCACTCCCCATTGTGTATTGAGATCTTCACGTCAGGTGTCTCCAAGAGGGTCTGTTGGAAGCTAAACCCGTTCTGGTTGTCACTTTATCCTGTCCCTGACCCTATTTCCGATAGGCTGATTACTTTTATCCGCTTCAACAAACCTTCAGCTAGTCCTGGTATCTTTTGGGATACGCTGAAAGCCTTTTTACGAGGACTATTTATCAGAACCATCAATGCCATTAAGATCGAGACCAAGTCCTGGGAACACTCCGTGCTGGTAGAGGTTGAGAGGGCCGAGTCTGCTTTTATTGACTCCCCCTCTGAACAAACTGAGAGATCTTGGCAGGAAGCTCAGAACATTGCTAAACATGTGGTTTTAACAAGGGCAGAAAACAAACGGTTCTTCCTTCAACAGAAGTTACTTTGAGGAAGGAGAAAGTACAGGTCACATGCTTGCTAAGATGGTGCGTTCGCAGAAGGGATCGTCTCACATAGAGGCGATAACCAACCCCTTAGGGGATTTAGTTTCTACACATTTAGGTATTATGTCTGTTTTTAGAGATTTCTATGCTGATGAGTACTCCTCTAAGGTCTCACCTACTTTGAGTGAAATTGATTTGTTTCTCGATCACTGTCGGGTTCCGCGACTCCCGGCCTTGGATGTGGAGCCGTTAAATGCTCCCCTCACGGTCGACGAGCTGCTGGAGGCGTTGGCTCTTTCCTCTCCCGGCAAGTCTCCGGGCTCGGATGGCTTGCCGGCTGGGGTATATAAACGATATGCTGACACACTGATGCCTCGCTTAAAGTGGAGCTCCGCCAAAAAAAAAAATATTAAAAGCCAGCAGCTACAAATACTGCAGCTGCTGACTTTTAATATTAGGACACTTACCTGTCCTGGAGTCCAGCGACGTCCGCAGCAGAGGACGAGCAATCGCTCGTCACTCTGCTGCCCCCACGGCCATCCTCGTGAGGGAACCAGGAAGTGAAGCCTTGCGGCTTCACTGCCCGGGTCCCTACGGCGCATGCGCGAGTCGCGCTGCGCCGTTCTGACTGGTCCTCCTGTGTTCTGGGAGCCGAGTGTCTCCCAGAACACTACGGGTATTCTGCGGGAAGTGACGTGCTTCCCGCAGATTTCCCCCAGAGAGGACTCCCAGAAGTGGGTGCAAATACCTGTCTTAGACAGGTATCTGCACCCCCCTCCCCCTGAAAGGTGTCAATTCGAGGGGGGGAGGGTTCCAATGAGTGGAAGTTCCACTTTAGGGTGGAGCTCTGCTTTAAGGGAAGTCTTTGTGGATGCGTTGGAAAGGGGAAGTCTGCCCCAGTCCATGAATGAAGCGATAATCGTGCTACTATTGAAACCCGGCAAGGAAGCACATTCTCCTGACTCATACAGGCCTATTTCACTGTTAACCAAAGATGTAAAATTATTGGCTAGGGCCCTCGCCACCAGGTTAGCTAAAGTTATTCACAAGCTAGTCCACAAAGGCCAATCAGGGTTCATTCCCTTGAGATCTACGGCCCTTAATATCAGACGCCCTTTTCTAAACCTCCAGATTCCTGTCGATAACCCGGGTCAGAGAGCAATCCTCTCATTGGACGTAGCTAAGGCCTTTGACAGCGTTGAATGGCCTTACCTGTGGGAGGTCCTGAAGCGTTTTGGGTTAGGCGACAATTTTATTAAATGGGTTAAACTACTCTATGCTGCCCCCACGGCTAGAATTCGCGTGAATGGGGACCTATCAGATCCCTTTCCTCTTTTTAGGGGCACAAGACAGGGGTGTCCATTGTCGCCCCTGTTATTCGCTTTAGCCCTTGAACCTCTGGCAGCTATTATCCGATTGTCCCCATCTATTAAGGGATTTAGCAGGGAACTGAAAAAATATCTCTCAACACGGATTACACCCTGCTGTATTTGGGGGATACGGATGCATCCCTCACTAGTGCTATGGTGTTAATCCAGCGCTTCGGCTCATTGTCGGGATTCTCCATCAATTGGAGTAAATCTGTTCTTTTATCCTTGGATGGTCAGACAATCTCATTACCAGTTGCTCCGGAATCCCTCAAAGTGGTTTCTTCCTTCAGATATCTGGGTGTGCAAGTATCTGCGAACCCGCTGTCCTATTTGCAAGAGAATCTCTTGCCCTTGTTTAAAATACTTCAAATGACGTGTAATGTATGGTGTAAATTACCTCTGTCAGTTATAGCAAGGATAAACCTTATTAAAATGGTTTGGTGCCCTCAGCTGCTTTACATTATGCACAATTCCCCACAATGGATACCTCGTAGGTGGTTCACTCGTATTGACACTCTGTTTAGGTCCTTCATATGGAAGAAAAGAGTAGCCAGAAAAAGTCTTTCCACTGTGCAATATGGCAAAGATCAGGGAGGAGTGGCTGTTCCCAACCCCAAGCTCTATTTCTATGCTTCCCAACTTCAACACATGTGTGGTTTTGGGCAGTTGGGTGAACGTGACTCCATAGTAGGCCTGTTGCGAACTGGAACATATAACACCTCAGTGCTGACGACTTTAGAGGCGGGGCTACCTCAACTACCTCAAACAGCTCCCACTGTTATCCTTCTTAAAAAAACTTTGGGCAACTGTTTGGACTAGTATGAGGATTCTGGGATTTCTGGAAGAAACCCCACTTTGGAGTAATCCTAATTTGCAAGAAGTTTACAAACTGGAAGGCTTCCAGACATGGAAATCTGGCTGGTATTTGCTATATTGCCCAATTATACAATCAAAACATACTTAAATCATTTATGGACTTGCAAACATAATTTAATATTCCCAGAAGTCATTTTTTAGGTACCTCCAATTAAGACACACGCTTCAGTCTCAGGGTCAGACCTTCACTCTCTTACTCACCAGTCATTCACTAATTAAAGACATTTTTTATGCACAGGAGAAAAAGGGCCTGATATCTCATGTCTATTCTAGTTTATTGTCATCCACACAAAATTCAGCTTCGTTGCCGAACAGGAGGGGTTGGACCCAGGATCTGGGAGAGATTACTGATGAGATGTGGGATATGTGCTTACAAGCTGGACCCATTACCTCTGTCTCTCAGTCGCATAGATTGTCCCATTTGTTTCTGCTACTTAGGGCCTATCGTACCCCTATACAACTGTATCGTTGGGGAAGACGGGACTCCTCTATATGCCCCAAATGCTGTGGGGACGAGGGGTCTCTCATTCACCTAATCTGGCGCTGTCCCAAGTTGCATCTGTACTGGGGAGATGTCACGAGACTATTTCCTCAGTCTATCAGGTTAGGGTCCCTTTGGATCCCCTAATATGTATTTTGGGAGCGGTAGATGAAGAAGCCTATATTCCTCCTGTGAACATAGCTGTGATCAAATTACTATACTTGGCTCGTAAGCTGGTGGCTAGGTTCTGGCTGCCTCCGCATGTCCCGACCAGAAAACAGTGGGTGGAGCAGGTCAATCATGTTCTTATCGGGGGCCATTTAACATATCAGCACAGAAATGCACTTAGAAAGTTTTATTCCATATGGCAGGCGTGGCTGGAAACCCCGGGGCTGGCACCCCCTAGACTAATTCTGCATCGATTGTTACAAATGTGATAAATATGGTTAAATAATTGGCAAATCTGACAATGTTATATATGTTTAGGTAAGGTAATCTTTGCATATACCTTCTGCTATCGGAAAGAAAAGTCTCCTTAAATGCAGGTGGATTATGGGCAATGGTTAATAAGTGTTTGCCTGTTGGCCCTCTGTTCTGCTGTGTGGGGTTGGTGGGTTTGTTCCTGCCTACCTGACATAGCTTCTTCCCCCCCCCTTTTTTATTTTTTTAAACAATTCTTTTATTATTATTATATATTTTTTCTCCCTTTCCCCCTGTAGTGGGGTCTCCTTTAAGACTCTCTGGACTACCTTACCCAGAACCCCATTTGGCACCCAGGGTGCATTGTTGCCACCGCAGAGACTTATGGGTGGGAAGGGGAGAGGCTAAACTCGGCCTCTTTGGGGCACGAGACTTCGATGAACAAGTCCTCCTGTGCGGATCTGCTGATGTGTAAGGCCTGAAGTCTGGGGCCTTGCGCAGCTACCAAAGAGCCTTCCACCCTACTGCGAGCCTGGGTGGCATCTGACTTTGTTATCCTCAACCTTTGTTGGATCAGAGACCTGACCGCTGCAGACGCTGTGTGTGGAGACACAGCAGGTGGAAGTCCCGGACTGGGATCGTGTCCGGAGGGGTGAGCGAGCACATGCTCAATCCATATACTTTATACTGTTGTTAGGCCTACAGACTGCCGTGGCCCACCAGCTTATATTTGAGATCCCACTGGAGGTCCATAGCAGAACTGAGCCAAAGGGTCTTCAGTGAAGTGTTCCGTGTTGTTACTTTGACCTGTGGATTACAAATGTGTTCCTGAATGTGCACCACCATTAAAGACTTGCATGTGAAGAAATCATCCCCTAGAGACTGAGTTTTAGAGTCTGGGTCAGGCCTGACCAAGTGTTACAGATTAGTTGCTGCGCCACAGGGCGCTTAGTTAACGGCCGTTACACGTGGTATGCCATTACTGTATTTCACTAATGTGTAGTATGTGATTCACTTCAGGGCTCTGCAAGAAGCACGTGTGATCTGTTATAACTGTTGATCTATTATACCAAGAGAGAGTAAACTCGTTATTCTTTAATTGCTTTGCATTGGTGTCTGAATTTTACCATAGAGTTTAAGAGATATTACCCTAGACTAACTGTGCCAGAGTGGGTCGAGTGAATTGCCGGGGGTTGGCGGTGCTGTGTGCAGGGCCTGAGACTAAATTCAGCGGCTCTCTTAGTTGGGGGTGCGCTACACGTGGGGGCTCATCCGGGATCCTGATACAGCAGGTGAACACGCCTGAGGTACCGGCATGGACCCGCTAAGAGTAAAAGCGTGGTGCAAAGCATCTAGAGCGAATCCAAACAAGTCGGTAGTCATCAGCCTCCCGGGGAAGGAGTGGTCAACAGAGACGGTAGAACAGCTAATGATGTCCGTGTCCCCAGATCATACACCGTGGGTGATGGAGATGAAGTCAGACCCAGATATCTCGTATCAGTATGCACTAGTGAAGTACTGGGGCGGGATGCCAGAGACTTTCAAGCACAACTGTGTGCGCACACCAGACAACAAAACCTATAGGTTGGCGCACGCAATAACTATAAAGAAAGAGCCATCACCAACGGGATCACCGCAGGGGGGAACCCGTGCCTCACCTGAAAGAAGAGGGAGGGCGACGCCTCCAGCGGCACCTGCACCTGTCGCTGCCATATCACCAGAACTGATAAATACTATAGGGGATCTGCTAACAAAATGTCAGAAGACAAGCACGGTACATGTAGAGACTAGCTACCGGAGGTTAAAGACATTCTCGGGGAAGCTCCCTGTCCCTGTAGGGGAGGAAGATTTTGATACTTGGGTGGAGCAGGCGTTACAAGCAGTAGAGGCATGGGAGGTGCCTGAAGCGCAGAAGAGGCAACGAGTGATAGAGAGCCTGAAAGGCGCAGCTGCAGAAGCAGTAAAAAGTTTCCGGTTTGGGAATACAGACTGCACGGCTCAAGACTGCCTAGCCATGCTACAGGAGGAGTTCGGTCAGTTAGAAAAGGTGACAGAGATGATCTACCAATTCGAACATACTTTCCAGCAGCCGAATGAGAAGCTTTCGGAGTATGTCAGAAGACTGAACAGGTTGCTGTGCAAAAATGTATTAAAGAAGGGAATGATGCCCAAAGATACAGATGCGGCAAGAATGAAGCAAGTCTTGAAGGGAGCGTTGTGCTCGGATCCCGTCTGGCTTCACCTGAAAACCTCAGGAGGAGGAACGTCACTGACCTACTCTGACTTGATAAAAATCATCAGAGATGAGGAGTAGGGATGAGCTTCGTGTTCGAGTCGAACATACGTTCGACTCGAACATTGGCTGTTCGATCGTTCGACGAAGATCGAACGATTTGGGCCGTTCGCGCCAAATTCGAGTGACGCGAACGGCCCACAATGCACTACGCCATCGCAGTGTCATCCAGGCGCTGTGATTGGCCAAGCATGCACTGTGACCCCGCATGCTTGGCCAATCACAGCGCCGGCAGCGAGGAGAGCAATGATTGGCCACAGGCAGGATGCCTGTGGCCAATTATTGCTGAGGGTGTTTAGTACACGCCCCACACTATAAAAGGCCGCCAGCACGGCGGCCTAGTGTAGTGTGTTCCGGAGCAGGGATAGAGTAGCATAGGCAGGGACAGTGACTGTTATTTCTTTCTTGCTTAACCTGGATTCCTTTAGTTTAGGGAAAGAGAAGGATAGGTAGGGAGAGTGTCAGTGTGTTTTGTGCTTCTGCTATAGTGTGCTTTAGGGATGAGCTTCGTGTTCGAGTCGAACATACGTTCGACTCGAACATTGGCTGTTCGATCGTTCGACGAAGATCGAACGATTTGGGCCGTTCGCGCCAAATTCGAGTGACGCGAACGGCCCACAATGCACTACGCCATCGCAGTGTCATCCAGGCGCTGTGATTGGCCAAGCATGCACTGTGACCCCGCATGCTTGGCCAATCACAGCGCCGGCAGCGAGGAGAGCAATGATTGGCCACAGGCAGGATGCCTGTGGCCAATTATTGCTGAGGGTGTTTAGTACACGCCCCACACTATAAAAGGCCGCCAGCACGGCGGCCTAGTGTAGTGTGTTCCGGAGCAGGGATAGAGTAGCATAGGCAGGGACAGTGACTGTTATTTCTTTCTTGCTTAACCTGGATTCCTTTAGTTTAGGGAAAGAGAAGGATAGGTAGGGAGAGTGTCAGTGTGTTTTGTGCTTCTGCTATAGTGTGCTTAAAAAAAAACATTTATTCTAGGGACAGAAAACTCTAGGTAGGGACAGTGTCAGTTTCTTTCACTCTGCAAGTCCTTGTTTCCAGGGACCTGGAAGGACAGTGAGTGAATTGTCCTTTTGCTATATTGTGATTAAAAAAAACATTTATTCTAGGGACAGAAAACTCTAGGTAGGGACAGTGTCAGTTTCTTTCACTCTGCAAGTCCTTGTTTCCAGGGACCTGGAAGGACAGTGAGTGAATTGTCCTTTTGCTATATTGTGATTAAAAAAAACATTTATTCTAGGGACAGAAAACTCTAGGTAGGGACAGTGTCAGTTTCTTTCACTCTGCAAGTCCTTGTTTCCAGGGACCTGGAAGGACAGTGAGTGAATTGTCCTTTTGCTATATTGTGATTAAAAAAAACATTTATTCTAGGGACAGAAAACTCTAGGTAGGGACAGTGTCAGTTTCTTTCACTCTGCAAGTCCTTGTTTCCAGGGACCTGGAAGGACAGTGAGTGAATTGTCCTTTTGCTATATTGTGATTAAAAAAAACATTTTTTTCTAGGGACAGAAAACTGTAGGTAGGGAGAGTATTTTTTTTCTTTCACTCTGCAAGTCCTTGTTTCCAGGGACCTGTAAGGACAGTGAGTTAATTGTCCTTGTGCTATATTGTGCTGAAAAAAACATTTATTCCAGGGACAGAAAACTCTAGGTAGGGACAGTGTCAGTTTCTTTCACTCTGCAAGTCCTTGTTTCCAGGGACCTGGAAGGACAGTGAGTGAATTGTCCTTTTGCTATATTGTGATTAAAAAAAACATTTTTTTCTAGGGACAGAAAACTGTAGGTAGGGAGAGTGTTTTTTTTCTTTCACTCTGCAAGTCCTTGTTTCCAGGGACCTGTAAGGACAGTGAGTTAATTTTCCTTGTGCTATATTGTGATTAAAAAAAACATTTATTCTAGGGACAGAAAACTCTAGGTAGGGACAGTGTCAGTTTCTTTCACTCTGCAAGTCCTTGTTTCCAGGGACCTGGAAGGACAGTGAGTGAATTGTCCTTTTGCTATATTGTGATTAAAAAAAACATTTATTCTAGGGACAGAAAACTCTAGGTAGGGACAGTGTCAGTTTCTTTCACTCTGCAAGTCCTTGTTTCCAGGGACCTGGAAGGACAGTGAGTGAATTGTCCTTTTGCTATATTGTGATTAAAAAAAACATTTTTTTCTAGGGACAGAAAACTGTAGGTAGGGAGAGTATTTTTTTTCTTTCACTCTGCAAGTCCTTGTTTCCAGGGACCTGTAAGGACAGTGAGTTAATTGTCCTTGTGCTATATTGTGCTGAAAAAAACATTTATTCCAGGGACAGAAAACTCTAGGTAGGGACAGTGTCAGTTTCTTTCACTCTGCAAGTCCTTGTTTCCAGGGACCTGGAAGGACAGTGAGTGAATTGTCCTTTTGCTATATTGTGATTAAAAAAAACATTTTTTTCTAGGGACAGAAAACTGTAGGTAGGGAGAGTATTTTTTTTCTTTCACTCTGCAAGTCCTTGTTTCCAGGGACCTGTAAGGACAGTGAGTTAATTTTCCTTGTGCTATATTGTGATTAAAAAAAACATTTATTCTAGGGACAGAAAACTCTAGGTAGGGACAGTGTCAGTTTCTTTCACTCTGCAAGTCCTTGTTTCCAGGGACCTGGAAGGACAGTGAGTGAATTGTCCTTTTGCTATATTGTGATTAAAAAAAACATTTTTTTCTAGGGACAGAAAACTGTAGGTAGGGAGAGTATTTTTTTTCTTTCACTCTGCAAGTCCTTGTTTCCAGGGACCTGTAAGGACAGTGAGTTAATTGTCCTTGTGCTATATTGTGCTGAAAAAAACATTTATTCCAGGGACAGAAAACTCTAGGTAGGGACAGTGTCAGTTTCTTTCACTCTGCAAGTCCTTGTTTCCAGGGACCTGTAAGGACAGTGAGTTAATTGTCCTTGTGCTATATTGTGCTTAAAAAAAACATTTATTCTAGGGACAGAAAACTCTAGGTAGGGACAGTGTCAGTTTCTTTCACTCTGCAAGTCCTTGTTTCCAGGGACCTGTAAGGACAGTGAGTTAATTGTCCTTGTGCTATATTGTGATTAAAAAAAACATTTATTCTAGGGACAGAAAACTGTAGGTAGGGAGAGTGTTTTTTTTCTTTCACTCTGCAAGTCCTTGTTTCCAGGGACCTGTAAGGACAGTGAGTTAATTGTCCTTGTGCTATATTGTGCTTAAAAAAAACATTTATTCTAGGGACAGAAAACTCTAGGTAGGGACAGTGTCAGTTTCTTTCACTCTGCAAGTCCTTGTTTCCAGGGACCTGTAAGGACAGTGAGTTAATTTTCCTTGTGCTATATTGTGATTAAAAAAAACATTTATTCTAGGGACAGAAAACTCTAGGTAGGGACAGTGTCAGTTTCTTTCACTCTGCAAGTCCTTGTTTCCAGGGACCTGTAAGGACAGTGAGTTAATTGTCCTTGTGCTATATTGTGCTTAAAAAAAACATTTATTCTAGGGACAGAAAACTCTAGGTAGGGACAGTGTCAGTTTCTTTCACTCTGCAAGTCCTTGTTTCCAGGGACCTGTAAGGACAGTGAGTTAATTTTCCTTGTGCTATATTGTGCTTAAAAAAAACATTTATTCTAGGGACAGAAAACTCTAGGTAGGGACAGTGTCAGTTTCTTTCACTCTGCAAGTCCTTGTTTCCAGGGACCTGGAGAGACATTGAGTGAATTGTCCTTGTGCTATATTGTGATTAAAAAAAACATTTATTCTAGGGACAGAAAACTCTAGGTAGGGACAGTGTCAGTTTCTTTCACTCTGCAAGTCCTTGTTTCCAGGGACCTGTAAGGACAGTGAGTTAATTTTCCTTGTGCTATATTGTGATTAAAAAAAACATTTTTTCTAGGGACAGAAAACTGTAGGTAGGGAGAGTGTTTTTTTTCTTTCACTCTGCAAGTCCTTGTTTCCAGGGACCTGTAAGGACAGTGAGTTAATTTTCCTTGTGCTATATTGTGCTTAAAAAAAACATTTTTTCTAGGGACAGAAAACTGTAGGTAGGGAGAGTGTTTTTTTTCTTTCACTCTGCAAGTCCTTGTTTCCAGGGACCTGTAAGGACAGTGAGTTAATTGTCCTTGTGCTATATTGTGCTTAAAAAAAACATTTATTCTAGGGACAGAAAACTCTAGGTAGGGACAGTGTCAGTTTCTTTCACTCTGCAAGTCCTTGTTTCCAGGGACCTGTAAGGACAGTGAGTTAATTTTCCTTGTGCTATATTGTGCTTAAAAAAAACATTTATTCTAGGGACAGAAAACTCTAGGTAGGGACAGTGTCAGTTTCTTTCACTCTGCAAGTCCTTGTTTCCAGGGACCTGTAAGGACAGTGAGTTAATTGTCCTTGTGCTATATTGTGATTAAAAAAAACATTTATTCTAGGGACAGAAAACTGTAGGTAGGGAGAGTGTTTTTTTTCTTTCACTCTGCAAGTCCTTGTTTCCAGGGACCTGTAAGGACAGTGAGTTAATTGTCCTTGTGCTATATTGTGCTTAAAAAAAACATTTATTCTAGGGACAGAAAACTCTAGGTAGGGACAGTGTCAGTTTCTTTCACTCTGCAAGTCCTTGTTTCCAGGGACCTGTAAGGACAGTGAGTTAATTTTCCTTGTGCTATATTGTGATTAAAAAAAACATTTATTCTAGGGACAGAAAACTCTAGGTAGGGACAGTGTCAGTTTCTTTCACTCTGCAAGTCCTTGTTTCCAGGGACCTGTAAGGACAGTGAGTTAATTGTCCTTGTGCTATATTGTGCTTAAAAAAAACATTTATTCTAGGGACAGAAAACTCTAGGTAGGGACAGTGTCAGTTTCTTTCACTCTGCAAGTCCTTGTTTCCAGGGACCTGTAAGGACAGTGAGTTAATTTTCCTTGTGCTATATTGTGCTTAAAAAAAACATTTATTCTAGGGACAGAAAACTCTAGGTAGGGACAGTGTCAGTTTCTTTCACTCTGCAAGTCCTTGTTTCCAGGGACCTGGAGAGACATTGAGTGAATTGTCCTTGTGCTATATTGTGATTAAAAAAAACATTTATTCTAGGGACAGAAAACTCTAGGTAGGGACAGTGTCAGTTTCTTTCACTCTGCAAGTCCTTGTTTCCAGGGACCTGTAAGGACAGTGAGTTAATTTTCCTTGTGCTATATTGTGATTAAAAAAAACATTTTTTCTAGGGACAGAAAACTGTAGGTAGGGAGAGTGTTTTTTTTCTTTCACTCTGCAAGTCCTTGTTTCCAGGGACCTGTAAGGACAGTGAGTTAATTTTCCTTGTGCTATATTGTGCTTAAAAAAAACATTTTTTCTAGGGACAGAAAACTGTAGGTAGGGAGAGTGTTTTTTTTCTTTCACTCTGCAAGTCCTTGTTTCCAGGGACCTGTAAGGACAGTGAGTTAATTGTCCTTGTGCTATATTGTGCTTAAAAAAAACATTTATTCTAGGGACAGAAAACTCTAGGTAGGGACAGTGTCAGTTTCTTTCACTCTGCAAGTCCTTGTTTCCAGGGACCTGTAAGGACAGTGAGTTAATTTTCCTTGTGCTATATTGTGATTAAAAAAAACATTTATTCTAGGGACAGAAAACTCTAGGTAGGGACAGTGTCAGTTTCTTTCACTCTGCAAGTCCTTGTTTCCAGGGACCTGTAAGGACAGTGAGTTAATTGTCCTTGTGCTATATTGTGCTTAAAAAAAACATTTATTCTAGGGACAGAAAACTCTAGGTAGGGACAGTGTCAGTTTCTTTCACTCTGCAAGTCCTTGTTTCCAGGGACCTGTAAGGACAGTGAGTTAATTTTCCTTGTGCTATATTGTGCTTAAAAAAAACATTTATTCTAGGGACAGAAAACTCTAGGTAGGGACAGTGTCAGTTTCTTTCACTCTGCAAGTCCTTGTTTCCAGGGACCTGGAGAGACATTGAGTGAATTGTCCTTGTGCTATATTGTGATTAAAAAAAACATTTATTCTAGGGACAGAAAACTCTAGGTAGGGACAGTGTCAGTTTCTTTCACTCTGCAAGTCCTTGTTTCCAGGGACCTGTAAGGACAGTGAGTTAATTTTCCTTGTGCTATATTGTGATTAAAAAAAACATTTTTTCTAGGGACAGAAAACTGTAGGTAGGGAGAGTGTTTTTTTTCTTTCACTCTGCAAGTCCTTGTTTCCAGGGACCTGTAAGGACAGTGAGTTAATTTTCCTTGTGCTATATTGTGCTTAAAAAAAACATTTTTTCTAGGGACAGAAAACTGTAGGTAGGGAGAGTGTTTTTTTTCTTTCACTCTGCAAGTCCTTGTTTCCAGGGACCTGTAAGGACAGTGAGTTAATTGTCCTTGTGCTATATTGTGCTTAAAAAAAACATTTATTCTAGGGACAGAAAACTCTAGGTAGGGACAGTGTCAGTTTCTTTCACTCTGCAAGTCCTTGTTTCCAGGGACCTGTAAGGACAGTGAGTTAATTTTCCTTGTGCTATATTGTGCTTAAAAAAAACATTTATTCTAGGGACAGAAAACTCTAGGTAGGGACAGTGTCAGTTTCTTTCACTCTGCAAGTCCTTGTTTCCAGGGACCTGTAAGGACAGTGAGTTAATTGTCCTTGTGCTATATTGTGCTTAAAAAAAACATTTATTCTAGGGACAGAAAACTCTAGGTAGGGACAGTGTCAGTTTCTTTCACTCTGCAAGTCCTTGTTTCCAGGGACCTGTAAGGACAGTGAGTTAATTTTCCTTGTGCTATATTGTGCTTAAAAAAAACATTTATTCTAGGGACAGAAAACTCTAGGTAGGGACAGTGTCAGTTTCTTTCACTCTGCAAGTCCTTGTTTCCAGGGACCTGGAGAGACATTGAGTGAATTGTCCTTGTGCTATATTGTGATTAAAAAAAACATTTATTCTAGGGACAGAAAACTCTAGGTAGGGACAGTGTCAGTTTCTTTCACTGTGAAAGTCCTTGTTTCAAGGGACAGAGAAGGACACCTGAAGGTAGCCCTTATTGCTTTTTTCCCATCTCCCTGCAGGCCATCTATTAGAATGTCTGGAAGGCAAACAAGGAGAGGCAGACAGTCAGGAGGCAATAAAAGAGGGCAAGCAGGCTCTGTGTCTGGGGGCAACAGTGCTGGTCGTGGACGCGGTGCATTGTCATCAGCACATGGCCATGGGACACGCTTGTCCTTCTTTTCGGCAGCTGGACATGTTGAGCCACATCATGCCGAAGACTTGGTAGAGTGGATGACCAAGCCCTCCTCCTCCTCCTCATCCTCTCTCACCCAGGCTCAGGGTACTGGAAAAGCAGCTGCCAAAGCGTCGTCTTCCCTGGTATCAATGTCAGACAAATCATCAGTCACTCCTTCCCTAGACCCACCATGTCCTCCTCCTGAGGAGTCCCCCGAACTGTTTCAGCACAGTGTTGGGTACATGCTCCAGGAGGATGCCCAGCGTTTCGAAGGGTCTGATGATGAAACCCAGCTAGAGGAAGGCAGTAGCGTGAGAGCAGACAGAGGGGATGCTCAAGAAGGACACCAATCTGGCAGTCATGTTCCAGCAGCTGCAGCATACTGCCAGATTGGCTCCAGTGATGAGGAGGGAGGGGATGATGAGGTCAATGACTCCACGTGGGTGCCTAATAGGAGAGAGGAGGAGGAGGAGGAGGAGGCACATCTCCAACGAGGCAGGATGCCCTTTGGTGGCCAGCGTAAGGGCAGTACACCGACGGAATCACACCGCAGAGCTCCGCCTGTGCAGGGCGCTGCCTCTGCCCGTCATTCAAAAAGTTCTTTGGTGTGGGCCTTTTTTGAGGCTAGTGCATCAGATCGCACAGCTGCTGTTTGCAACATATGTCTCAAGCGTATATCGCGTGGCCAAAACATCAGCCGCTTGGGTACCACATGCCTGACCAGACATATGTTGACCTGCCATGCAGCTCGTTGGCAAGCCTACCTCAAAGACCCACACCAAAGAACAAAGCGGACCTCTCCTTGCACCGCATCAGCTGGGATCTCCAACCCCACTATAACTTCAGTCCTCTCTGAAACATGCACTGAGAGGAATGAAGGTGTAGAATTAGGTGTGTCACAGCCAAGTACTTGCGGCCACTCTGCTAGCAGTACACCGACGTCCGATTCTAGCAGGCAAATTTCCCTGCCCCAGCTGCTGGACCGTCGAAAGAAGTTCACTCCCAGCCATCCACATGCCCAGCGGTTGAATGCTAGCTTGGCTAAATTGCTAGCGCTTCAACTGCTGCCTTTTCAGTTGGTAGACTCGGCCCCCTTCCGTGAGTTTGTGCAATGTGCGGTTCCTCAGTGGCAGGTTCCCAAACGCCACTTTTTCTCACGGAAGGCTATTCCGGCTCTCTACCGGCATGTGGAAGGCAATGTCTTGGCCTCGCTGGACAGGGCGGTCAGCGGTAAGGTGCATATTACCGCTGACTCATGGTCCAGCAGGCATGGACAGGGACGTTACCTTTCTTTCACGGCCCATTGGGTCACTCTTTTGGCAGCTGGGAAGGATTCAGGACAAGGTGCAGTAGTGTTGGAGGTTGTCCCACCGCCACGCCTCCAAAATGCTACTACTGGTTGTGACACACCTCTCTCCTCCACCCCCTCCTCTTCTTCTTCCTCCATGGCCTCTTCCTGTGGTTTGTCCTATGAACCAGCGGTGCTCCGTAGCCGTTCACGGGGCTACGCAAGTACGCAGGCAAAAAGATGCCATGCCGTGCTTGCGCTGGTGTGTTTGGGGGACAGAAGCCACACTGGGGCAGAGGTCCTGTCTGCTCTGCAGGGCCAGGCCGAGAGGTGGTTGACGCCACGCCAGCTTAAGCCAGGAATGGTGGTTTGCGACAATGGCACCAACCTCCTCTCCGCCCTCCGACAGGGACAACTGACCCATGTGCCCTGTGTGGCTCACGTCCTTAACCTGGTGGTGCAGCGCTTCTTGGGCAGGTACCCGGGCTTACAGGATGTCCTGAGGCAGGCCAGGAAAGTCTGTGTGCATTTCCGCAGATCTTATAATGCCAGTGCTCGCCTGGCTGAGCTGCAAAAGGAGTTGAACCTGCCCAAGAACCGCCTTATATGTGACATGCCCACCAGGTGGAACTCAACGTTGGCCATGCTGCAGCGGCTGCACACGCAGCAGAGGGCCATCAATGAGTACCTGTGCGACTACGGCACCAGGACAGGGTCAGGGGAGCTTGGTTTTTTTTCTCCACGCCAGTGGGGCATGATCAGGGATGCATGCACTGTCCTGGCACCATTTGAGGAGGCCACGAGGATGGTGAGCAGTGACAGTGCATGCATCAGTGACACTGTACCTCTTGTCCACCTGTTGGAGCACACGCTGCGTGGAATAATGGACAGGGCACTTGAGGCAGAACAGAGGCAGGAAGAGGAGGACTTCCTTGCCTCTCAAGGCCCCCTTTACCCAGACAGTGTTCCTTCTGTCCCACCCATCGCACAGGAAGAGGAGGAGGAGGAGGAGGAGGAGGAGGAGGATTGTGTCAGCATGGAGGTGGAGGCTGGCACTCAGCATCATCAGCAGCAGTCTTTTAGGGATGATTTACAGTCCCAAGAAACCAGTGGACTTGTACGTGGCTGGGAGGAGGTGGCTGCGGATCATGTCGTCCTTAGTGACCCAGAGGACTCCGGAGCGAATGCCTCAGCAAACCTACGCTGCATGGCCTCCCTGATCCTGCAAAGTCTGCGGAAGGATCCTCGTATTCTTCGGATCAAGGAGAGGGACCATTACTGGCTGGCCACTCTCCTTGATCCACGGTACAAGGGTAAGGTTGCGGACCTTATGTTACCGTCGCAGAGGGAGCAGAGGATGAGACAACTCCGGGAGGCCTTGCAGAAAGGTCTGTGCAACGCGTTCCCAGAGACTGGGAGGTTGCAAACTCCTGGTCCTGGACAACGAGTTGCTGAGGCTTCGGCCAGTCAAAGAAGGAGCGGTGGGGAAGGTGGCCGTCTGACCGATGCGTTCAGACAATTCTTTAGTCCGCAGCCCCAAAGTATGATCGGTTCCAGCAACCATCGCCAGCGTCTGATAAACATGGTGCAGGAATATCTAGGGGCAAGGTCAGACTTGGACACCTTCCCCACCGAAAATCCTCTGGCTTACTGGGTCTTGAGGATGGATCACTGGCCAGAGCTTGCACAGTATGCAATTGAGCTACTGGCCTGTCCTGCATCCAGCGTTCTTTCGGAACGCACATTCAGTGCTGCTGGAGGATTTGTCACGGATCACAGGGTGCGCCTGTCCACCGACTCGGTTGATCGACTGACTTTCATCAAGATGAACCAGTCTTGGATCACCACCAGCTACCACACACCTGATGCTGATATAACAGACTAATTGATTTTAAAATGTCACATCCCTTCAAGACTGATGCTGATGCTGAGTGCCTGTGCTGTTATGTTGACTGGCTATCCTCCTCCTCCGAGTCCTCAATGGTACGATTGATGATGATAGCTTGGAAGATCATTTTTGTTTATGGGTGCCGCCACCAGTGCCTAACGCCCAATTTTTCAGCCCCTGTTTAACAGTGGCGTGTAATTACAATTTTTGAAGCAATACTTTGCAACAGGGCTCATTGCTGTGCTCCAAGTACAGTATCTGTGAGGAGTTGCAGTGTTGTGCCACCAGTGCCTAAGGCCCAATTTTTCAGCCCCTGTTTAACAGGGGCGTGTCATTACAATTTTTGAAGCAATACTTTGCAACAGGGCTCATTGCTGTGCTCCAAGTACAGTATCTGTGAAGGGTTGCAGTGTTGTGCCACCAGTGCCTAAGGCCCAATTTTTCAGCCCCTGTTCAACAGGGGCATGTAATTACAATTCTTGATCTAATAATTCACAGCAGGGCCCATTGCTGCACCCACCAAGAGTAACTGTCAGGGCTTACAGTGTTGTGGCACCAGCACCACCATCAAAGGCCCAATTTTTACTACCACTGTTCAACAATTATATGTAATTAAAATTCCTGATATAATAGTTGACAGCAGGGCGTTCCAGCACCAACCAAGAGTAACTGTGAGTGCTTACAGTGTTGTGCCAACACCAACAACTAAGGGGCCTATTTCTGCAGAGTATATACGGCAGGTCCCTACTTTCAAACATCCAACTTACAAACGACTCCTACTTGCAAACGCAAGAAGACAACAGGAAGTGAGAGGAAATCTACCACTAGGAAGGAAAATTCTCTCCTGTAAGAATAAATATGGGAGAAAGGTGTCTCCTCTGTACTGATGCTTTATCAGCAATCCTTGTTTCAAGAAAAACACCACATTTCAAAAACAGTTGTCATTAGGACGGAAAGTGAGGTGAAATGTTCTGAACAGGGGCACAGACAGCAAAACAAATGTTACAGGGGTGATAACCCTTACCTATGTTTTCCAAAAAGTTTAAAAATAGATTTTTGGTCTGGAGCTACACTTCAACAATGTACCTGTTCAAAATTACAAACAGATTCTACATAAGAACAAACCTACAGTCCCTGTCTTGTATGCACCGCCTGTATACGGCTGTTCAGAGTATATAGGGCCTTTTTTATTTTATGTGCGGGGTTCCCCTTAATATCCATACAAGACCCAAAGGGGCTGGTAATGGGCTGGGGTAGGGGGGGGTCATGGGGTAGCTATGCCATTTTTCTTAAAGATTTTCATCCATATTACCGGGACCAGACATTACATTAAAGCCGCAAGCAGTTTTAAATGGCTTTTTTTTCCTTTAGAAGTGTCATTTTGTGCAGGGACAGTTCTAAACACGGGAAACACGTGGCACTTCACAGGCATACTTTAGACACCCCCCAGGTACGATATTTAAAGGAATATTTGACTTTTTTTTTTTCACTTTATGCATCATTAAAATGACTGCTCCCGGAAAACGACAGTTTTTAAAACTTATTTTTGCATTGATACATGTCCCCTGGTGCAGAACCCGGGTTCCCAAACCCTTTTTAGGACAATAACATGCATAATAGTTGTTATAATTAGCACTTTAGAATTCGAACGTTCGCATCCATTGTATTTAATAGGGTTCTAATGTTCGTTCGAACTTTCGGTCCGTTCGCGGGTTCTGGTGCGAACCGAACCCGGGGGTGTTCGGCTCATCACTAATGAGGAGGCGCTACAGCAGGACCAGCAAATGATTAAGACAAATGCCGCCCCTGCACCAGTGATAGTCAACTCAGTGATGACCCCTGAAAGAGACTCAGAAGTAGACACTTTAAAATCACAAATGTCTAAGGTGTTAGAGATGCTGACATCTCTGATAGCAAAAGATTCAGAGGGTCCCGAGAGAGAAGTACCAAGGAAGGAACTATTCCCAATTGCCTCAGCATCCGCATCTCTACAAGAATGGGGAGATATAGTCTGTTTTAACTGTGGAGGAATTGGCCATATTGCAGCTGAGTGTTCCAGCCCCAAAAAGAAGACAACCGCAGGCCGGCGGGAAACTTCAGAGGGCCCCGGTGAAGGAGTCAACCGGGTGCCCATCATCTTCAGTGAGCTCCAAACTGAATGAGAAGCTAAGGAAGAGAAAAGACAAAACTCCTCAGAGGAAACACAGTATCCCTCAGCAGGGATACACCCCAAAGAGAGAGGAAAAGACCCCTCAGAAGAGGCACAGCATTTCCCAAAGGGGATGCACACCTAAGAAAGACAATAACATCCCTCAGCGGGTCTGTACACCCATTAAAAGGAGGGAAATCAATGCATATGAGGCCCAAGAAAGACTAAAGTCCAAAGGGAGTTGGACGAAAGAGAGTCCGAAGGGCAAGGACTAGAAGAAGGTGATCTCTGCCAGGCCATATCAAGAGAAGCTGGTGGGCCCATCTCCTATAGTACCCATTCAAGTGGAGGGAGTCTACACAAGAGCCATCTTGGATACTGGTGCACAGGTGACCCTGCTGTATAGGGATTTCTATGATAAACACTTAAGTCATCTACCCATCCAGAAGATAGAAGAGCTGGAAATATGGGGAATCGGCACCCAGAGTTTCCCTTACGATGGCTACCTGCCCATCAAGATGACCTTTGACCCATCAGTGGCTGGGAAGGCTGAAGTGTTCGACACCCTGGCAGTTGTGTGCCCTCGGCCGCCTGGAGCCAACAAGAGTTCCCCTATAATAGGGACGAATACGGATCTGGTCCGGAGACTCCTGACCCCTCTAGTACAAGGGAAGGGCCCTGCAGTCACCAAAATCCATCCCATGCTGAAGACGGCCTACCAACGACTGGTCTTGGAGCAAAAGACCCCAGAAGAGGGGATAGGGAAGGTGTGGAGACTTGAAAGAAAAGGGGTAGTGTTGCAGCCCGGTGAAGTAACCTGTTTCAGAGCCACTGTGAAGCTTACTTGGGAACAACCTGGACCCTTTGTCATGCTGGAGCCCAACCCAAGGGAAGAACACTCGGGTTTGGAAGTGATCCCAGAAGTGGTCCCGCTGAAGGCCCTGAAGAAGGCCCATTGTAGAATCCCGGTGAGTGTCAGGAACACTACAGGTGGCCCCATGGAGATCCCCGCCAGAATGCTGCTGGGCCAGGTGAGCCCTGCTGCCCCGATTGCCCTGTCAGGAGTCAAGGGGACGGGTGAAGGAGGAGATGTTTGGGAGAAGCTCTCTATGGAGAATCCAAATCAACCCCGGGCTTGGAAGGAGAGAGCCAAGGCCCAGTTGACCAGATGGGAGAAGATTTTCTCCAAAGATGAGTTCGATGTGGGGTGTGCAAGGAGTGCCACCCATCGAATCCGCCTCCAGGAAGACAAGCCCTTCAGAGAAAGGGTCAGGCGGGTCCCACTAGCAGATCTGGAGGATCTGAGGGAACAACTCGCAGAACTCAAGAGGACTGGTATGATCCGGGAGTCTAGAAGCCCCTATGCCTCCCCGATAAAGGTGGTCAGGAAGAAGAATGGGTCATTGAGGCTATGTATAGACTACAGGACTCTCAACAGGAGAACCATCCCTGACCAGTACACCACTCCCAGGATAGAGGATGCCCTACAGAGTTTGTCTGGAGCAAAGTGGTTTAGTGTTATGGATCTCAAAAGTGGGTACTACCAGATCCCTATGCATCCGGAAGACAAGGAGAAGACAGCTTTCATAACCCCAGTGGGGTTCTTTGAATTTGAACGAATGCCTCAGGGACTGTCTGGAGCTCCCGCCATCTTCCAACGTCTCATGGAGAAGACTGTAGGAGACATGAACCTTATTGAAGTCCTTGTGTACCTGGACAATGTCATTGTCCTTGGGAGAGCCTTGGAGGAACACGAGAAGAGGCTGGAGAAGGTATTGAGAAGACTCAGTGAGGAGGGGCTCAAGCTTTCGCCCGAGAAGTGTCAGTTCTACCAGTCTTCCGTTAACTATCTGGGACACATAGTGTCTGAAGAAGGGGTGGCCACAGACCCCGAGAAGTTGGAGGCAGTTACCTCCTGGCCACGGCCCACTACAGTAACAGAACTCAGATCCTTCTTGGGGTTCTGCTCCTATTATAGGAGGTTTGTAGAGGGATTTGCCCGAATTGCCAGACCGCTGAATGAACTACTCAAGACAGAAGGGGAAGAGGATGACTCAGGGCCCAGGAAGCCGGGAGAGTCAGTCAAAGATCAGTGGAACCAGAAGTGTGAAATGGCCTTTCCAGGCATTGAAGAAGAGCCTAATCACTGCCCCAGTCTTGGCCTACGCAGACCCAAGAAGACCCTATGAGCTACACGTAGATGCCAGTCATGACGGTCTGGGAGGAGTGCTCTACCAAGAGCATGAAGGGCAACTGCGGCCCGTTGCCTACGTGAGCAGGAGCCTGACCCCCTCTGAGAAGAACTACCCCACTCACAAGTTGGAGTTCCTGGCCCTTAAGTGGGCGGTAGTTGACAAGCTTAAAGACTACCTGTATGGGGCAGAGTTCATTGTGAAGACAGACAACAACCCCCTTACTTACCTTTTCACCACAGCAAAGCTGGATGCCACAGGACACAGATGGTTGGCCGCCCTATCTGGGTTCAACTTCAGCCTGAAGTACAGGCCAGGGGCTGGAAATCGAGATGCGGACGCCTTGTCTAGGAGATCTCATGCCCACACCAGTGAGACAGAAGACTGGACCCAAGTGGCACCCGACGGAGTGCGGGCCCTTTGTCAAGGGGCTGAATTACAAACCAGAGGAGGCTCAAGGGCAGAAGATATAGGAGTCACCATGGTAGGAGTCCCCAAACAATACTGTGGAGTGACTCAACTGGAAGAAGACAATCTGCCAAAACTGTCAAAGAAGGAGCTGAGAGGTGATCAACTGGAAGACCCTATGGGGAGATTGGTCCTGGAGGTCCTAGAGAATCAGGATCCAAATAGACTCCTGCGTCACCCATCAAGGGAAGCTCACCTATTGAAGAAGGAGTGGGACAGGTTGCAGGTACATCAGGGAGTGGTCTACCGAAGGGGCCTCTCTGATGACCTAGAAGATAAATGGCAATTGTTTCTCCCCGAGAAACACCGTGAGACTGTCCTGGTCGCCCTACATGACAACCACGGCCACCTAGGGGCTGAAAGAACCTTTCAACTTGTCAGAAGTCGGTTCTATTGGCCCTACATGAGGGCTGAAGTAGAGGAGTACTGCCATTCATGTGCACGCTGCATTCAGCGGAAGACTTTACCCCATCAAGCTGCCCCAATGGGCCATCTACAAAGTCAAGGCCCGATGGATCTGGTATGCATTGATTTCCTCTGCCTCGAACCCAACCTGAGTGGACTAGGAAATGTTCTGGTGATAACCAATCATTTCACCCGGTATGCCCAAGCTTTCCCGACCAAAGACCAGAAGGCTTCCACGGTGGCCAAGGTACTTATGGAGAAGTATTTCGTCCACTATGGGCTACCGCAGCGACTCCATTCAGATCAAGGGAGGGACTTTGAGAGTCGACTGATCCGGAAATTCCTGGATTCTTTAGGGATTAAGAAAACCCGAACCACACCTTACCATCCACAAGGAGATGCTCAGCCTGAGAGGTTCAACCGAACCCTGCTCAACATGTTGGGGACTCTGAGTAGTAAGAAGAAACAACATTGGAGCAAACACATAGCAGCTATAGTACACGCTTACAACTGTACCACTAGTGATGCTACAGGCTACTCCCCCTATCGACTCATGTTTGGGAGAGAAGCAAGGTTACCCATAGACCTGGCCTTTGGCACTTTCTTAGACCATTCCTCAGCCACATCCCACAAAGGATATGTGGACAGGCTCAGACACAGTTTGAAGTTAGCCTATGAACAGGCCCAAGCGGCCTCAGATCAAAGGGAAGCCCGCAACAAAAGGAACTTTGACCTGAGGGTCCAGATCCAGGACCTGCAGCCTGGGGACCGAGTACTGCTACGCAATCTGGGGGTCCCTGGAAAACACAAACTTGCAGACAGATGGAGACCTGAACCCTATGTCATTTGTAAGAAGTTGCCTGGCCTACCTGTCTACAAGTTGAAGCCAGAAGGGAAGGTGGGGCCATTGAAGACCTGGCATCGGAACCATCTGCTCCCACTTGCCGAAGCAGTCCGGATACCTCCTGTGAGGGACTCCCCAGAACCAGCCTCCATCCTGGATACTCCCAGACCAAGCACTCGGTCCCAGACCTCTAGAGCTGAAGATGTAGAGACCTCTGAACTGAGTGAAGATGGAAGGGAAGAACTTGGTTGGCTATGGCCTTCCCCGACTCAAGGAGCTTCTGCTATAGATCTTCCACCTACTGAAGACACTACAGACAGTACACTGAATGCAGAAGCTACTGAGATCATCTCATCTAGTCCGTTATCAGATCACTGGGAAGATGCCTGTGACACCTACTCAGAGGAGGACCCCAGGGACTCTATATACCTTCCGGCTCCTGAATCAGATGCTCCAGAGCCCGCAGCATTCCCCGAGCCTGCTCCGGAAGAAGAACCTGTGGCGCCAGAGCCAGAAATCCCAAGAGAGCAAAGGACCCGAAGAGTCATAAGGCCTCCTAAGAAGTTGACCTACCCCCAAATGGGGGAGAGCTCAGAGGATTCTGTGGTGACTGCCAGGAGGAGTGCTGAGAATCCGGATCCTTCCACTGTTCATTTGGTGGAGGGCAACCCAAACTCACTCTCTGGCACAGTTAGGCAGGACACTTATGATAGTGTGACCTGTAGGCAAGGGAATCCAACTCCTCAGTTTTGGTGGGAATTCCCTTTGCCAACATCATACGCTGCTTTATCCAGGGTTGTCCGTAGAGTATGTTAAATTTATCTTTGGGGACCAAAGAATTCAAGTGGGGGGAGTGTGTAGCGGGGTCTCCTTTAAGACTCTCTGGACTACCTTACCCAGAACCCCATTTGGCACCCAGGGTGCATTGTTGCCACCGCAGAGACTTATGGGTGGGGCTATAAAGGGAAGGGGTGAGGCTAAACTCGGCCTCTTTAGGACACGAGACTTCGATGAACAAGTCCTCCTGTGCGGATCTGCTGATGTGTAAGGCCTGAAGCCTGGAGCCTTGCGCAGCTACCAAAGAGCCTTCCACCCTACTGCGAGCCTGGGGGGCATCTGACTTTGTTATCCTCAACCTTTGTTGGATCGGAGACCTGACCGCTGCAGACGCTGTGTGTGGAGACACAGCAGGTGGAAGTCCCAAACTGGGATCGTGTCCGGAGGGGTGAGCGAGCACATGCTTAATCCATATACTTTATACTGTTGTTAGGCCTACAGACTGCCGTGGCCCATCAGCTTATATTTGAGATCCCACTGGAGGTCCATAGCAGAACTGAGCCAAAGGGTCTTCAGTGAAGTGTTCCGTGTTGTTACTTTGACCTGTGGATTACAAATGTGTTCCTGAATGTGCACCACCATTATAGACTTGCATGCGAAGAAATCATCCCCTAGAGACTGAGTTTTAGAGTCTGGGTCAGGCCTGACCAAGTGTAATGCCGCTAACACACGATCATTATTCATGGCGGTTAAAAAACCGCCGTGAATAATGTCATTAAAAACGAGGGAACGGCTTGTTCCCCACACACGGTCGTTTTTCACGTCGTTTTTTCTCTTGTCGAGAAAAACGACCGTCTGTGGGCTCCGCGGCAGTGTTTCCCTATGGGAAACACTGCCGCGGGAAACATGTCGAAAAAAACGACGAGAAAAATTAGAGCATGTTCTAATTTTTCTCGTCGTTTTTAATGCCGTTTTTCTCGTCGAAAAAAACGGCAAAAAGCCCACAGACGATCATTTTTCTCGTCGAAAGGAAAAAAATTTGTTTTTATTGACGAGAAAAACGGCCGTGTGTACGCGGCATTAGAGTTTAGTTGCTGCGCCACAGGGCGCTTAGTTAACGGCCGTTACACGTGGTATGCCATTACTGTATTTCACTAATGTGTAGTATGTGATTCGCTGCAGGGCTCTGCAAGAAGCACGTGTGATCTGTTATAACTGTTGATCTATTATACCAAGAGAGAGTAAACTCGTTATTCTTTAATTGCTTTGCATTGGTGTCTGAATTTTACCATAGAGTATAAGAGATATTACCCTAGACTAACTGTGCCAGAGTGGGTCGAGTGAATTGCCGGGGGTTGGCGGTGCTGTGTGCAGGGCCTGAGACCAAATTCAGCGGCTCTCTTAGTTGGGGGTGCGCTACACCCCTTTTTTTTTTCTTTCTGTGTGTCACGTTATGTCATGGTTGGTTCTTTAGTGCCATTGTTTCATGTATATCTTTATCATACGCAACGTATGTGTAGCGGGGTCCCTACTTAGGGGAGTCGCTATGCTTAAATTTAGGGGTGACCTGAGCGGTAGTTGGCTCGGGTCTTCTAATTGTTTGGACTCTGCCTTGTTGCTGTGTCACCTGGCGTGCAGTTCCCCTTTAGGCGTATAGGTGGTACTGTCACTTATACCCGGGGTTGAACCACAGGTGATGGAGTGGCAATTGGATGTCCTCTCTCGGCTGCCGTGCAGTGGGCGGTTTCCGGCCTGCTGTGCATGCTGGGAGAGGGTATATAAGGGGCAGACGCCATTGTTCAGGGAGTAGTACCCGGGGACCTGTACCCGGAGGAGTGTGCCCCTCTAAAGGGGGAGGGTGCGCCCAACTTTGACTGGGGAGTCTCGGGCACCTTCGGCCCGAGGCTTCGGAGTTCCAGGTAGGCCCAGTACCTTCAACTGGGTCTACAACCAGAGAGCAAACCCAGGGAGCCCAGGTGAGGGCGACCGCTCTGACATAGAGGAAACCGGGGGAGGATCGGTCCCATTAAGGAGGCGAGTAATACAAGATTGCTGTCTCGGAAGAGGCCTGGTGTCCTGTCGGAGGGAAGGATTCCTTTCTTCGCAGACTGTCCTTGCGGAGTGTCGTTACTTAAGGAGGGATCTCCTTGACTTTGTCCTTGGAGGGGACTAAGTCACTGTTCGAGCTTCATGCCGGCTGCTAGTGCTATTAAGTGACTATCCGGGTGAGCTGTACCCACTCGGGACCGAGTGGCGACGAAGCCAAGAGTGTGCCTGAATCCATTCTATTCTGCTAACCCCTTTCCTCTCTTCAACTTTCTGGTTACTTAAGCAAATAAGAGAAAATAAACTGTTGTTGGAGTTGAAGTGTTGTGTGGACATTGACCTTCTTTGGGAAAGGTAAAGACTTGCCTCTATAATCTAGGGGGAAGAACCAGTGAAAGGAAGAAACTCGCTGCGGGACCCAAATACATAACACCGTCCGACCTCTAATCCAGAGGATGCGGGCATGTGGCATGGTGTGTCTGATCCCCTGAAAGGAAGGTAAGGGGGAAAAGGATCTGTGTGCTACATATGGTTTCAGCTTTGACAAATGTCTATATTATGGATATGTGTTGTATATTTTATTCTAATGACACAATGAAACCTTTTTCTGAGTTAAAAAAAAAACGAAAATGGAATAAAATAATAAAGTATACTAAGCAGCCTCATCATTAATTATCTAAAAATATCACCTAAATTAAGATGCTTGTTTTGCTTGTACACATTAACGGGTATGGCTACCATTTTTCCCCGCAGGGGATTTAATGTTACCCAATTAGCTAGTTCCTCCCAGGAGAACGAGTGGTAAATATAAGATATCTGAGGACAAATATTTAAAATGCAAGTGGGCTAATAACGGAACGGTATAATAATTGGCGCATATAAAATGACGGTATTAGAGAATTATAGCCTGATCATGCATGGCAGAGCTGTAATGTCATTTGTCTGAAGATTTTTTCTTTAAAAAAGGAAGTAAAGCCAAAAAGAAAAATAGTATTTAGCCGAAGACGGCTGTCATTGGCCCGGTGCCTTTCCCCTTTAATTTTCCACATGATATGATTTATGAGATGCAAATTTATTTAGCGTTAAAGAAGAGTCTTGGCGGCGGAATTCTCACTCCATGCTGCTCATTAATCATCTCAGACAATGAGTGAGCGAGACTCAGGTACAATGTATCCTTTACTTAATTATAGCTTAGTGCCTGATAAAGGCCATGAAGCAAGATGATGGGATGGATGAAAGATTTTAATACTCGCACATCTTGAACACTCTTTCTAAATTTTGTGCTCCCTTTTAAAAGGCATTAATCCGCGCGCTTAGCGGCATGTTCATGACTCTTCTGATAATAAATAGGTCACGGTTGCAGATGATGTACCTTTTGTATCACATGGCCAGATATAAAATTAACCCGGATCGTTGCCTACATTTAATTTTACGGCTCAAAATCTGCTGTTCCCCGTGCAGATATTAAAGTGTAACTTAAACTATGTTTGAATGTTATGGACAACGGTAGTGTAGAGCAGAAAATACTTTAATCTTTTATGATAACACCGCCATTACTGACCAGTCTGTATAGAAAATCCGTAAAGAGGAACTGCAGTCTGCTCACATAATTTGTAATAAAAACATCTTTGCCATTCTGAAGCTTCCCTCCAACCACTTTGCATATTATTTTATATATACTGTGATTCTGTAGTTGCCAAATATGCTGCAGAAATCTCCCTCCACTGAGTCTGGCTGCAGCCATTTTAACTGTGGGCAGCTGAAGCTGCTGCCTGTTCACTTCCCAGATTTACACAGAGGCACACCTCCAGCTCTGCAGCTCTCATTGGCCCTGTTATGACTCCTCCCCCCTCCCTCCCTGGCAAACTCTCACGAGAGTGAGAGTAGAGAGAGAGAGCTGTGCATGATGTCATAAGCCTAGGCTAATGACCAGACAAGAAACAGGAAGTGGGCTGTATAAGGTATTTACTGGCAGAAAAAAAAATAAAAATACTATCTAAAGTTAAAACAACAACAAGGGGAGAAGATTTAATAGATGGAAAGATGAAAAAATTACTGAAGTTCTGCTTTAACCACTTAAGCCCCAGACCATTTGGCTGGCCAAAGACCGGGCCACTTTTTTGCGATTCGGCACTGCGCCGCTTTAACTGACAATTGCGCGTTCGTGCGACGTGGCTCCCAAACAAAATTGACGTCCTTTTTTTACCACAAATAGAGCTTTCTTTTGGTGGTATTTGATCATGTCTGCGGTTTTTATTTTTTGCGCTATAAACAAAAATAGAGCGACAATTTTGTAAAAAAAAAATGAAATATTTTTTACTTTTTGCTATAATAAATATCCCCAAAAAATCTATAAAAAACTAATTGTTTTCCTCAGTTTAGACCGATACGTATTCTTCTACATATTTTTGGTAAAAAAAAAATCGCAATAAGCGTTTATTAATTGGTTTGCGCAAAAGTTATAGCGTCTACAAAATAGGGGATAGTTTTATGGCATTTTTATTAATATTTTTTTTTTTTACTAGTAATGGCGGAGATCAGCGATTTTTATCGTGACTGCGACATTATGGCGGACACATCGGACACTTTTGACACCATTTTGGGACCATTTTTACAGCGATCGGTGCTATAAATATGCACTGATTACTGTAAAAATGTCACTGGCAGTGAAGGGGTTAACCACTAGGGGGCGCTGAAGGGGTTAAGTGTGTCCTAGGGAGTGCTTCTAACTTCAAGGGGGATGGGCTGTGTGTGACACGACACTGATCACCGCTCCCGATTACAGGGAGCTGTGATCAGTGTCCTGTCACTAGGAAGAATGGGGAAATGCTTGTTTACATCAGCATTTCCCCATTCTTCCTCTCCATGAGACGATCGCGGGTATCCCCGCGGACGAACTCTAGGCGCTTGCGGTGCGCATGCGTCCACAATGCCGCTTCTTAAAGGGGACGTATATATACGCCCATCTGCCTGTCCGTGTCATTCTGCCGACGTATATCGTCGCGCGCTGGTCGGCAAGCAGTTAAGGACGGGTTCACATACACTATATTACCAAAAGTATTGGGACGCCTGCCTTTACACGCACATGAACTTTAAGGGCATCCCAGTCTAAAGCCTGGTACACAGGATCAGATTGTTGGCCAACCGAGTGTCTGATTTTTGTCTTCAGGGCGTGTGCCAGGATCTTGTCTTGCATACTAACAGTACACAATTGTCGGCCAACAAACACGAACGTAGTGACGTACTACGAGGAATTTCAGCTCTTGAGCACCACCCTTCGGGCCCCTCTGCTAATTTTATTTGGTGAGCATTGATTCTGAGCATGCGTGTTTGTACTTTCGACTTTTGTTTGACGGATTTGTAAAAAGACCATCAGAAAATCTGACAACAGACCGTTGTCCGTCAAAAATTTACTAGCATGTCAACCAACATTTGTTGGCAGAAAGTTGGACAACAATTGTCTGAAGGAGCGTACTAACGGTAAGATTTTAGGCCAACAGTCTATCAACACACAATGCCCTGCCAACAATCTGATCGTGTCCGTAGTGTTCAATATTGAGTTGGCCCACCCTTTGCAGCTATAACAGCTTCAACTCTTCTGGGAAGGCTGTCTACAAGGTTTAGGAGTGTTTCTGTGGGAATGTTTGACCATTCTTCCAGAAAAACATTTGTGAGGCCAGGCACTGATGTTGGATGAGAAGACCTGGCACACAGTTTCCACTCCCAAAGGTGTTCTATCGGGTTGAGGTCAGGATTCTGTGCAGGCCAGTCAAGTTCCTCCACCCCAAACTCGCTCATCCATGTCTTTATGGACCTTGCTTTGTGCACTGGTGGGCAGTCATGTTGGAACAGGAAGGGGCCATCCCCAAACTGTTCCCACAAAGTTGGGAACATGAAATTGTCCAAAATGTCTTGGTAGGCTGATGCCTTAAGAGTTCCCTTCCCTGGAACTAAGGGGCCAAGCCCAACGCCTGAAAAACAACCCCACACCATAATCCCCCCTCCACCAAATGATTTGGACCAGTGCACAAAGCAAGGTCCATAAAGACATGGATGAGCGAGTTTGTGGTGGAGGAACTTGGCTGACCTCAACCTTTGGGATGAATAAGAGCAGAGACTATGAGCCAGGTCTTCTCATCCACATCAGTGCCTGACCTCACAACATAATATTGAAACCTACGGACTAAGACTGGGATGCCATTAAAGTTCATGTGCATTCAAAGGCAGGTGTCCCAATACTTTTGGTAATATAGTGTATGTGTGGCTGTGGTTTTCAGTCCGGGGTTCAGTGCGTTCCTGTTCACTGGTTCAGGTGCGATTCAGGTGTGAATTTTTGCCTGAATTTGCACCTGAACCAGACCCAAAAGGCACAGGACCCTCCATTGAGAGCCATTGCGAGCCACATCCAATTCGCATATATGTGAACCCAGCCTTAACCACTTGACCTCCGGAAGATTTACCCCCCTTCATGGCCAGGCCATTTTTGCAATACGGCACTGCATTACTTTAACTGACAATTGCATGGTCATGCAACGCTATACATAAATTAATTATATGTAATTTTTACCATCAAATAGAGCTTTCTTTTACTGGTATTTGATCACCTCTGCGGTTTTAATTTTTTGCGCTATAAACAAAAAAAGAGCGACAATTTTGAAAACAAAAACTATTTTTTACTTTCTGCTATAAAACATCTCCAATAAAAAAAATTGAAAACCCTAATTTCTTCATAAATTTAGGCCAATATGTATTCTGCTACATATTTTTGGTAATAAAAAATCCCAATAAGCGTATATTGATTGGTTTGCACAAAAGTTATAGCGTCTACAAACTATGGAATATATATTTCAATTTTATTTTTATTTTTTAAGCTAGTATTGGCAGCGATCAGCAACTGATAGCCGAACTGCAATATTGCGGTGGACATTCTGAAACTAACTGACACTTTGTAGGAACCAGTGACACTATTACAGTGATCAGTGCTAAAAATATGCACTTTCACTGTACTAATGACACTGGCAGGGAAAGGGTTAACATCAGGGGGGATCAAAGGGTTAAATGTGTGCCTAGCCAGTGTTTGTGTGTACTGTGTGCTGCTTTAAGGAAAGGGATGAATTTTATTCCCTGCTTTGCAGGAAAAAAATAAATCAATCTCTTCCCCCGTCAAAACAAAGCTCTGCCTTGTTACATAGTTACATAGTAGGTGAGGCTGAAAAAAGACACAAGTCCATCAAGTCCAACCTATGTGTGTGATTATATGTCAGTATTACCTTGTATATCCCTGTATGTTGGGGTCATTCAGGTGCTTATCTAAAGTGACGAAGGGAATTCCACATCCTTGCCGCTCTTACAGTAAAGAACCCTCTACGTAGTTTAAGGTTAAACCTCTTTTCTTCTAATTTTAATGAGTGGCCACGTGTCTTATTAAACTCCCTTCAACGAAACAGTTTTATCCCTATTGTGGGGTCACCAGTACGGTATTTGTAAATTTAAATCATATCCCCTCTCAAGCGTCTTTTCTCCAGAGAGAATAAGTTCAGTGCTCGCAACCTTTCCTCATAACCAATATCCTCCAGACCCTTTATTAGCTTTGTTGCCCTTCTTTGCACTCGTTCCATTTCCAGTACATCCTTCCTGAGGACTGGTGCCCAGAACTGGACAGCATACTCCTTATTCTAGGCTGACCTATCGGTAAAACTCACACAGGGAGGTTTACAACCTCTTTAAACCTAAATCAGGGATCATCAATTCTGCTTTCCCATCATTCTTCCGTTGCTAGCAAGCACCAGGAATCATAAAATTCTTACCCAATTGTACAGGGTCTGTGTAAACAGCATTCTTCTTACTTGACCCCCAATGTAAGGGGCATTCTTCTCACTGACCACCAATGTAAAGAGCATTCTTCTCACTGACCACCAACGTAAGTGTAGTGGGTATGTACTTTCCTGGGTGTAAATTTGAACTTGACAGAGACATTGGTGATGTGTAATTCCCTGCAGCCCAGCAGGTGGCACTGTCGCCCTGGGCTGGGGTTGAATCATTGCTGTGTGTCGTGCCTCCTTTTTGTCCTCCCTCGGCAGCGGTATGGTGGAGCGGGGAACCCGCCGTGCTTGCTGGGAGAGGGTGTAAAGGGCCGGCCATCTTTGTCACGGGTGAGTCCAAGGGCACCTTCAGCCTGTGGACGGTGGTTCGTGTCGGTTCTCTAGGCGGGCTTAGGCCTAGAGGACAGCCGGAGGTCGTGTTTTATCCCGGGCACCTTTAGCCAGGGGTGAGGTACTCAGATGGAGGTCTGGAGCTCAGTGCCCAACACTGAGTTCCGCGAGGGAAGGAGATCCTAGGGAACCCCGGGAGTGAGTTCCCGAATCCGGAAGGCGTAATGGACCGGGGGGAGCTCCTCACTGGAAGACCTGGTGCAGCATATTGCCAGTGACGGGTGAGTCTCTCATCGGAGACCGCCTGGAAGGAAATTCACCCCTCGCTCGGAGACCGCAACCCACTTTCAGGAAGGAAAGTGGAGAATACATTGTGTCTGGGCCTATTCGCATCCACACCTCCTTTTCTGTTCTGTTTCTACCAAGGGAGTTCAACTGATTGTGTTCATTCAAGAAGAATAAAGGAGTGTTGAACTTTAATGGTGTGGGGCTCATTTCCTGACAGACATTGTTCAAGGTAACTCTTGGTGGAGGATCCAGGTGCACAACACTGACCCGAAGGTAAAAGAACTTTGCTTATATCACACTGACACCTGTGGTGAAGGCCAGGCGTGGTGTCCCCGCTCCCTTCCCCTCTAAGGTACCCCTAGACAAGAGACAGACGAGCTGAAGAAAGAGAGGGGAGTGAGGAGGGTGCTACACGTGGGGGCTCGGGTCCGGTATAATGTTTGTGCACCACAGTATTGAACGTGTCTGCTGGAAGAGTTACGCGAGTAGGCAGGCCTTCATTGGCCGAAGTGCATCCCTGCTCGAAGTCGTGGACATGACCCAATGAAGGGAAAGGCCCACGCAGAAGAGTGGAAAAAGGGGGAAGTTCAGCCGTGTGAAGTACTACACATGGGGGCTTCTATTGCACTGCGCCACCAGGCACACCCCCATCGCTTAGTTCGTGGGCGTGACTCAGACACAGAAAAGAAGAAAAGCCCGCGAACTGGAGCAAAGGGGAGGAGTCCAATACGTGTGAAGGACTACACGTGGGACATTGGCGCAAAAACTTTGCAGTGTGCGATGGATCAGCAACAGGTCGCCATGTTCGGACATACATCGTGGATTCCAGTTCACCCTTCCACCATGACATTGACTGCTGCTGCTCCGATAACAGATATGGGGATCCGGCTAAAGCCAAGGGGTCGATTCGCCCTGTATTCGTGCATGGACGTTGAGGCCCTGGGTGTGATTTGTCCCGGCTGTTCGGGACTGGTGTGCCAACTGAAGCCATTCAGGCGATGCGAGGCCTGTGGGGAGTTCCTGTTCGAAGTGGATCCGGCGGTTGAGAAGCCGAGAACCATCTACCCTGGCCGTGCTATGGGCAACACCACTCAGAGAGGAGGAATCACTGCTGTGACAGCCATCCCTGCGCACACTGCAACGACCGCGGAGGAGGTCGTAAAAACTCAACGGGAGAAATCCGAGGATGCTGACTCGGTCACCACAATCTCGCAGCGTCCACCACCGAAGAGAAAGACCGGCATGGTAGCCCCGACCAGCGGTTGTGGTGGACCGTCTCGCCCGCTTAAGCCCGGCCCGGATGGATCCGTCGACAAGAGTTCCGGACGTCCCGCTTCAAGTAAAGGCCGAGGTAAGCCTGGCGAAGAGATTTGGTGTGTGGGAAGAGGTGAAAGCTCGGTCTCCACTACAGGGTACCTGCCTGCGGAGGAGTGTGACACCTCTGACCTAGAGTCGCTCTCGGACATGGGAGACGACGTTGCGATAGATGAACTGTTTGCAGAAAAGGGCTGGGACAAAGTACCTCTCGCTTCATTCCGGAGGACCAGGGATCCACCCATGTCTACAGGGGAAAGTACACCCTGGGTGGAGGCACCAGCGCCTGAAGAGAGGTCCCATCCCCAGCCTGCCTCTACATCCCCGGTGCCATCTGTACCGAAGACTGGGGAAAAGAGACTGTTACTGCGGGCACCAATGCCCAGATCAGATGTGATCAAGGTCCCTCGCCACCCGGACTCAATAGTTTTGCCTGGCGAAGGGGACAGAGCTACCATGCCTCCTTTGGCGAGACTACAACGCCTATTTGGCCAGAAGGTTGCGGCGGACTACAGATGGGAGTATCCGTACTTGTCGAAGGAACTGCTCTATGAGGTGGAAGTGTGCCGGGAGCGCTGGTACAATGACTTTGTGTGGACCCACCTTCAGGTTCCCCACACCCGCAGGTACCTGACATGCTCTCCAAAGGCCTCTCAGCGTTTTAAAGACTGAAAGGCAGAATGGATGTTAGGACGGCACATCCATGCAGACAAAGTGTTGATCCGGCGCAAGGAAGGAGAAGATGTGGAGTATCATCTGGAGACCATGGATCAACACTTGAAGCCACTTGTTCTGCCGCATCCCCGTTTTTACATGTAGGAGAGAAGAGACTCCGTTCTTATCATGCTGCTGAACTTTCTGGGGCCCGTTGCTTTTGTGCCCAAAGAAATGAAGGACTGTTCCTGTTGTTCTTCACTTTCTGTAAGAGATCATGGACTCTGGGTAGATAGGGCCAAAGAAGAGAGGAAAGTTCCACGAGTGCAGTTACCGCGGTGCTGTCACCAGGTGGCAGTGTTGCGCAACGTTAAAACACTTTTCATGCACTCACTCTTTGGAGAAAAGGGATTTCTTCCCAGAGAAGTTTTTTTTCTCTCACACGAATACAGGTGTCAGGGTTATGTGTGTTGATTTCTTTCTTTTCCCGCTGCAGGAGAACATCCCATCAAGACCACTGAGGATGGGGTGTGTCTTAGTCAGGATGGGGGGGGGAAAGTAAAATGTGAATATGTGATTCAAAGTTGTGATTTAATGCTGTTGTTTTCTCTTCTGTCTTTATTCCCTTTTATTACAGGGCCCAGACACAGTGTTTTAGTTGGGTAGTTTTTGTCTAAAAGTTTTATTTTTGTGCAATTGTTAGTTGGTCTCTGGATTGGATTATGTCAGCCGTTGAGGGCATGATTTACTCCAGACACAGGGGACCAGTGTCAAACCACCAGGGGGAGAGTGTAGCGGGTATGTACTTTCCAGGGTGTAAATTTGAACTTGACAGAGACATTGGTGATGTGTAATTCCCTGCAGCCCAGCAGGTGGCGCTGTCGCCCTGGGCTGGGGTTAAATCATTGCTGTGTGTCGTGCCTCCTTTTTGTCCTCCCTCGGCAGCGGTATGGTGGGGCGGGGAACCCGCCGTGCTTGCTGGGAGAGGGTATAAAGGGGCCGGCCATCTTTGTCACGGAGGAGTCCAAGGGCACCTTCAGCCTGTGGACGGTGGTTCGTGTCGGTTCTCTAGGCGGGCTTAGGCCTAAAGGACAGCCAGAGGTCGTGTTCCATCCCGGGCACCTTTAGCCTGGGGTGAGGTACTCAGATGGAGGTCTGGAGCTCAGTGCCCAACACTGAGTTCGGCGAGGGAAGGAGATCCTAGGGAACCCCGGGAGTGGGTACCCGAATCCGGAAGGCGTAATGGACCGGGGGGAGCTCCTCACTCGAAGACCTGGTACAGCATATTGCCAGTGACGGGTGAGCCTCTCATCGGAGACCGCCTGGAAGGAAATCCCCCCTCGCTCGGAGACCGCAACCCACTTTCAGGGAGGAAAGTGGAGAACACATTGTGTCTGGGCCTATTCGCATCCACACCTCCTTTTCTGTTCTGTTTCTACCAAGGGAGTTCAACTGATTGTGTTCATTCAAGAAGAATAAAGGAGTGTTGAACTTTAATGGTGTGGGGCTCATTTCCTGACAGACATTGTTCAAGGTAACTCTTGGAGGGAGGATCCAGGTGCACAGCACTGACCCGAAGGTAAAGAACTTTGCTTATATCACGCTGACATCTGTGGTGAAAGCCAGGCGTGGTGTCCCCGCTCACGTTCCCCCTGGAAAGTACCCCTAGACAAGAGACAGACGAGCTGAAGAAAGAGAGGGGAGTGAGGAGGGTGCTACATAAGGAACATTCTTCCCATTGACCACCAATGTAAAGGGGCATTCTACTCACTGACCACCAATGTAAGTGGAATTCTTCTCATTGACCACCAATGTAAGTGGCATTGTTCCCACTGACCACCAATGTAAGTGGCATTCTTCGTACTGACCTCCAATGTAAGTGGCATTCTTCTTAATGACCACCAATGTAAGGAGCATTCTTCTCACTGACCACCAATGTAAGGAGCATTCTTCTCATTGACCACCAATTTAAGTGGCATTCTTCGTACTGACCTCCAATGTAAGGGACCATCTTCCCACTGATCACCAATGTAAGTAGCATTCTTCTCACTGACCACCAATGTAAGGAACATTCTTCCCTCTGACCACCAATGTAAGTAGCATTCTTCCCACTGACCACCAATGTAAGTAGCATTCTTCTCACTGACCATCAATATAAGGAGGATTTTATCCATTGACCACTAATTTAAGGACCATCCATCCCAATGACCACTAATGAAAGGAGCATTCTTCCCACTGACCCTCATGATAACTTACAGCAGCTGTAGATAACGGCTGATCTACTGTAGATATTCCTTATTCCTATCTAATATAATACTATTATGTAAAATACATCGGTAGCCATTTTTTTTATTGTAGCAAGAGAAGGCTGATTGGCTTGGCAAGTGCAATTGTTGGAAGTAGGGCCCAGTAAGACTCCCATTACCCATTTTATTCTTCCATCCCTAAGCGGTGCTGCTGCTACATAGACACAAACTTCTGTGTTCAGAATTTATTTTTACCCCCCCCCCCCTAATGAATGCAGATTGTATTACAAACAGAAGACGACTCATAGGACAGCACCTCCTAGGGGACAGATACTGGCTCTGCATTGGAAATAAAATGGTGCAGTGTGGCTAGCCACATCTTGCAAAGGCCATAAATGAATTGGGTAATGGTGGGTTTATGTTTGACGAATGAGACTAAATTGCTCCCATCTTGTGGTCTCATAAAGTAATTAAACACAAGACATAAATTAGACAATCTTATTATGTTGCAGCACACACAGCTATATTAACCTAGTCGAGCTGTTTATGATGGAGCTCTACAAGTAGGAACATGACCAAATATTCCATAAAACTAAGAGAACAATAAAAATAAATGATCAGTACAGGGGATGGTGCACAGAGTTTACAAGACATAATACGGGCAAAGAGAGATCGGAGCTGATATGTTCTGGGCACAGACATACCACAATGACTTAAAGCGAGAGTTCTGCGGCAGATCGTTTTTTTTTGGTTTTTTTTCGCATTCTATGTGGATTAACAATTAAAAGGTACACTTACTTCTTTGGTCTCCTCAAGTATCCGCTGTCCGTTTTCGTTCGAAAAACTGAGTTATAAAATCCGTTCCTGTGATTTTCCATTTTGCTTGTGGGCATTGTGAAGCCCACAAGCAAGCATTTCCTGGAAGCGGTGAATGCCATCCCAGCATTCATCGCTCATTCTCGCGCCTGCGCATTGTTTACGGCGAGTAGCGCCGTAAACAAACTGGTTGCCATCACAACGGCATATCTATGTCTTTTATATGACAACAATTGGTATAAGGAGACATATAATGTTTGTAATCAGACATTTAAAAAATTGTTTGCTGGTGTTTTTTTGTTTGGGGGGGCAAACAACCGAAACCCCCCCTCCCCCCTGCTGTCTGCTGGTCGGTCCACTGGCACTTACCCCATCTAGGCGGCAGGCATCGGCGGGCATCCGAGGAACAGTGGCAGGGATCAGGCATCCGAGGAGTGGCAGGGATCGGGCATTCAGGCATCTGCAGGGACCAGGCAGCGGCTCTTCTCCTCCTTGCTTCCATCGTGCGTCTCCTCCCCCTCCTCCTAGGCATCCAATAAGATTGCCTGTTCTTTCAGCCGATCGGGTGACAGGTATCAGACCCACTTCCCGATTGGTCAGGAGGAGGATCAGTGTTGCAACAGCGAAAATTCATTCGCTGTTGCAACACACCCTAGCCCACCCTATTTTGAAGCCTATTAGAGCCTCTGGCTCTAATCAGGTGCTTAAAAAAAAAACATCACCGCCATAAGAATTCATGCGCCTGGTGCCTTGAAAGGGGTCGGACACATGAATAGGGGGTGGCCGCTGTGGCCATGGATAGATTCAAACTTTGAATGAATCTATCCATTGCATTTAGGGGGTGGCCTGATGAGGGGGGGGGGCGGTGCCCGGGTGCCCCTAATGGACTACCCGCCCCTGGTAAGCGGGTTGAAACAGCTAGATACAGCAGATGCTGCCCGGCCGGGAGGGTAGGAGTTAATGCCTTTCCCGGTTCTTTGGTCTTTTAGCGGGTACTTCTCTGGGTCCGGTCCACTAATCCTGTGTTATATAAATATGGGACAGTGGTCCGATACGTGGAGAACCCAACAGAGAGGTATTTTGGGAGGGTTTGTGAATTTTTCCTTCTGGGGAACCCAAGACAGAGAGAAAGCTGAAACTGGGATTGGTAAGGGAGAGAGATGGAGCATGACACCCGCGAGGAGCAATAGCAGGTTAGCTATCACCATCGGGATGTAAAGTATTCTGAAACTGGGGTTCGCCCTGAAGACACCAGCACTCAAACCTATATCTGCATGAGTGTGCCTCTGAAGGACTGTAATTGCTGGAATTCACCTTTACAGGTGTGCCAGGGCAGCGCAAGCCTGTAGTTAGGACTCGGAGTAGGGACATACGAAAAACCTTGCATTTGTATGTTGGACTTTGAAATGTTAATATTGTACCTTTCGTAAGTAAAATATTGAAACCTTGTCTTTGCCTGGTCTGAAGTTACTGAAAGGGGTGTATTGCAAGTAACCGGTGTTCTAACGATCTGGTTCCTCCTATCGATATGGTTCCCCCTTGACTGTGCAGGCGCAATCCGAGCCAACGGAAATCTCCTCTCCATTCAGGAAATGGCTCACACCTTCTCCCCAGCCAATGAGAACAGGGGGTGTGGACTGTGGAAGGCAAAGTGGAAGTCCAGTATTGGAGCATGGTTATGGGGTCCTAGGGCAGATCAGAGCTGGACTTTGTGGAGGATATGATAATATGACAGGGAGGCTTCAGGGGCCCCCTGGAGCTAGGGGTGGGGTTGCGATTGTGACCCCTGCAACCCCTTATGCTACGCCCATGAAAGCGACCCTATACAAAGTGCCTAGCGTAGCCCAGAAGAAACCACCCCAGGGTAGGCCTCTCATGTGACCCTCGCTTGGCGCCCAACGAGGAGGGAAACGGTGGGCGTGAAGACCACCCTGTCACCCTGATCTGCCCCACCTTACATGCAGAGAATACTTCTCGCTCTAAGCAGTAGTAACACAGTCTTTCACTCACAGCTGGGGACCATGTGACAAAGTTCAGCCCAGATAATGACAGACTAAAACAGTCCGAGTCCTTAAAGGTGGGGGCCATAAGGTCAATTGGTAGCACAAATAAGCGGACTGGAAAAGTCCAAGTCCTTACAGCTGAGGACCATAAGGATAATTTGTAGACAGACGGGAACAGTCCACACATCCATGGCTGAGGACCATGAATAGACTGTGGCACATGGATTAGGCTCTACTCACAGGACCCGGAGTAGGACAAGTTCATAGGCTAGTCCAGCCGCCAGTCCAGGTGTGCTCCAGTAGCAAATAGCCCCATTAAGCTCGCAGATCAGTTCCCTCTCTGGGAAAGATAGCCTGGCCAGGGCTCTGGCTAATTTGCCAACTCTCTGATCACCTACTGGGCACACTTCCAAAGGGATTAGCCACAGCATGGTATTAGAATTTCCTGCCTTAAAGAGGAACTAAACCCATCAATTTCATGGTTAAAAAAACAGTTCCATTCCAGGCATGTGCCGGTAATGCTAACTGTCACATTGGTTGTACTGTCAACCAAAATGTTCAAACCATCAAATGGCTGGTGTCATAACTGATCACATGTACAGCATCACAGCTGTTACAGATCAAACAGAGGCTAAGATGGCAGCTTCCTTGGATAGGAAGGTTTAGTTTTGCTTTAGGTGCTGGAAGATTCTTCACAGGGGCAGGAGACAAATCAAATCCCCAGGCTGTGGAGCTATGAAGAGACCCATAGGAATCAGTCTCAGCTCCTCTGATTACAAAGCAAGCCAACAACTATATTTGCCTAGCATCCTATGCTAAAAGGGTGCTACACAGAATTCCATGAGCGGGTTTTTAGGTTGAGCCACTGAGTATTTTTAAAGCTGAACTCCAGGCAGATATTAAAGGCAGACATTAAGGTAGTTCAGTAATCAATAATACATTATTAAAGAAGAATTCCAACCTCAAGTATGCGTATTTTTACATAGTTATATTGGTCCAGCTTGAATCAATGTACTGCTTACTGAACAGGAGGTTGGCTGTTTCACAGGGGTACCATTCAGAGAATTCAATGTATTTTCTAAATGAATGCAAAGAGTTCCCTGATTGGACAAGGTGGAGATTGTGACGTCACCGTCTTGCCTCTCCACCTTATCTAATCAGAGAATGCCTTGCATTCATTGAGAAATAAGTGGTACCTACTACAGTGATTTCCAGTTTCCAGGGGTATCCCACATATATGGCACAAACATACTTACATTGATATCACCCGTGGGATCCCCATGGAAGCTGGAGATGACTCTAGTACAGGGGTAGGCAGCCTAGGGCCCTCCAGCTGTTGTGGAACTACATTTCCCATGAGGTATTGCAAGGCTAGCAATTACAATTACTCCCAGGGGCACTTGTAGTTCTGCAACAGCTGGAGGGCCCCAGGTTGCCTACCCCTGCTCTAGTAGGTGCGACATAGTTAGGCTGGGCCAATGTAAATATGTAAAAAAATCCATACCTGAAATTCTTCTTTAAAAGAGAAGTATGGACTTTAAAAATAAAAAATTACACTCACCTAGGTGGATTCTGCATCTGTCCCCTATAGGCTCTGCAGGGAGAACTGAGCGTGACTGTCAGTCTCCAACTCTCTGCTCTGCCCTCCCCCAGCGCTCACTGGAGCACTGGGCTGTGGAGGGGGTGGGAACGAGGAGGTGCTGACTCAGGCTCTCGGCAGATCGCCGAGAGGCTAAGCCAGGTGCCAATCCAGGTTTCTGGGTGGATCACGACCATATGGTCGGGATCTTTTCAGAACCTGGACTGGCTGAGTGATGTCAGCCATCAGTGGACTTTAGCTCACTGTAGGCTGAAAACAAATGAAATGAGTGCAGAACAAACTGTACTCCTGTGACCTACAAAGGTGTATTTTGATTTGCCAGCACCTGCTGTTGACTCTGTCTTAGCCTTTTACAGTCTGCTATACAGCCCATAACCAGCTGCTGACCAGACCTGTGCTTGTAGTCACACTGGGAGAAATACCATTAAAGGTACAGTTCACTTCTAATCCAGTTATATTATTTCAATTTCAAGCCGTGATGAAAGGGAAGTTTTTTGGACCCCTGAAAAGTGTTGGCTACTCTTTCATTTGCCCCCCCCCCCCCGACCCTTATTGCAATAAAGTCGTATCTGGACTTTTTAGCATTCGTGTGGCACTTCAGTTTACATTTTTTGACTTACATAGATGGCAGGTAATGGGTATTGTGGGGGTAGTGCCATACATGGCCCAGGTTTGTTATGATGATTATCAAGGAACAAGAAAGATGGCAAAGATAAAATGATGTTCATTCAATAATATATTGCTTAATATTCTACTACAATGAATAACCATATTCAATGTTCTGGAACACTTATCGTATATCCATCATTCTTGCATTGGATTTTATTATGTATGTACAAATGTGTTGGTGCTGGCATCTTGTGGCAATTCTGTGTAACTACAATCTGTTATTTTCATGTCTGTAAATGGTATTTTCCAGTTTACCTATATGTTGCGGCTAGTTGGTTATTACTTAGATAGATCTCTGCCTTCTTCTTCATGTTCCCTCAGTAAATTACCAGCCTTCATAGTGGGGACAAGGCTTGAAAAAGTGTCTCAATACACTTCAAATGACCAGTGAACATCCTATGTACTGCATTATAACATGTAAAACTACACGTCTTAATGGAGAGTTAAGCTGTCTGTGGAGGACACTTATTCAGTTGGTGACCATACTGACCGTATGGATTGAGGTCTACAGGAGGTATGTCAATGCATAAAGCGGTGCTTGAAACAAAACATAAAGCAAAATTACAAAGGGTAGTACAAAACACTGACACATTTCACACCATAAAGTGGTGTTCCGGGAAAAAAAAATTAAAAGCAAGCAGCTACACATACTGCAGCTGCTGGCTTTTAATAAATGGACACTTACCTGTCCTGCAGTCTCTCGATGTCGGCACCGCAGCTGATGTTTCCATCAGCTGTCGGGTGCTGCTGCCGCCATTGCGGGTAAGGGAACCCGGCAGTGTAGCCTTTCAGCTTCATGCCGGGAACCCTACTGCGCATGCACGAGGCCCCGCTCCTCTCCTCTCTCCAATAGCCTGGCGGCCGGGGGAGGAGGAGGAGGGAGCCCCGCAATGACATCACGGCCGCGGCCAGACTTCCGGAAGTGGGAAAGGATACCTGTCAAAGACAGGTATCCTGTCCCCCCTCCCCCCCCCGAAAGGTGGCAATTGTGGCACCGGAGTGGGGGAGGAATCCGATGAGCGGAAGTTCCACTTTAGGGTGGAGCTCCGCTTTAATGGTGCTTGATCATGAGGCTCACATGTGTCCCTTCTGGAAAAGTTCACCTCACCTCATGTTTTGGTGACAACTGTAACATATCTTTCGCTTTCTGTCTTTGTAACAATGGTCTCCAGGATACCCTCACAGTAGTGATGAGCTAATGTTCAGGCCTTCTGTGGAATTTACTTTCTCAGCCATGTAGCTCAATAAAGCCAGATACAGGTATATGGTTTTACATTTTGTACACCTTACACTATATTGCAGGTAATAGGGTTGCAAAAACAAGATGTGTGACTTTTACAGGCAGAAGTTCAGACTACAGTGTGTAAATCAACTTTTATCACCAATGCTTCATTTTAGAAAACACCTACTGAGAACGTGTCAAGCAATTCAAATAATCATGTGACTTTGGAGCAATCATCGAGTTTCTATCGACAGTGTATACTTAAAGTGTTGTGACAGCAGGAAGGTAAAGTCACCTGGTTGCATCCAGGGGGGTAGATATATTTCGCCCAGATTCAGGCTTTACGCCGACTTATACAGCTAGGTGGAGAGTTGTATAAGCCCAGCTGAGACTAGTGGGCTCATTGATGACTCATACCTCTAGGGAGAGGGCTGGGCGTCGTGCAGACAGGGAGTTGATGAGGCCAGCTGAAGCTTGTCAGCTCATTTAGGCCTCTATAAAAAAACTCCCAGATTCATTAGGGGCTAGCTCATGCCTGGAAGCAGACCTGTGTGGACTGTCTAGGGAGAGTGAACCCCTGTGCGGTGAGAGAAAGCCTGTGTGGCTATATTTTGCTTGGACATTTAAAACCAGGGACTAGGACAGCACTAGGCTGATCCCAGTTGTTAGTTAGGAAACCTGTATGTTTAGTCAGAGGTCAAGTTGACCAGGATTTATTTTGTTTGTTTCTTTTGCTTTGCTGTGTTTTTGTCACTGTAAATAGAAAATAAACGGCACCTTTTTGATTTTGAAAACCACAACCTCCGTCTGCTGGGCCTGTTTTTGTGTGGGGAGCCCATCCCGGGGGTCACACACACCCGCTGCCGAGCTAACCCCCTCACAGTTGGTGGAGAACCAGTGGCAGTTTTTTTTTAAGCCAGCATGGAGGAGATACTGAAACAGCTGGCTCTAGCAAATGCCAATCAACAGCAGACAAATGCAGGTTTGCAAAAGAGCCTTGCAGCTCAACAACAGAACTTCGCAGCCCAGCAGCAAGCTCATCAACAGAGCCTTGCAGCCCAGCAGCAAGCTCACCAACAGAGTCTGGAAGCTCAGCAACAAGCCCAGCAACGATCTGAGGCCCGCTTCATAGACCTATTACAGAAGCAAGAGCAGAGACTACAACAAATGGAAGCAGTAATGCAGCAACGTCCGCAGACCAGTGAGGAAAGCCGTCCCACTAATACCGCGTCCTTTGGGGTGAGTCGTTTATTGACAAAAATGACTGGAGAGGATGATCCAGAGGTATTTTTGACCACGTTTGAAAGGACTGCTGAAAGAGAAAAGTGGCCTGAGGAGCAGTGGGCTGGACTGGTGGCTCCTCTGTTAACGGGTGAATCGCAGAAAGCTTACTATGACCTAGAGCCTGACCAAGCAAAAGACTATGTGATGCTAAAAGCTGAAATATTGGCAAGGCTGGGTGTCACCCTGGCTGTCCGGGCTCAGCGTGTGCAGCTTGGAAAACCCCCCAGGTCTCAAATGTATGATCTCATTCACCTGAGCAGAAAGTGGCTACAGCCAGAGACTTTGTCCGCACCAAAGATTGTGGAACGTGTTGTAATGGATCGGTTTTTGAGAGCTCTTCCTACTGCCATCCAAAAGTGGGTAAGCCATGGAGACCCAGAGACGGCCGATGGTCTTGTGGATCGTGTGGAGAAATACTTGGCTACAGAGAACCTGACGGCCTCTTCCAGAGACACTCGGACTTTCCACCCTAAGACCAGACCATCCCCAGGGGCGGATAAGATGATTCCAAGGGGTAAGGGTGGAGAGAGTGAGAGGGTGGGAGCTCTACCCCAAGTTTGGCGAGAACAGCCTGGGAAATCAGCGGCTCAAGAGGCGGCAAGAAGGATCGTTTGCTACCGCTGCCGGCAAGCGGGACATATTGCAGCAAATTGCCCGGTTTTGGAGGAACCCATGCAGTGTGACTTTCTGACGGGCAGACGTCAGTCGCTGTGTGCGACAGTCGCATGCACTGCCATTCGGGGAACTGAGAAACATTTATGCAAAATGTGTATTAATGGTAGAAATGTTGTGGTATTGCTGGATTCAGGTAGCCTTGTGACCCTGATAAAGGCTGAATTAGTTAAAACAGAGGTCTCTGGGAATAGCAAGGTAGCTGTTATTTGTGTGCATGGGGACACCCGAGAGTATCCAGTGACTACAGTGTGTTTCGAGACCCCCAAAGGTACCCTTTCTCATCCAGTGGGCTTAGTGTCTCAGTTACCGCATGACGCCATTGTGGGAAGGGATTTTCCGAAGTTCTGGGAACTGTGGGATGATCCTGAGCCCCCCACTGGTGCCCCTATGTACCAGGAATATGATAGCCAGAACTCCTCTGAGAGTGGTGAGGACTCTCCCGAATTTCCCTTGTCAGTATTGGCAGGGGAGACTCAAGAAACTGGAGAGGAGCCCACCTCCTCAGACGAAAACCTACCGTCTGTGGAGTTTTCTGATCTTGAGGTTCACAGGGAAAACTTTGCCACAGAACAGTTGAAAGACCCCGCCCTAATAAAGGCACGGGAAAACGTAGTGAAAATAGATGGCGAGTTAGTGAACCCAGATAATACCTGCACTTACCCATACTTCAGCGTAGAGAAGGACCTACTGTATCGGGTGGCAAAAAGGGCAGAAGAAACCGTTGAGCAGCTTGTGGTGCCCAAACCTTACAGGAAGTTGGTGTTGGAGTTGGCCCATGGGCACATTCTTGGAGGTCATCTGGGGACAGAGAAAACCCGAGAGAGGGTATTACAGAGATTCTATTGGCCTGGGGTGATGAAGGACATAGAAAATTATTGTTCCTCCTGCCCTGTGTGTCAGAGGTCGGCCCCGATGCCACACTTCCGTAGCCCGCTGGTCCCTCTACCCATCATTGAGGTCCCGTTTGAGAGAATCGCAATGGATTTGGTAGGTCCTATAATCAAGTCCGCTAGGGGGCACCAGTACATATTGGTTATAATGGACTATGCCACCCGTTATCCAGAAGCGATCCCTCTCAGAAATACCTCGGCCAAAACCATAGCCAAAGAGCTATCTCTTGTTTTTAGCCGGGTGGGTATTTGTAAAGAACTGCTTACGGACCAAGGTACACCCTTTATGTCCCGGGTTATGAAGGAGCTGTGTAAATTGTTCAAAGTGACGCAATTACGTACATCTGTGTATCACCCCCAAACCGATGGGCTGGTTGAAAGATTCAACAAAACCCTAAAACAAATGTTGAAGAAAGTGGTGGATAGGGATGGAAAGGATTGGGACTGTCTACTTCCTTATTTGATGTTTGCTATTAGGGAGGTGCCCCAATCCTCTACGGGATTCTCCCCCTTTGAGTTACTGTATGGGAGACACCCAAGAGGGCTGTTGGATATTGCCAAGGAAACTTGGGAAAGTGAGAGTTCTCCCCACAGGAGTGTGATTGAGCATGTCGCCCTGATGCAAGATCGAATTGCACAGGTAATGCCCATCGTGAAGGAACATTTGGCCCAAGCGCAGTTGGCACAGCAGAGAGTGTACAACCGTGGAGCCAAGACCCGTACCTTTTCCCCGGGGGACAGGATATTGGTACTTGTCCCTACGGTTGAAAGTAAATTCCTTGCCAAATGGCAAGGCCCCTACGAGATAATGGAAAAAGTGAGCGAAGTGAATTACAAGGTCAGACAACCAGGAAGGCGAAAGCCCGAACAGATCTATCACGTTAATCTGTTGAAAGCCTGGAGGGATAGAGAGTCCCTAGTCGCAGACACTTGGTCACCAGCTCAAACTGGTTGCGTGATTCCTGAGGTTGGAATCGCAGCCACCTTGTCACAACCCCAACAACAGGAGGTTAAGGAGTTTGTGCTTCGCAACAAGGAGGTATTCTCTGAGCTGCCGGGACAAACATCTGGGGTAGAGCATGACATTATTACCCCGCCCGGTGAAAGGGTGAAGTTAAAACCCTATCGGATCCCAGAGGCCCGACGGGAGGCAATACGGGAGGAAGTACAGAAAATGCTGAACTTAGGGGTGATAGAGGAGTCCCAAAGTGATTGGTCTAGTCCCATTGTGTTGGTGCCTAAACCGGATGGGAGCTGGCGATTTTGTAACGATTTTCGTCAGTTGAACAAAGTTACAAAATTTGACACCTACCCCATGCCACGTATAGATGAGTTGATCGACCGGCTGGGAACAGCCCGATACATGACGACTCTTGACCTCACAAAAGGGTATTGGCAAATCCCCCTGGCCAAGTCAGCCAAAGAGAAAACCGCATTTGTAACCCCAGACGGGGCGTTCCAATATAAAAGAATGCCGTTCGGGTTACAGAATGCGCCGGCCACATTCCAGCGGAAAATGGACCAGATGCTGAGGCCCCATCGGAAGTATGCTGCGGCTTACCTGGATGACGTAATTGTCCATAGCACAGATTGGGCCTCACATCTGCCAAAAGTGCAAGCAGTCCTGGACTCTGTTCGGGAAGCAGGGTTTACGGCTAACCCCAAGAAGTGTACCATTGGGCAGGAGGAGGCCAAATATCTTGGGTACACCATTGGGAGGGGAGTAATAAAACCCCAACTCAACAAAGTCGAGGCCATCCAGAGTTGGCCACGTCCCAACAGCAAGAAGCAGGTACGAGCCTTTCTGGGAATCGCTGGGTATTATCGGCGATTCATTCCCCACTTTGCTTCTAAGGCTGTGCCCCTAACCAACCTGACGAAGGGGAAAGGGTCGGTCATGATTAAATGGACCCCCGAGGCTGAGGCAGCATTCCAATTCTTGAAACAAGCCTTATGTAGCCAGCCAGTGTTGTACTCACCCGACTTCTCTAAAGACTTTGTCGTACAAAGTGATGCGTCAGATGTGGGGTTAGGAGCAGTATTGTCCCAGGTCTGGAACGGGGAAGAGCACCCAGTCATTTACCTCAGCAGGAAGTTGAAGTCCCATGAGGTAAATTACGCCACCGTTGAAAAGGAGTGTTTAGCGGTGAAGTGGGCTCTAGATTCCCTTCGGTACTACCTGCTAGGTAGGCACTTTGACATGGTTACGGATCACGCTCCGTTAAAGTGGATGGCTCAAAACAAGGAAACAAATAGAAGAGTGAATAGGTGGTTCCTGGCCCTCCAGGAATTCAACTTCACAGTAAAGCATCGCCCTGGCGTTCAAATGGGGAATGTGGATGCTTTGTCTCGAGTACATGAATGCCTGATTGCTGGTGTTCCAACCCCGAGGTTAAAACAAGAGGGGGGGGTATGTGACAGCAGGAAGGTAAAGTCACCTGGTTGCATCCAGGGGGGTAGATATATTTCGCCCAGATTCAGGCTTTACGCCGACTTATACAGCTAGGTGGAGAGTTGTATAAGCCCAGCTGAGACTAGTGGGCTCATTGATGACTCATACCTCTAGGGAGAGGGCTGGGCGTCGTGCAGACAGGGAGTTGATGAGGCCAGCTGAAGCTTGTCAGCTCATTTAGGCCTCTATAAAAAAACTCCCAGATTCATTAGGGGCTAGCTCATGCCTGGAAGCAGACCTGTGTGGACTGTCTAGGGAGAGTGAACCCCTGTGCGGTGAGAGAAAGCCTGTGTGGCTATATTTTGCTTGGACATTTAAAACCAGGGACTAGGACAGCACTAGGCTGATCCCAGTTGTTAGTTAGGAAACCTGTATGTTTAGTCAGAGGTCAAGTTGACCAGGATTTATTTTGTTTGTTTCTTTTGCTTTGCTGTGTTTTTGTCACTGTAAATAGAAAATAAACGGCACCTTTTTGATTTTGAAAACCACAACCTCCGTCTGCTGGGCCTGTTTTTGTGTGGGGAGCCCATCCCGGGGGTCACACACACCCGCTGCCGAGCTAACCCCCTCACAGTGTATGTAAAGGCTATTTTTTGTTTTGTTTTAGATAGAGTATGGAAGGGGTTAGACCCCTTGTTAAGTTTATATTGCTGTCTGTGCCCTTGTTGGGGAGTAGTTATAGGCCAAGGTTTAGGTCTAATCCACAGGAAGCTGTCACATGATAGCAGGCTGCAAGGCCAATTAGCTGTAGCCAAGGAATTCGTCAACCCACAAATGCACATAACAAAGAGGCAGGGGTGCTCTTTTGGTGACCTTGTTGACTTAAAATGGCCACATGGCTATTTTTAGCAATGACAATGTCCAAATCTGTCCAGGTGGCCATATTAGGGTCAATAGTGTCTCTGTTATATGGCCACATAGAAACTTGATGATTCCTCCAAATTGCTGTGGATAGAGTGTGGAAGTGTTTAGACCCTTTGTTAAGTTTATATTATTGTTTGTGTCACTGCTGGGGAGTAGTGAAAGCCCAAGGTTTGGGCTGAACCCACAGGCAGCACTGCATGATAGCAGGCCTGCTGGCCCAAATGGCGGTGGATACCCTATCCCTCAAAAGCACGTAACAAGGGGGTGGGGATGTTGGTATCATTGACCTCATATTTGGTTAATGTCATTGTCCCATGATGTCACCAGCATATGGCCATATGACCATATTTTATCAATGGCCATATTAGGTCAAAGATATCACCAGCATTCCCTGTTACATGCGACTGTAGGGTTGGGAATTCCCTGGGTGCAGCTGATTGGGCCAGTGGCTGCCATCATGTGACAGCTTCCTCTGGGTTCAGCCTAAGTTTGTCTCAGCACTGTTCCTCATTGGGGACATAGACAGCAATAAAAACTTGACAAACCCTCAGTAAAGCATATAATAGTAGGCCACAGACCTAAGTGGCTGTGGAAATTCCCTGACCCACAACAGCTTGTAACAGGGGATGCTGGTGACATTATTGACCTAACATCACCATATGGCTATACTTGATGAACCCACAGTAAAGCATATCATGATAGTAGGCCACCGACCTAATCGGCTGCGGCTGTCAAAATTCCTTGACCCACAACAACATGTAACGGGATGCGGGTGACATCATTGACCTAACAAGGCATGTGGCTAAACTTGCTCAATGACATTGTCCAAATATGGCCATGTTGCCATATCCAATCAGTGATGTCACCAGCATATTGCCAAATGGCCATATTCGGTCAGTGGTCACCAGCATCCCCATGACTAGCATCCCCATCATTGACCAGTCAAGTTCAATGATGTCACCAGCATCCCCATTATAGCTGATTGGGCCAGGGGCCAGCAATCATGTGACAGCTTTCCATGGGTTCAGCCCAAACCTTAGCTCATCACTACTACCCAGTGGGGACACAAACAGCAATAAAAGTTTTACAAAAGGGTCTAACCCCTTCCATTCTCTATCCAAAACAAAAAATGTGCTTTACGTACACTTTACTGTACCCTGTCAATGGAAACTCGTTGAATGTTTCAAAGTCATATGGCCATATTTAGACAATGCCATTGACCAAGAAAAGCCAGGAGGTCAATGATGTCACCAGTATTCCTTCCTTTGGTGTGTGCATCTGCGGGGTGGGGATGCTGATGACATCATTGACCTCATGGCTATACTTGGTCAATAGCAGCGTCCATATATGTCCATGTGGCCATTTAAGGTCAATGATGTCACCAGCATATGGCCACATGACCATATTAGGCCAATTATGTCACCAGCAACAACCCCTGTTACACATGGCTGTGTGGCAGGCAATTACACCGCTGCAGCTGACTGGCCCAGTGGCCTGCTAACATGTGACAGTGTCACGTACCTGGTAGATGAGCCCAATGTTCAGGGAGCGGCTTCTCGTAGCCTCTGATTCACGAGGCCCTGGTAGAGGGAACAGGAGCTCGCGAGGGCAGAGGGCACAAGTGCCTGACTGGTAAGCTGAGTAGGGGCCTTGAGCAGAAGCTGTAGTCCACGGCAGGGTGCAGTAGTGGAACACTCGTGGCAGAGCAGCAGAGCAGGTGAGGGCAGACCGGGTCAAACACTGGCAGGCTGGTTCAGGTACAAAAGCGGGATCCAAAACGGGAGTCAGAGTCCAGGCCGGGTCAGTTCGTTGGGCAGGCAGAAATCAGGTTAGAGGGATAAGCAAAAGAGTCGTCAAGGCAAGCCGGGATCAGAAGGGCAGGCAGCAAACAGGATACACAGAGGGAAGCCGCATCAGGTAGGAAGTTCAGCAGCGGGGTATCAATCAGCAGGGGTCTCAGGAAACGCTGTAGACCAGACAGCACTGGGCAGCATGACAGGGGAGTTTAAATACCGATTCTGGCGCCAAGCGCCGTCACCGTGCGTGCGTGCTCCCGCGGGCACGCGCACGTGCGCGCGCACCCGTTGCGCTATCGCGCACGCGCATGCGCCGAACAGTTCCTCCAAAAGCAGGCATTCTTTTGATACTGCTGTTGCCGGGCAGATTATGTAAATGCCTTTCCTGACATTGCCCCCCTCCAACGGGCAGCCTCCGGATGCCCAACTGGGCCATCTTAACTGGGTGGGATCTTTTGAAGGCCAGAATTAGTCTCTCTGCGTGGATGTTAGTCTCTGGTTCCCAGGAATTTTCTTCTGGGCCATAGCCCTTCCATTTTACCAAGTACTGGGTTTGGTTGCGCCTCCTCCTGCAGTCTAGGATGGATTTGACCTCGAACTCCTCCTCCCCATTGATTAGTACTGGTTCTGGGGGGCCTATACCCCGATCGGAGAATGGATCTGGAACTGCAGGTTTGAGTAGGGCCACATGGAACACCGGGTGTATCCGGAAGGATTCCGGCAGTTTCAACTCATAAGCCACATCGTTAATCCGTCTTAAAACAGGGAAGGGGCCCACAAATTTGGGGCCCAATTTCTTGGAAGGGCATGCTAATTTCAAGTTCACCGTGGACAGCCAGACTTGGTCTCCGGGCACTAGGTTAAGCTCCCCCCTCCTCCTCCTGTCGAATATCTCTTTGTTATATTTCTGGGTCCTTGCCATTGTTTCTTGTAGTAGTTTGTTGTTATCGTTAAAGAAGTTCAGAGTCTCTTGGGCGGCTGGAACTGCACATTCCGGTATATTATTGGATAGGAACAAGGGGTGGAAACCGTAGTTTGCGAAAAAGGGGGACTGTTTGGTAGCTGAGTGGACAGAGTTGTTGTACGCAAACTCGGCAAGAGGTAGTAAGGGTACCCAATCGTCCTGAGAAAAGCCTGAGAAACAGCGTAGATATTGTTCGAGCGTCTGATTGGTTCGTTCAGTCTGCCCATTGGTCTGCGGGTGATAAGCCGAAGAAAGGCACAGGTCAATTTTTAAGGATCCACAAAGTGCTCTCCAAAATCTGGACGTAAACTGCACTCCTCGATCGGATACGATGTTTGAAGGGATACCGTGCAGCCTTACTATTTCCTTGATGAACAGTCTTGCGGTTTCAGGAGCGGAAGGTGTGCCTCTCATAGGCAAAAAAATGGGCCATTTTGGATAGTCTGTCTACTACCACAAAAATGGTAGTGCAGTCTTCGGATGGAGGTAACTCAACAATAAAATCCATGGAAATCATTCTCCAGGGTCTTTCTGGAATGGGTAGGGGTTTTAATAGTCCCCATGCTTTGGCCTTGCTGCCCTTGTTTCGGGTGCAAACGGCGCATGAATCCACGTAGTCTCTACAGTCCTTCAATAGGCGAGGCCACCAAAACATGCGCTGAAGAAGTTCAGATGTCTTGCGGATACCGAAATGGCCAGCCAGTTCATGGTCGTGGCAAGACTTAAGGACCTTGACTCGTGCTTGTTGAGGTACGAAAATCCTGTCCTGGAACCACAGCAGGTCATTTCTCCGCTGTAAGGTAACGTCCGGTAGGTGTAATTCACTTGTGTAAGCTCGTTTGATCTGAGATAGTACGTCTTCTTGTAATAAAAGAAAGTTTCCAGGCGTCAGGATGGTGTCCGGGGGTGACGAGGTTTGAGGTTCACTGAACATCCGGGAAAGTGCATCAGGTTTTGTGTTCTTCGACCCGGGCCTGTAAGTAATGTGAAATGAGAACCTGGTAAAAAAAAGTGCCCACCTAGCCTGACGTGGTCTCAGTCTCTTGGCGGTTTTCAAGTACTCCAGGTTCTTGTGGTCTGTGTAGACCAAAATGGGGTGTGCTGCCCCCTCCAGCAAGTAGCGCCATTCCTCCAGTGCTGCCTTAATTGCGAGTAATTCTCTGTCCCCGACATCGTAGTTTCTTTCTGCTTCGGACAATTTACGAGAAAAGAAAGCTACAGGGTGTAACAGGGCCTTGGGACCCAGCCTCTGGGAGAGTACTGCTCCCACGGCAATCTCTGAGGCGTCGACTTCTAGGGTATAGGGCAGGGCTGGGTCTGGGTGTCTTAGGACAGCGGCTGAGATGAACTGACCCTTGAGGGTAGAGAAGGCAGCCTGAGCCTCAGGGGTCCAGTTGAAGCGCGTGCCTTGTTTTGTCAGGCTGGTGATGGGGGCGATGATGGTGGAAAAACCCCGGATAAATTTGCGATAGAAATTCGCGAACCCCACAAACCGCTGGATCCCTTTCTTGTCCGTAGGGGCTGGCCAATCCAGGATGGCGGAGACCTTTTGTGGGTCCATCTTGATGCCTTCCACGGAGATAATCAGCCCTAAGGATTGGATGCTTTGCTGCTCGAAGACACATTTTTCAGGCTTCGCATACAGACCGTGTTGACGGAGTCGGGTTAGTACCTTCCCAACATGTTCCCGATGGATGGACAGAGAGGGAGAGAAAATTAGGATGTCGTCTAGATAGACGATAACGAACAGGTCAAGATAGTCTCTGAAGGCCTCATTCACAAAATGTTGAAATGTAGCTGGGGCGTTGCATAGACCGAAGGGCATCACACGGTATTCAAAATGCCCGAATCGGGTACGGAAGGCGGTCTTCCATTCATCCCCGCTTCGAATCCGGACTAGGTTGTAGGCCCCACGTAGGTCTAATTTGGTGAATATAGAAGCGGTTCCGAGTCTCTGGAAGAGTTCAGGCACCAGAGGAAGGGGGTAACGATTCTTGATCGTAATCTTGTTAAGCTCACGGTAGTCTACGCAAGGGCGTAGTGAGTGGTCCTTCTTCTCGACAAAGAATATCCCCGCTCCTGCCGGTGAGGTGGAAGGGCGGATGAACCCTTTTTTCAGATTATCATCAATGTAAGTTTTGAGAGTCCCCAGCTCCAATTCAGTCAGCGGGAAGATCCTCCCGAACGGTACCTCTGCCCCAGGGAGGAGTTCAATCGGGCAGTCGTAGGGCCTGTGTGGGGGTAATGTCTCTGCACCTTTCTTGCTGAATACATCCAGAAAGGTGTGGTATGCTTTGGGGACGGATTGGCGGGTCTCGGTATCAGCATCGAGACACAGTAATGAAGAAGGCGTATCAGTGTTTTTTGATAGGCAGTGCTGGCGGCAATAAGGAGAGCGGAAGCTGATCTTTCCAGTAGTCCAGTCAATCTTGGGGTTGTGAGCCCTCAGCCATGGCATACCCAGTATAATGGGAAATAAGGGGGACTCAATAATGTCCAGGCAAAGCCATTCCCGGTGGCTATTGGAGATGATTGTGTCCAGAGGGGCCGTCTCCTGGGTAACAGGCCCGGATTTGATGGCTGATCCGTCGGCCAGATGGATGGATAGGCCCTTAGCTCTGGGTTGTAGGGGGATTCGGAACTTGCTGGCGAAAGATGCATCCATAAAGCCGCTACACGCTCCGGAGTCAATTAGGGCGGTAGCTTGGATATTCCCTCCTGGAAGCTGTAGGGAAATTGAAACAGCCAGATGAGTTGCGTTATCAAATGAAACAGGTGAGCAGGTAGAATAAACAGAGGAAGACTTACGGGACTTGGCGGGACAGGACCTCACGTAGTGTCCCGGTTCGCCACAGTACAGGCAGAGGTTGTTGTTCCGCCGGCGTTGACGCTCCTCGGGAGTAAGCGAGGGTCGAAGCAAACCAAGCTGCATGGGCTCTGGAACGTCGGTGGGCGTATGAGCGAACGCCGGAGGAGCGGAGTGAGGAAGGTTTGGGTTAAACACACGGGGAAGCATCCAGACAGGGCGAGAAGGGCCCGTGGTGCGTTCTGCCCTTCGTTCCCTTAGCCGTCTGTCGATTTGGGTAGCCTGCAGAATCAGAGCGTCAAGCGTTGCGGGAATGCCCACCCGGGCCAGTTCATCCTTAAGAGGTTCCGAGAGGCCTAGGCGGAACTGGTGACGCAGGGCAGCGTCATTCCAGTTAGTATCCGCGCTCCAACGCCGGAATTCGGACACGTAATCTTCCACGGCCCTGCGGCCTTGTTGTAGGGAGCATAATGCGGCTTCTGCAGTGGCCGCCTGAAGGGGGTCCTCAAAGAGGAGGTCCATTGCTTGAAGGAAGGAACTTAGCAGGTCCAGGCAGATGTCCTTGTGTTCCAAGAGACGATGGGCCCACGTCTGGGGTTCTCCTGAAAGTAGGGAAATGACAAAACCCACCTTGGTGGATTCAAGCGAGAATGTCCGGGGCTGTGGCGCAAAGAACAGTTCGCAGGCGTTACGGAAGGCCCTGTATTTGCTGCGGTCCCCCGAGAATCTTTCCGGAGTGGGGACCCTAGGTTCTGGTGGCAGCATTACCACAGATGGCGTAGGAGAAGCTCCAGAGGCCGGGGTGGATAAGGTCCGGACTTGTTCCTCCAGACGGGTGTACCCCTCTTGCAAACTTCTGACGGCCGAGGTAAGTCCGTCCAGGTGGCGGCACAAGTCCTCCATTGGAGAGGCTCCCTGCGTGGGCTCGGACATGGCTGTCTGGTACTGTCACGTACCTGGTAGACGAGCCCAATGTGCAGGGAGCGGCTTCTCGTAGCCTCTGATTCACGAGGCCCTGGTAGAGGGAACAGGAGCTCGCGAGAGCAGAGGGCACAAGTGCCTAACTGGTAAGCTGAGTAGGGGCCTTGAGCAGAAGCTGTAGTCCACGGCAGGGTGCAGTAGTGGAACACTCGTGGCAGAGCAGCAGAGCAGGTGAGGGCAGACCGGGTCAAACACTGGCAGGCTGGTTCAGGTACAAAAGCGGGATCCAAAACGGGAGTCAGAGTCCAGGCCGGGTCAGTTCGTTGGGCAGGCAGAAATCAGGTTAGAGGGATAAGCAAAAGAGTTGTCAAGGCAAGCCGGGATCAGAAGGGCAGGCAGCAAACATGATACACAGAGGGAAGCCGGATCAGGTAGGAAGTTCAGCAGCGGGGTATCAATCAGCAGGGGTCTCAGGAAACGCTGTAGACCAGACAGCACTGGGCAGCATGACAGGGGAGTTTAAATACCGATTCTGGCGCCAAGCGCCGTCACCGTGCGTGCGTGCGCGCTCCCGCGGGTGCGCGCACGTGTGCGCGCACCCGTTGCGCTATCGCGCACGCGCATGCGCCGAACAGTTCCTCCAAAAGCAGGCATTCTTTTGATGCTGCTGTTGCCGGGCAGATTATGTAAATGCCTTTCCTGACAGACAGCTTCCTGTGGGTTCAGCCCAAAGCTTAGCTTATCACGACTCACCAGTGGGGGCAAAGACAGCAAAAAAAACTTGACAAAGGGGCTACCCCTTCCATAGTCTATCCAAGACAAAAAAATGGTCTTTACATGTACACGTGTAGCACACCCCCGTAGGGGCTGCTGGTTTAAATTTGGGCCTTGCACGTTACCTCACGGTTCGTTGTCTAGGGGATGAGAGTCTATAGAAAGTTCAATGTCCACACAAGTTATGAATCCTTTTCGTCAGGTTTTATTTCCAAACAACTTGCATAGGTAAAGGGATGGAGGGTTAGGGGAAGGTTCAGGCACACACAGCAGATCACTGGGGAAACTTCTAAGCTTCAAAGTCAAACTCACCACTTTCCTTCAAGTGGGTATTGCCCACCCGGATAGGCCCCTCTCACTTGACCTAGCAGCCGGAATGATGCACGAACAAATAAGAAATAACAGTCTCTGCCACAGACCTTTAGAACGATTAGGTTGAACTGTTCAATGATCCTCTGCCACAGGATTTTAGTACCCGGATATCCAGCCTTACAGTTTAAGAGCCTTTAAGCCAACCCGGCAGACTGTAAGGTAACTTCAGCTAAGGTGCATCCTCCAATAGGGTCACCAGGCCTTCCTCAAGATACCAGCCTTCTGCTTGGTCCTCTCCAGGAGAGGTTCTCCCCTGGTTTCCTCCATTCAATTGCGTGGCTTCCTCCCGCAGGACAGACAGCACAGGATCACCTTCAAAGTGTAGGCCCCAGTCAGGACAATTGGGCCTACCCGGCATAGATGCAGCCTTGGGCCAGCATGGCTCCGAGACTGAAATTCCAGTAACACATATCTCGAGCCAAGAGGGCCACGAGGCGAAGAGAGCCCTGAGAAATGGCGTCTGCCCCTTAAGTACCCTTCCCCAGCATGCTCAGCGGAGAGACAACTCCCACTGAGCTATTCCCAGGGAAAGACACCCAATACACTTTGGCCTGCTTGTGTTCCAACATTGGCCTGGGGTGGTAACGCCACCTACAGGCAAACAGTGGGAAGTCCTTCCAAACACAGCCATAGCCGGAACAGAGGCCAATTTAGCCTTTATTATTACAAAGTCTGAGCTAACTACCAGCTCAGACACCCACTAAATTTAACATAGCACCTGATTATCAGGAGCAGGGCGCTACATACACTGTCAATGGAAACTTGATGATTGCTCCAAAGTCACATGGTCATTTTATTAGCTTGACACTTTGTGGCAGGTGTTTGTTAAAATTAAGTATTGCTGATAAACATGGATTTGCAGACTGTAGTCTGAGCTTCTGTCTATATAACTCACACAACCTGTTTTTACAACCCTATTTACCTGCAATATAGTGTAAGGTGTACACACTGTCCTGTAAAACCATTCAACTCTCTATGGCTTTATTGAGACACGTGGCTTGGAAAGTAAATTACAGCGTAGAAACTGTATATAAAAACAAATATTCCAGAATTCTCGGAAATCAAGCCAATCTGTTCTCCTATACTATCCATTTAAAAATATATATATATATAATTTAAATAAGATATCTGTTTACCCATGGACGGGAAACCCAAAAAAGCAAGGTCTGACTTTTTTTGCTACCAAAAGAATTCCAAGTATGTTTTGTGAGGGAATATTTCATGACCAGCTGGGATGTAATGAATGGATAAAGGCCATGAATGAGGTGCCCCTATAAAACGCTGAAATGCATTGCATTCCAAGGATGGATAATGTAAACACTGATGCCATCTCAGACTTCATGTCTACGGCACGTAGCTGAAATATACTGTTCTCGGAGAGACGGGCCTCTACCTATAAACAAAAAGTCCAATATTTTAGCTGGGAACTCTAAATGTGTTAAACAACGATGCCCATTGGATTTGCTTTCCATTCTATGACATAAGTGCCTTTTAAAGTTAAGCTTTAAATTTTATTACTGCTTAAAGTATTATTTACCAAAAGCTAGTATCTGTGTAATTTAGTTATGTAGCATTGTCCTAGATGGGTGCTAGGTTAGGTAAATTATTAGCTGTACTGTAATCAGTTGAGCTGCTTATGATTATTTTGGTCTGTTCTGTGTCTCACTGATGGCAGGATTGACTGCTTCCCCTTACCCTCTGGAGGGCTCTGGATAGTACTGGATTGAGAGAGTCAAATCAGCAGCTGAATATTTTTGCAGTCCATGCCAATCCTTGGGAGAGGGTGCCCAGATGGTGGTTAGGAGGGAGCATAAATAGTTTGGGGGCCTGGAAAAGTGTGGTTTATGTCCAGGAGGAGGATATCCCAGCCTGAAGGGCTACTGCCCTTCTGGGCAGTCCAGCTGTGTTTTTCTATTGTTGATTCAGGTCCCAGCTATGCTAGCTCGGGAAGCCTATTCTACTGAACTTTGCTGGAGCTGACTGAGGGACTTCTTTTTTTGGGGGTCTGGTCTGGGGAATTCACAGTGCAGGTGTCTGGAAAATATTGGAAGGAGGCATTCAATTATCCAAAAGACATTAGTGAGTACAGACCGGTGTGTGAGATCCCAGTGACTGTATGCTGCTGCACTAGAGTCAGCCTGTACTTAAAGTGACATCTGTTATAAAATTTTGCAAATAAATAATTGTTTTTCATAATTTTAAGCCAGAATATATTCTGCTACATTTCTTTGGTGAAAAATTACCCAAATCAGTGTATATTATTTCGTCTGTAGGAAAGTTATACAGTCCCAAAATTATGGTATATATCTGAACATCAATCAATCCTAATGTACTGATGGCCTATCTCATTTCTTGCGGCAAAAAAATGCCAGGACAGTACAAATATCCCCCAAATGACCAATTTTTGGAAGATAGACAGTCCAAGGTATTTAGTAAGAGGAAAGGCGAGTTTTTTGAAGTTGTAATTTTTTGCCATAAGTTTTTGGAAAATGAAGAAATTAATTGAATTTTTTAACATACTGTCACCAGAGCAGTAAAGCATCATATAACATTTGTGGTGATGATCAGGGACACTGACTGGTGACAGTAGAGAAAAAAATCTATATATTTTTTTTACATGTTTTAAAAAAATATATATATATTTATTATATGTTTTTTTTTTTAATTTTTTTTACGATTTTTTTTTAACACACTTTGACCAGAGCAATATTAATCTACCATAGTAACATCATACTACTCTGGGGAAGTGATCATTATTTTTATTTTTTTTTACACATTATGTTTGCATATATTAGTGCATTACTTGCAAGCATTTTACTGAATGAAATTGGTTCATTCAGTTTCTTTTGTTGTGATTAGTCAGAGATAATCACATGGTACAGATGGGCTGTGATTGGCCCAGTCTGTACCATGTGATCACACTGAAAAATCACAGCTAGCAACACAATTGCATACAATGAATGGTTTGAAAGGAAGCCATCCACTGTATACAACTGTCACGTGACCTGCTGTGATTAGTTACAACGGTCACATGGTACCGGCAGCGGGCTGGTACAGTAATCAGTCATCACGCTGTTCAGGCCAGTCAAGTTCTTCCACCCCAAACTCGCTCATCCATGTCTTTATAGACCTTGCTTTGTGCATCGGTGTGCAGTCATGTTGGAACAGGAAGGGGCCAGCCCCAAATTGTTCCCACAAAGTTGAGAGCATGAAATTGTCCAAAATGTCTTGGTATGCTGACGCCTTAAGAGTTCCCTTCACTGGAGCTAAGGGACCAAGCCCAGTTTGGGGTGGAGGAACTTGACTGGCCTGCACAGAGTCCTGACCTCAACGCAATAGACCACCTTTAGGATGAATTAGAGCAGAGACCTCGAGCCAGGCCTTCTCATCCAACATCAGGGCCTGACCTCACAAATTCCCTTCTGGAATAATGATCAAACATTCCCATAGACACACTCCTAAACCTTGTGGACAGCCTTCCCAGAAGAGTTGAAGCTGTTAAAGCTGCAAAGGGTGGGCCAACTCAATATTGAACCCTACAGACTAAGACTGGGATGCCATTAAAGTTCATGTGTGTAAAGGCAGGTGTCCCAATACTTTTGGTAATATAGTCTTTATATATATTTTTTATTATCATTGGTAATAGAAATACAAAACAAAAAAAAAAAAAAAAGGATTGTCTTAAAGCGTATCTAAACCCAAGTAAAAAAATTTAATGTATTGCAGTCCTTAGATATGTCCCCCGATGTTAATTTGTTGTAATTTTACTGTTAGCTACTTCACCTCCATATCCCCCATCCCCCCCGGTTCCTGTATCCGGGCTGCCTTTGGATATGACTCAGCCTGTCCCTTGGTTCCTGAACTGTCTGCTGTCAGACCTGACCTTGCCTGTCTATGACGCCCTGACCATCCTGTATTGTGCCTGCTGCCAAAGATGGCAAAAACTGTCCAGAGCAGTCCCTGTGCAGATCCTCATCCTCCATCCTAGTCTCTACCTTCTAAGATTGCCATAAACCATGCTAGGTTTTTTTTTTTGCCTGTTTGGACCATTAACCTCATTATATTCCCATTCGTTGCTGAACTTATATGCTCCTGTTAGTGGTTGTTTGCAATGTATCTGTCTTATTCAAACAGGAATACAAAAAGTTGTAAAGTGGTCTTAATGGACCACTAACACTTTGCAGACTGCTGCAAGGCATACACACAGCGGAGTTTCCCATGGTTTATGTCTGTCCAGTGCCTGGTTACCAACCACTTTTAAAGGCATAGTCCACCTTTTCCAAATATGTAATAAATGCACATGAATAAAATATTAAATGTGCATTTATTAAAGGTTCTCCCTGAGGAAGTCACGTGATTAAGTGACAAAACACATTGGGGCGGAGCTTTGCGTGATGTCACCGTACACATTGAAAACTTAGAAGTAAGATGCTGCTTTGGTTACTATGAGCTGCGTATGTTCCTATACACCTGCTTAGCTTTTTATGTGCAAGCATGTAAGGTGCACTTACAAATGTGGGTGCTTTGGCTGGGTTTATTCATAAATAAAGTGCAATAGCTACTGATCTGGGGACCCCATTTAACCACTTTAAGACCGCAATATATATATATATATATATATATATATATGTATGTGTGATAGTTTTGAAGTGGTTTACCGGAGCCATGGCTGAAGCTGTCAGCCATAACCCCGGTATTTATTTAGTTTTTCCAGCGGTTGACTCTCTTTCTGATAAAAGTGGTCCGAGTGGCTGATTAGCCGCTGGATCGCTTTTAGAAGCAGCGATCCGGCGCTTCACGTGGCTGGCCATAGAGGCGAGGAGAGACCAGATCATCTCTCCTCACCTCTTTGATTAGGAGGCCGGGAGCGACATCATGACGTCACTTTCGGTTTAGGGTGGATGCAAACAATTTTTTTTATTTCTTTTTTTAATGCATCAGATCAATATTTTTTTTGTTTTGTTTTTTATCTGATGCCTTTAAGGGTAGAGGAGAGATAAAACCCTAGATGTCTCCTTTATTTCTATCACAAAAACAAAAAAAACACTGATCTCATGCTAAAAAATAAAATTCATAAAAGTGCTAAAAAAAAATTAAAGGGACAATATAAATAAATAAAAAAATAATATAAATAATAATAATTTTAAAGCACCCCCATCCCTCCATGCTTGCCCACAGAAGCAAACGCATATGTAAACGGTGTTTGGAAAAAAATTGCGTTTGAACATCCACTGCGCAAATACCATGTGACATAAAACAATTGCAAAAATCACTATTTTAATCTCTAGGGCTGCTGTGGTGTGGTGTCAGTGGTGGCTCCAGCTCGCAGTGCTCTGCGCCCCGAGCCCACCCTATTTTGAAGCCAATTAGAGCCTCTGGCTTTAATCAGGTGCTTCAAAATACACACCCCCTGCCTATCCTCGCCATAGGAATTCATGCGCCCGGCATCCTGAAAGGGGCCAGGCACATGGATAGGGAGGACGAAAGGGTGTTGGGGGGGGGCACCTGTGTGCCCACAATGCACGGGCCGCCACTGCAGTATAGTGTGATTAGCTGAGAGAAAGCCCCTCCTCCAAATGAATGAAAAAAATGCCCATGAAGACTCCTGGGATTCATGACATCATCTTGGCCTAGGCCAGAAACCAGGAGGCAATGGAAGAAATGTAAAAAAAAAATAGTTTAAAACAAGTAAATACAATATACACTATATTGTCAAAAGTATTGGGGCGCCTGCCTTTACACGCACATGAACTTTGATGGCACCCAAGTCTTAGTCCATAGGGTTCAATATTGAGTTGGCCCACCCTTTGCAGCAGTGCAGGCCAGTCAAGTTTCCTCCACCCCAAACTCGCTCATCCATGTCTCTATGGACCTTGCTTTGTGCACTGGTCCAAATTATTTGGTGGAAGGGGGGATTATGGTGTGGGGTCATTTTTCAGGGGTTGGGGTTGGCCCCTTAGTTCCAGTGAAGGGAACTCTTAAGGCGTCAGCATACCAAGACATTTTGGACAAATTCATGTTCCCAACTTTGTGGGAACAGTTTGGGGATGGCCCCTTCCTGTTCCAACATGACCAGTGCACAAAGCAAGGTCCATAAAGACATGGATGAGCGAGTTTAGGGTGTAGGAACTTGATTGGCCTGCACAGAGTCCTAACCTCAACCCGATAGAACACCTTTGGGATGAATTAGAGCGGAGACTGCGAGCCAGGCCTTCTTGTCCAACATCAGTGCCTGACCTCACAAATGTGCTTCTGGAAGAATGGTCAAACATTCCCATAGACACTCCTAAACCTTGTGGACAGCCTTCCCAGAAGAGTTGAAGCTGTTATAGCTGAAAAGGGTGGGCCAACTCAATAGCCCTACGGACTAAGACTGGGATGCCATTAAAGTTCATGTGCGTGTAAAGGCAGGCGTCCCAATACCTTTGACAATATAGTGTACCTTCCTATCTATTTACTAATGCTAGTAGCATAAGAATTAAAAAAAGTTCATGTTGATTCAGAGAGTTTAGTTCCACTTTAATGTAATGTAGATGGGTGTGTATATATCACAACCACAAAAGAACCATAAAATAAGTCTGCATGCCAACACACACAATTTGTGCCTTTAGATTTTATGATTTTCTGGCATCCGCCTTATCAGTTTACAATCGAGCTGTATACATTAGCACGTAGGTTCTGAGAAGTGACAAAATCAAGTGTCATATTGTATGAACAGACGGCTTGTAATGTGCGATGTCCACACAGTTGTCGGCTGATGAGTGATGTGGAGGGTCCAGTGCCAAGTTCTTCCAGCAGCTGAGCAATGTGTCCATCCTTTAAAGTGACACTAAACTCTGGTTTAAAAAAGATTCTATCCCAGTATGTAATCTTAACTCCGAAAATTCCCTTCTATTGATCGCTGCCTCCTCCAAATCTCCAAATTCCTTTTTTTTCCTGGCTGCTGTGATCTGACCTGTTAGAGGGTGGCTACGTTCATTCTCTATGGTCTCACTGTATGTAGGAATATAGACATTCTCACTTTCCTTCTTTAGAGATAGAAAGGCCTTGTAAAAAAATAAAAAAAAATTTTTTTTTGCTTTGTTCTGGAAAAATTGGAAAAGAAAAAAGAAGTGTGAAATATGTTCTTTTACAATGATAAATAATATATCTATGACATGGTATTCAAACTATATAACATGAAGACCTTAATGAAAGAACTTTATGTAACTTTGTGTGTGTGTGGACTTTATGTGTTTTTATGTAAAGTCTCAAATTATTGTGAGTTCTCTCATCTGAAGACAACCAAATCCTGGAATACAATTCAAGTAACACTCTACTTCTCAATACAGTTCTCAAACAAGAGAAATATGTATTTCTGCCACTAGGCGCGGCACTGCAGGGGAAAGTTTACAGTTTCGTTTGCTTGTGGGCTCCTGTACCTCCTACTGTACAGTTGGGTGATTGTTGGGATACAGTAGATGATGGTTTCTGACCTCTCAGGCCTTAATGGACAGGTAAGAGGATACATTTTTTTCGTACAAATTAGTTTATCTTTACACAGTAACTTTTAAATGATTTCTATTAATGTGCTCTACCATGACAGAATAATGTTTTCCTATAGTCTGCTCAGTAAATAGTTTTTTCTTTTCCTCCTCTCAGTAAAATGTAACAGCAAGTTACCAGTCTTTGTTTACAGTTGTGATCGGCTGTGATTGGACACAGTGATCACATGGTAAAGAGCCACTGTCATTAGCTCTTTACCCTGATTTTTTTTTTCCGAATATTTTTTTTTTTACAGAAAAAAAGCAGGGAATTTTTTTTTTCTCCATGGCTTCAAAATTTCCAGAAATTTTACATCTCTACTCCTAAGATGGACTAAGTAAGATGTGTAGTGTGCATAAAGCAGTTCATATGGCCACAACTAATGCACTACTCATTCCAAACAACAGAAAGTGAGAGCTCATGAGGGACATTACAATGAGGTAGAAACACACAGTAAGAATCGGTTTCATGTGTAGTGCTTTCCCCCCAAAGGAGTTACTGTTTTCTCGGGTCCCCCGTTCCCAGTGCCCACGACTCTTCAAGTAGCACCACACTCTCCGACACACCAGGACTGAAGGGATAAATATTTATTGCAACAATGCACAATAATTCAACAATCAAAGAATAGAAAATGGCAACAAAACACTAGTAGGGTGTGGTAGAGCATGGCCAGCAGCCTCTCAGCAACTCCTAGGGTGAGGACCTGTCTCCTCCTAATCCCTGTGCAGGGATCAACAATGTCAGCTGAAGTGACGCCTGTAACGAAACGTAACGTAACAAAACGTCCCACACTCCGCTTAAATGCTTTCTTCGTATACCGCTTCCTCCCAGTCTGAATATAGATATTCCAACCGCTAACAACCACAAACTAGGCAGTACTCGTTTGGTTGCTCAACATGAACACAGTATATATATATACAACATTCCAGTGTGGTTGTGCAGTGAGTAGAATTAGTACAGATCAGACTGGATTTCTCGGTCACCCTGTGCCCCTATTAGAGACACAGGCTGACTTAGACATGGAAAGTGCATTGGGAGCTGAAACAAAGGTTTCCCAACCCCCACAAGGTATTCTGGGTTCAACGGGCCCCCCACCCAAAGTGACTCCCATCACAACGCCCTCTTCACAGTCAGGTGGCAACACCAGACTCGAGAGTGGCGTTACCACAAACCAAGAAATGTTCACTACTCAGCCACTCTACGCCCCCAACACTGTGGCAAATGACCTGATAGCAGCCTCATACATTGCATGTGTGTTCCTTTACAATCTCTCTGAGCCTGCCCCAGAATAGTCCTTCTTCTTTCTCCCTATAGAGCTCTGGTCATTCTGGGATATGCAGTCCGAGATCCAACCTGTAATACAGGCTCAGTGTCCCTGGGGACTACATCTCCCACAAGTCATAGTTCCTCCCAGCAGGCTCTGTCCTTCCCAGAATCCACAGCAGCTCTCTCTGTGGATGCATACAGTCCCACAAATGGCCAGTGCTCCTCTCCCCCCACTGCCGCTCCTCTTTGCTGGCCACAGTGGATGGAGAAAAAATTTGCAGAGGTGGTTGTGTGTGGGCGACTGCAGTATCAGTTTAAGGCTGACAGCCCAATCTGTGCAGCTGCTCTCTTGCTGCCAGGGCTGCAGACCAAGGCTACACATGATAAATAGATTACAGGGCCATTGAGTAGTGGTTGTGTATGAATTTTTTTTGAAGAGTAAGGACATCATTTTTTGTCACTTTAAAGGGTTAGTTCGCCTTTTCATGGAAAAAAAAAAGACGCCTCTGACGAAGTCTAAGAGACGTAACGTATAAGGCAGTGTATTTCCCAGTGACGTCATCATGCTGCCGGGAAGCCGGTTTACATACTATTCATGCTCTGAAGGAGAGGAACACTGCACAGCTGAGTGGTTGGATGTATTGTGGATGACAGACAGAGGAATGTTTTTTACAAGTGCTTGAGTTTTCATTCATGTGAATGATTTAGCCTTTACTGTTCTAAGTTGCAACAGAGAGCACTATATATGTTTCTGTTTGTTTACCGAATAAGATGGAAATTTGAGATATGTAACCTGGAGAGAGATTGTGGGCTATGTGATATCGTGCCCAGTGGGGTTGCACCGATACCGGTATTGGTGCCGATACCTAGTATTTTCAAGAGCACTTGTGAAAATGCTCCGATTCCCGAAACCGATACCTTTTGCTGTGCGATTTGAGCCCATACAAACTGAATGGGCTCAAATCACACTGCAAAGAATCGCTTGAGATTTGAACAGGAATGCGGTGCAAAATGTCATGCACCGCTCCTGTGTCAACCGGGGAATATCATAGTGATTTATAAGCCTGGGTTCACACAGGAGCGGTGGGGAAACTGAATGCAATTAGGACAGGAATCGCACTGCATTCCTGTTCAAATCGCATGTGATTTTTTGCAGTGTGATTTGAGACCATTCATTGTGTATGGGCTCAAATCGCACTCCAATGGTATCGGTACTCGGTATCGGTGAGTACTTGACTGAAAGTATCGGTACTCGTACTCGCCGATAAAACCCCGGTATCAGTGCAACTCTAGTGCCTGGAGTTTTTGGGCTGTTTGAGACCTCCTTTAACCTTGTGGTCCACCTGTGATGGTGAGCGTGCCGCTTATCAATTAGTGTGCATGAAGGACTTTCATCACAGGTGTGGAGTGTTCAGAGTTTGCATGTTTATGGGCTGGGTTCACACTATACGACACGACTTTCATCCTACTTTGCTCTGCGACATCTGTCCTACATTGGTCCGACATTGGTCCGACATTGGTCCGACATCCATCCGACATTCATGAACAGGATACTACTTTGATCCGACATTGTGCTAGTCTGACTTGTCCTTTGACCAATCAAAACAATCCCAGGGTGAGATAAATTCCTTTTACTGCTGCTGTAATCACAATGTCGGATGCCAAAGTCGTATGGTTAGGACAAGGATCCGACTTTGATCCGACTTCAATGATAGTCAATGGGCTGAAGTAGGATCAAAGTCGGACAGAAGTAGTACAGGGAGAATTTTTAATGTCGGACCGACATGTGTCGGACCAGTTAAGACAGCTCCCATAGGGAAACATTGATTTTCACACGTCATGCGACATGAGCTCCTAATGTCGGAGCGTTTGTCGCCCCAGTGTGAACCAGGCCTAATAAAAGAAGATTTTGATTGATGCACCAATCATTTGGAGTTTTTTTTTTTCATCACTTTAAGTCTGAGCACGCTGAAGATCACAAGTTTTAAAGGATTCCACTTTATTATATTTGGGAAAATATTTGCATGTTGGTACATTGGGACCTTTTTTGATTTATATATTAATTTTTATGCATTTGATGTACTTTTTGGACATATATGTAACAAGTTATTGTTTTGCACACTGGATTTGTATATGTGCATGTATATGAATTTGATATGTATATTTTCACACATTGAGAGATTTATCGCTCCAGCATGCTGGGAATGTTATGTACAGTGGGGCAAAAAAGTATTTAGTCAGCCACCAATTGTGCAAGTTCTCCCATGTAAAAAGATGAGAGAGGCCTGTAATTGTCATCATAGGTATACCTCAACTATGAGAGACAAAACGTGGAAACAAATTCAGACAATCACATTGTCTGATTTGGAAAGATTTTTTTTGCAAATTATGGTGGAAAATAAGTATTTGGTCAATATCAAAAGTTCATCTCAATACTTTGTTATATATCACTTGTTGGCAATGACAGAGGTCAAACGTTTTCTGTAAGTCTTCACAAGGTTGTCACACACTGTTGCTGGTATGTTGGCCCCTCCTCCATGCAGATCTCCTCTAGAGCAGTGATGTTTTGGGGCTGTCGCTGGGCAACACAGACTTTCAACTCCCTCCAAAGGTTTTCTATGGGGTTGAGATCTGGAGACTGGCTAGGCCACTCCAGGACCTTAAAATGCTTCTTACGAAGCCATTCCTTCGTTGCCCGGGCGGTGTGTTTGGGATCATTGTCATGCTGAAAGACCCAGCCACGTTTCATCTTCAATGCCCTTGCTGATGGGAGGAGGTTTGCACTCAAAATCTCACGATACATGGCCCCATTCATTCTTTCATGTACACGGATCAGTCGTCCTGTTCCCTTTGCAGAGAAACAGCCCCAAAGCATGATGTTGCCACCCCCATGCTTCACAGTAGGTATGGTGTTCTTTGGTTGTAACTCAGCATTCTCTCTCCTCCAAACACGACGAGTTGTGTTTCTACCAAACAGTTCTACTTTGGTTCCATCTGACCATATGACATTCTCCCAATCCTCTTCTGGATCATCCAAATGCTCTCTAGCAAACCTCAGAAGGGCCCGGACATGTACTGGCTTAAGCAGGGGGACACGTCTGGCACTGCAGGATCTGAGTCCCTGGCGGCTAAGTGTGTTTCTGATGGTAGCCTTTGTTACGTTGGTCCCAGCTCTCTGCAGGTCATTCACTAGGTCCCCCCCGTGTCGTTCTGGGATTTTTACTCACTGTTCTTGTGATCATTTTGACCCCACAGGGTGAGATCTTGCGTGGAGCCCCAGATCAAGGGAGATTATCAGTGGTCTTGTATGTCTTCCGTTTTATTCTAATTATTGCTCCCACAGTTGTTTTCTTCACACCAAGCTGCTTGCCTATTGCAGATTCAGTCTTCCCAGCCTGGTGCAGGTCTACAATTTTGTTTCTGGTGTCCTTCGACAGCTCTTTGGTCTTCACCATAGTGGAGTTTGGAGTGTGACTGTTTGAGGTTGTGGACAGGTGTCTTTTATACTGATAACAAGTTCAAACAGGTGCCATTAATACAGGTAATGAGTGGAGGACAGAGAAGCTTCTTAAAGAAGAAGATACAGGTCTGTGAGAGCCAGAAATCTTACTTGTTTATAGGTGACCAAATACTTATTTTCCACCATAATTTGCAAAAAAATAAAAAATTCCAAATCAGACAATGTGATTGTCTGGATTTGTTTCCACATTTTGTCTCTCATAGTTGAGGTATACCTATGATGACAATTACATCTTTTTAAGTGGGAGAACTTGCACAATTGGTGGCTGACTAAATACTTTTTTGCCCCACTGTATATGTATCCTTTTGTGTTTGTATTTATTCACTGTTTGAATACTGTAGATATTTATTGCTCTGGATAGCAGATATTAAGGAAGAGAAGAAGTGTAGAGGCAAACAAAAGTGTATAGGTCAGTGTGGGCAGGAAATGGAGGGGTGAGTTGGGGGCAGGAAGTACAGAGGTGAGCGGTGGACAAGAACAACAGAGGTGAGCAGTGAACAAAATGTGCAGAGGTGAGAGGTGGATGAAAAACAAGTGGAGAGGTGATATGTGGACAAGAAGTGCAGAGGTAAACAAGAACTGGAAAGGTTAGTGGAGGACAAGAGGTGGAGAGGTAGGAAGTGGACAAAAAGTTGAGAGGTGAGTGGTGGACAAGAAGTGGAGAGATGATCGGTGAACAAGAAGTGGAGAGGTGAGTGGTAGGCAAGAAATGGAAAGGTGTGCGGTGAGAGGTGAGCGGTGGACATGAAGTGACGAGATGAGCGGTGGCCAAGAAGTGGAGAGGTAAGCGGTGGACATGAAGTAGAGATTTTACCAGGTTTTCTTCTAAGATTGCCCTGTACTTGGCTCCATCCATCTTCCCATTAACTCTGACCAGCTTCCCTGTCCCTGCTGAAGATAAGCATCCCCACAACATGATTCTGCCACCACCATGTTTCACGGTGGGGATGGTGTGTCTAGGGTGATGTGCAGGGTTTGTTTTCTGCCACACAAAAACCTAGAATGCAAAATCTGGTGCAGTTGTGCTCGGTAGCCAATCAGCTTCTAACTTCAGCTTGTTCAATTAAGCTTTGGCAATAAAACCTGGAAGCTGATTGGTTTTTATGCAGAGCTGCACCTGATTTTGCACTCTCCAGTTTTGATAAATCAACTCCATGGCGTTTTGCTTTTAGGCCAAAAAGTAACATTTTGGTCTTATCTGACCAGAGCACCATCTACCATATGTTTGCTGTGTCTCCCACATGGCTTCTCGCAAACTGCAAAGGGGACTTCTTATGACTTTCTTTCAACGATGTCTTTCTTCTTGCCACTCTTCTATAAAGGCCAGATTTGTGGAGAGCACGACTAATAGTTGTCCTGTGGACAGATTCTCCGACCTGAGCTGTGGATCTCTGCATCTGCAGCTTCTCCAGAGTTACCATGGACCTCTTGGCTGCTTCTCTGATTAATGATCTCCTTGCCCCGGCCTGTCAGTTAAGTCAGATGGACATTTTTTGGTAAGTTTGCAGTTGTGCCATACTCTTTCCATTTTCGGATGATGGATTGAACAGAGCTCAGTGAGATGTTGAAAGCTTGGGATATTTTTTTAGAACCTTATGCCGCGTACACACGATCATTATTCACGGCGGTTAAAAAACCGCCGTGAATAATGACATTTTAAAACGAGGGAACAGCTTGTTCCCCACACACGGTCATTTTTCTCGTAATTTTTTAAAATGACGAGAAAAATGATCGTCTATGGGCTCCCTATGGGAAACACTGCCGCGGAAGAAATGTCAGGAAAAACGACGAGAAAAATTAGAACATGTTCTAATTTTTCTCGTCGTTTTTAATGCCGTTTTTCACGTCGTGAAAAATGACAAGAAGACCACACACGGTCGTTTTTCTTGTTGAAAACAAAAAATGTCATTTTTCACGACGTGAAAAATGATCGTGTGTACGCGGCATAACCCTGCTTTAAACTTCTCCACAACTTTATCCCTGACCTATCCGGTGTGTTCCTTGGCCTTCATAATGCTGTTTGTTCACTAAGGTTCTCTAACAAATCTCTGAGGGCTTTACAGAACAGCTGCATTTATACTGAAATTAAATAACACACAGGTGGACTCTATTTACTAATTAGGTGATTTCTGAAGGCAATTAGTTCCACTAGATTTTAGTTAGGGGTCTCAGAGTAAAGGGGACTGAATACAAATGCACACCACACTTTTCATATATTTATTTGTAAAAAAAATTGAAAACCATTTATCATTTTCCTTCCACTTCAAAATAATGTTTAACTTTGTGTTGGTCTATTATATAAAATCCCCAAAAAATACATTGGCATTTGTCAGTCATTTAAACTGATAATTTTCTGGGTGAACAAGAAGTGGAGAGATGTGCAGTGGACAAAAAGTGGAGAGGTGAGTAATGGATGAAAAGTGGAGAGGAGAATGGTGGATAAAAAGTGATGAAGTGAGCGGTGGACAAGAAGTACAGAAGAGAGCGATGGGCAAGAAGTACAGGGGTGAGCATTGGAAAAGAAGTACAGAGGTGAGCGGTGGACAAGAAGTACAGAGGTGAGCAGTGGACAGGAAGTACAGAGGTGAGCGGTGGAAAAGAAGTACAGAGGTGAGCGGTGGACAAGAAGTACAGAGGTGAGCGGTGGACAGGAAGTACAGAGGTGAGCGGTGGACAGGAAGTGGAGAGATGAGTGGTGGACAAGAAGTGGAGAGGTCAGTGGTGGACAAGAAGTGGAGAGGTAAGCATTGGACAAGAAGTACAGTGGTGAGCATTGGACAAGAAGTACAGAGGTGAGCATTGGACAAGAAGTACAGAGGTGTACGGTGGACAAGAAGTACAGAGGTGAGCATTGGACAAGAAGTACAGAGGTGAGCGGTGGACAGGAAGTACAGAGGTGAGCGGTGGACAGGAAGTATAGAGGTGAGCGGTGGACAGGAAGTACAGAGGTGAGCGGCGAACAGAAAGTACAGAGGTGTGTAGTGGACAGGAAGTACAGAGGTGAGCGGTGGACAGGAAGTACAGAGGTGAGCGGTGGACAGGAAGTACAGAGGTTAGGGTAACCACATTTCCAAACTACCATTCAGGGACACCCTAACTTCCCAAAAATCAGCTTGTGCTGTAACGAATCACAGCAGAGTGATTAGACACAAGAGGCGGGATTTATGATTTCTCCAATCACAAGCAGGGGGCGGGGACTGTGCTCCTCCATGCATTCCCGGCCAGGACAAGTACTGTCAGTGAGTAAAGTGGTGATGTGGCGGCCTTTTTTGGGGGCATCAGATTGGCCCGGGGGGTGGCTGTGTCAGTTTCATTCCGGGACACTGTATTGTCCTGGAATGAAGGTGCCCGGGACAGACCTGCAAAATGCGGGACTGTCCCGGGCAATCCGGGACATGTGGTCACCCTAACAGAGGTGAGCGGTGGACAGGAAGTACAGAGGTGAGCGGTGGACAGGAAGTACAGAGGTGAGCGGTGGACAGGAAGTACAGTGGTGAGCGGTGGACAGGAAGTACAGTGGTGAGCGGTGGACAGGAAGTACAGAGGTGAGCAGTGGACATGAAGTACAGAGGTGAGCGGAGGACATGAAGTACAGAGGTGAGCGGTGGACAGGAAGTACAGAGGTGAGCGGAGGACAGGAAGTACAGAGGTGAGCGGTGGACAGGAAGTACAGAGGTGAGTGGAGGACAGGAAGTACAGAAGAGAGCGATGGGCAAGAAGTACAGGGGTGAGCATTGGAAAAGAAGTACAGAGGTGAGCGGTGGACAGGAAGTACAGAGGTGAGCGGTGGAAAAGAAGTACAGAGGTGAGCGGTGGACAAGAAGTACAGAGGTGAGCGGTGGACAGGAAGTACAGAGGTGAGCGGTGGACAGGAAGTGGAGAGATGAGTGGTGGACAAGAAGTGGAGAGGTAAGCATTGGACAAGAAGTACAGTGGTGAGCATTGGACAAGAAGTACAGAGGTGAGCATTGGACAAGAAGTACAGAGGTGTACGGTGGACAAGAAGTACAGAGGTGAGCATTGGACAAGAAGTACAGAGGTGAGCGGTGGACAGGAAGTACAGAGGTGAGCGGTGGACAGGAAGTATAGAGGTGAGCGGTGGACAGGAAGTACAGAGGTGAGCGGCGAACAGAAAGTACAGAGGTGTGTAGTGGACAGGAAGTACAGAGGTGAGCGGTGGACAGGAAGTACAGAGGTGAGCGGTGGACAGGAAGTACAGAGGTTAGGGTAACCACATTTCCAAACTACCATTCAGGGACACCCTAACTTCCCAAAAATCAGCTTGTGCTGTAACGAATCACAGCAGAGTGATTAGACACAAGAGGCGGGATTTATGATTTCTCCAATCACAAGCAGGGGGCGGGGACTGTGCTCCTCCATGCATTCCCGGCCAGGACAAGTACTGTCAGTGAGTAAAGTGGTGATGTGGCGGCCTTTTTTGGGGGCATCAGATTGGCCCGGGGGGTGGCTGTGTCAGTTTCATTCCGGGACACTGTATTGTCCTGGAATGAAGGTGCCCGGGACAGACCTGCAAAATGCGGGACTGTCCCGGGCAATCCGGGACATGTGGTCACCCTAACAGAGGTGAGCGGTGGACAGGAAGTACAGAGGTGAGCGGTGGACAGGAAGTACAGAGGTGAGCGGTGGACAGGAAGTACAGTGGTGAGCGGTGGACAGGAAGTACAGTGGTGAGCGGTGGACAGGAAGTACAGAGGTGAGCAGTGGACATGAAGTACAGAGGTGAGCGGAGGACATGAAGTACAGAGGTGAGCGGTGGACAGGAAGTACAGAGGTGAGCGGAGGACAGGAAGTACAGAGGTGAGCGGTGGACAGGAAGTACAGAGGTGAGTGGAGGACAGGAAGTACAGAGGTGAGCGGTGGACAGGAAGTACAGAGGTGAGCGGTGGACAGGAAGTACAGAGGTGAGCGGTGGACAGGAAGTACAGAGGTGAGCGGTGGACAGGAAGTACAGAGGTGAGCGGTGGACAGGAAGTACAGAGGTGAGCGGTGGACAGGAAGTACAGAGGTGAGCGGTGGACAGGAAGTACAGAGGTGAGCGGTGGACAAGAAGTGGAGAGGTCAGTGGTAGAGTTTCTGACTATTTTATTGAAGCTCTTCTTGAGGTAGGGTCAAAGAGTCAGCTCCATGTCTATGGTATGCAGAAAAGCATATGTAATGGAAGAGTTTGTTTTAAAAAAAATGATTGTGCAGCAGGTTAAATGTATCTATGTTAGATGTTTCTGTGAGAATTTTGTTGTGGCACAGTAATTAAACCATATGTAAGCTCAGGTTCTGGTTAACAATGAATATGTTAGATGTGCCTCTGCACTAAACTACCTAATTAAGCCTCCACCTAACAACTGTGCTCCTATCTTAGTTAATAAATAGTGTTTTTAATGTGCCCAGCGCTTAATTTATGTGAATAAAATAAATACATATCCCCAAGGGCATTTTCTGAATGCAGCTTGTGTGCAAGATTTATATTCTCCCACCTGAGACAAAGGAACCGCATCAACGCGCCACAGAAAGAAATAAGTGTGGTTTTCATTGCACTTAATATTTTGTGTTACTTAAAGGGACAGTAGTAACTAATGCAGAGTTTAGTTTTCATGACTAATTGATGCAGAGTCCACGGGTCATTAGTAAGTGATGCAGAGTTCAGGGTTCAGGAGTAAGTGATGCAGAGTTCATTGGTCAGTAGTATGTGATGCAGAGTTCAGGGGTCAGGAGTAAATGACGTAGAGTTCAGGGCTCAGTAGGAAGTGACACAGAGCTCAGGGGTCAGGAGAAAATCACACAGAGTTCAGGGGTCAGGAGTAAGTGACGCAGAGTTGAGGGGTCAGGAGTAAGTGACACAGAGTTCAGGGGTCAGGAGTAAGTGACGCAGAGTTCAGTTGTCAGTAGTAATTGATGCAGAGTTCAGGGGTCAGGAGTAAGTTACACAGAGTTCAGGGTCAAGAGTAAGTGACGCAATGTTCAGGGGTCAGGAGTAAGTGACGCAGAGTTGAGGGGTCAGGAGTAAGTGACACAGAGTTCAGGGGTCAGGAGTAAGTGACGCAGAGTTCAGTTGTCAGTAGTAATTGATGCAGAGTTCAGGGGTCAGGAGTAAGTTACACAGAGTTCAGGGTCAAGAGTAAGTGACGCAATGTTCAGGGGTCAGGAGTAAGTGATGCAGAGTTGAGGGGTCAGTAGTAAGTGACACAGAGTTGAGGGGTCAGGAGTAAGTGACACAGAGTTGAGGGGTCAGGAGTAAGTGACGCAGAGTTCAGGGGTCAGGAGTTAGTGACGCAGAGTTCAGGGGTCAGGAGTAAGTGATGCAGAGTTTAGGGGTCAGTAGTAAGTGATGCAGAGTTCAGGGGTCAGGAGTATGTGACACAGAGTTGAGGGGTCAGGAGTAAGTGACACAGAGTTGAGGGGTCAGGAGTAAGTGACACAGAGTTCAGAGGTCAGGAGAAAATTGCGCAGAGTTCAGTTGTCAGTAGTAAGTGATGCAGAGTTCAGGGGTCAGGAGTAAGTTACACAGAGTTCAGGGGTCAGGAGTAAGTGACGCAGCGTTCAGGGGTCAGGAGTAAGTGATGCAGAGTTCAGGGGTCAGGAGTAAGTGACACAGAGTTGAGGGGTCAGGAGTAAGGGACACAGAGTTCAGGGGTCAGGAGTAAGTGACGCAGAGTTCAGTTGTCAGTAGTAAGTGACGCAGAGTTCAGTTGTTAGTAATAAGTGATGCAGAGTTCATGGGTCAGAGGTAAGTTACACAGAGTTCAGGGGTCAGGAGTAAGTGACGCAGAGTTCAGTTGTCAGTAGTAAGTGATGCAGAGTTCAGGGGTCAGGAGTAAGTTACACAGAGTTCAGGGGTCAGGAGTAAGTGACGCAGAGTTCAGGGGTCAGGAGTAAGTGATGCAGAGTTCAGGGGTCAGGAGTAAGTGACACAGAGTTGAGGGGTCAGGAGTAAGTGACGCAGAGTTTAGGGGTCAGGAGTAAGTGACGCAGAGTTTAGGGGTCAGTAGTAAGTGATGCAGAGTTCAGGGGTCAGGAGTAAGTGATGCAGAGTTCAGGGGTCAGGAGTAAGTGACACAGAGTTCAGGGGTCAGGAGTAAGTGACGCAAAGTTCAGGGGTCAGGAGAAAATTGCGCAGAGTTCAAGAGTAAGTGACGTAGAGTTCAGGTGTCAAAAGTAAGGCAGAGTTCAGTGGTCAGTAGTAAATGACACAAAGTTCAGGGGTCAAGAGTAGGTCATACTGATTTCAGAGGTCATTAATAAGTAATGTAATCCTATCTTTCTGAATTCAATTGTGCCTAATGGGCAATTTGATAAATGATCCCTTTCATCAAAAAATAATATTTGGTTTTGTTGGAATTTGGTAGAATCAATCTTTTTCAAACAACCATTTTTTACAAAATATTCAAATCTCTGATCGACCCGGGATCTCTGCATCACTTAGGCTACTTTCACACTGAAGCGCTGGATGCGCTGGCGGTATATCTGCGCTATTTTTAGCGCTGCTATACCGTTGTTTTTGCCGCAGTTTGCGGGCGCTAGCGGGGTGATTTTAACCCCCGCTAGCGGCCGAAAAAGGGTTAAAAACGCCCGCAATAATGCCTCTTTGTGGCGTTATGCAGGTGTTTTGGAGGCGCTACCCCATTGATTTCAATAGGCAGGGGCGCTATAGGAGCGGTATTTTTACCGCTCCTATCGCGCCTCAAAGATGCGGCTTGCAGGAGTTTTTTTACCCTCCTGCAAGCGCAACGCTCCAGTGTGAAAGCCCTCGAGCTTTCACACTGGATACAAAGTAGCGGCTTTTTGCGGGCGCTTTGCAGGCGCTATTTTTAGCGCAATAGTGCCTGCAAAGTGCCTCAGTGTGAAAGGGGCCTTACTACTGACCCCTAAACTCTGCATCACTTTCTACTGACCCATGAACTCTGCATCAATTAGTCATGAAAACTAAACTCTGCATTACTTACTACTGAACATGGCCAGCATAAACCTTTATATATTCAAAAAATATATTCATAAAACAAAAAACAGCAGCGGTCAGCCTCACTACTAAATAAGTCCACATACAACGTAGATGTATGAGTGGCGGAGTATAAAAGTATCACTATAGTAACAAGTAAAATATATATCATAAACCACAGCCTTGTGAGTGCATTTTTTTTACTGCATATCTCGTTGATACAAAGTTTTTACCAAAGTAGGTTTTTATTCGTTTGACTAATGAGAAATACAATATATTACCTAAAGTATTGTGACACCTGCCTTTACACGCACATGAACATTATTGGCATCCCAGTCTTAGTCCGTTGGGTTCAATATTGAGTTGGCCCACCCTTTGCAACTATAACAGCTTTAACTCTTCTGGAAAGGCTGTCCACAAGGTTTAGGAGTGTGTCTATGGGAATGTTTGACCATTCTTCCAGAAGCGCATTTGTGAGGTCAGGCACTGATGTTGGACGAGAAGGCCTGGCTCGCAGTCTCCGCTCTAATTCATCCCAAAGGTGTTCTATCGGGTTGAGGTCAGGACTCTGTGCAGGCCAGTCAGGTTACTCCAGCCCTAAACTCGCTCATCCATGTCTTTATGGACCTTGCTTTGTGCACTGGAGAGCAGTCATGTTGGAACAGGAAGGGGCCATCCCCAAACTGTTCCCACAATGTTGAGAGCATGAAATTGTCCAAAATGTCTTGGTATGCTGACGCCGTAAGTGTTCCCTTCACTGGAACTAAGGGGACAAGCCAAACCCCTGAAAAACAACCCCAAACCATAATCCCCCCTCCACCAAATGATTTGGACCAGTGCACAAAACAAAGTCCATAAAAACATGGATGAGCGAGTTTGGAGTGGAGGAACCTGACTGGCCTGCACAGAGCCCTGACCTCAATCCGATAGAACACCTTTGGGATGACTTATGCCACGTACACACGACCGTTTTTCATGACGAGAAAAATGCCATTTTTTATTTGGTCATTAAAAACGATTGTGTGTGGGCTCCAGAGCATTTTCCGCGACATGAAAAATGGCCATTAAAAATCTGGAACATGCTCTATTTTTTCTCGTCATTTTTCACGTCGTCGTTTTTCTTGTCGTGAAAAACGGTCGTGTGTAGGCTTTAACGACGTGATAAAAACGCACATGCTCAGAAGCAAGTTATGAGACGGGAGCGCTCGCTCTGGTTAAACTAGCATTCATAATGGAGATAGCACATTCGTCACGCTGTAACGGACTGAAGAGCACGAGGCTGAAAAGCGCGAATCGTCTCTCACCAAACTTTACTAACACGAGGAGCGTCCCAAAGGGTGGCGCCATCCGAATGAAACTTCCCATTTATAGTGCCGTCATACGTTTCGTACGTCACAGCGCTTTGTTCGAGCATTTTTTTTCACGATCGTGTGTAGGCAAGGCAGGCTTGAGAAGAATCACGTTGAGAAAAACATTGTTTTTTCAATGACATTAAAAACGGTCGTGTGTACGCAGCATTAGAGCAGAGACTGCGAGCCAGGCCTTCTAGTCCACATCAGTGCCTGACCTCACAAATGCGCTTCTGGAAGAACGGTCAAACATTCCCATAGACACTCCTAAACCTTGTGGACGGCCTTCCCAGAAGAGTTGAAGCTGTTATAGCTGCAAAGGGTGGGCCAACTCAATAGCCCTACAGTAAGGTGACCAGATTTTTAAAATGAAATCCGGGGACATATTTTTTTTTTTTTTACTAGTAATGGCAGCAATCAGCGACTCTCTGCCCATCGCTGCTGCCGCCGCCCGCCTCACGGCCTGTCAAGTCTTATGGCCCGTACACACGATCCGAAGTTCGTACGACTTTTTCCGCTTAATAGTCGCAAGTAGAAATTGAATAGGTTACTAAAGTCACAAATTCTCGTACAACAGAAAAAAAAATCGGAAGTGATGTCATGTGTTGTTGTGTATTTGTATTTTCGGACGACAACTAGACTGACTAAACGAAAATCGTACGATCTGGTATCGTATGAGGAAAATTTTTGTGCATGTCCGATCAAATAATATCGGATGAACTGTCGTGATCGGCTCTCGAAAGTAGTGTACACACGATCCGAAAATCGTACGATTCTTCCTCGGACGACAGTTTTCGTCCGATATTCGGATCGTGTGTACGGGCCATTACTCTCGGGGCCCCGGCTACTACTGTGTGGGGAGAGGAGGAAGATCACTCCACCTGGGAAGGCAAGGAGATAAGCAGGCAGGCGGCTGGCCGGGACTTGAGCCAAGGCAGAAGAACATGTGAGTGGAGCTGAATGGGCATACACCCAAAACTGAAGAAATATTCCCTCCCCTCCGACCAGCACATGATCATCAGAAAGGGGCACAGATAATGGAAAAAAAATACACCCCCCCCCCCCCCCTAAGCTAGTAGGAGCGGGTGGGTGTAATTCAGAATTTATTTTTTTCAATTATGCACTGACTGTCTTTGAAATTGCCCCAGCCCCTGTTCAAATCCAATCTGGGGACAGACTTGGACCGGGGACAGTGTCCTCAATCCGGGGACTGTCCCCTGAAACCGGGGATGTCTGGTCACCCTACCCTACAGACTAAGACTGGGATGCCATTAAAGTTCCTGTGCGTGTAAAGGCAGGCGTCCCAATATTTTTGATAATATAGTGTATATTTACAGTAAATGAACGTTTTTGTGGCAGGAGTTTAGCTTTAAATCTTAATCAGGGATATATCTCTTCCACAGCCTCCTTTTGCTTGTTCCACCTCCAATAAATTCGAATTTGTGCCCTTTAAACAATGGAGAATAAGCAGTGTCCATATACATAAATTATTTTAAAGGTCCACTCCACCAGTGTTGTAATCCTCTCGTGCTCTTAATATAAATCAGTGATAAAATGCATGGACCCACATTTAATTTTTTTTATTACTTGGTTATTATTATTACTCTGCATGGCTTTGCTAACTTTTTGGCAATCTTATCTTGGGTCCCAGTACAGTAACAATTTTTTTGCACTGCCTGAAGCCACCCAGATCTGGAGTTACTAACACAATTCCTGAGATGATATCTTACTATATATCATATTAAAGTAAAGCTATCATGGTTGATAAATACCCAAACTTGTCATAGGAAATACGTGAAGGCCCCCTTTGGATAGGTGTGAATACTTCTTCTAAAAGTTGTCTTAAGTGCCTCCGGTGCCCAGGATCCTGCGAGCTCAGATATAGAAATGTTGAGTGCTGAGTGCTAGTCTGCTGTCTCTTCCACCTTCTGTACCTACTAATAGGCCGGGAAAGCTGAACCATTTTTGCTTGGGCGAGGAAGAGTTGGACATTTCTGCTCGGGGAAATTTTTTCTGGGGGGGGGGGGGGGGGGAATTATTCTCAGGTGGCAATTTGGAGAAATGCTTACTTTAAAGGATAGGAGAGAAGGAGAAATTGATTTCTTTGAGAATGTGTGTTGGGAGGAATTTTTTTTTTTTGGAGATAGCTGAAAGGATAGCTAAATGCAGGGCTGGGACAAAGGGTGGGGGCAGGAGGGGAAGCTGCCCTGGGCACCATGGTATCATGTGAGGTGGGGGATTTGTGATATAAAAGTAATATGGTAGAGGTGAAATATATACAGTGCCTTGCAAAAGTATTCACCCCCTTGGCTTTTTACCTATTTTGTTGCATTACAGCCTTAAAGGGGTTGTAAAGGTTTGTTTTTTATTTTCTAAATAGGTTCCTTTAAGCTAGTGCATTGTTTGTTCACTTACCTTTTCCTTAGATTTCCCTTTTAAATATTTTTTTTCTTTGTTTTCTTTGTCTGAATTTCTCACTTCCTGTTCCTCCTCAGTAAGCTGTTCAGTAAGATGTGCTGGCTGACTCCACACCACTCGGATGATGGTGTGAAGTTTATTGAGGAGAAACAGGAAGTGAGAAATTCAGACAAAGAAAAAAAACATTTAGAAGGTAAATCAAAGGAAAAGGTAAGTGAACCAACAATGCTCTAGCTTAAAGGAACCTATTTAGAAAATAAAAAACGAACCTTTACAACCCCTTTAAGTTCAATGTTTTTGAATCTGAATTATATGTGATGGATCAGAACACAATAGTCTAAGTTGGTGAAGTAAAATTAGAAAAATATATACATAAAACTATTTTTCAGAAATAAAAAAATGATAATTGGCATGTGCGTATGTATTCACCCCCTTTGTTATGAAGCCCATAAAAAGCTCTGGTGCAACCAATTACCTTCAGAAGTCACATAATTAGTGAAATGATGTCCACCTGTGTGCAATCTAAGTGTCACATGTTCTGTCATTACATAAACACACCTTTTTGAAAGGTCCCAGAGGCGGCAACACCTAAGCAAGAGGCACCACTAACCAAACACTGCCATGAAGACCAAGGAACTCTCCAAACTAGCAATGCTGTATCCTGGCCTAGGCCAACAAGGCCCAGGCCTAGGGCAGCACTTTGCAGGGGGGCAGCACGGAAAGAGTCCCCACCAGCTTGTGCTACACTGTAAAGCCCTGTACACACAATCGGATATCCTATGGATTCTAATCCGATGTTTTTTTTTTCCATCGGAAATCCGATGAAACTGTCTTCCATCAGTCTTGCCCACACACCATCAGTCAAAAAACCGACCGTTTCAAACGCGGGTGACGTAAAACACTCCGATGAGCCGAGAAAAATTAAGTTCAATGCTTCTGAGCATGCATCGACTTGATTCTGAGCATGCGTGGGTTTTTTATCCGATGGATTTCCACACAGACGATCGGATTTTGCTATCGTTTTTTTTCCCATCGGATAAATTTAAAACATGTTCTATTTTTTCACACCGATGGAAAAAAGACCGATGGGGCCCATACACGATCGTTTCGTCCGATGAAAACAGTCCATCGGACTGTTTTCATCGGTAAAACCGATCGTGTGTACACGGCTTTAGTGTAACGCAAGCTGCTTCTAATTTTGACTGTCCTATCATCCTGGACCACAAACCTTCCTCACTGTGCTATATGTTTTCTGCTGCACCATTGGCATGGTTATATCTTCTTAGTCCTCTCCATAAAATTATCAGAAATTTGTGCTTAAAGTAGAACTATAGGCAACACTTTTTTTTTCATTTTGTAGTAAGGGAAGGTTATATTTCCCTTCACTTCCTGCCCCATAGACAAACAGGAAGTGAGAGGAAATCTGTGCAAATTAGGGGAACCCATCAACCCCCCCCCCCAGGCCCTCAGAACTAGTGTCCCCGCTCGAAAATTTTAGGGCGGGTCTTATACAGAAATGGGTGTGGCCTTGACAGGAAGGGGTGGGTCATATTTAAATTAGGGGGTGCAAGAGTTTAGTCAGGCCTAGGGCAGAACAAAACCTAAATACACTACTGCAAACAAGTAAGGGACAATGTTGTTGAGAAGTACAAGTCAGGGTTAGGTTATAAAAAAATATCCACATTTTTGATGATCCCCCCTAGGAGCCCCATCAAATCTATCATAACCAAATGGAAAGAACGTGGCACAACAGAAAACCTGCCAAGAGACGGCCGCACACCAAAGCTCACGGACCCGGCAAGGAGGGCATTAATCAGAGAGGCAGCACAGAGACCTAAGGTAACCGTGGAGGAGCTGCAGAGTTCCACAGCAGAGACTGGAGTATCTGTATATAGGACGACAATAAGCCGTACGCTCCATAGAGTTGGGCTTTATGGCAGAGTGGCCAGAAGAAAGATATTACTTTCAGCAAAATGACATGTTTTGAGCATGTGGGAGACTCCCAAAATGTATGGAGGAAGGTGCTCTGGCCTGATGAGACTAAAATTTAACTTTTTGGCCATCAAAGAAAACGCTGTCTGGCGCAAACCCAACACATCACATCACCCAAAGAACACTATCCCCACTGTGAATCATGGTGGTGGCAGCATCATGCTGTGGGGATGTTTTTCAGCAGTCGGGACTGGGAAACTGGTCAGAGTTGAGGGAAAGATGGATGCTGCTAAATACAGGGATATTCTTGAGCAAAACCTGTACCACTCTGTGTGTGATTTGAGGCTAGGACGGAGGTTCACCTTCCTCCAGGACAATGACCCCAAACACACTGCTAAAGCAACACTTGAGTGGTTAAAGGGCAAACATGTAAATGTGTTGTTTGCTTCACAATAATAAAAAAAATCTCTTCAAAGTTGTGGGCATGTTCTGTAAATTAATTGATGCAAATCTTCAAACAATCCATGTTAATTCCAGGTTGTAAGGCAACAAAACACAAAAAATGCCAAGGAGGATGAATACTTTTGCAGGGCACTGTATATTTTTTGGGGGGGAGGGGATTGTGCTAGTAGGGATGATTGGGGAGTATTTGTGCTAGAAGGTGGGAATTTGGAGTGAGGAGAGAGGATTTGTGCTTGGAGGAGAAATTTAAAGGGTAGGGGGATTTTGTGCACTGGTCCAAATCATTTGGTGGAGGGAGGATTATGGTGTGGGGTTGTTTTTCAGGGGTTGGGTTGGCCCCTCAGTTCCAGTGAAGGGAACTCTTAAGGCGTCCGCATACCAAGAAATTTTGAACAATTTCATGCCCCCAACTTTGTGGGAACAGTTTGGGGATGGCCCCATCCTGACCCAACATGACTGTGCACCATTGCTCAAAGCAAGGTCTAAAAAGACATGGATGAGCGAGATTGGGCTGGGCAGATGGACGTACCTGTACGTCCCCTTTAAGATGCGGCATTGTGGGCGCGCATGTGCCCACAGCGAGCTCCGTGAGTCCGACCGCGGATCCCGTAGACTCGATGTCCGCGGGGATACCCGCGATCGTCTCACGGAGAGGAAGAACGGGGAAATGCTAATGTAAACAAGCATTTCCTCCGTTCTGCCTAGTGACAAGGACACTGATCACAGCTCCCTGTGATCGGGAGCGGTAATTAGTGTCGTGTCACACGTAGCCCATCCCTCCCACAGTTAGAACACATCCCTAGGACACACTTAACCCCTTCAGCGTCCCATACTGGTTAAACCCTTCACTGTCAGTCATTTTTACAGTAATAAGTGCATTCTTATAGCACTGATTGCTGTATTAATGACAATGGTCCCAAAATGGAGTCAAAAGTGTCCGATGTGTCCGCCATAATGTCGCAGTCATGATAAAAATCGCTGATCCCCGCCATTACTAGTAAAAAAAAAAAATTATTAATAAAAATACCATAAAACTATTCCCTATTTTGTAGACGCTATAACTTTTGCGCAAACCAATCAATAAACGCTTATTGCGATTTTTTTTACCAAAAATATGTAGAAGAATACGTATCGGCCTAAACTGAGGAAAAAAATAGTTTTTTTATATATTTTTTGGGGATATTTATTATAGCAAATACGAACAAATATAGCTTTTTTTTCAAAATTGTCGCTCTATTTTTGTTTATAGCGCAAAATATAAAAACCGCAGAGGTGATCAAATACCACAGAAAGAAAGCTCTATTTGTGGGGAAAAAAGGACGTCAATTTTGTTTAGAAAACACGTTGCATGACCGCACAATTGTTAGTTAAAGCGACGCAGTGCCGAATCGCAAAAAGTGCTCTGGTCTTTGGCCAGCCAAATGGTCCGGGTCTTAAGTAGTTAAACTTCATGTGCGTGTAAAGGCAGGTGTCCCAATACTTTTGGCAATATAGTGTATATTCACTAGTATGGTTCAAATGGCAATCTAGTAGGACCCAGACAAAGAAAGTTATGTGCCAAAATCTAATAGAATGTACTGTTTGTAGACGAGCAAAATATAATAGAAGAGAACTTGTATCTAAGATGATGTGCTGTTGTATTTTGCATGCCCTTATATGGACACATACCCACATTCAGTCAAGGATATTTGTTTATGTGTGCTGCAGGGCGGCGACTGTCCCAGGCTGCAGCTGATTGGACTAAAAAAAGGGCGTGTCTTTGGTATTCGAATAAAAGCGAGTCCGGAGGATGTCGGATCTCTTTTACGTATGCGCAGGAGCCTGTGTATTGCAGCTGTGGGTGCAATGCTCTGCAGATTTATATGCAAAAAGTACCAGTTACACTTAGGCTCCATGTACACAGAAGCTGATAAACTGCAGTTTATTGGCGTTTTGGCGTTTTTTTAAAAAGCCCATTAACTGCACTCTATGTTAGCCTATGTGTTCATGTAACGTTTTATAGCTTTAATGAGCAGTGGAGTTAATGGGCTTTTTTCTGAACGCAAGAAATTCGCGTTCTAAGTGCCGTTTTTCGGCAGAAAAAAAAACAAAACGACGAAAAACACTCAAACGCTCAAAAATGCTGGCCGCTAGCGTTTTTTAACGTTTTTTGGTCCATTGAAAGAAAACAAACAAAAAAAAAAAACGCTACACTGAAAAACGCTGATAAACGCTGATAAAAGCTAGCTTTTTCTGCTGCTTTAAAAACGACCGTTTTTGAGCTTCTGTGTACATGGAGCCTTACCGGTAACGGGTTTTCTAGGAAGTCTTCCAGGACGGCACACCTGAGATGATGAGCTCCACCTGACAGGAAACACAATAAACAGAGTTTAAAAGGCCCCACCCTTCCCTCTGTCCCTCAGTTATGACAAAGCCCACACCGGTGTCAGAGGGTACAGTACCTTCTGTGAGAATAAAACATCACCAACAATTAAGGGTAGGGAAGTATGCCTACCGTCCTGGAAGATTTCCTAGAAAACCCGTTACCGGTAAGTGTAACTGGTACTTTTCTCTAGTCATCTTCCAGGACGGCACACCTGAGACGATGAGCAAGAAGTTCAGGCCTACCTTAGGGTGGGATCACCGCCTGTAGGACCTTCCTGCCAAACGCCAAGTCCTGAGGGGACAACAGCTTCACTCTGTAGTGCCTCAGGAAGGTATTTTGGCTCGTCCAAGTTGCTGCTCTGCAGATTTGATCAATCGAAGCGCCTGCCCTCTCTGCCCAGGAGGTCGCCAGAGATCTAGTTAAGTGAGCTTTAATATGAGCTGGAATGGGTTTTTCTGACTGATCATAGGCTACTGTGATAGTCTGTTTAATCCACCTGGCTATCATAGGTTTAGAAGCCTGAAGCCCTTTCTTTTGACCAGGGAAACTAATTAGTACATGATTTGATCTCCTGAACTCACTCACTCTAAATAGACTAGAAGACATCTTCTAACGTCTAATAAATAAAACTTTTCCTCTTTGTCAGTTTTGGGATTCTGACAAAAGGAGGGGAGAATAATTTCCTGTGACCTGTGGAAATCTGAGGTCACTTTAGGTAAATATAAAGGATCCTGTCTGAGGATTACCCTGTCCTCTAGGAGCAACAAAAATGGCTCTTTTATAGTCAGAACTTGTAGGTCGCCAACCCTTCTGGCTGTGGTGATCACCAGGAGGAAGGCCATTTTAAGTGACAAAAACTTAACAGAAACCTGAGCCAACGGCTCAAAGGGCTCTTTGGTTAGAGCATCTAATACCAGGGATAAATCCCAAGGTGGAAACCTATTTGTTCTCACCGGGGTTACCCTTTCCCTGGCTGTCAAAAATCTCTTTACCAGTGGGTTTAGGGCCAGTCTTTGGTCCAAAAACACTGATAAGGCTGCGACCTGAACCCTGAGGGTCTTGACTGCTAGGCCCTGGTCAGCCCCCTCTTGGAGGAAATCCAGGACCGTCGGGATCGTTTGGAGAGAACCTTCTCTAGACTGAGCCCAGCGAGAGAAGACTTTCCAAACTTTTGCATAAATTTGCCTAGTGATTGGCTTCCTACTCAGCAAAAGCGTGTCAATCACTTTTTCCGAACATTCCCTGCGCCTGAGGATCTCCCTCTGAAACACCATGCCGTCAGGGAACGAAACCCTGGATCGGGATGTAACACTGGTCCCTGGGAGAGGAGATTGCGTCTGAAAGGGAGATGCAGCGGAGGGGCAATCGACCACCTCCTCAGGGTGGGGAACCATGCCCGCTTCAGCCACCAGGGCGTGTTTAGAATAAGGCACCCGTTTGAACGGGATAGCTTCTGCAATACCCGGGGAATGAGCATCAGGGGAGGGAACGCGTACGCCAGAGTGAACTCCCAGCTTTGGGCCAAGGCATCTATTCCTCGGGAGCCCTGCTCCCTGGTGAGAGAGAAGTACTTGTGAACTTTCCTGTCACGTACCTGACTGGAGTCTGAAGTGACGAGGTCAGCCTCTCTTGTATCTCCGGCCCTGGCTCCGCTGGAGGTGAGGACAGGAGAAACCAAGGGTCCGGAGGAACACGAGTGCCTGCAGAAGCAGCCCTGGAAGCCTGGAACAGATGATGCGACTCTAGGGTGGCAGAAGTTCGCAGCAGATCGCAGGACCGAAGTTGCAGAGACCCGGGAAACGGATTTGAGCCAAACAGGAGACAGGAGCGTAGTCACATGGATAGCCGGGTTCAGCAGCAGGCGGACAGCAGGGTACATAGACATTAGGCAGGAGCGAGGTCAACAGGAAGCCGGGTTCAGAAACTGGTAATCAGAGAAGTAGCGAAGTCCAGCAGCAAGGTCAGGGGAAGCCAAGGTTCGGTAACAGGTATCAGGCAGGTTCAGGTAATAGCAGGTAGGGGTACTGGAACGCTGAAGATCCGTCAGCGCTAGACTGGTGTCAGTGCTCCCCTTAAATAGGCCGACTGGCGCCAGAGGATAGCATGGACGCGTTCCCGCGAACGCGCACGCGCCCATGCGCATTGGCGCATCTGCGCACGCGCATGCGCGGATGCGCCCGGAGCGCGCTGACAGTTCTCTTACATTTCCTGTTCTTCCTGCAGGCAAACAAGTCTATCTCTGGTTTGCCAAAGTGTCGGCTTACCAGAGAGAAAACTTCGGTGTTTAGCTCCCACTCTCCTTGATGAATGGTTTGTCTGCTGAGAAAGTCTGCCTGAATGTTGAGGGACCCTTTTACGTGGACTGCCGAAACTGAGAGAATATATTTCTCTGCTTCCCCCAGGATTTCCTGGGTTAGTTTCAACAACTTGCTGGACCTTGTTCCCCCTTGATGGTTTAGGTAGGACACGGCCACTACATTGTCCAAGAAGATCTGTACTTCTCTTCCCTGGACCTGATTTCGGAAAAAGTTTAACACTTTTCAGACCGCTAACAACTCCCTGAAATTGGAGGAAGCTATGCTCTGCTCCTGGTCCCAAGGGCCCTGGGCGAAGAAATCTCCCATGTGAGCTCCCCAGCCCCAGGCACTTGCGTCCGTGGTCAGAATCAGCGGATTTTGTTGGATCCAGGACCGACCTCCTGACAGGTTGTCCGAGTTCAGCCACCAGTCCAGGAAGTGTTTTGTTTCCTCCGAGAGGGGAACTGTTAAGTCCAGGGATTCTCTTCTTCCATCCCAGGAGGAGAGAAGGAACCTCTGGAGCCCCCGAGAATGGAACTGTGCCCATTGGACCGCTGGAATGCAGGATGACATAAGTCCTAAAACTTTCATCACGGTCCTTAGAGAGGCCTCCCCTGCACCCTGGAGAGTAGACACTACTCTCTGCACCTTTATGATCTTCTCTTGTGGAAGAAAGATCCTTTGGCTGACTGAGTCTACCCGGTACCCTAGAAACACCTTGGATTGTGAGGGGTCCAGGGAGGACTTCTCTCGGCTGATCAGCCACCCTAGGGATTCTAGGGTGGACAGCACTTTTTCATCGGTCTGACTGGAGTTGTTCCAGGGCCGGGCTGAAGATTAACATGTCGTCCAAGTATGGGATCAAGGCTATCCCCTGGAGGTGTAGAAAAGACACCACCTCGGCCAGAACCTTGGTGAAGATTCTCGGACTGGCCGCTAGGCCGAAGGGGAGTGCCTTGAACTGCCAGTGTTGGACGCCCTGTTTTGTCTGCACTGCAAACCTCAGGAATTTCTGATGTTTCGGGGCAATGGGGACGTGCAAATAAGCGTCCTTCAAATCTAACGTAATCATGAAAACTCTCTCTTGAAGGTGTCTTCTGACAGTATAGATACTCTCCATCCGGAACTTTTTGTACACCAAGTACTGATTTAGCTTCCGTAGGTTTATGATCAGCCGGAATTTTCCGGATGGTTTTGGTACCACAAATATGTGGGAATAAAACCCCTGGCCGAACTGATCCACGGGAACAGGGATATCGACCTCCTGTTCTGCTAGTTCTCAGACACTCCCCAAAAGGCCCCTTGCTTTCGATGGGTCTTTGGGAAGATGAGTAAGGATAAAGTTTGAAGGAGGGAGGGACAGAAATTCTAATTTGTAACCCTCCCTTATCAGGTTTAGGATGTAAAGACTCTGCGTGATGGTTTCCCATTGAGGGAGGAACCACGAGAGCCTCCCACCAACTTTTATGTTGGCGTCATTTGGACTCCTTGTGGGAAGTACCAGGCCCGGAGAAAAGGATTCCACCCTTTTCCTTGCCCCTACCAAATCCCCACTTTTTCCTTGGCTCCTTTTTCCCCTTAAAAACGGTCTTTAGCCACTTAACGACCGCCCACTGTAAATATACGTCAGCAGAATGGCACCGACAGGCAGAATCACGTACATATACGTGATTGCCTTTGTATAGTTGGGGGGTCCGATCGGACCCCCCTTCTTTACAGTGGGTGGTCGTTTTACCTTCGGGAGCGATCCGGCATGAGGGGACGGCCGTTCGATTCCGGCCACCCCCTCTCGATCGCTCCCGGCGAATGAGAGAGCTTCCCCTGCCTGCCAGGAAGTAGGAAGTGATGTCATCTCTCCTGCGGCGCTCACATATACCGAGCGCCGTACAGGAGAAGATGCAGGTTAGTACACAAAACAGCACACTGACACCAGGACACATAGGCACATAAATCGCCCCCCCAGGCCCCCCCAGACACCCCCAGATCACCCCCCAGCCCCCAGTCACAGTGTCACTGATTGCAGTGACCATTTATTTAGTGATCACTGCAATCAGTGACATTTGTGACTGTAAAAGTGTCACTACATTTAGTTTTAGGTCCAGTGTAGCCCCCTAACACCCCCCTAATAAAGGTTTAACCCCCTGATCACCCCCCAGATAACCCTTTCACCCCCTAGCACCGCCGTCACTAAGCAATCATTTTTCTGATCGATGTCTTAGCGTCGGTGATGCTGATCGGTAGCCAGTAATTTTTTTTAGGTTCGCCGCAGGTTTTTATAGCGTCGGGTACCCCCATATATTACCTAATGAAGGTTTAACCCCCTTGATCGCCCCCCAGGTAACCCTTTCACCCCCTATCACCACTGTCACTAAGCGATAATTTTTCTGATCGATGTCTTAGCGTCGGCGATGCTGATCGGTAGCCAGTAATTTTTTTTAGGTTCGCCGCAGGTTTTTATAGCGTCGGGTACCCCCATATATTACCTAATAAAGGTTTAACCCCCTTGATCACCCCCCAGGTAACCCTTTCACCCCCTAGCACCGCCGTCGCTATGCGATCATTTTTCTGATCGATGTCTTAGCGTCTGTGATGCTGATCGGTAGCCAGTAATTTTTTTTAGCTTCGCCGCAGGTTTTTATAGCGTCGGGTACCCCCATATATTACCTAATAAAGGTTTAACCCCCTTGATCGCCCCCCCCCCAGGTAACCCTTTCACCCCCTATCACCACTGTCACTAAGCGATAATTTTTCTGATCGATGTCTTAGCGTCGGCGATGCTGATCGGTAGCCAGTAATTTTTTTTAGGTTCGCCGCAGGTTTTTATAGCGTCGGGTACCCCCCATATATTACCTAATAAAGGTGTAACCCCCTTGATCACCCCCCAGGTAACCCTTTCACCCCCTAGCACCGCCGTCACTATGCGATCATTTTTCTGATCGATGTCTTAGCGTCGGTGATGCTGATCGGTAGCCAGTAATTTTTTTTAGGTTCGCCGCAGGTTTTTATAGCGTCAGGTACCCCCATATATTATCTAATAAAGGTTTAACCCCCTGATCGCCCCCCAGGTAACCCTTTCACCCCCTATCACCACTGTCGCTAAGCAATCGTTTTTATGATCGTTGTCTTAGTGTCGGTGATGCCGATAGGTAGCCAGTAATTTTTTTTTAGGTTCGCCGTCAGGTTTTTATATAGCGTCAGGTACCCCCATATATTACCTAATAAAGGTTTTAACCCCCTAATTGCCCCTAGTTAACCCTTTCACCAGTGATCATCATATAAGTGTTACGGGTGACGCTGGTTAGTTAGTTTGCTTTTTATAGTGTCAGGGCACCCGCCGTATATAACCCAATAAAGGTTTAACCCCCTGATCGCCCGGCGGGTGATATCAGTTAGGTTTTAGCGTCAGAGAGGGTCTGCGTCACACCCCAGGCAGCGTCAGGTTAGTGCCAGTAGCGCTAACACCCACACGTGAAGCATACACCCCCCTTAGTGGTATAGTATCTGATCAGCTCAATATCTGATCTGATCAGATCTATACTAGCGTCCCCAGCAGTTTAGGGTTCCCAAAAACGCACTGTTAGTGGGATCAGCCCAGATACCTGCTAGCACCTGCGTTTTGCCCCTCCGTCCAGCCCAGGCCACCCAAGTGCAGTATCGATCGATCACTGTCACTTACAAAACACAACACACATAACTGCAGCGTTCGCAGAGACAGGCCTGATCCCTGCGACTCCAGTGCTGTAGGAGGTGATTTCACCACCACAGTTAATAAAAAAAAGCATATATGCCGAAGCATTGGGGCAGCAGGAGCGGAGGAGCGATTTTGCTCCTAATGCCGCGTATATACGGTCGAAATTCCGACGGAGGCTTGCCCGTGGAAAAGTCTGACCATGTGTACGCGGCATAACTTTTGCGAGAAGATGCCCCCATGCTTCGGCATATATAAATGGTGCATGTATGCCCATCATTAGAAGTGGGTGGATGAAGGGCGGTATTCTAATGGTGGGCATACCCACCGATCAATCTTTTTTTTTCGTTCAGCCAACAGGCTGCATGAAAAAAAAGATTACAATACATGTCCAACAAGGACCAGCAACGTACTGGTATGTTGCTGGACTTTGAATGTTTATACCAGAATGATGCCTGCGGGTTTAGGTATCATCTTGGTATCATTCTTTTCAGCCAGCGGCCGGCTTTCATGTAAAAGCAATCCTAGTGGCTAATTAGCCTCTGGACTGCTTTTACAAGCAGTGGGAGGGAATGTCCCCCCCGGATATAAAAAGCGCCATTGGGAAATTGGGAAAGCATTTTATCACACCGATCTTGGTGTGGTCAGATGCTTTGAGGGCAGAGGAAAGATCTAGGGTCCAATAGACCCCAGTTTTTTCAAAAAAGAGTACCTGTCATTACCTATTGCTATCATAGGGGATATTTACATTCCCTGAGATAACAATAAAAGTGATAAAAATAAATAAATATGGAAGCAACAGTTTAAAAATAAAATAAAAAAGCAAAATTAATAATAAAAAAAAGAAAAAAAAAAAAAAAGCACCCCTGTCCTGCCCTGCTCTTGCCCAATGGCGAACGCAAGTGTCGGTCTGGCGTCATATGTAAACAGCAATTGCACCATGCATGTGAGGTATCACCGCAAAGGTCAGATCGAGGGCAGTAATTTTAGCAGTAGACCTCCTCTGTAAATCTAACGGGGTAACCTGTAAATGCTTTTAAAGGCTTTTAAAAATGTATGTAGTTTGTCGCCAATGCGCGTTTGTGCGAAATTTTAAAGCATGTCGTGTTTGGTATCTATGTACTCGGCCTAAGATCATCTTTTTTATTTCATCAAACATTTGGGCAATATAGTGTGTTTTAGTGCATTAAAATTAAAAAAAGTGTATTTTTTCCCAAAAAAATGCGTTTGAAAAATCGCTGCGCAAATACTGTGTAGAAAAAAAAAATGCAACACCCACCATTTTATTCTGTAGGGCCTTTGCTTTAAAAATATATATAATGTTTGGGGGTTCAACATAATTTTCTTGCAAAAAAAATATGTTTTCATGTAAACAAAAAGTGTCAAAAAGGGCTTTGTCTTCAAGTGGTTAGAAGAGTGGATGTAAGCTTCCTAATGTTGTGTATAAAATGCCAGAACAGTTCAAAACCCCCCCAAATGACCCCATTTTGGAAAGTAGACACCCCAAGCTATATACTGAGAGGCATGTCGAGTCCATGGAATATTTTATATGTTGACTAGTGATGAGCCGAACACCCCCGGGTTCGGTTCGCACCAGAACCCGCGAACGAACCGAAAGTTCGTACGAACATTAGAACCCTATTAAATACAATGTATGCGAACGTTCGAATTCTAAAGTGCTAATTATAACGACTATTATGCATGTTATTGTCCTAAAAAGGGTTTGGGAACCCGGGTTCTGCACCAGGGGACATGTATCAATGCAAAAAGAAGTTTTAAAAACGGGCGTTTTTCGGGAGCAGTCATTTTAATGATGCATAAAGTGAAAAAAAAAAAGTCAAATATTCCTTTAAATATCGTACCTGGGGGGTGTCTAAAGTATGCCTGTGAAGTGCCACGTGTTTCCCGTGTTTAGAACTGTCCCTGCACAAAATGACACTTCTAAAGGAAAAAAAAGCCATTTAAAACTGCTTGCGGCTTTAATGTAATGTCTGGTCCCGGTAATATGGATGAAAATCTTTAAGAAAAATGGCATAGCTACCCCATGACCCCCCCCCCCCCCTACCCCAGCCCATTACCAGCCCCTTTGGGTCTTGTATGGATATTAAGGGGAACACCGCACACAAAATAAAAAAGGCCCTATATACTCTGAACAGCCGTATACAGGCGGTGCATACAAGACAGGGACTGTAGGTTTGTTCTTATGTAGAATCTGTTTGTAATTTTGAACAGGTACATTGTTTAAGTGTAGCTCCAGCCAAAAAATCTATTTTTAAACTTTTTGGAAAACATAGGTAAGGGTTATCACCCCTGTAACATTTGTTTTGCTGTCTGTGCCCCTGTTCAGAACATTTCACCTCACTTTCCGTCCTAATGACAACTGTTTTTGAAATGTGGTGTTTTTCTTGAAACAAGGATTGGTGATAAAGCATCAGTACAGAGGAGACACCTTTCTCCCATATTAATTCTTACAGGAGAGAATTTTCCTTCCTAGGGGTAGATTTCCTCTCACTTCCTGTTGTCTTCTTGCGTTTGCAAGTAGGAGTCGTTTGTAAGTTGGATGTTTGAAAGTAGGGACCTGCCGTATATACTCTGCAGAAATAGGCCCCTTAGTTGTTGGTGTTGGCACAACACTGTAAGCACTCACAGTTACTCTTGGTTGGTGCTGGAACGCCCTGCTGTCAACTATTATATCAGGAATTGTAATTACATATAATTGTTGAACAGTGGTAGTAAAAATTGGGCCTTTGATGGTGGTGCTGGTGCCACAACACTGTAAGCCCTGACAGTTACTCTTGGTGGGTGCAGCAATGGGCCCTGCTGTGAATTATTAGATCAAGAATTGTAATTGCATGCCCCTGTTGAACAGGGGCTGAAAAATTGGGCCTTTCGTGGTGGTGGTGGTGGTGGTGGTGTTGCCACAACACTGTAAGCCCTCAGAGTTACTCTTGGTGGGTGCAGGAATGGGCCCTGCTGTGAATTATTAGATCAAGAATTGTAATTACATGCCCCTTTTGAACAGAATAGCACAATGACAATTTCCCTGACTGTCCAAAAAACAAGGATTTCAAAGATGGTTGATGAGGAATGCTTTAGCACAGTATAGCACAATGAGAATTTCCCTCACTGTCCTTCCCTGTCCCTACAAACAAGGTTTAGCACAGTAAAACACACTGACACTCTCCCTACCTATAGTTTTCTGTCCCTATAAAAAATTTTTTTTTAAAGATGGTTGATGAGGAATGCTTTAGCACAGTATAGCACAATGAGAATTTCCCTCACTGTCCTTCCCTGTCCCTACAAACAAGGTTTAGCACAGTAAAACACACTGACACTCTCCCTACCTATAGTTTTCTGTCCCTATAAAAAATTTTTTTTTAAAGATGGTTGATGAGGAATGCTTTAGCACAGTATAGCACAATGAGAATTTCCCTCACTGTCCTTCCCTGTCCCTACAAACAAGGTTTAGCACAGTAAAACACACTGACACTCTCCCTACCTATAGTTTTCTGTCCCTATAAAAAATGTTTTTTTAAAGATGGTTGATGAGGAATGCTTTAGCACAGTATAGCACAATGAGAATTTCCCTCACTGTCCTTCCCTGTCCCTACAAACAAGGTTTAGCACAGTAAAACACACTGACACTCTCCCTACCTATAGTTTTCTGTCCCTATAAAATTTTTTTTTTAAAGATGGTTGATGAGGAATGCTTTAGCACAGTATAGCACAATGAGAATTTCCCTCACTGTCCTTCCCTGTCCCTACAAACAAGGTTTAGCACAGTAAAACAGACTGACACTCTCCCTACCTATCCTTCTCTTTCCCTAAACTAAAGGAATCCAGGTTAAGCAAGAAAAAAAAATGTCACTGTCCCTGCCTATGCTTCTCTTTCCCTGCTCCGGAACACACTACACTAGGCCGCCGTGCTGGCGGCCTTTTATAGTGTGGGGCGTGTACTAAACACCCTCAGCAATAATTGGCCACAGGCATCCTGCCTGTGGCCAATCATTGCTCTCCTCGCTGCCGGCGCTGTGATTGGCCAAGCATGCGGGGTCACAGTGCATGCTTGGCCAATCACAGCGCCTGGATGACACTGCGATGGCGTAGTGCATTGTGGGCCGCGAATTAGGCGCGAACGGCCCAAATCAATCGTTGTTCGGCGAACGATCGAACATCCGATGTTCGAGTCGAACGTATGTTCGACTCGAACACCGAGCTCATCCCTAATGTTGACACAAGTTGCGGAAAAAATACAATTTTTTTTTTTTTTTTTGCACAAAGTTGTCACTAAATGATATATTGCTCAAACATGCCATGGGCATATGTGGAATTACACCCCAAAATACATTCTGTTGCTTCTCCTGAGTACGGGGATACCACATGTGTGAGACTTTTTGGGAGCCTAGCCGCGTACGGGACCCCAAAAACCAATCACCGCCTTCAGGCTTTCTAAGGGTGTCAATTTTTGATTTCACTTCTCACTGCCTATCACAGTTTCGGAGGCCATGGAATGCCCAGATGGCACAAAACCCCCCCCAAATGACCCCATTTTGGAAAGTAGACACCCCAAGCTATTTGCTGAGAGGTATTGTGAGTATTTTGCAGATCTCGCTTTTTGTCACAAAGTTTTGAAAATTGAAAAAAAAAAAGAAAAAAAAAAAGTTCTTTCTTCATTTTCAAAAACAAATGAGAGCTGTAAAATACTCACCATGCCTCTCAGCAAACAGCTTGGGGTGTCTACTTTCCAAAATGGGGTCATTTGGGGGGGTTTTGTGCTATTTTGGCATTTTATGGCCTTCAAAACTGTGATAGGTAGTGAGGAGTGAAATCAAAAATTTGCGCCCTTAGAAATCCTGGAGGCGGTGCTTGGTTTCCGGGGTCCCGTACGTGGCTAGGCTCCTAAAAAGTCCCACACATGTGGTATCCCCGTACTCAGGAGAAGCAGCAGAATGTATTTTGGGGTGCAATTCCACATATAACCATGGCATGTGTGAGCAATATATCATTTAGTGACAACTTTTTGTAATTTTTTTGTAATTTTTTTTTTGTCATTATTCAATCACTTGGGACCAAAAAAAAAATATTCAATGGGCTCAACAGGCCTCTCAGCAATTTCCTTGGGGTGTCTACTTTCTAAAATGGGGTCATTTGGGGGGGTTTTGTGCTATTTTGGCATTTTATGGCCTTCAAAACTGTGATAGGTAGTGAGGAGTGAAATCAAAAATTTGCGCCCTTAGAAATCCTGAAGGCGGTGATTGGTTTTCGGGGTCCCGTACGCGGCTAGGCTCCTAAAAAGTCCCACACATGTGGTATCCCCGTACTCAGGAGAAGCAGCAGAATGTATTTTGGGGTGCAATTCCACATATAACCATGGCATGTGTGAGCAATATATCATTTAGTGACAACTTTTTGTAATTTTTTTTTTTTTGTCATTATTCAATCACTTGGGACAAAAAAAAAATATTCAATGGGCTCAACATGCCTCTCAGCAATTTCCTTGGGGTGTCTACTTTCTAAAATTGGGTCATTTGGGGGGGTTTTGTACTGCCCTGTCATTTTAGCACCTCAAGAAATGAGATAGGCAGTCATAAATTAAAAGCTGTGTAAATTCCAGAAAATGTACCCTAGTTTGTAAACGCTATAACTTTTGCGCAAACCGATAAATATACGCTTATTGACATTTTTTTTACTAAAAACATGTGGCTGAATACATTTTGGCCTAAATGTATGACTAAAATTGAGTTTATTCGATTTTTCTTATAACAAAAAGTAGAAAATATCATTTTTTTTCAACATTTTCGGTCTTTTTCCGTTTATATCGCAAAAAATAAAAATCGCAGAGGCAATCAAATACCATTAAAAGAAAGCTCTATTTGTGGGAAGAAAAGGACGCAAATTTCGTTTGGATACAACATTGCATATCCGCACAATTTACAGTTAAAGCAGCGCAGTTCAAAATTCTGAATTCACCTCTGGTCCTTTAGCTACCAAATGGTCCGGGGCTTAAGTGGTTAGGGGGGCCTCGAAAAAATTTCTTCCCTTTATCCTTTTTGGGTTTTGCAGGAACAAACGGGACAGTACCTGTTCTAGGTCTGAACCGAAGAGCAGAGATCCCTCAAAGGGTATACCACAAAGACGAGACTTGGATGTCACATCTCCATCCCACGTCTTTACCCAAAGGGCTCTTCTAGCAGAATTTAGAAGTGCTGCCGACTCTGACCGTTTCTACCGCGGCATCTGCTAAATAGGCTACTGCCTTGCTAACTACCTCCAGAGAATCTAATACCTCTTTAGATTTACTCTCATGCGCTACGTGCTCTATTAGCCTGCGAACCCATGCATCCGCATTTCTGGCGACACAGGCGGAGGCTAATGCTGGGCCCATAGCAGCAGCGTTGGCGTCCCAGGCTCTGCGGAGCAAGGTTTCTGATTTTTTGTCCATCGGATCCCGAATATTTCCAGAATCTTCGAAGGACAAATCCGAACGTTTGGAAACCTGAGCTAACGAAGCATCCAGACGCGGAACTTTGAAGAACTTCTCTTCTTCCTCAGCTTTAAAGGGACACCTGCGTTTCCAGGTTTTAAGCCTTAAAACTTTGCGCTCAGGATCTCTCCATTCTCTTACAATTATTTCTTTAAGAGACTGGTGTACCGGGAAGGATTTAGCCTGAGTGTTACCCAGTCCCCTGTACACTCTATCCTGTGCAGAAATTTGAGTGGATGGTAACTGAATATCCTCAGAGGCATAGATAGCCTTGAGGAGGCCCTCCATATCTTCAGCTGCAAAGAGATGTCCCCAGGTCTAGCTTCACAGAGACTATCCAGATCAGAATCCTCTCCTTCTTCTCTAGAACTCTGGTCTGAGGCCTCCACCTCCTCATCAGAGTAACCGAGAGACAGGGGCGTACCTACAGCATTTGGCACCCGGGGCGGATCCTATATCTGGCACCCCGCCACCTTAAAATGTAAAAACACCCCACTGTGCCCCCGGCATACCTCTGCATCCTTCAATATTTCTGTGTCACTACTGTGTACCCCCTCCCCACAACTGCACCTCTGGACCCCTTTACATTACACAGCACCCTGCACCTCTGGACCCCTTTACATTACACAGTACCCTGCACCTCTGGACCCCTTTACATTACACAGCCCCCTGCACCTCTGGGCCCCTTTATATTACACAGCACCCTGCACCTCTGGGCCCCTTTATATTACACAGCACCCTGCACCTCTGGACCCCTTTATATTACACAGCACCCTGCACCTCTGGACCCCTTTACATTACACAGTACCCTGCACCTCTGGACCCCTTTACATTACACAGCCCCCTGCACCTCTGGGCCCCTTTATATTACACAGCACCCTGCACCTCTGGACCCCTTTACATTACACAGCACCCTGCACCTCTGGACCCCTTTACATTACACAGCACCCTGCACCTCTGGACCCCTTTACATTACACAGCACCCTGCACCTCTGGACCCCTTTACATTACACAGCACCCTGCACCCCTTTACATTACACAGTACCCTGCACCTCTGGCCCCCTTTACATTACACAGCACCCTGCATCACTGGACCCCTTTACATTACACAGCCCCCTGCACCTCTGGGCCCCTTTACATTACACAGCCCCCTGCACCTCTGGGCCCCTTTATATTACACAGCACCCTGCACCCCTTTACATTACACAGTCCCTGCACTTCTGGGCCCCTTTATATTACACAGCACCCTGCACCTCTGGCCCCCTTTACATTACACAGCACCCTGCACCTCTGGGCCCCTTTACATTACACAGCCCCCTGCACCTCTGGGCCCCTTTACATTACACAGCCCCCTGCACCTCTGGGCCCCTTTATATTACACAGCCCCCTGCACCTCTGGGCCCCTTTACATTACAAAGTCCCCTGCACCTCTGGGCCCCTTTACATTACACAGCACCCTGCACCTCTGGGCCCCTTTACATTACACAGCCCCCTGCACCCCTTTATATTACACAGCCCCCTGCACCTCTGGGCCGCTTTACATTACACAGAACCCTGCATCTCTGGACCCCTTTACATTACACAGCCCCCTGCACCTCTGGGCCCCTTTACATTACACAGTCCCCTGCACCTCTGGGCCCCTTTACATTACACATCCCCCTGCGCCTCTGGGCCCCTTTACATTACACAGTCCCCTGCAGCTCTGGACCCCCTGCATGTTACACAGACCCCCCTTCAGCGCAGGCCCCCCTTCAGTGCATCCACCCCTTCAATGCAGACCCCCCATTCAGTGCAGACGCCCCCGTTCAGTGCAGACGCCCCCTTGTTCAGTGTAGCCCCTCCCCCCGCTCAGTGTAGCCCCCCTCGTTCAGTGCAGATGCCCCCTTGTTCAGTGTAGCCCCCCCGCTCAGTGTAGCCCCCCTCGTTCAGTGTAGCCCCCCCTCGTTCAGTGTAGCCCCCCGCTCAGTGTAGCCCCCCTCATTCAGTGTAGCCCCCCCACTCAGTGTAGCCCCCCCTCGTTCAGTGTAGCCCCCCGCTCAGTGTAGCCCCCCTCGTTCAGTGCAGGCGCCCCCTCGCACAGTGTAGCCCCCCCGCTCAGTGTAGCCCCCCCTTGTTCAGTGTAGCCCCCCTCTTTCAGTGCAGACGCCCCTCCACTCAGTGTAGCCCCCCCGCTCAGTGTAGCCCCCCCTCGTTCAGTGCAGGCGCCCCCTCGTTCAGTGTAGCCCCCCTCGTTCAGTGCAGGCACCCCCTCGCTCCGTGTAGCCCCCCCGCTCAGTGTAGCCCCCTCATTCAGTGTAGCCCCCCCCGCACAGTGTAGCCCCCCTCGTTCAGTGTAGCCCCCCCGCTCAGTGTAGCCCCCCTCGTTCAGTGTAGCCCCCTCGTTCAGTGTAGCCCCCCTTGTTCAGTGTAGCCCCCTCGTTCAGTGTAGCCCCCCCGCACAGTGTAGCCCCCCCGCTCAGTGTAGCCCCCCCGCTCAGTGTAGCCCCCCTCATTCAGTGTAGCCCCCCCACTCAGTATAGCCCCCCTCATTCAGTGTAGCCCCCCCGCACAGTGTAGCCCCCCTCGTTCAGTGTAGCTCCCCGCTCAGTGTAGCCCCCCTCATTCAGTGTAGCCCCCCCGCACAGTGTAGCCCCCCGCTCAGTGTAGCCCCCCTCATTCAGTGTACCCCCCCGCACAGTGTAGCCCCCCTCGTTCAGTGTAGCCCCCCCGCTCAGTGTAGCCCCCTTATTCAGTGTAGCCCCCCTCGTTCAGTGTAGCCCCCCGCTCAGTGTAGCCCCCCTCATTCAGTGTAACCCCCTCCGCACAGTGTAGCCCCCCTCGTTCAGTGTAGCCCCCCTCGTTCAGTGTGTAGCCCCCTCGTTCAGTGTACCCCCCCTCGTTCAGTGAAGCCCCCCCCTTCAGTACCTCAGATCAGATCAGCGCAGTGCAGCGGCACATGCACGCAGGTCCCCTCCCCCTGTTTACACATAAACAGAGAGGAGGGGGAGGTGGCTTCACTCTGCTGCTCTGTGCCTGTGTGACATCCCGGATCACACAGACAGGCAGCCCGCGGCCGCGAGAGGAGAGGAGTAGGTGCAGCGGTGTCACTCTTAGGGGTGTTTGTATATCTAACAAGCCAACTGTAGGCTGCTAGATGGAAGGCGGACCGCTTCCACATACCCCCATTACTTCCTGTACCCCCCCCCCCCCGCCATGCTTCCTTAGCTCTGTGTGCCCATTGTCAGACCAGCATGGTAGGAGCTGCCAGTATAGGAGAGAGAGATCAACAAACATCCGTTTGCTGATCGGAACGTCACCTCTAGGTCCTGGTGTCACGTTCCCCGATAATGGAGTGCGATCTCCATTCCATTCGCTTCATTGTAGGACAGGTGAGACATCAGGGGTCTCATTAAAGAGAACCTGTCACCAAAAAATGCATCACATAGGGGACTTTAGTTTAAAAAAATAAATAATTAAGTTACAGCCATGTACTTATAATTCACCACAAAATATTTTTGTGGCTCCCCAAACCCACATGCACGCACGTATGAACGTAAGTGCAAATAAATGTAAATAGTGATACGCATGTTACATATTGCCGCACACACTGGAGTGAGAGAAATAATTCTAGCAGTTATTCATGGTAAACTCTAAACTTGATGACCTGTAAGGGCTTTTACAGCATGGCCTATGGAAAATATAGAGTACCGAAGTATGTTACCATTTCACGGGCGCACACAATTTTAAAGCTTAAAGCGGAGGTCCACCCGAAAAAATTTTTTTTAAAAGCCAGCAGCTACAAATACTGCAGCTGCTGACTTTTCAAAAATGGAGACTTATCTGTCCAGCGCGCCCGCGATGTCGGCAGACGAGGTTGAGCAATCGCTCGGTCCTCGGATTCTGCCACCACCATGCTTGGTGAGGGAAGAAGGAAGTGAGGCCTTGCGGCTTCACTGCCCGGTTCCCTACAGCGCATGCGCAAGTAGCGCGGCGCGCCGTCACTGGTCCCCGCTCTCTCCTGGGAACAGCGTGTTTCCCAGAAGACAGCAGGGGGGGGGGGGAAGTGGCGTAGACTCCCATGGGAGTCTATGCCCGGGAGTGGGTGCAAATACCTGTCTTAGACAGGTATCTGCACCCCCCTCCCCCCTGAAAGATGCCAAATATGTCACCGGAGGGGGGGAGGGTTCCAAACCATTGCACTAATATTGTGTAACATAAATAAAACATGGAACTACCACTATTTTATTCTCCAGAGTGTCTTCTTTCAGAAAACTTATACTGTATTGTATATTTTTTTTTTTTGGGGGGGGGGGGGGTTTATGTAATCTTCAGGCTTAAAATGATTTTTTATAAAACATGTAAGCAAAAAAATAATGATATTATAATAACAACATATTATAAGAACAATAATTAACATATAATGGCAATATAACAATAATAACAATATAATAATAAAAATGATGATGATAATAATATAACATATAAACTTAAAGACAACAATAATATACAGTAATAATATACAGTAATATATAAACAATAAAACAATAATATATAAACAATAATAATAATAACAATAATAGTTAATAATAATAATAATAGTTAACATATAATAATCATATTAGTAACAATAATAACATATAATAATAAAAAATTATGATAATAATAATATAACAGATACAATTAAAGACAATAATATACAGTAATATATAATATTAATAACAATTATAGTTAACATATAATAATATAAAATAATAATGATAATAATAATAATAACCACAATACTTAACCTATAATAGCAATATAACACATAATCATACTGATAACAATAATAATGATGAAAATAATAATAATAATATAACTTATAATAATAAAAAGATGAGGCTGATACTAACAATATAACATATACAAGACAACAATAATATACAGTAATATATAATAATATGATAAAATAATATGAATATTAGTTAACATATAATAATATAACATATAATAATAGAATATAATGATCCCGCGCCTCCTGAGCACAGCTGACCGGTTACACCCAGCGGATCGCGCACACCTTACCAAACAGCTGATAAAAACATTGAATATGGGTCGGCCCTGTTGATCCCGCCCCCCTACGCCTTTCTCATTGGTCGAAGTGCACGTCATTCACGCCCTCTTTCCTTCTCTTCCCTTGGTCTCCTGTCACTCTCACAACCAATCGCCCGAGGCTGTGGGGTGGATGACGTCACCGGTTGCTAAGAGGAATCCAACGTGCGAACTGTCAAGCTTTAGCGGCCCCGTTTACAAACAGTGACAAAGCGGAGCGCGGGTCCTTCTATCGGGCCTTCCAGCCGCCGGGTCACCGCGACCCCCCACGGCGGGGCTGTGCGTTCCGTTCCTGCGGGATCTACGCTCGGGAAAGCTGAAGCTGACGTCATCAACCGGGCCTTTGGCGCGGAGTGATCCGCCCTCTTCAGTCCCCCCTCCCTTCCTCAGAGTTCCAGGAGGTGAAGCGGCTGAGGCGGAGGGTCACGTCCAAGGAAGAGCAGGAAGGGTCCGCTGAGGAGAGAAGGAGTCCGGTGGTGGAGGAGCCCTGAGGTGAGGGGGAGATGGATTGTATACAGTGACTGCACTCAGCTCTATACTGGGGGCTCTATGAGGGGGAGGGGCTCTCCATGTGCTGCCATTGTTTTTATTTCTTCCCATTCCCAGAAGAGATACAATGTGTCCTCTGTGGGTCCAACTTCTGTCCTACAGAGCCAACTGTCATTTCCTGACTTCTGGGGGCCTGTCATGTGTCAGCCAGGGGTGTCCCCGTCCCCCCACATACATGTCCCGAGGGGTCGGCTCCCCCCCCCCCCCACATACATGTCCCGAGGGGTCGTCCCATATACATGTCCCGAGGGGGTCCCCCCCCCACATACAACTTCCTAAGTCCCACTGTATGCACGTCCTAAAATTCCCAAGTGCCCCGAATTTTCATGTGCCAAGTTCCACATGTTCTGAAGATCCTGAGTGCCCCTGTCCGCATGTCCTCAGGGCTCCCAATCTATATGTTCTGAGGGTCCTGAGTGCCCCATCCACATGACCCCCAAATGTCCAGAGTGCCCCCATAGACTTGGTCCGAGTGACCCATTTAGTCTTTAGGGCTACCTATACATGTTCCAAGGACCACAATCTGCACATTTCACATGCCCCATCTGCAGGTCCTGAGTGCCCCCCCCCCCATTACATATGTTCCAAGTGCCCCCCATCCACAATTACTGGGTGTACCAAGTGCCCCCCATCCTCATGTCCTGAGTATCCCCAGAGTCTCCATATACATGTCCTGAGGTTACTGAAGACCTCCCTATATATGTTCTGAGGACCACAGTCTTTATATTTCATGTACCCCTCCTCCTCAAGTCCCGGGTGTCCCGTGTTCTCATCCTCATCATCCTCCTCCCCATCCTCCTCCTCCCCCCCATCCTCCTCCTCCCCATCCTCAAGTCCGGG